>OY720035.1:14827729-17270729 GCA_963082485.1 Eudonia mercurella | reverse complement strand
ATAATGTCACCAGGTACCCACCTAAGAAGCCAGTGTACAGATCTCTAACGTTTTGACAAGATTGGAAACATGCATCGCTGTCTCCACTTGAAATGCTGTTGATTGCCTTCCTCATGAGCTCCCCAGTCAGATCTGCCAGCCCTAACATATAATCAATATGTGGAAGCATTGTCACCACTGATCTCTCTACTTCACTATCTTCAGCACCTTTTATTGAATAATGAAACTCTTTATTCACATCTGCAAAGGTAATGATAACTCCTTTCTCCATTAGAGAACAGAATGTTTTTGCTTCAATAAATTCCTGAAAGCCAGCTGTCACAGCCCTTGAATGCAAATATGCAGGACTATTTTCTAATTCCAGGCCAATACTTTTAATAGGTCCTTGAATGAGGGCATCCAGTCTCTTATTAGCTTCTGAAACAGCCTCGTCTGCTGCTTCTTTACTATACATGAAATACATGAATTATAAGTAAAGTATGTAACTAAATGCGATAAATTAAACTTTAATGATTAAAGTTTGTGCACACTACAGTATAAAGTGATATTCCAATTGTTGCATGTGGTTAAAAATTAAAATAAGAGTGATTATTTGATGAAAGACTAGTACAACCAACTAAGCAAAGCTGGGTTGATGTTGCCTTAGGGGGGGCACTATGGGAAAGAGGACTTTATCATTTGGTCGAATGTTTATATGTCCAAATTCTCAATGGCATACTTTTAAGATGGCAGATTTTTAATAATTGATCATTCTGGCTCTTAATAAAGGATATCAATATTATGCTTAAAGATGATTCTAAATGTAAACTTTCTGCGATATGATAGTTCTGTCTCTTAATTATTATGGATATTAAATGTATGCCTTAAGATGATTCTGACTTATGAAATTATGGGTTTTGATTAAATGTATGATTAATGAGTGAGTGCCAAATGATTTTCTGCGAAATGAAGTTTATGCTTACGCTATTATGCATAAAAGGTAGACCCGCCCCTAAGGCTGTACACCAACTGCCCATAAGACGACACTGACCAAAGATTTTTAACCTGTGCTATGGGTAAGTTCATATTTGCACTCCCCCTGTTTAGCTGCTTAGGCTCAGATTAAACTATTAGAACACTAATATGTTGCCACAGACGCCAGAATTCGCGACTTCATTCCTCATACTTAGGTTAAAGTAAAATTACTTTGGCAGGCATCTCAATGCTTGACCCAGTTGCTTTAATAAGATAGCAGATATTACCAACTACATTATTTGGCCTAAGTCGTGGGTGACGAAACGTCTGAAGCTTGAGTTGGGTGGGATGCTTAATTGAAATATCTACCTATCTCATACTGCAGTACAAATTTAGAAAACTCACGTTATAGCTGAGTGTAACAAAAATATGATACGTTTGCTTTCAATGGTAATGTCTCGTGAAAGCTTTACCAGCCTTTCGTGCCGGTCCTGCCGGTTGTTAAGCTGGCAGGCAGCTGCTTTGAACATCGACAAGACTGGGCTGTCCGCGGGCAACGAGAGAGCAGTCTCCCGCGCTACGGATGATAGGGTAGGCTGTTTGCGGTTACGGTTGCCGCGATATCTTCCTGTAAAGAAAGGAAAACAAAAAGGTAAATTGCGGTTATGGTAAATAAACAGTAAGAATGGATGAAACTTACCTCTGCCAGACATTTTCGTGACTTGTACAAATAAACGAGAAAAGATGTATATAATTAGTAGATAAGTAGTATTACTTTAAAATTCTCCTTTACGTTGGATCTTTTTTTAGAAAATTTGTTAGATTATTCTAAGTTAAGTAGATAAAACCTACTACCTCTATGCCTACTACCAACTGCTACCAACGAAGTACCTACAAAACACCTATTCTTATCTATGCTAGGAGTAGAGGTGATCATTACATTAGATAACGAATATATTATAACGTTATAAAGATATAACAATAACGCATAATATTAATATATAACATTTTCTGCTATTTTTCCAATAAAATATTTTATCAGTAAACCAACGCCATCTAGTTTTGTCGGTGTGTAAACTCCACGGTAGATTAGACAGTTGCTTTCAGACGGTAGCGACACCTATTGCATAAGACGTGTACTACATTAAAAGTTGCTTATAGTTAAGAAAACCTAATTTTGGGACTGCTTTACCGACCTATTCGTAATATCGTATGTCTTTGGTTTGACGTATAAACGTAATAGTAATAACTATGGATTCTATTACGTAAGACATAAGGCCTAATATTCTATAAAAAATATTCAATACGTTATTTTTACTGCTATTTATTACTAATAATAATCATACGAATTCAATTCAGCCGAATGTTACGTTCGGTGCGAGTAAACGTGTAAATCACTTTGTTTTTGTTGATAATACTAACGTTTTCTTTGAAAATGCCGCGTGTGGGACAAATATGGTTTAATTGTGAAATAATTAATATAATAATACATATAACGAATTTTTAAGTATACTTAAGTACCTACATTTAAATACTACGCGTAACCAACAAATCGGATCATAATAAGAGAATAGCATATCACAAATACAAATCGCAATCGATCAGCGAATATTAGGTAAAAATATAATTTCAGGTATAGCAGTAAAAATATTATAATATAGCATAACGTTATGCGATATTATATGAATATAGCAGATCCGCACACCTTTACCGGAGACCGTCACTGTAACTTCCAGTGGCGGATGGTAATCGCAGCGTTGCCAGAATGTTACTTTTGGAACATTTTACGTTACTTTTGACCATCTCATGTTACTTCCGTGTTACACGACTCAAAATGTTACTTTTACGTTACTTTGAGAACTTGATAAAAATATAGGTACTTATAATTAAATATTTTCCAGCATACAAAGATAATCGTGAAACGGAACGCAAGATAATTTCATCTTCTTTTGTTTATTTACTTTTTGTCAATTTTTTTCCTCTTTCTTACGAGGAGTTAGCGAAGGTAGTTAACAAGCTTTGAAAACAATGTTCGATAATTTATTACTTTTATTACTTCGATCAATAAGTTTTAATACTACTGATTTCTGAAGGAAGGCACTGACATCGGTGTTACCGGTGGTAGTATACCTAGCATAGAGGTCAGGGAAGTCACTTTCGTTATTGTAACCTGTTTTTAATAATAATAAAAATTATAGATAAATTTATTGAATTAGACAAAATTGGATCTATTGTTCTTCCAAATTCTTTCAAAGCTTCAAGAATGGAATAGAAAGTTTTTTGTGTAATCAAGTGCCCTATGTGGTATATAACAATAATAATAATGACCACCGGTAGCTTGGGCCTTGCCCCGCTGCTAGTGGTACTCTAGGATTAGGTTTTTATAATGTTTCATTGTTTTTATATTAAAATATTGTAAAAATCTAATTTTAAGAAAGAAAATAAATAAAGGAGATAATAATAATAAATAAACAAAAATAAACAATGTTACTTTTCTCGTGAAAATGTTACTTTTTGAACCGTCTCGTGTTACTTTTGACTATCGGCCACTGGCAACACTGGGTAATCGTCTATGCCCACCAGACAGGCGTCTGCCGCCCGCACCCTTACACAATCCTCCTCGTCCAACGAACTCAACACCAAGTCCAATATTCGATTTTTAAAGTTAACCACTTCAATATTTGGAGCGAATCCACAAAACGACTGAAAGTATTCAAAATAAATTATTACGTTCGACGTGCTAGAAAAGAGGTTAAATATATACAACATATAACAAAACAAAAAACGATTTCTTAAATAAACGGAAGCACTAACTAATTCAAAGATATGTTTGTCAATATTTACGTCACTCGGTACGCGCACCGGAGGCTTACCACAAGCTCTTATAGCAGTATTATTGCAGTTGCAGTTGCAGTTGTGAAAGCGAGACGCGTGTCCGCTATACGCGTCTCGCTTTCACAACTGCAATAATACTGCTATAAGAGCTTGTAGTAAGCCTCCAGGGGGTCGACCGCCTAACTCTCTCGCTTTCGATCGCTTTGAAGGCGAGGCGAGGAGGAGGCGTCATCTTGTCATTTCGAAAGCAATATGAAAGCAATATCGAAAGCTATAGGCTATAGCTTTCGATATTATTTGATATTATATTTCGATATTATATTAGAAAGCGAGGCGAGGGTCTCGCTTTCAAAGCGATCGAAAGCGAGAGTGTTAGGCGGTTGGGGGGCTGGCCGTAGCTCGAAGCGCGGTGTGGCTACGAGACACGCGCCACCCTGTTTGCATGCGACCGTCCGCTCGGTCACATCGTAGAATGGTGAAACCCGGCGGAACTAATTCCGCGTCTTGGATGGAAGCGTTACAGCCGGTTTCCGTTATGGCGTATAAATCTGCATTTAATTATGAGATGCCCGCATAAAAGTTTTCAGTTTGGGTTCTTAAACCTCTCACATTTTAATAGTATATCTCAATTGATTGATTTGATTTCTTAATTGATCTTTTACATTTGTTGTGATCTATTTTGTGATTTTTGAAACCAAATCCATTCGCAGAATTCAATATTCACGGGCCAACTTTCTGGTTTGCATATTTTGTCATATTGACTTTCTGGAACACCAATAATAAAAGAAGCGTAATCCCTCTCTGTCTTGTGTTTTATTCTCAATATTTTTACTTGTATTTCCTCATTGCATAAGCTTTTAACATACTTTTCTACATTTATTTCCGTGGTATCTTTATTGAGATAGAATATATATATAGAAATATTTTTTCCGTTCGGTTCTCTGAATCACATTAACGCTGGAGATTCCTCCTTTTTTCACCTCACTGTTGTGGTATAGACTTTTTTCTTATTTTGAATCTTCCAATCATCAAGTCATCACTTTGTAATTTCGCTTAATTATTCGAAACAGTTGCCTGTTTCGTGGCCACACATTCTTTATCATTTGTTGCACTGGTAGGCCGCACATTTTTGTTTTGCTTTACCGCATCTACAAATGATCCTTTTGGTATGAACTGCTTCATATTTGACGATGTTTCCTTACTTGTTTTATTTGAGTCTTCTAATTTAATGTATTTTAGCTTCAACGCTATCAATTTTATTCGTTTTTTCTAGAACTACCCTCAAAATGGTTTTTTAGTTCTTGTAGTTATTTTTCTGTTTTTGTGTATTTACTTGGTAATAATACATACTCCTTCCTTTGTTCCTCGAACTTCATGTTCATCTCCCGTCTGAACTCCTTCAACTCTTCCAGTAACTTGTCCTCCATAGTTGAAACAAGAACTTTGTTGTTGTAACGACTACCACGTTCAGTGTTTATGAAATTACTTGGTGTAAATGTTGTGTTCATGGTAACGTTGCCACGTACCGGTGTTCCTGAGTTGTCCTTTTTTGGAATAACGCGAATACATTCCGGGCAGATCCATGTATCCTTGTATTCTTGCGTAAGAGTTTTAAAACTCTCCACCGTGAGAGCGAGGCACTTCAGATTCTTACATGATTGTTGTGAACACTCCATGTTTATAACGTCGTAAATTAGGGCTTTGCACCCAAAACATTTTGTCCCCATTTGTGTAAAAAACTGCAAACATAGGTAATATATTTAATAATAATAATTTAATAATAATATAATAATGTTTTTTCGCGGTAAATGCGCAATAAATTTGTGTTTTGGAGGGGTTAAAGTGGACTAGGTTACGTCGGCCCTAATTCGAGACATGACTTAACATGTTCTCGGTGTCAGCCACAAGTTTATTCCGGCTCTCGATGACGCCTTCCAGAAAATTATTAGCTCGACCGGTCGGTGTAAAACCTATCCCCAGTAATGTCGTCCGCATAGCAATGAATGCTGTTGTTATGCGATCTAATTGATTTAATTGATAGTTTTATATACTAATTTAATTTATTATTTATTTGATTAAAGTTATATATGTATTATGTATTAATCTTGTATAGTAATAAACTAACCCTAATCATATGAGATTGTTACTAACACCATTATGGGCGCTGCCTCAAATAAACTATTATTATTATTATTATTCTCTTTAATTATTTTTAATCTTAGATCTAGGTTTTATAAAAAATATATAAAAAGTAAAATATAACAAAATTATTATTATGCAACATGTCATTCATATGCAGAAGAAATAGAATAGGGGATAACACACACCCTTGCGGGACTCCAGCATTCACAGGCTTCATGACATAGCACGAACCGTCGACTACGACTCTGATGCTACGCCCAGAAAGAAAGCTGGCGACCCACGAACACAATTACTCAGGAAGCCCGTATGATGGAAGTGTAGAGAGAAGAGCCCTAAGCTATACTCTGTCAAAGGCTTTCGCTACGTCCAAGCTAGTTAGCTTGAAGGAGTTAGCTTGAAGTTAGCTTGAAGTTAGCTTGAAGAGGAGGCACTGGCAGTTGCCAGTGCCTCCTCTTTACTCTCGACTGCCTTCGCTCATCGGTGAGTAAGGTACACTAAAAGATCACCAGCCGAACGACCGCGACGAAAACCATACTGGCGAGTGGCGATCATTTAGTAGCTGATTTTCTTCTAGGTACCTTAAGAGCTGGCAGTTTGTAATTGACTCCATTACTTTGGAGAGCAAACAGGTGATGGCTATTGGCCTGTAGTTGGACGGATCTAAGCGATCGCCTTTTTTGGGAATCGGGTGGACAAGGGCTATCTTCCAAGAACTCAGGACAACGCCAGCAGAGTAAGAGAGCCGAAAAAGGCGCGTTAGAACCGGCGCCAACTCAGGAGCACACGTTCGAAGCACAATAGGAGGAACTGCATCAGGCCCACTCGACTTATGGATATCAAGGGAAAAAAGAGCCTTACGAACTGATTTGTAGGAATCGAATGTTTGGCATTGAACTAACGCAATGCGGTATGGTTGGTGGAGAGTTTTCCTCATCGTCCAAGAACGAGTTTGATGCGAAAAGAGTGTCCAAGAGATTGGCACGCACGCGTACCCTAAGGAAGATGCGCTGGCCTCTCGCAAATTCTACCTATGAATGATGACTTCGCTTTGGCAATGTCCTTCTTAAAGGACCTGGCGGCAAAGTTGTACCTCTTCCTGAGCACGCTGGTGTTTGGATCCTTTGATGACACCGCATTAGCCCAGGCTTGGAAATGCTGTAGCTTTTGGCGAGACACCATTTTGCAGCAGCAGCCACACCAAGGTTGGCCTGCCGTCAATGGGAACCACAGAGTTTGGAATGAAAAGTTCCATTTCCTGCAGTATTACATCAATGACAGAGTCGGCGGCGACATCAGGATCATCCAGCGAGAAGAAAACTCGCCACCACGGGTAGGATGCAAAGAAACTTTGCATCCCATCCCAGTCGGCTGACCTGCCATGCCAGACCTCATATCATTATCATCAGTATATTATTTATCACTTCTCATTTCTATTATCATCCATCACCATCATACAGGAAAGAATAATATTGTTTATTTACAACTGAAAATAAGAAACTAATGACATGTTAGCATGGTCTATGACTTTAGCCGGTTCCTCAGGGAACGAAAAACACTTTAAAAAAAAATCTGTCTGACAGAATCTGTCATTTATTATTGAGTTATACAATTGATGTCACGAGGAAAGTCTCCTGGCCATGATAGCCTATGCATCGAACATCTTAGACATGCTGGCATCCATCTGCCGCGGGTACTTGCTATGTTCTTCACCTTATGTGTTGGACACTCTTACTTACCTGCGGACATGATGAGGACTGTGGTGGTGCCAATTGCAAAGAGTAAAACCGGTGACATAAGTGACCGTAATAACTATAGACCGATATCACTAGCAACTATACTAGCAAAAGTGCTGGATGGCCTGCTAAACACACAGCTTGATCAATACTTAGATATTCATGACAACCAATTTGGGTTCAAAGCGGGCCTTTCTACTGAGACAGCTATACTGTGTTTGAAGCAGACTGTCAAGTATTATGCCGATCGTAGTACGCCGATTTATGCGTGCTTTCTCGACCTCTCGAGGGCGTTTGACCTGGTAAGTTATGACATCTTGTGGCAAAAACTAAGTGGTCTATCTATGCCAGAGGAACTAGTTCACATCTTTAAGTACTGGTATTTAAATCAGGTCAACGTTGTTCGGTGGTCGAGTGCGATATCGGAGCCTTACAGATTGGAGTGCGGAGTGAGGCAGGGGGGGCTGACCTCCCCGCGGCTCTTCAATCTGTATGTGAATGCGCTGATAGAGGAGCTCAGCGGGACTCGTGTCGGTTGCCATATTAATGGAATTAATATTAATAATATCAGTTACGCGGACGACATGGTCCTGCTGAGTGCTTCTGTCTGTGGAATATCTAAGCTGCTGGGTATTTGTGAACGGTATGCACAGTGTCACGGTTTGCTCTATAACGTAAAAAAGAGTGAATGTATGGTCTTTCGGGCCAGAGGGAAGTGCCCAGATACAATACCTGCTATTAAATTGTATAATACAGAACTCAAAAGAGTGGAACAATTCAAATATCTCGGGCACTTGGTAACCTCTGACCTGAGAGACGATGCTGATTTAGAAAGAGAACGAAGGGCGCTGTCTGTAAGGGCCAATATGATAGCCCGCAGGTTTGCACGGTGTTCGAGGGGCGTCAAAATTACTCTATTTAGGGCATTTTGTACGTCCCTCTACGCCTGCAGCCTGTGGGTGGCATATACCCAGAAACAGTACAGCGCCCTTCGTGTACAATATAATAATGCGTTTAGGGTGCTGATGGGGCTGCCTCGGCACTGTAGCGCATCGGGGATGTTCGCCGAGTCGCGGGTGGACTGTTTCTATACAACCATGCGAAAACGGTGCACATCCCTGGTGCGCAGGGCTCGGGGTAGCCCCAACAGCATCCTAAACATGTTTGCGAACAGGTTTGATTGTCAGTACGTGAACCATTGTCGTATGGTTCATGTACTGACAAGTAAATAAATAATAAATAAAAATGACATTTACTTTATTACTATTATTATTATTATTATTAATTGTTATTAGATGTATTGAATTTTTGAATTAAAATGTACTAACATAGTTATTAAGTGCACATTGTTACTAACCATAATTGGATCTCTGTTATCTAAGTAAATAAATGAATTGAATTGAATTAGTCAATTTAAAAAATCAAAGGGGCGTGTTCTTGGCGGGAAATTGAAGAGTCATGTGACATGTCTGCGGTTTTGTTTTATTTTCTAAAATTTTTGTTATGTCGAATATTAGTGTGAAATAATGGTGGATTATTTACCATTAAGTGTTTGTGAGTGTGCACGAGTGTTGGAAAATGAAACAAAACAATGTAACGACACTTTTCAAATTCTCTCAAGAAGTCCGCGTGAGGACTTAGTAAAGCCCCATATCTTTACTGAGATACTCGAGGGGTTGGGGGAGTATATCATTTCTATTATCATTCATCATCATTGTACAGGAAGGAAATATTGTTTATTTATGTATTACTTGTAAGAAAAATACTTGACACTGGCTAAATGTGCTAATCGCACGAAGCCATCAACTAAATGAAAGAAAAAATGATCTGTGTGTGTCTTAGAGCATTAAACCAACTGGAGACGCCACTGTCAGGCGTTCCCCTCTGCCAAAAGAGTATGACCGCCGATCATACTCGTTATATAAAACTAGTTGCAGCGTGTTCCAGCGTCATTTGCAAATCACGGTGCACGCGATAAGACCTGAGCAATAAATGCCAAATTGCAGCGTGTTTTCACGTAAAAAGCGATCAGAAACGTCGATTGTACAAAAAGATAAAGTTACTTTTCATCTGTAACTATTATTTTGTCTTAATATTATTGATTAATGCACAAAATTTGCAAAAAACTGAAAAAATATTGTTAATCAAAAAGTGTTGCCACTAAAACGTCAAGTTGCAACTTTGCGTAACTTTTAAAGTTGAATGAGCCAACATTGAATTACAATTTATATTTCACGTTCTATAAAGTTAAAACTGTATTTTTACTATAAATGCTTATTTAATTAATGATAGATCACTACTTATAAATTGTAACTTATTTTGTTTCTACAGATTTTTTTTCAACTTAATTGCATTAAAGATTCTCAATACTATGAAACTGTATGTTTATGATCGGTCTACTTCATTAATATATTATATTTACGTCCCGTCAATTATCCCGAAAATAGGAAATTTTAATTTAATTACATTGGCCACACTGCAACAAAGTTAGAGCTGTGACAGTACCAAAACAAAATATTGATATCGACTTCATCATAATGTTTATTCTGGCTATTATAGGAAAATAATAATATAGATAAATAAATTAAAAAAAAAAATTATTAGAGATCGAAACATACTTATCTCCATTTAGAGAAAAGGTAGTGGAATATAAAGCGGGCTTCGTAGTATTTTCTACTAAAAAATTCAATGCAGTACATGCATAAAGGGGTTCATGTGGGAAGCCAAATGACAAAAGTTTAACATACCAAAAAAGTCGTGGTGGTCTATTGTATGCATTAAAAGAAGTTATTGATTTATGTCGCCTTTGTGAATTAAAGATCCGCAAACACTTAACTGATGACAAAAAAATAAAAAATCAAAATAAAAAACCTATTAAATTCATACAACAATAGTAGTAGTAATACAACATACAGCAAAATAATAGTTTATTTCTGACAGAAATAACAACACCTACACCATAGAATTTACTTAAAACTATAACATTACGTTTTTTATTTAAATTTTTTTTTAAACTATATGGACATTTCGAGTAGCTTTAATGCATTAAAGAACTTTGCATCATTCAAATATTTAACCTCAGAAGGCAGTTTATTATAAACCTTGACAGCATTAGATATATATTTCGCTGTTCGTTTAAGTATGATATCATTCTGGAGTTCGGTACATTCCTGTATATTGATATGTTTTAATTTAAGTCTGTTGCTTTTAAATTCAGCCTTATTTTGAACAGAATAATTGCATTTGGAAATCTGAAAAATTAAGACCCTACGTTACCTACAAAAGAATTGATCTGCTTTATAGAACCATGAAAGTACTATACATGTTGTTAAATTTTTCGGTTCCTCTTGATTGAGAGTCGGTTAGATAGGTAGCAAACTATTTTTCCATAATGAAAGAATAAGATTGCAGCTTTTCTTAAAAACAACAATTCTCCTTGGAATGGAATAAAATTATGTAGGTATATTTTGCAGATTTTGACTTATCCTAATTAATAACTGTCGATTTTAACAATAAAGAAAAGCAAAGTGTCTACCTTAATTAACCATACTGAAGAGCCTGATTTAAACAAAAAAAATCACATTAATATTCATCATCATCATCATCATCATCTCAGCCAAAAGGCGTCCACTGTTGAAATAAAGAAAAGCAAAGTGTCTACCTTAATTAACCATACTGAAGAGCCTGATTTAAACAAAAAAAATCACATTAATATTCATCATCATCATCATCATCATCTCAGCCAAAAGGCGTCCACTGTTGGTACAAAGTTGGTACAAAGGCCTCCCCCAAGGATCTCCAATACGACCGGTTTTGTGCAGCCCGCATCCAGCGGCTTCCCGCGACCTTTACCAGATCGTCGGTATACCTTGTTGAAGGCCTGCTGACACTGCGCTTTCCGGTACGCGGTCAGTCACCACTCGAGGACTGTTCCGCCCCAGCGCCCATCAGTCCTGCGAGCGATGTGGGGCACTTGAGCTTAGCAACTTTTCGGGCTATGTCATTATTATTGGTATCGACAAATTAAATCGATAGTGTCAAGCACTATCGACGTTTACATAAAGATGCCGTCAGACTCGTGCACGGACAGGTTATCCCTGTGTGTGAATTTATTAGTGTGCGTCTAGTTTATGCTAGTGTTTCATAATTTTGTCGTTTGCGTGCGTAGCGACGTCTTTGAAAAATGCATCAGTGTGAAACTGTATTTGTGTGCATTACCTCGTCCCCCGCAGAAAATGACAGACTTTTTTTCATAGAAATTAGTGCGCATGGCGTCTCCATTTGGTTTAATTTGGTTTAATGCTCTAAGGTGTGTGTCACCAACTCGCTTATTTGACTTCTTAGCGGGAAAGTGAAGAGTCATGTCTGCGGTTTTGTTTTATTTTCTAAAATTTGTGTTATGTCGAATATTAATGTGAAATAATGGTGGATTATTAACTGTTAAGTGTTCGTGAGTGTGCATGAGTGTTGGCAAATGAAACAAAACAGTGCAACGTTACTTTTCAAATTCTCTCAAGAAGTCCGCCCGAGGACTTAGTAAAGCCCCACATCTTTACTGAGATACTCGAGGGGTTGGGTGGTATATCATTTCTCATTTCTATTATCGTTCATCATCATCATACAGAAAATAAATATTGTTTATTTATGTATTACTTGTTAGAAAAATTACTTTGACACTGGCTAAATGTGCTATACGCACAAAGCCATCAACAAAATGAAAACAAAAAAAAAAAAAAAAACTCGCTTATTAGTCTGTGGTGTCATCTTTGCGCTATTCGCGTCGTGCGGCGGTCTGCAATTCATTTTGTAAACAGGTAGGTACTATCAAACTTACCCAATAATTAATTGCCTTTACAAAAATCTTGTAAATGTCATCAATATAATCTAAAAAAGCTGACTGACTAATATCATATAATCATAAGAGTTAAATAGTAGCTACAAACTTGAGATTTGACAAGTACCTAGGTTCCAAAGCTGTTCACATCGTTAGGAAAGGATGTTTATAAATTCCCTGAAGTTAACGGGATTCTCTATTCTCATTCATAGGCTAGGTGGAGGACAATATTATGTAGTATAAATACAATAAAATATATTTCAGAGTTCGCGTTGACTGCCCAGAGTCCGCGAAGATCGACCATCGTTATCGCTAAAACGGGCGTGACTGTAAGTTTGTTTTATTAAAATTACAGGTAAATATATACTTCTATAGGGCTTCTTTAGTTCCGGTTAGAAGTAAATTTTGTTTGTATAAATCGATTTATTATTTCAGGGAAGGCAGAAATAATGGCACAAACTCTTACTTTCGGTGACTCATGCGCCCCAATAACATGCCATGCGTGGAATAAGGATAGAACTCGTAAGTTTCTATTAATAATTATCAATTGTAGGTTTTTAAGTATTCATAATAAAACATTTGAGAATAAATTATATTTTACTTTTCCAGAAATTGCTTTCTCACCAAACAATAATGAAGTCCACATTTATCAAAAAGAAGGCAGTGAGTGGAAGCAAACCAATAATTTGGTTGAGCATGACTTAAGGGTCATGGGCATTGACTGGGCTCCAAACACTAACCGGATTGTCACTTGCGCTGTGGATCGCAATGCCTATGTCTGGACCCAAGGTGATGATGGCAAATGGACAACTACTCTTGTACTGTTGCGAATCAACCGAGCTGCCACATGTGTTAAATGGTCACCAATGGAGAACAAGTTTGCTGTTGGTTCTGGAGCAAGGCTCATTTCAATTTGCTACTTTGAGAAAGAGAACAACTGGTGGGTTTCCAAGCACATCAAGAAACCTATTCGCTCAACCGTTACTACTTTAGACTGGCATCCAAATAACATGCTTCTAGTGGCAGGGTCTGCTGACTTTAAGGTCAGAGTATTCTCGGCCTACATAAAAGACATAGAAGATCAACCTGGACCAAATGTGTGGGGCACAAAGTTGCCACTGGGCCAACTTTTGGCTGAATTCCCTAACTCACCATCTGGTGGTGGCTGGGTGCATAGTGTCTCATTCTCTGCTGATGGTAACAAAGTTGCTTGGGTTGGTCATGACAGCTCCATCAATGTCGCTGATGCTACTCTAGGCAAAGCCGTTATCAAACTAAAGACTGAATATCTGCCATTCTTGGGTTGTAATTGGATCAGCAACAATTCCCTTGTTGTGGCAGGACATAGCTGCATTCCATTACTGTATTGTCTTGAAGACAATGAGATTAAGTTTGTAGCTAAACTAGATAATACTCAAAGGAAGGAGTCTGGAGGATTGTCTGCTATGAAAAAGTTCCAGTCTCTCGATAGACAAGCTCGCATTGAAACTAATGACACCTTGCTGGATTCTATTCATCAGAATGCTATCACTACTATTAGCCTTTACAAAGGAACAAAGGCAAATGCTGTCAAGTTCAGTACTTCTGGACTGGATGGTCAACTTGTTATTTGGGATTTGGAATCCTTGGAGAGGAGCATTGAAGGGCTGACGATTGTGTAATCAAAACATAATTATGCATGATTTTTCTTTATTAGGAATAATATAATCAGTTGCGTGTGAGTTCTGAAGTCACTCAATGGAATAGTAAGGAATAACATTTTTAAAAGCTGTGGAAATGAAATTGCAATCACAGTTTGATCAGTCTAGCTGGAAATAAAACAGGTAATAAGCAATAGCGGTGAGTGATTTCAGCTCCCCAAACAGTAAAAATCTTTCAAATATACAGAATAAACTATAATTTATAGATATAACTTCTATGTTTTTTTATACAATTATAATTTTAACTGTTGATAATAAAATAATAAGTTATTATATAAATTAAACATAAGACTACTACACCCTATATTTATATTATAGATCACTTTTAATACTACTGAAGTACTGATTGCTGTCAATATTAAATTAAAATTTAAGAAATCAATTATATGTATTTTATTTCAACATTAACATCAAAAGTCATACTTTAACCTACAAAACTATAAGGCCATTTTGTATTAAAAATAACAGCATGCTATTGTGTATTGGAAACGATGTTGAAGACTGGTCCAATGCGTATGAACACCCGGCGCAGCACGGAGCGCAGCTCGGCCTTCAGGTCGAAGCACGTGATCTCACAGAGCAGCGGGTAGTAGCTCGAAACGTGCGCAGCGAACTGTCAACAACATATTGCGTTACAAAAGTATATTCGAAAATAGAACATTAAAGTTATCACTTATCACTCTGTGAAACATCATACTCACTCTTTCATCTGGCATTTTAAGTATTCTTGTGAGAATCAATAGCAGGATAGATGTCCATGCGTCTCTATGGGCTTCATTTGTCACCCCAGCGAAATATTCTAATGCCTCACAACAAATAGTGATCAGACTCTTTTGCACAGCAAGCCAATGATCTCTTCGCGCCTCGTCGCTGTACATTTTGAACAGTATCCGGAGAACGCATGCAAGCGATTGCGTTTCTTGTTTCAGCATGTTTGGTTTCACGGAACCTTTGAAATTGGCCTTCCACAGAACATTTCTTTGGGCATTATTAGTATTGAAGGTTTTTGCAAAGCGGTGACTGCACATTAAACATTCAACGAGTCGTAGCAGATGAGGCGAACTCAATAATCTGTACATGCCTTGCTCTTCACGCTGACATTCTTGCTCAGTGCCTGGAGTACCACCAGTCAATTCAGCCGCGGCCAGCGCTAGTGTTTCTGCGTCTTCTTTCCGAGATGTCGCCGGATAGAAAACAATGTTGTCGATGGTTTGAATTAATTCCAACTGCACGACGCACTTGATTAGTAGACTGTTAAAAACGCGATTGGAAGACTTGATTTCATCGCCACCTTGTGGTTTCTTCAATATGCCATGTCGTACATGTGGAGTCTCTCCATCGTCGTTTTCATCAGGCTTCCACGTGAGAAGTGTTGTAGGAAGAGTGCTGTTAAAAATGTCCAACATAATTTGGCATGTCTTGCTCCATGTGTCGTCATTGAATTTTGTTCCGTTAGAAATGACTAGATTTTCTAAACAGTTAGTGCCGGATCTCGCGAGCTGCTCGTTGTCCTGTTGAACGCACCAATGTAGCTGCGCATAAAGTTGTTCCAGTAAAAGAGAGCCAAGAATGTCAAAATATTGCGTGAAGACGTCTACTATTGCGTACAAGGCGTGATTACAAGTGGTAGTCATCCACTCATTTTTCTCCAACTGATGTTCAGGTAACTTCATATTGTCAAAAATTCTGAATAATATATTGAATAAGTCTCTCCACCAATGGGGACGGAATGAATCGCCGTGAGTTTTTATAATTTCGAAAAGGACTGTAAGACCTCTGGTGCGCACGTCTAGTTTGCAGCGGCTTACCACGCAAGACAGTGAGAAGAGCAGTGGAAACCATCCACGAAGCCACACTCTGTCTACTTCAGGTGCCCCAGGTTCGCCCTCGAGTCCTGCGTGTTCAGCAAACAGTTGTGGAGATGCACCAACGGCTGAAGCGCAGGATCGTACCAATCTTATGGCTTCCATGGACGTGTCAGGGAATTTTGCGTTACAAGCGAATTCGGACAAACATTTCACAGCGTCTTGGAATGAATCTATCATTGCAGGGAATTGTTTCTCGTACAATTCTGTTATAACTTTGCCTGTCGTCTGGAATGCTAAGTCAACTATAGCTTCGTCTTGATCACTTGCTGCTAAGTGAAACACAGAAAATATATTTTTCCAACCAGATTTAATATTGGGAGCCTGTGAATTAACCATTTGTGCAATGCACCTTACGACCATGTCTCTTATTGTTGGTGAATTGTTCTTTTTCATGATGTGTTCAAATGGTCGTAAAAAGTCCTTTTGGAATTTAAAGTTCGCAAATTCACCCTTTTCTATGAATTTCATAGAAAGTTGCCTCAAGGAATCAACGGCAAAGAACGCAATATCTTCATTATTACTACAGCCTACTTTATTGAAATGGTCACCAAGCACTTGCCATATTCTCGACCACTGTAATCTAATACGTCCCATGTTGTAGTAAGAAATTTCAACAATTTTTTGAAGAGAGAAAATTCGTGGATTAGACGCATGACTCAACTCATCAAGTGAAACTTGACATAGCGCCTTTACAAAATCAACAATTGCGTCACCATCGAGTTTCGTAGAACCAGTAAATATTCTATCTACTGCCACTACAACACTCTGCGAGCTTGTTTCACCAAAATGTTCCTTGACGCTTGGATCTAAAGACATTAAGCTGAATTTTAATGAATCTGGCTGAGGTTTAATACCGGATCCAGACAAATATTGTGGTCGAACTCCTGTCCCGATAAGTTGTGCTAGTTCTAATTGGGAAATGCACTTCACGACATCTAGCCAACTTGAACCTAAATAATTCCCATCAGTGTGAGCCACAGTAATCAGCGTTTTAATGGTGTCAATGTTTTTGGCCTTCATTTCTGTTATAGGCGAGTTTGCTGTAAGTAGTGTGAATCGGGCCAGAGCCTGAACATAGGCATCTCTCTCCAAAGACATGTGAAATATGCATGCAATTCTGACTGCACATCGAATGCCATCCAAACACAAAGTCGCTATTTCGGGATCGTCGCAGTCTTGTAAACCTACTGAAAAGGCTGCAAGGAAGGGAGTCCAAGCCATTTTAAACATTGGTCGTACGTGTTCGACGTGTTTTGCAGTAGTGAACGGTGTTTGAACATGTGACACTGACTCCATTAAATTTTTAGCTGCTGTCGAGATTTGTTCCATTTCCATATTCCAAACGAGTTTTCTCTTTTTCTCATTTGCAATCATGTGTTTACCCGGTTTAGAGATATTTTTCATTTTTATCTCGTGGCCAGCGATTTCGTCATAAATCTGAGACAAATACTCACGCGGTAGGTCGCTATTGTCGCTAATGCCGCTATTCAATTTAATGTATTGTTCTTTTGTCATTTTATTCTTGACTTGTGGAGAATGTAGATCTGTTGTTAGCATTATAATGGAAAATGCTAATACATACACTGTATCTGCACTAGTAAATAGTGTATTGGTTGGATTACATTCACAGTATCTAGCTGCAAACTTCTCCATAAGCCTGTCAATCTTTTGTGCTTCACCAGGTAGACGAAATCCTTCTAAGAAATAACGTAAAGCAGCAACAATATCCATATCAGAGAAATTCATACCATCAATGTAAGCATACATAACTTCTTTGGAGTGGTCATCATTTTCACCTAAGTACTCTCCAATAAAAGTTTTATCAAGCCTCTCATCTGTTAACAACCACTCAGCAATTTCTTTAGTAGAAGTACCCAGTAAACTCTGCTCTTGCAAGAATGCCACCCCTTTCTTAGGTTTCCTATTAAAGAGTTCAATTCCTGTTTCCCAAACTTCTTTTTGTTGTTTTAAGACTTCAAATTGCTCAGGCGAATCTAAAGTTTCCCTGTTACCTAGATTACTAGATCCTGTTGAAATCAAACTCAAGCTTGATCCACCATGGGACTTCATACTATGATGGTCATTATCGTCTTTTGTAGGTCTTTCACCTAATGTGGTTTGTAAGTTTGGATTTATGTAAAGTTCTTTGCTCCATTCGACCATACATTTAAGAATGGAAACTAAACATTCAAGACCTCGAATACGCATAGATTTTTCTTGATTTGGTGTGGCGCCTAATTCAAGAGCTTGCCTTCCTTGTGCAATCTTTGAAACATCGTTAACCAATCTTTGGAATAGATTTGCAGCAGACAAATCACAATCGTAGTTAACATAAATGTCTACTACACTTTGTGCATCTCCACAAATTCTAGTCAATGCCTGTATAACCATCCATTTATGCTCAAAAGATGAACTTGATGTCTCTAGAATGTTCATAAAGATTTCTTTAAAAAATACTTCAATTTGCTTTTTAAGATGAACTTTGAATTTCTGCAAGAGGGCTAAGAAAATAGCCAAGGAAAGTTCAAAGACCTCAGGTACAGAACTGACACCATTTTTAGACAAAGCTACACAGAGGTATTGTTTAATAGCTGTGATAAACATTTCATTGTTTCTAAAAACGGGACCAGCATTTTGTAAGATAGACAAAAGTAAATGCAAAGAAAGAATCTTGGACCTAAGTTCGTGAGATTTAGGATCTGGTGTCCCTTCTGGTAGAGGTTTCATTGATAATTTGCACAAGGCCCTAAAAACTAAGAATGCATCTTTTTGTAGCACATGGGTAAATTTTGCTGTAACTGAATTATCATTCTCAGATGCAACATCAACACTTTCTTGTGAAGGAATTCTCGTAATTGTAGGTTCATTGCCAGGTTGGCCATTGCTTTCTTGTGAAACACTCCCACTGTCTAGAGAATCAGTTGGATTTTCATTATTTTCAGGGAGGTTATGACTTAGATCTACAGCATTCTTTTTAGAAGCTATAGTAATTGCATTATCTATAACTGAATCAACAATCTGCTTAGCAATCAGTTTAGCTTCAAAAAGTTTATCTCCAATTGCTGTATGCTCTTCTTGTATTGGAGTACTTTCATCTTTTTCATTATCAGTGACATGATTAACATGTGCATCTTCACTGACAATGTTACCATTGGACATCTTATGGTGAACTTCGATTGGATTGTTTTCAGTTTCCAATGCTTGATTTTCCATTTTGGTGAATATAACATTAAGCATTTGAGTTAGTGTTGCTCTTGCTGTTGTTTGATTAATAAGGTTTTTGCTAGCCAGATAGATGTTGTAACATGTTCTGACAGCAAGCAATACTGTACCTTCATGAACCTCTACATGTTGGCTGGTAATGACAGTAAGAAGTGCTTTAATAATTTGCAACTGGACCCCTTCATCTGTTTGTGGGCCTGTGAAACAACTGCAAATGGTTTCAACTATTCTATCTATCAAAAGCTTTCTCGGTGTTGTTGAATCTGGAATGTTTCCTGTTAGGTGGCCATAAGCAATTAGTTTTTGTAAACAGTCTAGAGCTGTCACCACTATCCTGGCTGCTTTACTTTGACATGCCAGTTCAAAGGGCAGGAAGTATTTTTCCGCTGTGATGATGTTGGATGCATCATTTTTTGGTAGTGGAAGTGTCCCAGAAGTTGGATTCTCAGGTGATTCAATCTGTCCTCCATTTTTTAGTTCAGCCTTAATTTCCTCTGTAAAATAAATATATTTATGTAAGTAGTTTGTAATAAAAAAAGGTTCCATGCTCAATCAGTGTCAAAAAAGAAATGATGCAATAAATTTGAAGTCATGATTACACTTTAGATAAAAAATGTGAAAACAACTCATAATCATCAAGTACTAATTCCCTAATGTATATTGAGGGCTTGTAATTTACAATTATTTATTGCTAATGGCTGTGATAAGACAGCAGCTAGGTAGGTAAGTATATGTCATTGTTACTTTCAAATTCAAGGTTAAATTACAATCACCTTCTAACACTGCAACTTACACATCGTATCCACTACACCACAATGTAACCTAATTAGCGGTAACAAAATACGTGTGTTGTACATATAATACAAAACGGTGCGATGAGTGGCGTACAAAGTATTCTTACCTAGAGCCACCTCACAGGACTTCTTCAACTGGCTGTGATAAGACCTTTTGATGTCTTTATCTGCTAATATCTTCTCTAAGGCTCTGACTATAAACATTTCTTTAGTTTTTAAATTGGTTTGCATCATTATATTTAGAGAAATCACTCCATTAGTCCCAATCGGAGAAGACTTTATTTGCGTGGTTTAGTAGTCATTTATAGCTATAGCTGAGGCACTGTTGTATTGTTTTCGTAGATTTAATTTTTGATAAATAACAACACAAATGTAACATCACAAAAGTTAGGACAATCAATGGTTTTAGAAAATCATTTCTGCGAGACGGGGATTTCAGGATTCACACCTCATCACAAACATGTCAATATAAAAGATACGTTCATAATTATTAAACTAGAGACATAATAGCTTAGAAACATCTTCGTCAACCAATTATAATAATGTATGTACCATATTTTCAGCTAAACACAATCTAGAATTATAAAATATTAATTTGGGACCACATTACTTTACTCTTCACTTTTTCGTCAAGAAGATTTTTCTTGTAGTCTTTTTCGGTATTATTAAGAGGTGCGTTCATGCTTAGCTTATATATTTTTCTTCTCGCTCGTAGTTTGCCTATGGGTTCGTGTGATTACATTTACATTCTCTTTGTTTTGTCGTGTCGATATACAACCATAGCTTACTTTTCTCTTGTCTCTGTCATGTCATTGATTTTTTATTTTATTGGCAATTTGTCAGGTTGTTTGTTATTTTCTTGAAATATCGTTAATAAAAGTGGTATTTTTTAATTCCTACGCGTCTACTATTAACCAACAAAATTGCTTCCACAATGACAGTAACGCGGGTGGCAGAATCCCGCACAGAATTTAAGTTAAAGAGTCTCCCTGAAGACGCTATATCCAGCGTAAAATTTGCACCGAAATCCAGTCAATTTCTTCTTGTATCCTCTTGGGACTGTTCTGTTAGGTTATACGACGTACTTTCCAACAGCGAGCGACATAAATACAGTCATGAATTGCCTGTATTTGACGTGTGCTTTAGGGTTAGAATCTTCTTTTTTGGTACTAAATTTGAATAGGTAATATTTCCACAAAACTATTCTTATTGTTATTTAATTGCAGGATGCGGTTCACTCTTACAGTGGTGGCCTGGATCAAACATTGAAAATGTATGACTTGAATGCAAGTTTAGAGACTGTATTAGGTGAGCATAAAGGCGCAATCCGATGTGTTGAATTCGCAAACGAAGTGAATGCTGTGTTGACGGGCAGCTGGGACGGTACGGTCAAGATGTGGGACAGCAGGGTGCCTAATTGTGTTGGCACATATAATCAAGGAAACGAACGGGTAATTCACCACATGTTTATTTATCATGGCATTTTTTGTGACTGAACTATATCTTTTTATAAACAACATAAAACTTTTATTCTTAGTACAGGCTACTCTTACAATATTGGTGTATTTTTGAAATCTGTCATTATGTTCTTAAATAATTATAATAAACAGAAGAAAACTTAAGAAATTGTATTTAATGAAAGAATATATTATATATTTTGAGTTATATATAAATACTGTCAACAAATCATATACTGGGGCTCAGTAAATATTAGGCTTCTTTGTTTCCAGGTATATACAATGAGCATAGTAGGTGAGAAGTTTGTTGTGGGCACATCCGGACGCAAGATCTTTGTATGGGATGTCCGTAACATGGGCCACGTAAACCAGAGAAGAGAATCATCTCTGAAATATCAGACACGCTGCATCCGAGTGTTCCCGAATAAGCAAGGCTATGTACTGAGCTCGATTGAAGGCCGAGTGGCTGTTGAGTATTTGGACAGCAACCCTGAGGTGCAGAAAAAGAAGTATGCCTTTAAGTGTCACCGTATCAAAGATGGTGGTAAGTTCTGAACTTTAGTTTCATAATCTGTATGTATATTATTACTTTTGAACCTATTTGAAATATTGACAATCTGATTAATGGAACAAAGTAAAATAGATTATGTTGTATGGGTGGGTGTGTTGTATGGGTCAGGAGAGCTACAACAGCCTCTTGGTACTAGTATAATCGGTATGTCAGATGGTGCAAGTTCAAAACCCACTTGATGATTTTGTAAAACATTTTTCCTAATTTGATATTTTTTTTTAGGTCTAGAAAAGATCTATCCTGTAAATGCAATAAGTTTTCATTCTGTCTATAACACGTTTGCTACTGGTGGCTCTGATGGTTATGTCAACATTTGGGATGGATTCAACAAGAAGAGACTATGCCAATTTCATAGATATAACACAGCGGTGTCGTCTCTCAGCTTCTCGCACGACGGCACAGCTTTAGCTATTGCATGCTCACAACTCGATGAGACCCAAATAGAAGAGCCAAAACCAGAGGACACTATTTATATAAGATATGTAACGGATCAGGAAACCAAACCAAAATGAGCTGGAGAAATAGCCTGATAGATGCAGCCGTGGATTGCGTGTTTGCAAAACTAAATAAGACTACTTCCATTTAAAAGCTGACTTTGTTTTCTAAAGTTTACATGAGCGCTTCACATTTAAAATAAACTTGTTTTACATATGTACTTGCAATGTTACATATTATTTTATTCTGACAGTTTAAAGCCTTATCAGGGTCTGTGGTCTTAAAATAATATGTAATATAAAAGGCAAGTAGATTCATAAAAAGCGTTTCAATTGCTATGAACCTATGTGTATTTATTGAAAACAATTAATTTATATTGACATTCACCTACTGTCAGTAGTCCGTAGTGATCTAATGAAAGATTTTGAATAATGTTTTAATTAAAGTGTTCATCTATTGGGCGAAATGTAATATTAAATAGAAGTTCACTCTTTAAATAGCTGTTATGTTTAAGTGACGAATTAATAAATAAGTTTTTGAAATAAAATATATTTTTAGTCTCATTTCCTTCAAAGTACCTATTCTATTACATGTCAAAACTAAGTACAGACCTGGACTTCAGATGGGTTTGACACAGACCGTCCCATTCGCATTTCGTCACGAATTCAAAAATGGTCCCATTCGCATTCCGTCCCATTCGCATTTGGTCCCATTCGTATTCCATCCCATTCGCATTCCGTCCCATTCGCATTTGGTTCCATTCGCATTCGGTCCCATTCTCATTCGGTCCTATTCGCTTTCCGTCCCATTCGCTTTCCGTCCCATTCGCTTTCCGTCCCATTCGCATTTGGTCCCATTTGCATTCGGTCCCATTCGCATTCCGTCCCATTCGCATTTGGTCCCATTCTCATTCGGTCCCATTCTCATTCGGTCCCATTCGCATTCCGTCCCATTCGCATTTGGTCCCATTCGCATTCGGTCCCATTCTCATTCGGTCCTATTCGCATTTGGTCCCATTCGCATTTCGTCCCATTCGCATTTGGTCCCATTCGCATTCCGTCCCATTCGCATTTGGTCCGTGGCAGAGCAGAGAGGCGCCATGCTAGAGTGGCATAATTTATATTTATAGTATAATCTTAATTAATATTGTAATATAATCTAAATTTGTGTTTATAATTTATTGTCTCATACAAACATCAACAAGCTATTTCTTATGTGAAACTGTCTTACTCACACTTCCTTCGTCAACTACTGAGGAACTGGCTACTTTTTGATTATTTACATATAATTTTACGCAAATATTGTTGTGAAAAAATTACAATTTGTAAAAACGACACTGAAATTGAAATTTGTTGATGACGTAATTGTCGACATTGAATAGGGCTCCTTTGGCTTTCAAAGTAAAAGCAGATAGTGTTGATTAATTTCGGCGAGTTGGATTGAGCCACGATAGCATAGTTGGTAGTGCACCTGACCCGGCATGTCATGGGGTGCGGGTTTAAATCCCGCTCGTACAATTTTTTCAACACTGTCTTTTTTCAAAATGGCTACCTTATCTTTAACTGTTCGAACAGCAATGCTACTAACATTGATGTTATAACGACAATCCACGGTGGTATTGCCACATTAAAAAATATAAGGATTGGTGGGTTTCAAAAGCTGCCATCTTATGACAATAATGGAGACCAACGGCTAAACGTGCCTTCTGAAGCACGAAGGAGTTCGAGATATTTTATTTCCATCACCCATCCGGTGACCAGCAATTAAGGAAGTTACCTGCAATAACGCAACCCGTGCGTAGTTGTACACCCTGAGTGGCATAGTAGGTACTTGCCTAGTATGAACGGTACATATTTGCTAAGTGGTATGTTTCCTTTCATTTCGCCTTTAAATGGTTGTAATTATGTTTTGAAATAGAAATCTATTCAAGCTATGGCACTCCAAAGTGAAAATCTCCAAGAGGACTTCTGTGCATCACCAATAATAAAACTATTATAGGACTTAATTACACTCGTGTACCTACGTAGTAGTAATGGTCGCCTAATGGTCAAAATTCGACCGTAGTTCACAAACTATACCATGTTTAGACGATGTAATGTAACTGATTAATATATAAGTACATTTTATGAGGGCCGTCTTTAACCTATTGGGGCCCTGGGCACTTACGGATAATGGGGTCCTTATGCTACGCTAGATTTTAGTAAAACAGGCAAAAGGAGATAAGCATAACTCTAGATTTATTCAACTGGTATTTTTATTTATTTGCAGCCAGATAGAGTTACCAGTGATAGGCCTCTGGTTTATTTGATTTAAAAAGCAAAAAAGTCTAATAAGTTAGTAATTCTTGTTTCGCAAAACAAATATATTTATCGGTAATATCGATTATCGGTTGCGATTGCGGGGCCCTGGGCACTTGCTCAGAGTGCCCAATGGTAAAGAAGGGCCTGCATTTTATATTACGGGACTGCTGGTCCTGCACATAAACTTTAACTATGCCAAATCTCACACTCTTCCATACGCGCAATGTGCTTAAAAAGGGGCACAAAGATTAATATTTATATGTAGTTTTGTGATTCTCACCTGATGGTAAGCGGCAATAATGTCTAAATGTATTATTACCTACATCCACAACTACTGAAGAACGTGGTTATCTTTATGTTTAACTGTCGAAACAACAATGGCGACAGACTTAAATAGGTTTAAGGCACAAAATAATTACATTGTATAGGTAAGTATATGGTGTATGGTAACGACATTACGAGTGTAAGTGAGTGCGCTGAAGGCTGCAAAAAGCTGTTTTTTCAGTTGGTTTGGAGCTAATAGCACATAGTAACTGAATTCTAAGCCTACTCATTAGCGAAATCGCGGTGTGATGAATATAAAAACTAAAAAGTACCTAAACATAGATATTAATTCACAAAGTAACCAGACAGTTATCATTAAAATAAATATTTTTATTGTGTAGGAAAATCAAAATGACCTTATCTACACACACGGCAGATTAGCTGCGCGTATAACATAACATTGAATATGTATGTATGTGCCTGATTCATTAGAGTAAGCAACGTTTCACACTACAATCTATTTGCATCGATTTCACAAATATTAAAATATGTGAAACCCAACACGGCGTGTAATGAAACTCCCAGGTTCGTGCATTCAAGTTTAAATTTTGCGTGCCATATAAAGCAAGCTGAATATTAAAAGGCACATTCTAAACGTTAAAATTAACACATTGGCGAATACACAAGGAAAGCATCCTTGCATACCGCAATTAAATTTAAGAGCGTTCTCTGATCTCCGGAACGCATCTTGTAGCGCACAACCGCCTTATTTGGAACAGCTAAGGTGTACATTCTTGTTTTAGCACGTGTTTAAAAGTTTGCCGCTTCGGGAGTGCTGGCTGGTCCAAATTGGCGAACAAATAAAGCTAATGTTTGCGACCACCTCCAGACCAGGCTCTAGGTGTAAAGACCTGTTGAGACGAGCGAGAATAATGGCATTATGTTTGCGCAGTTTAGGCTGCGCTGCTAATTATTGTATTAGGTGGCTACTCTCTAATTTAGGAAGCAATTCTTGCTAAGATGGCGGATGTTTAACAATTTTCTGTTTGTCTCAAATATGGGATTGTTTTCTTAGCTGTTCATATTATGATAAATTTTAGTAGCTACGTAGAAACGTAGAAACGTATAAGAATATTGAATTACCTATGGTAAAGAAATGTAAGTAGGTACAGTTAATAGAAAGGTAGGTAGGTAGTTACAGAAAACAAAAGGTTTGAAATAAGTGTTTACAGACTTAAGTGAAAAAGAAATAAACTAGGTGCGTAGTGTGAGTTTTGTTTACTACTTATCCGTTTTCATTCGATTACGTTAACGAAACGAAAACGAAAATTTATATGGCAAAATTTTAACTCTACACGTAAGTATGTCGCCAAAAGGCGCTGCTGCAAAGCTATAGTTTTTGTTTTCGTTAACGTGATCGAATATCAAATGAAACTCACACCACCCTGTAACTTCAATGAAACTAAATAGGTACCTAGACGTTACGAAAGTCTGGCATGAACTATAAATTTATCGTTAATAGTTTCAAATAAGCTATTGTAAAATAAGAATTAAATAAGATATTTTATCAGCCATTGTATTTTATTATTAAACTGACCCGGCAAACGTTGTTTTCCCATATAAATTATTGCTGCTCCACTCCTACTAGGCATAGCGTGATATAATATAGCCTATAGTCTTCCTCAATAAATCGACTATTCAAAAAAAAATATTTTTCAATTCCACCAAACCAGTAGTTTCTGAGATTAGCGTGTTTAACTAAACAAACAAACAAGCAAACTTCAGCTTTATAATATTAATAGATGATAGCAAATAAATTATATCTAATCTAAGCCAAGATCGTACTGTCCATCGACTTCTATCTTCCTGTAATAGGTAGTAGTACTCCATTTAGCCACACAACCGTGTTCGCTTACAACTTTCAATATGTCGCAAGAAAGTACGACATGCTCAATTACTAATGGCAATTATAATGAGTTCGCATGTGTTAAGTGTTGGAGATTAAACTTTTTTATATTCGCCCGTTAAGTTATGTACCTCTACCTACCTGGTTTGATACTGTGGTACCTACACAATTTCGTGACTGCCAGTGCTTTTTTGAATTCCATAAGGGTAAGCACTATGGCCTCCATCTCACCTGATGTTAAGTGATGATAAGGCAGAGTAGAGGCGAATCACACGGAATCCTCAACTACTGAGAAACTGGCCGTATAGTGCGAGTTTAATTTGCCATTCGATCTCATTAACGAAAACGAGAACTTGTAAGACTTAATATTTATCCATACTTAGTCTCGATTTTGCTAACATGATTGATGCGCACTAGGCACCCTGGTTACCTTATCTTACTGTCGGGACACAACAATACTTTTACCACTGATGTTATGGTGACATAATAGATAAAAGAGTGGTAGCTAGCCAGGTGGACTTAAACTTAAAACAAGTTCTACCACCAACCATACCGACTACACATGTGCCTCCCGCTGGGAATCGAACCTGACACCTCTGGGTCTGAAACCGGTGGTCTTAACCACTATACCACTGAGGCGATTCTAATTAATTCGGCACACGGTGCGGCCCCGGCGTACGGTACCGCGGATTCGTTTATCTATCCCCGGCCGGGTCGCGGAGCCCGCGGCCGTAGAACGTAACTTGACGCGTAACGTTTGCGACGATTAAAGTTGACAAGTTAGTTTCACAGGTGGCGCTACTTCGATCCCTTATAAAAATCTATATTAATAAAAATTAATTACCACATGTATGTTAGATCAACGCTTTAGAACGGCTCGACCGATTTGGCTGATTTATTTTTTGTTGTGTTTGTAATAGTTATGGAGCTGGTAAATCTATCACGGGATACGGGTGTTCACTTAAGTGGACGAAGACGCGAGGGGGCCACTACTTTATAAAAATAGATATTAAAACTTGCAATCAGCAGTTAGATTTACAAAACATGATCGAAAAATCGGCTATGTCTCGGATACCCTTTGCTACACCCTAACCCATTATTCAATTAATTTAAATTTATTTTTACCAATAAGGGCCCATTTGTGTTAGTAACAATTCTAAACTTGTATTAAATAATAACGCCGTAAACGCTATTACAGAAACCACCTCAAGGCAAGTCGATGCGTCTATGGCGATGTAAATTCATGTAGCGATGCGATGGTGACAACGCCTCGCCCCACACGACATGCGCGACAACATGACTACGACAAGCGTTTAACTACGACGCGAGGCTACATTGGCGGCTACAATTAAATTTTTACTGTATGAAAAGGTTTATGTATTGGTTGTTACTAGTAATATACCTGAAGGTAATCGTAGGTTACCAATATACCTATGATTTAATAAAAGATGTCACTGTACATAGAGAAAAGTATAGTAACAAGTCATGAGCTTGATTTTAGAAAAAACATGAACGATAATTTTGATTATTTCAAATATTGACATAAGATACCCTGTTTTATTACTATTGATTATGCTGATAGTTGAGTTGCTCATTTTAACTTCTATTTAATTTTGATTATTTTTAGGTACATGCTGGTGAAGCTTGAGGGTAACTTTTGCTTGACTACACATTACAAAAACACAAATGTTGAAAAAAAAATCCACGAGCAGGATTTGAACCTGCACCCTTCTGACATACCGGGTCAGGTGCTCTCCTAATTGAGCTATCGTGGTTCTAACCAGCCCGCCGAAATTATTCAACACTATTTACTTTTTTACTTTGAAAGCCAAAGGCGCCCATTCAATGTCAACAACTACCGTCGTTAACATCCGATCATAATATTTTTACAAATACTAAAGATCAGTTAAGAAGTAGGCAAGCTATTTATAAAATGTTTTTGTTTTGTTAATATAATTTTTAACGCAAATTTTGATGTGAAATAAATGGGCGCCTTTGGCTTTCAAAGTAAAAAAGTAAATAGTGTTCAATAATTTCGGCGGGCTGATACACAGCTACATACACAGGCAACTGAAGTTTTACGTACCTAAGACCATTTCCATTTCGATATCTCGTTATTTTATCACAGGGCAGAGTCATTTATTTTATTTTATTTTATCTAAGCTACACAACTGAAGTTTGTCTATAAATAAAAGTTATCGATATTTCGTTATTTTACCATAGAGTGAGCAGTAGATGCGATAGCTTAATAAGCCCGTCCGCTCGCAGCGTTACGTGCTAAGGCGGCGCGCGCGCGTGGGCGGGCGACCTGTGACTCCTGCGCAGACTGACAACCGCTGTCCCCCTCTAACAACCTGTCCGCTTCTATAATCTTGGGAAATCGCGCTCCTCTCCGCGTAAGATACGCTCACATGCAATCGATTTGGTAGATCATTATGGTTAAACGATGTTTGGGTATAACATTTTCTCTTTTGCATTGTTACTTTTGGAACTATGAGAATTGAGATATTTTTAATTATTTAACTTCAAAAACATTGTCATTGAGGAGATTAATGGCGGTACAGTGGTTAACGCGCCCGGTCTGCGAGTTCTGAGGTTAAGCAACTTTCACCAAGGCCGGTCATCGGATGGGTGAGCAAAAATGTATCATCTCGAGCTTCTCCGTGCTTCGAAAATCACTTAAAGCCGTTTGTCCCGGCTGCATTAGCAGTCGTTAACAGCCACCAATCCGCACTAAGCCCGCGTGGTGGTTTATGGCCCGTTCTTCCTATACATCTGTAGGGAAAGCCCCAGCAGTGGTGACATCAAAATGAGCTGATGATGATGATGACGTCATATCGAACACATGCGTTTGTTGAAAATAATAATCGGTATCAGTGACCTGGGATTAATTACTAGTACGTAGGTATAAGTACTAGTACGTCCACTATAACTACTTCTTGTTCTGTTTTTGCCCTCACGTCCGCTTCGCATCGGTTGCAGCTATTTACACCTTCACCAGGAACTATTCTTCGGATAGTATATGTCCTTTGAACTTAACTTAAATTTACGTTTGAAACGAAAACCGGCATCATCTGGTGACCCCGCTCAAGCAACAAGCAACCTTCCAATGGAGTACCCGAAAAAAAAACACGTGAGTCATTTGTAATATCTACACATCAACCATGGCAGTAACATTCTGTTCAGCGACGGACGCAACAAGATTATCAAAATTAAATTACTATGCCGAGCTACAGCGAGCTGCGACTGCGTCATTTAACATCATTCTATGGCTCCCACAACTTTGGCTTCCTTTCCGGCACATCGTATTTAGAACGTTTTATCGACAAAGGCAAAAGAAATAAGGTACCGAGAAAAACAATACGATATAGAATATACTAACGATTTCATAACTGCACACATTACGTCATAAATTGTGCAGCGCAGCGAACGCGCAAGAATTTCCGACGCAGCACTTTTCGCCGTTTACTCTACGCTTGCGCAAGGTCAAGTTCACTGCAGAAAGAACACAATATATCACTTATTCATCACGATAATGAAAAATGAAACAAAGGAAAATAAGCATAATATGTATACAACGAGTATTCACCCGTTTAACCGCCTCACTTTTACCGACTGACAAAGTGGTTTGAGGTATGTTATTTATAATTACGGGAAGAGATATTTAGAAGCATTATTTTACCAGTCGATGGTTTTATGAGATATTATTACACTTCATAAGACGCTTATATGCTACTAGCTACCTCCAGGCGAATTGATTTCTCCGGTTATCTGGTAAAGAGCCAAGGAATACGCCAGTTCGAGGATAATTATGAAGCTATAATGAAGTTGTACTCAAAATGAAGATATTCAACAAGTTTAAAATGCTTTGATTGTGCAATAAAAATACAGCACAAAAATGAACCATGTTAGGGTAACTAAAGTAATAAAATAATATTTTTTAGCTATGCACTTATTTCCCTATATTAAGCATGTATACTGAATGCAACATGTCTTATCTCTATGTACTTAATGTTTAATCCTAATCAATTCTAATTTTTATGTTTTGTTATTATATATTTTATTAAGTCTAAATAGTTCAATTTATTATTAACATGTAATGCGTAATTTAAAGTTCATTGCAAGAATATGCTTATTTTAAAGCTGTACTTGTTTATGCCACTTAATTTGTGTGTTTATTTATAGTCTTGGTATAACGTGATATAAAAATAATATTATGACGTTGAGAGGAATTATAAAAAATATTCGTGTACGTAAATGTAAAACGACCGATGTTTTTTTAAAAGGTATACTATAATAAGTATTTTGTTCAAATACAAGGAAACAGCTCTCTTAGCAGCATTCAGCAAGCCAGCCTGCCTCAAGGTTCCATCGCAGCAACGTATCGCTTCCTGGATCCTCGGCATCACTCGACGGTCAAAATAAGTACCGTCGCACTCCACACGTCTCGACTCACAGCAGACATGGTAGCACACGCTCGTCTCGAGTCACGTAGACTGGAGAACGCTCGTTTTGTCAATGAAGACTTGAGCACGCTCATCACGACTTAACGTGGATTAGAGCACCACTGGCATCTCCAAGCTGAAGACCTGATTTTTTTTTATTCCCTTTTTCAAGAGGGGGAGTACTGTGGCGGCCCGAGTCGCCACATAATTTATTATCATCACGTATCGGTTAAAGAGTTTGTAAGCACATTCCTAAACGCGTGCAGATCCGATAAAGATATGTCACGGCATCCTCCCTCCAACATCTACATAGTAGTACTGTATAAATAGTCGTGTAAGGTTTAGATAATAAGTCAGTTAGTAACAATGTAGTCACTGCAAATATACAACATCACATAAGAGACGCAGTCGTTATTTACCATCGCCATGGAACCTACCATCATCACAACCTCGCATACATACACCTCCTCGACGGAACACTGCTAATGAAACCACAGCACACATTTCGGTCACACGACATATTAAGTGAATCCAACTGTCCTCAGATCTCGAGATTTTATTGAAGGGCAATTTATATCATATTAGCACTGCTTCTGTTTGTTTGTGTTTCCCACATGGCGGGAGGTGGGCGAACAATAGCTTTATTGCAGTCTCTATTAAAGCAATGGATTCGACAACTGGACTCTAGTCTTACACACGTTTATTGAGAAACGAATGGGTGACCAGTGCCCACATCTCACATTAGCAGCCACTCATTGTGTTAAAAGTTCGGAGAGAATCTCGTGTCGCATTATTAAGGTGTAAAATGTTGAACAGGTGTTTGTAACGGGACTATATGTTTGATGTGGAATTTTTAGTTATGTTCTATGTTATTGAACTGAGCCGGTAAACAAGCTTATAAATCCGCCTCACAGTTAATAGACGCTTTTGTCGGTCTCAATTTACCAACCCACTATGCTGGTAGGCTACTCTTGACGCAAACTCATCATCTCAATACAATTCCAATGCGATTTACATATATGTATCGATATTGGTATAAGTTTCGCAATTTCGGAACGCCCCATCTCGATAATAATTTGTTCACTCAATTTCCACGCAATTTAATTCCAATGTAGCGCTATTATCGCTTTTAAGAGTGCCATTTGAATTTTTTAGATTTGGGATTGAAAATTGATTATTGCAATTGTGTTTCAAGAGTAACCCACCTGATCCTGATGTGTTATAGTAGTTCCTAATTGTGCTTCCATGGCATTAGGTAATATGATTATAGTTATATATAAATATACAAATTTAGTTGCGAAAAAATTACGATTTGAAAAATAATCCACGAGCGGGATTCGAACCCGCACCCCCATGACATGCCGAGTCAGGTGCACTACTAACTATGCTATCGTGGCTCTATCCAACTCCCCGAAATTAGTCAACACTATCTACTCTTCAAAGACTCTATCTAATACTCTATCAAAGAGGAGCTCGATGGCGCAGTGATTAACGCGCCCGGTCTGCGAGTGCTAAGGTTAAGCAACTTTCGTAAAGGCCGGTCATCGGATGGGTGACCAAAAATTTTTCATCTCGAGCTCCTTCGTGCTTCGGAAGACACGTAAAGCCGTTGGTCCCGGCTGCATTAGCAGTCATTAACAACCACCAATCCGCACTGGGCCCGCGTGGTGGTTTATGGCCCGTCCTATCTATCCATCTATATAGGCTCGTGCCCCAGCAGTGAGGACATAAAATGAGCTGATGATGATGATGATGATCTACTCTCACTCTGTAGCCAAGCTAAGTTAAGCCAAGCTAATTAACAATAAAACGCATGTAACCAGCATAGTTTCATTTCAATTCGTTACACTAAGGGCACCCACACATAAACACGACACGACGACGACTTCTCGCGTCGTACCACGATGCGGAGTCTGTCTAGTATTTGACAGGCAATAAGGTTTATACTAGCCTGGCGCAACGTTTATTTTTGCGGTGCGACGTCGTATCGTGTTTATGTGTTTCGGCCCTTAAACTGTAAACAGCGGCGATGAAAAAGTCCGGCGACGCTGAAAATGCCCAGTGGTAATCAACAAACTCATTTCAATAACAAAAAAATATATAATTATAAAATATAATGAAAAAAAAAATGTTAACCCGACCCAGCCAGGAATCGAACCTGGGTCCTCCGCATCCGCCACACCTTACGTCAGCCTTCCCGGTAGCTTAATGGTCAGTGCAGCCGCCCGGATGCGGAGGACCCAAGTTCGATTCCTGGCTGGGTCGGGTGGGCGTAAAATTTTTTCACTATATTTTATAATTACTTAGTTCAGCTCTAGTGCAGCAATTAGCACTTATAAATAATAAAAAAAAATATGTAAAGAGTGGCCTTTGCAAAGGCTCCTGTGTTACTGTAAAACACGGCATCAAGCCTTCATGGCCGTAATTGTTTGATTTAGCTCAAACAGTTGCACCTCAAGTCAAACTGACGCTAATGCGTAACACCGCGGCTGATCTCTAACGCGCCGGGCTACGGAGGCAACGGCCGAAGGCTCTAATTGAAGCATTAGCTGAACGGACGTGTACTGGCAGCTCTTCATTACATCCACATTAACACCGCCAGAATTACACTTGTCAATTATGATGTTAGACGATACATAGGGTCTAGTGGAACAGGAACTACTGATCGATACTTTTTTCTTTAATTATTAGAAATAGGGGTCAGAAACAGTCATCTGTCATTTAGTAAACTATACGTGTCCGCGGGGCAACTAGCTCGAGACACTAGTCTTAAGACTTCCGAATGAAGAATGCGCTTCGGCGCGTCCTGATCTGACGTTAAGACCTGACGCAGATGGTCCCTTGTGCTTGCGCATGGTTGTCTGACACCTATAATCAGGACCTGACGGTTGGTGGGGGGTGACAGATAGCATAAACTGTGGCGTGTAGCGAGATTGTCATTTAGTAAAATTTTAATTATATTCTTTACTTATTATTTTATGGCGACGATAACTGTTGACGAACAATGGTGCCATGACGATACCTATATGTGCTTTTCTGATCATCATCGTCTTCATCACATGATCTGTTAGGCTTATTTGCCTAGCTAGGCAAGCTGCTGCTCAACAACAGCTGTTCGGGACTGGGTAGGATGTGGGGGGGTTGGGAGAAACGTTCTACATAACCATCTTCATCTCCCTGGGTGCATGTGACTCCCACGTCAACAGTATGGTATGATGAGCCACATAGTATTGACGACGATTCCGTAGCCGAGTGGTTTGCACGCCGCTCTTTCCCGGGTTCGATTCCCGGTCAGGTCAATGTCAGAAACGATCTTTTCGATATTGCGTCAGGTCTGGGTCGTGGCGTTGTTTCTGATTTTCATAAAACGATCGCTTTAAGGCTTTGGGCTACTTACCTTGGGATCAGAACAATGTATGTGATGTTGTTTAATATTTAAAAGTGGGCTTCACTACAAGCCACCACGCAAGTATATTTATAGCGTGACCTTTCCTTTTATCATCATCATCATCATCATCATCAGCCTACTCTAGTCTACTGCTAGACATAGGCCTCTCCAAGTGCACGCCACCGAGCACGATCAGTGGCTACTCTCATCTAGCAAGAGCCAGCCACCTTGTATTATACTTAAGCACAATCATTATGTTACCTAATAAATCACATATTACACTACGTTTACTTGTAGAAAAAGGAGTCTGGACTCCAAGTAGTCTGCATAAAAGTGATTATGTTGAGCAAAGGTGGATTGCTATCATTATGACCAGGCTAAAAGTGCCGCAATGAACACAGCGCTACGTGATTGCAAAATTATTCTGGGTGACGTACCATTTAACTTAACCTTTGCTTACTTAGTAGACATACAGTTGCATTAAAGTTGCACCTAAGTAATTAACATGTAAATTACAAACTAATTCATACATACTCGTTTTTTTTCTTCTAAATTACATGTCACATGAACAATCGTACGTAGTCAAGGGTTTATAACGGAGATTAACGGTGTGTCGTATATAATTCCAACACGACCCGTCGGCTTATTATAAAATTTAATTAATAATAACAATAGAAAAAAGCAACCCGTTGTTAATTGTACAATTGCAACGCGACTGGTCTAGTTGCAGTTGATAAATTAGTATTACGGACACAAATCGCTCAACGTATGTAAACTATTACATATATTTTAGTCGCAAATGCACTAAGCGAGCGATCATTGGTGGTTGGTTGGATTGGTTGCTTGGTGGCTTATTTTGCTGCCGGTCAAAGGTTCTAGTCTAGTCTAGATCCTGTGGGTCTTGGAACGGTGGTTACACCACTAGATTATAAAAATTAAGTAAGTAAATTAGGTACCTATATCTGTCCCACTGCTGGGCATCATTGAAATCAAGTCATAGGTACAATCGATGGGCAATGGCTTATTCACTATCACTATCACAATACACTTGCCAAAATGATGCGGGTTGGTCCGAAACACACTTTGTCCGACCTGGGAACTGAACCCGAGGCATTCACTACTACTAGTAACTAGACTGTAAAGGTAGTTAAATTGTTTTCGAATTTCAAAGATGAACGGGTTCATAAATTATAGTCCCTTTAACAGAACGTGTGTTAATCTTGTTCTAATTACTAACTCTTATTCTTATTCTAATTAGTAACTTTTATTCTAATTGTCAAATCATGCAATCACAACTTTATATTATTAAATTAAACTTGCTCGTCGCTCATTTGACATGAAGAACACAATAATACCTCGATGTCTGCACTGTCGCGACAGGTGCCTCTTGACCGACTTCTCAAATGATGCTCTAAGGAGATTTCAATGTTAATTTGTAGAAACATTTAGAATCACACGCTACATCGATAGCTTTTTTTAATTTACAAAGTTTCATTAAGACTTTGTTATTGGGTGCTGGTCTTTAAGCGTTGCTTTTATAGATGGCTGGTCTCATTATAATACTGATCATTAATATAAGATAAAACTATATTTTTACAGAATTAGAAAATTTATGTTTCGTTTACAAGGCGTCTTGTTGTACTGGCTACTTTAGCTGTTTAGCGATATGTTCTTGTTGTGTTAAAAGTTTCTGTTATTCTAAATCATTGTTTAAATGTAGTAATGTTTTTTCTGTCAACCATTTTGTCTGTCATTGTCCTTCCGTCCGTTTTATATTAGTTGAATTTTTTTACCGTTTTTAAAAATAGAGTTAGGGATTCAGAGCATAAAGCCTATAATTATTTTCTTTTTCTGTTCTAATTAAATATTTTTGTACTTAGAGCTGCCATTTTTGTTTTTTATACTTTATACTTTTATGTTACGCTTGTGTTGCTATCGCAGCATCACCTAAACCGGTTCCGACGGAAGATCAGCGCTAGCCTTAAGGCTAGCATTTTGCTGAGTCGAAACCGTTTTGGGACGGTCCTATAATTTTTTTCCACTTTTTATCTGTATGTTTGAATTGTCTTGTCCCAAATAAATTTATTTTGATTTGATTTTGATTTAAATAAAAATAAATGAGGAGCTCGATGGCGCAGTGGTTAACGCGCCCAGTCTGCGAGTGCTAAGGTCAAGCAACCTTCGCAAAGGCCGGTCATCGGATGGGTGACCAAAAATCTATCATCTCGAGCTCCTCCGTGCTTCGGAAGGCACGTAAAGCCGTTGGTCCCGGTTGTATTAGCAGTCGTTAACAACCATCAATCCGAACTGGGCCCACGTTGTGGTTTATGGCCCGTTCTCCCTATCCATCCATAGGGAAGGCTCGTGCCCCAGCAGTGGGGACATAAAAATGAGCTAATAATGAAGTAAAATAAAATACTTTAGACGGATCTATTACACTTTGAACGGTTCGTTAGTGGTCATAAGGTTATCTAGGGTGATAACTAGATAACTAAATACCTATGGCCGTTGGATGGCTTGAGTGACAAATGGCCGCAGGTACCGTCGCCGCTCATAACGTCCAGTCATGCGGCCTGGGAATCGCACTTATTACTCAGCCTCGTTCTCGACGCCACTCGAACATCTGAAACACTGCGATGTGTTGAATCAGCCACTCCTCGGTAGGGGCCGCTGTCCACTAACTAAGCGGAATAGTAGAGCGATAATATTGGATAATAGGGTTTTAGTGGAAAAGTAGTACACTTCTTTGTTTGTGTGAGACCATAAATAACAATGGTTACAAAAAAAATGGAACAAAAAGATTGTAATAATTACTTTCTTTGATATTAGCTCCGATTGTAAGATTTTCTTTTCGTATTCGTAATACATACTACTACATACTAATTAATACTACGTAAATGTTTGACGTATAGTACCTAATTATTTTTGTTATACACGTACTATGTGCCTTTAGTTGATGGCTTCGTGCGATTAGTACATTTAGCCAGTGTCAAAGTAATTTTTCTTAGAAGTACCTAATACATAAATAAACAATATTTTCTTCTGGATTTTAAAGACAGACTAACTAGATTCTCCAAGGGGAGGTCATATAGTTCGATTTCAAATCGAGATGACTGTGTCAGTGGACACATCGCCTAATCGATTCTCGGCGATCGAACTTTCTCAGCGGTCTAGTGTGCTTCAAATTGTGAATTTTTAATGATCACTTCAAAGCCAAATAGAAAAACACTGATGCCTTTGAGACACGAATTGTTTTATTTAATATCTTTAAGTCACATTGAGATTACTCGGAACAAGACACTGCTCTGGAGTGTGGCCTCAATAATCAACAATCGATTCTTTTGTTTAAACTTCAAATTTTTAAAGCGTTGAAGCCCCGCTTTTCATAACTTTCGGGGAAAGGTTCTTTTTAAGATAAGGTTTTTATGAACTATCTACACGCTTATATAATAATATTACCTAAATTAAAAGTGAAATAAAATTATAGTTACATATAAATTTACGCAAATATTGTTGCAAACAAATTTAAATTTGAAAACAGTGACGAAAAAATGTCCATGAGCGGGATTAGAGCCGCACCACAAGTCCCACACGTGCAAATTTTTAAGAGGTTACGGTGTAAATACAATAATGCAAATTATACTTTTTTTATTTATCTTTGACAGTTAACGTTCTTTTTTTTTGTTTGATCTGTCTTCGCCGGAGACTGTTAATTTTCTTAACTTTATTTCTTATTTTTTTAATCATACATTTTACTTTGCGTTCCTCTTTTCTTTACAGTCCGTCTACTTCTACCTCTTTCTCTGAACCTCTATGTCCAGCTTATATAATACCACAAACGATTTCATCACATCCAACCCATAAAGTTATATTAACTTAATGATCCAACCACAACACACTGCTACGCAAGTGACACACAATCTCTTTCGTTAAAAATTAAAAAAAAGCTCGCGAAATGATAGTAGGTATATAACTCACGTCCTGGGTGGGGTAACATATAAAACGGCGACTTAACTACTATTATTTTCTGTTAAAGAGGAACAATAAACCACTTTCTCACATGCAATGACAAATTGCAAGTGAATTAATACTGAGTCGAGTTTGTATGGATAAATCAAATGGTGCGAAGCGCGCAGCAGGCCGCGCTGTCAAAGGTTTATTGCAAGCGTTATTTTGCTGGCTTTTAAAACCTCATTTTGAATGTACTAGTGAACAGAGTTGCTTGTGTTATCCGCAAAATACAAGCGTCAGTTTACGAACGTAACTTTTCTTTCGTTATAATCTTTATAGAGATAAGAATAAGGGTCGATTTCGTCTGTTCGATCGCCAGATATAGCGTGGCGGTGTTAAATATACGTGGTTGCTTGAGGATGTTATTGGTCAGTGTCTTCGCGGGGTGTAGTGATGGGAAACGCTGGATTTATACCAGTTTTGGTTTGAATGGGTGCATAAATATCTGCATGCCTCCAATAGCAAATTGTTCGTACCCGCAGTGTTGTTCCTAGGATACGGTACGATTTATATGTGCTGTATTTTATTTGCTAATGCCCTAAGCCCTAAGTCAATATGTAGCAATGCCCATTAGCTTTCATTTAAACTAAACATATGTACAACGACTTTGATTTTATTAAACTATATTTGTTGGAGAAGAATTCTGTTTATAGTGAGTTTTATATATTACTAGCTGACCCGGCAAACGTCGATTTGCCATAAAAAAAAAAAAAATTTTGGGGTGGACTACCCCTAACATTTAGGGGGATGAAAAATAGATGTTGGCCGATTCTCATAGATACCGGATGACCCGGCAAACGTTGTTTTGCCATAAAAAATTAAAAAAAAATTTAGGGGTGGACTACCCCTAACATTTAGGGGGATGAAAAATAGATGTTGGCCGATTCTCATAGATACCGGATGACCCGGCAAACGTTGTTTTGCCATAAAAAATAAAAAAAAAATTTAGGGGTGGACTACCCCTAACATTTAGGGGGATGAAAAAAAGATGTTGGCCGATTCTCATAGATACCGGATAAGCACAAAAAATTTCATCAAAATCGGTCAAGCCGTTTCGGAGGAGTAACGAAAACTGTGACGCGAGAATTTTATATATTAGAAGATATCTATTACTTGCAGCCTTTATTTCTATGCTTATCATTTCGCTTCGTAAATTGTATGGAACTATGTTTTCTATGTTTTTTTTACATAAAATTTAGTATCCCCGTCTCCTATTCCACTGGATTTGTGGTTACTGGTTAGGTTGGAGTACTCTTTTAAAGAATTATGATTACAATAGGTATCATTATCATCGGCCACCACCATCCCACTGCTGGGCCTGTGCCACCCCTGTGCTATTGTCCATGAGTCATCATCACTCATCTCATCACTCATCGTAACCTTTAGTCGTCGTGGATACAATTATTGTTCTCTAATCGGTTTTAATGTTATAATTATAATAATGAACTTTTATTTGAGGTGTAGCTCTGAACTCCTTCGTTTAACAAAGAAATATATCTTTTTCGTGTAATAATAACCAACAATTAGACTAAAATAGAATTACTGAACGCAACTATAAAAAATATAGTGCTTTGAATAATAATTAGAGAATAATGTTCTTTATTTAAAAAAAATCTTTTAACTCTAAAAATATTACGGGCGTGATTTGAATCCGCCTCACCTTCTGACAATCCGGGTCGGGCGCCCTATCAATTAGACTGCCAACATTATCTACTTACTTTGTAAGTCAAATTGATCCTTATACAAAGTCGACAACTACGTCAAAGACATCCAATCTTAATATATTTTCAAATATTATTCATCATCATCAGCTCATTTTATATCCCCACTACTGGGGCACGAGCCTTCCCTATGGTTATGAGAACGGGCCATAAACCACCACGCGGGCCCAGAGCGGATTGGTGGTTGTTAACGACTGCTAATACAGCCAGGACCAACGGCTTTACGTGCCTTCCGAAGCACGGAGGAGCTCGAGATAATAAATTTTTGGTCACCCATCCAACGACCGGCCTTTGCGAAAGTTGCTTAACCTCAGCACTCGCAGACCGGGCGCGTTAACCACTAGGCCATCGAGCTCCTCCAAATATTATTATTATTTACAAATTCAAATCAAGCGATTCAGATATACAAGACACCGCACGCGATTTAGCCTATAACTATCTCACTGCTGGACAAAGGCCTCCATCATTGAAATCAAGTCATCACTTCAATTGATGGGTATTGGCTTAAGCTGGTAACCACGCTTGCCAAATGCGGGTTGGTGATCGATCACAAACCCGGGCATCGCAATAGCAATAGCGAAATCTTCAATTTTGCTTTCGACATGAAAAGGCACTTGCCAGCAAAATTTCAACGGTCTAGCAGTTTGGGCAGTAGTTTAGTTTATTTTTCTTCAGACAGTCACATGGTCAGCACTTAATTTTTTTATATGTAGTACCTAAGATAGGAATAGAGGAGCTCGATGGCGCTGTGGTTATCGCGCCCGGTCTGCGAGTGCTGAGGTTAGGCAACTTTCGCAAAGGCCTTCCTTGGATGGGTGACCAAAAATGTATCATCTCGAGCTCCTCCGTGCTTCGGAAGGCACGTAAAGCCGTTGGTCTCGGCTGCATTAGCAGTCGTAAACAACCACCAATCCGGACTGGGCCCGCGTGGTGGTTTATGGCCCGTTCTCCCTATACATCCGTAGGGAAGGCTCGTGCCCCAGCAGTGGGGACATAAAATGAGCTAATGATGATGATGATGACCTAAGATATAAAAAAAAAAAGTTTCTTGCCGGTTCTTCTCAGTACAAGGTCCCGCCCAGAGTAGACTTACGAACCGATGGCATAGTGACACAAGAGCTACTTGGAGCCTAAACTGAATAAATGATTTTGAATTTAGAATTTTGATTTTTTTTTGATATAACGGGTTTTTTTTAAATATCAAGTACCGCACAAGTATCGCGCCTTCGATGCAACAAAGTCATAATAAGCCAAAACTGCAAATTTGAGTTCAGTATGCCAATTTGTCTGTGAGCATGTCTTTATTTGGGGAAACAAAAACTCAAAATATCTCAAAATTTTATAATTAATGTTTTAATCCAGTAATAATGCAATATATTTATTGCATCACAAATTACAGCAAATAACTGTCTTTGAATTTGTCTACAAAGAAGAAGAAAAGAAACCTACGGTATTATTCTAGAGGGAGTCTCCTAGCCTACATTTATAATTCCGTACCATCCCGTACTAATAAACACATAGGTAGTATGAACTTCGAATAGTTATACCATGTCTTGTCTCTTTTAAGAGTAAAATTGAAATAAAGTTTACACTACGGGTACAAAGCACAGGATATTTATTCCAAGTTTATACTCTGTTTATATAGGCCCATAGAGTTTTTAATTTTTTTATTGGTCTATGGTGCGGGTGCCACATCCCTACGTGCTGTCTGTGGTCAGGGGTGTCGCGCTCGGGCTGTAGTGGAATATCATATTTGTTGCCGCCTCCCCAGGCTTATTGTTTTGTTTTATTATGTTGACAAATTGGTCCGACGAGCGCACTAGCGCGGCGGGCGCAACCACCTCATTATATGCAACCTTTAATTGGTTAATGCTGATCTTAATGGTTATTCAGCAACGGCATCTGGTATTTATTAAAATAGTTATTACTATTATGTGTGTTTATGTTGTTTTATTGAGCTTATTTCGTCTCGCTGCTGGGCAAAGACCTAAAGCCTTCCACTTTTCTTGATCCCAGGCGATTTCACTCCATCACTCTTTAAAAGCATCGAGATAATAATTGTATAATTTTGTAATCCGTTGGGGTTTTTTAAGGCAAAATTATCATTTTATAAACATATCTTAGACAATTTTTTTTTAAATTTAGGAGCTGGCCTTACTCTAGCGTTTCCCCGTGCCTTACTAGATTCTCCGAGAAAGACTTTAAAAAACTTTAGGACCTTGGCTCTGACCTACTGTGTCATAGGAGCTTGGTAATGCCAACAGTCAATTAAGAATTGCATTAAATTCTGTATGTAGCAATTATGGGGCAAGATTTATTGTAGTTTGTCAATGTATATATGGCTATACATTAATAATGAAGTATATACTTATGGCGCGATGGAGCACCGATATACACAAAGTGGCTGGCAGAGAGTGGATGAGAATAGCCGAAGATCGGGCAGAGATGCCTATGTTCAGGAGTGGATTGGTGTGGGCTGATTATGATGACGATGATGATATCATCATCATAAAGGTAGGTATATACCTATATATACAATCAAAAAATATATTTGTAGTCTTTAAAAATACTATAAAGCAGATACCTGCATATTGCATTAGCATAAAATCGTTAATTATAACAAATTTTACCTAACATTTTGTGACCACATGAGTGCAATAAAATATTGGATTTAAATTTATAGATTATAGATTGTATCAATAAAACTATCTTCAAAGCGCAGATTATTTTTATGATTATGTTCTAACACAAACAAATGGACAATGTTTTATGTGCTCTATTGTGATGACCTAGAGCCATAAGGCGAAGTGCACAACACTCAAGTATTTCTTTCGAACTTTTTTTAAATTTATGCAAAAGCAGATTGTCTAGATTGAGGATTGTCGTGGTTAAAGTGTGAAGTGTGACTCAGATGACACAAAGGTTAAGTGCTTACCCATGAGTAACGGTACCTAAAGATTTAAAGAAAATGTAAAGCTGAATGATAAAAAGCTTACACTAGTAGGTTTAAAACACTGTAGGTCTAAAACGTCGAGGATTTTTTAATATATATGGTAACAAAGGTAGTAATAAAATAAATGTCTGTCAAGGCATCATTATTTGCACAAGCAATTTTTATGCACTATGCTGGCATTGACGGCAAGTTCCTTCCCTTTAAGATAGCCATATCCCTCTACATTTTATTTTTTCATCTCACCGTGATCAATCCCGAGTGCCAAGTGCGAGTATTATTCGCCATTCGATCACGTTAACGAAAACGAGAATTTGTATGACAAAATTTTAACGCTTCTCGTATGTTGCCTGGAGGCGCTGCTTCAATGCCATACTAATTTTCGTTTTCGAAAAAGTAAACGAATGATTGCGGATAGAGAACAAAACTCACACTAGGCACCCAAATTACATGTGACGATATAGCTAAAGGTGGAAGCGTTATTCCCCCAGAGTCTTCAACGAAGAAACTGGCTATCTTAAGATGATATAGATAAGATAATAAAGTGGTAGTAAGCCAGGTGGACACATAATAACAATAAGCCCTTCCACCAACTAAAACGAGTACAATAACATGTGGTGTACCTCTAAACACGAAAGTTGACACCACTGGGTTTGAAGAGAAGCGTTTGAAATATTCTATGCAGCTCCTATGTGGAGCTAGCCTAACTCGCGTCATAAACCGAATGATCGTATGACATGTTAGTTCTAATTAGTTTTACGGGTGGAGGACGACCCCGGCCCGCGTCGCGATAGCCCCAATAAAATATTAATTCAATTTGCTTGTTCAACGCTCCAACTGACTTTGGAGACGATCTTAGCTGCGGCGTCATAAATACACTTCCTAGATGTACGAAATGATTGATTGGATTGTTGATTCAAAGTCGTGTTTTGTTTCTTTGCGTTGTAAATTAGCGGAGTAAGGGCGGCCATACACAAACTACAGTCTTCTATTTACAAACATACATTGAACTCAAGCAGTTGCGTAGTTCACTACGCAGTCGCAGCTTGAAGCAGTCGTACTTTATATTTAAATAATAGCAAATAGCAGTACACGTGCTGCTCTTCGGAGTCACCGTTTCACTGTCTCAAATATTCCATCGCACACTAAGAAATTTGGTGACTCGTTTCTTTGTCGCACCTCCAAAACATGGAATAGTTTGCCAGCACACGTTTTCTCTCCTTCCTATGTGATATGGGGTCCTTCAAACGAGGCGTGAAGAGGCACCTTGTGGGCCGGCAGAGTGAGGGTAACTGATGCTGCGTTGTTTTCACGCTGCACCAGTTGTCGTCGCATCTGGATTCCATATTCACTTAACATCAGGAGAAATGGAGTCATTTGCCGTGCTACGTATATAAAAAAATAATATATATGAAATATCTAATCAAAACCGAGATCGTACTGTCCATAGATTTCTGTCTTACTCTAATAGGTAGGTTATACCATTATACACGGGCTGCTCGAGCAGTTAGCCAGTGATCAAAATAAACGGACCGCTTGAGCAGTCGTAGTGAAGCTGCCATTCCACCGAGCTGCTGACCACCCGGAGCAGTCGCAACTGCTTGAGCGGTTCCATGTTTGTTTGTAAATAGAGGACTATAGTTCACTATGCAGTCGCAGCTTGAAGTGTCGCATCCTGACTGCTTCAAGCCGCCCGTGTACGGCCAGCCTCACTCATTATACGATACACGGCTTTGTAAGACCTAGAATACCATTATTCTTCGTATCCATATACGGTGATGTAAAAGTGTTGTTCTTTTATTAAATAGGTAGTTTTGTTTTTTATTTTTTTAATTACGAATTCGAACAAGTTTAGTGCTTTGATTATCATTAAGACTGACAATTGTAGCATAAATCAATAAAGTCCCCGCAAATAATACACACCATAGTCAAACGGTTCACAAAAACATCGTAATACGTTGACGTAGCATTCCGTTATTTTTTGAAGAGTTAAGTACTCTAAGTTGTTTGTCAGATCTGCTACGTATAAAATGCGTAAAAAATGTAGAATCTACGCATTTTACGTATGAAACAAACTGTCAGACACAATTTTAACTTTTATATACTGATGTTTTATTATACTATACTAACTGTCAGTGTCAATGTATAAGTAGTTAGTTTCCTTGTTAGCGGGACATATTCAGAAGCTGATTCTTTACAGTGAAAGCAACAAGACCGCGGGACCAAATCAGTGCACGCCACAATATTCATCATACGTATCTATCTATACTATACTAATATTATAAAGAGGAAACCTTTGTACGTATGTAGGTGTATATTTGTATGTATGTATGTATGCATGTATGTATGTTTGTTTGTTTGCAACGAATAAACTCAAAAACTACTGAACTGATTAAAAAAAATTCTTTCACCATTAGAATGCTACTTTAGCGCTGAGTAACATAGGCTACATAAAAAAAACTAAAAACGACAATTTAATTTTCCAATACAAAATAATTTGTTTATTTTGTTGTCATGGAAACCATTGATATATATTTAACTCAATGATGGAAACTGTCAAAGCGGTACGAAGTCTGCCGGGTCAGCTAGTAATATTATTATTATAAAGAGGAAAGCTTTGTATTTTTGTATGTATGTTTGCAACGAATAAACTCAAAAACTACTGGACCGATTTAAAAAATTCTTTCGCCATTAGAATGCTACATTAGCGATGAGTAACATAGGCAAAAAAATAAAATAAAAATAAGACAGGATAACGTCTGTCGGGTCAGCTAGCCGTACTTAAAGCTTACGATTCAAAGGGGTAGTTAGAGTGATCAACATTTGTATGAATACGATAATTAGTATGGCATAGAAGCAGCGACATATAAGAAGAGTTAAAATTTTGCCATACAAGTTCTCGTTTTCGTTAACGTGGTCGAATGGTGAATAAAACTCGCACCCAAAATGTTGAATTCGGTTAGTCTTTAATACTCGTAAACAGTCAACTAAACAGTCATAACTTTATAAATGATTCCTATGGATGGTTATATAATGTTGTGTGTCACCGAATTGTCTATTGTTAGATAAAATAAATAATGTTTTGACAGTTTTAGCACTCCACCGCATCATAATAATATGTATATTTTGACATTTACTTGCTTCGGTCTAAAAGCCAGCATTAACAACTGTCAGACTTTTAAAAAGGTCTCCACGTGATTACTAAGTTATTGTAACACACGGTATAAGCAGCAAACATTTCTTGCTATTATTAAAAAAAACATAAATTAAATAAGCGTTCTATCGTTTCGTTTCTCGCTCTTTTTCTGTTTGTTGAAAAGTTTCAATGGTGCAAGTGCACCATATCGTCGTATTCACGTGGCTTAATCGAAAAATAATGATTTTTCATTACATTAACTTCATAAACTACAGAGTTAATATTGTCTTAGCAGTAACTTTGTTTACTTACAGTGTATCGACAACGGCGTTAACCCATTAATCACGAAGTACCGCCTGCGAAGGCTTTTGATAACGAACGTCGGATTTACGAGCAGTTTACATAGTGGCTTATAGTCACTAAACGAGGGTGTTTAGACCCGCTACAATGTTGTGGGTATTACGAGACTAGGCTGTTGCGCCGGCGGTCGACTTACCGTTGATATTGTACACTTTTTTAACATTATAAATGCGCTTCTAACACATTTATAATAGTCATGTTACCCCATACTTAAAGCTTATACGTTCGTGTTGCCTATGGGTTCACGTATAAAGTCTAACGGATCTATATAGTGATTGAAGCACCATTTCTCACATTTCATACGAGCATCTGTTTTAAATTCTTTCATGTAATATTCAGGCATCTGAAAGCCTTTACGGTTATGTAATACGTGTCTTCACAATATTATCTAATGATTTCAACTGTTTTGCTCGTTCACTTACTACCTAATAATTGTATAGCTTTTAGACTGCTGCACTGACACATACTAGGCTATTGGTCAAGGTTGTTGTCGTAAGATGCGTGGTGGGTTAATATTTTTGAAGTGAAAACTTCTTTAGCGGCGTTGTGCACTTTTTGGAATGGGTAAAAAATGTTAAACTCGCGTCAGGACACGTGACCGTCAGGACACGTGACCTGATCGAAAATTCGTAAAATGAATGGAGAGTAGAGGAATGGGTAAAAAATGTTAAACTCGCGTCAGGACACGTGACCTGATCGAAAATTCGTAAGACGGATGGAGAGTAGACAGCTGGCGCGGCGTAATATAAATTTTTAATATAACTTAATATAACTTTTTAATGTAATATAAATTGTCATGTTTGTGTACGATAGCCCAATAAATAAATATTGTATTCTACCACATAAATGAGAGTACTTTTATACTGATAATTAAAGCAATTCGTGCAAAATTATTCCCTAACCATTCCAAAATATCAAAAATGCACAACGTTAATATTCAAGTTTTCACTTCTGCCGGCACTCCCAGAGTGCAACCCGTCGTTTTTTTTATATACACCTCCGCTGGGAACCAAACTCTTACCACTATAGACAAAGAAATTTAAAGGGGATTAACGCAAACTAATTAGTACATATATCATAGACGCAGACGTTTCGCCCGAATTCATTTATTTATTTATTTATTTATTTATTAGGTACACAAAACAGATAAAAATTAAAAAATAACAAAAAAGCATGATAAATTGTATAAGAGCTAAATTTCTATCTAAAACATGTGTACACATCACGATTAATAATGAGCGTCTATGTTAAAGTTTACCTAATCTAAAACTACATATATCCAATTAAAAACTAATTATATACATAGAATGGTGAATAATAGAAATATAACAAACTGAAAACTTATTCTAAGTTAATGTTGACAACGTTTTCTTAATAAGTGGGAGATGCCGAACCAAGAATTTTCCGGACATTTTTTTAAAATTCATGTATTTTCATGGAAAATATGTCGATGTTGTTATTAAGTGCAACCAGTTCATTGTATAGACGGCACATTCTGACAATGGGATTGTAATATGATGTATTATTTTAATAGAATCGGATTGCACTAGCCGTCGTCATTCATATCACTAGCCCATATATAGGCGGTTATAATCACGATCGCTAGTTATAGGAAATAACAATCTCGCAAGTAATGACTACGCATGATGCATTGCAGCATAAAAGTCGCACGTCAGGCCGAGAGGCAGGCTGCGGCAGTCTTCATTGACCGGTAGTCGTCGGCGCCTGTAAAACCATGATTAAGTCTGCGATAGCGGTACCGAATAATGAGAATGTCCACATGACAAGCTCTAAAACATAGTTTTCATGGGCATTTGGTTTAGTATTAAACGGGATCAGCTACAATGTATTTAACAAACAAAGCCCGGCCGCATATTGGATATGATATTGGCATGTAAGAGGTTATTATATAAGTTTGATCGAAATAGATAATGAACCGTTTTATTAATGGATCTCTCGTTTATTTTTCTTATATAAAATGTAACTTAACGTTTCGTAACATACTTTGCATTTTCACGAATCTGATTTGATGAAAAGAACTAAAGTTAGAGTTTAAAATTAGTAATTTAATAAATAAAAATTTATTAAATTACTAATTTTAAACTCGTGGCAGGTTGCAGTTTTAGATTTAACATAATTTAAGAAGTATGAGATAAGGGCCAATCTGGAGCCTACTAACTGAGTAACTAGGTTTGTACTTAAAAGCTTACTGAAGGTACCATAGTGCATGTCATCATCATCATCATCAGCTAACTTTATGTCCCCACTGCTGGGGCACGAGCCTTCCCTATGGATGGATCCTTATCCATCCATAGAGAAGGCTCGTGCCCTCCTCGTGTTCTCCTTAGAACGGGCCATAAACCACCACGCGGGCCCAGTGCGGATTGATGGTTGTTAACAACTGCTAATGCAGCCGGGACCAACGGCTTTACGTGCCTTCCAAAGGACGGAGGAACTCGAGATGATAAATTTTTGGTCACCCATCCGATGACCGGCCTCTGTGAAAGTCACTTAAGCTTAGCAATCGCAGACCGGACGCGTTAACCACTGCGCCATCTAGCTCATGTAGTGCATGTAGGTCTTACTAATTAATAGTTGGATTAATATACGTAAGGTACTCAATTATTTAAAAAGTGTTGATGTTTTACTACTAAACTAATTCAGATTTATTTGACCAAACTTATTGAAAAATCTTATTGATTAAAATACACTAACGATATATAGAAACTAGTTTAAAAGAGTGTTCTAACATTGTGACTATGTTTATGACTATTGCTTCGAAAGTATTCGCTTTCCGTCGCATTCGTAAACCATAAGCTGGTTTAAATTAATCTCTGGACAGTTACAAATTGTCGATTTGAATTGTACAAATGTCATTTTTAACATATTTTCTGTTGCGTTCCCACAAATACATTTTCACAGAACACGAGGTTTTTTCCACCATTCCCATTAACTCGAACATAACAAGACCAACTTTTCAACTTCAAGTTAAAGAGATTGTAAATTGTAAGCATTTATAGTGAACGCGGACGCCTTGGGTGGCAACATTACACCAGCCCAGCGGGGCCTTTAATAAATTATTTATTACACCTTATTATGTGGGTGATAAGACAGAGATTGCGGTGCGCTTCAAGGGGGGTTGGTGTCTTGGTGAAGTGGTGGGTAGAAGTGAGTTTCAGAAAGCATTATGGGTATTGTAAATCTATCGTTTTGCTAATGACACGGGTCATGGATGTGAGGTGCGTGGTCGCATTGCCCGTTTCATTATCCGTTTTAGGGCACCGTGAGAAGTGCTATCGTTAGGAGTAGTAATTATGGAAAGGCTGGTTATGTAGCAGCGTGCCTGCATGCGACAGAAAGAGCTCCGTACGATTAGCTACGCCTGTGCTTACAAAATTTCGTAGCTCCATTTGGATACTTATTGAGACGTGGATAATAAAGTTTTTTTGGAAAAGGTACCTTCAATTCAAGATCCTGAATGAGCAGATCAGCCCACGCCGCTGGCAGCCTGTAGCTACTTGTTACGGATATCAGTAAAAGTGGATAATCGCGTTTATTATTATTTTATTTAATGTTTATTTCGACGTTTTAATACTTTTTCAGGGCCCGTGGTCACAGGAAGACTGAGGTGTTGGTTGCCTCAACTAATTAGTAACTTGTATACCCTCATTTTGTTCTAATCAGGTGCGTTCCGTCTTACGCAGAAAAAGCTTATTGTATCTTTTGGTCTGGCAGTATGGTGTTGTGGCTGGGATTTAATAGTTTGTATAATGGGATCCTAGTCTGTTGGTAAATTCCAACCACATATGGTATATTTGGCATTTCTTTAACATATTATTTTAATTCTACTTTTTGAAACCGTATAACTACCGTAAACAGTTTTCGTGGTCGTTGGTTTTTGAAAACTTAGTCTCAAAAATTAACATAAAACTTTTATGTATTCCGACATTCGCCTGTCCCAACGCCCAAGTATAACCACACGCATACGTCCCTAGTCATAAGTTCACACGTCCACATAACGGAAGTATCCGACCACCGGCTTGACCCCTCCATAGTTCCGCCCACGCGGGTCTCCCATAAAACCTTGATCGGCGATCGACATCAAAAATCAATTTTTATATTTCCCTGACGCAGAGGAGTGATTTAGGGCCGCCACTAACGCCCGTTTTGTCGCCACACTTTACAACTTAACGACTGTGAGCTAAGTGACTCCCTGTACAATGAACTCGATCTATTGATAAATTTTTATGTTCGTTTATCAAGAAACTGTGATATATCGATTGATTCGGAAGGTCTTTGAATCGATAAAATCGCAATAAAATTAATAGGCTGTAATCGTAATCCGTTAACAGCTACGTTTTGAATTATTTTTTTCGCGCTACGTGTTCTTTACGCAATTTAGTGCACGAATAATATTATTTGAAACAACATTTTCTCTTAATTATTATTGATACATGTTATTCTTGGTAATTTTATAAGGTTGAAAAGCTTTATAACGTTACAAAACGAAGTTGAGACTATAAAGGCGCACCTTGAATTAATTTTAGTTATAGGTTTCGTTATTTATTAACGCGTATTCGATTTCTGGTTTGCTATAATAATTTGTGAGTTGCGCTCAGGGAAAATCCTGATTTATTTTTATTACCGTCAATAAATAATAAGATATTATTTTTTGTATTGTGAAAGGTCGTTCGGCGTGGTACCTTCCATTGTGTTGATCACCTGTCGGTGGAGTGGTCTCTTATATTTGGCGTAAGGTCACATTCTGTTAATGTGACACCATCATCAACATCAACATCATCATCCGCCAATACTAGTGAGAGGACAAGTTAATTTAATTCTGTCAGTGGAAGGAATCAACAAAAAGATCAATCGAAGATGAATCGTACAACGGTCATACTAATATCTGCAATAATATGTTAATGTGTCTGTGACCATGAATCCTGTTGTGTATGCGTCGGTAGCTTAACGGAGAGATGTTCGCGTTCAATCTCCATACATCCATATCAACAAATAACGTAAATTTGAATTTTACGGGGTTTAAAGCTAACGAATTATTTTGATATATATGCTCCTCATATACTTAAATATAAGTACTCGATGGCGCAGTGGATAACGCGCCCGGTCTGCGAGTGCTGAGGTTAAGCAACTTTCGCAAAGGCGGGTCATCGGATGGGTGACCAAAAATGTATCATCTCGAGCTCCTTCTTGCTTCGGAAGGCACGTAAAGCCGTTGGTCCCGGCTGCATTAGCAGTCGTTAACAACCACCAATCCTGACTGGGCCCGCGTGGTGATTTATGGCCCGTTTTCCTTGTCTATCCATGGGGAAGGCTCGTGTGCCAGCAATGATTACATAAGATGAGCTGATGATGATGATGATGATGAAGTATATTTTGGTAGTGCAGATTATTTTGCGGAAACCCAGTTTAATTCTTTGTTTTTAATAGAAGAGTATATATGACGTAAACCCATTTCCAACACAAGCACTTTATCTGAATTTGGCGTTCTGACAGTTAGTGCTGAGTAAGCCAGTGCTTCAGTTGTTGAGGATCCCGGGTGAAGTGCGCTTCTACCTTCGGCTATCAGTAGAGGTGAAGGTCAAGTGTCTCATCATCATCATTATCATCATCAGCTCATTTTTGTCCCCACTGCTAGGCACGAGCCTTTATAGGTCAAGTGTTACCCGTATAAAATAAAAAATAACTTTAATTTGTATAATAGTATTAATAATAATAAAGTTATAGTTTAAATACGGTAACCTATCATAATTTCAGTTTAAAAGTTATCTTTTTATAATAATGGAAACATTTCCAACATTTCAACCTTCAAAATTCAATACACTACGTTAATTATATGATGATGGAAGAGTGAGTAGACAAAACAAACAACACAATAAGACAATGAAATACAACACATTAAACTTTGACAAAAGACCTCATTTAATTCGGTAAAGTCTTTCAATTTGTTATGTAAACACAGAAATTTTCTTTTAATTCTGATTAATTGATGATAACTGCCGTGGAAACTTTGAGTTATCTCGTTTTATTAAAATCGTAGACAAGCGCGAGTCGGTTATTCAATTAATAACCTCAAAATACGCATCGTAGAAATCATCGGCGCCCACGCACCGACTCCGTTTATCCCCAAACAACACGGTCGCCATATGTAAATCCGAACGTTGAGAATCATTTTGGAAAACTCAATCCCGATATAAAATACTTTTATAACGCCCGATCCTATTTGTAACGGGTGTTAATTTTGAAAACAGTCGTAAATAATGCGTTAACCGCCTCTCGCGCACTCCACGCGGACCGCTCGACGTCGCTACCGATTCCATGCTAACATACGTCTACTTGCACCGTAAAGTATATTGGACCTTATCACGGTCGAGTAAGGACACGCGAACCGTAACGTTTAGTATTCTTTTCAATATCAATATCGAGTATAACGTGTAAGATAATATGGCGATCATGTACAGACGAACTGTTATGGTTCGGACATGGAATTTGGGCTGGGAATGTTTGAGCATTAACATGCTGTGATGAGCCACACGGAATGACAATTTATTGACTCCTAAATGAGAGTTAATTGAAAGTAATCAATTGATTTATTTATTGGTTACAACTTAAATATTTTTTTAAACGCACAACGGGGAAGCTCTTGGTCCTCGTCTCAGTCGATGGTGAAAGGTGGAATCGTATTTCACCTGGGTGCCCAGTGTACTTAAGTTTTGGTTTACTATCCGTATTCATATTACGTTAACGAAAACGAAAATAAAGAAATTAGCCCCGTAAGGAGGCGCCTCTCCTGGCGACATACGAGAGGAGTAAATATTTTGCCATACAAATTCTCGTTTTCGTTAACGTGATCGAATGGCGACTGAAACTCGCACTAGGCACCCCCTGGAGTTCTCAACCACTAGGGAGTTCCCTTAGGGATGTGGTATTATTTATTTGACGAACTACAAAAAGGTGTAACGCTCTCCCAGTACACGTGTCCCCTCCTTTCTACAACATGGGGTTTTATAAACGAGGTATATAAGGCGGCGGCGTCAAGGTGTAGTCAGCTAGTAAGCCACAACCCTGCTCCAATAGCTGTCTTCAAATCTTGTCTCCACTTCTGTCATTTGCCAATTTTTTTTATATAAAAACTGGCTATACCCATAACTGTCAAATACTACAATGCTGCCGCACTTACTGTGTTTGTGATTGTGATATTTGAGGTGCTGACCTTACGATCTATTTTCTTAAAACTGTTCACATGTTCTTTACTGCGTTCATAAATTGCGCGGCAGAATGCTACTGACATTGTTGTAACGGTGACAGAATTAGATAAGATGGAGTTCCACCCGAGTTCATTTTGTAATATTACGTGTTGGGAGACTCAATTCTTTACTTAATCCACCGTAAAATTCTTAGTTTATAATAATGATATTTCTTGAAATTGGCTTAACGCTAAACGCGAAGCCATTAATAAATATATAATCATAGCTAAGATGGTGATGGCTAGCTAGGCGGGCTTAGAACGAACTCTACCACGAAGGAAAAGAGACTCAGTGATGCAAAAAAATACATTAAAATATATGTCATAGATGCAATCATAATTATCGTAGTAGAACCAACTTCGGAAGCTGCAAAACGTTTGGTGGACTGTTTTCATCCCTTTCCAGTCTATTATATAGAAAAAAAGAAATAGAAAAACATTTATTCGGTATCATAAAACAAAATTCAAACAAGTAAAGCATTCATAATTTAATATACATGTTATATGATACTGAAAAGGCATCTTCTCAGCATTTGTTATAAGCACTTCAATAATGCTACAACATAATAAATATAAGAATAAGTTACAAATTAAGGTTAGTTCACGACGAGGCTGTCACGTCTATGAAAGACAAAAACCTCTAAATAAAAAATATGTAAAGAAACCCTACCACCAACCAAACCGATTTCATTCCGGATCATTCGGTCTGTAACTGGCAGACTATTCATTAAATCACAGAGGTGTTCACACTGTCTTGGATCTATTCTTTGGATTGTTCTGGACCTATTCTTTGGGATAAGGTCGGGAAAACAGTGTACCAAGTCGTATTATAAGCACCCGTAGCACGTGCGTAGCACCTTATAATCGTTGTACCCAGTTACCGGCATTCAAAACGTTTAAAACGAAAATTTTAATAATTCACGGGTATTTACAAAGTCCCAATGTCACACCATTTTCAATGGCTAGATTTTTTATTATAGATTTTAGCTACACTTCTAGCAATGCCGTGCTCCAATGTAATTTTAACAGTATCTGATCATTTAAGCCTCTCAGCGGCATCTAAACACACTCGATTAAGACACTGGCCCAAATAAACGCCACAAAAATACCACATACCGTTCGAATTATATTGAAAAAAATATATATTTTAGTACTAATTAGCCGATATCAAACATATTTAAACAGTTCCTAATGAATTTATGGCCTCTATATTTCACCAAGATATTTACACAGCTAATAACCAAAATATTTTTCCATATATCGCGCATAATGTATTGAGATGGGCGCCGCGAGTGGAGAGAAGTCGGGCGCGCGGGCAGGCGGTTAGCATATCATCAACAATTAAGGGACCTCCCATGGATGATGTGAATTTTTATTGTATTTAATATGTATATTGGCGAGTTGGTCGCGTGTCTCTTAATGAGGGAACGTTTGGAAATGCCGTCACGGTTGGCGCCATAGTGAGGCAGCTTAAAGTATACAAACTGTAGCTTTCAGTCCCTTAAATAAAGATCTTTACTGTTGTTTCTCAATAAAAACAAGTGCAAGGCCTTGATTCTGCTAGTTTAACTGGCCCACAATCGTTTTCGTAGTTCGTAGTTCTAATGTCAAAATCAGGCTACCGACACACTCAACAGTGTAATACTGAGGTAGCAGACATGAGCCCAGTTCGCTTATATTGAGAAAGAACATAATATGCTTATGCTAGTTTTATTTAAATAATGAGATGCACTCCATCACTAATGATTATTCTTACTAACAAGCTAATGTCAATGTTTTTTTATAAGTTTTCATGGCCAGTTGTAATATTTTACTTTATTTTTCTTATCTTTGAAAATGTTGAAGAATTTCAATTGTAGGTGCTCTAACTTTAAATAAAAAATGTTATATTTCCTTCTTTAGTATTATATTTCCGAGCTTAAGAAGGCACTTTAAGCCGTTGGCCTTGGTTGTTATCGTAAAATAGCCATCGTAAAACCAACTAACCCTTTACAGCTAGCATGGTGGTTTATAACCCAATCTCGCCATGAGCTACTGATTATATGAGAAGGTGCACAGTCTAGCAGTTTATAGACTGATAATTATTATAATCATTTTTATTATTTTCGAATTTCGCATTCACAACACAATGCAATATATAGCTACAAGATAAAATTTTACTAGAAAAAAAACGTATCCCACTCGAACTTTCCGAGGCTAGCTGATTTTTTGAAGTAAAATTTTATCTTATGAATTATAATCATATTTTACCATGTTTCTTGGTTTACATTGGCACCTTCATTATCATCGGCTAGCATCACTGAGCAACTATGCACTGTGCAAACAATCATGTTTTACGAGTGTCAATGTCTGAAGCCAGCAAATTACTCATTAATTCCGGAATACTTTGTGTAGCAAGCGTTAGAAGCGGGGGCTATAAAACTGTTCTCTGGTTCTTTTGATTTTGAACGCTGTCACTGCTAAGGTTTGGTTTGTATAGGCCCCTGTCATATATTTGATAGTGTGGTGATAAGGCAACATCAATAAATAGTTATGGCTTTTATTACGAAACAAACAATAGAATATAATTATAAAAGATTACGTTAATTTCAATAAAATTAATGACACAATAAGGAACTATTGTGTTTTTGTTTATTTATAGAGTTATATTGATTTATTTTTATAAATGTTAATGAGATTGACGTATAAGAAAACAAATATACGAGTATATCATAAATTATGAACATTCGAAACAAATGCGACCTTAAGGCCAACCTTATTTCTAAGAATATACAGAAAAAATCTAAGGATCGTAAAGTGTGTTGTAAGTTTTCATGTTTTCACGAATTTTTTTATATCAAAGTTATATTATTATTAAAGTTATTTATTGGAGTTGTTATAAACTAATAAAATAACATTAAAGAAGTGTTACTAAATATAAAAAAACACTATGTCATCATCATCATCATCTCAATTTATGTCCCCACTGCTGGGGCACGAGCTTTCCCTATGGATGGATAGGGAGAACGGGTCATAAACCACCACGCGGGCCCATTGCGGATTGGTAGTTGTTAACGACTGCTAATGCAGCCAGTACCAACGACTTTTCGGACGGCAGCACGGACGAAGCACGGACGAGCTCGAGATGAAAACATTTTTGGTCACCCATCCGATGACCCGCCTTTGTGAAAGTTGCTTAACCTCAGCACTCGCAGACCAGGTGCGTTAACCACTGCGCCATCGAGTATAGTATAGTAGTCTTTTAATATAATTTATCAAACTTATAATAAGTTAAAAGAAAAATAATAAGAAAAAATAATTAATGAATTTACTTCTTCTCGTGTTAGAACCACGATAGCTCAATTGGAAGAGCACCTGACCCGGAATGTCAGAAGGGTGCAGGTTCAAATCCTGCTCGTGGAAATTTTTTCAACATTTGTGTTTTTGTAATTTGTTCGCAACAAAATTTGCGTTAAAAATTATTTGAACGGATTAAGTATCTGTTATTAAAGCAAAAATACTTAATACAGAATGACACCTTTCAAAACTATTCAGCGACAATATTAACAAATATTTCTAAAATAATTTTAACTCTTAAACAGATAAGATATATATTCCTAGAGACGATGGTAAACCAATGAAATACTCAAACGTTTTCTGCTTCATATAGTTGTATAGTTTAAAAGCTAATTAATAGACGAGTATGACCAACATGCTAAACCACCGAACCAGCTGGCAAATAAGAGTGCAATCACTACACAGCGGCCTTAGAGTATCCTCCACACTCGACTTTACGATGCACCATCGCAAATGTAACCATTTTTTAAATTCACATAGCAGGACAACTCCGACTGCAGTAATAGAGCCAAAATATTATACATACATACATATAAAAAAATAAACCTGTAAAGATAGTTGTAAAATATATATATATATTGTAATTAGTTTTGTAAATAACTGATTTAAACTACAAGTTTTGTTTATATATCACAAAATAATCTTCTATTCATATAAAAAGCTTTGTCCTGAATGACTGACTGACGGATCAACGCACAGCCTAAACCGCTGATCGTAGAGACCTGAAACTTGGAAGATGTGTTCTTTGTATGACGTAGGCATTCGATAAGAAAGGATTTCTTACTGAGCACTCTGCTCTGCCTGATGGGGATGATTTGGGGCAATGTTTTTATTTATAGTTAGTAGTAGTTGCAGTTTATAGTTTTTATAAGTTTAATTTAAAGTGTTTCAATTTACTTGTTATTGCGTTGTTTGTAAATAAAGATGTAGTAAAATTCAAAATAATAAAAGTATTGTTTTCTTAAGTTTAGGCGATCACTTCACATTTATAAGAACACCTTTTTACGAATTTGCGCTTAATTTACATGTCATATAATAATAATTATAACAGGATTATTACCATGTTTTTTGTTATGTGTGAGTATAAGTGACTATGATAGTTTAAAAAATAATATTTTCATATACTAAGCTTATAATCGTCCCACTGCTGCTTAACTCAGGCCTTCCCACATGAACCAATAGGACATGGGGGATCGGGCTATGACCATAATTAGCCCATGATGTTAACCTATTGATTGCTACCTAATGTTATTAAAGCAAACGCGAACTCTTCAAATTTAACCCTTTCGAAAGCACCAAACCCTCTCGAACCCCTCTGTGCTTCGGGAGGCACGTAAAGCCGTTGGTCCCGGTTGCATTAGCAGCCTCCCTATCCATCCATAGGGAAGACTCGTCCTCAGCAGTGGGGACATAAAACCGAGCTGATGATGATGATGAATTGATGATGATGAATAAGCAACATCTATATTGGCGAAGGGTTAATAAAATACGGGTTGTATTTAATCGATCACCAAACTAACCTAACCCACAAAAATACTAAGTTAGCACCTAAAAATACAAAGTTAGCACCTAAACTACTATTTTAATTGCTAACTTACCATTTTAGGTGCCAGCCTACTATTTTTTTGTGGATCAATTTATTATTTCTCATAAAATATCACTTCTACCGACGCACAGTATCAAAAAAAGGATGGTCCCACAGAAGTAGGACGTGTGGCCGTACGAACCATGTAGTGCAGACTCGGTTATGATCGCACAATGCGAAGGCTTTATTGCATAAGTGCGAGCCTTGACCCGTGCCTTCTAACTCATTACCGCGCAGGTTCTACGTAAAATAGGCTTTGAATTAGCCACAGGTTGTTGAATTTGACGATCGATCTGTGGGATCTACACTTTGTATACCTTGTTGGTGGACTGCGTGTGTGGTATGGTGATCGTGTCTGTGTGTTAAGTTAGCATTACAGCATTTTAATTCATTTTTAAAAAGGCATTATAAATCGGTTTTTTCTAAAAAGTAAAATTGTATGTAGAAAACATGCCTTACGTCTTTTGCAGTCCATTTATGTTTTTTTCTATGATTTTTTTACTGTGGGTTTACCGCAGTCATTATCATCATCATCATCAGCTCATTTTATGTCCCCACTACTAGGGCACGAGCCTTCCCTATGGATGGATAGGGAGAACGGGTCAGAAACCACCACGCGGGCCCAGTGCGGATTGGTGGTTGTTAACGACTGCTATTGCAGCCGGGACCAACGGCTTTACGTGCCTTCCGAAGCACGGAGGAGCTCGAGATGATAAATTTTTGGTCACCCATCCAATGACCGGCCTTTGCGAAAGTTGCTTAACCTCAGCACTCGCAGACCGGGCGTGTTAACCACTGCGCCATCGAGCTCCTCACTGTCATTATAATGTACCTAAATGAAAATAGTAATCTGAATATTATTTGATTTTATTATTATACATTAAAAAATAATTTTGTACTTGAAATAAAGCAAAATATTATATACTAGCTGACCCGGCGGATTTCGTACCGCTTTGGCAGTTTCCATCATTGAGTTATGTATATCAATGGTTTCCATGACAACAAAACAAACAAATAATTTTGTATTGGAAAATTAAATTCTCGTTTTTAATATTTTATTTAATATTTTTTTTTTACTATAGCCTATGTTACTCAGCGCTAATGTAGCATTCTAATGGTGAATGAATTTTTTAAATCGGTCCAGTAGTTTTTGAGTTTATTCGTTGCAAACATACATACATATAAAAATACAAAGGTTTCCTCTTTATAATATTAGATTATTTATTCATAAAATCTACTTTGTATGCCGTGGCAGCCTCTAATTGAGACGACACTAGCTTTAAGTTTACAATATGTTCTACTTAGTTATTGCTTGTGTTTGTCTTGTTGGTTTTCCTTTCAAGTAGGATTTAAGATTTCACTTTGCATTACACACCGTTGAAACCTTTAGGTATATGTTTTTTTTAGTAACCATCCAAATTGCATTGTGAATGCAAAATAATAATTTAAAGTAATTATTAAACTTAAAAAACTGGAATTTTTACTTTTTATTTTTAAGTGTTAATTGCTACACTTAAGCTGAATTAAATATTTATATAAAAATACAGTGACAATTTTAACTGAAACTAACTAAGTAACTAAACTAACTAACGAAAAACTAAAAAACTAAAAACTAACTAAATAAATCGAAAAAAAAATTACTATAGCGTTGTGTTGTCAATTTGTGGTATTCATCTGCAAAGATGAATCTGCATGTCCATCGGTTGCAATCACCTTTGGATAGATGGCACTAATGTCGCTCTAAAGCATTTCAAAAATCAAAAAGCAGTGACAAAATTCAGCGCTTACGTCAGCCTTCCCGGTAGCATAACGGTCAGTGCAGCCGCCCGAATTGCGGAAGACCCAGGTTCGGTTCCTGGCTGGTTCGGGTGGACGTTTAATTTTTTCACTGTATTTTTATATAAATATTAAAAAAACTAAATTTACTAGTCTATATTTCATCTGTGACTTTGCGGTTAAGAGCTTATATATTAAGATAAATATTTATACGAGCTACCAAATGGATAGATAATAGATGAACATTTATTTACTCGGACTTGTGTGTAACAGTGGTAGCGCGTTGAAGTCTTTTGTGTGTAGCCGGGCGCGCTTCTCTGCGTTATTTTATTTGTACACCTTTTTATTTAAAATTCTTTATAGGAAGTATCTCGCCTGATGGTAAGTGATGATGCGGCTTAGGATGAAGCTTTGAAAATGTCCAGGTTGTACGTATCAGGAAACAGATCCGACAGATACTCTTTAGCTGTCCGAATCAAAAATGATGAGTCAAAGCGTCATGTTGACAGCATAAGGGTGTGATCTCAGTCCCCCGAAGTTAGTTCCCCGAAGATAAAAAGGAGAAGATGGAATAAGATCGTGTAATTATGTCACACACTCCCCGAAGTGTATCCGATAAAATACCGAAAGGTTGGCAACCTTGCGTCGATGTTCAAGACTGCAGCTTGTATTCGACGAGCTTAGGCTTGTTTCACACGTACCACAACCACACCACACCGTCACGACAAAAGGTGGTCAAGTTGTGGTTACGTGTAAATAGTGTCACTGGACACGAGGAGCTCGATGGCGCAGTGGTTAATGCACCCGGTCTGCAAGTGCTGAGGTTAAGCAACTTTCGCAAAGGCCGGTCATCGGATGGGTGACCAAAAATCATCTCGAGCTCCTCCGTGCTTCGGAAGGCATGTAAAGCTGCTGGTCCCGGCTACATTAGCATGCAGTCGTTAACAACCACCAATCCGCACTGAGCCCGCGTGGTGGTTTATGGCCCGTTCTCCCTATCCATCCATTGGGAAGGCTCGTGCCCCAGCAGTGGAGACATAAAATGAGCTGATGATGATGATGATGATGATGATGAGTGTCACTGCGGCTTCTTGCGGTTGCGTTGTAGTTGCGTTGTGTTACTTACAAAATGTTTGCGATATGGCCGGCCGCTAGGTTGCGGTGTCGCTGGTGGTTGCGTTGTGGTTACGACGTGACTGCGATGTAGTCTGTATCAAACATGCGGTCAATAATAACGGCAAAATGTGGCCCGTGTGAATTCAACTATTATACAAATTAGCGCTCGCCCACGTATTGTGGTTGTGGTGTGGTTGTGGTTTTAGTGTGGTTGTGGTACGTGTGAAACAAGCCTTAGAGTCACCGATGAGCTTTTCACACCTGATGAATGATGACAAAGTATAAGTTATTATTGTTTTTTTGAGAGAGTTTGCTGACGGACTCGGCTGGTCTTTCCAGCGTCACCGGACTTAAGTTCTCATTGCCGTGCAGCCCGCCGCCCGTCCACCTGCGAATGATATTGTCGCTGGAGCCTTATAAATCACTTCATCGTCAATGGTGCGACACTTAACTGTGGGCACGCCCGCTTTAGGCCTGAACTCCACAACACTGAGATATAAAAGCATATTTTTTTTGTAATATTTTTTCTTAGTATTGTCAAATATTTTTTTGTAATCTTAGCTACCCATATATTCTTGAAGAGTCAATATCTCCTCTTCCTCCGGTTCTGAATCTTTCATCGAGATGAATCCTGGAAGAAACTCCAAAAACTCATTTAAAAAAATATTTCAATATTATTTTATAAGCTAAAAAATCATTAATTTAGTACTACTACTTATGTAAAAAAATATCAACATTCATTTAATTGTGGGAAATCCATGTATTTGGATTATACCAAAAAAAAAAATTAATCTTCTAAATTTAACTTTTTTTTAAAAGTGCTAATTGCTGCACTGCAGCTGAATTACATATTTATAAAATACAGTGAAAAAGTTAAATGCCTATCCGACCCAGCCAGGAATCGAACCTGGGTCTTCCGAAATTCGGGCGGCTGCACTGACCATTATGCTTTCCCAGCCAGGAATCGAACCTGGGTCTTGCGCAATCCGGGCGGCTGGATTAATTTTAATATTTAATCTTCTAAAATTAAAATAAACAGATGCACAAAGACTGTTAATGCTTAAAATGTAAAAAGTTGGCCAAATGCGAATCTATAGGTTGTGAAAGGTGCAACATGTAAATCGTTGGTTCAAAGGAAAAACTGCTTAAGCGCCAAAAGGGCATTTTTGAGAAATTTTATAGTTCAAACTTATAAATTAATTTCCCACCCATTGTTTATTGGCGCGTTAGCAGTTTTTCCTTTTCCACCGACGAAATATTTATTTATTAGGTAAAATCATGACTTTTAAAATAACTTACTTAATTTTTAAAAATCTTTTATTACGGAAAATGTGAACCAACTTTCCCGCGCGTTTCCTCTTCCCGTGCAGTGTGCGCCGGCCGCCCCGCCCGGCTCCACAGCCTCCAATTAGCCGGCACGCCTACGCATAGCCTCATTTGCATCTCATCTGTTTAATTTCCAATCTTTATATGAGCAATTTGGGCTGTCCGTCTTGAATGCAATCATTTCACGGACGACAGCGGTCTCTTTGTCAGAATGGTGTTTTCGAATTAATTATATTGTATTGTTTTCATTAAAATATTTAATTTAAATATGGAACGTGTATGGCTGAGTTTTGAATGTATAATTCTGTTTGATTCCGCTCGAAATTGTCTGAGCGTGGTCCGTCATAAAAGTTTTATGTCATTGTAGTGGATGTTGTGTTGTATTGTATTTGACAAGGATAAAATGTAGCTATTGCCTATAGTACTCTTCAGCTATTTCCTTAATAGAGTTTGAACTTTATGTATATGGCATACTAGCGGCCCGCCCCGGCTACGCACGGGTGTAGTTTTATTTTTAAACATTTTATTAAATATTATAGGATATATTATAAATTTGATGATATATTTTTGATGTGTAACATCTTTCCCGCTCGCCTTCTATATATACAATTTGTGGGATTCAGTAAAAATGCGACGGAAGTACCGTAACATCTTGAAATGTGACGGAAGTAGCGTAACATCTAGAAATGTGACGGAAGTAGCGTAACAGTGTGATCCGCTGCTCCACTCCTATAGTCATAGCGTGATGTAATATAGCCTTCCTCAATAAATGGACTATTCAACACAAAAATAGTTTTTCAAATCGAACCAGTAGTTCTTGAGATTACCGTGTTCAACCAAACAAACAAACTCTTCAGCTTTATAATATTAGTATGATTATGAATTATGAACATTATATGAAGAGATTTGACAGTTTTTAGGATGATGTGCAGGCAGTGAGCAGTGAGTTTTATTTATGTAAGGGTTCTTTTCACGTACACTATGAGTACTTCAAGTTACTGAAAAAGTTGCTATAGTTACTGAAAATTATCAGTTATAAAGGGTTCGTAGTAGAATTCAAAAAGTAAAAAAAAGCCTCATTAACCAGATAGTTCCTACAAATACAAGGTAATCTCCCGTTCAAGACTGAGCCTTAGTGACTAAAGTAAATTATAATAGTGGTCGCTGTAAAAATAACGATTACTTATTAATTATTTAAAGCTCGTCTAAGCTCCACTTCTTTTCTGCAATTAAAAGCTACCATTATTAAAGATGACATTTGGTTGAAAGAGTTACAAAAAAAAGTCAACAAAAAGACGAACGGTTTTTTCCCCTAAAAATGTTTACGATCCTAATCTTAAAGATTACGTCACAATAACTGTAGTTCAAAAAATAACAGAAAGAAATAGTGCGAAAGTAACGGTCGCGATTAGCATAATGTAGGCAGTGCCGTCCATTGATGCCTCGCCCGCGCCGCGCCGCGCCGCGCCGGTGACGCCGCGCGCGGGTCGCGAGCGCCGGTGACATGCCCGCCGCGGCCTTTCACCTCTTATCAACGACACCTATTATACGTGTTGTCTACAGCCGGACAGCGATTGACTCCATAAAGTAACGACCCGCGACTGTGTTAAGAATTATTCAATCTCATCACGCGAGACGTGAAGCCAGAAATCTTTGGGGCCGATGTCAAAGTTCGCCTTCGTATCGGCCATAACGACGAAGTGACGCCAGGAATGTTCGATAGACAAATGTATAAAATTGTATGTTAATTCCCATATAAAGCGAGCCCGAGCGCTGAGTATTTGTAATGGCCACAGAGAAATCCCAAATTGTCACTTTAAATAATCGTGTTCATTAGTAAACATTTAAAACACGCATTAGGAACGCTGGGTGCCGGCGCCCGATCGCTATCGCGACACACACAAACATACGATCGTCCTTATCGGCGGGGCGCGCGCGGCGGCCGTGCGAGCGGGACGCGGCGACCGCAGCGCGCCGCGCCAAGGAATAGAGAGGTGAGACCGTGATAGTATCGACGCGAGCGCACGGGTACGTACTAATTAAGGGGCCAACTCTTTTCGATAAATGGCCGGGAGATCCTCTCCGTAGATCTTGCACAATTATTAAGACATTCACTTAATAAGAGCTGGGCGGCGATTTAAAACAATTTAATCGATCCACCTAAAGTTATTAGTCGATTAGTATTTAAATTTGGAACAATGACCGGCGACCCGCCGCGCGGTAATTGGTGATAATTTTTTAATTGATATTGTTGTGGCTCTCGATCGGAGAAATTAATTATATTGGCCGGTGTGCGCTCTCGGCGTGCGTGATGCGTTCCGTTCGATTATTACATTATTTTGTTAATTGGTAATGGTTGACATTTGCTGTCTAATTGCTTACTCATCCCGCGCTGTTTGTTTACAACATTATTGAATTATACGCTTTAAAGCGCTAGTGGTGAGAACGTTTATTAATATTTTATAGACTTTTTATTCTCTAATAAAAAATAAATATTGATTATAATTATGAAACCATCGTTAAAAATGTCTACCTTAATTTCATTTATTGAACATTTTACTATCAATAATAATAACCCAGCAATAAAATAAGTAGGTACATGCCCTTATGTGAACTTAAACTTTCAAATGATTTTTAATAAAGTTGTCTTTATATTTTATACACTAAAAACATTTTTAAAAACAAAGACATAATGATTATTAAAAGCTCAAACGTTCAAAAATGTGCACTTTAAGTTTACGAACAACAATCTATCGCATCATAAATTGTAAATGTTCCTTCCTTAACCAATAGCTTCGCGTAAATGTCAGCGAATTAGACGGACTCTGTTAATTGTGCTAATTAACAGTTTATGATCTGTGGCGTAAAGTTGACGTCGGTTGGCGCGAAAATGTGCCACGGCCAATATTTTGTTTAGGTATCACCAAACGTTAATGAATAGGACGTTGCAAGTAACATTAGTCATAGTAAGTGTACCAATGATGTTACAGACTACCTATGTTAAGCTTATTCATCATTCGATCACGTTAACGTTGCGTTAACGCAACGGTGTGACAGATTGCAACTCACCTCGTTTGCCCCCGCCCCTTTCTCAAAATGCCACTACACATTTACATGATACAATAAACATGCACACCCGCATAGGCCCAAGACACTGTACTCGTAGAACAAGGGTACGACGAGCCGGTTCACAGGCGCTTTGTACCAGGTACAGACATGTACCTGAGCGGTCCTCCCCCCTCAAAACCCGGTCAACCCGAGCTGAGGTCCGAGCCTTTAGAGAAACCGGGTTGCTCCGCTCCCAATCCGATCCGAACCCCTGGAGAATCTAGTAGAGAAGGGCATAAACCCTTTGACGGTATTTCGATTGCACGGCTTGAGGAAACCTTTAAGTTTCTCGCTGCCCCAAAAAAGTCTGGTAGCGCTGAAAAAGCAGACTGAGACAATCGGCAAACTGTTTCCAAAAAAAAAAACTTTTTTAGCCACCATTTGGAGGCGTTGCTAAAATGCTATGCAAATTCTCGTTTTCGTTAACGTGATCGAATGATGAATTTTATTTATACTTACTAGACACTCTGAAAGCTTGAGTTTAAAAACATATAAAAGAGTATAGTATATTTCGTTGTTTTTTTGACTATTTAATTTCAGAGTTCCCCTCTTGTTTAGGGAAGAACTGGCTTTACCGATTTAAGCTGTTATTTATTGTATAGAGGGATAATGATCAATAGGGTCGATATCTTTCTTCTTAACATCGTATCTCCAAATAGCATTTTTTACGTTTCTCCAGCAATGAAGTGTGCAAATAGGAAGGCGCTTGCGCACTGTGCTTTTGTAATAGTAACAACCCTGGAGCGTGGGGCCTAGGATGGTCAAGTCAATCATTAATTATAGTTGATTGACCTTGAAGGGATTTCCACAGAACACACATAGCTTTACTATCACGTAGTCCTGCAATAAAGGTTGAGCTTATAGCTATATATAAAGTATCACCATCTTATCTAAATATGTCGCCATAACGTCAATGTTTGTAGCATTGTTGTGTTCCGGCAGCTAGAGATAAGATAGCCAGTGCCTCACTAGTGAGGATTCCGGGTGATGTGCGCTTCCACCAATTGGCCTTATCATCACTTAACATCAGGTGAGATCAAGGCACTATGCTTAACCGTAAATATAAAAAAAGTAAAAAAAATACAAGCGTTAAGCTCATATAACATTTACTCGTTTGCGTGTCCTCCTCACCGATATATTTGATTAAAAATAACTATCCCGAATCGATTAGCGTCAGCGAGTAAATGAAACAAGGACAGCCCATGCGATACCGATGTAACGCCGACGATTATTCAGACCAATTAACGATTCATAAATTAAAACTGACCGCTAGTGTAAATACAGATTTTCTCTTCGGTCATTTGTCAAATGTATTTCACGGCATTTTATAATTTTATTGATGGCGATTTAACTATTTCCACGTTGACGAATCAATTTGGCGTAATAGTTCTGATTCGACACTAATGGAACCGAATAAATATTTAATTATCGGCCTTTATGGTGAATGGTAACGAAACCGATCGGAATGGTTTGTTCATGATTTTGATTGGAGTTGGATCGGTGTTTTGGTGCTATCGTCACTCAGTATTGCGTTCGAATGTTGGGAAACTCGATAGTTTTTGTCGAGAAGAAATTCGCGATTTTATGTGCGATGGTGAGTTTTAAAAATGGAACGTTACGTATTTTTTTTTTTTATTCAAATAAACTTTACATTTCTTAAAATGTTTAAATAATTTTAACGCAAATTTTGTTGCGAAACAAATTACAAAAACACAAATTTTGAAAAAGTTTTTTTTTTTTACATTTCTTCTTATACTATACATCCATCCTTAGCAAAATCCGGTGGGTTTGTATGCGAGTTGAGGGTCTGTACTTGGCAGGATCATAAGGGTTGGTGTAAGAGAAGGGTCGTGATCGACCAATACCTGTTTTGACGAAGGCTGTACCCGCGTGTGAAACTGAGGGTCGCGGCATAACCTGTGGCGGGCGGGCGAGCTAATGCAAACGTAATCTCGCGCTAATCACAGTTATTACGCGTTTATTATTAGCGCCTACGAGTGGTGGGCGATGCTATTACAATTAGGGTCCTGCTGTCGGAATATATTTCAACGTGAAAGTTTTCCGTGTGAATATATATTTTGTTTTGACGCCCGGGTTCGGTCTAGTGGTTGGTGACCCTGGCTATGAAACCTATGGTCACAGTTTCGAATTATGCGAGGGGCAAATTCGAGTCATAAACCTTTGTTTGTTCATTTTTAACTAGCTGACCCGACAAAAGTTATTCTGTATTTTTTTTTAATATCGCCTATGTTACTCAGCGCTAATGTAGCATTCTAATGCTGAAAGAATTTTTTAAATCGGTTAATTAGTTTTTGAGTTTATTCGTTGCAAACATACGCACAAAAATACAAAGCTTTCCTCTTTATAATATTAGTATAGATTAATCTTTATTTAGCTGTAGCTCTGCTCAGTCCATACTGAGCAGAGATTGTATAACAAATCCCATGATTTGTTATACAATTAGTGAGATAGCAGTAATTATTTTAATTGCCAATTCAGTAACACGGGTGCTATATATTCTGATTGCCATTTATATTGTTTATTAGGAACATGTATGTATACTTCTTCTTTCATAGTTAATCATTTATATAGGCGAAACCTTTTAAATAAGAAATCATATATTTCGAGCAAAATAGCCCATATTAGATCTCAACAATAATATTTTCACGATTCATATTAAGTCTTTATTACTTAATATATTATATAATTGAAAAATATAAATTGGATAAATATAACTTGCCTTTTACAAATTAATTAACACACTTGACAGGTTGTTAAAATATCAATATAATTTAGTATAATTAAATATGTATTTATACATAGGTTTGTTAAAAAATTGCTGTCCTTGTCTCAATCAGTATTACGAATATTTTGTCATAACCATTTATGTGTCCAATACTTTATGATAGGCGACAGCCGACTTTATTCCAATAAATAATTTATTGCTTGCTAAATTCCGCCCGCGGCTTCATGCGCATGCGCATGTTACTCTGTCTGTCACTAAAGTCTTTATCATGTACCCCTTCATAGTTCAGAATTAAAAATAAATATATATAAAAATAATTATACTCTTTGTAGAAAAGTTATTAATTTCATCTTGACAAAATTTATGCACATTTTAAAGCAACAATTTTAAACTCAAGGAAAAATATAATCTTATCAGCTGTCATAATTTGAACCATCTTAAGATCGTCATGCAACGGCCCTCGCTCTATTAAAACACTTGATATCGATCTAACAGTTATATACGTACAAGTATAGCACACGTTTTTTTTTCTATAGAGAACGTGTCGATATAGTCATCAATCACTTGGCGGTTTGTGTGAAAGGCCGATGAAGACGTTACCCTATAATAACACCTTGCTGTACCGCCGTTTATTAGATCAATAACTTTAATAATGCAAAACGTTTTTAACATGTAATTATACACAAGTAATCGATTATTCGGCCAGCATCGATTAATTGGAGTGCATAATCGACGCTCGGCGACTAATCATTTTTTACTACACATTACAAAAGTATATTATTGAGAAATGTGAAAAGAAAAAGTCGAATACAACCTATTTGTGTTTTGTTTCTTAAAGTTTTTTACACGTTCTGTCCAAAGAGTTTTCACTCGTGTAATTTAAACTCTTGTTTTAATGCACGAGGTTTTGAGTTGCCGGTGACGTCAAGATGGCTATCATAATTATTGAATATTGTTATCACCGCATCGGGGGCTCATTAAAAAAGTTTAATCGTAACGATTCCCTTATCGTGCCAACGTTCAGGTTAAATATTTGAGTCGTGTTACTTAACAAATGAGATGTTCCCGTATACTTATGCGAGGTTGCCAAGCTGTTAATGGTCGGCAACTTGGCTCGCTGATATGCTTGCTTGAACATTTCCTCTTCGGTTGGCGTTTGTAATTATTAGCCTTAATAGGTGTGCTGAACGGGTTATTATTGTCGATGTGATTGCGCTGCGGTGAGCCTGGGCGCGATAAATGTATCGATACAACCCATTATACTTGTATCGACATGGGATGCGTTACGTCACTGCCGCTAATGCGATAAGCGTGCTAGATGTTGTTGGTAATTGAAAGCATGTACCTAAGTAATTTCTTCCTTGCTTGTAGAGTTTTGGTATCATTCAAGGGTTTTATCGTAATAGCTAATTGATTTACTATTATCACACAGGTTAGTCGATGAGAAGGAGAACAATTGATATTAATTAGTACGCTTGTTAAAATACCTCCCTACTTATATGATTAGATTAGATTTAAACCCAGAACCTAACGCAACGCTCAGGTCGCACTTAAAAATGTTTAAATGTTTCACATTTTCAAAAGGGTCCCATAGGAATTTCCATAATAACTTTCGTTTAACCTTAAACATAAACAAATGCTATTTAATATGGCGCAATAATTAGCTCAATAAAAGCCGCAGGAAAACATAATTATAGCCAATGAATATTCAAAATAAATAGGCCACATAAACAATCACGACATTGTGCTATTACAATAAAAAATGTATAAAATTTCAATCCCAATATTAGACATGTTAAGCGCGCGCTTAAAACGGCATCGTTTCAACATGGCGTCATTTACTTTTTTTAGGCATTCTGGCACTGGATTCCTGTCATTATAGCCATATATTATCTGTGGGGCGCTCGAGCTCTAATAAAACGTTGGTCACAAATGTTTGAATTAAATTTATAGTATGCTACCTTTTGATAATATTTAATAGAATTAAATTGATGTTACGGACCAAGGCATTTGTGGTATACAACTGCGCTGTAATGTAGATAATCGGATAGAGTCGGATCAGTTTTAACTTTAGTTAGGGGCTCCCCTTACCACATTTTTATTGTTATAAATACCATTACACTGTAATAAATCGGTCTATGATTAAAAAACTTAGACTCAATAAGGTCGGTAATTCATTTGCTGGGAAATGTATAAAAATCAATAAAGTGCTTTTCACTATAACGGAGTTGCCACTACACAAGTCTAAGACAGAAATGAAAAAAGGTTACTATAAAATTGATGATTATTTTAATGATAAGAATGTGTGGTCATTTCAGTCTGCTCGCTTGCTCGTGTTATTTCACATTGTAAGTAGCTTTACACTTTTGTATACAACTCTTAGTTTAAAAGAGTAGCTGCTAAGTTTCTTGCTGGAGTCTTCTTAGCAGAATCAACCTTCCGAACCAGCAGAATCGCATTACATATATGTATTGTTTATTAAATTATATATTTTAAGTATTATTGTGTGTACTTATGTATATTATTTTTAATATATACACCGAGATTTTTTAGTGGTTGTTTTCTCGCAGATGGGTAGATCAGATTATGAAACTGAACAACTTTCCCCAAGTAACATTGGTCAAAAAACGAGATAATTTTTTAACTTTTCCATACAAACCATGCTCGGTCAATACAGGTTTTGTATAGAAAAGTGAAAAAAATATCTCGTTTTTTGACCTATGTTTCTTGGGGAAAGTTGTTCAGTATCATGGTCTGATCTACCCACCTGCGGGAAAACAACCACTAAAATATCTCGGTGTATATATATTTTTTTGTAACTACATGACGTTCATAAGTGCAATTTAAATGCCTAAATTAAATAAAGGATTTTCATTTCATTTCAAAGATGTCAAGAATATAATAATTATTTTTTATGCCTCATGTTCTAGTGCTGGGTGGAAATCTCCCCCAAACCCTCCGCTTCTCTTAATCCAGAGCAGTTTCCCAATATCTATATTTAAAGATATCCCGACTTCGCCGTCGACCCAAATGGCAATGGTGAAAGGTTTCAAAAAAAATAAAATAAATGTCAAGTTTTGTCGTCTGAGTTAAATGCAGACAGCAGAATTTTGATTGTTTTGCGCACTGATCAGTGCTCCCGCGTACCAAAGGTTAACTAGTGTGTACCTATCGACTATTTCTTTCAAATAGGTAGGTAGGTAAAACCACAGAGATACAGTCATATACACAATAAAATAACACTATTCCTATCATCATCGTCCATCATCATCATATCAGCCAAAAGACTAAATTATGATTTTTAATTTACAACAGGAAGTGTTTTGGTCTTCATTTCATCATAAGTAAGTAAGACGATAAGACCGAAGTGCATTTCATCCGGAACTATCAACGACTGAAGCACTAAGTTGAACCTGTGACTGTTAACACATAACTATGTGTTGTTAGCATTGTAGTTATGGCGACAGCTTGGAGAATATGGTAATAGTGTGGGACGGTAACTAGATAAATAAAATAAGCTTACCAATGGGCAAGGGTTTTGAAAATTGGTTTGTATAAATAGTTTACTCCAGCCTCTAATTGTTTTTTGTATATTGTTTCCTGAAGTTTACGCGAACTCTTACGGATCTATTCACGTTTATTTTACACATTTACGTATTAATTTTATACATTTATATATAATTTTTTTTCAACCTGAAGTTGACAAACGCAAGTAGATCCGTAAAGGAAAGAAAGAAAGCAAAATATTAATTGATCAAGCATTTCAAAAATTAAAATTAATTAAATATAATTATTCAACACATTTTACTTTGAAAGCCAAAGGCGCCCATTCAATGTCAACAACTACTGTCACTAACACACTGTCACGAAAACACTTCAACGAGTGTTCGTCTTCTTGCCTTATTTAAATGTTTTAATCTTTTAAATTTATTTCTCGAACCCACTAGAATAACTTCACATTCTGCCACTTGTCTCGATAATATTTTTACAGACTATGACCCTGTTTCTAAGTCACTCATTAGTAATCTTACGTCTGACCATTGCGGTTTGAAGGTGACCTATGATTTTGATAATAGGGATGAACCAAAAATAGTGAACTGTAAACCAGTTACAAAAGAGCGAGTGGAGTGTTTCAAAAATAGTATAGCTTGTAAAATTGATGCATTACCCTTTGTACAAGATGATCCAGATGTACTTTATAGTAATCTTTTTAACTTAATCAAGACCGAATACAACCAGGTGTTTACACCAAAAACAATAAAAATTACTCATAAACTTAAGTTCTGTGACTGGGCCACGACTGGTATATATAAAAGTAGAAATAAATTGTATGAGCTATATAGTTTAAAACAATATAACCAAAATGTTAATTTTACGGAATATGTAAAGAATTATTCGAAAATGTTTAAGAAAGTGTGCATAGTAGCAAAATCTAATTACATTAAAGAAAAAATTAAAAAGTCTAACAATAAAATTAAAGCCACTTGGGATATTATAAACCGTGAAACAGGTAAATTTAAACCACGGGATAATACTTTCACTTTAAAAGTAAACGACAACTTAGTTAATTCAGATGCACAAATTGCTAATATTTTTGATGATTTTTTTGTAAATATACCTGTAATAACAACGTCAAATTTAGATTCATCACCAGAAGCTGCACAAACTTTACTCAAAAAATATGTACCAAAATGTAATCTTTCCTTTCAATTTAAATACATTGATTCAATTAATATTATTAAAACATTCAAATCACTTAAAATGAAAAACACGAGTGATTTATGGGGTATATCTATTAAAATAATTAAGGATATTATTCATTCTATTGCACCGTATCTTGCTGAAATTTTTAATAACTGTGTCGATAAAGGAATCTTTCCTGATCTTATGAAGTTTAGTAAAGTTATACCTTTATTTAAATCAGGAAACAAAGAAGACCCCAGTAACTATCGGCCCATTTCAATATTACCAGCGCTAAGTAAAATCTATGAAAAAATTATACTCGAACAGTTGATGACATATTTTAACACAAACAACCTTTTACATAGTAAGCAATATGGCTTTACTAAGGGTCGTTCTACTACTGATGCAGGTGTTGCTCTAATAAAACATATATTTGATGCCTGGGAGAAGTCTCAAAACGCTTTTGGAGTTTTTTGCGACTTGTCCAAGGCTTTCGATTGCGTTGAGCACCGGACTCTGGTGATGAAGCTACATTATTACGGTCTTAAAGATTTTGCTCTAAATTTAATACAGTCATATCTTAGCGCTAGAACACAAACTGTCGATATAAATGGTACTAAATCATCTGGTTCTCATGTAAAAATGGGAGTTCCACAAGGGTCGATTCTTGGTCCTTTTCTATTCTTGATTTATGTTAATGACTTGCCATTCTTTGTAGAGAACTTCTGTGAAATTGTATTATTTGCAGATGATACTTCACTCATTTTTAATGTAACTAGGTGTAGAACTAATTATGAAAATGTAAATAAAGCTCTTTCAGAGGTACTCCGTTGGTTTACTATTAATAATTTACAGCTTAACGCTAAGAAAACAAAATGTATTAAATTTATTTTACCAAATGTCAGAAATGAACCAACTGATATTAGAATAAACGGTGATCAATTAGAATTGGTAGATTCTACAGTCTTTTTAGGCATAACCCTTGACTCAAAACTTCAATGGAATCCTCATATGTCGAAATTGGCCGGTAAACTCAGTTCTGCTGCTTATGCCATTAGAAAAATTAGGCAGTTAACAGACGTTGAAACTGCTAGAACAGTTTATTTTAGTTATTTTCATAGTATCATGTCGTATGGCGTCCTACTGTGGGGAACAGCGGCTGATATTGAAACTATATTCATTCTACAGAAACGAGCGATAAGAACAATCTATAAACTAGGATCACGAACTTCCTTAAGAAATCTTTTTAGGGAGATTGGTGTCCTGACAGTTGCATCTCAATATATTTATAATTGTATAGTTTTTGTACGTTGCAATATCAACTCCTTCACTAAACATGGTGACGTACACAATTTCAATACTAGAAATAAGACAAAACTTGTAATGCCACTGTTCAGGTTACAAAAGGTTCTTGGTTCTTTCTTGGGGCAAGGTATACACTATTACAATAAAATACCAAGTACTGTACTAGATTTACCTTTAGATAAGTTTAAAAAACATGTGAAATCTTTATTACTCATAAAAGGTTATTATACAGTAAAAGAATATTTAGATGATAAAACAGCCTGGTTATAATAAAAACACATTATACTCTATTTGAATCATCATAATAAAATTAATTTATATAATTTTTATACTGATATGATAGCCTTTATCAACAGTGTCCTACAGATAACAAACAGCGTTGCGTTAAATAGATCACTAAGTTTTTATTTAGAGTATCTTGAGTGTGTCATGCTCTCTTTACTGTCTCTGCGGTGGTGGCGTGTGCGTCGGGTCGTTACGTTCCCTAAAATATGGTTGAGTGAAGCGATGGCTGATTCATATGTCATACTCGTGAACGGGTGCCGCCTGTGGAGGCTGGTCTGCTCACGCATACTTATCTTATTTTTAGTATTATTCACTATAATTTGACTTTGTTTTTCTTAAACAATTTTTTACTTTTACGATAGTACTGTAGTGGTACTGTATGACATTGTGGAAATTGCAACTGTTACCTGATGCAAATTTGTTAACGTATATTTTTTATTTTGTGTTTTTTTTTTTTTTACATGTTGTGGTTGTCTTTTTTGTGTTTATTGTAATGGAAAGTGTCCTGCTATGATAGGGCATTTTCCAATATTTTTGACGCTGTAAGGGAGAAAAGAGCTGGACACTTGCTGAGTTTCTTGCCGGTTCTTCTCAGTACAAGATCTCCCGCCCAGAGTAGACTTACGAACCGTTGGCATAGTGACATTCATAAGAGCTACTTGTAGCCTAAACTGAATAAATGTTTTTGAATTTTGAATTTTTTGAATTTTGAACGTTGTTCGCAACAAAATTTGCGTTAAAAATTATTTGAACATTTTATAAAATTAACCTAGTTAAAAGATTAAAGAAAAAATATTCAAAATATACATTAATAAGTGGTTTTATTTCAATAGAAACATCTCTTTAACGAGACCGCCAAATTGTAACCTTATATTATATTATAATTTTACATTCAATGTAAATTTTTATGATATTGCAATAAAAGTATTATTATCTATCTAAATACTTATTCGGAAAGGATTCGATCTAGTTCTATTCTCGTGTCTATTGATTCAACCCATATTTCGTCGGCTGATTTTGGTGGTCGAACGAGGCTCGGTATCTGGTGATCGGTAACATAAGGCGCGCCTAACTCCCTTAGATGACAAGATATAACAATATCAATAATTTCCTTGTTTGTGAGAGGCAGACAGTCTCTTAACGGGACAAAATTATTGTTATTGCCACCAAACTAATGTAATTATTTTGCCTTATAGAACAGAGCGCTGCTATGGAGTCGAAATTCCATTAATATAATTATATATTCAAGTTTTTGAAAAACTTATGAAGTAATTAAATAAGATTGATAAAATTCCTCCGTGCTTCGGAGGGCACGTTAAGCCGTTGGTCCCGGCTGCATTAGCAGTCGTTAACAACCACCAATCCGCACTGGGCCCGCGTGGTGGTTTATGGCTCGTTCTCCCTATCCATCCATAGAGAAGGCTCGTGCCCCAGCAGTGGGGACATAAATGAGCTGATGATGATGATGATGATGATGATAAAATTCGATAAACTAAACAGATTAATGGCTACATATAAATATATTTTTTATTACATAATTATCTTTGTTTGTAAGACTTTGGCGCGCGCATTTATTTATTTATTTTATTTTATTTTATATGGAACAATTTCGATAATCCTTGATCCCCAAGAGCTTCTTCTTCGCTACTTCAATGCCATACAAATGCTCGTTTTCTTTAATGTGATTGAATGGCGAATAAAACTCGCAATAGGCGCCCTCGTGGCCATGAAAGACCAGCGTGGTCGTGCCAAACGGACACCGACAAATTTTACTGAGTTAGGGCCTTTTCAGTATTTTCAGTGCTTCTAGTTAGAAGTTCCCTATTATGTACCATTTTTATACTTTGTATGGTAATTAATAAATGCTTTTTGTTTATTATTTAAAATAAATAAATATAAAAAAAAAAAACACAATTGTTGAAAAAATTTCCACGAGCAGGATTTGAACCTGCACCCTTCTGACATACCGGGTCAGGGTCAGGGTTGGAGGAGCACCTTAAAACATTTTATAATAGCTTGCCTACTTCTTAACTGATCTTTAGTATTTGTAAAAATATTATGATCGGATGTTAATGACGGTAGTTGTTGACATTGAATGGGCGCCTTTGGCTTTCAAAGTAAAAAGTAAATAGTGTTGAATAATTTCGGCGGGCTGGTTAGAACCACGATAGCTCAATTGGAGGAGCACCTGACCCGGTATGTCAGAAGGGTGCAGGTTCAAATCCTGCTCGTGGAAATTTTTTCAACATTTGTGTTTTTGTAATTTGTTTCGCAACAAAATTTGCGTTAAAATTATTTAAAACATTTTAAATAAATATAATTGTACACTTTCCAATGCTACTCTATTCCCCCTGTCACCGCGTGACGTAGGCTTAGTACTCCGACCATTTCTATGTCTGTAACATAATCAGATATCACCGTCCGTGAACTGTGCACCCAGGGCCGGACTCGGCTCTAATTTATACTGCGCTGCGCCCGCGCATCCCGGCGCAGTGGGACACTTGTTACCGCGATTTATAGGGACGACCGCCCGAAGGGTTTATTGTCTATGCCCGGTAATGTCGCCCGTTACTACGGAGTTTTATTATTTATTAATTGTCTGTGGTTGAAATAAAAAGTTTGTCGCCGATCGTTATGTGTCGTAACCTTTTTTATTGTGGGAGCGGGATGTATGCGCGAGCATGGACGTGTGTATTGTGTCGAGTTAGGCGGTGGGAGTTGATGCTGCGCCAGCTCTGATTAGTTTAATTTCTGTATGAGGACATCATCATTATTGTTTATGGATTCGTCGAATATAATCTTTGTTGCAAACTATCATTAAAGTCTGTATCGTAAAGATGTGTTGTAACTAAGTCTTAATTAAATTTAGTACATTAGAAATGTGTTTCTGCTAGAAGGCTGTTGTCAAACTGTACTACAGTTCGGCAGAATGTTAGATTCAATATTGTACAAAAAAAAAAAACAATGTATCCACTGTTGGGTACAGACTGCCTATTCCATTATATCGAACATTCGAACAACGATGACTGTCTTCGTTATAACCACTTCAACGGATTAGTAGTTAAACCGCCGGTCTCGGAACCAGGGGTCCCAGCTTCAATTTCAAGTCATAGTCAAGGACTTGTGGGACTGGTTTTCTTTTTTCTCACCGTTGGAACACATTACACACCGCATTGTTCTGTTCTTAAACATTGATTGTGTGGCAAAATATTTATAAGATAGTGGTAGCTAGCCAAGCGGACTTAAAACAAGAACTAAAACCAGCAAAACAAGAGTACAACCCGCTGGGATTCTTTCGAAGTGATGTCTAACCAATCAGATAAATGGTATAGCATAACATACAGGACAAGCAAAGAAAAGTCGAACACCAACGCCAGGTTGTCGTACAATTTAAAATATGGCCGCGTAATAACTGATATTGCCATCGACATAGCTCGCCCTTGTTCCGTAGTATTTGTAGGAATAGTTCGGTCACGGGCGTGAAGTAATCGTTCCTCATCTGTTGGCTGAACTGTCTCTCCGATCTGTCTCCAAAAAAACCGATTATTTTTAAAGAGAGTTTCCTGTACCTAAACCTTTACAGCGTTACGGGACGCGAAAAACTAAACGGTTACTCAAGCCATGTGATCGGAACATCGGCAGAAGGTTTCTAGAGAGAATGGCATCACGGAAGCGTGTCCCCGTTCCCTACTAGATAGACTGGACTAGACTGCATCCGCTTGAGTGACATGAACACTTTAACCGCCTCTACGGTATAGTGGTTAGACCAAAGTTTTCAGACTCAGAGGTCCGTTATTCGATTTCTAGCAAAAATACATATTTTTAATGTGGTTAGGATAAGGCTTCTTTTAAGGTTGTATGGGTAGCTACTACCATTTTATCTAAATCTGTCCTTATAGTAACAATATTTGTAGTTACCTCCACCGCTAACAATTCCTCAGTAGATGAGTTCGTTTCGTTATGTTCTATGTGTCAAAATAGTAACTGGTTACATCGAATACGAGCGGATACCATAGTGTGAGAAATTATTATTGCCACCGGTTTTAAAATCGCACCCGTGATAACGTTCTTTAAACTAAGGCCAAAGCTTAATCTCATAATCAAAACTAGTCTTACATGAAGCAGTGGCTCTACCGCTATGTATACCCAGGAATGGCCCAGGATCACTTTGGTAAATGGCCTGGACTATTTGGCAGATTAACATAACAGGCCGTGGAAGTTTTTCCGATATTCAATGTGAGCAACGACACAGGGCATGTAAGCGCAGAGACTACGTCCCAGTGCTGAGTATTTGATGCCCTAATCTTGGCATAGCGGATTATTTGAGACACTTAACTTACCAAAAACTCGAGTAGTGAAAAAAAAAACACATTTTATACAAAAAATAATAATAATTCCACAAAAAAAAAACACTGCAAGTATAGGGCTAGCGTATGGAGAGAGAGCGGGCTGCGTTGGCTCAATACGTGTTAGTGACTTTTACGATTGCCATCTTACTATAACAACATCAATAGCTTAACGTGTTTCGTGCTTCGCTCGAGATATTTTAGTTTGGTCACCCATCCCTGACGTGGCATTGTGAAAGGTGCTTTATTTGCAAAATCACTACTCGAAGGTGCAAGCTGCTTACAGTGTAAGTGTAAGTTTCATCTGGATATAACCGTAGTAGTAGGGCACCTGCCTAGGATTGTCAGAAAGCCATATCTGTCTAAAATACAGTGTCTGTCGTATACAACCAAATGGTTAGGCACCTGGCCTGGATCGTCATATGGTTTGAGTTTCAATCGTGATATTTTTTCTGTATTATTGCTTTAGTTGTCTAAAACATTCCTATTAGGACATGAGATGTGTGTTATTGAAACCGCAATCTCTGTATCACTTTTGCGTACTCTACGTCCCGTCTCATTACGGAGTGATCGCGGCGACGTAATAATGCGAGCTATCCGTCAAACGCGGGCTGCGGGCGGGGCCGCGCTCTAGGGATGTACACTCCGGAGCACTGATAACTGTGTTAATACCTGACGGCGCAGTGGCTTGCGCGTGTTCTAAATTTGTATTTATCTTTTTTTGGAAAGGAATTGCTGTTGGTTGTCTACGGTTTTTACAGTGTAACTAGGTTACAAAGGCGGCGATAAAGAAACAACAACAACTACAAAAACTTCAAGTTAATCAAACCGTAGTGACTGAACTATCATCAGAGGGTTTTTAGATTCAACGAACCCCAACACGAGTATTGTATTACTTTCTGGGGTGTCTCATCACGAGTGTATATTGAGTAATGAAGTTATTTTTTATTTTTATTTATTTATATATAGATAACACGTAAGAGTAGCTTCGTTGCCCGAGATGCTGCTGCTTCATTGCCATACAAATTTACGTTATCGTCATTGGAACTAGGCAAGTATGAAGGGTTCGTTTGCCGGTTAACCGAGTATCATAAAAAGGCGAAGTTTCCCAGCCCTACAGCTAAAGGACACCAGTTTCCCAGGTCGCAGCGCCGGCGGCGACGCGACAGATGACGCTAAATCTGCTTTGTTGTTCGTCACCGAGGTCGGAGGGCAGTGACGTCCATTTGATTTAGCAATTTACCGACAAAATGTTGCATCAATAATATGGTGAGTGGAAAATGCGGTCGAGATGTTGACAGATGCGCGTACCTGAACTTCAATGTTGGACTTGGTAATGTAAATTATTACTAGTGGTCGCCCAGTAGTTAAATTTCGACCGTAATTAACGAAATATACTTACAATGTTTATTCAATGTAATGTAACTAAACTGTAAATATTTTACATTAATGTAAATATTACAGAAAAAGAAGACGTCCATCGGCGAGATGGATCGACGATATAACTAAGATCGAGGATCGAGGCGAATGGCATAAGCAAAGAGAGGCCATGTCCAGCAGTGGGTCAAGAGGGGCTGATGATATATATGATTTATTACTATGCCAAATCTCACACTCCTCCGTGCGCGTATGGGACTCCTGCTAAAAGACGTCCACTGCTGGACGTCTGCCTCCCCCAAGATCTCCACAACGACCGGTTTTGTGCTGCTCGCATCCAGCGGCTTCCCGCGGCCTTCACCAGATCGTCGGTCCACCTTGTTGGAGGCCTGCCCACAACAATAACAATAAACAATTTACACGGGTCAAATTCCTCTTGTGAACGTTGTCGGAATTATAATATCTACCTACTCTCCTTATATTTTACCTTTTAAAAACACGTGAAGAATATTTGTCTTAATTTTATCATTCTCATCTTATCTGTTTTTATGCAAATTTAAACTATGTTTTATGCAACATTTTCTTTTGTTTGCACAATTTTCGATATTTACTCGTATAAGTGTTATAAAATATTAGAGATGTATACTCTCGTATCTATTTCACATAGTTATATTATTTAAAAAAGTATTATTTAAGACAGTGAATAAAGTCTGGTTACGGATGATGAATATTATCATAAATCGTATTAATATAGGTACTTTTTAACGTAATAAAATGTTTACTTTTTAACAAAAATATAGGTACCATATTTTTGTAATATGTATATGTATATCGACCAGTTAAATCTAAAACCAATACGTTCTCTACATTTTCTACAAACGTACACCAACTACCGCCACTACGCAATTTATGTATTTTTCGATATAATCATCATAATTAATCATTGGTGTTTACAAATGTTACCAAATAGAAAGAGAATTATACCATTTCGTTTTGTTCGGATATTATTGAAGTTGTCCAAGTAACACATTCAAACTAAACAAACGCCGTCTACAAGATAATTTTGTATTTTATTAAAAACATCTCTTAAGATAATAAATTTAATCTTGAAACACTGTGTACGCTCACTGTGTTCGCTCTAATGTTCGCATTGTAAGTTTCTTAATAAGTGAATGTTTTTGAGAAATAAAGTTTTTTTAACCATTTTTTTAGATAGAGAGCTGCGGAAATATAGAGGAATAGATATTATATTCCTACTAACGTAACATAACTGATGTATAACTGCATAGCTACTCTTTTTTTGTTACTGTTAATTCACCTAAGAAAATAAAATAAAATAAATAACTTTAAATGAACAACGACCAGTAAAAAGGTTCATGGCGCATGCAACTGTGCCGATATATCGGATACTTATAAATAATAAACATGGTAAGATCCCGTTAATAATTACTCTATTAAAAAGGTTGAGACCGCACAAAGTCTTTCAATAGCTCATTTATGTTCTATCCGCTTTATGACATTCTTAACCTGGTTTTGTTGACATTTTCCCTTTTAGAATCTTCGTCGATCTCCGCAATAGATGTTCCATCAAAATGGCTCGCCCAGCATGGTTTGATGGCTGCGAAAATAATGCTCCGATCGATCACGGATACCTAATAAGGAACAATTTGCCCAGAATTTAGAAATAAAATGCTTTTGATATTACCTTAGGGGTAATAAAGGCTCCGACATTGTTTAGTCACGAATGTTCACGTTTTGTTCACCTTAATAGACGAGGAATTAGAAAAATGTTTAAAGCTGCGCTCGAGACCGCTCGATGACGGTCTACAAGCTACGTTAAAAATAGTGCAATGTAGACGATGGAAATATGATTAAGAGATTGGATTTTATTACAATGGTTGTATGATAAAACAGTCTCAAATCAAGTCGAATCAAAACTGTCTCATACTCAATTATGCAGTGGTTAACTCGCTCGGTCTGCTGAGGTTAAGCAACTTTCGCAAAGGCCGATCTTCGGATGGGTGACCAAAAACGTATCATTTCGAGCTCTTCCTTGTTTCTTGTTTCGGAAGGCAAGCAAAGCTGTGTGTCTCGGCTGCATTAGCAGTCGTTAACAACCATCAATTCGCACTGGGTGGTTTATGACCCGTTCTCCCTATCCGTCCATAGGGAAGGCTCGTGCTCGTAATGTGTTGATGATGTAGCTTAAAAGGATTAGGTACTTTATAAAATGTTCAAATAATTTTTAACGCAAATTTTGTTGCGAACTTTTACTTAGGATACTACTAAGGATTACTTTACTTAAGTATCTATCATTATTCTCGCAAGCATCTTAATCCAATTCGTTCAACCGGCAAAGTAACTGCGTTTAAAAATGACTACACGACCAACAAACATGTTCTGTTCATAAATAATCCATAAACTACTCGTGTGTTTAATCGTCATCGGCCAATTAGCCGCTCCGCTGCGATGACAAATGGATGCCATTTCTCACCTCAAAACGAGATCGGTATACATTTCAACACTCGTAACGTATGCCTGCGCGCAGCCTGAACTATAACCCGCGTTATTAATGCATGTATTTGGAAGTCAATTATCGATGATACCTTAATGTTGATAGTTGCGTAAGTAAGCTTTTTCGAAAATTGTGGCACTTGATCCCTGCGACCTTTCGCAATTCGGGCGACTGCTCTCCCAGTTGAGCTACTGAGACAATGGTTTCTTCTTATGCTAACAGCAAACGTATTTTTTTAATGTTTAGGAATTATACCTTGGCATCCGGAATGAAAGCTTTTTGAAATAAATTAATCAATCTTTTCGTTTCGTTTTTTTTTTCGTTTGCACTTCATGAGTAATGATCGAACTCGAGCAATCTTTTTATCACTCTCGTGTATGATTTATTTCTTAATAAATGCGAACATTACTGATTGACAGATAATTTATGACTTAAATTAATATTTATTGCAATTTTTTATGTTGCAAGGTGTATACGTGAGTTTCGTTGTTATTTTTATATTACGTTACACCATTTGGCACTTTGTAAAATAATGCCTTGAACGTAAAATTTACCAAAGTGTAAATAAAACCATATCTTACTTTTAAAAGTGAGAATGGTATTGATCGTTATAGTTATAACGGTAAATTGTTTATAAACAATTGAGCTAAACTATTATTGATCATTCCAACAGACGCTCACTAAAAACGAAGCAAATCGTGATTCGATTCTGATTGATTGCGCGAAATGTGTGCCGTGACTAAACATTCGAATAATTCAATCGAGTTAACAAGTTAACAACGCTAAACTGATATTTTATACTCATCTAAAAAAACAATAAAATTGGACTTACACCATTTCGGCTCGAACAATTAATGATCCGATATGTGGTTCGAAAAATAAAACTTCGTTGTTTGATAGCTCAATCGATTCTCGAGATCCACTTTGCTCATAAATAAAAAGCACATTAAAAAGATAGTGTGATAAACAGTTTGGTTAGTAAGAGTAATGTTTAGGTAACATTCACAGACACCGCCGGTGCCAAGTGATTATGACCTTAAGGTAATTAGAATACAGTCTAACGCAGTGAGTTTAATTCAACCAATAAGTAATGTAAATATGGTCCGATACAGAAAATGTTTCCGTGAAATTCCCATTGCTTTAATCGAGTAGTTAATCGATTATGGATAATTTCGCCGTAAAAGTTTCTTTGCCGTAAAATCTCGCGTGACCGTCTAAATAAAACATACATTTGGTCCTGTTCGGGCATGGACTTTCATATTTTAATTACGAAAATTGGTGTAGTTACGAAAGCTGACTTTAAATGTTTTTTTGGAGTGAGAATTTTGCTTAAGAAATGACGATGTAGCTAAGGCACAGTTTGTGTTTTTGATTGTTTAAATCAATTATATCGTTTTTGTTATTCTACTAGCAACAACATCCCACAGTACATTTTTTACAGAAATGGTTCAAGCATTCATTACCTGTAATACGTTTTTAATTATTATTGATTAGTCATACAAATGTCAATTAAAATCGCATACGAGGCATAAATATAAACTAGATTAAGGTTTTCTTGTAGACCACATAATGACAAACGCATTAACAGCCACAGCCAATGTTATTCACCGTAACATCCGCACTGATCATCGCCTTTTTTAGAGTTAGGTACCTACATATTAATTAATTTCGATAGTTAAGTATTATTAGTATTTTTATAAAGATATTAAAGTTTAGATAGTTAAGTATTTTTAGGAAGAAATTTGTGTTTAGCTGCCTCTAACATTTGCAGCGTACAGAGACCGTTAACTGAACAATCCTCTAAGGTCTTTCTTGGCCATAGCCTGGCCATAGGTAAGGCGGATGACGTGGAAGTGGAAAAGTCCGAGGGCGCCTGTAAAGACCTGCAACCTGCAGCTCTGGCGACCGTCGCGGCGGAGGGAAACAGTACCTAGGCTGTATCTGTTAAAGCTTTTCTTTTTTTGGAGAGAGCTTGTTGAGTTTCCTCAATCAGCCATTTCAGCGTCACCGGACCTTTTGTGGGGGAAGCGCGATATTTAAAGGGTTTCTCTAGCTGTGTGATAGAAGTACTGTCCGAGGGTTTTTACAAAGAATGCATAATGTGTCCATATTAAGAGAATCATGGGAATGTGTAGTAGCATTTTGAGGATTCGGCGGGAATCCGTTAAAGCGCTTGTGTGAATACAAGTACGATGTCTTTGCCCAATGCTTGTTTATATGTGTAGTTGTGGTGTATCAGGGTATGTAGTAAAAAAGGAGAGATAAATAAATTATAGATCGTGACTGGTTCCTACTTATGAGAGAATAAATTTCAGTTCAAATGACAACATATCTTTTTTAAACTACTCAAATTAAAACCATCAATGTCATCAACCAATCATTCAACACAGTTGATCCTGTCAGATAAAACAATTATGACAATAATCGGACGGACTTATCGCCGTCCATACTATTAGCGGCGAAGACATATTTCACGCACTAAATCTCAGATTAACTCCCTGATATGCTGAGATACCGATCGCGCGTCCGCGGAGAGGCCCGGGTTCGCGCCGCAGGGAGCCGCGTCCTGTGTTAATAGCGATGTCCTCCATTTGTTTATAAAAGGTTATACATAGTTAATGTTCGAGAAGTACTACTACGTTAACACTGTAGTGCGCTTGCGCTATTTATATCTGCTTTACGGTAAAAGTAAACGGAAAGTGATTTCATATTACAATTTTATTAATCATCAGCATCTAGTTATAATGCTGGGTTCTGGCCTTCCCATATGGCACATGTAGAAATAAGGCCATAACCTATCACGCTGACCCAAGTGGGTTTTAACGACCCTTGTCAAATGACAACAACAGGGATCAACAGCTTACCTTCCGAAGCACGGAGCACGAGATATTTAAGTCTAGTCATCTTTAAAAATAATTATTTTGATGAATATTATCTATTATATAACAATATTTAAATTTATTCATGAATAAAATACACATAATTTTAGTATTCTCTCCAAAAATGTGTTGCACTCGAGAAAAGTAATTAAGTTGAAAACACTTCATTGATTTTAAGGCCAATAGACTTACACGTAATTTGCAAATGAAGAACTTGAACTATATTCCCACTGTCAAACCCTGCCATTAAAAAACGTGTACTAATCTTAAATCTGGTTTAATCGGATGCTGTCTGATTGAAATAAACACTTTATACGGATCGAGTGGCGTTGATTGACATCAGTGCAATAGGAGACCGGAACAGTAGCTGTTGCAATTTGTCATTGTCCATATTAGATTGGACCTCCGACGGGCATTGACCTGTCCATTTATTACAGCCATAAATAACGTTTTAATTGAATTACATATATCTTAGTGGGGCCTGCTGAGATTTCCCTCTCACAGTAACACTTCGAGCCATCGGGATCTTTTATAAAATAAAATAATATAATATAATGATAATAAAAATAATTTGTACATATATAACTTTTTTTAATTCATCATCATTATCATCATTTTTAATCATAACATAGTATAAAACAATGTCGCTTCCCGCTGTCTGTCTATCCCTATGTATGTAGGTATACATGCTTTAGATCTTTAAAACTTTGAAGAATTTTGGTGCGGTTTTTTTAATAGATAGAGTGACTCAAGAGGAAGGTTTATATATATATAATACTCGTACATGCATAATATAGCAGAGAAACACTGATAATATTAGCATTGCACCCGAGCGAAGCCGGAGCGGGTCGCTATTTATATATATATATATGCTAGTTATATATATATACAAACTATAATACAATAGCTATATATACAAAAATGAACTATATCCGACCGGCTTCGCACCACAAGAGTTACTAACATTAACTCATACTTAAATGTTTATTTGCAAATGCAGCTATAACAAATAATGTAGTATATATAAATAAACTGTTTACTATTAATTAATACGTGAAAAGGAAACTTCTTGACCCATTTAAGCATATTGCATACAAGCGTACTGAGGTGTGTGAGATTTGGTATAGTAAAAGTTTATATGGAGAAAGGAGTTGAGAAAGATAAATTTATGTATAATATGTGTTACATAATATATCTACAAGTTTTTTTGAGAGAGTTTGCTTGGGGCTTTGGGGCGGCGGGAAACTTAAAGGGTTCCTCAAGCCGTGTTAAACGAATCACCTTCGGTGGTTTTCTAAAGAGAACGGCATCACATCATGTCCTCGTACCCTACTAGATTCTCCGAGGGATTCGGATCGGATCGGGGATTATCTAGTAAACATAAATATCTATTTTGTAACTATTATGTTACCATCTTACAGAAAACGCATAAAAATAAATTCTCATCAAACAATCGAGCATGCTTGTTAGTGGATCGGAAATCACATATAAGCGAATCGTAGGTAACATATTCAGTATTGATGCTAATTAGATAATTACCGTGACCCGACCCCTGTCCGTCCGTCCGTCCGTCCGTTCAAGCCGTTTTGTTACTCTATAATTACATATTTGGAGCACACTCGAAAGATATCTCGCGTCAAGCGTTTTGGCAGTTAGAGGTTGCACCTTTATCCCGTTTAGACATCTTGTTAGTAATGTCGGGCTGACGTCTTGTGTGGCGTACTTCTCAGATCGTGATTAGTTTTTATTGTTTTGCTCATGAGTTACATGTTTACAACAGTTATGAAGCAATGAAACAAACTTCGTCTTTTTGTTTAAATAACTCTTTGTTATTTGAATAGCTACTTAAATTGTGTGTTTTTGATCATGATAATTATTGTTGTTTTAATGTTTCAATTATTTTATTTTGTATTGTGTGCTGTAGGTACTTTAAATTCAATTCCATATTGTTATGCCCAAATTGGGTCATGTATGATACCCTATTTTAATATTTGTAACACCCTCTTAAATTACTTAGGAAACAATAAATTTATGATTTATGATTTAAGAATATCGGCGTAAAACAATAGCACCCGTTGCTGTTGTGTTGCGTCCGGTGAGTGAAAGTACCGGAGGCCCATCTCTCACCCCTCCCCTCTCCCAATTCTTCCTCCCTCCTCAAGATCCAACTCCTTCCTCAAGGCCGGCAACGCATCTGCGATTATTTTGGTTTTGCGGGTGCCCATGGGCGGCGGTGATTACTTTCCATCAGGTGACCCGCCTGCTCGTTTGCCTCCTTTTTACATTAAAAAAAAAATTGAAAAGGCCTCAAATGGGCTTTGAATTAAATATTTGGCTCTACTTTTACGATCTCAATGGTCAATCTCTGGATGGGTGTCCTGTCCAAGTGCAATTTAATGCAAAAGAATGTTAGGTGATACCCAATTTCTCCTTTTTCTCTTTTGAATTAAATTTCAAGATTAAATTTTAATTTTATCTTATTAATATGAACTGTTTAACTGAGTTTGTCTAATTGCGCATGTTGTGATTTTCTGAATGTGTTAGAAAGTACATTACGTTTGTTTTTTGTCTTGAGTGTGAAGTGTAACTGACGTTGAAGAACCAAAATATCTAAAGAAAACAGTGGAGTCCTGTCAGGCTGTTAAACTTAACGCTTTAAAACCTAATGAAGTCTCATATAACCAACGGTGTTCGATGACTGCACAATGATAATTATAGAATTACTATTGACACTTTGACTTTTTAGCGTGTTTATCCATTTAAGTGATAAAAATGTAAAACAGTTTTCAAGAAATCTCTATTTTCACCACAAAGTGACTAAGAAAGTGTGCGCAAAACTAATTTAATATGTTTACCGAGTGGCAATTTGCCGCAAACGATGTGTGTTGAAGCAGTACTGCGACTACTTAGCACCTCCACCGCGATCTCGATTAGCCTTCAAAGCCTAACCAGGTTGCTCGCTAATCTCAACGCGGGATTGAACCCCGACCTCTGCGGTTGACGATCGCCAACGACAATAATTTGCTCCTAAATAACTATTTAACCACTTGAGGAGCTCTTGCGTGGACGTTTTGCGATTTTGGAAATGAAGCAACTCTCGCAATGCTTTTCAACAGATGGGTGACCAAGTTAAAGTAACTTAATGCTCCTCCATATTAAGAGCCTTTCACCATTTAGGTATTCCAAGCAAACTTTTAAGTTCCATTTTTTTAAACTTAACAGCTCCTGAGGATGCCCCGTAGAGGGGCAAAACACATGTCGCGTATCGGTGGTGGTATGCATGTTCGTTTGCATTCATTGTTTCCTCCGCATGTGCATATATTTGCGGGCGGGAGGGCGGTGAATGCGTGCTGCATCTAAGCTGGATGAACGAGTGAGTTAGCGGAATTAGCACTACATATTTTTTCAACTACATTTTTTGTACCATGGATTTCCGCAAAATAACGCCTGATTCCATCTAAACAGCATTAATATAAAGGTTCATGACATCACCAGCTCATTTTTATGTCCCCACTGCTGGGGCACGAGCCTTCCCTATGGATGGATAGGGAGAACGGGCTCCAAAAAAAGTAAGTTGAACTGAATTTATGCGATTCGGAACTTTCTTTAGTGGACTTAATACCAAACCCTATGGACGTTTACTACACCGGCATGGCTCACGAGTTGCCGACCCTGTAAATACATTTGCATGCCCTTTTTGTAGAACCCCATGTTGTGCTTATTTACTGTTAGTAAGCACTAGGTGTCCTCGCATCTGAGCTCTGCTTCTGCATAACATCAAGCAGAGAGAGTCTTTTGCCAAACCCTCTATAAAAACAAGAATACCTCGGCTCATTCCACAACTTTACAATAATACTTATAAGATAAGATAAGATAATTATTTATTTGTATTTCGAAATGGTTTACGACAGGACAAGATTTACAATATATATTCAAAGATCACATATCAAGCTTATTTCATAATAGCATGCAAACATACATTATAATACACATAAATATATTTAATATGCCGTATATGTTATAAGTAATAATAAAAAACATTTATTTAATCTGATAACAAATGATTCATTTTTGTTAGTAACAAATTTACTTAAAACTATGTTAGCAAAACACAACAAAATCTAAAATTAATTAGAAAGACTCACCTAAACCACCGAGTAGGACTGAACTCCCTTTACCAGATCCACCCAGTGCTGCAGAATGGGACAATCAAATCTCAGCGAGATTGCATTCAGAATACTATTGGCGCTGTTCCTCACCCGGCAAATCAGAGAAGCAGCTCGCTTGCGTATGATAGCGTAAAAATCATCGGTGCGCGCATCGGCGAACATCCCTGACTAATATTTTTTTATTTTTTTTATTTCAAAAGGAGGCAAACGAGCAGGCGGGTCACCTGATGGAAAGTAATCGCCGCCGCCCATGGACACCCGCAAAACCAAAGTTATCGCAGATGCGTTGCCGGCCTTGAGGAAGGAGTTGGATCTTGACAAGGAAGTAGGAATTGGGAGGGGTGAGGGGTGAGAGATGGGCTCCGGTACTTTCACTCACCAGACGAAACACAACAGCAACGAGTGCCATTGTTTCACGCCGATATTCTGTGAGAGGGTGGTATTACGTCGGGCGAGTCGGCCCATTTCGTGTTGCAACTTAATGTTAAAAAATTGATGTTATGTTATTCCAATCGATCCAGCTAAGATTTCGATCATTAGATAGTCAATATAAGAGAGAGAGAGAAATGACGATCACATCATTAATGCGATGTCGTGAGTAAAACCGAATTATGTGTGTTAATGGTAATTTATAAAACTAACAAACGTATTACCACTAGCGCGTGGTTCATTACGGTTTATATGGCGTAATAAATGTAAATGTGTAATGATAGACGGCTGGCGCGGCAAAAGCTTACAGAACACGTTCAAATTCAGTTATTTATTACATAAAATTGATATTTACTGTTGTCATTAATCAAAATGCGGAGTTTCTTGCTAAACGATGGTGATTGGCGCTTGTAATTATTCAATGCATCACACATTATTGAATTAACCTTGTGGATGTTGAAATTTGCGAAACTTTAATTGATCTTCAATGATGGCGGCTGTGGTGGAGGCAGCTGGTGTGTTAAATGTTTCTTTAGACGTTAACTGACAAGGTTTTAATTGCGATATTTTGATCATTATTTTGGTTACGTGTGTGTGTTTTTTTAAACGGATAAATCCTTGGCCTTCATATCACCTGATCTTAAGTAATGATAAGGCAAGGTAGAAGCGTACTTCACCCGGATTCCTCAACTACTGAGGCACTGGCTATCTTATCTCTAGCTACTGGAACACAACAATGCTACAAAAATTTATATTATGGCGACATATTTAGTTAAGATGGTGGTAGCTTGCCAGGGGGACACAAGGTCTACCACAAACCAATCTGAGTACACAAACATGTACTGCTGCTGGGAATCGCACCAGGGACCTCTGGGTCTGAGACTAGGCCACAGAGGCGGGTGTATTCACTACCACAGTAAAGATGATCAGGAACACTTAGATGAATGGTCCCATGTTGGGTGCCAATTTTATTATTACGACTGAACCTGCAAACATTTTTTTCTTTCCTCATATTTCATATCCACTAAATGGTAAGCGGTCACCGTAGCCAATAAAAATTTATGATATTGTGGGTTAACTTTTGTATTACGTCACTAATAACTGGATATTAAAATTTAAACGCAGTCATGAAAAACTACCTATATAGCAAAAATAAAATATATAAGGGGTACAAAGTACCGTGTAAAGTACGTAAATACGAGTACAAAGTTTTTGCTTCACGTATTAATATATAGATAATAATTTACAGACACTAGAGACTTCTTCAAGTGAACCCAACCATTTTCAGAGTCGCTAGAACCAATAAATACCGCATGATTTGCTCGGAACGTGATGAGACTAGAACATTGTCTAATTGATTTCGAAATGGCGTCCTTCCCTAAGTTACAACGGCATCAAAATTTATAGTTCACTTTTTGTAAGCTTAACTTTAAATCTTCATATAAAATTCATGTATTGAATAGTAGGTACTACTCAAAAACTTTGAACATATGACGGTTACCTACTGCTATTTATAAGGTCCAGTATTTTTATTTTTTCGGTGTCGCCGTCGTTAACGCGCATGTAAAGCCGTTGGTCCCGGCTGCATTAGCAGTCGTTAACAACTACTAATCCAAACTAAGCCCGTGTGGTGGTTGATAGCCCGTTCTCCCTATCCATCCATAGGAAAGGCTCGTGCCCCAGCAGTGGGGAAATAGTTGGAACTAAGTAATGAGCTGATGATGATGATTAAATATTTTATGCTTGATGTTGATAAAATATTTTATTTATGTTGTTTCAATATTTTGTTCTTAATCTTATTCTTCGGGGACCAAGACATCGTGACGGGGATCATCAGATAAACCCGAAGGTGGAAACGCACTTCATTCGGAATCCTCATCCACTGTTTGGCTATCTTACCCATTATTGACGGAGAATACTGTTAACATTGTTGTTATGACGACGAACCAGATAACACTAACCAAATCGAGAACAGTATGTGCCCCCCGCTGGCTATCAAACCCAGGACCTATGGATCTGTTCAATAACTGAGGTCACATTTGATAGCTTTGATAGCGCATGCGGTGCTTCCTACCTTAAGAAACGCTCGAGAAACGTTACGCAGTATTATAGCCGTTTTAGGGCTGTCCACTGTCTTTCTTTACATTATAAACAAATAAATTAAATGGGTGTTCTCGCCAATTGATTAGAAGATGTGTTATAGGTATACATTTTTATATCTGATGTTTCGACCTAGTTGCACCAGTCGTAGTCACGGGGCTGACTCATCTGGCTAATGTTTTACTTCACATTACCGTACCAGCTGTACTGTAGCTGTAAGTACTGTTCTCCTGCAGTACTTTGTGTTGCACTTTAAGTAGAGTACTTGTTGACACAAAGTAAACATTGCCAGCCATCTTTAAAACTATGCAGCCCAATATCTCGTAGAAGTTATGCACGTTAAACTGTGATGCTGTTCAAATTGATGACGTTGTTTAATTTCAAACAAAAAACGCATGTTGTTTATAATTTAAATACACATTTATATGAATAAACTCAATTACTTTAATGAAATAAATGACACCGAAGGTCAGCAAAGAAATGGCAAACACCCGTGCTGGTCAGGACCCTGGCGAGAGCCCATTGATGTCTTTTGGTGAACCGCGTGGCAGGGTAAATACACCAAAGAGAACGCACTCCCAAAGAGTATATACCGCAGTGCTACTAATTGAATAATATTTAATCTGTTAGAAACTACTTACCTGTGTCATAACGTTTGCTCGGAGTCAATATCCCATGAATGTGGGTTTGCCAATTAGAAAAATAGAATTGCGTATAGGAACGTACTCTTTGGTAGTGCGTACTCTTTGGTGACCTTACTCTCTTTCGTGTTTTATGTTGATTATTGGTTACTGTTTCGCTGCTGCCTTGTTCGTTGCCTTCACCTTCACCCGTAAATTTGTATATATTTAACATACAGTAAAAACTCACTTTTGTCTACTAAAAGTCTAGTCTAGTCTAGCCAAAAATAGTTATGAATAACAAATGGTTTTTTATTAACATATGCAATGAAAAGTGTTTTTTTATTTTTATTTTTATTTATTTATTTATTGAGACAACAACAGCCATACTGAACTTCCAATTTGACAATCCAACTAAGACTAAACATATTCGGCTAAAATGTCCACAGAAAAATAATAACAAAACCGCCCATAGAGGCAACTAGGTATATAATGCTAGGCTTACATTTCAATTATCCTAATAAGTTTTACTTCGAACATTAATGTCTGTATCGTATTTTTTTTTCAATCAGTGCGTCCTTCCTGTAACGACATACGGAGTAGAAACGTGGACACTCACGATAGGGTTGGTACACCTATTCAAAGTCGCTTAGCGCTTCCATAATTGGCCTTATCATCACTTAACATCAGGTGAGATCAAGGCACAGTGCTTACCCGTTAATATTAAAAAAATAAAAATAAATAATAATCTTGAAGTGGAAGTGGGCTGGTCATGTCTGCAGAAGGACCGATGATCGTTGTGCAGACATGTCCTAGAGTGAAGACCGCGTTTAGGCAAAGGCATTGTAGGACGCCCTGCTGCGCGGTGGACCGACGACTTGAAAAAGATGGCGGGTGGTGGATGGATGCGGTCTGCGCAGGACCGGGATGATTTGCGCTCTTTAGGGGAGGCTTACGTTCAGCAGATTCCCGGTCGGGTCAATGTAGAAAAACGATATTTTTCTATTTTTTTTTCTGATTTCAATAGCACAAGTGCTTACGACAGCTACTTGCTTTGGAGTCAGAGCAATGTATGTGATGTTGTCTAATACTATTTATAAAGATGCGAGTAGACCCATAAATGATGTTTCATTTTAATATGACAATGTATTCGCGTGAACTGTAAAAACAAAACTCTTAATAAAAAAAAAAAACAATTATAATAATTTCACGTTTTTATCTTTACGTTACGTATTTGACTCATTCGAAGTAAGCTCTTTCAGACATTGTGACTGGCTAGTCACCAGAAAACCGGCCAGAATTAACTCAAACTCACAAATCATATGCCACCATTCTTCCACAAAAGTTACACAACATTAATATTCACCAATAAATCGTCATATCAAGGTACAGCAGGCCTCGATAATATGCTTGGTAATTTTTTGCCGCGATATATAGCGTCCGTTCGCGATACCGCCTTATAAGTGCGCTATGTTTTAAAAATAATGAGGGAACATGCGCGCGCGCCACGGGGCGTGCATAACGACCCCCGCGTACATCACAGCTCGCGTAAGTATATTTCGTTAATAAGCCTTTTGAGCCATCGCAGTGTGTGAGGTCAGGGCGCTGTCATTGCAGGTGGAAAAAGTTCCATATTTAAATAGGGTTACCCGGACCTGCAATATACATTATTTTTTATTACACATTAGCTGCCATGGAGTCACCGGTGACCGACAAACAATCCATTTTCTAGTGTGTCTGGTTTTGAGGCAGTCTATCTGTTAGGAAATAAAATTTCATACGACCTCCACGACGATCAAAAACCTATTACTTTCCAGTCAGGTGATGAAAATAAATTCATAGAGGTCTGGAAACAACCCTTAAAATAAAATCTGGTATCGTTTATACAGAAACGGTCTGAATATAAATTACAATGAGATTTTTGGCAGCTTATTTTTATCTTATATGAATGAGAGTGTCGTTGGCCGCAATATACACAAAGCGTAATCGTAATTGATGTTAATAGCATTGATGCGTTACGATAATTGGAGATAAGATAGCCAGTTACTCATTGGTTGAGGATTCCGAGTGAAGTGTGATTTAACCCTTCAGCCATCACTTACCAGTAAGAAATTTAAAAAACAGGGTTGACGGCGAGAAACTTTAAAGTTATTTAAGCTGTAATGACCAAGCAATCAACTTGAATGTTCTATTTAAGTTTCGCGGGTTTCTTCTGATATAGTATTAAGTCATAAGGTTATACTACAATAATGTGAACAAAAACTCGTGATTTGACCACAGGTGTTGTTCCGCAGACGCGCACGAGTCGCCGGCGCGTGCGACGCCGCGGCCGCGACCCGCGGGTCACCGCCACACGACCGGCGAGAGGCGCGTTGCCCAACACCAAGTGCCAACCACTGCCAGTACTGCGCTTTACAACTCCTATGCCAAAGAGGACATATGAAAGTCGACTAGTTACAATGAAAACGGACGTTTTGTGAGTGGTGAGATACTAAAAAGGTTACTTTGTTAGGTTACAAGGGCCTTGTGACCGAAAGTCCTGAGAATATTGAAGGGATTCTCACTATTAGATTCTCCGAGGCGTTCGGATCAGACTTGGGTTGAGCGGGTCGTAGGGATGACGGGAAAAACGCCCAGATAACCAAGAATATAGTGCGCATGAACCGGGTCTTCGTACTCTTGGTCTACGAGTAGGTGTTTTGGGTCTATTCTACTGTGCCTGTGTAGTGTATCTGAGTATGTGGACGACCCGCGGATCATCGCCACACGACTGGCGAGAGGCGCGTATCCAACCACTGCCAGTACTGAAATAATGAAAATTAGCAAACACATGATAAACAATAGGAATAAAGTAGATAATTCGTCACCAACTCATTTTATGTCAGGACATGTTGTGGCACGAGCCTTCCCTATGGATGGAGACACCATAAAGAAGACGGGCCATAAAGCAATGGCCACTTGCGTTGCGGTGGTTTTTAACGACGACCGAAGTTTTGTAGGTGTCGAGAATCGTGATCGAAACTCCTCGGAGATAGATCTTCCTCCTAGATTCTCCGAGGCGTTCTGATCAGATCGTGAGCAGAAAAAGCTCGAGATGATACATTTTTGCTCACCCATCCGAGCACCGGTTTTTGCGTAAGTTGTTTAACTTCAGCAATTGCTGACCGATAGCGTTAACCACTGCGCTATCGAGCTCTTTATCGAGTGCTTTACGACGTCGACACCGCAAACTATTTTTTTTTAACTTTAGATTAATTAGAGAAGGATTTAGCTTATGCACACAATAAGTACGACAAGCGTTTGACAGTGGTGAGTGAGTAATAAGTGATGAAGTTCCACGCGAATGTCGTTACGTAAAAACCCTACATTCTATTATTACCGTAGTCACAATTTATCTATCTATTTTTAAACCTCTGTTTCTGCTACTAGCGAAAAAAACTAAACAGTCGAAATCTTAATATTTCCATGATACAATCAGTCGGTCATCGGTGTTCATGTTTTTTGTCTTTTATCGACAATTTATTAATTATTATCATATTATGTAAATGTATCGTTTCGCCCATATAGACATCGCCTTCTAAAGTAGTAAAATTCTAAACTTACTGCAGTGTATCGGGTTCCAACGAGTTTTCATCCAAAAATTGGTCTAGAATCCGGCCACATTATAATTTCAAAGCGTAACGTATGTTGAACTGAGTCGTTCGAGAACGTTATTTAGTACGGTGGTTCATTCATATATTTTGTCTTGTAACTGTTTGTTTTCGTATATTTTTAAGCGTACATGCCGCGTCTGGTCCTATAAATTAGTGACTTAATTAGTCTAATGAATGCTGGGAAATTAGTCACGGTATTTTGTTAGTTGATAGTTTTTGAAGATGATCTTCATCTATTTATTTTAAAAACGACTGCTTTATACTCGTTAACATAAAAGCTTATGTTAAATCATTCATATATTGTGTATGTGCCATTTCTTTTGTTTTGGTTCCGCACACCATCAAGTTTAATTATATACAGCGATAAAAATATTGCTACTATTTCATACAAAATAAATAGTTGCCTTGTATACCAAAATAGTCACACTTGGTCTTACCAAGTGTGACTATTTTGGAACTATTGTGAACCATTAACATTACCATTAAAATTGGTTTAAAGTGTTTTATTCAAGCCCTTTTTCAGACAAAACAACATGTATACTGTAAGGCTGTATTAGTTGCAAAACTGATCGCTCCAATTGAAGCGAACTCCCGTTCATATCTGCACATGTTCACCACGAGCTATTGCATTATGCTTTTATGAAGCTGTGATGATCCCAGGTCCTCACGACTGTGTTCGAGACACAATTGAATGAAGGGTCGCAGGTCGCCGCGCTTAATGGTTCACTCGTGGCCGCCAGATGGCAGGTTTATTAGCGATGCTCTGGTGAAACAAGGACGGAGACACGAGTTATAGCTTGTACCAGCGGAATGGAACTACTGTGCCTGCAGATCTGAATGATGAGTGCACGGAAACATTTGTGTCGGTGTAGCATGGATCGTGCTTAATGCATGCAAATGTATCTTTGGAAAAGCTGAATAGGATAGAATTGTGGTCCCGTCAACAGTTTTTGTGTTGAGAAGTTCACTAATTTGTCATTATAAAGGGGTAAACTATTCTAATATGTTTTAATTGTTTCACATCTGATCTTACAGTTTATTAGCTCTCTCCATCCGACTGGCTGTCTGAAAGAAATCGCTTTGAAGCGATAAGACCGTCAATTTGTAACTTTGTAAATAATTTGCTTTGAATTGTTTATGTTTATGTTTTATAGTGTTGCAATAAAAGTATTATCTATCTATCTAAAGCCACCAAAGAGCACGCACCAACAAAGAGTTATTTGATTGGTTGTATTATATCAGTTAGCAAACTGCCCCCCAATTCAGTTATTTATTTTGATCTGAAACGAATCTGGAACGCTATTGTTTCAACGTTTATTATTCTGCTAACTACGAAACTATAGAGTTAGTTTTGTAGTTAGCAGAATACGAGTACGCTATAGTTTCAACATTTTCGTATTCTGCTAACTACTAAACTAAAAAGTTGATTTCGTAGTTAGCAGAATAGCGAAAACGTTGAAACTATAGCGTTTCAGATCCGTTTCAGATCAAAATAAATAGCAGAATTGGGGGGCTGGTCACTTGTTGGCCGTACTTACCACTCCACGTACACTTTTTTACATACCTTAACAACAGTATGGAGGACCCAGTTGAAGCGTCGTCGACAGTCTAATAGATAGATACTAGGATTGAAAATCGTGGTTCAATTCTTATACCTATTATATCCTTGACAAAGACCTCCCTCATTGAAATCTAGTTATCACTACTGTTGGTAGGTATTATTATGATAGTAGGTATATGAGGAGCTCGAAGCAGCAGCGGTTATCGCGCCCGGTCTGCGAGTTAAGCAACTTTCGCAAAAGCCGATCATCGGATGGGTGACCAAACATTATATCATCTCGAGCTCCTCCGTGTTTCGGAAGGCAATCCGCACTGGGCCTGCGTGGTGGTTTATGGCCCGTTCTACCTATCTATCCATGAGGAAGGCTTGTGCCCCAGCAGTGGGGACATAAAATGAGCTGATGATGATGATGATGATGATTTGTTTTATCACCGTTTAATTGTAAATGGATTGAATTAAATATTGTATGATTTGTAATTTTAATTTTCGTTACTTCTATTAAAGCTGTGCAGTACCTTGCGCCTGTTCATCTCCACGGCTAAAAAATAGACGTCCTGAATGGGTAGTAGGTAAAAAAAATGGAAGATTCAAAAGCACACTTCTTAAAGTTATTTGATTTTTTTTTACTTTGGCTTTTACTGTCTATATCGCATAATTAACAATAAAAGTAGGTATGTATCCAATTGGCAAGAGATGATGCGCATGACCTTGCGTTGTGCCAGTGGTGTCGCGGCATCCAAACGGCCTCATCACTCGCGGTGCGGCGCCGGCGTCGATACGGAGTTATGGTGGTGATAAATACACGCGAACAAACAAGCAGGCAGCCTTGCGCACCCGTGTGGCAGCGGGCCAGGGCTTCCGCGGTGGCCGAACGGCTCTTTGTGGAAAGCCGGAGCTGTTACTCATCTAATGGTGCTATAAATTATATATTATTATTATTGTACTATGGTTGAGAACCTTGGGGGAGGCTTTTGTCCTACAGTGGACGTCTTTTGGCTGCGATGATGATGACGATGATTATTATATTAGATTTGTTTATTTGCCGGAACACAACAATGCTACAAACTGTTTTTTTTTTAATAGATAGAGTGATTCAAGAGAAAGGTTTATATGTATAAATGCATGTATAGAATTGAACCCGGTACTCAAGCGGACGAAGTCGCGAGCGGGCCGCTAGTATTTAGATAAAATGGTGGTGAATAGCTAGGCGGACTTAACAAGCCCTATCTATTGAGAAACTACAACAATGCTATATAAACAATATTACTGCTGCTAACTTATACTAGCGACTTATCAAGATAAGATGGTGGTAGCAAGCCAGGCGGACTTAAACCAGTGGTCTTAACCACTAGACTACAGAGGCGGTTAATGGTTTGATTGTTTTAAGTTCACCTGGCTAGTTACCACCATCTTGACTAATATTATAAATGCGTAAGTAACTCTGTTTGTCTATCTCCTAGCTTCGATTCACTTCCTTCCACTTCTATGCACACGAAAAGTTTTCTGACGACACTCTTACATTATTGCTGGCTATATTAATATTTCTATATTGTGTAATAATAATATTTGTAGTATAGTTGTGTTCCGATAGTAAGTTCCGGTAATAAGATCTCAGTAGTTTAGGATTCCTGGTGAAATGAAGGTGAGGTGAAGGTTAAAGCCTGTTGTGGAATATTCCTCCAGGTACTAAGTCACAAGTAAAATGAATAATCGATACTATCTTATCTTATCTTAGTGGGGCCTGACGAGGTTTCCCTCTTGCAGTAGCACTTCGACCCATCGGGATCTTTTGTGCAACCCCGTCCTTTCACTCTTCTTCCTCTGTAAAGATAGATGCCATAAGTTTGGCCACGTCCTTAAGAGCGAAGAGCCTGAAGTCCTCCGGTCTCGGATAAGCCGACCCCAGGAGTCCCATTCTTTTCCTAGCCAGAGAGTCGCAGTCACACAGTAGGTGCTGCATTGACTCCGTTTCCTCTCCACATACTATATCATCGATTCCAGTTTATAGACCAAAACGATGGCGCAGTGGTTAACGCATCAAGTCTGCGATTGCTGCTGTTTAGTATCTATGACAAAGGCCGGTCATCGGATGGGTGACCAAAAATTTGTAATCTCGAGCTCTTTCATGCTTCGGAAGGCACGTTAAGCCGTTAGTCCCGGCTGCATTAGCAGTCGTTAGCGACCACCAATCCGCACTGGGCTCGAGTGGTTGCTTGTGGCCATGCCATTGTTTGTGTGCGATTCTCCTTAACCATACCACCCATAGGGAAATTTCGTGCCCCGCAGTGGGGACATAAAAATAATCTGATGATGTTCGAACGGCGAATGGAACTCGCACTAGGCAGTAGGCACCCATATGTAGCCAACACTTTCACGCTAAAATGTCGCATAGATTTTACGAGCGTACGCAACATTCGTTTAGGCTTCTAATTACATATGCCGTACAAAATGACCTGTACACAAAACAAGGAGGCTGCAGAATGTAAGCTTCCTTCAGATGCGCTCGAGCAACGTACACGTAAGGTTCGCGCACATTATGTCGGGCCGCAGCGGGTCGGGTCGCAGCGCAAAAACTCGCTCAAATCGCTCGTATGTATTTTATATGAACTATCGGACACTATGCCGGGGCGCAGCGGGCAGCATGATTTTGGTTGCGTGCGTTGCAATAGATGAAATAGACGTCCTGAATGAGTAGTAGGTAAAAAAATTATGGACGATCCAAAAGCACATTTCGTAAGTTTATTTGAATAATAATTTTTGACTTTGACTTTGACTTTGACTTCTCACGGACACTCGCAACACATGCAGTCGGACTGTTCCGAGCTGTTTCTAGATCCGTGCCCGTTAATCATTCATAAGTCATAAGTCATTTATTCCGTACAACAATAATATCGTATTGAAAATCATCATACATATAAAGGTATTTATTTTAATTTTTTTAACAAAAATTTAAAAAGTTGCTGTAAATAAAGTAATCTTACACAGTGACTTACAACGTTCAATTTAGGTACAGATAAAAGTATTTTTCGGCGCGTGTGTTCTCTGTTTTCCTTCTACATCTATATATTAATATTATAAAGCTGAAGAGTTTGTTTGTTTGTTTGTTTGGTTGAACGCGCTAATCTCAAGATCTACTGGGTCGAATTGAAAATTTATTTTTGTGTTGAATAGTTCATTTATTAAGAAAGGCTATAGATTACATTACATCACGCTATGACTAATAGGAGTGGAGCAGTAATGAAAAATGTTGCAAAAACGGGAAAACAAAATAGTTTTTTAATAGATTGTTCGCTAATTAACGCAGGTGAAACCGCGGGGCACAGCTAGTTTCATTCATATTTGTGAGAACGTGAGAGGGTCTATGAGTGAATCGCTCGAGCGGGATACATATGTATTAAGCTTACATTCTGGCTCGCCTTATTGTGTGACCTGTGTAGCCCGGCGGTTGTTGTAGACCGCGTGTGCCGACGTTACACAAGTTGGTGCGCGGATACCGGCTAAATGGAAGCGGCATAATCGTATCCGATTGTGAAGGAGTCTAATACTGAAATAGTGGTGTCGACTTTTCATGTCGATGTCGGATGTAACTGAGTAACTGGTTTTTTGTTGTTGGTGTTATAACCTGCCTTATGTACAAACAGGGCTGTTGAATAAACAATTCTACGACGTGAATACTACTATTTTTAAACAAGTTCAATTGGTCGTAGTACACTTTTAGGCATGTACATGTTTTGTCAAGCTATTTCTGTCATATTGTATGTTAATATATAACAATATATGTTTTATGTTAACTAAAATGGTTTGGTATACTGAATAACACATTAGTACACATTAACACAACTTCACACAATTGAGGTATTTGTTTCAGTATTTATAAACCACTACAAAACACGAGTTTCTTTAGTTAAGATTTTAAACTCAATTGATTGAATAAAATATAAACTTAGTATCGATTTGATAAAGTCAAAGCAATAGTTATTTGTTATACAAGAGTGCAAAGTTGTTTTTTAACCGCGTGCTCAATTTTGATGACCGAGCAAGCGAAGGATTCTAAAATTGAATCACGAGCGCAGCGAGTGATTCAAAAATTAGAATCCTGAGCGTTAGCGAGGGAATCAAAAGAGCACCAGGTGAAAAATCTTTGCACTCGCGTGCAACACCTAACTTTTCATCCCACCTCAGCGAGGAAATAACTAAATGCAAAAAAACATTTACAATCACAAGATACTTTTATTTCAGTTTAGGTATTAACTACTACATTATGAAAGGTAAGTATTACAGAATAATCTTTAAATTATAACAAACAATACTTAGGTATAATTAAGAAAAATTGAAAGTAACGTTGCTACAGTTACTAAGTGTAATATTTTTGTTAGGTACTGTAATGTTGGTGTTAGTAACTTGTGTACTGTAACACCCCGCTGGGTCGTTACTTAAGGAACGGGGGGTTGTGAATAATAATGCTTTATAGCTTTAAATATTTATATTACTTTCAACATGAAATAATAACAATCAATTCGTCGTCGCGGCCCGTCACCGAGTCCGCGATGTTCTTCTTTTTTCTCTTCTACTATATTTTAATGCAGGCCACGGTGGCTGCCAGTAAGTATGCCCGAGCAAGGAGTCTCGGTTGCTACAGTACTGATAAATTGGGCACCATGGAGGTAGAAGCAAATAGGTTTAATAATGTTTTGAATTCACAAACTTAATGCACACGATGTTCTAAATTCAATTTACTTTATCCTCTAGGGGATAAAAACGGCTTTTGCACTCAGATATCGAAGAGCAAAAATACTCTTTCCGAGATGGTGGGATGAAAAAGGTTTTTATTGCTTAGTGTAGATAAAGTTGTTAAAAGTATTTACTTAGTGCTAACAACTTAGTCACCTTTAACTTGAAACATGATTGCAGCCCAAAGAACGTTCGGGGATTGAATAGAAACAAATGGATTTGTTGGTTTCCTGAAATGCTAATTAATGTTCGTATTTGGAGTGAAAATGTGCAAAAAAAATAACCTCGCATTGGTTTCCAATTTGTTTGATTGATGAATACCCGTAATAGGTATGTTAGTTTTCTTCTACCTATAGTTAAACTATCTTAATTGATAAGGCTGCTTATATTTATGAATTTAGAGAAACAATTTCATTCTTTGAAACCCCTTTAAACATAAACCCAGTACCAATCAACGATTATTAACATAATAATGATTAAAGTTAGACCTGGTTTGAAACAAACGTTGTCTTTTCTACTTTTAGGATTAGAATTGAGACAGCATCAATTTTAAACTAGAAGTAAATGTAGGCCACGTTTAGTATTAAAAGGGAAATTGTATTTGTAGTTGTAATTGTAATATACTATACTACTTCATGTCATTAACTTATTAGTTGTTACACCATAGGGTAGACCTCTAACATAGTAGATTGAAGATCTGTTAAAGATTAAACAGAAGCCACTGAATACCTAAACAGCGCATCATGGCTTGTTATTTAAATTCTTCAGGCAGGCATATTAAGTTTTAGTATTTAGTTTGAGACGATGATGGAATCAGGTACGTCCAAGAAATTTGCGATCTGCCATATCCTAACTAAGGCTATATTCACTAGCGCTCGTTTCTGGTACTTCGCCCACTAACTACTGACATGCGCTTAAACACACATTGGTCTTGCCGGGAACTTAACCTACCGCCAACTTCCTCGAGAGAAGAGAAGAAAGAAGTAGGCTTACCTGATTATTGATACTTTGATAACACTTTCCCTTTCTCACTATTAACGCAGTACAAACACAGCTGTAGTATTTAATAATTTTGCTCTTAGAGCGTAGCTGCATCCAGTGTCTCTAAGTCATTTGAGGAGATGCGCTGCAGCCACAGGTCAAGGCTGACCGCTCACATGCGCCCGCGCATCACTTACCTAGAGCCATAACGCACAGGCCTTGTGCACTAAGTCGCGGAGGCAGCGTCAAATATAGCTGTGGAATAATACTTTGCTCTCGTTTGCGTGCTGCATCCAGTATTTCTAAGTCCTTTGAGGAGATGCGCTGCAGCCGCAGGTCAAGGCTCGTCGCTCTCGGTCGTCCGCGCACCATTAACGCGGAGCCGCAACGCACAAATAAGGCTGCGTTTACGGTAAGGCGGAGCTAGGCGCGTAACGAAGTGTCCCTCATAACTCGGCTAACCCAAGACTAAATCCCCGCCTAACTGGAGCAACCTGAGGGAAATGTTGGGTTGGTGAAGATGTTAACGGGCGACCCACCAAAACCCCGGGTTGTTACATCTTCCGCCATCGATGGGTAAGGTCTGGGTAGCCGTGCAAGCGACCTGCTACCAGGAGGTGACATTGGACGCCACGTTGCTCAGATCGAGCCGAACCCGAGCTGTGGTCCTAACTGATTCATATGTCATACTCATGAACGGGTACCGCCTGTGTTGGTTGGTCTGCTCTTGCATACTTATTTTATTTTTAGTATTATTCACTTTGGTTTGACTTTGTTTTTCTTAAACAATTTTTGACTTTTATTAAAGTACTGTAGTGGTACTGTATGACATTGCGGATAATGAAACTTTTACCTAATGTAAATTTGTTAACTTAGATTTTTTATTTTGTTTTTTTACACGTTGTTGTCTTGTTGTTGTCTTGTCATGTGGTTGTCTTTTATATTTGTGTGTGTTTATTTGTAATGGAAAATGGCCTTCTAGATAGGGCATTTACTAATATTTTTGACGCTGTAAGGGAGAAAAGAGCTTGACACTTGCTGAGTTTCTTGCCGGTTCTTCTCAGTACAAGATCTCCCGCCCAGAGTAGACTTACGAACCGATGGCATAGTGACATTCACAAGAGTTACTTGTAACCTTAAACTGAATAAATGACTTTAAATTTTAAATTTTGAATTTTTTTGAATTATTTACCCTGTGGTCATAAACTGGACGACGGCGGCAGCGTTCAAGCATAAATCGTGTGGAGCTGTTCTCGATAATGGCAACGGTGCGGAGAGACATGTAAGTAGACCTACCGCTCACCGCCATCGCTGCCGCTGCTACTTTCAGCGAGCGTATGACCTTAGAAGAAGATGTTTTACCTCTAACGCGTGATGTCACGCATTCGTCGGCAGCTTCGAACTGTAGCACTGCAGTGTAAGACGTCGCAGTACGTATTCGTTTAATAATACTGATCTGTCAAACGATCGTCCTGGTTGATAGAGAGCGACCACCGCAGCCCATGGATTCTGGAGACACTGAGGGTATCGCGAGCTTTGAATACCAGGCTTTGGAGCTTCAGTTCTTGTGCTTTATTGTCCTGTAATTCTATTTGAACTAGAACCTATTTCTAAACCAAACTTCACCAATAACATGAATATTAGCTTAATTATTATAAGGTCCTCATATAGAGTTATTATTAAGATTGTTTTGTCTTTAACATTTATACTTTTTACTATCCTGAGTTCAATACCCGGTATAGTAAGTGGTGAATTCAGACTTTTGTGTCGTATTTCTGATTGTATAGTAGAATTTATAATTTGAATTATTTCTTGACGCTCCGCTAATGCGTATGTCCTCAATATAAATTTGATAAAACTCAAACGCTTAACGACAAGTTTATAACATAAGTTGCGCTTTAATTAACGAATGTTGATTCAATGACTTCGAAATACTCGTAGTATCTTGTTTAAGGATTTTATAGTTATTTTGTTTGCGACTGGTAGGACCCGGAGTGAGTGTGATTCCTTTATAATGCTTACTGTTTGGTACTAAGCAGGTTTTTTATCGAAAAGCCAGTGCCGCTTATATATATAGAGACAGACTTAAAATAGACGGTGGTATTGGCATAAGCATAAGTGGAGTTAGGAAAGCCCTACCACTTTTCCAAACTGAGCATAATATACCACCCGCTAGGAATTGAACCTTCGGGACCTCTGGGTTTGTTTGGACTGGTGGTCTAACCACTATTATTCACTGAACATTGTTTATTTTCACTGAACTGTACTTAAAGGGCTTATAAAAAATATTATGTTTTGACACATTGATTTCTAGCATCTATTTGTGAAGGTATAATGAGCCCAGGACAGAGTAAAAATGTGCGTGGCTCTTTATTACATCTTACTATATAGGGTGTCTAGCCAATGCAAAAATAAAAAGGCATAAGTTCCGAGTGCATGAATATTTTATTTTGTACGTCTTCATGGAATGCATTCATCACAAACATCTCATCTACGCAGTTTAATCGAGCTAGCTACGTTACATTATATACAAACAGAACTCGCACGCCGTACAACTTGAGTATATATGTTCATTCGTGACTAATTTCACTACTTGAGTACATATAGCGTGTCAAACATTTGAAATATTGAGCAATTTCATAGGAATGCTTGTAAAGTAGAGTATATCTTTCATTAAATACAACAAAATCGTTGACATATTTCATTAACATAACACAATAAAAGTCAAAGTTGCGATTAATATAAAACTTAGAAGAAAGGAAGGCGTCGCCCAGGACGTCGCGATGCACCCGAATATAAAACAATTTAAATCCTCAAACAACACATCAATCAAAATTCTACTAAATGGAATAAATTATATTGAATTAATACAAAATATACGGGCATTTTTTAATAATGGAATGTTGCAAAACCCGGCTGGTCCCATCGTTGAAAAAACCACAAACTAACAGTAACCTAGCACTTACACTATACAAAATAATTTATTATTTACAATCGATTTGTACATAATCAAAAACCGGGCTTCAAGTACCATTAACATTTTAACTAAACTTAAGTAAAGTTACGTATTTGGATAGACTCTTTCAAGCGATAACAATTCACTAAACAATTTCGAGATAGTCTCTTCGTTCGACCTACTTATTTTAAAATCACAATCCCATTTACTGGCCTTAATAAATTCACTGACGATTTAATGTTCATTGTTTATAATAATAGCACTAGAGCGTCTGTGACGTCAGACTTTGGTGGTGAGGTCTAGAGGATGTAGCTTGATCCTTTTGATTTGTGAATACGCCATGTCCTCGTCCTCGCTGGCGGAGCCGGCGGCGCTGGCCGAGTCGCCGTCCTCGTGGTCGGGCGTTATTACCTCGCTGTCGTCGGATCTCCGTCGCGCGGAGCTCGATCGCCCGTCAGACTTCACGGACAAGTCCATCGGGTTCTCTTGCAGGGGAGACTCTGATGTTCTTCTTTCAGCGGGGGGTGTAGGTACGAACTCGGCTTCCGAAATTACGTCTTCTTGTGGTGTCGGCGGCGCCGAAGAGCGTTGCTGCTTCAAAATTTCGTCTAAAAAGAATCGCTTCGACGAGTCAGCGTTGTGATCGTCGATTCTTACATCGTTATTGTTTTCTGCGGCCTGCCGTAGAGCTGGGTGATCGAGCAAGTGCCGGGAGTACAGAGGATGGAAGCCGGGCGGGAACAACAGCGGGTGGTTAGCGGCGAAGGGGCTGAAGGGGGGCGGTGGCAGGAACGGCGAATGAGGGAAGTGGGGCAAGGAGCCGATATTGGCGAGTGGCATTGGCACGAATGCGTCCCTGGGTGGCGTCAGGGGCCGCTCCGGGGGCCGGGACTGCGTGATCCGCGACTTCTCATCTGACTTGGGAGACGAGCCGCTACGGTGGGAGTCTGGCGACCCCGAGCAAGGAGGTTTGTAGTCGTCGAGACCTAGTAACGCTAGTTCTTCTTTCGTCCGCGGTCTTGCGAGGCCTGGGAAGAGGTGAGGTGGAAAAGGTGGCGCCAGAGGGTGTGGCGAGTGCGGGACTCTCGGGGGCGACCGTGACTGCGCGGCTTGCTGCTGCTCCTGCAGCAGGCAGTGTATCTTGAACCAGTTGGAGCGGCGGCCGTAGCGCGAGCCCGACTTGGACATGCCCACCATGAGGCACTTGCGCAGCCGGCACGCCTTGCACGCGGTCCGGTTCTTCTTGTTGATGACGCACTCGCCGTTGTTCTTGCACTCGGTGATCGAGTTCAGGTTGTTGTACGACCTCCCGAAAAATGACTGGAAACAAAACAAAGAAATATGTTAAAACAGATTTGTTCAAATCAAAAATAACATACAATGGTATTAGGTCGGGGGAGGTCATGACTGTTTCTTAAACAAAGAGTTATTTTCGTAACAAAAGCGCTTCGTTGAACTGCTTAATGTAAACAAAAGAAGAGTAAACTAAACTGTTTGTAAAAAGTTAATTGCACCAGTTAATTTATGCTTTGGAAAGCTCGAGTCTCAAAAACTTGTCCGGCAATAACGTTGCAGGATAATAGCTCAAACGTACCATGTTGGGGAGAGAGTCCGTACTTCCATAATACTTATAAGGCTGATTAATAAATACTATAGCAGTAAGATAATGAAACAAAGTCATCATGGAGATTAAAACGAGACTAGTTAGTTGCACCGTCCCTTGTTTCTACTTAACTGTAATTAAACGGTTACCGTCTCGTTATTGTCCGCGCCGACATTCCAATATGGTTGACTACAGTTTTATGCAAATAGGAATCAACTTTACCTTACATCGCATTCAGTGGAAAGAGTAGGGTAAGCTAAATATGTTGTTCCTGGCGATTGTTTCAATTAACTGGTCTAGATGCTAATTTGCATTGATTGGCGATAATAGGGTTGAGTTATTATTATGAACAACATTGTTCGGAAGCCGTGTGTTAATTACTAAAGGTATTGACTGTAAAGGAAATTTAACTGTAGTGTTTTTTTGAACACTTCAAATCCTACCTACGATTGATCTTTGATATTTTTCTTGGATATTTTGAAGTAACTTTATGTAAGTATGACGCTATCTTAAATTGTTATATATTAGCATTTACAATTCTGCAGTCAGATACGAACCTATGACCTGTTTTTTCCCTCTTAATCAGTATCCTTGTCATGCGTACTCGTTTTTTAACATGATAGCTAGTTCACTGGCTGGGAGGGTGTATAGCTCTTCCACTTTCGGCCTTATCGTCACATACTATCAGGTGTGAGGAACAAGATCGGTAAAGGTGGAGTTTTTTAAGTTATACTTATAAGTTATAAAATACTTGTTTGCACGTCAGTCTACTGAAATAATGTTTTATGATCAGTGGATCTTAAGCGTTACTTAATTTTTCTAAAATTATATAACTTTATTGTTTTCTAAAGTTTACGCGAACACTACACATTTAAATGAAACAACTTTTACGGGTCTACTCGCGTTTATTTTACTTTACACATTAATGTTTATCCTGACGTTTCTAATCCTTTGCAGGGTCCGTGGTCACAGGGAGACTGAGGTGTTGGTCATTTCATAATTAGTTAGTAGCTTGTATACCCTCATTTAAATTTAATCAGGTGCGTTCCGTTTTACGCAGAAAAATAAACGCGAGTAGATCCGTAAAATTTGTTTCATTTATATAACTTTGTTTTATCCCAATTCCGAAAAAATGGCAAGGCCTGTTTAGGATCCATGTTAAGCTTACATTGCTAAAGTATATGAAATCACTACTACCTATTTCCATCTATGGCGATGAATGACATTTCGCCGTTGATTGTTGTGTAAACAGTAATTAAACAAAGCTGCGTTTTCCCGAGCAACTGGCTACAGCTGAAGCGGATAAGCCCGATAGTGAAAACCAGCTCGGCGCTCGGGTCGAGACGTCACTCCCGGCGGCGCGGGTTCGGTTCCGGTCTGGTGCCGCCGTTCAACTATGGTTTTGTTTTCGACCGACCTTGGGATTCGGCGATTTGTTTACGTAACCACTTTTCCATTGTTTTGCGATTGTTGGTTTCATTCGGTTTACAAGGTACAGTTAATAGTTACTTAAATTGTTGCGCTTTGATTGTAAACGTTGTGTAAGTTATGTACTTTCCTACTTCCGTTCGTATTGAGAGGATAACAAATGTTTGTTTGAAAGAAATTGTAGAGGTTGCGTTCTGGGTTAAGATATGCGACAAAATATGTATATCGAAACTATATGTAGCAGCAGCAGAATTTGCGATCTTGAAAGTCCCCGGAAGGGTGACAAAATTAATTTATCTGGTCTTTTTCCGAACTTCAGAGGACGTGTTTCAAAATAATTATAATATAAACTTACAACTATATAGCTTGCTTAAACAACAGTCTTATGTGCTTAGATATTAACATAAAGATGTTTGAATAAACAAAAAACCGAGGCTCGATGGCGCAGTGGCTAACGCGCCCGGTCTACGAGCGCTAAGGTTAAGCAATTTTCGCAAAGGTTGGTCATCGGATGGGTGACCAAAAATTTATCATCTCGATCACCTTCGTGCTTCGAAAGGCACGTAAAGCCATTCGTCCCGGCTGCATAAGCAGTCGTTAACAACCACCAATCCGCAACCTGGGCCCGCGTGGTGGTTTATAGCCTATTGTCCTTATTCCATCCATAAGGAAGGAATCTCCAGCAGCGAGGACATTAAAATGAGCTGGAGATGATGGTGATGTGATGATTGAATAAACCCTCCAATCCGCATTCGGCCAGCTTATTGGGTTATGGATCATACATTTTGTTTATGTGAGAAGGCCAGAGTCAAGTCATAACATAATAGCTAAAAGGTTTAGCTATCAAGTAGCGACATTAGCTTTGATATCTAAAATTTTAGTTACCAAGTAGTGAAAACAACTAAAATCTGTTCAATCACTGGTAGCCAGGGTCGGTTATGTTTATATTCGTGTCTCCATAATTTATGGAGGAGCAGCCCGTCCAAACCACTTGCCAAATTGTTTGCAAAGCAGCGCACTATGGATTGAATGGATTACCATTCAATTGAATATTAAACGCGGGCCGTCCTAGATACGAAATGCATTAGATGAGCTTATAAACAGTTTTGACAGCAGTGCTTGTATAATACTGTATAATAAATATCTCTATAGCAGAATAAGTATGTTTATGGTGAATATAGATACAAATAAATTAGGCACCTACACACAAGAGCCTAGAATTAAAATTGCCTTGCAAGCAATCTGCTGGTTACCGTAAGTTTTAACTTATTATAATTTGAAATAAAAATGTACTTTGCTATTGTACTGGTAGTACGAGAACCAGTTTATCCTATGACCATTTATTTTATTTCCTTCTTACTTATCCATAACGTTTAAAAATTAGTATAATACACACGTATTTAAAGATTACTTTTTTCTTATTAAGAGGAATAGCCATTAATGTGTAGACGTAGCTAGCCGAATTGCCGGGCCGAATGCCAATGCGCGGTTGCAGTAGCGTCATAGAACAGGCATTTGAACTGAAACAATGCCATCTCCCGACGTGACCTGAATCGCAGAACGGCTTTGGATATATATTTTTGGCATTCGCCAGGTTTTTATAACTATTAGAATTATAGTTAAATATTTTGTTTTTCATTCATGTGTATAATCGTATAAGTAGTAGTTTGTAGAGAGATGGTAAGACTGATATTTATAATAACAAATGAACACAGTGACAAATCATTAGGTAAGTTTTAAAAAATGGATAGAAAGTAAGTAACAATAGGTTTGTTACTAAATTAGGAAGAGACCTAAGCGTTTTTATGGAAGCAACAATGGCCTAGAATATTTTCTCATTTTGAAAAAAGACAAAGTGTTGAAAAAATTCCACTAGCGTGATTCTAACCCGCACCCTATGACATGATGGGTCAGGTGCACTGCCAACACCCCTGCTGATACAAATACTATCGTGGCTCAATCCAACTTGCCAAAATTATTTAATCAACACTATCTACTTTTACTTTATAAGCCACAGGAGCCCTATTCAATATCAACAACTACGTCATTAACATCCGATCTTAATATTTTTACAAATTTTGATTGTCATGGGGTTCGAATCCCGCTCGTGAAGTTTTTTCAACACTTTGTCTTTTTTCAAATTGTAATTTATTCGCAACAATATTTGCGTAAAATCATCATAATCATAATCATATTTTCTCATTATTGAATTACTGAAAACATTAATAAAAACATAAATAACAAAATATAGTCTGACTATGACTCCAATCTGTATTGATTCATTTTTAAATGAAACAACTTTTACGGATCTACTCGCGTTTATTTTACACATTACTGTTTAATGTTTATCCTGAAGTTTCGAACCCTTTGCTTCATTCATTTGTTAATAGTTGACCAAGATTTGATTTGAATTAATATTAAAAGCTGTACATTTGAGAAACCAGACAAAACTGTATTAAGTTAATTAACATTTTATTAACACTAAAACTAATTACGCGCAAATGTTGTCTAACCATGTGAGCAAAATAATTAATACTACAAAATAAGGTTTGCACCAAATTAATAGTACCAAGACGGTGAGCGCGGTTGCGTCCTATAACAAATTCACAATAATTAAGAGAGTTCGCGATTAACGGCCGCCGTTTAATTAATTGACAATTAAATATACAAACGTCGCATTGGGTATTCGTTGCTGTACAAACAGGCCTGAGTAATTGCTGCATCGCAAGCTCGCAGCATATGCATGATGTTATAATTAATTATGAACTAAGCTGGGACAAAAAATAAGGAGACTACAGAAAGTAAGCTTTACACAAACGCTTGAGCAGCATGCACATAGACCACCCTGTCCGGACACACACCCATTTGCACTAAACTTATAAATCGCCTAAGTCTTTGCCTAACTACTACCCGATCAAGTTATGTCGGCACCTGAGTGTAAGCGACGTTTTCGAGCCAGGTGCCGAGTTAACTTGACCGGGTAATAGTTAAGCCAAGACTTAGGCGATTCATTAGTTTAGTGCAAACGGGTGTAGCTCTCGCAACTGCTGCGCACGGACTGTTTAAAGCTCTATGGCAGAGTTTATTAAACTTTTTGCAGTCACGAACCACTTTCACAATTTAAACAACTCCGCGGACCCCTGTCAAAGATTATTTTAGGAAAAGAAAACTCTTTTATTGGTAGTTTCACTTACTAAGAGTTTACTGAGCTACTGCGGACCCCTGGTACACATGCTACGGAGCCCTAAGGGGTCCGTGGACACACTTTAAGAAACCCTGCTTTATGTGGTCTAAAAGGGTATATGTGTGCGTTGCTAAAGCGCGGTATGTATTAAGCTTATCTTCTGGTCTCTTGGTTTTATGTATAAATGTTGCCGTATGTTTATTAAGCGAGTGCTTGTTATCAGTGGCATCTGTTTTCTATGTCGGTGGGGCGGTGGCTGCGCGGCAAGATGGCGCGGGTTGCTTCTGATCCAAACGGCTCGGAGAATCTTGTAGGGATCATGGACTAGCTCGCGTGATGTCCTCTGAGGATGTTCGATTGGTGTGGACAGGTTGTTGGACTCGTGGTGGCATGTGGTTAGCTGTAGAAGTGGGAATGTTCGTCTGCCTGGTTGATGTGGCCAGGCTTCCATTTCGTGCACAGCGAGCGGGTCCAAGTAGCGGTCTCGAGGGGCCCGATGCGAAAGGACTTGCGGGGCACGTGAGTTGCCCATAGTTGGTTGTCATGCTCGGTGGTTTTCACTGAGCAGAACTCCAACATCTCCGGCACTAGTCTGGATAACTAGTAGAGGTGCCCGCTAGATGCAATACCTCCGGTTGAGCCAACCGCGTAGGATGTTGAAATTGGCAAGGTGCCTGGATGGGTACTGAGAAGTGAGTGGGCTTACAACTCCGCCACCAAAGAGGATATTTGGTAGTCAACTTAGAGTTAACGACCCGAGCAGTGGAATCTGCGAGTTGTGCTCTTAGTGCAACGAGAAGTGAGCGAGCTTACAGCTCCGGTAACCTATCTGGATAATAGGTAGTGGACTATACGTGTCCACGGGGCAACTAGCTTGAGACACTAGTCTTAAAAGTACCGGATGAAGAATGCGCTTCGGTGCGTCCTGATCTGGCGTTATGACCTGACGTAGATGGTCCCTTGTGCTTGCACAAGGATGTCTGACACCTACTTTGTAACTACGGTTGGTAGGGGGTGTCAGCATAAACTTTAAAGTAGTGTTAAGTTGGGTTGGTGTGGACAGGCGATACCGGTGTTGGATTATCGAGAGAGAGAGAGATCCTACTCGTAACAGACCTAGTACTTGTGTATTAACAGTGCAATGCTTTATTATCTTCAATAGCTTTACAATTACAAAAAAATATATATTTATCGCCAAGCTTTTCTTTTTTTTCCTAGAAGATTATTGGACATTGGTGTTTACGAGGTCGCATGCTAGCGCTAGTTAAAGGTCTCCTTGAAAAGTTTTTTATGGCAAATAGGGTAAGAATGGTAGAGCTTGTTTTAAGTCCACCTGGTTAGCTACCACCATCTTATTGAAGTGTGTCGCTGTAACACCATTGCCAAAAGAATTGTTGTGCTGTGACAAAAAGCGCTGTGAATAAAAAAACCAGTTCTTCAGTTCTCTTTTAAAGATAAGTCCACCTTTGTTTACTACTTTTGTAAACTTTTCTCTGTATGTATGTTTTTTGTGCAATAAAGAATATAGAAATATCTGGTGAAGTGCTCTTACACGACCTAACCGTCACCTATCCTAACCGTCGTCACCTGATTAGGTGAAATGAAGGCCAAGCGCTTGTTGCTGTTGAATATTTAAAAAAACCTACTAGTTCCATGCGTCATTATTGCGTCAAAACTTTTCAAAAGCGCACGCCTTTGTGATTTACTCGACGACACTCAAATAAACGCTTGTTGCGCACGCGCCGGCCGCGTCGTTAACGCGTCAGAATCAGAAGTAATTGTCGATGGGCAATAGTCGGGTCTAACCGGAGATAGGCTACCATCGTAAACCTTCATAGCATTGGAGCATTAGCTTTAGGGTGAAGGTGCCTATTTCATTGCGATAATAGCACTAAAAATCAAAGGTAAAAACTTATTAAATCTTATTAAATATCATCATCACCATGTAGGTTTTGATAACAGCCATCTTCCGGCAAAAACCGGGATCAATAACGGCTTATCGAAGCCAGCTCGACATATTTTAAAGTGGTCACCCATCCGGTGATCTGGCATTACGTATGTTGTTTAACTTGTTAGGTTGTAATCAGAATGCTCAAGCCATCGAGCTCCTCTATAAGCATTAAGTAATTTTTAATATTTTATAATAAAAAAATTGTCAAAGTATGAGACGTCTCTTTGGAGAGATTTGGGAGAGAGCTTTACCCAGCAGTAGAAGTAAGTAGGTAAATAAAAAAACATATTTTACGTTGAGCCTTTTCATAGTCATCAAATATTATTATATCTTTTTTATATATGTATATGTAGTTTTCGATGACAGTAGAATGGTTGATAAGGCGTGTTGCGCACGCGCCGCGCCATTAGCTCATGGAAATAAATCGTCGTTGGGCAAGACGCGCGCCACCTCTGACCCGACCCGGCCGAGGTGCGCTCCGCAACAATACTACAAGTGCACGCGGATTTCTTCTTCGAGAATAGCGATAGCCTTAATAATATATTTTGTTTAACCGATAAAAGCTAGGGTAGAAGTGCCCTGGATTGAAGACCGCGATTCCACAAACGAAGTCCCTCGGCGAGAAGTATATACCTACTCAATACTCATTATTTTTATTGTTAAACCATAGTGTGTATTAAAAAAGATGGTAAAAATCCGAGGTCACAGGCAGACTGTGGTGTTGGTCGTCTCATAATTACTTAGTTTACGCGATTCTACACATTGAAATGAAACTACTTTTATTGATCTATTCGCGTTTGTTTTACACATTATTACCTAGGTCAAAAGATAGAATAAGCTGTTTCTGCGTGAAACGGAACGCACTTGATTGAAATAAAATAAGGATATACAAAGAATTTAAACGGGGATTACCGCAAACTAACTAGTATATAAAAGGTTTAATTTTTTGGGTGTATATTTAGGTATGGAACCTTTTAGTATTGCGGCAATCTCCGTTTAAATTCTTTGTTAACTATGAAACACGCAAGTTTAAAAATGTATAAGGGTATAAAAGCTACCAACTAACCGCCGAAATTAATAACCTATCTCTGGTAAGAGATAGGCCTATCTTAGTTTAGTTACCTAGCAACCTTAATAACCTATCCTCAGCAAAAGAGAGGCCTACTAGAGATTTATTGCTTAGTTATTTCTGTTATTTATCGGAAAATAACAGCGGTTGCTAGGTAACTAAACTAAGATAGGCCTATCTCGTACCAGAGATAGGCCTATCTCTTACAGATTAATTAATTTCGACGGTTAGTTGGTACCGCAATAGTAAAAGGTTTCATACCTCAATATACACCCAAAAATTTAAACCTTTTATATACTAGTTAGTTTGCGGTAATCCCCGTTTAAATTCCTTGTATATCCTTATTTTATTTTAATCAAGTGCGTTCCGTTTCACGCAGAAAAAGCTTATTCTATCTTTTGGCCTAATAATATGTAAAATAAACGCGTGTAGATCCATAAAAGTAATTTCATTTCAATGTGTAGCGTTCGCGTAAACTTTGGAGAACAATAATTATAACATATGTTAGTTAAATGTTTAGTTTAAGATTAAACTTCAAAAGCCATTGAATTAGATTGCCTGCGCCGACGCCCGGCCGCCTGGCCCTGGAATCCTGCCGCTCACTTTACTTATTAATAATTATTAATATTTCAATCCGTTTCTAGCATTGATGCGACGGCTTAGTATTCGTGTGATTGATGCGAGGAGGCTTGGCGCGGATATTTGTCAAAATAACAACCAATAAACACTAGTAACGGTCTCTATATTTCTAAATTGTAAATTTAAAGCTGGACTCGGCTTAAACTTTTTCGTTAATAGTTTTGCTTTGCGCTAAATGTGAAGAGTGTATATTTGATATTTTCAGAAGTAAAAAGTAAATAGCCTATAATGATCATAATGCTGGGCAATGGCCTTCATCATTGAAATCAAGGCATCACTACTATGGGTAATGGTAATATATTCAGAAAAGAAAATTAACTATAATTAAAAATGAACAATAGAAAAACTATTATTATTTTTATTTCAGGTGCAATGCATTCTTAAAATTTAAGTTTTTTTTTTCAGTTATACCTTTGTATCTACGCCACGTTGAGCAGCGAAATTGAGCGAAGACGCACCGTGCGCGCGCGCAGGTGAGTGAAAGAACAATAAATTATCGGTCTCAGGTCACGACAATCGCCGTACGAAATATGCGCCTTACCGTTTCTAATGCCAAATATGTATGCTTGAGGCTTTAACTTTATATTAAGGAAATTAAATATTTTATACTTTAATCTGACGTTTTAACCCTTTGAAGAGTTAATTTTACAGAGAGACTCCCGCATAGGAATTAAGACATCAATAAAAAAATATGTTAAAAATATACCTAAATGCGAATAGCTCTATATAAAGTGATTCATTTTAATGTGTAGTGTTCACGTTAACTTTAAAATCTAAATATAGAAAACGGCTTTAAACTTTAAGACAGCTAATTTATGACAAATAGATCATAACAATCGTTCTTTTGCAAGGTAACAAAAATTACCATTAAGTACGTCTTGACATTTCGCACGAACTCTGCATTGTTTACAAGTTGCAATGTGACTTACCGAATTGTGAGAAGGGGAACTTTAAACGCACCACAGACAGTGCCCGCCGAGTATTCTTATTAAATTAAAGCCTACTTCATATGAATCGTATACACTTTTTAGTACAGAAGTGGTGTCAAGACTGTTACGGCCAAACGTCTATAGAGCGCTGATTTACTGCAGCCATTACGGATACAAGCCATTAGTTAGATTGCTAAAACATTAGCTCAAGGATAAAACTGCATTGTATTTAATAGCAGTATAAAGTTCACCTTTATTACTACGCTCCTCCACTTTTCATATAGTCCGCGGAGTAATTACTTGCGCGATGCTCCACGTTACCGTTTCGCAATACGTTTTGAACGTTAATAAATAATTCATAATACGCCACATTGTGAATGGAGCGCATGCGCATAGTCGCGCCCGCCTAAAGTTAACGCGACCGACTGTACACACGCCTGCGCCATACACAGTCAAATTTTCTCAATAGATTTTAAACTTTATGTCTATGGCATACGGTTGATCATTTATTGAAGAAATTTCACAGTTTTAGATAGTCTGATGTGGAGACGTCTGTACATACGATTTTTATGGTTCCGTTATTATAATTTATCGGCCATAAATGTGGTGATGGGTTTTAATGGTGCACCACGCATACCAGTTTGCTTAGCGTCGCTGTGAGTCGGTTCATGCCATCAACATAGTGTAATTAACAATGACTTATTTATTTATACATGTTTTATTAGGACGTATTAACTACTCGATATCACAAACCGTACGTTCTAGAGGCGAACGGTTGCTTTACGATGATAAAACTCTTAGTAGACAATATCATTTTCATGAGCATAAGGAACTTGGAAACTGTGTGTCGGTTCTTGATTGGAGTATCAAAATGTAATTGTATAATCTTGATTTATGTAAAGATAAGACGTAGATGGCTCACATACGCATTGTTATAATGACAACGAAAATAACGTTATTGTTTCATCACGGAAAAATTAAAGTTCTTAACTAAGGGCCTTGAATCAGTGATTAACTTAATATTTATTTGAATAGTACACATAAAACGCCAGCTCGTAGTTACATTTATTAAGAATTTCTAAGCACCTGAATAGATGGGAATCTCTTCTTCGGTAAATAGAACAGTATTTCTGAGATCCATAATGGTTTTTATATGAAGTCTATTTATTGGCAAACTAGTCAATAATGAGATACCTAGAAATGGAATATTCGTATAAGATCGATATTTTTATGTAAGTGAACATTATGCGAGGTATGAATAGGAATCTATGAAGATCACTTTTATGTTGATTAAATGTATTTGCGTCAACTTCGAGATGGATTTCAAGAAGTCTCTAAGAACATCACAATTTCCTGAGACCGACTCTGTTAATTATTATGAGTAGTTATAATGGATGGACTTTTTTGATTTCGTTGCCGGATTTGATAGCACATTATGCGAAAACATCCATATAAAGATTTTTATTTTTAATGTTTAGACTTAAACCATTAAAACGAACACATTGCAACAGTATTGATTGTCTTTTAACAATCAATACTTCTAGTCTTATAAGAATCAATTCTTGATTGCTGTTATCCATGCAATATATAACAATAAGCTATAATTCTATTAAATAAAACTACATAACATTATTGCTGCAATTATTTTTCTCTTATTGTATTGTGTTTGTTTAAGGTGTGGACATAAAGATTTATATGCCAATATACAGTGAATAAAGTATGTATTTTAATGTGCAGTGTTCGCATAAACTTCAGAAAATTATATGAGTCTAATAATATTTAATATGATGAACTCGATGGCACAGTGGTTAATGCGCCCGGTCTGCGAGTGCTGAGGTAAAGTAATTTTTGCAAGGGCCGGTCATCGGATGGGTGACCAAAAATTTATCATCTCGAGCTCCTCCGTACTTCGGAAGGCACGTAAAGACGTTGGTCCCGGCTGCATTAGCAGTCGTTAATAACCACCAATCCGCACTGGGCCCGCGTGGTGGTTTATGGCCCGTTCTTCCTATCCATCCATATAGAAGGCTCGTGCCCCAGCAGTGGGGACGTAAAAATGAGCTGATGATGATGAATAATGTTTAAACTTGTACTATTAAATATGCGACCGGGCATAGTATTATATGGAATTGTATTCCTAGATGTGTTTCATCCAAACTTGTCTGGTGTAGAGTGATGGCACTATCGTTCAGGAACGAGTAATCAACACTATTTTGCTTTAATAATTAAAAATAGAGGTCACCAGCTGATTTCTGACTTCAGCAACCATTGAATATACACCACAACTGGTTCCTAGCAGTAATCCATTAAAATTTTAATGAAATTCTAAATTATTAATTGACGACGAAAGCTAGTGTCGGACACTGGGTTTACTGTGTTGAACACTGGTGCTTGGTACTTTTATCTTTAAGTGCAGCAAGTTTTTATATTATGTTGATACTACCCTTTTTCTAGCCATCCACTGTAGTTGCAATGCTTGTAAACTTTACTGATTATTACAAAGTATTCCTCATAAAAGAGGGCGCTATACAAATTAGCCTCTCATTAACATCCCATATACCGGGCATAAATGATTACGACAACCGTTTTATGGTAATACGGTTTGAATCTAGGGGTAACTTTTGTTGGGATATGTTGTGGAATTTATTATAATGAAATGGAGCATATAAAAAATCAGACAGACATAATTAGACATTTTAAATTGAACTATGCAACTGAAACGGTCACCACTCAACTCATACCGTGACATTGACGTGCCAAGGCGCTGGTTTTCTTTAGAACCAGCAAGACAGGGAGGCTTTTAGGCAGTTAAACATATAAACATATAAAGTTATTTTAAATACCCTTTACAATTAGATAGATTTATTTTCTTTTTCTGCAATCAAGGTATGATTGCTATAAATAAGTAACATATTACAAGTTAGCACAACATTAACTGTTATTAAAAGATGTACTGCATTCGAGGTTATAAGTACAGGTTTTTCCGGTATCAGAGGTCAAGATAGTCGTTCATTTTTCAATATCCGAGCCGCCACAGAATCACTTCGTGCGTCTCGTCAAATGCAGAGCGCGATTTTTTCACCTTGACTAATTGTTTTAAAATAACAACGCGACTTTTCAATCAGAGCTAGAATAAAATCATGCGCAAAACAAGCGTGAGAACATTACAGATAACATTTTGAACTTTAATTTTTGACCTTTCTCCGTCGGCAGCATCACAGACAACCTCTTCGGAGCTGTTGCGATCTCAAAATAAAACTTCTTCCCGCCTCTATTGCCATAGATAAAAGATTGATGTTGTTTTTTCTTATTTCAAGCTGCCAGTGTTGTTATGTTGGTACTGAAGAATGCGAGCGCGTGTCATCCCGCGTTTGCGTTCGGAAGCGGTGACCTGCACACGATACCGATGTTTTGATTGTGGCTGACATTAGAACACAATCGATTATTTGTGTAACGTGACTGGATGTTCGCTCCGATGATTGATTCAGATTTGAATTTGGAACGATTTTTTTGTGGAGTGAACTGTTTGTTTATTGTTTTCTTATTGGGTATGTAGGTTTCATTTCGGAGGAGAGTAATAAGAATTTATAATTCCTCAACATACAATCATACTCGTATAATCTAATGTAAATGTATTACACTCGTTATGACATAATTTTTCAAATCTAATCTGTTTTAAATAGTTAAAATTATTATTTCCAAGCAAATGCTACATTAATACCTACATCACTTAATCATTTACATTTAACGTCAAGACTAAAGGAGGTATACAAATCACGGCTGACGGTCAGTACTTTTATGGAGAAACCTAGTCAAAACCATTAGACGGAAGACGTCTCGATTAACTGCACAACCAAAACCGTCTGGCGAATATTAAAATTACAATTGGTCCTTAGACACGACGGCAGTGGAGTACAAATTATGCAACTAATCGTACAACATATCGGCCGGACGCGGCGCGGGACGTGGCGGGAATAAAGATCAACGACATGCTCCAATAAGTTGATCGGTGTGCCAAGCGGGGTTGCGTCGACTCGCGACCGTTTCCAAACGGCCTCCGTAAAACAATGACAATCATTAACCAGTTAACCATTTCGATCAATTCTCGACCTTGCGCACCCGGCATAATCAACTTTAGGGAATGACACCTGTTTAGGCATCGTCAACAAACAATACTCACTCACTCATTTCTGCGTGCATTTGGCCCGTACACGCAGAAGTGAGTGAGTGCAAATTTATTACGATTGCGAGCTCGAATTGAGACTAATCGATTCACCCCGTGAATGGTATTGCAAACAAGCGGGCTATTGTTTCAACGGACGGCGGCGGCCGTAGTGCCAAATCAACCGGCGCGTACTGATCTAATTTTTTAATTAAACCTTTTTATAGCAAGGTCGAATATCTCTTTAAAGTACAATCATTATTTTAAGATAATTTAAATTTCCACGTATCAATTTGACGCAACAACCTCGTAGATGGTTTTATTTAAAATATAACAGAGGCATAATTACTTTCGTAATTAATTGTGCGTTATATTAGACGCGGCCATCTTTATCACCCTAGAAAATGTTAATTGCGAACTAATCGTTTTGTTAAATGGCAGCGCTTAAAGCTCGACGCCAATTACGTATAAAATAACAGTCCAATTAATTAACTTACATTAGAGAGGCCGTTAAAGGCGCGACTTTTGTTTTGTGGCGGAGCTATTGGGTTGACAAATTACGGACGGTGGCGGCCCCTTTGCGGCGCGCGCGCACAATGGCGCGAGTCGCGATTGTCCCAGCACAATACCCGATTACACACACAGATAATTCTTTCCAGAAACCTTTAAAAGCAAATTAGAAGCGATGATTTATTACAGGCCAGTGTTACGAAACAAAACGGTTAGGTTTTAACCCGAATATCTTTTTCCGTTGAGCGTTTTCCGTTCGCGTGCGTTACCGCAATTTGAATGTGCTCCAAATTTGAAAATAATTCGTGTCGGACGGTCGTGTGACCGCTGCCGGGCGGCGTTGCGAGACGCCTGCTGCGGCGTCTACGCAAACAAGACGTCACCATTATCAAACACATCTATATAGTCATCTCGTAATTATATTAGGTATGTTACTTCTGATAAATTTACAATCAAGGAGACGTGGTTTCTTGGCGTCAGAAAGTTGACCTGACCAATCGTCACACCGGCAAAGCTTTCTGCCATGGATCTCTATTTGCTCTGCTAACAATTTTAAGGCGTGCAATTAGAAAATATTTTTGATTACCATAAACTCTTTACTTGTTATCATGTTATGTATAAACTTTGTGTATGTTAATTGACACAATAAACTACTTAATTCAATATCTCATAACAGTATGTAGTATTATATATTTCATTTAAAGTAAAAAACTATAAACGTAATTATTTATTTTATGGCAAGTGGCGCGTATCAGTGCTTGTCTTATGGTTGGCATTTACCAGCGTCCTGGTGTGTAAGCACATTATAGTTAGCTTATTATGGAATTATTTCCTTTTTATTTAAGAAACATTCAGGGCCACTATTCCTCTCACAACTATTTATGTAAATTGCAAGGAATAAATGATTTTGTATTTTTCTCTATAACAGTGTCCAGCAATGTGGTTGTAATGTTTCCGGTCACTGACTATGCAATTAGGCGGACGATATTGGACTAGTGTAACGTGTGATCGACCACACAGTTTTATTGGCGGCGTGTAAGGCTGCGTTTCCACCAGAGCTATACGAGGCAGCTAAGCAGCGAGCGAGAAATAATCCAACAAAAGGCTTATTTTAATAGGAGAAGGAGCTCGATTGTTAACGTTTATTAGTTGTTAACAGTGGTGAACGCGCCCGGTCTGCGAGTGCTGAGATAAGGCCTTCCTTCCTTCCTAAACTTTCGCAAAGGCCGGTCATCGGATGGGAGACCAAAAATGTATCATTTCGAGCTTCTCCTCCGTGCTTCGGAAGGCACGTAAAGCCGTTGATCCCGACTGCATTAGCAGTCGTTAACAACCACCAATCCCCACTGGGACCGCGTGGGGTTTATGGCCCATACTCTTTTACTTTTACTTTATAAGCCCAAGGAGCCCTATCAGTAGTAGTAGTTGTCGACATTGAATAGGGCTCCTTGGGCTTATAAAGTAAAAGTAGATAGTGTTGATTAATTTCGGAGAGTTGGATTGAGCCACGATAGCATAGTTGGCAGTGCACCTGACCCGGCATGTCATGGGGTGCGGGTTCGAATCTCGCTCGTGGATTTTTTCAAGACTTTGTCTCTTCTGGATTTTTTTATACCCAGCTCGGTAAATGACTCCACTCCACCTGATGTTAAGTGGAAACGGAGTCCAAACGCAAGGACAACTGGTGCAGCGCGATAACAACGCAGCATCAGTCACTCTCACCCTGTCACAAGGTGCCTTTTCACGGTTCGTTTGAATGACCCTTTTTTTGATAGTGGAAAACTCGTCAGCCAAGTACCATTGCGCCCGGGCGTGGATGGTTATATGGGGTTCTCCCTTCCAGTTTCCTCCTCCCTGCCTTGACCCGAGGGTCTCGACAGGGATTCGGGAGGAGGGGCCTACCCACTAAAAACACTGTATATCCCTTTCACATGCCGCTAGGATGACTGGTATCACCGGTTTGGCAGTCATCAGTGTTCACCCTAGCGGCGGCCCGCCAGAGGATGTTTGAGCATGCTCCAGACGTCCTGTCATAGGAAGGAGGGAAAACGTGTGCTGGTATTTGGTCTCCTTATTTTGTGGCTTAGCTGACTTGCACAGCTCTGGTGGAAACGCAGCCTAGGTGAGCAGTATCACCGGTATCGCGCCCGCCGCGTTACGCAACGCACAGTTCACACGTTTTTGTGGCGGCGACGGCGGCGGACAGACATCAATCTCGGCGGCCATTACCGGTAACTACTGCTTGCGTACTCTTTTCAATCGGACCCTTGATTGTGACGATTCTAATCTTAAGTCAGATACGTTAACCCAGTTTTAACTTGGCGTTTGACAATTGTTACACTTAGAGAAACATAGGAGATTTGTTCAAGGAGCCTTTTTCGGTTCAAATCTCACCAGAAAAAAGTTAATATAAATAACGAAATTAAAGTTTCTTGAGCTACGAATGTAAAATGTATTCTTATATTATTGTTGTGTCAACCTAAACCATGTCTGCATATCGGATTTTATAGCGCCTTTAAGTTTTCTGCATCCGTCTGGTCGTCTGGAAGAGATCGATAAGACTTTATGTTTATTGTATGTATTTTTTTCAACGTTAATTCTTCTTGTGTTGCAATGAAAGTGTTATCTATCTAACACTTATAATATTAAAGCTATTCATGCACCTGTTGAAGATGACAAAGATAGCATTAAATACTCCTAAGACAAAAATCTCTTGACTTCGAATTACTTATTAATCGACAAAAATAAAAGAAAGCCGAAATAAAAGAAAAACACACAAAACAATTGACGGCGACGCAACAGCAAGTTCACCGAAGAGCGGAACTTTAGCAACATTATGCCAATCGTAGCAAATCCCTAAATGTCACGGCCCATTAACTTTAACTGCGGCAGAGGACCTACCCGAAGGCTGGTCATGGTGTTTGGTGTTAGGCAACCGGCGACCAACCGCCGGAAAATGACGCTAGATATCGACACTGCGAACATCTGAGACAATTTAGTTGCGACATTCGGAAAAGTGACGGAATAAGTTCGGCAATTTCGGTCAAAGTATCAAGATGGTTTGTGCCAACGAATGCAGAACAGGCCGAATCTTTTGTTTAAAAGAAAGATGAGGCTAAATTGAAGCAATTTTGTTTAACAATGAAAACTGTATTATGGTGCTAGTACTCGTATATATACAATTACAAACATATAATATGCAATCGAAGTCAAAACCAGTTGACAAATCGTAATAGATTACAAAATAAAGAAAATAAAAACTTTTTGCATCAGAAAAATAACGGTACCAAAAGAAGGTCCATCTAAGTTACAGTAAAAAAGGAAATTAAAAAGAAAACCACTTCCATATTCAAAGGTTCGCATCTCCCGCGCTTTATCGGCCGGGGCACAATGCGTGCGCGCGCGCCGATTTGTCTGGCAGGGCTAATTAACGTCGGGCCCGCTGCCGTTTGTATGTAAATGCGACGCGCCCAGTGGTAATTGTTCGCTAGATACGGCCGCGCTGAAGACACTGAAGAAATTTCTCATTGGATTGACTCTGTACACGCCGTGTCGGGGATTGAGCATAGAATTTCTTTTTATCTAACATTGCAGAAACTTTAGCACACGTACTAGACATATAATCTACGGTATAAACTCTTTATGTACCGATAAAATGTAGTATATAATATGACTACTAAATTAAAATATTAATTACATTTTTACGTTCTTGTTTTATGAGTGAATCCTAAAAATTTACAAAAGTATAGATGATGGTTTGTTTGTTCATCAATAACGCTGAAACAGCTCAACAGATTTAGCTGAAATTTGGTGAACAGGTAGAGTATATCCTAAATTAACATATAGAATACTTTTTACTCCTTAAAAGACATTAATTCCTTAAAGGAACTACAAGAACGGTATAGACCGAATAAGCCAAGGCAGAAGCTTAAAGATTAGCAAGCAGTATCTTAGTTTAATACCTTGCGCTGGTAAGGTCTGAACCAATTCTACCAGCTCCAGTACAATCGGGGTCAGTCTACCAGAGGGTGTTACGTCCATGTCTAACGCTGGACAATGTCGGTCCAGCCTGCATCCTGCTTGCGCAACCCATTGTCGATTGGTTCCACTTGCTCTAACCGTTTTGAGTCATGTAGAGCGATACGGGAAATCGGTTTGAGACATTCTCAACTAAAGAATTGTCATTGACAACTGCTTGCAACTGACGCTTGCTATTGTAACAACTACGGTGGGCTGTTAGGAGATCTTATAACATTATCATCAGTCAAGAAACGTCTCACGGCTCTATAGGCTCAATCCTTTGGAAATGGCGATATTAGGTCATAACCCACTTGACTTCCTACTAAATTTGATGGTTTCCATTTTACAACCACAACCAATGTTATAATAAATCTATATTAATTTACATGTTTTCGTAAAAATCTACAGCTAGTCCAGTATTTGTTAGTTTGTAACAAACAGTGTAAACAACATAACTGTTGTTTATAAGTAACTATAATAGTAACATAGTAATAGTAATATATATACTATATAGTAACTATCGATGAAAATATATGTAAAGATGAAAGTTAAATAGGTAGTTCGTTATACCAATCAAGTTTCGTGCCTCTAATGTGTCTCCCGTGTATCTAATCCGGTTTTAACCGAATATTGTATATGATGGATTAGCCAAAGGATATCACGCAATATATAAATAAAAAATAGATTCTACTGCCTGTACAAAATATAACGGAACGGAGCGCGTGATGATCGAGTTATTCGAGTGGATCTCCCGGACACACCGCCGATATCTACGCACGCGCAAGTGTTATGCGCAACTTTGTTTACCTTTATTGCTTTGCTTATAAGGTTTATTTTGCTATAACTTATAAGTACACTTTTGTCGGTATTGTAAAGGATAGGTATAGTACGAATTGGAATGAAACTAATTATCGCAATCGACTGATCGCGGAAATCCATAGTTATTTACAGTGGCATTTGTTTTACATTTATGTTGGTGGAATATATTAAAGGGCTTCGAATTTAGACATGAAACCGTAAGACGTATTTAAAGTACATATTTGCAATTAAAATTTGAATATTTTTGTGCGACGAAACAAGGGTTTTTGGCCACTTTCCTGCTCGTATAGTTTCCTAGTTCTATTTCTCGTATTTAAATTTGTGGTATGTAAGATTTAATAAATTTTATTTTATAAAAGTTTAAAAAAAAATTGATATAAGGATCTTTCTTACCTTGCACCCTTCACATGTGAATGCGCCGAAGTGAAAGCCGGCCGCCGGCTCTCCGCATACTTTGCACTTTTGGTTCATCTGAAAAAAAAAAAAAACCAGATATAAATATAAAAATATACTTTAAAATAATTGTAAATTCAATTAGTTAAAATTTACCAAAAAACTATCACGTAATGTGTTTTTAAAGAATTATTTGTTTTATAAAAGAAAATCACAATGAAATGTATATTTTTAAGCGCGTGCGCCAATATAGTTGCTCTTATCGTCGCAAGCTAGCGACAGAAAACTCGGCACAGAAACCCAATTTAACGTTAATACAGCATGACCGAGATCTACCATTTTCCAATCAGTCATTTGCTTGTTAATTTCGAGGACCATGGCGCATGTTATTGGTTCCATTCGCGATAAATCGTTTTGTGTATCGATTAATATAGTTACGATGTATCGATTAGTAACTATTCCAACGCAACCGTGATGGTCAATGCGGACGTTCTATTTTCAATTACTTTTCTATTACAGTTTCATTTGTTTTGGCGTTCTTTATATGAAAATTAAAACGCATTTCTAAAAGGGCAGCGGGTGTCTGTACCAAAAAGTTTATATGTGCCACTGGCTTACATAGTAAAAAGAGACTTTGATTATACCTTCTTAATCAATAAGTAGAGATTAAGAAACCTCCTTTTTATATATTTTAATTACTCTGCTCCGAGTAAACAGCTGCGTAGCCACTGGTCTTAATACTCAAATATGACAAAGGTTGTCATAAACTAGAGCTGTTTAGTATACATTTTGTAAAAGCTTTGTATATAATGCATTCGAATTGCTGGTGATAGCAAATTTCTTACAAAGTCACTTAATATAAGATTTATTATTCATTATGGCTAGAATGCGAAACGAATCTGTCAAATACTTGTAGATATATCTTATTTAAATTGAATGCAGTCTGTATATTTCTCTACCGCACGGGGCCGGTAGCGAGCCGAACGCATTAAATATTAATATGACATTGATACTAATACATTTTAATGGCTGTAACCTGATGTAGCCTAACAAATAACTTGGTTTTAGCAATTAAACCGATTATTTAATGTTACATTTAATGTTATGAAGATGCTTTACAAAGTTTGTATCTATTTTTGATTACCTAACTTATGTGTAACGAGTTAATGTATACCTAGCTTGATAAAACGGTATAATCCGTATAATATGTATAAACGTTGTTCATTAAAAAAAATGTTGCCAATTTATTGTCTTATTACGCCAATATTTTGTTTTGATGACTAATGACACAAAAATATTGATATACAACTTTAAACACCTACTTAGTTTGAAAAAAAGGACAAAATAAACATATTTGACAAAGACCTATTGATATATTTAAGTGATATAAATTTAAGCTTAAAATAATGTTACCAGTACATACTTGGTCGTGGTAATACGAAGCAGTTTCTTCAGCGCAGCACCCTACAAGGCCGGAATTATGAATACAACATCATACGTTATGAAGAGTCAGCGTTGCTCATTACGAGTCCCAGTTCAATATGCAAATGTGCGCGCGCGCCTGTTCATCAGACCGATAGCGATCGGGGATTGTATCGGCATGAGATAGGTCAGCAGTTTTTGGAGTTTACACTGTTTTAATTACACATATTTAATTTCGATACATGGAAATGTTTAATTCTTTTATTTTGAAACTTCTAAGTGCTTTCTTTTTAAAGTTATCGTTATGTATTTTTTGCTGGTAAAAAGGCTTTTGGGATCAAAACTGCAACCAAACGCCATCCACCTTGAAAATAACTAATATTATTTTTGAGTAGTAGTGGAAGAAAACTACGGCAAATGCAAGAAAAGTACAAGAAAAATTAAAAAAAAATGAACCTTTATATGAAGTAGGTTTGTAATTAGTTTTGTTTTTGCATCGTCAATACGATCGAAAACGGATAGGATTTTTAAAGCTCGTGTTTGCAATTTTACTTTTTCTTATATTAGTTTCATTTATAGTAGAATAATAACTGGAACACATATTATTTTCTAAATTTGTTTACGGAAACATTATAGATTGAAATGAAACACGTCTCACGAATTTACTAGCAGAACTTGAATCAGGCAACCACAATGACAAATACATTAAAAGAACCAGATGACTAAAACTTAAAACATAAAGAGGTAAAATATGTTTAAACCAACAATTCTCTAGCCGACGCACTGGCCAGATACGGTTCGTACTACTCGCAGATTAAAAAACAAAATAGAATAGTATCTGCAAGGAGGTAGTCTATGGTATTGCTATCTGTCCCCGGCCGAGTCGCGGGTAATCGTTTATCAGCGAGCGCTCGGATCAGTCGCGCGCGCAGGTGCGCCTCGCCTAGTGACATCTCCGTGCGCGCTCCCATGCGAATGCGTATTTTGTATTAGTACAGGCTGATCAAAGCAGAATTAATAGATACTAACTTCCGCCCTGCACCGGTTTTTTTAAAACATTTTTATGGTGTGACGCTGAGAACCTTGTATTTGACGGGTGTAAAAGTTATTCTATATTAGATAGTCAAGGTTTAGGCATTTTGTTTTAAGGATAGAGCTTTTTATTGATAATATGTTTTTTTGGGTTAGTAGTTTTTAAAATTATCTTTGATATTTCAAAAAAGTTATTTCTTAATAATATTAGTGTTGATTGATTCAAAGAATATTAAATTAGTTTCAAGCTGTACATTAATGTTGCAACATTTGAAAATAGGCTTGTGTGTGAGTAGCTGATTTCAGTAGACTTTTAAATGACTCTAACTCTAACTCTTTAGATCAATATATTTTTTTAATTTATAGCGGGGGTTTTTTCATATTTTTTTTATCTTCTCCCAGAATACACAAAACTGAGATAGCCACACAAAGTTAGAAAAAACCCTATCGGTAACCAGATCATGCGAGAATGGCGAACGCATTTAGCAAATACGCGGCCCGCGGGCGGAGTAAATCACCCAGCGGGTCCGCTTATCGCGCCGCTCATCAGCCCGCGCGCGCCCTAAATTAGATCCGACACGATTCCGTACAAGCTCGCCGTTGTTTTTAAAGAGGGACGATGTCGCCAATGATTTGTCGTTTTTATGATATCGCTGGGGCGCGGTTGGTTTTTTTATATTTGTTTTTCTTTGTAAGGTTGTCAACTTTTGAAAGCGTTAATCAAATCAAATCAAATCAAATCATTTGTGGTATTCATTCACCTATAAGGTGGTAGAATGTTTTATAATAATTACGATTTAATAAAATGGTATTTGAGAGAAGAGTTAAACAAATTAAATACTTATGACGTACCTAATGTTTTTCTATTTCTATTTCTAATGTAACACATAGCAAAACGAAAACGTGCGTTAATATAAACTGTGTTACAGGCCAGGTGAGTTAAATTCTTTTTAAATACGTAGGTCATGTAATGATCTAAGACATTGTCTCATCATCATCATCACCATCACCATCAGCCCATACACGTCCACTGCTGGGAATAGGCCTCTCCACAGAGCACGATCCGCGGCTATTCGCATCCGTTGTCTAGTTCAAAATTATCGTAAGTTGTCACCGTTTGTATATTTATCTACAAATCCCGGATACATGTGTGTGTTGACCTTAAAATACTAAAAAAATTTCAACTGGAAATCCAGTTCTGATTTATGAAAAGAATATTGATACATTATTTTGAATTTTATTACTTGTCATGTCAGTAGGAATTTTTAAAGTTATTTTCTAGAGATAAAGCTATTACAGAGCAAATAAAGTAGAACGCATTTTTATATCGGTCGGCAGCCCTACCCTTACGGTACAGTGTGTACGTCGTTTACTGAAGTTGTTATGTGTTCGGTTTACGTTTAATATCCTTGTAATTGAGAACGGTTTATCGTTATATCGATAAAAGGCTTTCGCAATTTTAATTGTAATTATTTTTAGATACGTACGCATTTTTCAAGATTGCGATTTGAAGTTTCGTATATTTTTTATCGATTTCACGTTAAAATGACGTAACTAACTTATGATTATTTCAATCACTTTTTTCCTTAGTTAGTTACTTACTTACTATCATTTAAACTAGGCTTTGGCCTACGATACTAGTCGACGCTACTTGCTGACTGTAATCCAACAAACTTAAATGTTGCACTAATTTATAATATCGTCAAGAAGTTCCCATGGATAAAATATCGAACCGCGAACGTTTGACATTCAATTAAACACTTCCTGGGATTCTTATGACACCACATATTTATAATGAACATAAGTTTGAACTAAACACGGATGCTCCACGAACACATACTCCTTTGGCATGTAGATTGTAAGATTTCTTCGAGTTAGTTACGGGTACTATCGATGTCGACGTATTCACATTTTTCCCACGGACGCAGCATCTTTTGCATTTGATTAAAGAAATTAACATGATACTTTTTAATATTGAAGTTTATTGTTCAATTCGTATCGAGGTCAATGATCTTTTATGCAAACCCTCAGCGGACGCGTCGAGCGGTGTATCCGAGCATGTAACACGACTCAACAGATCGATTTTCGTTTCTTATGACTTAATTAATTTGTCAGACGCAGTTCCTTTTTTAGCAATGCCTTACGCTAATTTAATTTATACTTTGAACGAAACGTTTAAAGTACAAATTCCTTTGAGCAACTGTCCGCCGGTGAGGCATCACACCCGAAAGCTTATGACACAAGGTACAGGGCCCAAAAAATGGCAGACTTTAAAAGGTTGTCACTCGTTACCAATAAGTTATCTACAAGGTATCTCGACGTATAATTATAGCATACTTCTCGAGATGATTAAGAGTGGCAGTCGGAGATTTGTTCTTAGCGATTTATCAGTTTGATTTTGGAATGCGTTTATTCAAATTCAATTTGTAATATCATGAATATATTACCTACACGAATTTTGGATATAAAATCCAATACATTTTTATAACTCCCAAAACTCAAACTGATAAATAAGCTGCCTTTTTACCCGTTGTCTCTGCAGGTAAATAATGTAATCAATGGTCTAGTTTATTATTCTGAGGCTAATATGACCATAGCCACAGAACATACAGCTGGTCTGTAACCATAGCCAAGCAGTGTGACATTTATAACCACAGACTATGTATAATATTGGGTATGACGACTTCCTTACTTTTACCTTTTTGAAACGGATTAAGTTTCTTTAAAACACCAGCCCAGTTTGAATGCCCAACAGTTGGTTGCTCGACGACACTGTCCGTACAACAATCATAGGCATCATAAGCTTGTTAGTCGCAAATCGAGCGTCGCGGGCGTGTGAAGCCGCCGTCGCCGCCCTGTCATTTGCCTGCCGTCCCGTGGGAACTGCGCTGCAAGGCCACATGTCACGGCTGCCCTACACTCTATCTGGTATGCACCACTAGTCGATTTGACGAACGTTCTAATATCAGACAACATCACATTGTTTCTGATCCCAAGGTAAGTAGCTAAAGCACTGGTATTATGGAAATCAGAACGACGGTACTATTACCACCCAGACCAGACACAATATCGAAAAGTTCGTTTTCGACATTGAACCGAACGGGAATCGAACACGGGACCTCAGAGTTAGCGCCGCCCAATGTCCGGCGTGCAAGCCACTCTGCTAAAAAAGTTGTTTACGAGGGGTATTTGATTACGCACCCTATCTGACATACTGGGCCAAGTGCACTACTAACTATGCTACCGTGGCTCTGTCCAACCTGTCATAATTTATCATAAACTAAAAGCTAAAGTTGTATCGACAACTTAATATCGATTGAATAGGCTCTTTTGACTTACAAAGTTAGAGTATATAGTGCATTATTCTTTACCCATACAAACATTTAAAATTAGGTGAGGTGAAGGTCAAAACTAACATATTATACAGTTTTCATCATTTTTCCGAACTGTATTTCAACCAGTGATATTTACCAGTAAATTTTTTTTTTTTAAATATTCAAAGTTATTTCACTGGTTTAGCCTTCTCACTCCTTTCAACGGGTTGCTTAATCCAATCGTATGTCTTTTAACATGCTATGTTCGCAATATTATGAATAAGAGCGAGCTAGGCCGCCGCGTCCAGACGTGCGCTCGGCGAGACGTCACAACAGCGCGAGCGCATATCGTATTATCAGACTGCTGTTAAATGTCAGTGCCGGTAATCCTAACTTAATTTGTAAGGTATTAAACGAACTGGCTTTATACAAGAATACGATGATGTTTGATTTTGTTAGATTAAGGTAGGTAGGGTAATGACACAAGTGTCCGGCACTTTAAGCCCAGTGTTCAACAGAGTTATCGAAGCCAAAAATAACATAGGTTTTCATTGAAATATTACGGAATGGCAGCAATAACGAAGCTGGTGGTCAAAATTCATTTCAAAATTCAAAATGATTTATTCAGTTTAGGCTACAAATAGCTGATGTGAACGTCATTATGCCATCGGTTCGTTCTACTCTGGGCGGAGATCTTGTACTGAGAAGAACCGGCAAGAAACACAGCAAGTGTCACGCTCTTTTCGGGAGAAGAAAAAAAAAACTTTTTATTTTTAAGTGCTAACTGCTGCACTGAAGATGAATTAAATATTTATAAAATACAGTGAAAAAATTAAACGCCCACCCGACCCAGCCAGGAACCCGGGTTTTCCGCAATCCGAAATTATATCCAAAATACCATATATATAATAATAATTTCACTGTATTTCATAAATATTGAATTCAGCTTCAGTGCAGCAATTAGCACTTAAAAATAATATAAGTAAAAATAGATTTCTTAAATTGGGGATGATAATTTGTAGAGGAGGTTTCAAAACGGACCAAAATTACTTATACAAAGTGATCTTTATTACGTTGTTTTGTGTAGACACTTAAACTAATTCTAGCTCGCATGGATGGGCTTTTTAATGATAAAAAATGAAAATCTTAATGTTGAAATGACGTGACATGTTTAGTTGTCTAACCCTTATTACTTATACCCTCATGCTTCTTACCTTTAATAAGTTTGGCTTCTATTACGAATAAACACAAGTCGTGTAGCCCACGTAAGCAAAGTCGCGAACAAAAGCTAGTGCTATATATAGATACAACTTTGCTACTAGATGTGCTCTGCCTTCATGAACCAAATAAGATATTTAGTAAGTAGGTACCTATTGAGTTTTACAAGTAGTTATTAGATTTTAGAATCGGTAACCATTATTGTGTATGTTTTAGCATCACAAACACAACGGTTTGCTAGACAAGTTGACTTGTAATGCAATTTGTTACAGAATCTATATTGTACGGCTTTACTTTTTACGAGAAGATTTATCGATGTATTAAACATTTAATTAACGATAGCTGGCGTAAATATACATGACTAAGTAATACCATGTGTGTCACAAATATATTTATTTATTTTTCATGTTTTTTTTAATAGATAGCTCGGCAAATGACTCCATCCCACCTGATGTTAAGTGGAAATGGAGTCCAGACGCGAAGATAACTGGTGCAGCGTGAAAACAAACGTAGCATCAGTTAACCTCACTCTGCCGGCCCACCAGGTGCTTCTTCACGCCTCTTTTGAAGGACCCCATGTCATAGGAAGGAGGGAAAACGTGTGCTGGTAGACCATTCCATCTTTTGGAGGTGCGACGTAGAAACGAGTCATCAAATGTCTTTGTGCGCGATGGGATATTTGAGACAGTGAAGCGGTGACTCCGAAGAGCAGCACGTGTACTCCTATGAAGGAAGGGAGAAGGTGGAAGTGCTTATCAATTAAAATAATTAAAATAAAGAAATTTCCAACGTTGGTTAAGTTAAAGCGAGCCTTCAAACAAAAACAATAATGAGGAAAAATCGACTGTCTTTGACTTTGACTACAACAAAGACAGCCATCGATGATTGGACGTTCGATTTGCGGGATAGGCCACCGGGTTACAATAGAAAAGTCGAGCGAAACCATAATGCGGGCCGCATGCTCGCGAGTTCTCACAGCGGCGTAAGTGAGCGCGACCAATGCGTAATGCGCGGGCGCAATCCGACTCTGCGTTTCAATGCAAATCGCAAAGAGCGCGCCGGCGCAATGTACTAGACATTCTACAGCTAACTCAAAAAATGGGTTGATTTTTTTTACACGGGTCAAATAGTGTTATTAGTATGACATGACATCCATCCAATATGACAAGATATCCAATCTGTAGCGAAGAGATTAGAAAAAGTTTTAGAGCAAACTCTTTTTTACTAATTTTAACTATAATATATTAACTATTGAGTTTAATTTAAGTATATACACAATTGTATTGCTGAATGAAGGACCAAAAAGGATGATAAAACTATGCCTCAAACATCAAGCGGTCAGTACGAAGATTTATAGCTTACCTTTCAAAAACTTTCTACAATTACATATAAAAATAGATCGCTTCAAAATACATTTAACAAGGTATTTTATTTTTTTCCCTAATAATAGGCCTCCGATATTGCACCACAGGACAAATTAAGTACATTTTCACCGAAACATAAATACCAATCAAAAACAGATCCATCACGCCGTCGTCTCTGGAAATAATTGTGCGCCGACTGTACCGGAGCAAACTGTTGATTTCGTTTTGATCGCTGATAATTTGTTATGCTCTGTCGCTTTAACCATATCACACATTTTATACTTAGCTCAAAAACTTCTATGCAAAAATCAACTTTATTTCTTTCACACTAAGATCTATCGTCTGACGGTGATTGTAAGCTTTTTCTATTGAAATATTGTCCCATTGGATAGGATTATTATACATTACTTTGATGTTTTTCTAGCAGTGAGCTGAGTATGTAGATTATGTCTTATCCTCTGATCTAATTATAATAAATAAGTGGGTTTGTGATTTTATTACTGTGGGAACAGTAGAGTTTATTATTTAAGTACACTTAAAACAAGCATAAAAAGGGAGAAGAAAAATTGACAAGTGATCAATCAGTTTATCTACTTAAGTTTGTAAAAATATGACCGCGAATAACAGAATAATATTTAACACAAATTATAATAAGGTATTAGTACCAACATAGCAATGTTACTAGCGCCAACATAGTAACAATATTTCCTATAAACTCTTAACTAGAAGGTCATACGAATCAAATTGATTTATCACTGTAAAATCCGAATAACAGGTATGCATCAAAATTGTCACTCATTACGGAGCCTAGAGGCGTCTGCGGTGATATCCCGGAGCAATAAATATCAGTCGCTGTTCCTGTCACTCTCGACCTCGGCCCAGCACGTCTGACGCGGGCGCGGGCCAGTGCTGTGACGCTATCGACTACTGTATGTCGATACTTCGCATTTATTCCGAAGGAGGTTGCTAATGAAATTTAAGGATATTGTTAACCCTGCTTTATGGTATATTTTTACATGTTCCTTTATGTTTTGTCTTTTTAAATTTAGACCAAATAAAAAAATTAATCTGAATGAAACACAGTCCTAATATTTTTTTAACATTGATTGACTATTAACTGCTAATCATTTATCATATAAGTGCTTACTGTTCTTCTTGTAACTTAAACAATAATTGATTCACAATATTCTATCTCTATTCTAAAGTATAAGAGCTCTAAATACATAACATAATTAATAATTTATTACGTTATTCAAGACGAAGCAAAACTATAAAGTGTTTACACCTTATAATAAGCATGCAAAGGCACCCCCATTTAATTTTATAATTGATATCATGCTCCTGCTCATGCTGTCGTTCTTTATGTAGCAAACTCCGATATTTAATCGAATCGCGATAAATCGACGCGCGGACGTCACTAGCGCCAACACCGTCGGCACATCTCCGTCATTACGCTCTATGGGAACTATCAGTGACCCGCGACCTCGCGAAACACTGATTCCTTTCCGAATCACTTCGACGAACATGCGCCACATATTCCTCATTTTCGCATCAGAATACGATGTTCCGATGCGAAAACTTCTATTGTTGGAATATTGTTAACTACACAGGACTGTTCGGAAAATTTGTTATGTGCGTGTGTATGTGTGTGTGTATTACTAAATCAGTTGTGTACTTAGTATAGAGTAAAGAGTGTCGACGTAAAAGGATCTCACTGAACACAGGCCAATTACCAAAATCAAAACTTTTTACACTTTAAAGGTCACACTAAAAATTGAGAAACGGTTGCCCCAAATGTATAAAAAGATTAGCCAAGTATTTTTTGAAACGAAACTTTATCACTACACCCACCAAGACCCATAACCATCATCATCAGTCTACAGACGTTCCCATGATTAGTCCTATGAACTCCACGTGGATTTCAGCTCGTATAGGAAAAAATCAATGAAATGAAAATGATAATACAATAGTTATTTGTTATACAAGAGTGCAAAGTTGTTTTTTAACCGCGTGCTCAATTTTGATGACCGAGCAAGCGAAGGATTCTAAAATTGAATCACGAGCGCAGCGAGTGATTCAAAAATTAGAATCCTGAGCGTTAGCGAGGGAATCAAAAGAGCACCAGGTGAAAAATCTTTGCACTCGAGTGCAACACCTAACTTTTCATCCCACCTCAGCGATGAAATGACTAAATGCAAAAAAAACATTTACAATCACAAGATACTTTTATTTCAATTTAGGTATTAACTACTACATTATGAAAGGTAAGTATTACAGAATAGTCTTTAAATTATAACAAACAATACTTAGGTATAATTAAGAAAAATTGAAAGTAACGTTGCTACAGTTACTAAGTGTAATATTTTTGTTAGGTACTGTAATGTTGGTGTTAGTAACTTGTGTACTGTAACACCCCGCTCGGTCGTTACTTAAGGAACGGGGGGTTGTATCGAATAATAATGCTTTATAGCTTTAAATATTTATATTACTTTCAACATGAAATAATAACAATCAATTCGTCGTCGCGACCCGTCACCGAGTCCGCGATGTTCTTCTTTTTTCTCTTCTACTATATTTTAATGCAGGCCACGGTGGCTGCCAGTAAGTATGCCCGAGCAAGAAGTCTCGGTTGCTACAGTACTGATAAATTGGGCACCATGGAGGTAGAAGCAATAGTTATTTGTTATACAAGAGTGCAAAGTTGTTTTTTAACCGCGTGCTCAATTTTGATGACCGAGCAAGCGAAGGATTCTAAAATTAGAATAGAAAAAATTAGAATCCTGAGCGTTAGCGAGGGAATCAAAAGAGCACCAGGTGAAAAATCTTTGCACTCGAGTGCAACACCTAACTTTTCATCCCACCTCAGCGAGGAAATGACTAAATGCAAAAAAAACATTTACAATCACAAGATACTTTTATTTCAGTTTAGGTATTAACTACTACATTATGAAAGGTAAGTATTACAGAATAATCTTTAAATTATAACAAACAATACTTAGGTATAATTAAGAAAAATTGAAAGTAACGTTGCTACAGTTACTAAGTGTAATATTTTTGTTAGGTACTGTAATGTTGGTGTTAGTAACTTGTGTACTGTGTAACACCCCGCTGGGTGTGTTACTTAAGGAACGGGGGGTTGTATCGAATAATAATGCTTTATAGCTTTAAATATTTACATTACTTTCAACATGAAATAATAACAATCAATTCGTCGTCGCGACCCGTCACCGAGTCCGCGATGTTCTTCTTTTTTCTCTTCTACTATATTTTAATGCAGGCCACGGTGGCTGCCAGTAAGTATGCCCGAGCAAGGAGTCTCGGTTGCTACAGTACTGATAAATTGGGCACCATGGAGGTAGAAGCAAATAGGTTTAATGATGTTTTGAATTCACAAACTTAGTGCACACGATGTTCTAAATTCAATTTACTTTATCCTCTAGGGGATAAAAACGGCTTTTGCACTCAGATATCGAAGAGCAAAAATACTCTTTCCGAGATGGGGGGATGAAAATAGGTTTAATGATGTTTTGAATTCACAAACTTAGTGCACACGATGTTCTAAATTCAATTTACTTTATCCTCTAGGGGATAAAAACGGCTTTTGCACTCAGATATCGAAGAGCAAAAATACTCTTTCCGAGATGGGGGGATGAAAAGAGTATTATCATTGTACACCATATTATAAAAGACATAAAGAGGACAATAAAAAAAACTATACAAATGCTTCTTTAGGCCTTATCGCTAAAAATAAATAAATCCATAATCATCCATCAATACCGTGAAACAAAATATAAGTATTATTGAGCATTACAACCTTGCAACATTCAAGAAACTACATTCGCTCTCACACTCGTGTACTTTAACTTTGTTTTTCTCAGACCATTTTTGACTTATATACTGCATGACATTGTGAAAATGATACCTCATGTAATTTTTGCCAACTTAGATATATTTTTTTTACATGTTGTGATTGTACTTTATTTTTTTTGTGTTTGTTTGTGATGGAAAGTATCCTTTTATGATAGGGCATTTACAATATTTTAACGCTGTAAGCGCTAACGTAAGCTGTAACTGTAAGCTGTAACGCTAAACTGAATAAATGATATAGAATTTGACATAATCAAAGGTTCGTCCTCCATATTACAAAGTTAATGTTAGCTTAGCCATACGAGTATAGGAGATACCAATAGGAGTTTGATGGCGCAGTGGTTAACGCGCCTGGTCTGCGAGTGCTGAGGTTAAGCAACTTTCGCTAAGCCGGTCATCGGATGAGTGACCAAAAGTTTATCATCTCGAGCTCCTCCGTGCTTTGGAAAGCACGTAAAGCCGTTGGTCCCGGCTGCATAGCAGTCGTTAACAACCACCAATCCGCACTGGGCCCGCGTGGCGGTTTATGGCCCGTTCTCCCTATCCATCCAAAGGGAAGGCTCGTGCCCCAGCAGTGGGGACATGAAAATGAGCTGATGAGGATACGAGTACATCTGTAACATATTGTATTTACGAAGTTGAATAACTCGTGTTCGTTCAATGTTCAAATGTTGGTACATTTGAACATCGCGGCCGTTTGCACCTGCCACTGCCAGCCAGTTTGCATAGAAAGCCTATATTATTAACTAAACAATAATCGGAGGCCATTACACGTTAGGGAGTCTGCAAGATAAACGTTGTTACACTGAATGGCTATACAACTAAATTGAAGAATTCCTTGCCATAGTGCAGGATAGAACACTATTACATTTTTAATGGAAGATATACATTCATCATCATCAAGTCTGGCAACACTGGCCACTAAACACTGCGCTTCCAATATTTTTGTAATAATTTTGAAATCTTTCATCAAACCTCAGTTTTAATACGTGAATAGTGAAGATTGAGCTGTGATATAGTTATTGTGAGATATTTCTGGCTGATAAGACTACTAAACACTAAAGATAAATAATAAATATCACCAGTATAATTATCAAGTGATAGGCTGATGGGGTGGAAGTAGACTGTAGGATTATTTGTGCCTAGGCGTGCGTGATAACCTATGATAGTTTAATATACTGAGCATCACACTAAAATCATTCTCCAATCGCTCTTACTCGTACTCACTGCGTCGTTTCTTCTATCACATCACCAGTTCATTTTATATCCCCACTGATGGGGCACGGGCCTTCCTTATGAAAGGATAAAGAGAACGGGCATTAACTACCACGCGAGCCCAGTGCGGCTTGGTGGTTGTAAACGACTGCTAATGCAACCGGGACGTACGGCTTTACGTACCTTCCGAAGCACGCAATTTGGTAACCCATCCGATGACTAGCCTTTACGAAAGTTGCTTAACATAAACAATCGTAGACCGGGCGCATTAAGAGGGGGTATAAAGGTAAATCACCAATCGTAGATTTGATTTTAACACTAGAAGGTAAACCACGATTTACCCGAAAAAAATATCATAGATACTACAGCATATTTGAAAGGGACTGGCTTAAGCGAAAACATAATATATTAAAATTTTATCGATAAAATAAAATCACAAACTTACGTCTACTTTTCAACTAGAATCAATTTATTTTCAATTTGACGCATATTACTGAGCCAATATTTTAACACATAATATCAAATTATATTACCGAGCGACTGTATTAGCGATTTGAAAAAAAAATGTATATTTTACGAGTAAATAAACTAAAACTAATTCGGCGCTTACGACATTCTTATTCCGTGCAGAACGCTCCAGTCTGTCGCACCTGACCCGAGGTAACAGGCATGTTTTGTTTCATCGATTAGTCGCGATCACTCTGTTGAGACGAGAGGACTGTGTTTCTGTGCTCAGGGCGCCGAGAAAATATTTCGTTAAAATAAGATATTATTATCATAATATTGTTATTATTTCTTTTCATTGGTGATGAGTAGTCTCACCTTGAAATATCGACCCTTACGCATTAACTTTAGAGCTCACTATACAATGTATTAGAAGCGCTGAAGCAATGACGGCGACGCGGGTACCGGGTAAAGTATATGCAAAACAGAACGATGCTTTTGACCACTCGTATTGGTGGCAGTATGTATAGTAATTTTTTTTCACAGTACATATATAATTAAGTTGAATTAGCTATTCTGGAAGTATTGTATCATACTTCGTATATTACCGTACAAACTTGTGATTTACAATTATTTTGTATTTCAGAACTGCTGCAGCTCGTAAATGTCGTAATATCTCACAAGCCGATGAATGCTATCCGGTCAAACTCGTACGCAAAAATCTCTCATCAACTCTGTTAGTTCGTTACAGTTGTTTAATTTAAAGCTATTCGTATATTTATTTTTATAAAAACCATAGAATGTAAACATAATATTTATTTTTTTATATGTTAACACATGAAAAGTCTTAAGTCTAGTTGCTGACTGTACAATCCAGCTCGAAGATCTCGTAGATCTCGAAGAGCTCGCAGATGAAATGCCTCGCGATACCTGAAAAATGAATGTAAAAGCTTATTTCTATAAAAATGAACTTGAATTTGGTCCAGAATTATCTTTTCAAATATTTTACTAAATGTGGGTAGCACAGAAATTGGTCTAAAGTTAGTGGGGTCAGATGTGCTACCTGATTTGTATAATGGAATTACTTTACTGTGCTTCATTAGGTCAGGAAAAACACCACAGTCAATACATTCGTTAAATATGCAAGCTAAAACTGGAGCTATTGTCTCAATAACGGATTTAGTGACGTCAACGGAATTACCCCACAAATCAGCAGTCTTTTTTTTTATTAAGAGTTAAAAGTTTTAATTATATCTCTATAATCTAATATTTTTTGAAAACTAAAATGGTTTTCACTAGGTTTGACATTTTCCTTTAGAACCGCTTCAGCTACAGTGGGGGACGAGTCCAAAGTCTTTGTAGTTGAAACTGGAATATCAGTAAAAAACTTCTCAAATGCCGCAGCAACATCAGCATCAGAAGTTAAGATTTGATTTTCGAAGCTCAATTTGTACTCATTGTTACGACTTTTGACATTTCCAGTTCCACTATTTATAATATTCCATGTCATTTTTATTTTGTTATCACTTAGCTTAATCTTTGAACTCAGGAATTTTGCCTTTGCTAATCGACATACTGTTTTAAATAACTTAGAATATTTTTTGACATACAATTTGAAATCTTCACTCGTGTTATAGTTGCGTTCATCATATAGCTCATAAAGTCGCTTTCTACTTTTGTGGATACCAATTGTAACCCATTCACTAAAAGTAACAGTACCACTAACCGAGATCATCTTTGGAATAAAAGTTTTATTAAATTCTAAACAATATTTATAAAAGAAATCATTATAAAATTTATTTGGGTTATCATTATATTCTACATAACATATATTATCATAGAGATTGTTTTGAAGCGTTCCAGACGACCTGCAGTTTTTGGTACAACAGTGATAATCTGTTTCTTCACTTGCTGACACTGATGTGGAAGGCTGACCATTTGGCCACAATGATCAGAGTTTAGTTTATTAATAATGAGTTTAGACAGAGGTACTAGATCAGTGTATATATTATCGATACAAGTGGCCGAAGTGGCAGTTATTCTAGTCGGCTCCAAAAATAAATTATTCAAATTATATGATTGAAATAAATTTTTAATTTTGATAGAACCTGTAGACTTTTCTAACAAATTAATATTAAAATCACCGCAAACAACTATCTTTTTACCTACATTGCGGATTTTATATAATGCTTCATCCATTACTTTTTCAAAATAATCATACAATGCTGACGGAGGCCTGTATACACTTAATACAACAAGTCGCTCCAGCTCCACACAAGCTATTTCTATTGTTTGCTCAACCGAGAGGCTCATTATGTCTTTTCTTTCCTTTAATTTTAACTTCTTATCAATTATAATTAAGGAGCCACCATGAATTGAATTTACTCGACTGAACGAACTACCTACCAAATGATTATTAAAATTGAACATGAACTGATGATCTTTAAGCCAGTGTTCAGTAATACACAGAATATCAACTTTATTATCGTTCATGAACAATGCAATCTCTGGATCTTTGCCCATCATTCCTTGAATGTTCTGGTGAACCATACTGATTGACTGAACATTTTTAATAATTGTAGGTTGAGACGGGCTTTTCTTAGAATTAATTACACATTTATTTAAAATATTACCAAACATTTTGCAAGAGAATTCCTCTTTTGTCTTATGATTTTATTTAAAATCGTCATTAAAGAAAAGCTTTGTAAAAAAGCTTATTATAAAGTGTCTGATTACATTCAAGACAAAACAGCATGGGTTAAAAATGCTTCAATCACCCCAACAGGTATTTCTAATTTAAAATATTGTTAAGTAACTTTAAACTTGTATAACTTGATAACGGCATATAATTTTGTAAATGTCGTTACTTATGTATTAAACTGTGGAGTTTCTTGCGCCCATTCTTCTCCACAACTAAAAAATAGACGTCCTGAATGGGTAGTAGGTAAAAAAAATGTTTGGACGATTCAAAAGTACTTTTCTAAAGTTTATTTGAATACAAAATATTTGACACTTTGACTTTGACTTTGATTACAGAAAGTCTGTTTATCTTAAGTGTAAACAATATTTTAGTTTTTTTTACCATTAAAAAAACAATAAAATTTTTCATTAAATTTCAATAGTAAGTCCTATAAAGATTGTTACATTTTAAGACAAGTTAGAATGAACAGACCTTAAATACATAATTTAATGCAAAAATGTTTTTAACTTACCTTCTTTCTGTCTGTTCTTTGCAGTACAGGTACAAGCCAGGGAACGAATTCTGAAAAAAAAATGTAAACCTATGAATCTATGTAAATAAAGCGATATTTTTGTAATAAAATTAGACTTCTTTTTTTTTACATTGTCGACACTCTTTGAAGAAGAGATATAACAGTAAGAGCACTTACACACGAGCAGCACTTTGGTATCAATAGAGGTAACTGTAGCGTCGGATGGTAGGCCTTTGACCTTTAACGTGTCGACAGCAACCGCTGACTGTTGCAGTTACTTCTGTCGATAGCAAAGTGCGACTGAAAGGGATAATATAATCTACATGATACAAAAAATAATCTACATAATACAAAAATGCTTAAAGATTTCATGGCACCTACGCCTTTATAAAATAAAACAATATTAAATATTTAAAGTAGCAATATATAATAAAAATATATGATATCATTACTTACCTTTGCGTATTATTTACCACCAGCAAAGAGTATTTTAGTGTTTCGAAGTACAGCTAGGTGATCCGACTCGCACTTAGCCGGTTTTTATCTGATTATTTTAGGTATACTGTGCGCGATCGCACTAAACACGAGTACACACGAGGGAGCGACCTGCCGTTCTGTTGCGTTGGCCGCCACGCTGTACGCACGGACGAAAGCGGGGCGTGAAAGGGGCGCGGGTGGAATCTGTTTTTTTTCTAGGTTTATACGCCCTCTTAACCACTGCCTCAATATATTTGAAATCGGTTTTCAGTCCTTCACTTGCCTCGCAATCCCAGCCGTTTTATTATAATCACCAACATAGTAAAGTACACAGTTAAAAACAAATTATACTCCAAGTAAGTAGCGAATAACTTTGCTTAACGATTAGTACTGCCATCGTATTGACTGTGTTGAACAGATCCAATTAAAGTGACGTCCAATTAATAGTAGTGCAACGCAAATTGGAGGTTCATTAACGCCTAGCAATCTGTTAGTGTTAATAATGAAGACTTAAATGACGGATGGTTAATGGCTAATGACAATGCGTGGAGAGGAGAAAGTTTTATAGGTATGTGCGAGTACCTATTATTCCTATTTAAAATGTAATTAATTACATTAAGTTAACCTTTTTTTAGTGTATTTTTGTGTCGCTAATGCACCAATTATGGTTTTCAATTCTTTCTACTATTGGCATCGAAACTGGAACTATAGATGTTGGTGAATGCATGAAAAGTTATATTAATGACAAAAAGTTTACTATATCAACCTTCATATTTAACTTATTAAATAGATAGCTAATTGCGAAGCTTAAACTAGACCAACAAAAATCATGTGTTATTTTTTTTTCGTGCTAATGTGTTTATATCTTCTTGGTCCAGTAACCGGTATTAATAAATAAGCTAATAAAAAAAAATCTAATAATAAAAACAATTACTATAATCGATGTGCTGTAAATAATGTTAATGCACACAAACAATACGAGATCGGTATCACCACCACGTGTTAGTGTTACGTTAAGCGCCGCGTAGTGCGGGGGCGGTGGTTACATGCTCAATTTAACCGCTCGGTTTCGGGTTCACAGCCCGTGACGCAACAGGTTACTCGTTAACGCCGTTTAATGCGGCCGACGTTGTTTACGTTTTAAAAAGGTGTTTTTTTAACAGATGTGAGATGTTAAGTGCAGCGTGTTGTGATATATTGCTATCATTTTTTTTTGTACATATTCAGAAAATTAGGTGTGTTAAAATCAAAATGGAAGGAAGGAAGGTGGTGATGGAAGAACAAACAAACATCTATAATTTCACATTCATAATTGGCAGGATTAATTCTAAATCGTAATTAACATTTAATACTCTTATTAAAGCAAATGAAGCTGAACTATAAAGGCTACAAGAATGCATTAAAACTCGACTTGTGTACAGTTTAAATACATAAGCTTATATAGATAATTATATAACCTCGCGTATGTGGCAGCGGCGTCCATAATTCCATACAAATGAATGTAATTAATACTGCTTAACTTATAGCACAAATGCAAAATTACTGGGTGGACGACGGCTCAGGCTAGCTCATTATTTTAAGGTTTAAGAGATGTCATCTGATGTTTTGATCTGTTTACTTATTGGTTTAATATAGAGGATGAGCGGAATAACAGTATTTTTAGATCTGAATTAAGTCTAGTACTTAAACTAAGGTATTTTAAAACATTAATAACGGTTCACTCAGTTGCATCTTGCATGCGTAAAAAACTATTCAACAAAAACCAAATGTAAAAAAGGCATGCGCCTTTTTAAACAAAAATAGACCCTTTTCAATCGATTGTCATTCGATTTCACATTTGATCTTAAAGGATTCCGTTAGTAGATCTATTATCGATCACTACGGATGATTTATTATGGCTAATTGATATAATTCATACGGCGAGCCCCCGGGACGTCCGCTCCGAGGCTTGTCACCCTGACATGCAGTTTTGTGACAGTCCGTGACAAATTGTTGTGACAAAATATTTCAACAGTTGCGTCAATTTCTAACCAACCATCCGCCATTTTAACGAAATCTGTCGAACAAGTCCACGCATCCCTTCGCCATTGAATCAATTTAAAATTAAAATTTTATTTTTGAAAATGGAATCCATAATCGAACGGGCAAACGGGCGACGTTACGCTTCATCATCCGACATGTGTAACGTAGGAACGAATGACTACGCATTCTTTATTTAAATTTCTCAAACATGAATGAATGGATTCGCATTCAAGTATTTGTATTCTTGTACAATAAATCGATTTGGTCGATGATTAGACGTTTTGGTATTTCGTATACGGACGCTTTTGCTCGTTGTAATTTATATTCCAGTAAATTATGTTCACGTGTGCATATGTTAACAATTTATTGGACGTTACATTGTATTAAATATGCTTGTAAGTAATACTGATAAATCAATTTTAATTAGATAGGTACGAGCTCTGAAAAGATAGCAATCTACGTATAGATTTACTACAAAAAGAGTCATATACAGTTTGTAAATTGCTATCTGTCATACGTCACTCGTATGAAAGTAACGATTGTCTACGCTATTGATTCTGTTGAAATCGATTGCTGTCTCTAGTTTAATTTGTAGTCAATCGTTTGACAAAAGTAAAAGAAAAAAAGTGGTATTAGTAACGGATTTTAAATAATGTAGTGGATTAGAGGCGACTCGACCTCTGATCTGACCGACCGATCGACCGATGACTGGCCAATACCCCCACATAATGGTATTGTGATGGCACGCTATCACTGGACCTTTTTTTTTCTTTTAATACGTGTATTGTTTATTGTAAGCTACACTTGGCACTCTATTCTTTAGTCCGTGGCCGATGATACTTCTCTCATTTATAGTTCGATATTTGAATTGAAGTAGATACTTATTCGTTTGTTTTACTTTTGTCTGTGGTCATTTTGCGAATTAATTTTTTACTATCGATTTGAATAGACTTGATTTTCATGACAGACATGTAGCAGGTGATGATTATAGTCACTTTTTGAATTAAACAATAATTAAGGCGAGCTCTATGGCGGAGAAGCTAACGTGTTCGGTTAGCGATTTTGCAAAGCAAGCAGCTTAAGCGAAACCGGGTCACCAGATTAAAAGTTAAATTAAAAAAAGAAAGAAAAATTAAAATATGTCTCATGATAAGCCTTTAGAAGAGATTGTTGTAGGAAGATTGCAGACGTTGAATCCCACCAAATGGCATTGGGTGTGAGTTATGGCTCTCCCCATGTGCTATTGGTTCTTCTGAGAAGACCCAACAGTGATGTATACCTAAACATCATTTTACCAAGAATATTTTACAAAAAAGGTGTAAATATTAATAATGAACGTGGTTATTTGAAAATATTTTAAAATATAGGTATGCTGTATTTTAACAAAAGTCTTTCACATCGTCAGTTTGTACTCATGATCCAAGCCGCATGCGCATCATATTAATATGTATCAACACGAGGCCTTAACGCGGTCAAAAACAATGCCTTATTTGCATGAATTGTTGTGATGTGATATACTTAACATGATTCACCGCTTACAACTGATTTCCTAGCGATGTGACTCGGTAATATTAATATTAAACTATGTTAGTATAATAGTTAGTATAAGCTTTACCACCTCATTGATATAAGACATGCAGACATGGATTTGACATGCAATTGGTTCACTTGCCGCTTGTTTGATTTACCCAAATTTCGTTAACGTTTTAAATTCTTTTAAAAATAGAATATATTAAATTTATTAAAAAATATATTTAATACACAATTAACAATGTCAACCAAAATTATTAAAAACTTGTACCTAAGTAAAACAACTGCCTTGCTAGCTAATAGCTGAATGCATTTTTCTTTGTCTTGTGTGTTGTAGTTAAATAAACTTTCATTAATTAATTAATTCATAGTATTAATAAAAAACTATCATTGAAATCTGTTTCGTAAAAATACATTCCACCAAGACATATAAGTAATTTAGTCTAATCAGATAAAAGTAATAATTAATACCGGATAAGGCGTTAAAACTAAATATATAAGTTAAGCATGTAGACATATAGGTACAATTTAGCATGTACTTATACACCAGCGAACCGGGTTACAAAGTGTCTTAAAGAGAGCATGTTGCATTGTAAATTCAATAATCAAATAGTGAGTACCAGTGTATTGCCCAAAAGCCCATGAATATGTATTGGATCGCAGCATGAAGCCGTCAGGGGCGTGGTCGACATTGTCACGGATCACAATGGCTCCTGGATCGATTTTATGAATACAATGATCGATACCTACGCGAGAATCGACTCACATGCTCATATGAACGTCACTAATTAGGTTGCAATTATTCTAGGTCATGGTATCACCATAAATATGATAACAATCGACTTTCGATGTTAATACCGAAATTGAAATTTTAAGCATCGTGCTCATACGGCTACGATACATTTTCAACAAAATATCTATCTATCTATCTGTCTATTGCAACCCTTCTAGCGTCCGTCTTCGGACGTAAGCCTCTACTTTGCTTATTGGTCAAAAATAAATACTGATTATTATTCAGCTGTTCTCAATTTACATCAGAAGATAAGCATTTAAACACGTTAAAGTTATCTCTGTGTTCATCAAATAGCAACGATGTTTTTTGTTTCCAAATGTTAGCAATAAAACATTTTGTAAACAACTTCCTATCGGTGCCCACCCAGATTTAAGCGCCAAAACATTAAAAAAAACTTGCGAATAGTAAAACAATTTGCATTAAAAAGGTCGAACAATAACTAATTGCGCTCGGGAATAACGAAACGGCAACATGGTTTTTTTTTCCTTTTCGTTTTTTAATGGCGGCACATGAAAGCGGCGAAGGCGCGCCGAAACAAAAGGAGTCGTAAAAGCAGAAAATCAGGATCTATTCGCAGAAAAGAAATTTGCGCAAGCTACGTGTACTGTTATGAATCGATTTTATTAGCTTTTAAAAATAACAATGGCGATAGAATAATAATATCACAGAACAATTGGAGTAGTGTTCGTACTTTTAAACATGTTTTTTTTTAACTGTTTTTTAATGTTAATGACAAGGTAAGCTTATAAAACAGAATAATTTAAGCTCGTAACGAGTTTTTATTGGCAACAGGCAATTCATGAAATATGTTTTGTTTTACATCTGGCTACTTATCGGTATGTGTTAACTAATTGTGTGTTCTAATCTAGATTATCTCTAGAGGTAACTGAACATTAGCTATGATAGTTTTAGATACAAAAAGTAGATTCTAATTCGGTAGTAGTAAGTAAAGAAAAAAGCAAAGTAGGTTAAAAGGTGTGTTCAACACGTCTAGGTGGCGAGTGTCGCGCGCGCGCGCGGAATGCTCGCGATCGATTGGCCGCGCGCGCCCCGCCTCGCGTTACGTAACCATAGGCATGACTGTTACAGATACCGTGTTACATAAATACACATCTGTGATACTATCTATCCAATACACATATAGAGCATGGACTTAGCGAACGTCAAACGACGAAAGAGGATTGCATGCGTCATACTCTTTGGTTAATCGTTTTTTAACGTGGCGACTTTCTTTTGTCTTCATTTCTTTTTCTGATTTTGAATTTAGAAACTAAGATTCGATTTTTAAATTATTCCTTGTACGGTTTGTCATAGCGAAACATGGCTTGATGCTGTTTCAGGAAAAAGATGTTTCCCGTAAAGCGTGCTCGGTTGGACGTGAAAAAGTGATTGAATATGAATTGTAAAATAAGCATGCGACAAATCGGGACCGACAGACGCTTTTACAGAGAGATTGATCTCCGCCACGGAACCAATCTCTAAATAAAGTGGTAACATTTTTGTGCTATGAATATTTTATAGCAACGGATATTGGAATCTGACACTTATTGTGCTGGCGTAAAACTCAAAGTAAAGCGCCGTGTGGTGGTTAGCATCGCCAAGTTTCCAACAATTTGCACATTTGTGCAAAAAGTTACAAACATACCTACATAAACAGAAGTGGATCCAAGCAGGAAATCAAATTGCAGAAGGTATAGAAATAGATCTCGATCTAGATCAGACGGCGCCGACGCAATAACTCATAGATCTATTCACCGGCGATCGATGGATCAATATGGATGAGGCGCAAGCGCATTCAAGTGTCACAACCAGCGTCCGCGCAGCGATCGCTAGATTGATAACAACTTTGTCGGCTCTCATAAATTTATTGGATTAGATTTTTTTCTCCCACCTTTAACACCTCACTTCTTACTTATTTGATCTTATAACATTAAGATTTATATCTTGTTGTCAATTGTAATTAATATACGATATATGGCATTCCAATAAAAAAGTTGATAAATTATTAGATAAATGTCATCAAAATATTAGTATATTTTTTTTCAATCGTATTTCGGCGTCCACCGAATTTGACATTGAAATGATTTTGGACGGTGTCGCTTCGAGTGGCTATATAATGCCTTAATGAGTATAACTTCGACATTTCGTAAAGTATCGTCGCAAAATGGCTCGCCGGCCGTGCCCGACCTTGTCCGTCCGTCCATCCTTCGGCCTTCCACCTAATAACGACTAATCATATTCGTATTATGGCTCAAGCGATGGTGTGTTGACGGTTACAACTTTGCAAATGCGTTCGCATAAATTGACGTCCCTATATATTGATGTCTATATTTTTATTGAATGTAAATGAAACAGCGGTATTTTAAAATTAGCCTTGATTAATAGTGTAGAGGTTTTGGGAATCGTTAGAATTTACTTAACAAATTTATGGTATGGTTATACTACTTTAAAAACATTTATCTTACGGTGGAGCATATTGCCTTGATCTCACCTGATGTTAAGTGATGATAAGGCCAATGGCGGAAGCGCACTTCACCCGGGATCCTCAACTAGTGAGGCACTGGCTATCTTATCTCTAGCTGCCGGAACACAACAATGCTACAAACATTGATCTTATGGTGACATAATTAGAAAAGATAGTAATAGCTAGCCAGACGGACAAACAAGTCCTACCACAAACCAAACCGAGTACACAAACATGTATCCCCGTTGGGAATCAAACCCGAGACCTCTGGGTGGTCTTTGCCCAGACTAGACCACGGAGGCGGTTAATATACAATTAATTTACTGGAAATATATTTTTATGGTTTTGTGTGTACACACACATCTAGAGGGCTCCTAAAAGAAAGACTTCTTAATATTGAATAAGTGAAAAAAGTTATACAATCTGTCAACAAGCTGCAGTGATAGATACCTATTCTTTACTTGTGTACCAAAAAAACAGAAGAAAATATTATCCTTGTTTAACTATTACGTCATTAACTGCGTCAATAAAAAAAATATTTTATAGTTTTGGGTCCTGGCTGTATCTATGGTGAATCCATGTTTTATAATGAATGTGTAGAATAAGGCAGAGACGGGATGGGACCGTTGCACAAGCGTTTCCGATCAGTTCGGCAGCCATAATGCCTCCGTCCGTCCGGGATGATGCAAATGCTAGATTGTATTTTTGTTTATAGACATAGGGTGTTGTCATAACGATTTTATTTTCTAACACGCTATGATTACTTTCATTACACTTTTAACTAATATATGAAATAAGAAATAAAAAATGTTTTTTCTATATATTTTCAGGAGTCTTTTCAGGAGGGTGCAAGTGTACACCCAAGTACGAACAGGTGTACACAAGTGTATTTTGCTTTAAAGAAATATCCTTTCGCTTTGTAACATATAAATGTATATTTAATAGACCAGAAATATTTTTTAGACCCTAAGCCTAAGTACCAAATAAATTAAATGACTGTACAAATATTATTTTTGCTTCCCAAAATGGATAAATGCTCACCAAATTTTTACACTATTATTCAAATGATTGAGGATACTAGCTGCCCTACTCCTGTTAGGTCACGTGATGGGTTAGAAATTTAATTGAATGACGAGGTTATTTTTTTATTAGACAACAGAAAGCAAAAATTACCAAATTGAAACTTGAGGCATAAAATATTGGTGTTATCTACATATGTGGCGACAGAATAACATATTTGGTCTGAAATGCACATTGCACATGCACACACAAAAGGTATTCATATATTTTTATTGCATTTAATAAAAATATAAATTGTTGGTGTAGTTGAAACACAATTTGGTGAGCATTTATCCGTTTTGGTAAGCGTTTCGAATTTTATTGGTAGTAGAATTGATACATTTTTGGTAGGCGTTTAAACACAAGCCTATTTAAATTTACAAAACACCGCGGAACATCACACGTCTTTTAGTTTGTTCGTTATTATTTCTGCTGACATTGTAATTGTTTGGCAATGGAAAATAAAGTTGTCTTTATAGAAATTTTGTAGTTTGAAGTCAGGACTCTTTGGTAACCGTCTCTCGCTATTATTATTAGAATTGTATGCCAAGCTGTTGAGACTACAAAATGGATACTCTGATATTGACGTTTATTTAGTACTCATCAGTATTGTCAAAACGCATACAGCCTGTATGTGTATGACAAACGCAGTCACGGTGCGTACCCTCGGATGTGAGGCAACGGCGGACGGTCGCGGCCTTCCCGAGGACGTCTGTGTCAATAATACGGACATTTACCCTACTTCCTTTGGTCCTACAGATTAGCAGGTTGAAATATGTTTTGGGGGCAGTGGGTTATAAACTCCCACTAATATTTAACTTTATTTGATTGAGATAAGATTGAAAATAATGAGTAGCAACATATTCTGCCTTATAAAGAGTTAACTTAACATTTAATAGAGAAAGATAAAGAGTTCTCATTTCTGTTTCAAAGTAAAGCCGTGACAGTTTTTTAAATTTTGTTCACGATGTCAATTTTATCATTCTTAGACCTTATTACTAAGATAAGATAAATAAATAAACTTTATTGTACACCAAAAATTAAACATTTGACAAAAAAACTAACATAAAAATACACGTACAAAGGGCGGTCTTATCACTAAGAGTAATCTCTTCCAGACAACCTTTGGATGGACAAAAAATATTTGAATTTGAAGTGGGCTCGTCGTCGCGTCGGTGCACCATAAATAATTATAGTATAACTAACATAATAAATAATAATAAATACTTAGTACATATACTATTGATACAAACATAATAGTTATAATTAAAAGTACATATAAGGATGCATAGTAAATTATAAGAGCATATTACAGAGACGATGGTTTTTGGGACAAGTAATGATCCTTCAATAGCCTCTTAAAAGTTGCTAACGTTTTAGCATTTCTGATTGCTACAGCCAATGCATTCCACAATCGAGTAATTAACCCCATCTCTTGTTGGTTGTCTAAATAAAATTGCCTTGATCTCCTCCACCATGAACTTACATAACTTAGGCGTAGTGACTTACATAATTATAAGAACTCATATTTTAGCATAAAATTTATAAAAGAATAACCAACGCGATGGCTTATAGTCCAATCTTGTGCACCCCTCCATGGGATAAGCCGAGCGAACACATGCTGATAGTTTAAATTCTTTAGTTAGATCATGCGACAGTATAAAAATCCCCTTCTGCCATAGTTAACAACATAAGTTATTCAGTGACCGCACCGCACGAAAGTTCCGCAATAAACCTCCGTCCTCCCAGACGCTAACTGATCTGTGCAAATGTCTAATGAATTCTCTTTAATTCCGAATCAAAATTACTATTACTTCAACTAGTGTGCTCGGGGTTACACGAGTCAGACTTTCTAGTGCATCGTGTTGCTGACTTCCAACTCCTTTATAGTGTGGAGGGTAAAGTTTATATTCGCTTGACACTTTTACTTTAGGTCTTAGCGAATTTTTGAATGCGGTCGTGCGATAATGAGTTTTGTTGAGTGAGTTTTAAGGTAGGTTTTCGTTTGTGTTGATCAGGTTTCAAGGGCCGAAGCTACTAAATGGTACTAAGGCGCTTTCTGCGCAGGCACAGGTCGCGGGATGAGCTCAACCTTTCACGCGGGTTCGATCCACAGTGGGCGCGTCTCGTGTTTTATGTTTTATTGTTTTAGTGGAAATGCTACGGTGGATATTTGTTTCTATTGGGAATCGAGACTTGGTACAGGATGTTTTGTTATATTAAATGCATACAGCAAAAGGCGAACTTAATGCCCTGAAGCATTCAGATATGGTAGCTATTTACATAGAAACATAACGACTTTAAAATAAGACAAAACTAAAGGTTTTTTGAAGCCATGTGTTTTGACAGGTGAACTATATACGATATACATAGCTTTAAAAATTACAGAAAATATACAGTTTACATTATAAAATTTCATTTGTTTCAAATCTAATATTTTATTCTGTTAATTAACTTTTAGTTTTAAATATTTTTTCATTCATAAGTAATATTAAAGATCATCTAAAGCATGCACCTGTGCCCCCACTGTGGCACAGCCCGCGGGCGGTATTCTTCGCATTTCTCTCATCTCGCGCGGTGTTGCCAGCATTTATTGAAATGCTGCCCCACGGATTGTATGTTAATTTTTACAGCGGCAACACCGTTGGACCACATTCGCCCTTTCAATGGATATTATGATGTAATTTTTAACCTATTTATTAATCCCTATTGTGGGTAAACCAGATCTTTGTAACGGAGCATGGGATTGCACCTTATTTTCATTAAAAAGCCATTGTTTTGCCTATATTTTTTTAATGGGATTTGGCATCATGAGTTTTGAGAAGCAGGAGAGAGAGATCAAAAGGATTCCCGTGCATGAATACCTATCTACTCAAATTAAATTTGAACTCAAGCTGAGGTCCTCACCTTAACAAGCGCCTCGAGGAATCTGGTAAAGGACAGCGTCAACTTTGCTTTTTTTTTCGCTTGGATTTTTTAGTCAGTTCTGCTTGTAGAACCATTATATCACTGTTCATAAACCGGCAATGTTCAATATCTGGGGGCACGGCAGTGCCCCCGCCAAGTCGAGCAAAAAAGCGGCACGGCCGTACCATCTTTTTCTCGAAACAGTTCAGGCCATTTTCGACCCCCTATAACTTCGTTGTGGATAAAACTAGAAGCCTTAATCTTCAGTAACCAAGCAGGCATTGTATAAACACGGTATATTTTAAATATCTTTCAATTTGAACCAGTAGTTTATGTATTATAATTAGTCCAAGTTTCTTAATTTTGTCACTCACTCACTGACTGACTGACCGATCATCGAAGCTTCAAATTTAGAACCCAATTAATGTTTAGTGTATAAATCAAGGAAAATCTAAAATATTTTGCAATTTAGGTCCAGTTTTCTAGATACACCAACTGCATAAATAACTTTGTAATCCTATATAAATATATGTATAGGATTACAAAGTTACATTTGCAGTGAAAAGCTTATAAGACAGAGAGTGGGCTTTAAGAAAATCCGTTGTTGGTATTCAAGAAGTAGAAGGTACCCGAAAGAGAAAAGGAGGATTATCTACATCTACGAAGGGAAAAGAGGATTATCTACAAAAAGAAATGAGATGCCATCAAAAACATACTTGTAAAAAAATCCAAGTCTCGCAACTCAGATCTTCCACCGTAAAAAGTTGTAAGATCCATGTAAGGGACCTTAATTAGCTAAACCAAATTAGAAGGATTGGATCTTGAGGGGGGAGTAGGAGTTGGGAGGGGAGAGGGGTGAGAGATGGGCCTCCGGTACATGCATTCACCGGACAAAACACAACAGCAACGAGTGCCATTGTTTCACGCCGATACTCTGTGAGAGGGTGGTATTACGCCGGGTGAGCCGGCCCATTTCGTGCTGCAACGCAGCGTGGCTCTACCACTCAGACACTGTCACTCATCTAGCACCACACAGGGGTCAAGTGCAGAGTCTTGTAAACCTACAGACGCAAGTAACTTTAACCCCCAAAAGTATGTTTTTGATGGCATTACATATTTTCTAGAAAAAAATATGAATAGTGCCATTTTCCCCCCAATATTTTTAATCATTGATGCTAGGTTATTATGTCTTTAGTATTTACATTGAACCATAAATAATGAAAATCACATTATCGAACACTGTTAGACAAACTAATAAACAAATAAATCACTAATACAGCCATCATACTTTACGACTGAATTACAGGTTGACAACTTTAATGATATGTAATTGCATAGCAGAATCACTACGAAAATCTCTTGCAATATGCAGAAATTGTAAACGCATAAACTATTGGCTGTTTATATAGTGACAGTGTAATAATACTCTTTGGAGTTGCTCGCGAGCTTTTAGTGGCTTTATTAAAAGGGTCAGGCAATTTTAGGTGACAGCCGTATAGCTGCAACCCTGGCGCATCTATCAAACAATATTTTATAGCAATTTCGTGTTGCGAATTCGCAGACATGTAAAAGCTAATAGCGTGTTAGAGCAAGTAAGGAGTAGGTATGGCGTATTTTATTACGGCTAAAATTTTGATGAACTTATGTAAGTTATTCGGAAAAGTTTTGAAAGGTTTCCACAAGCGGGTATTGGATCCGCATCCTCTGTCAAACTAAGTCAGGAGCATTTTGGCTATGTCCAATTTGAGAAATTTAGATGCAACAAAAATATGCGTTGTGTAATTTACTCATATTTACACAAACTTATTGGTCCCAGGTCCGATCTTATTGTGCTCTGTTGGTATTAAGTATTGTTTCAAAGTCTGCCTTGCTCAACCACCACCACATTACTTATTAATTTATTTACTTAAAGAGACAACAACAGCCATATTTAACTTCTAATTTGACAATCTTACCAAGACTAAACATATTCGGCTAAAAAGTTGTCCACAGAAAAATAATAACAAAAACGTCCATAGAGGCAACTGCTTAGGTATATTATGCTAGGCTTACATTTAAAGAACAATTATCTATATATTAATACGTGAAGCAAAAACTTTGTACCCGTTTTTACGAAAATTGCGCAGACGGAGGAGTATGAAATTTCGCACACTTATAGTTTATATAGAGAAGGTTATCCGAATGTTAATATTTTTTTAAAAGTAAGCATAAAAAATATATTAAATCAACAAAAACAACATTACACACACTATCATGTATTTGACACACACGTATTGTTTGTCTTTAATGCGGCCGACATCTGTCAATGCCAATCCAAACTCACATTCTATCTTTTCTTTTTCATTGCTTAGGATACAATCCGTGCAGCCTTAATAAAATTACGGTCGAATTTCGACCACTGGGCGACCACTAGTCCTAATAAAAGCAAACCGTCACTAGCAGTATTGAATATTAAGGCAACCATAATCAGTACATGCTTAATAATATGATATAATATAATCAATATAATTTGTTAATTAGCATAAAATTTTACAAAACCCACAACATTTTTTTACTTGTTAATCGTAACACAAATACCTCTTTTCCATCTACAAAAGCGAAACAACCACGAACCGGTACCCTTTAAATTTTCATATAGTATATCAGTGGGGCTGCACGCTAGCCGCTACAAAATAATTGGCTAAAGGATTTACAATAAGTGCGCGCGAGTCGCGACCCTGCGCGCGCGTAAACTAGACGTAATGCCACGCATGGTAATGCAATCTGACGTCATAAACTACGAACCACACTCCACTGTTCACAAAAGCCTTGCTGTAATCGCTGTCATATCAATAATTAGAACGGTCCTAAAATTTTGAGTCTTGATTATCAAAAAATTTGGAGCTCGATGGCGCAGTGGTTAACGCGCCCGGTCTACGATTGCTGAGGTTATACAACTTTCTGAAAAGGCCGTTCAACGGATGAGTGACCAACAATGTATCATCTAGAGCACCTTCGTGCTTCATAAGCCACGAAAAGTCGATGGTTTCGGCTGCAATAACAGTCGTTTACAACCACCGCACTGCACTGGGCCCGCGTGGTGGTCTATGGCCCGTTCTCCCTATCCATCCATAGGGAAGAAGGCTTGAGCCCCAGTAGTGGGGACAATGTCATCAAATTGTTACTAAGTACTAACTTTTCAATTGCTAATACTCCTAGCATCACTAAATCACCTAAACATCATCAGCATCGATAAAGCTCTGAATTGAAATTCTTTGCTTTATAAATAGTTTTAGTAAAAGAGTTCGCTGTCGTAACGGCTATTGGATAAGGTTGCGTTCTTAGGAAGGCACGTTGAGCCGTTAAACCCCACTAACCCGTATAGGTACACGGTAGTTATGGCTCTGTTATGTAACGTGTTAACGTTTATATGCGAATGATGCTGAATTGGAAAATAACTCCGATCAACTATTTATTCTTGTCTAGTGCATTTAACAGCGAAAACAAAAGACAGATTGGTAAAATCTAGATGTTCGGGCGAATATCTTGTCTCGCAGACTCGGACTAGGATTTCCTTACGGCCGGGCGGCGCCTTTCAACTTCGTAATGGTTAACCGAAGTGACATCCAGGTGACACTCGCACACTTTATCGCTACTAACGTGGCTCACGGTGATGGGAGACGCGGGCGGGTAAGCGACATACAAAGTTACGTTAATACCGATGTTGTGAGCAATTCTCTTGTACATGCAAATTGTCTCCTTACATTTACAACGATAGTGAAACTTTGATAAGAAGATTGAATAACAATATATTCTTTATTCTGAAAAACAAAATTACATCTCTTTTAACAAACAGTAAAAGTATATATTTATAAGTAAACATAAAAGTGGCAACAGTGTCTAAACTAAGCCGTAAGCTGTTTTCTTTTTTATTGTTATAAAACTAACTAACTCTTGGGATAGAAAGAGCTTAAGTGTATTTGGGTGTATGTTTAAGTATGTTTATATGAAGGGGTGTGTGTGTGTGTGTGTATGTGTGCGGTTTGTGTGTGTGTATGTGTGGTTATTTAGACCATGGTCTGTGTTAAGAGCACACGCAACTTTGTGCGCTATGTAATCGAATATTACATGATATACTCCGCATGCGTGAAAATAAGAAATTACAATGGTCTCATTAAGAGTCATAATTGTGTTTAGATACATGTTTACATTTTTTTACATGTTTTTTATGTTTTTTTATATTATTTATTCTATTCATCTTTCATCATACGATATGCAATAAATGATGTGAAGTAGGAGATTAGTAAAACAGCGGTGCGTCTCACTTGATATACCAACGTTTGATATAATTGAGCTTTAATAACGTTCATTTTACATAATAAATTTTGTTATACCAACATTTAATATAATTTTATTTATCATAACGTTTACTTTACATAATGTTCATTTTATATAATACCATTTAGTATAACGTTCATTTCATATAATTTTGTTTGATATACGCTTCGTTTAGATATAACTATTATTTAACCCGTAACGCCCCGCAGGTTCACATGTGAACTTAGAACAATTGGTTTTAATTGTGTCTGGTTTTACGGCGCCTGACAGATTAAGATAATAACGTTACAAATAATGATTGATTGATATAATCTTCACTTGGTATAACAATCAATTGACATAATAATCTGTTGGTATACAGTGTCAGTGATAGAAACGAATTGCTGCAAAACCGACTCCACGTTGTCTTGTCTTCCCTACCCCTAGAGTGTAATGTAAGCCCGCGTAGGCGCGGAGGGGCGAGGCGGCCCGTGAGCTGAGGAGCAGGTGATCTGTGACGATAAGCTCGCGTGGGACCGCCAGAGCCCCGCAGCACCGGAGCCGTGACAGAAACTATGTTTGCTGCATGTGTGCTTGCTTGCTTGCATTATGCATGTTTGTCTGCATGCTTTCTTGCCTGCATTCTGTATGCTTGCTTGCATGCTGTATGTTTGCTTGCATGCCGCATGCTTGCTTACATGCTGTATGCAATTATATGCTATTTTATGTTAATAATTGTATATTAAAAGATATTATATAAATTGGATTTTATATTAAGTAATCATTACTATGTTTTAAGTATTATACAAAAATAGTGTTATCGTAAATGAATGTTATACTAAATGTTCTTATACAAGATAAATGTTATGTGTTTTAATTATTATGTCATGTAAATGTTATATTAAATGAGTTTAGCTCAATCGTTTGTTATACGTTTCAAAATTATGTATTTTAAAATTATATCATTCGATATCGATATGTTGTTATATTATACATTACACACCCGTAAAAAAGAGCTCGACGACCGGCGCAGCCATTTGGTCGTTCCGTTTGCGTCGTAAGATAAGCGACTTTCGTAGCGCCTGTATAGAGATGGGTGAACAAATTAAAATAGTTCGGCATTCGTGGTACGCCATTAGACCCAGTTGTTCTCGTTAGATGGAAACTGTAAAACTAACCAACCCGCAAAAAAAGGAATATAATGTACCCCCATGACAGTTCAACAAGTTTTATTGTCATATTGTTATTTTCAGACCACTCAAAATGGCATATCGCTCACTCAGTCCCCTGTCCAAACATAAAGCCAATTGAACAAAAATTTTACACTAATTAAAGTTGCTTATTCGCTTATTCATGACCTGTCAAAAGTAGGAAACAATGTCCCGCTCTTCGTTTGTCACTTGTGATCCAAAGCCCAATTGTCGGCAGCCTAGTGTTCCAACTTTACAATTGAACGTCCAATCCCGCACACTCCTAATAGTTTGTGCGTGTAATTGGAACTGACTATGTTAAAGCCTTTATAAACCTCTGGATCACTTATTTCGAATTCGACAAGTGCAAAAACAATGGCGAACGACCTCAACATACCAAAGCCTTTAAACGGCCACGGCTACCACGACTCCAATGCCACAAAAAAGAAAAAAAGTTGATCTCATAAAATGGCGACGAAAAATTATAACCCTAAACCCGCATTGTACACTAATTCTTAACGATCCACGCGTCAATTGTTTATTTTTATTTATTTCAAATTTCATCGCGATATTATTAAGTTTATTGCGATTACGATCTCGAGAATTCATTTTTGACGTTTTTATTCGTATTTATGAGATTCCATATGGCGAAGCCAGTCTTGCCATGCGGACGAAACTATAATTTTGCAACCATAACACTTCCAAATACGGTAGATTATGGAATGACACAGAACTTTGACACGGGTTAAATAAATTGTGGAGAAGTGACGTCGTGTGACCGCTCTAAGATTTTATTATGAAAAAAAATGATATTTTATTTTTCGAATTGGCCTGCTAACGCTCGCAGCGGGCGGTTGTAAGCCTTTTCTAAATTTGTACCTTAAGTACATTGCATAAAGTATGGTTTTCCATTAAAAGCTTAACTAAGGTTTCCGAGGAATCGCATCCCGTGCATTTTACTTCTCAGCTGGACGTTGATTTAATCTAGGCTGCAGACTATTTACTATAGCACTGAAAATTGTTTGAATAAATTTTGAATATTAATATTCGAATATTGAGTGTGTAAATGACGATGGAGTAAGTGTTAATATCTTTGTAAAAAGGTATACTTTTGAATAAATAATAACGGAGTGAGTCAATACCATATACCTATAAGTTTTTTTAAATGTTACTAAACATGTTAATACCATATTCATATAAATGTAACACCAGATATGTATTTTTCGCCTTAATAATTAAAGCACACAAGAAGTAACGCTGACACGGAATATTCAAATCCGGAATCGGAGAGGTGCTAAATATGAATCTTAATAAATATTAATAAAGTAATTCCGATACAATCTATTTAATTTTTTAATCGATTGCACTTTTAATCTAAATGTATAAATCGCATAAATTCTATATTTAATCGTTTTTTTATTGAAATAATGCGACATCTTTTTTATACCTTATAAATATAAATTCTGCTTAAAGTTAACCGTTTATGCATGTAAACGATTATGTATGTATTGGGACAAAATTAAAATAAAATTGTTGTCGCTGATTGAATCGTCAAGTGTATGCTCTGTTGGTTGCTAATTGGAAGTCCGCATTAGCAGTATTATTTCATATACGCAAATTAAAATATAGCATTTATTACCACAGCGGGCACCGTGAACGGGTAAAATGAGCTTAGAAACTTGTAGATACCATCAGTGTGCCAATGACATGTCGTAAACATGGTATGAAATTAAAAACGCCACGATAGTGATCGTCGGATCGACAGTCCGGGGAATAATACCACATGTTTATGGCCTGATACCATCTTTATAACAGTGGTCTATGGCGCTTAAGCCTCAAGTAGTCATCCCATAGTTTTTCTAGCTTACCGCTAAGTATAGAATATCGATCTTGTCTAAATAAAGAGGGCGTCAACTTCTTTTTGAATTCCATAATATTTCTGTTATCTCTTTGTTTTTGTTACGGAACCTGTATTGTTGAAAACTGGTCGTGTCGAGATCATCGGCTACGATTATAAGGAAAGATGGCTCTTACTTCTAGATACGGGCACATATTTGATTCAAATATTAAAAATTTAACTAAATGTAACATTGAAGAAAAATTAAAAATTTGATCACGAAAATGGACAAAAGAGTTCGCGTTGTAGATCGGGTCGAAAGGTTTTTGGGGAACAACCAGCATTAGCTTATAAAAATCCTACATCTGGGTTTAGGCAGTCCCGTTAAAATAGTGATTTTTTATCTTTCTTCACAGATCAGACACAAAGAGTGAACATGCCTTTCTAGGCACAGAGGTGTTCTACATAACTAATTTTGGTCACCCATCCGTTAATCAGACATTGCAAAAGTTGCTTAACTTTTAGGATCTTTAGGATTACGTTGACACATTTTGTCAACGTAATAGACGCTGCGTCATAAAGCTCTTATGGATGATAATAGGAAACTAACAAACTGATTCGAGTGAACCAATATCGCCATATATATTATTACAGACTGTTAGTATCTCGAGTAAATAAAACTTGACAGTAATAGACTAATCTAACAATCAACAACACCTGAATGTCCAACACCACGTAGCGACGCAACAGCAGAAACGGGCAATCCGCAAAACGCCTGGGAAACCGCGTTCGCTGCAAGCGATTCGTGCTATGTAATGACGCACGACCACGCGGCTAATGCGACGGTGTATGGGAAACTAAAGCAATGTAATTGGGACTTCTGGAACTATTAGCCCACGGTGTTGACTCACGATAACTGTTTGGCCTAAACAATTCGAGCCTTTCATCTAGGTGCCGCGTTTGAACGATTGAAATGTGTAAAGTGCAACTTCATTTCGCACAAGACCAACCAACTGTATGTGGGTTTCGATAAGAAATCAAGCTTAAAACAAGACTAAGTAAGATAATCAGCTGCTTTCCTAAATGATTTGAAGTTTTTTGCGCTGATTCAGAAAAAAACAATTCCTTGTAATTATGACCTATGTTTGTCCTTATCAACTAAATTTTACTCTAAGGATCGTTATAAATAAGCAGTATGATGTTTGATAAAATGTGGCTTACATGTCTTTTTATTGTTTAAAAGCTATCTAATGTCTCAAATTAGTCTAAATTTAATCTAAGAACAGTATTTAAAAGTTTTATTAATAATAAATTAATAACAAAATAGGTTCAAAATAGTAATATTATTAGAGCTATTCAGTACTGAATAAGGCAATAAAATAAAACTGGAATCTTTTAATGCTCTTATGATGTTACTCTGGTTTTATTACTTAAAGAAAAAGGTATATATTAAAATAGCTCTATAAAGGCTATAATTAAATGATATTTACTTAAATTCTAATTTACTTTAGCCATTTCCTCTATAACTATAATCTAACTAATTAACAGCGACACTTGGATACTGAGCTGAACAATTAATTACTTTGAATTAATTTCCAACTAGCATCAGTACTTAAGTTTAGGTTTAAACTTAATAGTTTAGGCTTAACGCCAGCTATCGGCGTCCGGACATATTATAACTCAAGATAAGACCTATAAAGGTATTAATGGGGTGCTTAAAGCGACCAGTTTTGACCGCTCAGTAATTAAAACTAAAGCCTGGAATTATACCAGTTTATAGTTCTGTGCGTAACATCGCTGCGCTAAGGTTCTCAAATAGATTGTAGAGTTTTTAATATTATATTAGTATTTTCTATTATTTTACATCCATATTTCGATTGCAAGGATACTTTGGTTAGTTGTTGTGCACACGCCTGTGAAGGTTTAAGTCGGTAAAACCATCACAGGATACGCTAGGTTACATGTTACCCGCGGTCGGGCTGTATTTTATTAAAATGTTGCAGACATTACATTTTAATAAAGAAATAGTCTCTTCTTATTAAAACAAGAAGCTTATTGTGTTTGAAGTCAGTCAATTAGAGCTATGTAGGTTAGCTTTTAGTATACCTGTCTATAGTTAGAGAGAATAAGTAATGGAAATTAATTATTATATTGAGTGATGGTCGACATATATAATTGTTGCGTTTAGAGGGGCAGTAACGAAATAACCATTTTTTATATATTTTTAAGATGTATAGTTATACTTTGCAAATAAATACAAACGTTTCAATGAAATTTTCGAAGCACAAATTTTTTTGTCGATTTAAAACATCTAAATATATGGTCTTGTGTTAATAAATCACTTCCATATAGGAAATTCTGTTGCTAAGTGATCAAACTCGACGCAGCACAACCGGGTGTTGATCAAAATCTCCGATGCATTATGTGTCTCTCAACTCTATGTCTTTCTGTATAACATATTATGTTCAAAAAACCACACAAAATAAAAACATTGCAATACTTTTTAAAATTGAATTTAAATACTTCAGTTAGTAAAACAATCCTTTTTCAAACTAGAAGTTGTCCCTAATAATAAACATTTACGTTTCGTGACATAACCGAGTTCATTATCATTTAATGAACAGCACGAGCTATTTGCACCATTAATGTCCTGATAATTGGTGGAGCAAAAACAATGCTAGCACGCTCCAGTTTACCGCAATCATCTAGATCTTCATAAATCACGGCCAATTGGTATTCGCTTAATAACGACATTACCATTGTTTAATGTCGCACGCAGCGTACTGGCAATCATGTTTTCAGATCATTGCTGAGTTTCAATGAGATACAATGAATTAATTGGGAAAACGTTGAATTATACGTATCTGGGGGCACGCCAGTGCCCCCGCCAAGTCGAGCAAAAAAGCGGCACGGCCGTACCATCCTTTTCTCGAAACAGTTCAGGCCATTTTCGACCCCCTATAACTTCGTTGTGGATAAAACTAGAAGCCTGAACCTGTTTCTGTCCTAATTTTACACAAAAGAGTTTGCATTCCATGAAAAAATCACATGATTGTATAGCTGGCAGTTTGGCCATTACATGAAAAGCGAAAATTCTAATCGATGAAGAATCGTATGGAAGCAGTAATAAGAGTGTGTTGTTTTATCAATTTCTTTCATACTCCATACAGGGTTACATTTTTTTTTTAAATATAAGAAGGAGGCAGACGAGCAGGCGGGTCACCTGATAGAGAGTAATTACCGCCGCCCATGGACACCCGCAAAACCAGAGGAATCGCAGACGCGTTGCCGGAGTTTGACGTGTTGAACAAAATACGAAACCTATGAAAATTTAATTTGAATTTAGAACATTAACATTAGGATTTGAAAACTTTATATTATATACTATTAAACGACATTTGACATATATTTCTAAATATACACATTTTTCTGATAATCCTTACAAAACATAAACTTGCAAGGTGTTTCGATTTTTCTGATGAGAAGTGTATATTAAGGTAATACTTATTTCAAACATTGCTAAGTGGTGCATGCTATTTGTATCCCTGAGTCATCACTACAGATAAAGCTAGGATGGTTCTGTGGTTTTTTTGTGGTTAAACCTCGGTGTTGGTACTATTAATGAAATTATGATCATAAACTGTTTTTTCTGTATTACACAAATAATTAATTAATTAATTAACGTTTATTTTCTGAGTTATTAGGAGTTTTATCGTTATAAAGGCATGGTCTCTATTTTACGAACACACATTAAATTCTCTTCAGTGTATACCATCAAACTAAAAAATAAAAATAAAAATGTTAGACACCAAGCTTCTTCAATATCGTCCTTTTTAGCAATAATAATTTCATTTATAATCGAAATAAACATAAAACCTTATTTCGTGATAACCAACAAAAAGTATAATAACCAACACACACGAGAGCGACAAAGGTTCCATAAATAATATTATCGTCAATAACGGCTGGCGCACGCGTGGGCGGCAACTCCGTGGGAACCTCTGATTCCTACCATTCCTGCCTATTAGCAATTCGTAGATCCCAGATTGGGACTCGGAGCCACACTGAATCAGGATAGTAGGCTGACGGCTCTTACTACCAGATTTCCGATGTCTGTGATTTATACAGAAACGTTCACTCGAAAACTTTTGTTATCGGGGTAGTCAGAGATTTTGATAGTTTGGTGTTGGCCGCAGATAGCCTTTACAGCGTCTCCGGACTTGCTTGGGAGAGAGAAACTGGTAGTGATTAGTAGAGTTGAGTGTGTACAATCTTATAAACGTTTGCTCTAAGAGTAGTCATAGTCACAAAAAGGACAGGGCCCTAGTCGTACATACAAGGTAAACGGTCTATATCACACTGAACTATAATTGTTTTTGTTTTTATATAAAGCGCAGTATAACAAATAATTATTACTCTCTCGACTCAACTTTCAACATAAAAGCTGTTTAGCGACTTTCGTTGTTGACTTTACAAATAATCCATTAACGTCTGATCCGATCCGAACCCCCGATCCGATCCAAACCCCTCGGAGCATCTTATAGGGCACGGGGATACGCACTAGTGCCTAGAGTAGACTTACGAACCGACGGCATAGTGACATTCATAAGAGTTATTTGTAGCCTAAACTGAATAAATGATTTTGAATTTTGACATAAGTCTTTCTCAAATTTCTCCAGAAGTCTCGTCATTTGGCAGTCCCCCACCAATCTTTTCTATAGGAGTCGGACTCTCAAAAAATAATATACACATTAAAAAAAACATAGTTAAAGTATCACAAGCAATAGTTTAAGAAGGGAATAACGTGGCGTGCCCATTATACGGAGTAAGTGTATCGCGTCAGCTGCTCGGACGTAGCAACCTCTTTAAAGACAATTCCAGCCATTCCAACTTGCATACAATTTATTTGTAACATAATCTCTATATTTTAGGATCAGAGGTCAATTTACAAAAATGACAACGCGAAAGGCTCACGACAGAGACGGCTATATAAATTAGGGTGAGCGCGAGAGAGACGCAACATACAGCGTGGCAAACGCCCGGGGCGCCGCGATATCCACAATGATGATATTACTATAAGATGGGCCTTAATTCTGACACCTAACATATCATTTCGTTTTTATCACCTCTATTTTGATGAGGTTAACGTTGCAATTGGCGCGTGCGTTCTCGCGGCGGCGAAGGCATCGTGGGTACACGGCTTTGGTTTATTATGTGTTGGACAAAATGAGGTTATTAAAGTTCTTGTAATAAGGTGTTCGCTCCGTGCGAGCGTAAGTATTGATTTAAACATTTTCGATGTTAACGTTTAGTACTAGAGCTAAAATGTCTTGTGATAACATAAATTATTGATACATCTATAGTTAAAAAAAAAGACACTGCACTACCAACTAGTAGTGCACCTGATCCGGCATGTCATGGGGTGCGGGTTCGAATCCCGCTCGTAGAATTTTTTCAACACTTTGTTTTTTTTTTTTTTTCAAATTGTAATTTGTTCGCAACAATATTTGCGTAAAAGTGAATAGTTGTAACCACAATGGAAGCGGTAGTGCGCTGGATTCTTTTGATATGAAACCCAATGACATTTGGTGTAAACCTAGGTAAAAGATCATAAGAGCAGAAAGTACGTGACCTATCCTAGTAGATGAAAATTTTCCTTCTTAAAAAAGTACTGCTAACAATTAAAGCTCCTCTTCGCCTGCCATCATCTTTCATGTCAACGTAAGTCACAACCTCGATGGCAAAGATATCCACCCAATATTCGGAGTACCTGGATGCAGTTCCTAGTTCTGGCAAAGAATGTTTCGGATCTTCAAAGTCAAGCTTTGTGAGCTGAGTGGTGAGGCCAATACAATGTAGCGATAATTTGATTTCAATGATGGAGGTCTTCAGCTTTTAATACTTACTTAGTTTACTTTTGACGTCGGCCACACCACTAGAGTCGCCTACCATGTAGGCAGGATTGTAGTCAAATGCATGTCCGTTTAATATTTAAAAAAAATATATCTACAGAAAATAATTATAAATAGTTTCAATAAAATTTCATTTGCACTAATGAATTTACGATGAGCATCGCTTATAAAAGGCAATTAACGGCAAAGCAAACACGCGAGTAATGAAGGTGAGCTTTTCGTTAATGTGTAATTAAAACTGGTCTATAATCGCCCGTAATAGACCAAACAGAGACATTACGAGCCGCCCTGAGCGGCGCGGGCGCAGACGCGTACATACGCTGGAAGAGACAATTGTGTTAATACCTTATTTGTTTAATTTAACATATTACATTATTTTTAATCCCTATGCTATTTCTATGCATTTACGGGTTTATATTCTATATTTTTAATACTTTTTACCTTAACTTTTACAGTTATTATGTACACCAATGTAGCATGCAATAAATAATTTAATTATTTTAATTTTGAATTTGATGAAGTAACTAAATAATTTTTTTGGTTCATGTTTTGTTTTATAGTGTTGCAATAAAAGTATTATCTACATATCTATCTATATTTTTTTTATAAAGCCATCCAAGGCCAAGGCGCTTCCCCTTTGTAAAATAATTATAAAAAACAAAATTATTTCAAAATCGTATTTTTTACTCTTTAAAAAAATTAATTAACCGTTTGTTTTCCAAAATAGTGTACATTACATAATAAAAAAATAAGTTATTTTATAATGCAATAAAATAACTTATTTTTTTATTCTCATTAATATTGTTCATAATAAACAGTATCATTTCATTGATGTTGTAACTATTTGATTTGATTCGAGTTGGAATGCCCACATAGCTACAATTAAATCTAAATTATCAATCTTTACATATGCGCTCAGAGAAACTATAAAAACAACAACTTAGAAACAGCTAAAGCTGCTTAATACGCATATGCGCATGCGTGGCTTAATTATGGTGTCATATTGAGGGGGAGTAGCTCGGATGCAATCACAATTTTCACAGCGCAAAAGAAGCTAAGTAATTCATACGTAAACATCCAAACTACTTACAAAGCGACGAGACATTCCATCACGATACACATCACGACACGGCCACAAATTGATGATACCAGTAACAAGGCTTAAAATGAACTCCTCCAGACCTCTCTTAATGTCAATAAAATTAATATAAAGCCTGAAGTACACTCCGGAGTACGTTCCAAGCACGCTCGCTCCCACCCCGGACGTCATACAAGGACCAGTTCATTTGTATCCGCTGATATTAAATTACGAGCTGCCCCGGGTCAAAAGCAAATGTATACTATTACATCTTGATTGCAGTTTAACCTTTAGTTAATTATAACTGTTTGGGTGAATCCGTTTACTTTTTGTCTACATCAATAAATTCCGCGCACTCCACTTTCGAAATCATTATGTGTAAACTATTGTTTTATTTTAGTTTTATGTCATTCTAAGGTGTGTTTTGACTTTTTAGCTTTTAAGTGAAAACACGTTTTTGCGGTTTTGTTATTATATTCTATAATTTGTATATTAGCATAATCTTCATTAAGGGCATCAGTGCAACGTCAGCTTTAAAATTCTCCCGAGTAGTCATGTAAGGTCACTTATGTGCTTCATCTATCATCGGAATTTTGACATAGGCTAAGTGCAAACCGCACAAAGCATTTAAAAATAAAACGTGTGATATCATATAAAAAAGTGAGTATTGTAATCGATCAATGATTCCACGGTTTACGAATGAATGATTTAAAGAAAAAAAATTTTTGAATGAGTCGAAGCCGTTTTACATAATTATTATCTTACGTAACTTTTTTTCGACTGAGTCAGCAAACAAACGTTCATTCTGACCGATGGATGGTAACTTATTAATTAATAGTTAAATTATCTTTTCTAGTAATGTAGTTTTGATTTGTTAAAATAATAGGGTACCTACGCCATTTTCGACAACGATGTAAAAACCGACATTGCAATTTGTTATATTTGGCGAGGCGTCTTCGTTACCTCGCCATCCAAGAACGCAGCGCTAAAGCCTCCACGTTTATGGCGTTACGACTCCCATTAATGTACAATTATCTTTGCTAATAGAGAAAATGCGATATTTTATTGTGCCAAACGTAATTTGCCGTAAACTGTGGAATCCGATGATGCAACGGGACTCGGACGTGTCCGATCGCCTTCACACTTCGTTTGGAAACCGTAAAACCGATCGTGTCGATAAAATTTGATACCGAATCGATAATCGATATGAGATATGAGATGCGAAAAATTCTCACACCCCCCTGGCTTGTACGTGCGTTTAGATGTTCAACGTTCCCTTATGCTTTCCAACTTTTTAGACTATCATGATCACTAACGGTAGATAAATAACATGATTTGTTGTAGAGGCAAAACAAAAGATAAAAACACGGAAACGTGGAACGGAATAATCTCGCTAATTATGACTTCAAAAAATATAATTAAAGAAAATGATAAATAAGGTATCTTACATTTATTTAGGAAAAATGGTAAATCTTATTAAACGAATTTGATTTTATTTCACTTACTGTTTTTTGACATTTGTAGTATACTTAAATGAATTGTATTGAAATTGCAAAATTGACACCCTGGATATCGTTGAGAAAAATCATAAACAGATGTTATACAGTATAACTTTATAAACTTATACTGCACCAATTATTGCACGCTCTGTTACAAATAATGGCGAGTTGCTTCGCATATTTTATTTGTAAAAAAAACGGCATGCTGAACTAGCGCGCAGGCGCAAAACAATTGAAACATAATTCTATCGCTGACCCTTGGTCCGGCCCTTCCTCTCGCAGTTAATAACTAACTTTGGCTTAGCTTTAATATTTAGTTCATTTTGTATTTGAGTTGTAGCATTAGTTTTAACAATAGATTGTGCTTGAATACAATATCTAGACATGGATTTGTTTTTTTCACCACGACGGGTGTTAAGATTTTGATTGTAATAGCTTATTTGTCAGTTTTACAAGTATTTTTTGATAATATGAAAGAGTATGTATTAATATGTCAATCTAACTTACAAATTAAGTTTCGTAAATTTTTTACTCATAAATTATAACGAAAGTCCGATGCAGCAGTTAGTGTTGCTAACAAATGCTGTTCTACCTTAAATTACATTCAATATTTTTTTATTCATATTTATTTTATATTTTATATCTGGTCTTATCTAAAGTACACACACATTGATCTCCATTCCATCCAATCTTGAAAAAAACTAGAATAGTAATCTTAGCTTCTATACATGCAGGCGCTATTTTTATTGCGATCGTTTTAATAATAACCAGATGATGTTAACAACAAAAAAAATATCGTAAAAATAATCATGGTATTTCATTTAGCACCTTAAGAATACCCATGACCTATTTTGCAGGTAGGTACTTGTAAAACAGCTCATTCATACTTACCCCCCATGTTGCTGCGTGTAAATCTTTGCGACAAATCCAAAAACGTACCTGTAAGACAAAGGAAAAAGTCAGTATTTGCTACAGCACAGTAAGTTAAACAATTAACCCAATAATTTAATCTGCGACGAATACTTTTAAGCCTTTTTTGTTAGTTTCAATAACAAAAGAATTATGACAATTCAATTGTCCTTTCAAAAATGTGTTTTCCTCACAACAAGATTTATAATGGTTGAGATTTGTAAGCTTATCTACAATTTTGGGGTTTTTGGGGTAGCATAGATGGGATTAAAACGCCTTTTTATTTTTCAAAAGAAATATACTTTGCCTTCGTGTCTTTTTTCCCGTTAAGTTACTGATAAAATTTTGTCGTCATATTTCTTTATCTTTACTGTAGGTAGATCAACCTGATTTTCGGATGTGGGAAAACCTAAGCCCAGTTTCACCATCTTATGTACCATACTAATTCTATTATTAACATTAACATTTAAGCAATTTTCCTAACAAAAAAAAAATAAGAAAAAAAAAAAGTTTTGCTTAATGAATTTAATTATTTTGTTTTATTCTAGCAGTTAGAGACTTATAAGTTGATGATGATGATGATGATGAAGATTGAAAATCAACAATATTTTCTTTATTGTGCTCATAATGTTTGGCTACACTTACTTTTACAAAAGTAGAGTTTCTTTTCGTGTTCTGTAACATCATTGTGTTAGCATTATTTAACGGTGTGTAAATTGTTTTCATATTATTTCCATTCTCCAGTGTTAACAATTGTGTAAATATTAAAAATGATTTCTAGTACTCACTTCAAGTTAGCCAGTGTACTCCTAAACTTGTATGGAAACGCTAAACAACTTTTATTTTTATTAGATCTATTGACACATCTATTAGGTCATACGTCCACTCGACTCTGTAACCGATAATCGCTGAGCAAACATAGCTAGCGAAAGTTAGAGTTTCCAAATTAGCACTCGCGATGAATGGCGATTGATTGTGGACGACATATTTAAACTTATATGTGCTTGCTAAGTCGAAGAAGTTTGTAAGTACAATTTGAAGTATGCCCTATTCTTTCGATGTATTTGACCTACGACTGATTAGTGGCAAAGTGAGCAGGTTTAAAAAAACGTTTTTTGTTAAACCTGTTGTAAAAGTGCTATTTAACTTAATGTCTGACTTTTTGAACTTAAACATCACATCCTTCTGATGACAAAAAAAGAGCAAAAACTTTTTTAAATAATAAAAAAGTAGACTTCTTGGCGGGAAAGAGTCATGTTTGCGGCTTTGTCTTATTTTCTAAAATTTGTGTTATTTCGAATATTAATGTGAAATAATGGTGGATTATTAAACCTCAAGTGTTCGTGAGTGTGCATGAGTGTTGGCAAATAAAACAAAACTGCAACGGCACTATTCAAATTCTCTCATAAAGTCCGCGTGAGGATAAGTCCTGAAAAAACTTAAACGTAAAGCCCACATCTTTACTGAGATACTCGAGGGGTTGGGGGGTATATCATTTCCCACTTCTCATTTATATTATCATTTATCATCATCATACAGGAAGGAAATATTGTTTATTTATGTATTACTTGTAAGAAAAATTACTTTGACACTGGCTAAATGTGCTAATCGCACGAAGCCATCAACAAAAAGTAAAAAAAAAATTAAAAAAAAGTATTTATACCGAAACAGTACTTTTACGCAAACTCTTTTTAGTAAAGCTATCATCATCACCATCATCAGATTATCAACAACAATTTTGTTACCATACCAACAATGTTAGTTGTATTGTTGTTTTGATAATACAAGAATATTCAGTGCTTCAGTAGTTGAATACCTATATCTAGCTAGAATTAAAAGTTGTTCCGATAGCTAGGTACAGGACTATCCTGCTGCCCTAGAAAAGTGGATTTAAAATAGAATTGGAATCTAATGTTTATTATCGTATAGGATTGACATTATGACAACGATTCTTATAAACGACGTTTGATTCGCTCTTTGTCAATCCCATACGTTTGTCATTCTATTCTTTCTACTGGCCTTATCCTATTTGTTTAGGAGGGGTTGTTCCTCAGTCGTTGAATATTTCAGGTAAAGTGTGATTCCACCCTCTGCCTCATCATCACTAACCATCAAGTAAGGTCATTTCTAGATTTATCCCGTTGTAGTATAAAAAAAATCAAGTCCAGTAAACCCGCCCAGGCGTGGACACCCACGCACAAAGGCTCTAACAGCTTAAGTGCTGTGTTAATACGGGCACAATGCGCGCGCCGGCGCACTCCGCAACAACCGGACAAAAGGCCGTCGGAGTTATGGCTGCGTTAATAGACCGTGTGGTGGAATGTGTGGAGTAGGGGTTGACGGTGAGGGACCAGTGACTCGTAAGGTTCAATGACAATTTTTAGATTTTTCGTTGTAGACTTTTTAATTTTTCTTTCTAGATCGATAGCTTAGCGGCTAACGCGTTCCGGCTGCGATCTTATAAATTAAGAAACGAACACATATCTGGGTCACCCACCAGACGGGTGACCAAACTAAAATATCTCGAGCTAACCCGTGTTTCGTAAGGCACACATATTAAGCCGTTGGTTCCGGTTGTGTGGTGATCGCAGTTGTTGAAAACTTTGTTAAAAAAAACCGTTTTCTAAATTATTCCTTTACGCAGAAGGGCCGCACTTCGTCCGAAATACTCAGCTACTAAGAAAGGCTATTTTATCTCTAACTATCGGTCCCTAACTAAAGTTACAAGTTAACATTTTACCAAAAAACACCAAACAGCCTCAAGAAGTTCGAGTGGGCATCGAACCCACGACCTTTGCATAACTCTGACCGCTGAGCTATCGAGGCCCCAGAAGACTCATTGAATTTTTCTAGTAGTTTGTTATTTACGGCTTAGTTAGTTAGTTAGTTAGATAAGGCCTAACTAAAGTGTTAGGGTCGGTATTACATAAGATATTTAGGTGATCGCTAATCATCAAGAGCTTCTTTACAGGTATAAATTACTTCTAAAACAAAAGAACCATAGACGAAAACAAATTAGGATCGTTTTTCTTTTGTTATCATCGAACAACACGTCCTCAACAAGGTCGTTCCAATAGCAGCAGATGTAACGACCGATAATGGTCTTGCAAACAGAGCGGCGGGCGTTCGCTGCGTGCGCGCGGCGGGCGAAAGTCGACGCGTTTCCAAATTAGCGCGCCCAAGTGCGTCTGATAGCACGAATTAGCGGGTCTCGGGACCGCGTAGGGCTGGCTACGATGCCCGATTGAATAAATTCAAATATGTAGAAAAAAAACGTATCTGGGTATCTCGGAGTTTCGGTAACTCAGCGGACTCCAAGAGTCGTGGGTTCGATTTCCACTCAAGCTTCATGAGACTAGTTGAATTTTTCTGCTAAAATTTTTTCTTGTAATAAATAAATATATTTTGTAACTACATACAGCATTGTGTGTTCAGTAATTAAAATAAGAAAAATAAATTAAAAAACTTTAAAATAAAAACTGTGCTGTGGAGTTTGGACGCATAGTTGTATGTTTATTACTATTTTATACATTAGTGATTGTTACTATTACACAGTTTAAGCAATAAAATATCATTTATTTATTATTGAAAATTACAAAATTAAAATCTGAGATTATAATAACCTAAATTAACTAAAACTAATACAAAACTAAAATACGGCGTCAAAAAATTCCTCCGCATCGCAGTCGACTGGTAAAGTACCCAAAAAAAAAAATGATATTCTATTATATTAGCCCATTTTATTTCGCTGCTGGGCAAATACCTTCCTTCTGTCTTTTGTATAACAATAAAAAAAAAATCCTCCCCCAGATTTCAATCTCAACTAAAATCTTTAAAATATTGGGTGTCTATTCCAAACTAGACTTGAAAGGTGACCGGAAACGACCTGAAAATTGATGTAAGGAAGCTATTTTCTCCTGTTAGGTATTCAAATGTGTATATGACATATTGTGCTATGAAGATTACGTCTGACCATTAATTGAACTAATGGTAACGAGCGGGATTCGAACCCGCACCCCATGAAACAATAGTATAGTTGGTAGTGCACCTGACCCGGCATGTCATGGGGTGCGGGTTCGAATCCCGCTCGTGGAATTTTTTTTTCAACACTTGTCTTTTTTCAATTTGTAATTTGTTCGCAACAATATTTGCGTAATATTTTATGTAAATAATCATAATAGTAACATATTTTCAAAATTATAATTTGTTTGCAATAAAACTTATGAAAATTTCAAGTGTATAGTTAAACTTTACTAGTACGAACAAAGTTATTTCCATTCATAGTTTACCGCGACATCCCTAGAGTGCGTTAGCGGCTCGCTTCATAAGGTGTCCTGACCCATTGTTAACACCCACTTGTGCTCCACTGAAAGAAACTGGTGCGGGCCTTTGGGACCGACGCCGCAATTAAATGGTTTGAACGTAAGCGAGTGTTTAACCCGTAGGTGATGTGCACGGCTCCCTTTGAACTTTATATCGATTGACTTTTAAAAATAAAAAGTTTTTCCGTCTATGAAAAGTTAAAATAGGCATTTAGGTAAGTAGAAAATACTAATTTATTTATATGTTTATTTGTGTTAGGAAGTCTTACAGCATCAATTATTAATAAATATGGCTATACTAACAACAAGTTTCCACCTATGCATAAAAAACTTATAATATAGGTAACTAAATAATTTTAAAAGAACTTTAACAATTAAAATGACAGGGGAAGTAATACAGTAACTTTTGTAGCAACACCATAAAAATCAATTACACGGCGGTCTTATGGCTTTAAAGCGATTACTTCCAGATAACCAGATTTATAGATAGACTAGAATTGCATTTCAACACATCTTTTGTTGCCCATTTTTTAATTGGTAGCTAACATTGTTCTTCGTGGATCGTGCTGGCGTGCACTTGAAGAGGCTTATGTCCAGCAGTGGACGTGTGTAGGGTGATGATGGTTACAATGATTGTTCTTCATTGTATATAGTAAATAAGTAACTTGTCCAATATCCAATAAGTACAGTCCAATTAAGAAAAAGCATAAATCTATAAACTATGACCCTAGCACAACACTAAAAAGAAGAAAAAATATTGTTAACCTGACTCAAACAAAAACGGAATTTGCTTACAGGCAATATAACAGTCGGCTTCTCTTTATTATAATAAATGTAATAAAAACGTAGAGATTTATAGTAAAACACTAAAATAATGTAAGTAACTAGTTACTAATTTTCTTACATCACATAGTTATGAGGATACATTGAATTTATTACAACATACTAACTAAAACACACACATCCAAACACACACACCCTCACACACAAACACACATAGTTACTATTGTTAATAAGTTTGATTTGTATAATAATTTTGTTTAATTGCATTAAAGTTGTCTATTAAATATAAATACATTAGCTTTGAAGAGCGAAGTCACTTGTTACAGGCAGTTTTATGCTTAATAGGTGACTTCAATCACTGAACTTTAAATTGTAATACTTAAATTTTAGCAATAAATTTTATTTAATTTCAAAACGAAGAATTTAACTAATAGACGCTTACACTGTCCTTCCTCAGAATTTCATGCAAATAGCTGCCTATTTTCTTTGCTAAAAAACAAAAAAATAAAAAGATAACTTACTTGCACAGTCATGATTAAGGGTAGATAAACCACTTATAACGTCAAGAATAGCCAACATATGATCGTGATTCGTTAAGCTCGTTACCGCAATCGCTGTTAGGTCACCAAGCGTTAGAAATTAACCTTTAGAACCGATATTGTACTATCGTAATCATATAATAAAACACATATTTACATACACTGACCCGCGAATTACCTCCCCGCTATCTTAAGATCGATCTTGAAACAATAACCTTTATGATCTGTGTGAAATTCAAGCCAAGCATCACACTTGAGATGTGAGATAAATTTTATAGCTTTGGTCAGACCTCGCTTGTTCGTTTGTTAACTATTGAATATTGACCTCGTTTAACTACGACATTAAACTTATTCTAATCGGTGTGCTATCACCGAGATCAAGTTAACGTAATCGAATGTCGCTCTAAATGAGAAGCTCGATGGTGGTTAACGCACCCGGTCTGTGATTGCTAAGATTAAGCAACTTTTTTTTTTTTTTTTTTTTTTTTTTTATACATAGCACGGCAAATGACTCCATTTCACCTGATGTTAAGTGAATATGGAATCCAGATGCGATGACAACTGGTGCAGCGTGAAAATAACGCAGCATCAGTTACCCTCACTCTGCCGGCCCACAAGGTGCCTCTTCACGCCTCGTTTGAAGGACCCCATATCATAGGAAGGAGGGAAAACGTGTGCAGGCAAACTATTCCATGTTTTGGAAGTGCGACAAAAAAATGAGTCACCAAATTTCTTAGTGCGTGATGGAATATTTGAGACAGTGAAGCGGTGACTCCGGAGAGCAGCACGCGTACTCCTATGGAGGAAGGGAGAAGGAGGGATGAGGTCAAAGAGTTCTTCAGAGCACTCGCCATGGTATAAACGGTAAAACACGCTGAGTGACGCAATATCTCTACTTTCGCAAAAGCCAGTCATCGGATGGGTGACCAAAAATGTATCATCTGGAGCTCCTCTTTGATTCGGAAGGCACGTAAATCTGTTGGTCTCGGCTGTATTAGCAGTCATTAACCAGTAGGCCCACGTGGTGGTTTATGACCCTTTCTCTCTATAAATCCATAGGGAAAGCTCGTGCTTGGATACATAAAATGAGCTGATGATGATGATGAAACGAATGGCAAATGAAACTAGCGCTAGTCACCCTACAGTCAACGTATATGACAAGACAACAATCATTGTATTAATAGAAAACTTCAACCACTAACTTACTCATTAACTACTTTTTTAGGCCTTGGGTAATAACAGAGCGTGCACCAAGCATCAAGGTATACCTGACCTCGGTGCTTACTATTCTTGATCCCGAGCCACCCATGTAGCGGAAAAGAGATGGTACTAGTTATTTAGTGGGCATACCTAAAGTACCTACTACCACTAGTCCTTTCGTCGAGCTTTTAGTAGCTGGACGAGGGAAGAGGAAGAGAGTCCCGCAAAAACCTCGGGTCACCCCTAGCCCCGTTGTATGCGCAAAGCATTTAACTAGTTTAAAAAGGGGCGTATAGACATATGAACTGAAGCTATTAACCTGTCGTCTGCTGTAAATACAGACACAATAGAATTTTAATTGATTAGGGCACTGATCAGTGTTCGCCACAGATGAGAGGTTAAACTTACCTAAATTATGCTAACAAGGAAAGATAACGGATTTGTTACTGTTATAGTGACGAAGTAAGAAAACGATCTAAATATACCAAAAGGCCACTTACAAAGTGTCACATAGCCGAGTTAACACTCCCTCTCGACCCGGGGGTCGTGTGGCCACAAAACTGCGGTAATAGCGGCAGGGCTATCGGCGCCGGCGCATCGGCCGCTGTAATAGCCGGAGATGTGGCCCCCGATTCTAGATATCACAGTTGAACACAACACGGTGCGATATAGCCGGATTGAATATTTTTGACGATATACACAACATTTGAAATGTTGGGATAGAGAAAACGTATGTAGACTTGTATAAAAATGTTTGATTGCAATGTGTCGCGTTCGTGAGAACTTTTAAAACCGGCCAAGTGCGAGTCGGACTAGCGCACGAAGGGTTTAGTACCATTATCTATAAAAAAAATTCAGTTTCTACCCGTTATCGTTATTAAGACCGAGAAAAAAGTTGGAAAAAATCACGTTTGTTGTATGGGAGCCCCCCTTAGATATTAATTTAATTTTAATTTAATTCTTTATTTTTAAAGTGAATAATATAACTCATTATTTTGTGAATATTTCAAGCGTCTGCCTGTTGCCGTTTTTAATATCGAGCAAAAACAAGCAAAAAAAATCAAGTTTTTTGTATGGGAGCCATCTTAAATATTTATTTTATTCTGTTTTTTAGTTAGAAATGCATCATCTGTGAAAATTGCAACTGTCTAACTATCACGGTTCATGAGATACAGCCTGGCGACAGACAGACAGACGGACGGACGGCGGAGTATTAGTGATAGGGTCCCATTTTACCCTTTGGGTACGGAACCCTAAAAACGATAACATTTTAACCCGTCCCGCGCTGTAGGTATAATTAGCGGGCCACCTTACGTACGACCGTGCGTACATATGGCGCGCGAGGACTTAATGTAAAGATAGAATTTTCTCCCAGCACACGTGTTTCCTCCTTTCTACAACATGGGGTTCTTTAAATGAGGTGTGAAGAAGCAACTTGCGGGTCGGCAACATGAGGACGGCTGGTGAGGCATAATGCTGTTTTTAGCTGTCCTCGCATCTGGACGCTGCCTGCTCAAAGTCTGGCAGAGCAGAGTCATTTGCCAACCTGCGCAGTGACAATTAAATATCTATTTCTTTTAAATTAAATCTATAGGAAGCTCTAAGATGTCGTGTATTTATAATTATTTACATATAATTTTACGCAAATATCGTTGCGAACAACTATTGTTGTTGTTGGGTTCGAATCCCACTCGAGGAATTTATTGAGACAGTGTTGAAAAAATTTGCGTAAAATTATATGTAAATAATCATAAAAAAAAAATAGTAAATATATTAAGATCGGATGTTGATAACGTAGTTGTGGATATTGAATAGGGCTCAAGTAGATCATCATCATCATCATCATCAGCCTATAAATGTCCCACTGCTGGGCACAGGCCTCCCACATGATCAGTAGCACGTGGGGATATACCACCCACCAACCCGCATTGGGCCAGCGTGGTGGGTTATGGCCCAATATCCCCACGTGCTCAAGTAGATAGTGTTGATTAATTTCGGCGAGTTGGATTAGAGCCACGATAGCATAGTTGGCAGTGCACCTGACCCGGCATGCCATGTCGTGTATTCCTTTAGTGTGTGTTCTAACGACATTTTAAATTTATTATTTTCCACTTTTTCAAGGCTTTTAAGCAGCAAAGTGGCAGTCTAACTAGAAGAAAATTATTTACCATACATAGAGTAAAAATGTAATTTAAATAAATTAATTAATTAATGGCAATGTTGCCAGCATTCTTGGGACCGTTCCCATGAGTCCACAGTTGGAGGACATCTTTTATTTATAGGTCTTTAGTTTTTAATTTCTAATTATTTTTTCTCTGTTTTTTTTTAAAGTTAAGTTCTGTATTTAAGTTTTTTTAGATTTATAATAATGTAAATATATTATATAAGTTACTTAATTTAATAAATTGTACTATGTATAACTATAAAAAAAAAATTGAATCTAATATTCGTTACAGTTACCTACATATGCTTAGTTAGGCGTAGTTGTGATTATTTATTCATTTTATTTAGTAGACATACCAAAGAACAAATTCTGCTCGGTTGAGGACCAATACTACAAATACCGATACAGTGATTTTCTTTTTAATTCCTTAGTTAGCTCACCACCTTCTCCACAGATGTTTCGCAGTTGGGCACGTAACATAACAACCGTGACATTTATAAACACAGCCTCTTTTGTAAGCAATTAAGGATTCCCATCGATAACCCGATTGCGATACACCAATCATTTGTGCACATACCGTGATTGCGATATCGATATAATTATTCGATTATTGGACACACAATTTTACGGTTCGATTTTTCTTGGTTGGACGTTACACGCGATAGTGATGTTCTGGTATTTAACTTTGGTTTGATGTATCATTTTTTGTTTGAATAACGGTTTTATTTTATATTCATTTAATGTGAAATATTTCCACCGAAAGATTTGTAGTATATTACTATATTATAAAGAGGAAACCTTTGTATTTTGTATGTATGTATGAATGAATGTATGTATGTTTGCAACGAATAAATCCAATAACTACTGGAAGGATTTAAAAAATTCTTTCACAAAAACACAAATGTTGAAAAAATTGAATTAAAACATTGAATGGGCCGGGCCGCCTTTGACTTTCAAAGTAAAAAGTGTTGAATAATTTCGGCGGGCTGGTTAGAACCACGATAGCTCAATTGGAAGAGCACCTGACCCGGTTTGTCAGAAGGGTGCAGGTTCAAATCCTGCTCGTGGAAATTTTTTCAACATTTGTGTTTTTGTAATTTGTTCGCAACAAAATTTGCGTTATAAATTATTTTGAACAAATTCTTTCACTATTAGAATTAGCGCTGAGTAACATAAGCTATATTAAAAAAAATACTAAAAACGATAATTTAGTTTTCCAATACAAAACGATTTGTTTGTTTTGTTGTCATGGAAACCATTTATATAAATTTTACTCAATAATGGAAACTGTCAAAGCGGTACGAAGTCCGCCGGGTCAGTTAGTAGGATATAATTTCATTATTATATAAAAAGTCAAATTTGTGTATTACTAATCAAGTTATATGTAGGTAGAGTCAACACAGTATATGTTTCTTATGTTGTATAAAACAGTATAATGTTAGCCTAAAGAAAAATGTAAACGGACATCTAAAAAACCTACAATGGCCTGTCAATAAAGATAAAAAAAAATATGAGATTCTAATTTCAAACTGCTTCGAGTGTTATGAAAATCTTACCTGCAACGCTTGATAAGCTACACACTGCCAAGCTAGAAGTCAATATTGGCAGAGCACACGAACCAACACGTTTTTAACACCAATCCGATGCTGCAGCCACTAATGACAACCAATCATGGCCCCGCTTACCTCATTAGATCTTATTAACTGTTACTGTGTATGAGTCAATATGCTCTCAACATCGGAACAACTACATTTTTATTTTACAATAAAAGAACGTTAGCGAAATTGAACTTTGTAGTGCACGGGTTATGTCGCATTTTACAATGGTTTAAAGAAGGTTGTTTCAAGGGTAAAAAGTTAATTCTGAACAATTTTCGGATGAGCTACCGTATTGCTTAGTTAAATAAGGTCATTTGGGGCCATTAGTGTTTTTTGATTAAAAAAAGACTGATAATACCCAGAGTTATATTACTATTAAGGGGTCGTTTTTTATTTATGAGATTCTATTTTAAACTTGATTCGGTGACGCAAATTGACGAACTGAGTGACTAAGCAAGGAAGATGGCATGCTACTTTGGGATTTCATTTGTAATATGAGGCGTTTGAGATACGAGTAACAATAAATAATTTATTTTGGATCAGGTCATTGTAAATAGCTTTTATACGCGGTTGTAACCCATATTTAGGCGAATAGACACACATAACTTTTACATTCCACATAATAATTTTAGGGAGATTAAATATTTATTTAAGGATATATTTGAGCTCTTTTGGACGTCACTATGCCTTCGGTTCATAAATATACGACAGGAGACCTTTTAATGCAAGGCAATAAAAAATATTTATGTAAATTACAATATGGCTACCACAGTATAAAATAAAACTTTTTAAAACCTCTTTTTATCAAAGAAACAGTTGACTACTAATTATTAAATCAGGCTTTAATTTATTTGTTGGCGATACTAAATACTGGCAGCTTTTTATTTTTTATTTCTAATATGCTCTAACTTTAAAACCACTTACGATTGTGTATTTTTTTTAACTTTTTAATTGCCAATATGTTTTCCTGGCAAAGAGTTTTTATTGTAATACATTTTCACACAATGTCTTATACGAGCCTTAAAGAAGGCTAAGTCTCAGTGAGGTCGACACAACGATCTTCATTCGTTTCAATAACACGAAGCTCAAACAAAAGCTTCTGTTTGCGCTTCCAATACCAAAATCCATGATTGAAGCCTATACGTGCCATGTTGGTTTCGTAATGAGAGTATTTGTTTTGCGCTATTTGGTCGAATAATTAGTGTAACTTCATTGTTGAGGCGGATCTTGATAATAGGTCGTTTAAAACACGCGCTGGCTTCGTGGCTTTGTACGGTAGGGTTGTCGAAGGCCAGAAATTTTACTATGATGTAACTACTGTATCATCATCATCAGACAGGTAAGGATTATTTGTAATTCCGAACTCTTGAAAGTTTTTAAATGTATTGAATTCAATTTTACTTTTTATTTTTTAAGTGCTGCTCTGAAGCTGATTTAAATATTTGTAAAATACAGTGAAAAAATTAAATGCCTACCCGCAATCGAGAATCGAATTGCGGAAGACCCAGGTTCGATTCCTGGCTGGGTCGGGTAGGCATTCAATTTTTTTCACTGTATTTTATAGATATTGTATTGAATTAAATATAGTATGTTTTGGTAACGACAGATTTTTTTTTAATATCGTTACTTTTTTATTTATATTTTTATTTTTTTTAGTCCGGGAATGATTTGCGCGAGCTTCACACTGATTATCTTAGGCCAAGACCAAGACTTACTCTGAGTCGAGGCGCCAACAATTGTAAGTGAAATGTAACAAGTAAGTTACATCTTTTTTTAAAGTCAATTGTGTCTTTATATTTATGTTTGTGAATGATCGATTAGGTTGGATAGATGTTTGCTCGTGTTCGTTTGCTTCGAAACTAAAATAATAATAATATTGTTTATAAAAACACAAATGTTGAAAAAATTTCCACGAGCAGGATTTGTGGAAATTTTTTCAACATTTGTGTTTTTATAATTTGTTTGCAACAAAATTTGCGTTAAAAATTATTTGAACATTTATTGCTTGCTTACTTCTTAACTGATCTTTAATATTTGTAAAAATATTATGATCGGATGTTAGTGACGGTAGTTGTTGACATTGAATGGGCGCCTTTGGCTTTCAAAGTAAAAAGTGGTGAATAATTTCGGCGGGCTGGTTAGAACCACGATAGCTCAACTGGAAGAGCACCTGACCCGGAATGTCAGAAGGGTGCAGGTTCAAATCCTGCTCGTGGAAACTTTTTCAACATTTATGTTTTTATAATTTGTTCACAACAAAATTTGCGTTAACAATTATTTGAACATTTATAATATTGTTTATATATAGAACAATAAAAATGATATATTTAGTGTTGTACGTTAATACTGCGGTTAGTTGTAAAAACTGTAGCAGCACCAACGCCCGTCTCCGGTGATAATAGTGATCGCGTTACAATAAACTACTCAACAAACAACAACCAACACAATAACTTATAAAACTACTTACACCAATACTTCTAATTGTGTGAAGTTGTGTTAATGTACATAATAATGCCACTATTTTATCAACGCACATTAGCGTGGCATTATTATAGTGACAGAACACACAAAAATATTAATAAAGATCAATTAAGATAACAGGATTTTAGACCGCGCTGCTTAGTGACAAACTCGAGTAACCACCTAACTGCTTTGCTACAATACAAACTGTAACTCAGACGGACAGTGAATAAAACTTGCGGTAGACAAAGATCAAAGGCGGATGCGACGACGCCGATGCGCGGTCGCACCACGAACGGCAATTTATGCGATGATTCTTGCCAAAGTTCACTTCTGTTTTGGCATTGTATCTGTGTCCAATGTACAAACGTTTAATGCTACTTCAATTAAATACTGTTTAACCTATTGACATGCTGAAAAGGGGTAAAGTTGCGAAAAAAAGAATAGAACATTTATTTAATTTGCATAGTTTGAGTACAGCAACCAACGAGTTTACAACAAGTACTACCTTAGGGCATGTATCAAGCTTGGATTGTCAGAAGGTCACGTGTTCGAGTCCTGTGCGTGAAATTGTCATTATTTTTTTCTGATGTTACTCGTATATCACCATTGTCATTGATTACAAAACATTTAAATATTATTTAATTTATTTTTGTATACTTTACTATTTTATTGTATTATGATTTTCATTTAACTATATATCAAAAGCTTAAATACATATTTGACAAGGTCGTTCGTAGGGTACAGTCAAGTCTAATATAATTAACAATTAAAAAAAAATATTATTGTCCTTGTACCAGTTACCAACTTACCAACTGCTAATATAGACATGACTGCAGTATAAATAAGCAGTACTAAATAGCCTATAGTACTGTTCGACTGCTTGGCAAAGGCATCTTTCATTGAAATCAAATCAACGCTACAATTGATGGGTATTGACTTAAAAGTATAAATAACAACCTCTAAAATATCATCTTCCGCATAATTAATGCAACCAGCTACTAAAAGTTTATTTATAAAAAAATAAAACAATTGAATAATATCGTTTTTGAAACCGTAACGTCCCTACAAATGGAACCATCAGTTTAAAGTCGTCTCTCTAAAATGACGTTACCCTTTACGTTTCACAATCGCAATACTCGTAGATGCGCTCCGTGTTGCGATGTTCGCGAATAATTAGATCACGCAAGTACGGCATTACGTGATAAGTCACAGCGTTGCGATCGCGTGACCTCCGCGCTAATCACTGCTATTTTGGACCTGTGATTTTGGCACGCCAAGGGAACGTGATGGTGCACTACTGAGTCTGTTTTAAAATAAAAAATTGCTTGCAACTGTATTGTATATTAGAAATTTGTCAGTTGCGCACAGAAAACAACTTTTTTATACTTTTATTGTTTTGTAGTATAAAGCTCTTATAAATAGTAAATAGTTATGTCCTTGATCTCAGATATTTGTAATACCTACCTAAATTTAAGTAAATTTTATTTTAATTCTAATTTTGCTATGCCCTTACAAGGCTCATGTACTTACTAACACCTTATGTAAGACCTTAATTTTGTGTACATGACAGCTTAATGTAATAAATATAAATAAATAAATAGTTTATGACGGGGAAGCTTGTGACCTTCATCTCAAGGCTGAAGCTGAAAGTGCATTTCACCCGAACCCTCAACTACTGTGGAACTGGTGTGGTAATCTTATTTAAAACTGTCGGAATATTACAATTAAATACTTTTAGAAAGGTTTTAGTAACATACTTAGATAAAAAAAAGACAAAATTATATATAACAATAATCATAAATACTTAGATGAGATAGAAATAACTTACCAGGTGAAATTAAAACAAGACCAATCAGCGACCAAACCAATCCAACGAACCTAACCACTAGACCACATGGTTGGTTACCATAATGCGATTGTAACAGAATGCATTGTTTACGCTGTTACCTAATCGCGCGTTAACACATTATGCAGTTACTCTAGTGGAAAACAAGCGTTCACGGTTAAAAGTGAAAAAAAAATGCACGCCCCATTTCCCACGGGCGTAAGCGATACTGCGCTCTACAAAACATACGTGAGTCATAAGCGGCAGATATTTTCTTAAAGTCACGAAATGATGGTCAAGTCTTCGCTGGACCCTTTCTTTCAGTAATAGTAATAGTATGCTTTATTGTGAAATGGAGGTAAGTATAACATTTATAAATTGATGTTAATATTTCATATGTCTCACAACATTTCCACCTTTCACAAAGTCCACAATAATTCTAAACAAGGATCAATAAAATAAAACAATATAAAATTACAAAGAATCACACGTAAAATTCACAATTTGATGTCCAAATTTATATAATGCCAAAATATAAATTATTATTTACAAATAAGAAAAAAATTGTCAAGAATGCAATGAAAAATTTAATATAAATCAAATTATGCTATAATTAATTCAAAAATACAATATATAATTATTAAGATCATCTTACTTTAAAGATAATATTATTTTCGATAAAATTTTGGAAAGAAATTTCCGACAAGTGAATATCGAAATTGTTTATATAATTTCTCTATATGAATTCAAATTAAATTAATCAGGTTGACCTTATTAATGGGTGTTCTAGGTTAATGGTGTTATACCTCAATTAACGGTGATATACTTATACCACCGTTAACTTAGAACACCACGTTAAAGAGGTCAACCTGATTGATTTATACTCTTTTAACTTCGTATGGTGATATTTCAAACTTATAAGAAAGTTACTTCCTGTTTTACAAATAAAATAAAAATAGTACAAAGTAAATGCTATGGACGCCGTTATTTTAATGTGTATTTATTTTAATAAAATTATGTTACAGATAATTATGACGAGCTTGCCCTTATACTCCCGTACTAATGAATAGAGTTTATAAAAATGTTGAATATATATAACATTAATAATAACATTTGACTATACTAGCGTTTAGTAAATAGCCCATAATTGCCCCACTGCTGGGTAAATGCCTCCATCATTGAAGTCAAGTCATCACTACAATTGATGGGTAATGGCTAATGGGTAATTACTATACTAAAATGATTAAATAAACTGCTTTTGTAATTTTCGCCAGTGTTTCAACAGTTCCCACTTTACTCGCTTCAGCCTGCGCTTTGCGGCGGGCCGTGATCTTGCCCGAGTGCCGCGTAATTAAGTGCGCCAGTTGAGCGGCGCGTGCGCAGTGACGTCACGCCATTGTCGCGATGACGTCACGTCATTGTCGCACCGTAATTGGGCCGCTTTACGCGAGTGCGATACCTTACTTGAGGTGTTTTGTGATTGATAGATTTTGTTGATGTATAAATTTTATATAAAAGGTATAAATTTTTACGCATATTTTGTTTAGAAATGTTTACTCTCTAGGATGATCGTTTGTGCAGTGGACAGTGTAAATGAATGTTTATATTATTATAATATGTATCTGAATTATTGGTTTTATATCATAGTTATATCGCCAACATAAGCTATGCTTTATGTTATCTTTTATTTATAGGCATTTAGTTTTTAATTTGCTATTTTTATTTCTCTGTTTTTTTTTTAAGTTCAGTTGAGAAATGTTTCTTTTTGTTGTTATAAGTATTATTCTGTATATTTGTTAGTTTGTTCAATAATAAACTGAGCTATGCTTAGAATGGAATATGTTAACCTGTCACAAGAGTTGGATACACGTCAAAAAGAATCGAGCCACCGCCGTTTTTAAACTTTCTAGTCACTCGTATGTATCATTTCTTTATTATAGTAACTACAATAAAAACTATATGAAAGTCTCAACTTATGAACCGGCTACCTAACACATAATAGGAAAAGGCGAAAATGGCGCTAACAGTTATAACATGTGCGCCACTGTCCAGGCCCCTATTAAGCCCAGAGTTAAACTTTATAGTCAATCAGCTGTAATGCCAACGCTACCTTTCAGAACGATGAGCCCAGAAATGGAACATCCATTACGAACTGCGACCCCATCACAGTTTAATAGTCCTAAACTAAATGAAGAAATTTTACGTTGCACCATCAATCGAATTCCACAATTAAGGAGTTAATGAACAATAAATAGAAATCATTGATTCACCGCGCCTGCACCGGCAATCTCCGCGGACTGACAGCACAATGCTTCAGGTGTTATTTGTGAAAATCAATCTCGACGGCGACGCGGCCGGCGCGGCGATAAAATTGAAATTCAATAGTAAATGTCACTCGAGTTATTGCTACTTATTACTTGGGGCTTTTAGTGCGCGCGACGCGCCGGCGATTCGGCCTGACGACTACGGTGCATATGCATAAAATAAACATAGCACAGCACAGCAGCGGTATTTTATTTTATCGCGCAAAACGGAACGTGAAAAACAAATATTGTAAAATGTTAATTCTCTACACATAGTAACTGTGTAGACTGAGTTTTGTTTGGAAAGATCAGGATATGTAAGTATATATGTTTATTTTATGGAAGGGCTCGATGGCGCGGTGGTTAAGCAACTTGGCCTGCGATTGTCGAAGTTCAGAATCTGGCAAAATCCTACCACCAGACTTTAGCAAAATTATATAAGTTTGCTTCTCTACACATTACCTATATGATTCAAAAGAAGTGCAATAATTGTTTTTTTATAGATGTTTTGTATTTATTACATCTGTGTGTTATTGTTTTCTAAAGTCTGCGCGAACAGAAACGCTTTATATGAATCTTCTCCCGATTATACTATCCCTAATTTCCGTGGTCGCAGGCAAAGTCAAACCTCCAAAAGGGTTTGATAAAATAATATGTAAAATAGAAACTAGTAGAAGGCTGTTCAATTCAATCGTCTGTTATAAAAAAGATTTGTCATCCACAGACCTAGCGGCGCCCGAATACATGAGTGATCGCTAGCGCAACACAATCAGAATAGCAGGTAGGTAGTAGCGGGTAACGGTGACCGCTGGCCGGCGACCATTTCACGTCCATACGTCCATACGTCCATCCGAGAATGAGCCAGGAAAGGTAAGTACTTCACGCGTGTACGGTTACGGAGATATTGGAATTGTTTTATTCTGTTGTAATGTTCAAATAGAATGCTTATTGCCTTCCTTATGTCGAAGGTATTGCGGAAAATAGTAAAGGCGAACAAAGAGAAGAGGGATATAAACTGACAGCTTTAAGTACTCATGCGTTAGAGTTTTATGGCCTTTCTGATACGAACTTTGAGTTCACGATGCAATCCATTTTGTTGAATGAACATTACAACAATTTAATTACAACTTATTATGTGTGTTGATATTAAAGTTTACTGTTATTGTGTCGTGTGGTTATTACAAAGAAGAAAACATTGATATCCGGTTCACTTTTGGTATATCTCGGTCATAAGTCCTTGAGAGTGATAGAATAAACACTCATCTGAAAGAGCGTTGCCCAAACGCCGAACAACAAGTAGGACCCCCGCTCTTCGCTTTCGACAAATAAAAAGAACGTAGCGTAATAACAAGCCTGTCATCGGCAACACTGACAAATTAAATATCAACACATTTATTTTTAATCTGTGAAATCTGCTGTTGAAATGCTTCTTAAGCGTTCAGCTTTAGAGTTCAGGTTGTTTGATGAGTTGACGTGCGAGGATGGGCACCGTCAAATTTTGCCAGAACATAATTAGAGATCGGCCGGTGACTTGGGGTCATGCGAACAGAACGATAGAAACCGAGTACTCGCTGTTGTAATGTTTGGTCCAAGGTGTAAGCTACAAGCGTTGTGCGTTTAGAAAGAACGTACGAAGTGTTATTTAAAAGTTTATAAAATCTACACTGACAGGTATTTTAGCAAATAGCCTGTAACTGTCTTACTGCCAGCATTAGACCTTTGATGAAATGATGAAGGCCTTTACCCAGGCAAAGGCCTCCATCATTAAAATCAAGACATCACACGTCATCACAATTGATGGGTTATGGTTAAAACTAAAATTATAATAAAAATCTACATAATTACAAGTTTAAATTTATCTAGGTATAAAGTTGGACAAATTTTTAATTACAGTGCTGAAATCTTAAAATTATTGTTATATGCAATGAGACAGGTGATGATATATGGTCAACGGTCATCTGTCATCTATGTCTTTAGACTTGCACCACACAATAATAAGCTTCGTTTACCGCTAATTAAAATTAATAGTAGTTAACCGAATGTCTGTAATTAATGATTTATAAAACATTCACAGGCTAGGGATGCTGCATATAAAAGACATTGTCTATGATAAGATGGCATGTGTTACGTTAGTGACTAAGTTACCAAGTATTATTTAAAAAAAAGTTGTTAGAAATTGTAGTGTAATTTTTGAATATGATTTATTAAGAAATCTTAAGGTAAAATAAAGGTTCTTTTTCTGTATAGCATGTGCTACGTTATCGTAGACAACCTTATAGTGAAACGTCCATTGTGTTGGGAAGCTGTGATTTTAATTAATTTTTCTCACTAATAGATCGGTAGTTACTTTTGCACTTCATGATGATCTATTGACAATAGATTTATTGATTTTGTTATTGATCTGTCTGCTTTCTTTTACGCTTTTGTTTATTTCTTTGTACGTGTTGTAAAGTAGTTAGTTCTGTAAGGTAGTATGTAAGTAGTAGGTGTTAATTAAAACTTTAATAGAAATAAATGCTTTTTGACATGGATAATTATATCTTTGTTGTTTCCATACGATGTTTTAGATATTAGGTATACGAGTATTGTATTTATTAGAAATGTTACAAAAACACAAATGTTGAAAAAATTTCCACGTGCAGGATTTGAACCTGCACCCTTCTGACATTCCGGGTTAGGTGCTCTTTCAATTGCAATTTCAATTCCAATTCCAATTTTTCAACATTTGTGTTTTTGTAATTTGTTCGCAACAAAATTTGCGTAAAAAATTATTTGAATATTTTATTAGAAATGTTTTTGAGTGCCTAGTAAGTGTGCCTAGGTACTTTTATGAAATCCTGAATTTGTTATTAATTACGTTTTTCATCTTTAATACGTAACGTATTAATAAATCCCTAATAAATCAGTGGAACTAATACGAAAGTATATTTAAAAAAATACTAGATATCCTACTAATATTATAAACGCGAAAGTTTGTAACTATGGATGGATGTTTGTTACACTTTCACGTAAAAACTACTCAATGGATTTGGATGAAATTTGGCATACAGATAGTTTATAACCTGGATTAACACATAGGATAGTTTTTATCCCGAGAAGCCCACGGGAATGAATGGAAACTGTCAAAGCGGTACGAAGTCCGCCGGGTCCACTAGTATTAAATAACGCGTTTGCTTTGCCGTGTCACTATGTATAGATGTAACATATTTAATTTCACATATTGTTTATACTATTCGGGTTCAAATTAAATCATATTTTATTTAGTAACTAGAGAAAAATAATAACAGCTATATGTACTACATAAAAAAATTAGTAATTTTGCAAACATTCCTGGTTTTATTTTAGCAGGCTGTAAGAAATGTGTAAACTTAAAAGTCCTAATAACTTCTCGAGTCAAGAGTCAAGCAAACAAGTTGTTTCAATCGCTCGTAAGTCTCAGTTCAGGACGCTAAGTCTCCCCATACTGCGGAACATCACGAAAATCTAATGCAGTTACACGGGATGCGATGTCGCCGGCGTTGTGGTACTGTTGCCTCCACAAGATTGGGCAGCCTTGCAATATAATGAAAATTAAAGTGAAAATGTTTTCATTGCAACAAACACCAATTTACAAATTAATTTTGCCCTGGCCTCTGTAAAAAAGTAAACTTGTGGAACAGAAGCCAGTTCCTTCCTGTTGACAAAACTCAATTGGTATAGTTAAAAAACAATGATAATAATTAACTAAGCCAAAAAATCAAAACATCAGAAAACTTAAGAAATTTAAAAGTTAAACGTGACACTAAGATAATTATGTGTGTGTGTGTGTGTGTGTGTGTGTTTGTGTGTTTGTGTGTGTGTGTGTGAGCGTGTGTGTGTGTGTGAGCGTGCGCGTGTGTGTGCATAATAACTATGACAATATGGAATGAAATCATAAAAGTACTAATCTTAAGTAAAAAAGTTCCAAGAAAATATCACTAACTACGTTTCCCGGCTATGCCGTACTGTAAATCGAACTTGGCAAACGGATCTGGCACGCTTACCACACGAGAACACATTTTTTATATTACCTACGGATAAGCACTTGGGCCTTCATCTCACCTGATGTTAAGTTTTCTCTAGCTGCTGGAAAACAACAATGCTACAAACATTGATGTTATGGTGACATATTTAAGATAGAACGGTGGTAGCTAGCCAGGCGGACTAACAAGCCCTACCACCAAACAAACCGAGTACACAAACATGTGCTTCCCGCTAGGAATTGAACCCGGGGCCTCTGGGTCTGAGACCGGTGGTCTCAACCACTAGACCATAGAGGCGGTTAAACCTGTCATCAATGTACTGTCAATGAAGTCATCCAGGCAGGCACCAACCAACACCTCTATATAAATAATTAAGTTATTTATGTTTGTTTTGGTAATGTGCTCAAGACAAACTTTTTTATCATTTTTAATCGTAAGTTTTAATACTTGTTGAAATTTCTAAGAACACTTTTGCGAACCGTACAATCATGTCTGGCTTTGGCTTACGCTTACGATCGCCGAATGAAGCTGTAGAACGCTACGGTACACCCAGAACCCTGTTATATTGGGACTTTGTGGTACTTGTAGACTTATGCGATCTATGTCTACATTGGAAAATATATCACATAATTTAAAAAGCAGCTGGATCAATGGTTTCGTGATCGAGGAGCTCGATGGCGCAGTGGTTAACGCGCCCAGTCTGCGAGTGCTGAGGTTAAGCAACTTTCGCAAAGGCCGGTCATCGGATGGGTGACTAAACATTTATCACCTCGAGCTCCTCCGTGCTTCGGAAAGCACGTAAAGCCGTTGGTCCCGGCTGCATTAGAAGTCGTTAACAACCACCAATTTGCACTGGGCCCGTGTGGTGGTCTATGGCCCGTTCTCCCTATCCATCCATAGGGAAGGCTCGTGCCCCAGCAGTGGGGACATAAAAATGAGCTGATGAGGAGGAGGACGATCAATGGTTTGGTGCATAAGATCAAAGTACTGTAACAAGAATGTTTGTTGCTTTGTTCCGGGTAAAATGCGCTTCCACTTTCAGCCTTATTACCACTTATCATCAAGTAAGATAAAGGCGAACGCTTACCGGTGGTTTTTCATTTAAAAGTGCAACAAAGGCCGATACTTTACCTATATTTTTTATTATTTGTGAGTTTGTGTGGCAATCAACGGCTACACAGTTCATAACGGCAGATTAAGTTTCGAAAAACGTTTCTAACCACCGGCATGGAACTCTTTTCAGTACTTACTAATTACCTGCGAATTAGTTAGCACCATTGCTCGATTTGGACAGTTATGATGTCGCAATTGTATTGTGAGTTCAGTTCGGTTGGCAAATGGTGAAATATTATTATAGTTTTAGTAAACGTTGATGCTTAAACGTAACTTAAAAGTCTTCCCTACGGATGGAATCACCGCAGGGAGAACGGGAGATAAACCACCACGCGAGCCTAGAGCGGATTTGTGGTTGTTAATGACAGCTAATAAATTTGGTCACCCATCTCATGACCGGCCTTTGCGAAAGATGCTTAATTTAAGCAATCGCAGACCAAGCGTGTTAATCACTTCGGTATTGAGCTCCTCCGATATTCTTATCGTTAACCATTTTAGCATTTAAGTGGCATCTCATGTGGGTCATTGACTCTATACTACGGTTCCTGCTGCAAAGCCTAGGTAGGCTAAATTGGTGTCTAGACTTACCTGTGTAAAAAGATGTTAACTACACAAAAAGACATTTTAGGAGACCGAACAAAATGATAAGAAATAATTTCATAATCTCTCCCTTCCCTCGTTTAACTATTAAGATATGATCCTGTAAACTCTCAATTAGCGAATATCTTTATAACGAACTAATCTGAACCATGTTGTTTTTGTATTGATAACAATCTTTAAAAGTTAAACAACATTGATCAAAAGATAATGTTGTAACAGTGAACATATATATTCGTTTTACAAATCAGGATTCAAACAACTTTGGACACGTAGTTCATAACGCCAGTTACTAATAACAATATTAATAAATCTCAAGAAAAAAAGCTGGAAATATAAGAAAACGTTAACATCCTAATAATTTTTTAAGTTATATCTCCGAAGATATCTAATTTACGACTGTTTCCATGCCGATAGATCTTGAGGAAAAATAGTCGGTCGTGCCCACACATTGATTATGCGAGTATTCTTATTTTATGACAGGCAACACTCCTTTTCCGATGACATAAAAAATTTGTAACTGGAACACGGGTTGAAGCGAAATGATTGGTCGCATAGCCTTCCATATTAGGTATATAAAGCACATTAATTAAGCCAAATGAGAAGAAGCGAACTAAGACGCTTTATTACTGTTGCATGCAAATACCGACTTTAAGTCTTCGGCTACAGAATTATTTTTTAAGTGACCCTCTATTGCTCGATCTATTTAAATGATCCGCTTAAGACAACAATAAATGCCATTTCCAGAGTGTTTGATTTCTACGAATTTATAAAGCATTAATTTATACGGATTTTAAACGTGTCCTGTATGCAAGGTGGATTTACTTTTTACATTTAGAATTTACAAATATAATTTAATTATAATTGTAAGGTAGGTTAATGACTGCTTATAAAAAATGACTTTAAGCTATACTTAAACGTGATTATATTTTGGCATTGAGTATTTTAATTGTTATCTTTTCATAGGACAAGATAATATAGAATAATAATTATTGATCAAAACAATACTCTACAAAATTTCTTTTTTAAAAGCTGAGCTTTTCTAAGATATAGTTTGACTTATAAGGTAACTCTAATGTCTAAAAGAATCTGTTATTTGTTAAGGAGCGTAGAATAGTCGCTAATTCGCTAACAAATTGCGACAGGTAGTTTGTTATATGTCAATCCTATCTAAAGAGAAAGGTCATGTTTAATGTCATTTTGGTATTCATATATCATTGTGATTTGGGAGAATGTTTATTATGTGACATATGAAATAATGTCTTATAGAAAAAAATCGCTTTATTTTTCGATAAAAACTTCTTGACAGCTTATTGCATAACTATGCAATACTTTTATGAATATTTTTCTAATTTATTGTGTGAGATTATGCGACCGATATTTTTGTTTCTTAATATTTTAAGTATTAAAAGCAATCATTGCCGTGTAGAAACGATAACTTACGTGTATATTGTAAATATCGTTACTACTATATAAAGCTGTGTAATTTCTAGCGCCACAGCCAAAAGACGTCCTGCATTGGTAGTAGGCAAACATTTTTTTTATGGACGTGTCAAAAGTACTTTTTTTACATGAACAGATATTTTTAATTTTGACATTATAAATAATACAAACATTACAATGTGGTTTGGGAGTTTCCCAGTTGCATTTTTAAGTGTTTGCTTATATGCATAATATAGCTTATTGCTACAACTCGGCGTTGTTTTAACAATGTTCTGTTTTACCTTGAATTATTTACATAAAAACATATTTTAACATTACGCGTCTCTCCTGTTACAAGTTCCTTTTACATGTGCTAGTTTACAACACATTTAGGTACAATAAAAAAAGTGGAAAACTGTGCTGTTACAGCATGGTTGCAGATGTTAGTTTTCCTTGTTATACTTATTTATATATACAAGGCTAATATATAATCAGTGCATGTCTTATAGATCTGAATGCCTATATGAGTATTACGCGTAAACTCTTTGAATACGTTACTGTAATTGAAAATTTGTATGCCTTTGAAGTAGCGCCCTCTGGTGATAAACGAGGTGAGTTACAATTATAAAATAATAAATAAAACTTGCAACAAAAACTTGGGTCTCGTAAAAATACTTTCACATAATATTATTTTTAAATATAAATAATATAATTATTGATTTTAAATGACCATAAAGTTATTTGTTAGGCACTTCTTAATTCTGAAATTATGTTAATTAGTCACAACTTCTGACATTTTTATATTACAATAACTATTATTTTGGATTTGACAATATCTCTCAACTGTATTTGTATACCTTAGATAAGGTCTAAATGTAGTGAAACCTAGGAACAAACGATTGTCATCTATTATTGTAATACCTATATTTCACAAATAAATATATTACTATTACTATTACTAGAAGACAAGAGAAAAAAAATCCCTTATCTTTTGCTATGCCAAGAAAAATTTATTAATACAAGATAGCAGACTACATTAAGCCTTCCGCCCTAAAGAAGTTATAGAAGTAAGTGTGAACTTAAAAATATTCCGAACTCTGATGGTTCAATAAATCGGTGGTTTCACTTCGTCGACGCCGGGTGTGCCTTGGCACGGGCCGCGAATTTCCCCGTCAAAGAGTTCTGCCAAAGAGTACATCAAGGATTGGCAGACACACATTTGAGGAATTAAGAAGTCCTACGTACAACCTTATTAAATTCACATGTCACAATGACACAATCACAAGCAACTGATAGGCTAAGATAGAGGAGTTCGATGTTGCAGTAGTTAAGCAGCTTTCGCAAAGGCCGATCATCGGATCGGTGACCAAAAATGAACACTCTCCGAGCTCCGTACTTTGGGAGGCATGGTTAGCAGTTGGTCTAGGTTACATTAGCAGTCGTTGACTACTGTTAAATGAACTGTAGCAAGTGCCAACTGTGTACACTTTGTAAGTGCGTGTTCTTCTGTGACGTTACTCTACGTCTTGTAGTTCAATACGTTATGTCCTTTCTCAACTTCTATCAGTATTCCTTTTATTAGGTTCTAAACAGGCACTGTTGTTAAGTGACTACATATATAATATACAAACACACAATATTGTATTTTCTTGTCATACAACATATGTAATTATTCTTAGTACCACCGGAAAGATTTGCAACACACTAATTACAAGATTTATTCGATATAACCGTCAAATCATGATTATAATTATTCCCGAACGGAGAAACACTTGACCTTCATTTCATCTCATTGGTGAGTTTTAATCAAAGGACCTAAGGCTCTCAGACTGGTGGTGGAACCACTAGACTCGAAACGGTTCACTACTTGTCACAAATCACTATATATAACCACAGATAAAATAACAGTTAACTACGTATACGAGTATCGCCCTTCCTAACGGTTATTTACTAAATATATTCTATGGATATTAATATTATTAAGAGAAAGATATATTACTGATTTACTATTTAGGTGTTTTATAGGAGCAAAGCCGGACTAAGCCATGTATAGGCCCTTAAGCACTGTATGTGCATAATCTTCTAGGTTTAACAAGAAAAAAATTTTTTTTTCTAGAGGGCTCCAAACGTCACGGGGCCTATAGGCACGTGCCTTTTTTGCCTTTAGGTTAATCCGGTACTGCTTAGGAGTCTTAAGCAAGTTTTTTAAGTAAGACTCCTAAATAAACTTCAGACGTATGATCGGTAATTACGACTTGAGAAGTCACCGTCTATTAACCCGGTTACAATTTACCTATAGTCAGCAGACGTAAATTATTTTTAAAGAATATTTATTTAAAACTTCTGACTATGACACTATAAATAAAGAAACAGAGAGCGAAACGTCCTAACGTCTCCTTTCTCGACCTCTGACACGTCGATAATGACAAATAACACGTTGTTTAACCTCTCATTGTTAAGACCCATACGTGCCCAGCTAATTGCAGCCAAAATTACCCCAAAACGATGTATTTGCACGTTTATCAGTAGCCAATTCATTGGACAATCGCGATTGTCTATTGTCGCCCGGCCGCGTAAGGCTCCGTGGGAAAGGTTCGCACGCCGCTATAATTGTTCTTTTTATCTGCCTTTTTATAAACCACTCATAATAAACATAATGGTTGGATTGTTCAATTGAAATTCGATTCTAAAATGGGGTCAGTATGTTTGGTTTTTATGTTATTTTAATTGGTTATTGTTTTTATTAAAATTTGTTGTTCGTTTTACTGTGTATAACATTGATGGTTTTGTTAACGTTTATGTGTATTCTATAGATTGAACACATAACACATTATAGTTGTGCTTGTTGATTTCAAAGAAATGTGATTTATTACTAAGGTCAGTCACACAAACACTTGCTACATGTTCATCATCAGCTCATTTTTTGTCCTCACTGCTGGGGCACGAGCCTTCCTTACGGATGGATAGGGAGAACGGGCCATAAACCACCACGCGGGCCCAGTGCGGATTGGTGATTGTTAACGACTGCTAATACAGCCGGGATAAACGGCTTACGTGCCTTCCGAAGCACGGAGGACTACATATTACTGGGATTCAAACACGGCACTTTTTGGAGTGTTACACACCTGTCTCTGTCCATTACTACGTTACGGTCTTTAAAAGGCTTAGCATTCCTTTTTAACTATCATGTTCACTTTCAATATAATCATTATTAACGGAATCTCGTAAATGATTCTAAAATATTCGAGATGTCTTTTGTAGTACTTTGAGAAGGTATTCAATATTTGAGCACATTTACATGCGCCATGATCATGGATGTACTGAAATATCGGATACTTAAGGACACTAAAAAGCATAGTAATAATCTCGTTCATAATCACTGTAACGCTCAATATGAATAATTATAAATTAAATATCGACACTTACTACGTGTTGATAACTCTTACATCAAATAAGTTAGCATTAATACCGTAGTATTTGGACTTCTTTAAGTAAACTCGTTAATTTTCATATACTATGTCACTAACTCAAAAAATACATATTGATAACTGCAAGTTTAAAAAAAATTATATGTACATACATACCTCATTGATAACGGTCGTTTCGACACAAATTAAACTCGTTACTTTGATTAATGAGAAAAGACAATAAACTTAGTTTGGCAAATAAAAAATAATGGAAAACAAACAGTTTAAAGTTGTTAGGTTTAGTGCGCAAGATTCAGTAGCAGGGGTGTGATTTTTGGATCGTCGATTACAATTCTCGCACTATGATATCAATTACGAGTGCTCGCTGTATTTGAGGTTACCTTTAAAATTGTCTAACGGTATGACTCAATAAATGAATTGAAAATAACACAAAAATGGGTAGGTAATGTAGTGCTTAGTGTATTTTTGTAATTTTGTAACGTGCGACTTTTGGTCGAAAATCTAACGACGTACATATTTTTATAAAATTTAAATCGTATATATACCTACTCATTAAATATAGTGCAAGTTGTGCGTAGTTAGGCCATGACTAATTTGACTAATATGACTTTGTGTATTGGAAGTATTTTAAAACATTACGCTGATTCACTATTTTAGTGGTTATCATATTTTTAAGATCCAAGTTCAAGTCCCGGTACGGTTTTATAGGTATGTACTAGTCTATACGATATTGAACGAGTCTACGAAATCGTATAGTTACTCGTTCATCTCTTTTTAATGGAAAATAACTTCTTAAGGTGCTCAGTAAAGAATGCCTAGATTTAACTATGAACAACGCCTTAATAAACTTATGACAAAGTAACACCACCAAAGTCAACGCTGATTATATCTACAATTAGCAGTTAAAATTAATAACAAAGTAGATCAGTTACCTATTTTAATTCTATTCAATTTTAATTTTATTTCGTGCCTTTAACGAATTTAAAGCCTACGTTATATTTTTCATTTAAAGATTTACATGTACATTAAATAAATGAAAAAAGTTCAAATTTAATTTAATTCAAGTTAGTAAAAACATCGCGCCAGAAATTTCACCGAAACGCACTCGTTGATGTCTTTTGTAGGGAGCGCTCCAGAATATCTGCACAACATCCATATAACTAGATATTTACTATTTTTATCTTAACACTTTTCACTTAAATGACGCATACATTTTAATAAGCTGTTTACAATTCACAAGTTAACTTACACACAAATACAAACTCATCGACAAACAACCGGCCCACTCACCTTTAATTCTTTGGTGTGAAATCAGGGTGGCACTCGACTCCCGAGGAAAATCCCACAGACACTTCACAAAGTATTTATTTCAAAAGTAAAGATAATTTGTTAAGTCAATAAATTTCACCAGGTCAGCGCACATGCGCCTCAGTTACGCAAAGTAACAAAATGTCACGATCCAGTCACTTTCGACGCAAACAGTCATCAATTTTACAGGGGTGTCTTAACTGCAGAACGCAAACTGAAAAGCACTTAGTACCCTTATCCACTACAATTGAATAAAAAGTCCAATAAACTAAAAATAATTATAAAAAAAAATCAGGTCAAAAAATACGAATTCGCACTTTTGGCATTATTAGCGATAATAAATTCGCGCCGATTCCATTTTCGAATGATCAATTGGTCGGACGCGATCCGCGTGCTGCTTAGTCGGCGCGGGCGCACGAATGCGCTCGGAGGAGGACTCGGCGCTTCCACGGCTAGGGGGCGTGGTTTATTCTAACGCAACATCTAAGACTACTGCCGTCTCTCTCACTCCTTCAACCCCAGTTGTACACCCGTCTCGCTCTCTAATGGCGCGGTGCGATACTTGGTGGGACAGTTGAACTTTGCCACTGCGCCTGCGATTAATAAAATGATACGACGTTATAGATCGGCCGATTATCGTAACTCTATAGTTTGGAGCGCTTTTTGTTTTACGCATAATTTTTAGATGTCGCGAAGGTAACTGATACGGATTCCGATGTGGGCAGTGTTAGATTACAATTGTTGATGGCTCTGTCGTTGTTTATAACAAGTGCGATTAGTATTGGAGATATTACGGACTTGTGTGTGAACAATAAAAACATTTTTCTTGATGATTGTAGAAAATTAACAATATATTTTGCGGTTTTAAAAATCACTTTTACATTTCAAACATTAAATAACTATAAACAAATTAATACAAAATAAATAATTATTGTTAATGATATATACTGTTAGATACTGTTTAATTTTTCTTTATTTTATTGTCACTTTGTGAGGTTATTCAATATCTTTAATAATATTAATTTAAAAATGTAAATATTTAGTAATCTCTATAACATAGCAGTCTATCTGGCTAGCTACCACCATCTGTACAAAATCTGTTGCTAAAAAAAAAACAATGTTTGTAGCATTCTTGTGTCCCGACTCCCGACAGAGATTCGTCTGTAGTTAAGGATTGCAAGTGAAATGCGTTTTTTACATAACATTACTGTTTAAATAGTTTGCACATTCAATTTTACAATTCATTAGTTACTCTCTCCATCTGATTGGCCACAAAGGCAAATTAATATTTTTTGAATAATTTTATTTTATGTGAAATACTAATTCTTACAGCGTTGCTATAAAAGTATAATCTATCCTATCAATTTATATAGGCAAATTTCAACTTAATGCAATAAAACTATACATATTTAAATTGTAACTACAATAAAATTGTATTTTGTTTGACAAACACCATAAATCATGCATAAAAGTAAGATATTCAACCTTAAAACGTGTGATATAAGGACAATGACGGAAATCTATACATGCGTATTAAATGAGCTGCATCTGCATGGATGTGAACAAATACCGATTTAGATGACGTCATCTATGATAGCTTGGCACAGGTAGAGTAAATGGTATTAATGGGAAACTTAACTGTTTTAGAAGTAGGTATTTCTTTGTCACCCTGTATACTCATATAGGTTTTTAACCCGTCCCGCGCTGTAGGTATAATTAGCGGGCCACCTTGTGTACGACCGTGCGTTCACAGGGCGCGCGAGGACTTAATGTCAACATAAATTAAAAATAAAGTTAAGATTAAACGGAAGTAGATTCGTGAAAAGTATTTCATTTTAAATAGTTTTTTTGAGATTGGATTTTTTGATTTTTTTTGATTTGGATGATGGCCTCAAACGGCCTTTTCAGCGTCACCGAACTTTAAGTAGGTAACTCATAATTTACTAGCTGACCCGGCGGACTTCATACCGCTTTGACAGTTTCTATGACAACGAAACAAACCAATCGTTAAATATTTACGCGTGAAAGCGTATCAAACAAAGAAACAAAAAATAAACTCACTTTTTTAATAAAAAGTATCCTATATCCTTCCCAATACCTTTGAGAATATGTGTACAAAGTTTCATGATGATCGGTTGAGTAGTTTCTGCGTGAAAGCGTAACAAACTCACATTCACATTTATAATAATTTATTAAATTATTAATTTATTATTAATTATTAAATATTATATTTATAAAATTTTGAAAAAGTGTTGATGAAAATTTATTTTTGCACATTCAGTAAACAAATTACTTTATTATTAACATACAATTTTTTTTTGATAAAACTACATTTTTTGTACACATGCGTGCACATCAGACTACCACAAACTGTCAAATTTCCTCAAAAGACTTTGAACTTTATGTCTTTGGCATACGGTTGAACATTAATTGAAGAAATTTGACAGTTTTGGATAGATCGATTTGCAGGCGTCTGTACATTCTGTCTTTTTACACTATCTTTATTAAGATACATTTTGTTTAAATCAAATTGTAATCTTCATATTCGGTAAACATTTCAGTATTTTAAGTAAATTAAGAAAGAAACCTAACAACCTAATTGCCGCTTTTTGCCATGTCTAAAAAGCACGCGCCATCTTATTACAGACAACACCGATTGCGTTCATATTCATGCAAATAGTAAAATAACGACTTTTGTATACATATTATAGTATGTTGATAATAAGAATAAAATAACACTTCTGACCGCATATGTGCATTAACATAACTGAGTACAAATTGAATATATCACAAAATTAACACAATGTGAGAAATATTATATAATCTATATTTAAGAGGAGCTCAATAGCGCAGTGGTTAACGCGCTTGGTCTGCGGTTTCTGAAGTTAAGCAGCTTTCGGAAACGACCAATGGGTGACCAACAATGTCTTCATCTCGAGTTCTTCCGTGCTTCAGAAGGCAAGTGAAGCCGCTGGTCCCGGTTGCATTAGCAGCCGTTAACAACCACAAATCGAAACTGGGCCCGCGTGAGCTGGCTCGTTATCCGTTTGGGGTTTTCATCTATAGCATATGCTCGTGCCTCAGCAGTAAAAATAAACTGATGATGATGAGAAATATTGAAATTGGTAAATGTTTCAATGTGTTTAACAATGTAATAATCTAATTGATACGTACCAAACACTTTTAATAGGAGGATCAATGTGTACTCTCAACTGTCATTGTATAACAAATATTCAAAACAATCGTTATTGAAAAAGTAATATATTCTTCATCATCATCATCATCATCATCAGCCTATAGGTACTAGTCCACTGCTGGACATAGGCCTCTCCAAGTGCACGCCACCGAGCACGACGATCGCAAGGTGGCTGGCAAGAGCTGGATATATTCTTATTACTTCTCATTTAATAAATTGATATAGTCCATTAAAGCATTCACAAACAAGAAAAAAACTGATCAATTTGAAGAAAGACAAAGTGTTGAATTTTTTACCACGAGCGGGATTCGAACTCGCACCCCATGACATGCCGGGTCTGGTGCACTAGCAACTATGCTATCGTAGCTCTTAATCGTAATTTGTTCGCAACAAAATTTGCGTACAGTTATATAAGCTTAACCATAAAAACCTAAGCTAATGCCTCAGATAAAATAGCATTTACCACCTACTACCTACTGGCATGCACTACAATTTATTTTTTGTAACAAACTTAACCCTTTTACTGTCCCATGAATCAAATGTGATATATAACAATTGATTTTTTAATGTTGTAACGGGGCTGCTTACTTGTAAAAATAACCAGAAACGTAAAATCCTTACACAGTCAAAAGTAACAATGTGTTGCACAATTAGTTTTCAACTCGACGAAAGGTTGAGTAATTAACAGTTACATTATTTAGCAATATGCTCAACCTTTTCTTTAAAGCGAGCCCATCTGATACAGTTTACAACCAATAAACAGTACAACCGGCTATCTCCATTACCGTGTAAACAGTAAAATCAGTTAAAGAAATGCACCTATTTTGTGCAAACTTTTTTTTTGAAAAAATCTTTTTAAAAACGTGTACCGACAAAGTGTAAAAAATTGCAAACAATTAAACTAATGAATTCGTAGAGAAGAAATTTTGCGCAACACATTGTTTTGTGTTTTGGAGAATGGGGGAGAGTGAGCGTCGATTGTTTTATTGGACGTTACCGTTTGAACGTAGTTAGTAGTTATGTAACCTTTTTGTTTGTCCCGTCCCGTTGTGGACCGTTGCTCGGGATCGGGACGTGTGACGTCTTTTTTGTTTTATTTCAATTTAGAACGGGGGCTGAGAACAGTTGGATATTTGAATTACGTTCTGCTGATCGCGTTTGTCTTCTATTTTGGACAGTTTTATGTTTCCAGCGTTATCAGAACCGTTTCTATTTAGTTATTAGCTTAAATCTATTTGTTGTATAATAGTATTGGTTGCATATTAGTACATTATATTTTTTCTGCAGAGCTTAGTATTTCCAAATATATAAAGTTTACGCGAAATGAACTTTCAGTTCAAATCTTTTATGTGTGTTCGCTCTACTTATTGATTTTTTCTGAAGATTTAAACTGTTTGCAGGATCTGTGGTTACAGGTAGACTAAAGTTTGGTCGTCCCAAAATTTATTTGTAACATAATTACGTATGAGATAATGCATTTATTAAGTTTCAATTTATAATTCTTTCAAAATGGTAATGTTTTATTTTAAATTATATCTACTAATAGCAGAAACTGCTTAAGATTAATCAAACGCTTTAGCAATCCACGCCTAGATGCCTTATCTATTTATAATATTTATAATAGGTGCATCTCAAAATATTATGTAAGTATTAAGAAAAAAAGCATTATATGACACCTGTAATTATATTTACCTACCCATTATTGTTTAAGTACTATGTAAGAAAGTATTATATTGTTACGCAGTTGGTTTTCTTAATAAAGCAAAATATAGTAAATAAAAATATATAATCATTAATAATCAACATGGATGGACGTTACAATGCTCGTTTTAAACTCCTGCACTGAATAGAAACTGTTTTAAAGTACATTGAACTCCACGGAAACTCGATACCGATACAAAGAAAAAAACGAAAAGTAAATCACCGCAACGCTTATAAGTAGTTCTTAATAGAGACGACATTCTTACATCCCCCCCGAATAAATCTATTCTGGCCATAAATCCACTTTTTAGATTAGATCTCGTACATCTCAATTTTACAATAAATTTATCGGTCCGAGTGTACCGCGGCGCGTGTATTTATTACGGCGACTGTACCTAAATACGTCGTTATCCGAGATAATAGTTAAACGTATTGAGTAACGGGTCTTTTCGATATTTATTGGAAAAGTTTTCGGGTAAGGGCGTTGGCATTTAAATAATTAAAGGTTCTGTGGATTTCATCACAGATAATCAATTTAAAAAATGCACTCATTTAACGTAAACTAATGTTTAAGGGAGTAGCTCGATGGCGCAGTGGTTAACGCACCCAGTCTGCGAGTGCTGAGGTTAAGCAACTTTCGCTGGCTGGTCATCGGATGGGTGACCAAAAATTTATCATCTCGAGCTGCTCCGTGCTTCGGAAGGCACGTAAAGCCGTTGGTCCCGGCTGCATTAGCAGTCGTTAACAATCACCAATCCGCACTGGGCCCGCGTGGTGATTTATGGCCCGTTCTCCTTATCCATCCATAGGGAAGGCTCGTGCCCCAACAGTAGGGACATTAAATGAGCTGAAGTAGATGATGATGATGAATGTTTAAGGTAATCCTTAAGCATAAGAACGAAAGAGCTAATGTACGAATATACGGTACCTACCTATGTGTAACAATGTTTAGTTCGCACATTAATTCTATTTACCGTTAATTAACATGATACACAGACACAATATGACAGTATTGACAAATGATAAATAAAAACATAATTTCACTTTTTTATGTCATATTTTGAGTTGATAATTTAATCATCTCAATTTTCTGAATCGTATTCCACTGTACCCCGAATATACATCCGATAGCTTCTCACGTGAAATTAACACGTTTTGTACGATATCGGCTGAGAGGTTTACTAACGTTTGGTTGAATAACGATAGCCCCTTTTGGAAAATATATATATTATTTTATAATTCATACAGGATCTATAAAATGTTTGTTTAATAATTTTGTTTGCAGTATTCGTCAGTCAACAAAACACAATTAAACAGTGTATAGGGTATCCAAGTATTTCGACAGGTGTCTTTGATCTCGTGTTTCAAATAGGTTTCAGACGAAATTATGATACGGTACTGCTGTGACACTAAGAGTTTATAGGTTAATTTTTGTTATTATTTGCACCTGAAAACTACAAAATTACTTTTCAGATGTAATAATAATAAAATCTAGTATTTGCATTCTAACTACAAAATTATTTAGAATGCAAAATACTAGATTTGAATACTAATTTTAAAGCTATGTTATTGTTCTCACTTAACGGGGGGACAGGGACAGGAGTTACAGCCCGATCCGATCCGAACTCCTCGGAAAATCTAGTAGAGAACGGAACACGCTTACGTGATGCTATTTCTTATAGAAAAGCTCTGACGGCGGTGTTTCGTTCACACGGCACGGAAGAACCCTTTCAGTTTCTTGCTGTCCCCCAAAACAATCTGGTGACGCTGAAAATGGCGCCTGAGGCAATCAATAACTCTCTTAAAAAAAGAAAATAAGGAGTTACAGTATTACAATACTTAATATTTCGACGATTAACATTTTGCTGTAACGTTAGTAAGCCGAGCAACATACACCACTTTAATCTGACGCACTTATTGGTGGCTGTATTTATGAACAGCGGCGCTGATTAATGGCGTATTATGCGCTACGTGAATGGGAGAGCTGACCTGGGACTCGAATGCTGCGGCGCGTTCCACCGTCTCCATTTAAATTGGGGTGGTGTGTAGTTCTTATCAGTTCCCTGTTTAAAAGTATTACAGTAAATTTGTTTCTTATAGTTCTTATAAGTTTTCTGCATGCGAATCTTTTACTACGCCGTAGGATTGTGTTACTAAATAAATATAAATAATAATAAATATTAAAAAAAAAGACAAAGTGTTGAAAAAATCCACGAGCGTGATTGGAACCCGCACCCCATAACATGCCGGGTCAGGTACACTACCAACTATGCTATCGTGGCTCCATCCAACTTGCCGAAATTAATCATCACTATCTACTCTTACTCTGTAAGCCAAATAAGTATATATTTTTGCCATAGCGGCGAAAAAATAATTTATTATTTGGGTTTATATCAGTTGACTCGGCTTTGCGTTGCTTAGTTAGTAAAATCAGAACTTAAACCACAGCAGCATCGAGTTGTTCACGTAAATATGCTGTTTTAAAATCTTCTTATATAAAAAGGTATTATATATATATATATATTTTGTTTAAATTTATTTTGGCACGGAACAGTCATTACAAAGAAATACTAATACTAAAAATTTACAAGATTAATAGACAAAGTGTGCCCAAAAATAATATTTTATGAAACATTATAACAATACGATCTATTTACAAGTGATATAGATCTGCTTATATAATTTTAGATTTGAAATCTTTGTCTTTAATAACCATTCAGCAAAGTCACGTCCTTGAAGAAACAAAAAAAATGTTTGTATACTCTCATTCCGAAAATCCCCAACAAGTTACAAGATGCAAAATAACTGTTTGTGACGACGACCAACGAACACAATGGCAGATTATCGTTTGGAAACCGCACGAGATCTTTTCTATTAATAATCCAACAATTGTTTAACTAAAAGTAAAGAAACAATTATAATGGCTGTCAAAGCATGCTACATTGTCTCGGTTTAATCTTTAAATATGGGGGTTGGTGACTCGAAAAGGGAAGGAGCTGGCACAACAATAAGATCGGTATTAATTCATCAGTGTGTCTTTGTCTTGATGAACATGCGTGAGAATTTTAAAATACCGAATGGAGCTTTGTAAAATTAAATTGTTTTAATTGTATGACTTTTTGATTTTGTAGATTTTACCTGAACTAATTAAATTGATACTTTTTACAAGCGTTAACTCAAATGTAGTTTACGGTGCATGGCATTTTTATCGTACATTACAAATTGTTTTGGTCAATAGAATCTGTTTTAATAAGCTGTTTATAATTCCACAAAGATGAAGCGTTTGGCATTCATCTCCACTAAAGCCAATGATAAGGCCTAAGTTCAGAAATCTTAAACTACTGAGAAATTGGCTATCTCATCTCGAACTGTCAGAGCTCAACAATGCTAATAACATTTTTCTTGAGGAATATCACATAAGCAACTCCTCGTCTATGAGCTACAAGCATATTTCAACATGAGGCTCGTCCGATCGTGTGTCGCCTTTCTCATACGTATAAAAACCTTTAGTAAATTAGTGATCATGGTTTGCACCGATACTCATAAAATAGCTCATGCAACTGGTTCATATTATGTCTTTATATATATATACTAGCTGACCCGGCGTTATATAACCTATGTTACTCAGCGCTAATGTAGCATTCTAATGGGGAAATAGCTTGTGTAGGGCATGTGGAGAGGAAACGGAGTCAATGCAGCACCTACTGTGTGACTGCGACTCTCTGGCTAGGAAAAGAATGGGACTCCTGGGGTCGGCTTATCCGAAACCAGAGGATTTAGGCTCTTCGCTCTTAAGGACGTGGCCAAACTTATGCCATCAGTCTTTACAGAGGAAGAAGAGTTAAAGGACGGGGTTGCACAAAAGATTCCGATGGGTCGAAGTGTTACTGCAAGATGGAAACCTCAACTGGCCCCACTAAGATAAGATAATGGTGAAAGAACTTTTTAAATCGGTCCAGTAGTTTTTGAGTTTATTCGTTGCAAACATACATACATACATACATACATACATACATACATACATACATACATACATACATACATACATACATACATACATACATACATACATACATACATACATACATACATACATACATACATACATACATACATACATACATACATACATACCTACATACATACAAAATACAAAGGTTTTCTCTTTATAATATTAGTATAGATAAATCTTCTGTGCGTGTGTATGTTACTCCGTTACTCCTTCTAAACGGCTGGACCGATTTGGATGAAATTTTCTGTGTGTGTTCAAGTGGATTCGAGAATGGTTTAAATTTACAATTGGACCCGGTAGGTGGTGCTGCTATAGGGGTCAATCATGGGATACGGGTGTTCTAAAGCGGACGAATGATTTGTTTGTTTTGTTGGCATAGAAACTGTCAAAGCGGTATGAAGTTCGCCGGTCAGCTAGTAATACATTTAATGTTTCTTTATATTATGTTTTATATACCTATTTATGAAAGTATAAAGGCTATTTACTACTACTTCTTTACTATAGATGTTTAAAAAAATAGAAGAAAATAATGTTAAAAAATAAAAAGTTAGAACTACAGTATCGTCTTCAAACTTTATAAAAGAATAACAACATTGCAAAACTGCCGTTCGCAATAAACCATGACACCACTGCGATAATATAAACTGCATAATGAGTGTTGTGCCTTCACTTTATGATGTTATTCAACCTGTTGCCCCACAACAACAACAAAGTTAGCATAGACAAAATGTCATACCTAATTAACGGGCGAATATCGGTGTGACATAAAGCTTTACAAATTGACGCCAATTAAGGTGGCCACAAAAAATGCATTGAAATCGCGACGGTGACATCAGTAATATGCAATTCTGAGTAACAATAATATCTGGGTAACAATTCTGAACTCAAAACTGGTTCGGGAAAACGGCTCATCCAAGACTTTGACTAATTACATCGCATTAGAGCCGAACGATTTAATAGCACCAAATAAAATTGAATAGTTTAAAACGCTTATAAAAATCATACAGGAATTGAGACGTCACTGATAATCTGAGATAAAATATGGTGGCGAACGGCATTATCGAGGTGATCGTGGACGTAAGACCCTTTGATAAATCGGCGACATTTATCTGAATGAGATTGTATCAAAATATTTTAGTCGATCTCGGGATAAGTGTCGGGAGTGTTATGGCGCGGTATTAGAGGTGCAGGCTGCGCGCGGCGGCCGGCCAGACGGGCGGTTGGAACGCGGCGTTTCCGAAATACTGCGAATGGTGTAACTAAACTTAAGTAACTTTTAACGGGATTAGTATTTACAGTTAATAAAATAGAAACTAACTGTATTTAAGAAATGAGAACTGAAAAAATAAACTAATTATTTATAAAGTTTTAAGTCTTTATATTCCTTAACGCCTTGGTGGTGGAATCACCACATAAATACAGTCTATACTACTTTTAAACTCTTTAAGATATTTAGATTTCTCATTTCTTAATATCTTAAAGATTTCAGATTCTTTAATTTCGGAAAGCACACCAAGTGCATAGTGTATGCTTTTCTAATAATACTTAATAAATAGCTGAAGATTGACGATAATTATTATATAAATAAAAGTTAGAACTTAATAAATTATAACACTTAAACTACCATAATAACATTAAAAACGCTTTATACATTCAAGTATTTAGCATCCTCTATCAGTATCTACACCGATATAATCTTTTTCATTGTGTTCAATGACTAACAAAATATCACTTAACTTTAAAAACTTTTGTAATGGTTTGTTAATTCCTTATTTTTAAGCGTCTACAATTATTAAATATTCTTTGAAAATCCAATATTGGATTAGTATAAAAGCATGATCATGTTGATTATATACAATACGTTCTAGCACGTTGTTAATAATATGATACGATTGTATGAATATAATGTTTACTGCTTTGTGTTATGGCTGATTTTTATTTGCCATAAATAGGTAATCGATGTGACTACCCTACCAAATGAAAATTTGATTGCATTATAGGGGTAGCTGTAGTAGTAAGTACATAGCGTATAACTGTCCCACAGCTGGGCGAATGACTCCATTTATCAGTCCTTCCTTGTTATCTTACCTTAAATTTAACATTCGTTTTCGATCCCGTAAGCCGACTACCAAAATATTTTATCTACAAATATATAACAACAATACCTCTTTCTACAATCCTATTACTCGGATGTGCCGCCTCTATAATGATATAATGAGTAACATTCCTCCTCGGTAGACATTTTTAATTGTACACTGCATACATTTAGAAGCAACATTCAGAGTTTATGTACTTACTAACAACACATGATGGTGTGAACTGTCCATTTGTAAATGTTACAAAACTAGCATACTCATAATAGCAATAATTGCATGTTAAGACTAACCCCTCAATAAGTTTATTTAAGACTACAACTAAATTTTTAATTCTAGTTTTCTTTTGTTATTTTAAACATGGCTGATAATTTGGATCATTTTGTGCACGCATCCTAAGAGTTATAATCTAGATTTTTGTTAAGTACCAAAATATTGTTATATAACATGATTGTAACTTGTTTTGTGTGCCTTTAATAAATAAATAAATTGAAGGGTAAGCTTAATCACCACGATTGCCAAAATGCGGGTTGGTGATTACAAACCCGGGTTAGGTATGCACCGAATAAATCCGAAACACACCCAACCTGGGAATTGAATCCGGGTTCTTCGGGTTTCAGGCCGAGCAGTTTGCCACTCGGCCACCAAGGCCACCGAGCTGTAGTAGTAAAGTAAAGTAATGAGCCTACATACTGTCCCACTGCTGGCCTCCATCATTGAAATCTTGTCATCGCTACAATTGATGAGTATTGGTATTGTAGTAGTATAAAAAGAAAAAATATTAATAAGACCAAGTGTTAATTACTAAACTGCTCGTCTGCACGCACACATGCCTTAGAAATCCCACCTATCTCACACACGTTATTGAATAAAATAACGGAATCCATTATCTAAATGAATAATTTAGGAATTGTGCGAAGAAGATTTGCGCGTTTACTCATAATGCGGTAATAACTTGGGATTATCTATCCGCGATAGTGCGTAGTCGTATCTTAGAGTGCGGGTCGCAGGTTCAAGTGCCGGTACAAATAAGAATGCCGATTGTCAGAGGCGCACCGTTACTTGGGATCTGTAATTCAGTGAACTGCTTGCTAAGTGCAAACGCTTGGGTGTTTTACTTATGAAAGGTGTTTGCTTGCTTGTTAAAGGTTGAGTGGCTCTAATGTGGCTGGTCCTCTTTGTGCTAAAAGTAGTTTAAAATTGTCATGTAAATATTTTTTATGAATTTTCTCGCGATTTATTTTACATAACGTTTTTACCTGACGTTTAAAAATTCTAGAGGCTAGTAAATTTTTAAAAAACCATATTAATATTTACATATATTTAAGAAAACTATAAAGTAAACTTAAAACACTTTGTAACTTATAAATGTATTATAAAATAATATATGGAGTTAACTATGTTCTGCGTTATGTTAACATGTCGTACTATTTACTTCCAGATATTCTGTAGAATTCCTCAGAATGAAATTTAAAGGAATGAAATCAGAATATTGATTGCCCAACTAATTGTAACACACAGGTGGCATATAATTTAAGCAGCAGTCATTGACGACCTCCGTAGCCGATTGGCCTGCACGAGGTTCGATTCCCGGTCGAACTTTTCGATATTGTGTCGGGTCTGGGTGGTTGTGTATGATTTCTATAATACGAGTGCTTTAGCTATGTACTTACATATCAGAACAATATATGTGATGTTGTCTAATATATATTTATCTACTTATTATTTATTGAAGTTATTGCAAATACCCATGTAGACCATGTAGTGGGTTTCCAAAATATGTTTAATCCTTTTGCAACCTATACCTATAACCATATAAAATAATAATGAATTCGAGTTATAAAAATATTTACCGAATTAAAAACATCAAATCTTGTCCAATGATTTATAAATTCGCCTTAATTGAATCGTTTTTCATCGAATATCAATCATCACAAATAAACGATCTACTTCCACCACGACGACGATGTGAATTAATCAGTTCTTGATTAAAATCAATATACATACAGATTTATGAAAGTGTCTTAATAGTTTTCTATGGCATGGGAAAGTTATTAACATTCAAATTCATAAACTCATAATTGCGAAATTGTATTTTTTTCTAATAACTTAAATTATGTCTGGTCTAGTTTCGCGCGTTTCCGAACGATTAATTGTTGAACCAGCAGCGGCATTATTGATAGTGGCTTTGAATAGACCGCTAATTTAAAATGTAATAATCAAATTGCATATTAATATCTAGCAAATGTATTTGATGTAGTTGACTGCTGTTTTATAGAGATCATTTGGTTTTATTAGGACTAATTATTGAACAGGTTTTTTTGTTACTGATGATATATATTTAATATCTCTAATTGGATTTGGGATCACGTTTTCTTTTGGCTGGCATAGCACCGTTGTGTTTTGTGGTAAGCGTATGACGATCGTCGTAAACATTAACCGAAGTGTCTATATGGCAGCGTAGATAAATTAATGTACTGCAAACAACATAAGTTAGCATGAACAGCTATCTGATAAAATGAGAAGATATACTGAATATTTATACACGTTTATACACAAATTAAAAACGCGAAACTTGACGCTTGACACTGGTGATACTGTGGTCTTTTTCCTTCTGGTGTGATATGTGCAATAAAAACTTCCGCTTTGACTTCAAGATTTTCTTTAACTGTGGAAAATACACACTACCTTGGCACAACAAGCGTCCAGGGGCTGCTGTGGCCGCTTCCCATCAAGCAGGCCGTGTATTTCTTTACCGGCTCAATAACGTAAAATACATCATTACCCACCCTTGGCTGCAGCCTCACTATAAGGCTCGTTGCCGGTGTCGATAGTGCGTCTCGCACGCGGATATCCTGCGGGCGCAGGCGGTCAAGGCGCGGCCCGGTTCGCACGCGACAATCGTCATTGTGAGCCACTTTTTATTGCCCCCACTGTTACCGCAGACAATGCGCTAATGAGTCTAGCACCAGCTGGTGCCGTATGCTTGGCTTTCGATTTGACTGTGATAAGAATGAGTATGAAGGTAGACTTAGTACATACACAGTATATTTATTTATTTATTTACTTTATTTTACACACTATCAACAATATAACAATTAATACAAACATAAAAAATAGCACAAAAAAATATAGGACCGTGTGAATTGCCTTTACAGGTATATATATACAATACAGCACTCAAAAATTTAAAATGGTACCAATAATCTGCTTGACTCTTACGTACTAACGAATTTCTTAAGGGAGTTACAAAGTAGAGAATTGAGAGGTGGAGAAGTGTGGAGAAGCAATTATCGGTTAGCCAAAGTGAGGATGGCTAGTCAGCCACTACCTTGCGTTTCTGCTTCATTTACTTACCTTAACATGAAAAATATTTAATACTAAGGACAATTCTGCTCTTTTGAACATAAGTAAATAAATAAAATAATAAAAATAATCCTTCTCCACCAAGCGTTCCTATCTTTCCTTCCTAGCCTTTCTATCTGGACTCCGCGTCTGTATTACCTGCCTGCCATTGTTACCTAGGTCTGCGATTGCTAAAAATAAGAAACTTTCGGAAAGGCCGAGCTCTTCCGTGCTTCGGAAGGCAACGTAAAGCCGTTAGTCCCGGCTGCATTAGCAGTCGTTAACAATCACCAGGAGGTTTATAGCCCGTTCTTCCTCGTCTATCCATAGGGAAGGCTCATGCCTCAACAGTGAGGAAATAAAATGAGTTGGTGATGATAGTTAAACCCATCTTAACAGTTTTCCAAAAACAATAATATCGTAAAATGATTATGCCATTGTTTATCATAAAAAAATATGCGAATCAAAGTTATCCCTTCTTCACAAATTACAATGTATCGAATGAGTTTGTCCACCGAGCTCACTACTACAGATTAAAACACAAATCGCGCAATTGTCGTGTTGCGGGATTCTAAGACTAGGATGTAACGACTGCAAGACCATGTCGGTCAGTTAAGTCCCAGGTTCATAGCCGTCAGCCTCACTGCTGAATTAATTACAGATCGCAACTGCATCTGTATTCATTTACCGATATTATAATGACACGGTAGAATACTAATGACTTAGTCGCGAGTCTGCGGATTGCGTTAGTCAGTGGGACTCGAAGCTGAATCGAAGTAGCAATTATGGCGTAAAAAATATATAATATGTCCTCATCATCCTCATCAGCTCATTTTATATCCCCACTGCTGGGGAACGAGCCTTCCCTATGAATGGATAGGGAGAACGGGCCATAAACCACCACGCGGGCCCAGTGCGGATTGCTGTTTGTTAACGACCGCTAATGCAGCCGGGACCAACGGCTTTACGTGCCTTCCGAAGCACGGAGGCGCTCGAGATGATAAATGTTTGGTCACCCATCCGATGACCGGCCTTTGCGAAAGTTGCTTAACCTCAGCACTCGCAGACCGGGCGCGTTAACCACTGCGCCATCGAGCTCCTCATATAATATGTATTAGTAATTAAAATAATATTTATAAGTAAATCGGTAAATTAATTTAAACTTGTTTTGTAGTGAGCAAAAAATTAAAGCAATTGGAGATATAGTGCGAATGAAAAAGTGTTAAGCGTTGAATAACTTTAAGCGTTTAGCTTTATAATAATTATATCAATAAGTTATTTCATGAAAGCTAACACCAATGGTTTGTATTCAAAGAACAATTAATAGATGGAAAATAATTACTAATAATTAAGACACGGACGATAATAATATTTGAAAAAGAGGAGTCATTCGTTTGAACCAAACCTGCATCAACCTAGAGTGAAGGGCTATGGCTCAACAGTGGGCTAATCATATTATGGTTTGTACCAGCTTTATTGCGAAACTGCCTATAGCATCATGATGTGATTTTTTTTTCTTTTGTTGTATCTATTATACTATATTTACTGTAATTGTTTTACCCGTTGTAACTAGAAATAAAGAAATTAACAATCTATATTACGAAGTTCAGAATCAAACGATATTTTTTCCGCCAACAAACAACGGCGTCAACACGTAAAAGAACATCCATATTACAAGAACCGAATAACGAAATTCGAGATTAGAATCCTCATACGTGGAATGCTAAATAGAGTAGACTTAGCAGTGCGTGGTATCTCAACGTGCAATCTAAAGACAAACAGACTAATTTGTGGTATATTTACGAGAGATCGCGCTGCGCAGTGCTAGCTGACTTTTATAACGATGGCGGTAGGCGCCGGGTGTACTGCTAGCCACATATTGCGGGGAGCACTGTAAACAAGCAGCTGTAAGACTACATAACTGTATTAATGAGGATTTAATTAGGATAACTATTAAGGAGGGGTTAAGTACCTATTTAACAACTTACATAGGAAAAGTACGTAGGGTCACGTTGAGGGAAGAAGAAGCAAAGAAAGAGCGCCTGCCCGGTGGTAGGATGCTATTTTGGAAGCCCTGAAATGCAACACGCAGGCGGCTATCCGTCTAGCCCAGGATAGGACCTCTTGGAGAGCCCTGGTCCGCGATGTTGCTATTGGTGGTCACGACCCTCAGGCATGAGGACTCGACGACGAAGAATAGGAAAAGTACAAATGGCAAATGAACAGGGAAAAGATGATCTGAATGAATCGCAAATATAAAATGATTTCTGAGACACATATTATTTAAATTTTATATCATACTTAGCTATTGCTTCTAAAACTGAAATAATTTGTTAAATATAATACACAAAGCCATTTCAGAACATTAAACATATATTAATAAATCGATCACTCTTTAGACCTAATCTTATCAATTGAAGCAGGTTAGACTTAATCTTATCAATTGAAGCAGGTTACCATTTCTACCCACTGTTGATACGATAAGGTACTGCAAACATAGTGTACCATGGCCTCCAGACATATCCCATTATAACGTACGTAATCAGTGAACCCAACACGGCCTATATAACGTCAAGACACAACCGACATAATATTTGAAGTGATCTTTATGCCGCAGCCTAGCTCGCGATGAGCTGAGTTCCTGCATAGATGCGATCTCCTTGAACATTGTGCATGTCGTACGCATACGTTCTAAACTTTACGCAACCTCCTTAGAACATCACCGGTCTGTATTAATGTTCATTAACAAAACTCTGGACATTTACACTGCACCGTTAGGGTAATGTCATTCTAAATTTAAAAATAGGCATGCACTTTCTCCGTATGATATTAAAGAGCTGCTTTATAAACTACTAGTGGTCGCCCAGTGGTTGAAACTCGACCGTAATTTTTTGAAGGCTGCATGGATTGAATCCTAAGCAATGAAAAATTAAAAAAGATAGAATGTGAGATTGGATATCTACAGCTTCTTTACATACAAAACATACACACGCACAAACGCGCACCAACATAAACACTATGTAATTATACTATATCTTGATGATTGTGTCTTTATGATTTGTTGTAAAATTAACTAGTATTAAATAGTTGTATCCATATTGCCTGATAGAAGGAGTGGTGTCTGTCATGACTCCTGACGTTTCAATTAATAAAACAAAGTACAGTATAACTAAATATTTTATTAAAAATAAAACTACAATACTAATTCAACAATTACTAAAAATAATAATATTATCATAGGTCGGCAGTTAACAGAAAAGCCTTACCTTACAATGACTTGTCTCGCTTTATAATTTATGACAATTGATTGCATTCATCAGCTACTTTTCGCGAACACACTTAACGACGAGCGGTCTGGTCATCACCTCGTGTCATGTTACAAGCTGCCCTGCGACTATGTTTAAATCGATAATTTATTCGAATAGCATCGATACTAACCACATTACGCCCACTACCGCGTTCGAATTGATCCCCAACGAGATTTCTCCCGTCACATTCATAAAAAAACGCTTATTATTTATCCTTTATTGAGTTAAACATATACTTTAGATCTCACTTAACCTGTCCGATCACATCTATTACTTACCGAATGATAATATTGATTTCATATAAAAATCGTGTCTGGTTACCGATTAAAATAAATGTAGTGAAAGCATGGTAAATATCGATATCGATCTGTTTCTCATATTGGGCAATAAAGTTGATAAATGAAAAGTGATAAATTTGGGTATCCAATAAATAAAACAATGGTTCTTTGCGTTTGTCACAAAAAACATTAACACAATCGCTTCATATACATTTTTAAGAATCAATACAATATGAGCTTAAAAGCAGGTGAGTAGAGTTAAAAGTCATTTTCAGTGATTTAAATTGTCTTGGCACAGATATATCTAAGCAAAGCCTTTGACAACGTTGACCTTGATGCGCCATAGTTCACACAGTCCCTTCACTGTGAAAATGTGGAAAAAACGCGACAATGGCCGACCCTCACTCATGTCTCTGGACAAGACAATCGATTATGAGTATTCGTATGCACTTTATTGATTATTGTCAAGTGAAGATTGAATTAGGAAACAGGCGTTCCTCAAGGTTTCACTTTATGTTCACTTTTGTATTCGTTGGACACATTGTTTTGTAGTGCTGTACACTGTTTGTCAATGTGATTGTGACATGATGCTTTTTTATGTTACCAATCTTTAATATTTAACTAACTACATTTGTTTAACTAATTGACGTGACATGTACATCAATTGACAGAAGATTACTATTGCCTAAAAATAAAAATACTTTCTAGAATAAAACAAAGTTTTACATTATAAATTGTACTGTTATAGGTTAAAACTTTTTTTCATAAAATAAAAAAATGTAATCTTTTCATCGTAATAATTACTTACAAGTCAGTAACATTATTTCTAAATAAACAACAATATGGTATTGAAATAAGGACCAAGTGTGTCACATGTCTGAAACTGATTTATTTATAGATCTTCTGGATATTGCGAGAGGCCACTAAAGATGATTTCGTCACAGTAGAAAACAGATTTCCATCCAGCCACTATATTATGTATCCGACGAGCGGCTGCATGCGAAGACGCGGGTCACGGGGTCAGCGCGGCTCGATAATACCTGCTTTATAAGTTCTGTTGTTATATTAACTTAATATTAAGGATGAGTTGGGTTGTCTGTCTAGATGTTGCCTTTATTTTGGTAAGATTTTGAGATATCATCATTAACGGCGATGTGTAAGTTTAACAATTATTACTTATTTAATGGACTGTTATAGATTTTGATTGCCTCCAAGGCGTATTTTATTACGTTTAGCAGTAATTACGTTATCTTCATCATCATCAACATCAGACTTGTATTACACCAGTTACTGCTACACTAGTAGGTTCCCAGGCCTTCTCACATGTACAAAAGGACATTAGGACATGAAGAGATCAGGCTATAATACACCACGCTGACCCAATCCTTGTTAGTGTGTATATACGGCCATCTTACAACATACACAATATCACAATCAAGAAACTCGAAATGTTATAATTTAATTCGGTGAACTGTCATTGAAAATATTATTTCACTTGTAAGATACCAACTCTAACTCACCCTCAGCACACTGTATTGTACTTATAAGTATTTAGTAAAACGAAGATGCTTTGCCTTTGATTCTTTTTTACAAGCGGAACCGCGGTATAACACTAAACTTGACCCATGGGCACCGTCTTTTGTTGGCCATAAACTAAATTATTAAAAATAGATTTAGTCTGTAATCTTTAATTTATTGTCACTGTATCTTGTTTGATAGCTTGTCGCAACTGTTCGGTCCCAGAATGGGCCACACCCTTACACCATAAAGTAGGTATCAAGGACAAGATTTATTCAAGAAATCTGGTTGATTTTGATTAATATAACGTGCTACTTTTGAGGTCACCAATTCCATATCGTCATCAGAACAAAAGTCAAATTATGAAATAGACATGAGTTTGAATGAAACCTGGCTATGGGTTTTTTTGCTGTTCCTTATGTTTTTTTTTAAATGTCACAGTGATGAAACACTATTACATTATTGCAATAACAAGTTCAACAAGATTTTTTTTTTAATTCTCCTATGCTTTTCTTGAAAGTTTATCTCGACTTTTGGAACTACATTTCATGTATATTTAGGTATGAAGGTTACGTTTTGTAGGCAACCTCAATCCGGTTCAGGAAAATTGTAAGACCAGTCATTAATTCATCATCATTTCATTATATTATTCCTAATATGGAAGGCTAGTGGTTTCACATCTTTTTACTGCCTCACTTATTCCAAATACTATTCTGCTACTATAACTACTATAACTTACTACCACAAAATCTAGTGAGGTAAGAATTTCTGTAGCAATAACAAAACGTATTGTGATACCTGGAAAAGGACTTTTGTGCGCAAAGACAAAGCCAATATGAAATCCCCACGACGTGTTATCCAATATAGAATTTATAACATATCTCTAATACAAATTGCAAGATCTAGCTGAAACTTTCACAAGCGCTTCAGCTGGGGTAACGGCCGAACCAGGAAGTCCATAATTGGTGTTAAATCAAACAAGGGTTAAAATTCTGCGTGAATGGAATCTTCGGATCAGAGATGACCGCAGGTTCCGCCGCGATGTTATCGGCCACCTAGCACCAAGCGACGCTGAACGATGACGGCTGGATACGGCATTAGCTGAGATCCTTGATGTGGAGTTGATAAAACACTTCTAATTTTTTCTGTGACTTATTTTTTTTTGTCATGACTTTTGCAGCGTCACCTGACTTTTTCGGCCAGCAAGAAATTATGACGAGCTCGATGGCGCGGTGGTTAACGCGCCCGGTTTGCGAGTGCTGAGGTTAAGCAACTTTCGCAAAGGCCGGTTATCGGATGGGTGACCAAAAGTTTGTCATCTCGAGCTTCTCCGTGGTTTGGAAGGAACGTGAAGCCGTTGGTCCCGGCTGCATTAGCAGTCGTTAGCAACCACCTGTCTACACTGGGCCCGCGTGGCAGTTTATGGCCCGTTCTCCCTATCCATCCATAGGGAAGGCTCGCGCCCCAGCAGTGGGGACATAGAAGTTGACTGATTCGTAGAAAATAGTTGTTTCGAAGCAGACATTAGTACAAAGACAGTAGCCATAAAGTCGTTTTTTTTAGCAAGAACCCTACGAACAACCGAAATCGAAGTTAACCTTATTTGCCTCTCTGTGAACAAAATTAAACAGTCTTCATTAAGATCAAGGAACCAATTTACTAAGTGGTTTATTACAGTTACTCCGTCATTGTTTGTTATGTTTAATTAATATTAGATTAATCGGAAATCTCTCTCCCAATTATAATAGTGCCACTTGTGGTTATACAACTATGTGATTTAGTTTATTCTTTATTAGTTTGAAATAGTTTGTAATTTGTTTTTAATCTCATTTCCCGCGTGACGCCATAACCGGATCCGGATAATTGATTCATTGACAAAACAACTGCAAATAATGCATGAGATCGTTAGTTTTTTCTAGACTTATTGCTTTTATCATATGTTTTACTTGATGGAAGTCTCCTAGTTATGGCGAATACCTACCGTAATTGTTACCGTGAATGTGTTTTATGTCTTAGTCTCAATTTCTTTTTATACGGCTACATTTAGTCTGGAAATAAATTATATTTCTATTTTATAACTAATTTTCTTTTTTAAGCTACGATCATGAATTTCAATTAACTTAAAAGACCTCCTCTAGTCATGATGATACAACGATCCCCTAGGTTAAGCTTCTTAAACGGGAGAAGGGGTCTATGTAAAGATTGTCTACAATCTGATTTATCTCATTAAAGATTTTGCAAGAAACAAAAGTACCGCGGTATCTCAAAGTATGGAGCAAAACGTACGTACGTTCATAGAAAAACAAACGAATGCCGCATCCACAATGGCGCGTAGCCGCTGCGCGCGTGCGCATGGAATTTAGCGCCGAATCGGCGCGGGCGCAGTAATTGCCGCTTATCTGCGCATTGTTCGCAAACGGGACAAGGCTGCGGCGCAGCGGAAACGCACCTCTATTACTGCTCGCTGCCTAATGATAGCTGCGATGTGTCGCAGGACGCGCGGATTTGATGACACACTGGGAGCGGCACACGAGAGTGCCCACTTCCAATTGGGCAAATACCTTTAAGGTTAGCAGTTCTTACATTGCAATCGATTAATTTTATTATACAAAGTGCTGTAATAAAAACAAGAGTACAAAAGCAGTTTTGCTAATAGAAATTGAAAACATCGCTTGTTATGTCTGATTACTCCGACTGTATGCTTCTATTATTTTTATTGTAGTTGTGACTACTGGTATAGCTCGGAAAATCATTCAGTCACATCATTATTTTAATATTTTTTTTTGATTATAAATAAACATTAATGATTTTAAGTACATTTAATTTTACCTCCATAATTATTATTTTAGATTTAGATTACCACATGCGTTTTAAATATAAAATATCGGAAGAGAAAAAAACAAAACTTTTTGAATTATTAATTCCTATTTACTTTTAATATATCAAATACAGACCTTGCTAATCACCGTTGTTTATAATATGTTCTACTACCTCACAACATCACCGTCAGTCCGCAGCCCTACAGCCTACAGCACAACAAGGCATACATTACCACTTTTTGCACTAGCAATGCATACCTTAGGTTTATTATTTCGCACCTTCAACATTTCGTACGCTCGATTCAAATGGTTGGCTGAGCAGCCGTTCACATCTACAGCTCAGCGATACGATCTAGCGTCTGAGGACCCTTTGTTCCGAACAATTATCATTGCCAACCATTATCACGCCGGATTAATTATTATTATTATTAACAATGTTTTTAGTTCGCACACTTAAAGTGAGGATATGATTTACTTATTTGGCGGACTTTGATGGTATCTATTTATATTAAATGGTTTTAATTCGCTATTCGCTATTCATGCAAGCCGCAGGACCGTTGGAGTAGAGACTGCGACTCTGCAGACGTAGTAGGATGCTCTCCGGCGCGGTGGAGTGACGGTATACGCTAAGTGGCTGGCATCGGTTAAATGAGAATAGACGAAGATGGGCTCAGTGGCACGAATTGGGAGAGGCCTATGTCCAACAGTGGACTGATATGGGTTGAATATGATAATTGGGAGTCTGAGGAGCTCGATGGTCAAAGGGCCCGGTCCGCGATTCGCATTTGCAAAGGCTTGTTAACGGATGGGTAATCAAAAATGTATCTCCTCTGTGTTTCGGAAGGGACCTAAACCCGGCTGCAGTAACAGTCGTTAACAACCTCCAATCCGCATAGGAGCTGCGTGGTGGCTTATAGCCCGTTCGTTTATGTACTTCCATAGGGAAGGCTCGTGTGCCCTAGAAGTGGGGACCTAATAATATGATGATGATGAATGGGAATCATGGCATTCATCTCAACTGATGGTAAGTGAGGGTAATATGGAAGCATATCTCGTCTCGTCTCTCTCACCGCTGAGAAATTCGACGATAACTAGAGGTATGCTTTAATGCCCTGGATTTGTTGTAAGAGTAAAATATATGTAAAGGTTTCTTGTGCAATAAGACAAGTGTGCTTAGATATTTTCTTTCAAAAATTTGTCTGGTCCTAGTAAAATTCCTTAATATTTATTTTCAGTTTCTTAGACTTGTCGTTTACTCTTATTTTGTTACTTTTCTTGTCACCTCTTTTGTCTAGTGGTTAAACCCGTCTCACATCCAGAGGTCCCCCGAGTTTGATATCCAACCGAGGGTTAGCGGAGATCTTACTTATCTACCTGGGTAGCTACCACAATTTTATTGAAGTCTGTCGCCAAAACAACAATGTTAAGAGAACTGGGTGCCTAGTGCGAGTTTTATTCACCATTCGATCACGTTTACGAAAACGAGAATTTGTACGCCTAAATTTTAACTCTTCTCGTGTGTCGCCAGGAGGCGCTGCTTCAATGCCATACTAATTTTAGTTTTCCTAAACGTATTTAAATGAATACTGATAATTAACACAACACTAGGTTCCCTGTTGTCTGATTGTTAGTTCTTGGGTAGTTGAGGGTTCCGGATAAAGTACGCTTCAACTTCTGTCTTTTTGACACTCACCATCAAATGAGACGAAGGCTATACGCATTACCACTTTGCGGAATAAAAAAATAACATCTACGACCAATAGCAAAACTCTTACATATTCTTGAGAATAAAAAGTCAAAAGTCTCACAGCCGAGTTACAGTAGTCCATTCACGCTCCGCTCCCTACAAGACACTTCCCTTCCACACTATTGTTTTTAAATCTTAATACGAATAAACACTTTATTATCCAAATAGGCACAGTCGACTTTTAAACGTTCGCCAATTATTGATAAAATGCAAATGCAACCGTTTTTCACACACATTAAAGTCTCAATTCACTTGCATTGAGACATCAACCCTTTAATGACTACGTTTATATTTATGTTGTTGTTATTAAAAACTTTAACTGATACAAGTTAAAGTTTTAAATTCCAAATCAGATACGAGTTGAATGGAAGGATTAAATGTAATTTGAAAGGCATCTTTTTTGTATGGCGCAGATAATATCTTAATATGATTGCGATGAAGGGGGTTGCTCCTAATCTGTAACTGTCCGTCTGTGTCGACGTCATTTTTTTTACCCTTTGACAATCGTAATGGTGACGTTTCGCACCTTTCGCGGGCTTATTTTTGGGGCGTGCGATAACTTCGGCTTTGAATTACACGGTCTTGTTATCCATTTAGTTGTGTCAGATTAAGGGTTTGGTGTATTTTGTGCAACTTTTAGAATTAATATATTTACAAAGCAAATTGTAATATAGTTTTTTTTAACAAATTTTATTTGACACTGTAGCTAGATGTCTTTTAAGACATTACCGTTTAGCTGTAAATAATTTGATTATTTCAAACATAACTATTTCTGTGCAAAAATAACGTCGATTCGTTGCTCTGTTTAAATTTGGATAATTTTCGACCTTATAATCATACTCATAACACGTTTTAAAATAATTTTGGGACCTGAATCGCGTGCGACATCAAATCGCTCGCTTCCAGAATAGCCCCCCAGCAGCGGCAGTTTAGTGAATGTCCGTATTATGCGCAAACACGAGCCGAGATACGGATCAGATGCGGGTTCGATTCCTGCGCGTCCCGGCACAATACCGTTCACCCGACCGTTAAAGTTGCATTGTTTTGGGTTCAGCCGTTGATTTCGCTTCTCGAACTTGTAAACATTTCGTCGAGTATCGTAACGAATATCTAAGGGGAAAGGAATGATGGCTCGCATTTGATAGGAATGCTCGTTGGTTTCTATGTATAAGATGAGTAAATTTATACGAATAAAGATAAAATAAGTACTATTTATTTGCCTGAATATATATGTCCTTTATTGTTCATTAAAATTACAGTCTAAATTACATTATAAAAAACATATACAAGGGTAAGCTTATCTCTAAAAGAGATCTCTTTCAGCCAACCCTAGCTGTAGTTAGAAAAGAAAGTCTGCGGGACCAATTGTCGACCATAACATAAATAAATACCTAAACCTAAAAATAAATAAATAATAAATATTAAATTTTTCAATTTTGACATGACATTTATTGTTAAATTACCTAGTTTTTAATTATTTGACGTGTTAATTTCTACTGTTTCTTTTACAGTCCTTGAATTCACAAATTAATAAATAAACCAATATTTTATCTACCCCATATGTGTAACACATGTCCCCCGTGTGGTGCCGGGGGTAAAGAATTGTACCACCCCATCTCTTCCCGTGGGTGTCGTAGAAGACGACTATGGGACCATTCCAGAGGATGGGCAGCAGCGTCTCTCTGTGATTATTCTCACCTTACTGCGATCGCCAACCCGCCTGCCAAGCGTGGCGATTAGTGCAAATTCCCCTCAAAATGATTTATCCTTGAGGGAGGCCTTTGTCCAGCAGTGGACGTCTTTTTGGCTGATGATGATGATGTGTAACACAAACGAGTCATGTCCTCGCAGCTATAAACAGCCAATCGTCTATATACCGGGCGCCGCAGCCGGTACAGATACTCGGAACAAATTAGCCGCGCCGCCACGCTCGGCTACCGAATTGAATGATAACGGCGCGTGCGCACTACGCGACTGCCTCAGTGTCGAGAAACGAGAGAAACGGGAATGAGAATTTGTTTCAGTTAACAATATCAAACTATGAATAACTCTTGTGTGTGTGTATTATATTTCTTTATTATATTAATCTGAAGCATGTTGTGTTGTCCTTGTTCTAGGTAAATTTGCTTAAAAATTATAATTTATTCCATACGAATCCTTCCGTGTATTGGCTACCTACGTGACATTGGCGGAATTGTGTTAGACGCAAAACATGCCATAAATAAAAGAAGAAGAAAAGAATTTGTTTGACATTAAAGCAGCGCCTCCTAGTGGCAAACAAGCTGAGTTGGTCGTACTTTGCACCCTGGTGACACTGCACGGATTAATTATGTTGCATAATCCCACTGCTGAATTTGCTTCCATCATTCATCGCTAAAATTGTTTGGTATCGGTTAAAAGGCTAAAAGGCTACCTATTTATTTAATTTCTATGCACACCAATGTAACATGCAATAAATAATTTTAAATTTTGAATTTTTGAAAAAGACAAAGTGTTAAAAAAAATCCACGAGCGGGACTCGAACCCGCACCCTATGACATGCCGGGTCAGGTGCACTGCCAACTATGCTATCGTGGCTCAATCCAACTCGCCGAAATTAATCAACACTATCTACTATTACTCTGTAAGCCAAAGGAGCCCTATTCAATGTCGACAACTACGCCGTCAACATCCGATCTTATTTTTACAAATATTGAAAGATCAGTTAAGAAATAGGCAAGCTATATTTATGATTATTTACATATCATCATCATCATCATCAGCTCATTTTTATGTCCCAACTGCTGGGGCACGAGCCTTCCCTATGGATGGATAGGGAGAACGGGCCATAAACCACCACGCGGGCCCAGTGCGGATTGGAGGTTGTTAACGACTGCTAATGCAGCCGGGACCAACGGCTTTACGTGCTTTCCGAAGTACGGAGGAGCTCGAGATGATAAAATTTACATATAATTTTACGCAAATATTGTTGCGAACAAATTACAATTTTTTTTCTGGTTTCTACGGAATATCAGCGTCGGGGTGCCAACCAGGTATCTCGACATTATGCTGAGTGGAGACCGATTCAACACCACTAGTTCTAAGTCTTTTATCCATGTTGTTGTTATTAATTTAAGTGGTTATGAATATTTTTTTTATTCTATTCTATTCTAAATTGAAAAAAGACAAAATGTTAAAACCATTTCTGTTTTGAATTTTGAAAGTTTTAACGACTGCCTTAACAACGGGAATACAGCTTCACGTGCATACAAAGTATGGAAGAGCTCGAGATATTTTAGATCAGTGACCCATCCGGTTGCTAAGACTTGGGAAAATTACTTAATCGCGATCTTGCATCGAAACTACAACGCTCCAGCTGCAGCACCATCGAGCTTAGTATATTAGTACAATTTGGAACTCTCATTTAAACTACGTTTGCGTAGTGCGTACGCGCACCAAAATAACGAACGAGATTAAGCTTCGGCGCGATCTATCGGCCATTCATTTGCCGTCCAATATACGGACGACTTGACGGAACCCGACCGAACCGCCACAAAAGAATAGTGGGAGCCGACAACACAGCCAGCCTAACAAGAACCTTCAGCTATCAACCCTTATGTAGAATTTTTCGATAGATTAAGTTGAGCAGAGGTCTTCTTAAGTTGGTACTGAAGCCATACATTCCGATAATACATATTTGATTCAAACCAATTAGTGATGCTTACGTGCGAATGTATGATTGAGATGTTTTTTTTATGTAAGTGCTTAGCGAAAACACACGGGAACTTTCAGACGGGATTTAAATTATTCCTCATTTTTATTTTCATCGAAAAATTTGACGATATTCGGTACCCAAAACTGTCAAATTTCTTCAATACATTTTCAACCATGTAACTTAATGATAAGGTTTAAAGTCTATTGAGGAAATTTGACATTTTGAAGTAGGTTGATGTGCAGGCACACGCCTTCACACGTACCTCCGTAGTTGCGGCCATGCCCTTACCAAAAATCCAAATACTAGGTTTGATTTCTAAATCAAATAAAATTGTATTTTTATTTCTAGCGACCATTGAGTTCCCTTGTATTAAAAAAAGGACATGATTTATTTATTTATTATTACAAGGCAGACTTAAGGCTGAGTCAATCTAATTATTATTTATTTAATTAATTATTTTAATTTCAAGAAGGAATACAAAGCATAATCTGTCGAGTTTGTGTCACATGGTTTCTCCCATCTCAATTAAATTAACATTCATAATATATATTGAGCACTCTTCACAAGACGACATGCGTCGATGAGGTCTTATTTTAGAATCCTAGCAAGGATTGTTCGTCTCCTAATCCTAAGGACTCAACAAAGTTCTCCAAACTTATAAAAATCTGGTGGAGCTATAAAGGTCACCTGCAGACAAAGGCTACGAACCGTAAAAATACATATTCTATCTTTATCATCAGCCAATCCACGGCTTCTCCTTCTCCAAGCTTGCCATTGAGCACACCCGCGACTACTCTTATCCAGCTCTTGCCAGCTACCTTACGAAGATCATCGTTCTATATTCATTTGACGACCTCCGTAACCGAGTGGTTTGCACGCCGGACTTCGGGCGCTAACTCTGAGGTCCAGGGTTTGATTCCCGGTCGGGTCAATGTCGAAAACGGTCTTTTCTATATTGTGTCGGGTCTGGGTGGTTGTTGTACCGTATCGTTGTTCCTGATTTCCATAAAACGAGTGATTTAGCTACTTACCTTGGGATCAGAGCTATGTATGTGATGTTGTCTTATTTTTTTATATGTGTTAGCAAATAAAAATTACTTATCCCGATCAAAACAACAGAATACCCGCTCGTATGTTTCCAGGTGGTGAAATTCAAGCTCGTTACTCATTATTTCGTTATAGATTCACGTATCGGTCGGGGATTTATTTATCTATCTATTCGTACAGTGCCCAGTCATTAACTGTTATGCTCCCATACAAACGGGTTGAATGGGGGCCAATCAATTAAAATTTACTAGTCCAATCATCCACTGATACAATATTGGCTTTGTGAGTCGAGAGTTTTGTAATTACTTGATATTTGATGGTCATTTCGTTTCTATGTAAAGGTGAAGGATTGAACGATTTTGATACTTCTTCTTTCTTTTCTGAAGCAACTTTCAAGATCACGTAAGTATAATACCTGGGATTATCGTTTACACGTCTGTCTGCTCTATTCTTTAGACAATTTATAAAGTGAAATCAAAAAAGCTTCAGTAACGGCTTTAATTTAGGCGCATAAAGTGCGCATATGAGTGTCGTTCAACTGTCTAACTGCCGTACTCAGAGACGTCATTTAAGTTTTAATGACAATTAAGTCTTTTGCTGTCACTTTCTTATGTATAGTGCTAAATAGAGAAGGAAAGACATTTAATTATCATTAAAACTTAATTGACGCCTCTGAATACGGCAGTAAGAGTCATAGACACAATGCCAGCAAAAGTATCACTATTACATTCGGCACCAAACATCAGGTCAAACTGATAAATTCTCATAAACCTGCTATCCAAGTGTGTAATGATGCAGTACCTTACGAGGCTTGTGTACGAAATCTTGGACTTATGAAGGACGAACATTTAAAATTTGAGCAACACATAAAATAGGGAAATGTTTTGGGTCGCTAAAATACCTTTACAAATTACGTCCGTTTCTAAAAAAGGAAATTAGAATTTTGCTTTGTTACTGTCTGGTATGGTCTCTTCTCAAATATTGTGACATTGTATATATGACATTGTATATATTTAAGAAAACCGCTCAGAGTGTGCAGAGGGTGCAGAACGCTTGTATGCGATTCTGTTTCAATATTTCAAGGAGAGATCACATTACACCTCATTTAGTCAATAGTAACACTTTAAATATGCATAACGCCGTTACTCTCAAATATGCATGCTTTCTGCACTCTTTGCATCACACTAAAATGCCCTTTTATTTAGATAGTAAAATTAATAATAAGAAAAGAAAAACTTAATATTCACTGAGAGATAGAATCAACAAAATTTCACTACCGATGTCAAAACTGGCCCACACCAGGGGATGCTTCAAGTACGCCGCCGCCAAAATTTGGAACGACTTACCGCCGGCCGCCTATTCGTTCTACACTTTCTCAACCTTTAGGCGTAAATGCCGAAATTAGCTATTTCATAAGCAATCCTTAGCATCGGCTTTAAAATATGTCTATCATTGATATGATTAGCCGCCCGGCTCCTGTTTGTAATAAGTGGATTTTTGTGTACATGTGTATTTTTTTTGTGTTATATCGTATGCTGTCCGCGTCTTTTATAAATAAGTAATATACTCACCGATTATTTTATTGTTATTGGTTATGGCAGAATAACAGAGTCTGCGGGTCCCCTGCATCCACTGAGTCATAGACCTTTTTGTCTACGTCAAGTTATGTTGGTCAATGTGCGTTGTATTTTTATTTTATTTTACTGTGTTTGAGACAAATAAGTAATTTTTTTTTAATATTTATTTATAAGTAGTCACAAATATTTATTGCATTATGTATGTATAAGACTTAAACTATAGATCCCGGATTCGATACCATACGTGTATATTAAACTTGGCTAGCACCGCGAATCTAGAAGTCAGTAACGACAGACATAATTTCTAACATGCTGCCGATATTTATATTTTTAATCGAGTGTGTTCTGTTTGACGCACTTAGCTCACGATATCTTTTGATTTGGCAGTATTGTGCTGGGACCAAAATTGTATAACTTGTATAATTGGATCCTAGGCAGGTGGTCTCGTGCCTCGCCATTCTGAGCTATTCGGTACTATTTGAAATGTAAAGTCTGTCTGCATATCAATACAAGACTACTGCATACAAGAAAACAATATGATAAATTTTAAATAAGTGCATAGAAACAATTACCTACCAAGAAGAGATTACCTATGTTTTAATTAGAAATATACGGTTATACAATATTTACATTGCTACATAATTACAAAGTAATTGTACACAAAAGCTATATAGATATTTCATCCTTTTCACGCCCAACGGAAGTCAAATAAAACCTTTTTATTCATGGGTTCCCTTTGATAACTTTATAGGGCTCTAAAAAAGAAAGCCGTTTTAGTCGCGCGCGCATATCCATCACTCTGATCCGATCTAGCCGTGAAGGGATTGCGATGGATCGATCCTATAGCTGTTTATTTATCAATTTGACATACTCGCTGTATAGTATTGCGAATTCGAAATCGATTCGCGTGAGAATCGAATATGGGAAACGCATGACATATGAATCGCGGAACGGCGAATCGGTTCTACGATGGTATGTTAATCAGAGTGCTAGATTTGTTGAATAAATTTAAGAACAGCTGATGTTACATAGTTCATTGATACAAAGCGGAATCAGAATTTCTAGTTAAATTGATTGATTGTATCATATTTCATATCTCTTTTGATTTGAGTTGAAGTATTTTATCTCTAAATGCTAAAACTCATGTATGCTACTAACAAGTTTGTTATGGATAGAAACTAAGATAAGAGGGTGGTAGCCTAGTTAGAAGAACTATCCCATCATCCCAAACCGGGCACAATATGACTGTGCTGGGAATCAAACTTAACACTCCGATTCGGCATTGATGTTTTTTGTTTTTACACTTACGAGTATAAAATTATGACAAAGAAATTTAATTATTAATTTTATAGAAAATAATAATATTATTTTTTACCTAGACTTGTTGGTTTCTCAAGTTTCTAAGGTTTCTAAGGTTTCCATAATCTAGCTCATTTTATGTACCCATTGCAGGGGCACAAACCTTCCCTATGAATGGATAGGGAGAACGGGTCATAAACCTCCACGCGGGCCCAGTGCGGTTTGATGGTTGTCACCGACTGCTAATGTAGCCGGGGCCAACGGTTTTACGTGCCTTCCGAAGCACAGAGGAGCCGATAAACTTTTGGTCACCCATCCGATGATAATGGCAGACCGGGCGCGTTGACCACTGCGCCATCAAGCTTCTCACTACCAACACCTAGTAGGTGAAGAAACATAAGTAAAATGTAAACAAATAAGAGTATAACTATAAAACATATGTAAATATAATAAGCTGCAATATATAAAAGAGATGTATATAAATAAGATATTTAATATATAAGATGATGATGATGATGATGATTGGTCCGACCGATTTCGGTCATGGCGACCGCTTCGACTCCTAGTCGGCACAGCGCTGGTGCGCCCGAAGGATAAGAAAGAAATTATTACTTAATTAGTAAACATGTAATAGTAAATAAGCACTGTAAATAAAGAAAAGAAAAATGTATTCGAGATAAGAAACATATTGTAAAAAAAAAAAGAAAAGAAAAGAAAGAAAAAGAAAGTATAAAGTTAAAAGAAAACAAAATAAAAAAAGAAAATAAATATAATATAGAGTAGAGCTCTTCAAGCTCCAGTTCATTAACCCCAATGAAAAAAGAAAAAAAAAGAAATTGAAAAGAATAAAAAGTCCTGCAATAGCGGGGAGCAGTTGTTAAAAAAAAACACCTAGTAGGTATTGAAAAAACGATGTGTTTACAGATACGGCACGCACTACGGCCAGAAATCTGTGTAAGTTTGAAGAGTGTTAAAGTACTATAGTTTATGTTATAAGTCGCCACTCCGTTGACTGTCTGCTGGCACAAGATAAAGAGACTGCAGTAGGTAAGCTTCACAGAACATTAAAAACCTTAAAACCTGTTTTTTTGTATTCTGTAGTAAGCTTCATACAATCGCGCTGAACTACGCATACTTCTTGTCGGGTAAGTGAAGAGTCATGTCTGCAGTTTTGTTTTATTTTCTAAAATTTGTGTTATGTCGAATATTAATGTGAAATAATGGTGGATAATTTAAATACATTGAACGATTTGTGTCCGTGACGATGAGGAGCTCGATGGCGCAGTTGTTAACGCGCCCGGTCTGCGAGTGCTGAGGTTAAGTAACTTTCGCAAAGCCGACCGGCCTTTGCGAAAGTCATCGGATGGGTGATCAAAAAATTATCATCTCGTGCTCCTCCGTGCTTCGGAAGGCACGTAAAGCCGTTGGTCCCGGCTGCATTAGCAGTCGTTAATAACCACCAACCCGCACTGGGCCCGCGTGGTGGTTAATGGCCCGTTCTCCTTATCCATCCATATGATGATGATGATGATGATGATGAAGCATGCCGTGTCCATCTATGTGTGCGTTGCTCAAGAGTGGTATCTAATATGCTTACCTTCTGGGGTCTCCTTCCTTTGTGCTGCCGGGTACAATGTGGTGCTCGCGTGTGGCCACGCAGGTTTACAACCCAAGTTATGGGCTTTGTGATTTCACTGACCACTAAACGTTTTGACTTCCACTGAACAGCGTGTGGGTTACTGAAGTAGTGCTTGGTAAGCTCAACTGTCTTTGTTTATTTAATTATACTTGAAATAGAGAAGTAATAAATTGATCCACAAAAAAATAATAGGCTAGCACCTAATCTAAATAGTAGTTTAGGTGCTAACTTAGTATTTTTGTGGGTTAGGTTAGGTTAGTTTGGTGATCGATTAAATACAACCCCTTAAAATATACTAACAAAATTATTCTTAAATTATTCTTAAATTAATCTTAAAACTTGCGTAATTAAAATTACCTAAAAGCATGTGGAGATTTGTAAATGGCATTGGTTAACTCTAATTGTCTAGTTATTTAATGTTTGTTTGTAAATCTTCCAACCAGCAAATCAATACAATACCATAAATAAAATAACCTGTAGTGACAGTACGAGTAGGTATCACAAACACACACACACTATGTATTGATATTTCAAACGAAAAAATATATATCTTATTGATTGCTATAAACATAAGCGATGCGTTGGAAGACGCCACGTCTTACGTGTGTCATACGGCTTAAAACAATAAATGCTAATTTACTGCAGGTCACAATTTAGACAAAAGTCAGCTTTAAACATAACCCTTTAAGCTCCATAATGCATCGCATGTGATTCATGTTTTTAGTAACATATTGTTGGTTTGCTATCTATAATTTAACAAAAGCGTGTTTGGTTATCAAATTATTTACTTCTATATTGTAATCCAGTTTTAAATGAGTTGTGTAGCTATTTCCTATAAAAAAATAAAAGAAGGATTTATTTTTCAGTCTTCAAAATGGCTTAAGTTCAAGTTGTATGTAGAAAAATTTTACGAGTTCACACATGAATGGGCCGGACACTTTGCGCGACTTCCTGGTCCCAACAAACGGAGGAACGAACTAGAACTGGGCCCTTTGAAGAAAGCGCGGCACTATGGCTTATTCAACGCTTCGGGTGAAATTGTAAAATGAAGAAACGTAGTTTTTTTTAAAGGTACACTCATATAAAATTTATGCAGTTTCTTACGTCCACTTATCCGTAGCTCCTTAGCTATAAACGTCTTGAATGTATAGGAAGTAAAATCTATACTAATATTATAAAGCTGAAGAGTATGTTTGTTTGTTTGTTTGGTGAACACGCTAATCTCAAGAACTACTGGATCGAATAGAAAAATTATTTGTATGTTGAATAGTCTATTTATTGAGGAAGGCTTATAGGCTATAGATTGTTCACTAATTAACGCGGGTAAAACCGCGGAGCACAGCTAGTTACTCATCACTAGCTTTTTTTCATGACCCCACTGCTGGGACATAAGTCTTCCTTATGGATGGAAACACAGAAAGAACGGGCCATAAACTACGACTCTAACGAACTCAACGGTTTTATGTGCTTTCCGAAGCATGGAGTAGCTCGATATGATACATTTTAGGTCACCTATCCGATGACTGATGCTTAACTTCAGCAATCGCTGACCAAGAGTGTTAACTACTGCGCCATCGAGCTCCTCCATTGATCCATCCAACAAATATTGAAAAAATAAAAAAAACTTAACTTTCGTTATTTTACTCTAACACCAAATCTGAGATAACCTTCCTTCTGACGCAGTCGGGTAAAAATAGCATTTTCTGAGTTTCTTGCAGCTTCTTCTCGGTACATACATAGTCAAAAGTTACCATAGTACCGTAGGGCTAATTTCGAAGCTATGGCCTTGATTTTATGTTGCAAAAAATGTTGATTTTGATATAAACTATTTTTTTACTTATACTGATTTTCTGACTACTTCCAATCTGGCATTTTCCAACCTTTCATATATTTTCTATTTAGAAACTTGCCCGACGTTTAGCCGTTTGAGTATTGTTTTTATATTTACACTGCATAGTCCTTTAGTCGTCTTTTTCAACACCCATCGAAGGACAAACATAGTCTATAAGCCCACTCTTATTATGCTACTTAATGAAAACCTTTTTTTAAATCTGTGTTTGAGTTCATACAGCCCAAATTTTTAGTATTAAACTTTGTTCGCAATAAAATTACTAATTTGTATAATCTTCATAAATAGAACTTGATCTTTGATGTTTGTAATAATATGTTAAGATCAAATGTCGATTAGGTTGTTGTTTGTCAACAATGTTGAATAACTCACATTGGCTTACAATGTAAGTGAATGGTATTGACTAGGTACTTAAAATAAAATAAAAAAATCTGTTGGAAATAAAAATATTATATTGACACTCTATCTAAATAAAGAAAAAAGTATGTAGCCCATGACTTTCCCACTGCTGGGCAAAGGCTTTCATCATTGAAATCAAGTCATCACTACAATTGATGGGTAATGGCTTAATCACCACTCTTGTCAAATGCGGGTTGGTGATCATGAACACGGGCTTTCATCGAAAAAATACGAGACACACATTGCCACACCTTTAAATATTAAAAATAGTTACCAAATATATATTTTTGGTAACTATTTTTCTTCTTACAAAAACACAAATGTTGAAAAAATTTCCACGAGCAGGATTTGAACCTGCACCCTTCTGACATTCCGGGTCAGGTGCTCTTCCAATTGAGCTATCGTGGTTCTAACCAGCCCGCCGAAATTATTCAACACTTTTTACTTTGAAAGCCAAAGGCGCCCATTCAATGTAATTTTCAACATTTGTGTTTTTGTAATTTGTTCGCAACAAAATTTGCGTTAAAAATTATTTGAACATTTATTTTTCTTCTTCTCACCATATTCTTCACTGCTGGACGTTTTGAAATTGTTTTGTCACATGGTCTTTGTATCGAAAAACTCGAAACACAATTTGCCCGATCTGAGAAGTGAACCCAGGGAGCTTCGTGTATCGGACAGAGCGCTTCACCACTCGGCTTAAATGTGAATCTCTCTCTTAGTTTTAGTCTGGACATCTTCGGGAGACCAGCGTCGTGGCATTAAAATGCTACCACATACGATTAAAAAGACTTAATAAAATGTCTTGAGCACCTTACCAAACAAAAATTATTTAGTTATTTATATATGGGTGTTATTTTTATGCCTGCCTGGATGACTTCATTGACAGCACATTGACGACAGATTTAACCGCCTCTGTAGTCACCGTCGGTTAAGACCACCGGTTTATATCCAAAGGTCCCGGGTTCGATTCCCAGCGGGGGGTACATGTTTGTGTACTCGGTTTGGTTGGTGGTAGGGCTTGTTTGTCCGCATGGCTAGCTACTACCATCTTATCTAAATATGTCGCCATAACATCAATGTTTGTAGCATTATTGTGTTCCGGCAGCTAGAGATAAGATAGCCAGTACCTCACTAGTTGAGGATCCCGGGTGAAGTGCGCTTCCATCGTTGGCCTTATTGTCACTTAACATCAGGTGAGATCAAGGCACTATGCTTACCCGTAAAATATATATAAAAGAAATATGCTGAGAAGTTGGCCTTCAGTGTCATAATATTGTGATGAATGTTTTATTTGTCCCTTAAGCTGTGATACTGAATACATTTTTTCTCTTATACTATTTCTATTTCTATAAGAATACGTCATTGCAGATGTAACTTTGTATTCACAAAGGCGTCTAATTAGTGCCGTTTTTGCGTCATTAAAATGTGTTCAATGAAACAGTATGAGGAAGGCGAAATAAGTCGGCCGCAGTTAATCTGAACTGGTGCAATGTCATCCGTCACGCTCGGAATCGTGTACAGGCGAGGCGAGACGGCTTCCACGAGTATTTAAATTAATATAATATAATATCATAATTTAAGTTTCCCACCCTGGGTGAAATTACGAACCGATGGCATATAGACATTCATAAGAGCTACTTGTAGCCTAAACTGTATAAATGATTTTGAATTGCTATATTGACTTAGCTTTAGCATTAAGTACCGAATTTGTGAAGGAAAATAAATAATTTAGAATTTAGAATTAAACTGAATTTTGAACATTATTAACTTGTTTTTTGTGTTTATAGTTTAAAAAAAATATATTTTTTTTTATTCAACATTCCAGGTACAAGTTATTCTCTTATTCTAATAATTATACACAATTTTTTATTTTTTTAACATAAAATTTTATGAGATTTACGTTGGCAGCTGTGGTAGTATAAACTGTGTCACTGCTGCCAGCGCCTTCCATCCTGTATGATTCAACAATTTATTAAAACTAATTAACTACATAACTGAAAATAACCGATTGAATGCTTTCTGAGTGCCTAGTGTGAGACAATTATAGTTACGTTGTAAAGGCCACACACGGACATCAGCAATCTCTTTTAAAAAGAATGTGTGAACAAAGTTATTTCAAGTAGACAAATTATTATCTTAGGATCTTTCCTACACTCGAAAGAAGATTTGGCCTCAGGTGGGCTCCACACATACGTAAATTAATTTCACAATTCAGACGACCGCTTATCCAATTGAGCTACAGAGAAACTGTCACATTTTCTAAGTGTTTTTAATTGATTTTTCGTATATATCTGTAATATGCTAATATTTAAAAGTATTCACAAGTATTTACTTAATTTATTTGTTTTTATCAAAACAATATAGAATAGACCTTCCCTAACTAATAAAGAATAGATTTGTCATTATGCTTTTTTAAATTACGTTGTTTTTTTATTTTATTTTTGGTAACTTTGTGTCTAGGTAATCATTCACATCTATAATAAAAGAAAAATATGATAACGTTCAAATGCAAATTTAAATTCACCAAGAGTCTACGAATAAAGTTTTACTTTTCATTAAATATATTTGGCATTAAATATAACATTTGCCTCTCGCCAGTACCATTAGAGCGCGGCTACCTAACGTCTGATAACATCACGAACATGAAGATACGAGAGCGTGCATCCGAGCAAGGTCACCGCGTCTCCTCTCCGTCGTTACACAGATTTATGTGTTACTGGCTTCTGTGCGCGACTGTCCTTGTATATTTATGAATTTTTTTTTTTAAGAATGATATCGATCATAATTTAACTAAAGAGAATTTATAGCCATCTTACGATTATGGTTATATTTAATTTTACGCAAATATTATTGTGAACAAATTACAATTTGAAAAAAGACAAAGTGTTGAAAAAATTCCACGGGCGGGATCAGAGCCACGATAGTATGTTTGGTAGTGCACCTGACCCGGTCCGATCCGATCCGAACCCTTCGTCCCAGAGTCTAGTAGGGCCTGGGGACGCGCACTAGTGCGCGATGCCGTTCTTTCTAGAAAACCTCTGAAGGTGGCTCGTTTCATACGGCTTGAAGAACCCTTTAAGTTTCTCGCCGCCCCCAAACAAGCCCGGTGAAGCTGAAAATTTCGTCTGAGGCAATCAGCAATCTCTCTCTCAAAAAAAAACCTGACCCGGCATGTCATGGGGTGAGGGTTCGAATCCCGCTCGTGGAATTTTTTTAACACTTTGTCTTTTTTCAAATTACAGCCATCTCCTAATTTTTTTTTGGAGAGGGTTTGCTCATCTTGTTTATAGTTATCTGTTTTCTTTTTTCTCTGTAATTAAATGTTTATTATTACTAACACTCATTTTTTTTGTTAAATGTAGTCACGTACTCAAAACTTTTAAGTGTTAATAAATGAAAAAATAAATGAAAATAAATAAATCTAAATTTTTTTCAACACCATTTTTTTTTCCAATTGTAATTTGATGCGTAGTTGCCTAAAATTATATATATCCATAATCATAGATCTTAAAAGTTGAAATGTTCTATTTATATTTTCTTTGCAGTAATTTACGAACATTAATATAGGTATACGTTTTAAAAATAGTTCGTAAATACCAATGGAAGGTTCTTAATTATTAACATCACTGAAAGGAACAAACAAAAACTACAGACTTATAAGTGATCACAATGTTATTTTTTATAAGAATGTTTTACAAATCAATTTGGTGTTTGTGTTTGTTAATAACAAGCTAATTGGCCGAATTAAATTCGATTATTGCTTTTAGAACGTTTTTGCACTTTAAGTTTTTGCGATTTGATTTAGATGAAACCCATTTTTTTATAATTCTTGTTTAGATATTATTAGTTGGTCGCTGGTATTTTTAAACTTATTTAGGAGGAGCTCGATGGCGCAATGGTTATCATCAAGCATCTATCGCAATGGCCGGCCATCGGATGGGTGACCAAAAATGTATCACCTCGAGCTCTTCCGTGCTCTGGAAGGCACGTAAAGACGTTGGTCCCGGCTGCATTAGCAGTCGTTAACAACCACCAATCCGCAACTTGGGCCCGCGTGGTGGTTATCCATCCATGGGAAAGGCTCTTGTCCCGGCAGTGGGGATATAAAAATGAGCTGATGATTATGATGATGATGATTTTAAACCACGAAGGTAGCAATTAGGTATATGTCCCGCATGATGGTAAACAGCTAACATAACCTATAGAGGTTTGCAACGCCAGAGGTCACGCGTTGCCGACCCTGTAAAAGCCTTTTCGCGCTCATTTATTGTTAGCTGTGTTTGCCTTTCACTCGATGAGCACAGTGCATGCTTGATTTGCTGTAATTTTGTGTATCATCTGTTTCAGATACTTAATAAACAATAAATAAATAGACAAATACGTCCAAACTCAGAGTGTACTCTCTTGAAGTTATATTGCAATACGAGTATAAGGACTTGTCCTGACTGATTCATCATTGCCGAGCCGAAACCGCTGAAGCTAATTAGATCAAATTTAGACTATAGGTTCATTGAGTGACGTAACCAGCCACTAAGAAAGGATTTTCCGGAAATCATACCCTAAGGGAATCAAATAGGGGGTGAAAGTTTGTATGAAAGTCCGTCAGTTTTTAAGTAAAACACATAAAAATTAGGTATTTGGCTTTTTGAAAAGAAATAAAGAATGACGTGTCTCAGGAATTTTGTTTATTGTCCTTGTAAGGAGTAAAAAAGGGAATAATGTTTTTTGGGCAAATCAATATATTTAAAGTAAGAAGTATAAAAATGTATTATTTAATCGATCTTTAGATTATTCAATAAAAATAAAGAATGACGTGTTTTAGTATTTTTGGAAAAACCTCCCCTAAAGAGATGAAATAGGGGTTTAAAGTTTCTTTGGAAATCTGTCATTATAAAAGCTAAATCTTTCGGTATTTGGCCTGGTTAGAAATTATGAAATGTTTCAGGATTATCTTTATAGGCACTTTAGCTTTAAATAAGTTTTGCTTTTATTAAAAACAATCACAGGTCGTGTAGCCCATGTGAGCAAAGCCGCGAACAAAAGCTAGTTTATTATTAAAGTTATTAGCCTACGGTTGTTTCGTAACATCATCATCATCATCATCATCATCAGCCTATAAACGTCCCACTGCTGGGCACAGGCCTCCCACATGATCAGTAGCACGTGGGGGTATTGGGCCATAACTCACCACGCTGGCCGAATGCGGGTTGGTGGGTTTTAACGACTGCCATCTTAAGACAACAACCGGGACCAACGGCTTAACGTGCCTTCCGAAGCACGGAGGAGCTCGAGATGTTTTTAATTGGTCACCCATCAGGCGACCCGGCATTGCGAAAGTTGCATAGCGGGCAAGATCGCAAGCCGAACGCGCTAGCCGCTGCGCCATCGAGATCCTGAGTAATTTATTTATATGTTTCGTAACATATAAATAAATTACTTTTTTAATATAGTGTAGGTATTTGATAAATGACTTCACTATACTCTAGAAGCAGATATAAAGTCAGCTAAGGTTCATTGACATAAATGTGGAATAGCATAAGTGGTTTATGACATACCACTTACTTACAACCAGATAAGCATTGTTTAGGTACATCCCACTTTCTGTTAAAATTCATGATCATATATTATCAACTTTTAACTTTGTTTCTTTGTTTTGTTATCAAATATATTATTATTGTCATAGTGACAGTAAATAATAATTAATAAACAATAGTATAACAAGACGCATGTTGTTGTTTAAACCACTAAATAAGGAGACGAATTCTTGGCGGGAAAGTGAAGAATCATGTCTGCGGTATTGTTTTATTTTCTAAAATTTGTGTTAGGTCGAATATTAATGTGATATAATGGTGGATTATTAACCGTTAACAGTTCGTGAGTGTGCATGAATGAAACAAAACAGTGCAACGTCACTTTTCAAATTCTCTCAAGAAGTCCGCCCGAGGACTTAGTAAATCCACATCTTTACTGAGATACTCGAGTGGTTGGGGGGTATCTATATCATTTCTCACTTGTCAATTCTATTATAATTCATCATCATCATACAGGAAAGAAATATTGTTTATTTATGTATTACTTGTAAGAAAAATTACTTTGACACTGGCTATATGTGCTAATCGCACGAAGCCATCAAAAGGAAAAAAAAATAAAAAAATAAGCAGATTGCAGAAGGTATGCGTCACACATAGGTACTGCACTCGAGCTACGCTCACATAGACAACCACGGACACGAAGTCTCAGAACAGTTTCGTACTGTTCTGAACTGTTCCGAAGGCTGCTATTGCGAGATTCCGTGTCCGTGACAGGGTGTGACCTCGTCGGATTCTCTAAATCTATACTAATATTATAAAGCTAAAGAGTTTGTTTGTTTGTTTGTTTGTTTGGTTGGTTGAACGCGCTAATCTCAAGAACTACTGGTTCGAATTGAAAAATTGTTTTTGTGTTGAATAGTCCATTTATTGAGGAAGGCTATAGGCAATATTATATTACGCTATGACTAATAGAAGTGGAGCAGCAATAAAAAGTGTTGCAAAAACGGGAAAATAAAATAGTATTTAATAGATTGTTCGCTAATTAACGCGGGTGAAATCATACTAATATTATAAAGCTGAAGAGTTTGTTTGTTTGGTTGAACGCGATAATCTCAGTAACTACTGGTTCGAATTGAAAAATTATTTTTGTGTTGGACAATCCATTTATATTAAAAAAATAAAAATAAAATAAAAGTACACCCGTGCGAAGCCGTGGCGGGCCGCTAGTGCCACTATACATTTACAGAATACATTAAACATGCACACTCGCTTAGACCCAACACACGGTACTCGTAGAACAAGGGTACGACGACCCGGTTCACACGCGCTCTATATCAGGTACAGACATGTACCTGAGCGCTTCTCTTCACCCCCACGACTTTTTAGCCTTTAGAGGCGTTTTTGGGTTGTCCTTGGAGAATATTGATGCCGTTCCCTCTAGAAAACCTCTGACGGTGTTTCGTTTCACACGGCTTGAGGAACCCTTAAATTTCTCGCCGCCCCCAAAAAAGTCCGGTGACGTTAAAAATGTTCAGTACAATCAACAAACTCTATCTCAAAAAAAAGTGAGGGGTTGTATATGTGTACGTCGGATGAATGGGGTAGGGAGCTTACCTTCTACAATCACCTTATTCTTTTTTTATTAGGGTTCCGTAGCCAAATGGCAAAAAACGAAACCCTTATGGATTCGTCATGTCTGTCTGTCTGTCTGTCTGTCCGTCACAGCCACTTTTTTCCAAAACTTTAAGAACTATGTATACTGTTGAAACTTGGTAAGTATGTAGATGTATTCTGTGAACCGCATTAAGATTTTCACACAAAAATAGAAAAAAAACTATAAATTTTGCGGGTTCCCCATACTTAGAACTGAAACTCAAAAAATTTTATTTCATCGAAACCATATACGTGTAGGGTATCTATGGATAGGTCTTCAGAAATGATATTGAGGTTTCTACTATAATTTTTTTCTAAACTGAATAGTTTACGCGAGAGACACTTCCAAAGTAACTTCTAAAATAAGAAAATGATAAAACTAAAAAAAAAATATGATGTACATTACCATGCAAACATCCACCGAAAATTGGTTTGAACAAGATCTAGTAAGTAGTTTTGTGTCTAACTAAATGAACAGTTTGTAGAACAATAAACAACATCGGCGTTCAGTTTACAAGTATACCGGCCCAGGGTCTCGGCCAAATTAATATAGGTCACAGATAATCTAATGTGAACTTTTTTGTTTGTTGCGACGGACGTGGGAGCACCTTTGTACAATGTGAAAAGAGGCACTGGCTAATTTATTACGTTAATTAGTCAGATTATATAATTTAACGACGCTCGCACAAGTTTTTTTTTCTCTGGTTGATGCTATTTCTGATATAGTTTCGATATAAGGTCGTTTGCGTTGTTACACGCTAATGCAAAGGTCATCATTCAATAATCATAATAATTTGTCTGGAGTTATGATTTGTGGATTATAAATCTTTTGAAATGTCAAAACATCATTAAAACCGATACGGTGTGTATCCATTAGATTTATATTGAGGCGTCGCAAACAAATTATGCCTCCGCCGCGCGGTTGAGCGACTCGACATGATAAATAGATAACACATTTATTGCAACACCAGAAAAAGAAACAAGTACAAAAACAACTTATAAAACTAAAAAAAATTGGATTTAAAGCAATCATTTTTAGAGCAGAGGACTTACGCAATAAAAAAGAAGAATTAACCTCTTTATTCAGGAACAAAACAAATGACAGCACCTGCGCCGATGACGTCATTCGCAAAATGGCAAAAAAAACAAAATTAAATTGAAAAAAAAAAATTAAAACGCGCAGAGATTAAAGTTGTTGGGAGTTGAGAGTGTAGCAAATTTATTCTAGTTTGTTTATAGTTAAACTTCTTCATATAAAAGTAGGCTGTAAATATTAATAATATTATATTTAAGTTTTATGTCGCGTGGTCGAGTAATTGTTCGCAGTTCTATATTTCATTTTAATTAATCGGGTCAAACTGGATCGCTTACGAGTATACGAGTATTAATATCAATTCCATCCGCATTGTTCTTGTGTGTTCCTGCAAAGATTATATACTTATTCACTCGTCAACTACAATTGATCGCAAGTCGTCATCTTTTCGCGATCAGTTACGATTTAGCGACATTGCAGTAGCAACAAATAATTGGTGCTTGAGTTTATCAATCAATTGTGACTATTTTCGTATTCAAACTAACTGTGGAGCTCCACTCTCATGTGGTTTTGACTGGACTTTGTCTGTGACGTCATAATAAGATGATAGTCGTCAGTGATAAGATGGTGGTAGCTAGCCAGGCGAACAAACAAGCCCTACCACCAACCAAACCGAGTACACAAATATGTACTCCCCGCTGGGAATCGAACCCGGGTCCTCTGGGTCTCGGTGGTCTTAACCGCTACACCACAGAGGCGATTAAAATATATTGCAATCCGTGTGTAGATATTTTTTTATGTTGTTGAAACAAATCACTGTTATTTCAAAAATTAAATACAGTGTACACCCTTTCATACCAGCGATCTTATTTTTCCCCAACAAGTATACGATTAAAACTAGGTGCATTTGATTAAGTAATAACCCATATTATAATAATATACATAAAATTGATGGATGTGTTCAAATCTCCAAGACACTACCAATTAGAATGAGATTTTGGAAATTGGTTTAAATGGCGAGCATTCAAAGCCAGGAAGTAACCATAATAGCTACCTGTTTGCAAATTAAAGTTGAAGATTAGTTTTTTTCTACGTAATATATTTGCCATTTGTAAATATTGTATTGATAATAATAATAGTGTAAAGCTTGAATTGGAACATGCTTGATAATAATGATCAACTCTTTAATTAATGTAAATAGTTACAAGTTTTAATTTTTGAGATGAATGCCTGTTAAAACAGAAACCTTCGGTTTACTTTTTATTTCACCAGGAAAAAATGGTTTTATTTTATTTTATTTTTATTTTATTTTATTTATTTAACAAAAACCACAGCTCTTTTATAACATAAATAGACTTAATTCTAAATAATACAGCCAATTACAGTTTTACTTTGTTTAAATTAATTGAGAGCAGTTTATATTCGTGTGCTTGGTGTGAGTGATGTGTGTGTGTGTGTGTGTGTGTGAGGGTGAGTGTGTGTGTGTGTGTGTGTGTGTGTGAGTCTGAATATTTAATCTTATATTATACTTTATACTACCTTTTCACTTGTTATTAAGTATATCAACAATTAATTTTTTTAATTGTACTTTTATTATTATGGAATAGGTCCACTGAGCAAAAGTGTTTATTATAAAAATTTTGCGTACGACAGACGACAGAGTTTTGATAATAATTTGTATGTGCAAGCGGTACGTGAAACAAAGACGTATGCCTAGTACGGACCCTAGGAGCTTGCAGCCTTAAGAACAGTTCCGTGAGCTCGGTGTTATCGATAGCATTATGGCAGATATTATATAGAAAGAGCATGTCCAGCACTTTTCTTCTATCTTCCAATGTTAAAAGCTTATGAGAGGAACACAGCTCCCTATACTCACCCGAGTATTTGAGTCTCGACCGGTAATTCAGGTGTTTTACAAATTTTGTTTGTATCTTTTCGATATCCTGCTTGTACATAACATATTGTGCACTCCAGATATTGCTACAGTATTCAAGAATACTCCTGACATATGCAAAATATATTACTTTCAAGCAGTTGGTATCGGTGAATGGCCTACTCACGCGCAGGATAAAGCCTAAGTTCTTATATGCTCTGCTGACTATTTCAGAGATGTGCTCATTAAAAGAGAGCTTATGATCGAGGGTGATACCAAGATCTTTGACTAACTGTGCTTTCTTTATAGAGATATGGTCTATTTGGTAGTCAAAGATAATGGGTTTTCTCTTCCTAGTAAAGGTCATGTACACACACTTGTTTGTATTAATTGTAATTTTGTTGTCTGCATAATATCTGTTTAGACGGTCTAAGTCTTGTTGGAGATCATGACAGTCAATTACGTCTTTAACAGAAAGATAGATTTTTGTGTCGTCTGCGTACATGAGATAGTCAGCAAAGTGAAAGCACTCTCCTACGTCGTATAAGTAGGCCGCGTAAAGCAGAGGCGACAGCACAGAACCCTGTGGGACACCGGAGGGTATCTCCATAAAGTCGGACCGATGTCCACCTACGACTACAGCCTGGCAGCGATTTCGAAGGTATGACTCCACCCATCTCAAAAGATCCCCACAGATTCCAAGCTCACATAACTTCCGTAAAAGTATGGTGTGATCTACACGGTCGAAGGCTTTTTCGAAATCCGTGTAGATCACATCCACTTGCGACCCACCATCCATTCTTTTTAGAACATAATCTGTGAATATGGCCAAATTAGTGTTAGTGGATCGTCCCTTAATGAAGCCGTGCTGTTGGGATGGGATACCTTTGCAGATAATCGGATACAGATGATAGTGTGCCACCTTTTCCAGTACTTTGCTTAAAGTGGTCCTTAAGATAAACTCATGACAACACATGGCATCCTATTCTTGAGTGGTCATCATCACTAGACCAGACTATCCAAACTGTCAAATTTCTTCAATACATTTTCAACCTTAAACTAAAGGCATAAAGTTTAAAGTCTATTGAGGAAATTTGACAGTTTGTGGTAGGTTGAGGTGCAGCCGTGTGTACGTATATATAGTGCTTTGGAGATCCCCCAATTCCGTACGTCCAAACACGCTTTATCGGATCCCCCCAATCAGATAACACGTGACCTGGATTACCTACTTGCGGCATAGGGCACTTCGTCGTTTAGTTATCCGACATAGGCAGCTTCACTGCAGATTGAGCGCGCCCCGCTAGGAGGCGTGCCGACTTCACCACGGCGTGCACTCACATTGAGTAGTCACCAAGCAACGTTGCCTCCTGGGAGGCGACCGTTCCGTCAGCCTACGAAGCCCTTTCAAGGCTATAGACAATCCCCAGGGGTTTTTACCAGGTCAGCTTCAGCCGTCCTCGGAGCGTGGACCTAGGTCCGGCTAGACCCGTTGAAGCAGGTTTTCCCCTGGATAACAAAAAATAAAGTTTATGGTAGGGCTAATGTTATTATGTGTATGTTATATGTATGTTATATGTATGTATGTTATATATATGTTATATGTATGTTATTAGTATGTTATTAGTTCACCTTTTAAACTGGACCTCAATTCTCCAGTACTTTGATTTTAATATTAAGAATCAGGTCACTGAAACTTGATTGGGCTGGTGGATGTTTTAAATAACACAATATGATCCCTGCAACACAGCAATAACAGAATCAACGAATACAAATATTTATGTACGCAGAATATAATAATGTCATCATTATCGTCTCAGCCAAAAGACGTCCACCGCTGGGCAAAGACCAAAAGGCCCAAGTATCACCATAACGACCGGTTTTGTGCTGCTCGCATCCAGCGATTTCCCGCAACCTTTACCAGATCAATCTATCTACACTAATATTATAAAGCTGAAGAGTTTGTTTGTTTGGTTGAATGCGCTAATCTCAGGAACTACTGGTTCGAATTGAAAAAATATTTTTGTGTTGAATAGTCTATTTATTACATCACGCTATGACTATAGGAGTGGAGCAGCGGATCACACTGTTACGCTACTTCCGTCACATTTCTAGATGTTACGGTACTTCCGTCGCATTTCTACTGAATCCCACAAATTGTATATATAGAAGGCGAGCGGAAAGATGTTACACATCAAAAATATATCATCAAATTCAGATGTTCGCTGAACACTCTCATGCAAGACATACGTAATTCCTCCTATATCATGCCTAAGTGTTGTTACTTAACATTAAGTGAAATGCCTCACCATTGATCTCATTACCGTCCACATGGCCTATAACTTATTCAGCTGCAAGATTGTATGTTAATAGTCTAGATCCAATTATACAGTCGCCAAGGTCGGCGAGACAAAGAGAAGGAACATTGTTACACACTTACAATCGTGAGAAGTTCTCTGGATGTGACATAACGTTCGGTAGTAAAACAATGTACACGCATTCAGTATACGATGTTTTGGATGTGCTTTGCTAAGCAATTTTCTTTGACAAGACGGGCGTTGTATTACCGCTCTACTGGTGACGTGCGACACGGCGAGCGGTTTTCTAGTTCATTGTGTTCTTTCTATCACCGTTGACTAGGACTGCCGTAGTATAACGCGTAATGAACTAGAAATCACTCGCCGCGTCGTATTACGCTCGTGCTTTTGGCTGAAGTTTTAACCGACTCGAGCTGACGCTGTACCAATCTAGTGAATGGTTTTGGAAGGACGCAATAAACGGAAAATCATGTGAAGTATTTTTTTTTCTTTGTCAAAAATGTGGTATTATTTCTTTTAGAATTAATAAAGTGAGTTTTATGCTTAAATAGTTAAAAGCTGCGCTTCTTCCTCCAGCGTATAGTAAGTGACAATATGGCTTGGCAATAGATGATAGCGTTTTTCAGAATAAGGAATTAGGGACTGACTGTCTAATCTCTGTCGAAGCAAAACAATGCTTCTAACATTAGTAGCTAGTTTTATTTTTTTTTATTTTATTTTATTTTCTTAGGTGAATCAACAGTATCAAAAAAAGAGTAGCTATGCAGTTATACATCAGAAAACCAATGACAGATTCACACTAATAGACTTAAAATAGCAAGGAAATTATTGAGCTAACAGAATAAACATGTTTGTATAACTAGGATCAAAACTGCGATCGAACCGCTTACAAACATAGTAGCTGTGACAGTAACAAGGACATTTCACACCAAAAGTATAATAGGTAGGTAGTATAAATATAAATAGGTAGTAGTAGGTATATTCAATATTAATAAGTTTCAAAAAACCACTTAGTAAGATTTTTTCTCACCGATTCACAGTTACAACAGAAAAGATCAAAATCACACGCCTCGCACAGACTATTGTAACACTTGCCCGCCCGCAAAAAGTATGAGTTTTGCCTGTAATTTGTATTTGAAGCTGGAAGGTGTATTGGTTTAAAATTTCGTAAAATTCTTGTAGGGACACTCAAGTTCAGTAGTGACAGAAGCTCGGGACAGTCAATAGAGTTCGAGGCAATTCTAAATAGATACACAATGTCTGCTATATTCCGTCGATTTTCTAGTGTCAGTAGACGATGCCTTAAACAAAGTTGGACATAGGTAGCGGAGCTATCACGGGTACCGGTGCGATAACACAAATAGCGAATAAACTTTTTTTGTATATTCTCTAATCTGTTAATATACGTGTCATATCTTGGGTTCCATACTTGAGAGGCATATTCCAAATTACTACGTACGAGCGAACAATAAAGGATCTTAAAAGTAATAGGGTTATTAAATTCTTTAGCATTACGAAAAAGAAAACCAAGAGCTTTGGTAGCTTTAGCTATTATAACATTTATATGTTCATCAAACAGCAACTTAGAATCATGTGTCACCCCAAGATCACGCATCGAATGGACTCGTTGAAGACTTTGATGATGTAAAGTATAGTTGTAAGTTATTAGGTGTCTTTTGCGACTAAAAGTCATAACTGTGCACTTAGTTGGATTAAGGTCTAGTTTGTTCACATCACAGTATTCTTCAAGCCGCATCAGATCACCCTGTAACAATTTAGCTGCATCATAAGATGGTATTTTCGCAAATATCTTCATATCATCTGCAAAGCAGAGAAGCTTAGATGAATGAATGCACAGTTCTACGTCATTCACAAAAATACTAAACAGCAATGGGCCAAGCAAAGATCCTTGGGGTACACCACTAGGAATTTTGACCCAGCTGGAAATGTAGTTTTTGATAACGACAGCCTGACAGCGATTGTCAATATACGAGACAAACCAACGAAGTAAGTCTCCACATATGCCAACCATCTTAAGCTTTTTAATAAGCCTATAGTGTTGAATTCGGTCAAAAGCCTTACTGTAGTCTGTGTATATGACGTCAACCTGACATCCCTCATCCATAGCTTCTGTTAAAAAATTGTTCAATAGAACCAAATTAGACACCGTTGAGCGTCGTCTTACAAAGCCGTGTTGACATGAACTTAGAGAATGAGACAGCGCCGGATACATCTGATCATAAACTATCTTCTCAAAAACCTTAGCGATTACGCAGAGTTTTGAGATTGGCCTATAATTTGAAATCTCTGATCTAGAACCTTTCTTATATACTGGTGTAATGAAAGCACGTTTCCATATTCTGGGCATATAGCACTCGGCAAGAGAGCGTCTAAATAAGATTGAGATAGGCTTGACTAGAGTTTGCGAGCAGCTTATAAGAAAGCGAGATGGTAACTGGTCAGGACCTGCTGATTTTAATGGGTCTAAACTCTTTAACAACTTATACACATCGGTTTCCTGCACCTCAATAAAAGATATAGAGGAGCAACTCTCTTGTAATGGTATGTCAGACAAACCCAGCGACTGTGACGAAGAGGTTATATCGGAATGACGAAAGGACGATTGAAAATAATTTGAAAAAGCGTTGCATATTGCTTCGCCAGTGCAGAATTCCAAAGTTCCATGTTTAATGTTACACGGTATCTGCGTTGATTTTGACTTAGACTTGACATGAGCCCAAAACAGCTTAGGATTTTTTTTAATTGAAGATTCAACAGATATTATATACATTTTGTAGCATTTGTTTTCTAATGTCTTAAATCTATTACGCAATAAATTAAATGATTCGTGATCAGCTCTATTACCATATTTTTTAAACTTACGTGAATATTTGTTTTTTTCCTTAATGAGCTTTTTTAACGGTGCAGTATACCAGGCAGGGTAAGTAGTGTTATTGATTTGTTTGGATGGTATAAAGGTAGTTATAAGATTCTTCACTGTTACATAAAAGAAATTAACGGAATCCTCTAAACTACGAACCGCGAACTCAACTTCCCAATTGATTTCATTAATTTCTTTATTAATTGAGTCATAGTCACCACGGTCAAATAAAAACTTAGTTCTTGGGGTAGGTTTAAGGGGTGTGAAACATAGATTAGGAATGCTGATTAACAGAGCACCGTGATGCTTGTCAATGGGCACCAACGAATTATTACTGCAATCGCTTACATGTAACGTAATATTAGATAACACTAAATCAAGAATTCGACCAAAACTATTTAAACACCCGTTGTATTGACGCAAATTTAACATGTTAATTTCATCTATGAGCAACAACTCATTTGGTGAGCTATAATTATTAGGCTCAAAGGACAAATCATCAGTCGAACCAGGTGACCAAGTTATACTACTTAAGTTAAAATCGCCCACTATAATAAATTTGCTGTGAGAGTTAGACATAATTACATTATTCAAAGTATTAAGAAAATTATTTAATTGGTTTGAAAACGATAATCCTTGATTTTCTTTACATAAATATAAGACGCACAAGTGAATCTCAAGAGAGTGCATTTTACACCTACTCAAGTGAATGGTAACCCAAAGATCCTCAGCAGTAGAATGATATTTAAGCCTCGGCACCACGTTAAGATCACTACGAACTGCGATCAAAACGCCGCCCCCTCTAGTTAATCCCGTAGTGTCATAATCTCGGTCACGACGAAAAACAACATACCGCGTATCGAACAACTCCGCATCCAAAACGCTGTCCAAAAGCCATGTTTCCGTGATCACTATTACGTCAAAACAGCTAGCACAGACATTGCGGTAAAATAGATTTGTCTTCGAACGAAGACCCCGAGCATTTTGATAATAAATAGTTAAACTTGCCATATTATTTCTTTTACCTGGTATAAGTATGTAAAACTAGAATAAAAAGTAGAATACAATCAACAATACCGAGTATCCCTATCCAAAGACAGATAAACACATACCAATAGTAAATGTAAACCAAAATACAACTGATTAACAGCCATAAAGTTGACAACATAGGCAAACGCATTAGCAAAGAAGCGAATGCAGTAAATTGGCAATAAAAGCGGGTGAGTAAAAAATAAATTATTAACATGCAAGTGCGAGCAGCAGAGCAAATGCAACAATAGCAGCGCGGAAGCGAGACAGACGACACTAATGATCTCGACAGTCGGGAACAAAAGAACTGGGCTCGGTGAATAGGTGAGTATGAGGTAGTCAAACTGTTAAGATAATTATTATTTAATACACGTACAAAAAATATGAACTGTAATAAAAGATTTTTTGGTAGGGAACACATTAAGCAATTCTGTTTAAATCAGACTCTTTAGTAATTACATAGACAGGTGAAGTATCATTTTTTCGCACATGAATTTTTGAATGCTTTACCCATACGTACAAGAAGCCCTTGTCCTTAGCCATAGTCTTTGCCACCGTTAACAATCTCTTGTTATCCGCCGTAAGATGATCATTCACGAAAACTTTGATCGAAGAATCCTTGAAGCCAAGTTCAACAGCTGAAATTGTTTTTTTGGCCCGTGCCGCTGCTACAAATTCCTCCTTTATGTATCTATTAATAAAACTAACTATGATGTTCTTATTCTTTGAATCATGCGTTGGAACTCTAGCGATATAATTAACTTGGGTCTTCGGAAACGAGTATGCAACCACTTTGGATAAATCTTCTACTATGGAAAACAGGTTTTCATCTTTCTTCACCGGAATTCCCTTTATCTCGATGTTGTTGTGCCTTGACCATTGTTCTCTCGAGGTACCATCGCGTTTAAGAGCCGCAACTTCTTGAGTAACTGCATTAAGGTGATCTTGAACTTTCTGGATCTCTGAAGACTTGAGTTCAACTTTGGCTATCCGAGTTTCAAACTCTTCTAGTTTTGCACCGTTAAACTCACAAGTAGATTTAAGATCTGATAGCTCTTTCTTGATCATCTCAACGGCGTCCACCACGATCGGCAACTTACTTAAATGTTTTTTCATGCCCTGAAGTTCCTGGTATAACAGCTCAAGTGTCACTGAGCTTGACGGGATGTCACAGGGACCTGACTCATGGGTAGCTCCTGAATTATCAGAGACGCTCAGTGAAGCACGGACCGGCGTAGTGGGACCACTTTTTAAGCCTACGACTTTACATTGCGGGCATCTCCACGAATTCTGACGGTCACGACCGAGTCTTCGATACCCAACCTCAGCAATATTTGCACATCCGAAGTCCAGGTGCCTGTTGCAGCCACTACAGAACGCCCCATCATTGAAACTAACACCACAAGCTGCACACTTCATTTTTGCAAGTTGTGTGAATATTTTTATGTTTGAAAAAGTTTTGGAAACACTGGTCTGACAAGCGAACGAGCCACACGTTAGATCCGATAGCGAACTCAACGAGTACTGTAGTTAGGTTGACTTAAAACAAGCCTTTTCATCAACAAAACGAGTACAGTGAAAAATACCAACAGCTGGGACTCAAACACAGGACCTTTGGGTCTAAGCGTATAGCACCACAGACCACAGAATCAGATTACAGTTTTATTTTAATTTAATCCAAATCATCTAACCTGATGTTGATAAGGACGTAGGTGAAAGCGCACTTCACTCCCTACTATATTATATACTGGAATTCGTATACAGGATGTTTGGTAATATGTATATATTCCCGAAACGCACCCATGTTAACATGTCTATATAATACTATGCCTACGTCAGAAAATGGAAATTTTAAAAAGAAAAATTTTCGACTCTCCATACAAAATGACCCATCAGCTGATCGAGTTAGTATGGAAAGTCGAATTTTTTTTTACAATTTCCATTTTCTGACCTTGGCATAGTATTATATAGACATGTTAACATGGGTACGTTTCGGGAATATATACATATTACCAAACATTCTGTATAAGTGCGCATACCTCGGTAGCAAACCGTACACAAGCATACTGTCAGGTGTATGCGTTGTGGTAGCCATATAATTAGATGTGACTTCGATTTAGTGCGAGGCCTCTTTTTGAGGTCATGTACGAATGTCACATTTCGCAATAATGTAATAAGGCTCATTCTTGTGTTGAGACGTTTTGTGTTGTTTGTACAAGAATCTGTAAATTAATCACTATTGTATTTCTTGATGACCTTAGCATTGTCAAAATATGCGGCGCTTTTGTTTAATAGTAGTTTCTGTTATATCACTGTTTAATTCCAATTAGGTATAATGGGTAAAGTTTTTAAGTGGCCTTGAATATAGCCGCTGAAAGTTTCAGGAATCATTAGGTACAATACTACTTAAGAGAAGGGATATATATCTATATAGAGAGATTTTCATAAATTCAAAGCTTAGCATAACCTTAAGAAGGTTAAGCATACCGCTGTCGTCTTAAGCTAAGCCTTTCACAGGGTATTTAATTAAATTAAATTATTTTTTGTGAAAACTAGAAGCTACGAGTATTTTACAAAAATAAACATTTAAATAGCTACGGAATGTCATTAACAGGCCAGCAGAAATAACAATAGTATAAGTAATATGTGATGTATTAACAAAATACACGTATAACTATCTTATTATTATTATCTCTACTAATATTATAAAGAGGAAACCTTTGTATTTTTGTATGTATGTATGTTTGCAACGAATAAACTCAAAAACTACTGGACCGATTTAAAAAATTCTTTCACCATTAGAATGCTACATTAGTGCTGAGTAACATAGGCTATATTAAAAAAAATATATTAAATAAAATACTAAAAACTACAATTTAATTTTCCAATACAAAATTATTTGTTTGTTTTGTTGTCATGGAAACCATTGATATATATTTAACTCAATGATGGAAACGATACGATACGATACGAACGATGATATCATAATTCATAATACTACATCACACTATCATGATTAAAATGGTGGTGATCTATTGAAGGTGAGAATCCTAGGCTCGATCCTTACAACCACGTCAGACTCCCAATGTTAAAATCAAATTTATTGTATTTTTCTAATTACATTTGACAAATGGAGCTTATAGACAATAAATAATAATAGGTAAGATAAAAAATACGTGAACAGTATCAGTAAATTCTCTCTGGTTTCGATTAGTAACCCACACGTAACGCCATACTGCTCTCACGCACTAAATCCACAAACAATTAAGTAACTGCGTTACCGACACCACAATTATACGGAATTAATACAAAAATTGTGAGCGTGGGCGAGCGCGTGTCCATTGTAGCTGTTTGGTTAATCGTCGAGTGGTGTACGGTTTTTCATTTCAAGATTGAGTTCTGGATGGGTTAATAGGATTATGGTTTTTGTTTCAACAGTACATTCATAGTAATCTTTTAAAACGTGGATGGATCTAAACGTAACGCTAAAGAAAAATCCTTAACAACAATCACATTATCATGCTCAAAAACAATAAACGTTTCACTGGATTTCTGCCCCTATACTCAAAGATGGCGAGATCAGGCTGTAATCCACTGATCCAATATAGTGACTGTCATCTTATGACAACAACCGAGACTGTCGTCTCAGCCCGCCTGTTGCACTACGAACTGCATGCAGTTCGTAGTGCAAAAGGTCATATAGCCATGGCTAATAACGCCATATGTCAGGATTTCTTAAAGTGGGGTTCACGGACCCCTTAGGGGTCCGTAGATGGTATCAGGGGTCCTCAAAAGCTTTCATTATATTAGTAGTAATTGTGATGAACCTAGCAATAAAAGTGTTTTTTTGAATATAAATAAGGCTTATTTTATTTTCCTAATATTTTAACAGGGGTCCGCGTGATTGTTTAAATTGTGAAAGTGGTCCGTGACTGCCAAAAGTTCAAGAAACCCTGCCATATATTGTTCTAAATGTCATTACTTCTTTACCAGCATGTGCAGTTTCTTGCGTTCATTTTTATTTAACTGCAAAAAGACTGATGTCCTGAATAGGTCATAGGTAAAACCTTTGATCATCATCATCATCAGTGCTATCTTCATTCTGAATTGGTCGAAAGCGAAGTGGACGATTCAAAAATCAATTAAGTAAATTTGTTTAAAAATTGTATTTGCTAGATACAAGAACCAATCAGAACTCGCTAGGTGCTGCGTCATCAAACTCACTAATTGCTAAAACGGATAATCGGTAAGATAAACAGAAATATTCTCGTGGTACAATGGAGACGCACCATCAGTCGCGTGACTACGCCGTCCGCGGCGCGTCCGATCGAGTGGCTCAATTAGAGGTGCCGATGTCGATGCCGGTTCGATTCCCGGCCCCCTGCGGTAACCCGCCGTAATTACTGTTTGTTATTCATGAAGCCGAGGTGTTTATGTGATGACTTTGGTTTACTTACCTTTGCACTGTTGTCTTGAAAGGTTGAGACTGGTAAATTATTTCTTTGTCGCACTACCAAGAAGTGGAATGGGGTCCCAGCACACGTGTAGCCTTCCTATCACTTGGGGTCCTATAAACAAGGTGTGAAGACAACTTGCGCGTCGCCGTCAGTGATAACGGTTAGTGGGGACAGTCCTGCTCCAATAGCTATCTTCACGTCTTCACGTAGCATTAACTTAATCGATTATAAAAAAACCTGTTGCAAAAAAAATATGAAAATAAAGACTTTCTATTTCTGTTTCTTGCACTCTGTAGGTAATACTGACATTCAGGTTAGTTACGGTATTTTTTTCCCATACATCATACATTAAATCATCATCATCATCATCATCGCCAGCTCATATACGTCTCCATTGCAAGGGCACGAGGCTTCCCTATGGATGGATAGGGAGAACGGGCCATAAACCACCACGCGGGCCCAGTGCGGATTGGTGGTTGTTAACGACTGCTAAGGCAGCCGGGACCAACGGCTTTACGTGCCTTCCGAAGCACGAAGAAGCTCGAGATGATATATTTTTGGTCACCCATCTGGTGATCGGCCATTGCGAAAGTTGGTTAACCTCAGCACTCGCAGACCAGGCGCGTTAACCACTGTGCCATCAAGCTCCTCAGGTACATTAAATATTTTAATTAAAATTTTAACACTACTTGCTTACGTTGAACGAACGCCTCGGTGGCCTAGTGGCAGAGCGCTCGGCTCGATACTCAAAGATCCCGGGTTCGATTCCCAGGTCGGGTAAATTTATTTCGGATTTTTCGATGCACAGCCCGGGTTTGTGATTACCAACCCGCATTTGGCAAGCGTGGTGATTAAGCCATTACCCATCAATTGTAGCGATAACTTGGTTTCAATGATGGAAGCCTTTGCCCAGCAGTGGGACGCGTTAACCACTGCGCCATCGAGCTACTCAACTCAACTTTACGAACCGATGGCATAGTGGTATTCATAAGAGCTATTTGTAGCTTAAGCCATCTAAACTGAATAAATGGTTTTGAACTTTAAACATCGAGTTTTTGACCTTTTCCAAAAGAAAAAATACAGTTAGCCACCATACATACCTACCCTAAAATTTTTGATATTGCTTACCATACCCAGGAAGAAGCAATGAGTTCTGTTATACTATGTAGTCATAGTTGATGTCACCACTAGCGACGTTCCTTGTACCACGACAATCGAGACTAACAGCTTAAAATAACATATAATTATATTCACACTTCTGTCCAATCTATTGTTCTCACTGTCACAATCGTTTATTTATCTATTGTAAAATTTCTCTAAACTTATAAATATAGACGCATTTATGTAAATTTTGTTGCGAATAAATATATAACTAAGAAAAAAAAAAACAAAAATATCACAACCGGGAATCGAACCTTGAAGGGCTTGCACCTACTGACAATCAGAGCACTAATTTGTCAAACAGCGCGGGTATGCGTCCTGCATATACATGAAAAACTTTTGCCGAAGGTTGTATGTACATATTTATATTAGAACCCGGTCAGAAAGTCAGTTAAGAAAGAACAATTTTATAATTTATTATTCAAAGAAGTAGAAGTCGTTATGGGTGTCATTGTTCAAAAATAAAATGTCACATGAGAAGCGAACCCACGACCTTTCGTGTGTGCAGTGCGAGCGTTTTTTCAATTGAGCGGCCGGCGACACTGGTTTTGATGTAAAAGTTTCTGTGTTTCTTAATAGTATAAGAATAATATAAGCTAGCACTGACTGGTTTTTGAGTGTATCTTATCTTTACAGTTTTCTTTACTAACACATAAGCAATTACTTAATTAGTGCATAGGTAGGTAGATACTAGATAATACTGTTTTTAATTAAGTTTGAATTAATTTATATTTTGTTAATGTTCTCTCTTTCTCTCTCATAATTTAGTTGGAACCAATTTTCCACAAAAAACCAGCGCTTTGTCATAACTATGTCATGGCATTATGCTGAGTGGCAACCATTTGGTCGGCAAATATGTTATATTTAATTTTATATAATTACTTTTAGTGTAGGTAAGTTTAAATGCTTGACCAATAAATCATTTTTTCTTTCTTTCTTTCTATAATTGAAAAAAAAAACATTGGTAGCCGATTGGCAAAGAGCGCGAGGCCTTTGCCCATCAGTGGGACAGTCATAGGCTATTTACTTACTTACTTACTTCATAAGTCAACTTGTCCAACAATTGCCTGATGTAGGCTAATTTCTTAAATAAGTTTTTTTAGTCTTTATCGTTTAATAGTTTTAGTATTATCAAAAAAATTATAATATTAATTATTGATACAAGTATAAGTATTAAGACAACAACAAGCCTTACAACAGTCAATTATTAGTTAGTATACCTTTTACTTATAATATTATTAATGCCACATGTGAGGCAATGCCTCTTCCAGCGCACTTCAAATTCTTAATTATACAATTCACTAGACAAAAATAACTAGATCTTTTTTTATTGAAAAGCAAGCTTGACCGTATAAATTAATTAACAGATGACAACGATTCAATTAACCACCACTATCATCATTAACGGAATCACGAGCACTCGATCCTTTATCGATACATCGAACGCCTCTTTCGTGTATAGAAAGCAGGTTCGTCCATATTTCATAGAACAAATGGTGGATAGTGTAACACGAGCCGATTTTTACCGTATGGTAATAAGCTTGTTTTAATATAAATAGTTTATGGTCTGTCCATCTCTAAATCGGTCTGGATAATGTGTGGTCCAGTCAAGGCGCGCGTCCATTCTTTGTTTTCTTATATTTTACAAATATTAATGTTATTGTTCTTTTAAGTGTCGTGTTAAGTGTCTAGTGTTTCAAGAATGTCGTAGATTCTGGTTTTGGAATGTGATTTTCAATTGATTTTTAAGAAACTTTATATCAGAATTTTGTTTTGTTAATAATTTTAACTTGTCTTTTTTGGTTCGCCCATTCAGGTTCTTTCTAGCATGGAAACCGTTGGAAATATTTAACATATCTTACTTTCTTGTTAATATTATTTGCAATTTGCATTATTGTCAAATGTGAAATTTTCAAAGATAATGTTATAAAGATTTGTTGAGTACATTGACTGACACAACACAATTCATTTTGGAAATATATTTTGGCGTTTACTGAGCCGTCAAACAAGCATACGTTCCAATTTTTCCCTTCACGGGTATTAAATTGTGCGTTTAACGTTATTGTTTTAAGTATTTGCTTAGAATTTGTTCATTTTCTTCGTCGTTACACTCTTGGCTAGGGTGGTCGTGGTCGCGGTCATTACTTCAGTCGCAGTGATACTTTCGACCAGCCGTCACCATTCCCCCCTGACAGTTGCCATCCTTGCACACGGGTATAGGGGTTTTATACGGCCTCCTTTATTTGGTTCGTCCATCTCATCGGCGATCTACTGCGCGGTGCCCCAAACTTTGCCCTGGACCAAAAGACGCTCCATATAATTGGTTACTGGATGTATTACTCTTCAAAATCGACAACATCAACGCAGGGCAAGACACAAGTAGTGATATTTTAACCATAACACAATTTTGATATTTTTACTCGTACGCTTACGTTGAAATAAATATTTTTATTCACATAAACCAAACGTATAGTTGTACAATTACGTAAAGTTTTAACACAATATCGCCAAAATTTAATTGTTATTGATTTGTTAGATGTATTTTCCGATATTTTTATTATCATCTGTTGAGTTGAAGGCGAAAGGCTTACCAATGTGAAATAAAAAAAGGTTTAATTCTGGTCTGGTCGACATATAAAATGTGATCCATCTCAAAGCACATCGGGAAAACAAACAAAAACAAAGGATGTATCGATACTGATACGATTCGATGTATCTAATTTGTCTGCCTCTTTGTAGCTCGCACTGACAATTAATTTGGACCGTTTTAAGCAATCAACACCGCACTAACACTTACCGATGAGCTAACAACATATGAGTCTTAATCTCAGGCTTTTTAAGTCGCAATTGCTATGGTTAATATTTTTTTAAGCGCAGTTTTATGTTTGGCTTATAAAAGGCGTTGTCTCCACAATACTTTTTTTACAATTCGGTTTTATTCCGAACTGTTTGGACATAGTGTTAATGGTAATAATCAATTTGGTCTCGCCACGTCTTGTAATACGATTCTAGATGCTGACGTCACCGTTGTTTGGTGATATTTGGTAGATACAAGTTTCATTTCTCGTTGACCTAAAAGCTACTTTATAATATATTATTAGCAAAAAAATTCCGTTTTACAATGGATGATAAATTCGTTGAGAGATTCGCTGTCAGTATTGTGAGCAGCGTCGTTTTTTTATTTTGTTCATTTTTGATGTGAATCAAATTTGGCAAGAGCTTTGTAAAAAGGAGTTTTTAACAAATCAAAAATTCAACCATTCATAACTACGTCAACACTTTTGGAGCTGTCACTGTAAGAATATTCAGTAGGTTACATATTTAATAGAGCACAAAAAATACTGTTAGGAATTTCACTAAACTTGTATCTGTAAAATAAAAGTCAAAGTTCCAATTTATTTATGTATCAATTAATCTATTTGTATACAACACCGAAGAAAGAAATAGCCTTTGTCGCTACTTCTCAATACAAGGTTTTCATCTTAGAGTTTTGCCATATTTTATTATCTACCATCTATCTGAAGTGAGATATCTGACCTATGAAATTTCTAGACTAGGCCCACGCACTATTAGAATATCGACACATATCAATGACAATAACGCGGATGTTGGAAAAATGAGACTGCTTTTATGAATTCACTCAAAGTGACATTTTAGCGCTGAGCTTTCTAATCTCACACCTAAATTTTTATTGTCATACAAATATGACATAACCGTTTGGGCGTCGCATTATGAGTTATGACGTTCACGCATAAGGTTCCAAATCGTTTGGAGTAATAAAACACCAACATTTGTGTATAACTGCAGTCGCTATTATTTATTGATTTGTTAATAAATTTATGAGTATTCTTCTATACAGATGTTTTATTGGTCACTGTGAAATCAAATAAACATCTATCGTGTATCAAAAATGATTGTCCGTGAGATTAGATTGAGATTGTGTGAGATAGGGCGTGGCAGCTCTTGGGCTTGGAAAGTTGGACGCAACCACACCGCGATGTTTTAATTTACATGTTTGTTTTAAAATGATATATGGCTACAGATCCTCTTTTATCGTCTATAAATATTTTGGTGTCAACCACTTATGCGGTTTTGGAAGAAATTTCGGACGTTCTTCAAATGTTTTTAGATTGTTGGACTCAGGGTCTTACAAATTAACAAAGAATAAGCTCGAATAGTTATTTCGTCCGTCCGTCCGCCCGTCATGTAAACTTTATTTCACATTAGAGTAAAAGAGACAAAACACGGGGTTAAGCTTACACTTTGCTTATTAATAAGCTCCTTAATGAATGGACGAGATATTTCATGTTCAAGAATATACTTTGTTTATATATGTTTTTTATATCATGACTCTGAAATCCTTTAATGTCTTTTCTATTAGGTATTTGTCAGGCTTAAAATAAAAGCAATTTGTGAAGCTATGATGCAAATTAATGAATTGTTCAAATCTATTTTTTATTAATTACTTATATAATAGCTTAGTATCATACGGAACTTTCATAAAGGCCGGTTATCGGATGGGCGATCAAAAATGTATCATCTCGAGCTCCTCCGTGCTTCGGAAGGCACGTAAAGCCGTTGGTCCTGGCTGCATTACCTACAATCCGCAATCGGCCCGTGTGGTGGTTTATGAACCGTTCCCCTTATCCATCCATAGGGAAGGCTCGTGCCCCAGCAGTAGGGACATAAAATAAGATAGTGCTATTATAGTATAAGCAAATGTTATTGTAAATAAACAAGTATTTCGATTAGTAGGGCAGTTAGAAAGGGTGCCTGACCCGAATAGGCAAACAGTTCAAATCCCATTGAAGGAATTTTCTTAATTTTTATTTGTCTAAAAATAAATACATAGGTAAATAGTAGGTAAAAAGTCCCAATAGTGGAACAATTAGAAGCGGGCGATGTCGCGCGGCGTCACGATAGTGATCACGTGATTTACGCGAAGCGCCCGCGCGCACCGATTTTATCTCAAGAGCTTTTATGTGCCAGAGAATAGTGTGTCTTCTAACGTCAGACAAAGGTTGCATTTGTCTTTAAGGCGAGAGAAAAGCGTATATTCTCATTACCAAAAGCGTAAGAGCACTTTCCTTGTACTGGTTGTGTGTGTAATTTAAATCTAGCTACGGTTCGCACGCTTCTGCTTAGGCTCAGGTAGATCACTCTAAAATGTTTAGAATTTCTTATGTCATGCTCATACTAAGTTTCAATGATTTTCATCTACAACAGGGAAATAGTCCTCTTAGCCTATCCATACAGTATATGCCTGTGTGGGAGCCATGTTTAACAATTGATAGCGCAATGGTAAACGCGCTCGGTCTGCGATTACTGAAGTTAAGCGGTTTTCGCAAAGACTAGTCATCGGATGGGTGACCAAAAATGTATCATCTCGAGCTCCTCCATGCTTCGGAAGGCACGTAGAGCAGTTAGTCCGTACCGCATTAGCAGTCGTTAACAACCACCAATCCGCACTGGGCCTGCACGTAGTGATTTATGGCCCGTTTTTCTGTGGAGTTTCATCCATTGGGAAAGCTAGTGACCCAGCAAAGGGGACACAAAAACAATTTATTTAAGTACTTATTTATTTAACATGATTAAACGGGCGTAACCCAATTACATAATTATGAATAGTTAAGTGTATATAAACACAAATAGTAAGTAAGTATAATTAGGCACTAGTTCACAAACAAATTTCTATTTTGTTTAAAAAATTCTTAAGGTAGGCCACAAACACGCCAAAATCTGGGTAAGCCACAAGGAGTACGTTGAGTGCCTGATGCATGCGACACAGCGGTGATTGCGCACGCATCACTGTGCGACACGGCGGAGGTACAAACAGTCGATACCTACGACCGGATCGAATACGCAGATAGATATCAGGCATAAACAGGTGAGACAACTGCTCAACACATAATAAGCTAGATATGAGTAATTGGTCCACAGTAGTAGTCTGACAGAGGTGTGGGGATTAAACCATGATATCTTGCACTCAACCCGAGCATCTATCCGTTTGGCTAACACTTCAAGATTACTAACCGAACGCACAACACAAGGTACTGCGCCATGAAACTTTTCAATTTTCATCGTTAAGAATTATAGTCATTATTTATGATTAGACCTTATTTGTATTTATACTAACTTAGTCTAAGTTATTAATTTACTTTAATGTGAAACGTTTGGATTTTTTTATATCTGAAATTAATGTTTAATTGTCATAATATACCATTCTGGTCTGGGAGTTAAAAAGATGCCTTGGACAGATTGAACGCATTATCGGCAATGCAGAAGTCGCAAATACTCTCGAGACTCTGCAATTCCGTCACTCAGCTTGTTTTACCGCTTATACCATGGCGAGTGTTCTGAAGAGCTCTTTGACCTCATTCCACCTTCTCCCTTCCTTCATAGGAGTACACGTGCTGCTCTTAGGAGTCACCGCTTCACTGTCTCAAATATAACATCGCGCACAAAGAAATTTGGTGACTAGTTTCTTTGTCGTACCTCCAAAAGATGGAATAGTCTACCAGCACACGTTTTCCTTCCTTCCTATGATATGGGGTCCTTCAAAATAGGCGTGAAGAAGCACCTTGTGGGCGGGCAGAGTGAGGTTAACTGATGCTACGTTTGATTTCACGCTGCACCAATTATCTTCGCGTCTGCACTCCATTTACACTTAACATCAGGTGGGATGGAGTCATTTGCCGAGCTATCTATAAAAAAAAAAATAATAATAATGTATCAGCTGCCTATCTTCCCGTGCATATCGTAAGAGCAGACTAAGGGACGAGGGTTCCCAGATGCTCGGACATCAAGTGATCGGCTTGCAATCTATCACCGATGTTATAATTTCCACCTTGGAGCCCTACTTTGATCATGCGTGCTGTATGATCCTCGTACTCCTTCTTACCTTAAGGAGTGCTTCCGATTTCTTGGGATGGAACACAACAGTGATCTAAGGTCAAAATCGGATAACATCCTTAAACCTCCCTTTACCCGGTCGGGATATTTTAAGGATTCTTTTACTGTCCAAGCTACTTGTCTTTGGAATAAACTACCGTCTGAAATCCGACACTCCAAGACCCTTTTCGCCTTTAAGTCTAAACTGCACAGTCATCTATTAAATCAGTCACGTGCTAGTAACATGTTTTAGGTTTTTATTGTTGGTTTTATATGTAGGTATGTATGTATGATTATGTATGTAGTATGTGTATTTATTTAAGTATGTATATATTGTATATATGTATATATACATAAATTATATGTATGTCTTTTTATGTACTGTTATATGATTCTATTATATTCTACTGTATTTGCGCACTTCCTCTATCTCCTTCTTGGGTTTCTAAACCAAAGGTTGTCTGAAAGAGATCGCTTAATAAGACCGCCTTTGCCCATGCTAGCTTTAAGATTATTTGTACTTGTTTTTTGTTTTTATTTGTGTGAGCAATAAAGTATTTATCTATCTAGCTATCTACTTTGATTATGCTAAAAGTGGTGTCGAGGTCACTATCGGCGAGTTTACTCAAAATTAGTGATTTTGATCTATGTCTACCCCTTTTTGGGAGAAGGACGTTAGGGCATGCATGTATGTTTGTATATATGTATGTATGTATGTATGTAATAATAAAAACGACAATTAATTCACTGCAATAAAGCACGGCGATCAATCAACACGGCCATGTTAACAAGCTGCATTGTTTTCCTAATGTTAATTTTAATTCGTTTTACTGCTTGTCACACCATAGCCGCAGCGTCGTGACTAATCCCAAACCCAACACATATTCCTATCAACGATCATTCCAGACCCATATACAGAGACAAACATTAAAGGAATTTGAAACTTAACACCTTAGAAATAAGAACGCCAGAAGCTGTAAGCTAAATGCGGCATTAAATAAGAGGTGTTAAAATTCTGCGCATACTTTCGATTTCGTCGTAAATCCTTTGTCAGCGGGGTGATTGGCACCACACTGGCACCGGTGGTACGTACTAACCTCGCAATGTCATTTATGTGACATTTATAAAATTGTAAGTCATTTTGTAGGGGGAGTATTAAAACTACGGATCATTGCCATTACGGCAAAGATCATATTTGGATTTAGAAATATCATGAATAGATGTTCAAATAAATGTTCAAATAATTTTTTTACGCAAATTTTCTTGCGTACAAATTACAAAAACACAAATGTTAAAAAATTTCCACGAGCAGGATTTAAACCTGCACCCTTCTGACATTCCGGGTCAGGTGCTTTTCCAATTGAGCTATCGTGGTTCTAACCAGCCTGCCGAAATTATTCAACACTTTTTACTTTGAAAGCCAAAGGCGCCCATTCAATGTCAACAACAACCGTCACTAACATCCGTGTTTTTGATCATGAAGAGATTTCATTCAACATTTTTGTTTTTGATCATGAAGAGATTTCATTAAATAGGGGACGTCCATCATGATGATCAAGATGGGTTGACGATATAACCAAGACCGTGGGTTACACGTGACCCAGACTAGCACCGGATTTGAATGGCATAAGCAAAGAAAGGGCTATGTCCAGTAGTGGCTCGAGAGAGGCTGATAATTATAATTTTAACTACAGTTTAGAGGTTAAGTCTGGGTGGCTAACTTCTCCTTTAACTATTCAAACCACCAATAAACTGTGTCATGAATTTCTCTTTTCCTGCTTTAAGACATGAAGTACAATTACCGCGTAAAGTTTTATCTAATAATTAAACTTTATATATATATATAACAGCTTACTCGATATTTTTTTTATTTTATCTCGTTTCAAAATCCAAGTCCCAAGACCACACTGCAACATAAAATTGTAAGCTCATTTTTCGTTAAACTGTAGCATGTAACAAAATATTTTTTGGTGACTAGCAGCACCCAAGTCTTCAAAAGAGGATCAAATATTATTTTTAAAATGCGACTAGATCCACATAAAGCTTTGCCTTTCAATGTGCTAGGATCTCGCAACATTTAGGAAACTTCGCTGTTATTATTATTCCTAAAACAAAAATTTTACCTAGAAACACAATAATAAATCCCCAGAGACTTACCGTTGGTCACCAATAAAATAACATCCAGCTTACCTCTGGATAGAAACTGATGGAAAATTGCTCGCGTCATTTGGATTACGGAACGCTTTTTTTACACGACTTTTAAAATTATATCATCACCATCATCATCATCAGCTCATTTTATGTCCCCACTGCAGGGGCACGAGCCTTCCCTATGGATGGATAGGGAGAACGGGCCATAAACCACCACGCGGGCCCAGTGCGGATTGGTGGTTGTTAACGACTGTTAATGCAGCCGGGACCAACAGCTTAACGTGCCTTCCGAAGCACGGAGAAGCTCGAGATGATAAATTCTTGGTCACCCATCCGATGACCGGCCCTTGCGAGAGTTGCTTAACCTCAGCACTCGCAGACCTGGCGCGTTAACCACTGCGCCATCGAGCTCCTCAAGGAAGTTTAAGTTTAGGAAAATTATATAAAAAGTTGAAAGTAGTTCGACTTTTGACTGGAAACTTCACACCCTCATCACTCCTCCACTCACTCATTACACTCAAGCACTACACAGCTCACTGTACGAGTGAGTACTTTACACCACTATTATCTCCACATGTATTTACACAGTACTGTAGATTGTGAAACTTTTCTTAATGATTATACCAAATAACTTCACTAAGGCACAGCTGCACTGTAATACGGGGTTTTTTCTTAAACCTATCTCAGGTACCTCACATAACGTAATCATAAATAAATTGTTACACTAGACTTAAGGATTCCCATTTGAGAGAAAAGTAAATACATTTATTACTATTAAAGTCACCCCCTCCCTCTCGGTGCCTAATTAAGCGTCAGGAAAGTGAGACGGGAAATATCTGTACGCCCTACCCTTTTGTCGGGGTGTCTATAAAAATATCCCCAGTATTAAAAACATCCAAGAAAATGTTACTATGGCTACACGTTTAGGAGCCAAGCTGCGAGCTATAGTAAACAAGGCGTAACCTTCACGCTACGCTATGGGATCGTCATCACCTCCTTTCTTTGCCGAGGTCACCAGACAATGGCTGCGATCTGCCCATCCTGGCCTTTTAGTATTTAAAACTAACTTATAGGCGCTACTTCACCCGACAAAGCTTTAATTAAAAATCAACCCAAGCGTGAGAAGGATAAGAATTAAACTTCTTTGTAGACGAAAAGGTGGTTGGGGCTTTTAAGGTTCAATAGGACATTCAAATGTGGAATTTGGAGGCCGCATTGTTCGTTGGCTTCGCCCAACAATATTGGATTTGTTCCAAAGCCTGAGCAACAATGCATCTTTGTTGGCCGGCAAGGCTGTTCCTTCGCCTTGGTTCGCTTCCGATCGGATTAGATGTTAGACCTTCGGCGGTGACGTGAAATTGGGGCTTCCGTAGCACTAGGCATTGGTTAGATGTCATGTTAAATGATGGATTGTAAGAACCAATGTCGCGATGACAATGGTCTAAGAAATCGGCGTTAAATCGGAATTTTTTAAATAAAATGTGAATGTCAACCAACTTTTGGAATTTATACACTCTCGAACTTTCGCTATCAATTAAGTATAAATAAAAAGTTCAATGTGTTGAATAATTATTAATTTTATAATACAAACAAAGTTCATCACGAATCCTTTGATGCATGGTACAAAACTAAGTAACTACGCGATTCGGTGTTAGCATCATTCTGAAAATCAACGTCACGGCGCGGCGATGGCTTTGCTAATGCCGTGAAGCCAGTGATACATGCTGAACAAGAGAATTTTTTGTCACTGTTTCACTGCTCTCCTATCTTTGTGCTTTTTTTAAAATCCTTTTCTATGTAATAGAGAATAGATATTCCATATTTTGTTCCTGTAATACATGCACTTTAGCGTCGCCAGTGCACCAGTAGCTTCGGCGCTGTCAGTGGTGACACATTGGTATTGTAACAATAACGATATCGCGCGACGCAATCGTGAATGTAAATCGTAAATCGGGGGAGCGTGACAACCAATATGCGCGAGTGATTATTTCAGTGATTATTTCATATGGTGTTTATAAGTTTCGCTTCGAAAAATAAAACATAAAGCCTATGTGTCTATGTACTGTTATTAATTTAATTAATAATTATGAATATTAATATTATTATTCCTTCTTTATTTATTGTTTTCATATTAATTTACATATCATTATTATTCTCTTTATTTATTTTTAATCTTAGATCTAGGTTTTATAAAAAATATATAAAAAGTAAAATATAACAAAATACATACAAAAAATACAACTTTTATAAAAACCTAAACCTAGAACACCGCCAGCAACGGAGCAGGACTCAAGCTACCGCGATTAAGGCTGCAGAGAAAGAAACCTCCTGACAATGCGTGCCGTGTCCAGGAGTGTTGCCTTCTGTATCTGACCCATTGTCAGGAGGTTCCTCACTCTGCAGCCCTAACCACCGATAGCTTGGGTCTATCCCAGCTGCCGGTGGCAAGCTAGGTTAAGTTTTTTTAGAATATTTTATATTATAAATATATTTTTATATAAAATATTGTAAAAAAAAATTCTTAAGATGTATCTATACTAATATTATAAAAGGGAAAGCTTTGTATTTTTGTATGTATGTATGTTAAACATACGTTTGCAGCGAATAAATTCAAAAACTACTGGACTATTTAAAAAATTCTTTCACCTATAGAATGCTATATTAGCGTTGAGTAACATAAGCTATGTTAAAAAAAAATGCGGTACGAAGTCCGCCGGGTCAGCTAGTATTTAATAAAGAGAATAATAATATAATAAAACTCTTTATTTTCAGACATACATCCATAGTGTGTTAGTAATACATAATACAATAAAAACTTACATGATATGTTAGTATAATTTAATTTAAAAAATATTTTGCGGCCCAAATTCCTGACATCACTTGCAACGTGGCCCAGTGTACTAGAATAGGGCTATCCACCCTGTCCGCTACAGTATCCAAAAGGCTGTTGGCACCGCCCCGCACCCGTTTCATCAGAGATGCAACCCGCTTACATCCCTGATGCGCTGCAATGTCGCGGCTACCCCAACAGCGCCCTGAATGCATTATTATATTGGACGCGCAGGGCGCTGTACGTTTTTTGAGTAGAGTTGATCAGTAGGCTGCAAGTATAAAATGATTGGCAGTATGCCTTAACACACACTGCGCTTGCGCAACGCACACGGACAACCTACAGCTCGGTTTTATATCTTATCTTATCTTAGTGGGGCCTGTGAGGTTTCCCTCTTGCAGTAGCACTTCGACCCATCGGGATCTTTAGTGCAACCCCGTCCTTTCACTCTTCTTCCTCTGTAAAGATAGATGCCATAAGTTTGGCCACGTCCTTAAGAGCGAAGAGCCTGAAGTCCTCCGGTCTCGGATAAGCCGACCCCAGGAGTCCCATTCTTTTCCTAGCCAGAGAGTCGCAGTCACACAGTAGGTGCTGCATTGACTCCATTTCCTCTCCACATGCCCTACACAAGTTATTTGTTGATAGATGCATTCTGTGGAGCATTTGTTTTGTGGCATAGTGCCCTGTCAAGGCACCGATGGTTAATCGGGCCTACCTTCTACTGCCTCCGCATATGAACTTACTCCGTCCTAAGGCGTTTTCACCTAGGAAGGATTTGGAGTGTTTCATACCCGGCTGCTCTTTCCATTCGATGCCGTGCCTGTTTTTGATGTAATCTTTTAAGGCCTTGTTGATGGTACTTGGTGCAAGTGCCACGAACGGCTCTGGAACAATAAGCTGGGTCTCTGAGCCCTCCCTGGCAAGTCGGTTTTATATAGTTCTATATATAGTTTTTGGCCCCGACGTATACTTTTTTCTCTAATAACAAAGAAAAGGGATAAATGATAGTTTTGGTATTGCTAGCGTTCATTTTTTGCGGTGGTCGCTTTCCATCAGGTGAGCAGTATGTTAATATTATTGCTAATTTTTATATTGAAACCTTAGGGTTTCAATATAAATATAGCAACGTTAGTGCAAAAAATAAAATTTTAAAGAAAGAGACATTATCTTAATTTGAATTGCAAATGCAAACCAGAAGGGCAGGTCAGTTACACGTTAAAACCGGCACACCTCTCACGGACATAGGATTACCAGATGGAAAATTGAAAAGTCCTGAGAAACAGGATGATTTCCATAGAAAAGTCCTGAGATTTTGTCGTAAACGTAACTCACAACTCTGTAAAAAAACTCCGTGTTTTTGTGTTAGGTACTGTGGGTTCTGTGGAAATCACGAGTCACTCCGCCACGCGGGTGGCCGCGGGCTCCCACCGGCGTCAGTCAGTTCGAATTAAGTCATAAGTCATATATTATTTGTCTTATAAAAAAAAACTCTGAATAATGTACTGTGTTTTATTGAAAAATCGAAAAATCCTGAGATTCCCAAAATCCGGCCGCAACCCGTAACCTTACACGGACACTGAATCTCGCAACAGCTGCGACCACAACATATATAGAACTATATAAAACTATTTGAATTTATGAAAGCTCAACGCGGTAAGGGGAAGCTTACCCAGTTACCCTTTAAAACTCCAAGCTGAATACCCTGTAATTACACTGAATCTGAAACATATCTAAAAAAAAGATTACTTAATTTACCATTGAAACAAGAATATACCAATGCAAGAAAATCATGAAAGTCTATAGCTTCCCTAATGTATAATAACCAACCCTTTGGGTAAGCGTGGTGATTAAGCCAATACCCGTTGTGACTTGTCAAATCAAGTCAAAACAAAATTGACTTGATATAGACCTATACTCACCAGTATATAAGGTATTTAATAACTCACTACCAAAATATAACCACGTTATAATTTAAAAAGCAGGCTCTTACTAGTTGGCGCTCAAAAGAAATTAATAACGTGGCGTATGTTAGCATGTTTTCAATTTGTTATAAAAAGGCGTTATTATTAATATTTATTGTTTCTAATTGTAGCGTTCGCGAGGGCACAGAGTCAAACAAGCATATGTCATTGAATAGGGAGGTCGTTGTATCGATAGACAAATGGCTTATCGACAAACACGCCCATACTTAACTAGTTTAACTTATAAATTTGTCTTTTTTGATATAATTAATTACGTGCTATGTTTGGTTTTTCGAGTTATTTGGGAAACGGTGGAGTGACATCGTAAAATATTGTCGGATTTTGAATATAAAAATATATGATTGAACTGTGAAGCTGTAACATTTTTAAAGCCGGTAAAGTCAGAATACAATGTAGTCTAAATTTAATTGATTCAGAGCACTCGCCATGGTATAAACGGTAAAACACGCTGAGTGACGCAACATCTCTACGCATTGCAGAGATTCGAGAGTATTTGCGACTTCTGCATTGCCGATAATGCGTTTAGCGCGACGCTGCAATCTGTCCAAGGCATCGAGAAGGTACTTTGCGGAACCGTCCCAGATGTGCGAGCAATACTCCACGCAAGACCGTTAGTACCTGTGTCTTGTACAAAAGGCACAATCATCATATTCATCAGCTCATTTTATGTCACCACTGCTGGGGCACGAGCCTTCCCTACGGATGGATAGGGAGAACGGACCATAAACCATCACCCGGGCCTAGTGTGGATTGTTGGTTGTTAACGACTGCTAATGCAGCCGGGACCAACGGCTTTACGTGCCTTCCGAAGCACGGAGGAGCTCGAGATGATACATTTTTTCACGTCTCTCAATACTTTCCCGGAAAGAACTAAAAATATTATAAGGTATTTATTAGGAAAAGATATACCTCGGTGGGCATTAGTCATAGGCCATTTACTTTTTACTTTTTAGAAGAAGTATATTAATGAAACGAATGTACAATAACGTGTTATTGTAGAGGCATATGATAAAATCTGACATCGAACCATCAGAATGGGAGTCACTTGCTGGAAGTAGATTCAAATGGAGAAGCCTCGTTAAGCAGAAGATCTACGCTTTTGAGGATAAACGTGTAGAAGAGCTGGATTTAAACAACATGAGCTCAAAGCCTGACCACCTGCGGCTATTTCATACAATCATCACGGTGGATTCTTGACCTGCCCTAACTGTGACCGCACTTATCTCGCAAAAATTGGCTATACGAGTATTAGTCACTTGTAAGCGCATGAAAATGCAGATCAAAAGAACCTCCCCGTGACGGCAGCCTATAAAAGCGGTCGCTATAGCCGATTATGTAAATATTTTTCGAAATTCGAAAAAAAAAACCGCGAACACTACACATTCAATAGAGAAGATAGTTGGAATTTACCACCAGCCTGGGGTCCCATCATACAAAATATGAAATCCCAGCCCCAAAATCATACTGCCAGACAAAATGATACTGTAAGCTCTTTCTGCGTAAAACGGAACGAACGTGATTAAATTTAAATGAGGGTATACAAGCTTGATGACTGGTATGACGTCTTTTGGTTGAGATGATGATGATGATGATGATACAAGCTGCTAACTAATTATGAGACGACCAACACCTCAGTCTCCCTGTGACCACGGACCCTGCCAAGGGTTCGAAACGTCAAAATAAACATTAATTAAAACTAATGTATAAAATAAACGCGAATAGATCCGTAGAAGTTGTTTTATTTCAATTGTTTATAACTAGTAAAAAAGTAAATAGCCTATAGCTGTCCAGCAGCTGGGCAAAGCCTCCACCATTAAAATCAAGTCGTCGCTACAATTGAAGGGTAATGGCTTGATCACCACGCTTGCCAAATGCGGGTTGGTGATCAAAAACACGGGCTATGCATCGAAAAATCCGAAACACCTTTTGTCCAACCTTTGAATTGAACACGGGACTTTTATTTCGGGTATCGGGCCGAGCGCTTTCCTCTCGGCCACCGAGGCGATCACAACCAAATTAACCAAGATAAGTATAGTATCTTATATTATCTTAGTGGGGCCTGCTGAGGTTTCCCTCTTGCAGTAACACTTCGACCCATCGGGATCTTTTGTGCAACCCCGTCCTTTCACTCTTCTTCCTCTGTAAAGATAGATGCCATAAGTTTGGCCACGTCCTTAAGAGCGAAGAGCCTGAAGCCTAAGTATAGTAACAAAAGTATTTGTTTTTCAATTCCACGTTCGTGATTCTGACCCGCAGTGTCTGCCACACCGGGTCAGGTGCACTGATTAATTAGGCTACGTTGCTCCGATCGACCCGTGCTAATTTATCAACATTGTCTATTCTTACTTTGTAAGTCAAAGGAGCTTTTTTCAATGTCAACAACTACGTCATAACATCATCCGATCTTAACATTTTGAAGAATATCATGGATTAGTTAATAATAGACGAGCAATTGATAAAAAATAATTAAGTGAAGTGTTGACAATATTTGCATAAGTCACATTGTACGAACCCTGACGTATAGGGTGCACTAATTATGCTGTGTATTTTTATAACTATTTCTTCTTCATCTTCTGCTTGTGCTTCTTCAATCTTTATAGTGATACACTAGATTAGTAGTGCACTAGACCCGGTATTAACAGAGGGTGTGAGTTCATTCTGCTTGTGGTAGTTTATTGGCATCAAAATTTACTTTAAAATTTTCAAAATGTTCAAAAAAAATTTTTTTTTAACGCAAGGTTTGTTGCGAACAACAACATTTTTCAACATTTGTGTTTTTGTAAAATTTACTTTAATTAAAAATACTCAGTACTCATATTTATAAGGAAAGATATATCTAGATATATATATTTTTTAATGCTCTTTATAGGCAAGTATTTAACCGCGATCTCGCCTGATGGTAAGGGATGATGCGGCCTAGAATGTAGCATACTTGCCTAGATATTGCCTGTTCACCCTTGCCTTGAAATCATCTTAAAACATTGGATAGTAAAGATATGAAAATTGAATTTACCTATTTCTATCTAGGTATAATTTGTTTAACGATGTCATTAAAATGATAAAATAAATAAATAATTTAAACCTACCTCAAAGAACCAGAAAACATAACTTATCAAACTTGATCGATGTTGGTGACATTATCGTAGACAAATCGTAAGATCTGATAAATCGTACCGTATATAAATTTGTAAACTATATTTTTCACAATAATTCTACGCAAAAAATAAATAAATAAAACGAAATGTCATTTGTTTTACATGTCGTCTTGTGCTAATAATACATGCTAATTCATAGATGGATATCGATTAGTTATTCGAATATGTTATCTGTCTATTTTATAGATTTCCTTATTGTTTTGCAACAATATACATTTTCATTGTCAACATATAGAAGTTTTATTAATAAGCAACTGATAAATTGTACTGTATTCAATTTAACATATTCAGAGATTGGACAAGTTTCCAATAACAATACCAAAACCCAAGTCCAACAATACAAATTTGTCATTATTCTGGTTTTCTGATTCGTCGTAACGAAACGCAGTTTAGTCATGATGACGACGTGACGTAAATATTGATAAAATACAGTGATAAAACTAAATGCCTACCCGACCCAGCAAGGAATCGAACCTGGGTCTTCCGCAATCCGGCGGCTGCGCTGACCATTATGCTACCGGGAAGGCTGACGTAAACACTGACTTTTTACACTGCTTTTTAATTTTTGAGTGCTTTTAGCGGCAGAGTGCCGTCTATCCAACGGTTATTGCAATCGATGGCTATGCAGATTCATCTTTACAGATGAATTACCACAAATTTGATAACACAATGCTATAGTAATTTTTAATTTTTAAGTGCTAATTAACTAACGTGACGTTAGCTTGGTAATTAAAAGCTGAGTGCAAAGGCATCTTCGTTTTTTTTTATACGTAGCACGGCAAATGATTCCATTTAACCACCACACCACACCACACCACACACCATTTGTAAGCAAAATTACTTGACACTGGCTAAATGTGCTAATCGCACGAAGCCATCAACTAAAGGAAAAAAAACCTATCAGACAGACAGTTTTGTCAAATATTTTTAATAAATATGCTAGGCGAATCAAAGTCTGTGTTGCCTTAGCAACAGATTTTGAAGTACAGACCTGCACATTCTCAGAACAATAACTAAAGCTATATTATTATTATTGTTCTGAGTACACATCAACCTATACAAAACTGACAAATTTAATGACTTCTGACTTCATTAAATGTTCAACCATATGCCACATACATAAAGTTGATAGTCCATTAAGAAAATTTGACAGACTACCACATAGTCTGATTTGCAGGTGTATTCATAAAAATATTACTAAAATATTACACACATACAGTTATACCTATTGTAAGTTACTTCTCGTTTTACACCATCATTTTGTTATGCATCGGAAATTAGTTTTATATACGTTTAATTAATGAAATGTTAATTAAATCTCATACTCTGTACACTAAAAACAAACAATTCGATTTCCCTACACAAATCTACAGATTCCATTCAAAAATTAATTAAGCAACGCCAACGTCTCGAATTACCACCCACCAATTAATCGGTGAAAACAAAACGATTTGCACAAAGCAGCCAGGACTCGATTTACACCGCTTTAAATCGATAAAAAATTAAGTTCCGATGAACAAATTATTACCGAGGTGGTCTTGTATCGCTGTATCTCCCGGTAGCTGGGTCGAGTATCGAACATGACATCGCTGAATAATATTTAGTGGAAGGATCGGGTTAATCGTGCTGAGAGCATACTATCTAACCATTCCTCGTCAATGTTTCTCCCTACAGTATACGATATAACGTATTGTCAATAGCTATTTAAACTAACATAGTTCCTTAAATTAGACTAATTATTACGGGATTCTTACCATGTTTAATGTTGTTATTGCGGATCCTAAATTTAAATACAGTTGCATGCTTCATGTGTCAACGGAGACAGGAATATTGGATCATCACCATCATCGTCACTAGCTCATACAATTCTCCATTCAAGACACGAGCTTTCCTTACGGATGGATAGGGAGAGCGGATCATAAACCACCACACAGGCCCAGTGCGGATTGGTGGTTGTTAACGACTGCTAATGCAGCCGGGACCAACGGCTTTACGTGGCCTCCAAAGCACGAGGGAACTCGAGATGATAATTTTTCGGTTACCCTTCCGATGACTTTGCAAAAGTTGCTTAATGTAAGCAATCACAGACCGGGCGCGTTAACTACTGTGCCATCGAGCTCCTCCAATATTGGATACTCAAAAACAACAAAAATATTGTAAGAATGTTTCAAGTACTTTAAGTCATGTTTGCAAGTTGTAATCGTTTGAAGCCAATCTGAAACATTGAAACTTTTCTAGACACTGTCGTAAATAAAAATAAAATCTTTAATAAAAAATATAATATAAAATAATATAAAGCTTACTGACCCTCCAACTTCCTATATTGAGCAACTTATCACATCAATCACTTATTCCTCAAGTGAAGAAGTAAAGTGAAGAAGTAGGCAAGCTAGCCTTAATACTGACCCACTGTGGGCATTGGACAAAGGCTGCCAACATTGAAATCGAGTCATCACAAAAATTTTGTAGGTTAAGTCTTTAATCGCCGTGGTGGTAACCGGTGACCGAAAAACAAAAAATTTTCTATTGTGTCTGGTTTTGAGGCAGTCAACGTGTTAAGTATAGTTATAAAAATAAATAGTTATGATTCTACCACACCGATTTAAACTTTAAAGTATTAAAAAACTATCAAACTAATTGTATAAACAACTGAATAAACAATACTTGAGTTTGACTTTCAACAATTTACACGTAAGCTATTCTATGACCTCATTCGAAAGATCAGAAACTGTAAATCAAGTTCGAGTGTCATACAGTTTGGATTTTATGGCTAATTCTTTATTTGCGCTACAAAAATGTGGAGATTTACGATATCGCCGCACGCCTGCGCCCGCGCGGTATTTTGCTCCGTGCGGTATGGCTGCGTGTAGGGCTACCAAATGACCAGATAAATAAGGGACAAACATTGTACTAAAATAGCAATCAGCTGAAAAATACTCAACTATACACATCTCGTATCATCACATATATTACAACTAGTGTCATCAATCTAAAGGCTAGTTAGAGCCTGGATAGTATATCGTAATATACTGCAATATCTTGCAATCAATTTCAACTCATATGGGAGATCCTAAACACAACAGCGAGACTTTAATATGCTTTTTATGATGATGACTTCCTTCCATGATAGAAACATAAGAAAACAACTTTCTTTACTACAGATTAACTGGCTATCCTACCTTTAATACTGGAAACTTTTTTTAAAACCAATTCCACATTAGTAGCTAAGTGCTTTTAGGGTTAAGTGTGCTCTCATCTTCGGCTTTACCATCACAAGGCTAAGCGCTTTCTCGTTGTGGAAAAAAATAAATAAATATAAGTATATATAAGTATTTATAGAAAAAACAATCAGATATAAAGATGTTGATGTTGTCCCTCTTCAGGCGGGCCAACCTTGCGACCCTACCCGCGAAATATGGCGGCCGATGAACGGATACGCACCGCTCGTAACTCCGATCGGATATAAGGGATATCGATCTCGCGGTATGCGACGACGCCGCGTTATTTACGCCGGCGATTTGGCGCGGATTAGTCGCAGTAACGCGACACTTTCGCGCTCGGCAGCGTTATTGTTTTTTTTATTCTGTTTTTTTTTTTTAAATTTTATTTGTAGGTATATTTGCTATCGTTAGTCTGTTGTTTATTTCGGAATTTTTGTTTTTAAATAACTCACGTGTTCATCTATGTTTGTCTGACTTAACTTTTTAAATACAAAAACGGCATTAAAATTTTTTTGTTCAGTGGTATAATATTAAACGTTCCTTTAGAAACTTTTTTGTGTCTTTGTTTCTATACTAACCGTCATCTTTGGAATAATATTGTACCATTAAGATATTTTTATAAACGGTTGTTTAGGATTTAAGTATTGTTCTTATATACAAGTGCTATATTCAAAGTCAAGTCAAAATTTTTTATTGAAATAAGCTTGAGAAAAGAGTTTTTGAATCGTCCACACATTTTTTCAGGACCTTTATTTTTTAGCCGTGGAAAAGAATGAGCGCAAGCAACTGCACAGCATTAATAAAAGTAACGAAATCTACAAAAAAAGTATGTATGTATTTGGTAACGAATCAGACAGCGCTGAAAGCTAAAAGCACTGACAGCAAGTTGCTATAGCTACATACGCTATAAACTTTTGTTTCAGATTCAGACTCACCGAACGATGCTCGCTAAGTATGACATGAAATAGGGTAACTCCTATACAAATATAGTTATACCTATATAATTCTAACACTGGTAACTGGTAATCTAGTGGAGCGGTATACGGTCGGCCGTAAATAGTGCGGTTTACGCGCGACCCGGGTGGTCGAGTTTTGTTTGAGGGACGGCACTATGCAGTATTTTTTTAAATTATTTATTTTGGCACAAAATAATAATAATAATAATTATTTATATTTTTTATGAGCAAATAACTTATATATATTATAATATAGCTTGCCTATTCATAGCCGATTTTGTAAGAATATAAGATTAGATGTTGATTGACGCAGTTGTTGAAATTCGATAAGGCTCGCTTGGCTTACAAAGCAACAGTACGGCTGCCCCATTTCAAAACCTAGTAAGGACCTAAAAGCAAATTTTACAGGAGAGCGTATAAACGTAAAATAGGTTAGCCTTCGAAAAATATTTATCTTGGGTAAGAAAAAATCTTTCGGTTGTATAATATATAAAATACGAAACATGAAATGTTATTGATGTATTGATTTATGTGTATATCATAGTATTTTATTTTATATTATTTTTATTTTTTATTTTATATATTATATATATTTGCTTCAATATCTATGTTTATATCTTAGATATCAATGCTGGTGTTTTTGTATTGTGTAGGGACTTACAATATTTGGAAGATTAATGCAAAAACCTCTTTTTACAAAAAATGTTCCTTACTAGGTTTTGAAATGGGGCAGCCGAGTAGATAGTGATGATAGACTTACAGGGCTGGACAGAGCCAGAGCCACGACTGTACTGCGGCAAGCACCAGGCCTATCACGCATATCGGCATATATCGTATCAGGAGTATAAGCTTGGAATAGTTTTTCCGTGTTTCGCCTCTTTTACCTTTTACTCTATTTCGAAATGTAGTTTACGTGACGGGGCCAAACACGGAATATTTAAATCTTAAGCTTTGTTTATTAATGCGGGGGTATAATCATAAACTATTTATTAATCAAAATATGGTACATTGTGGTGTTTGTGAGTCTCACATACTTAACTGTGGTACAGCATACAATATGACACAAATTAAAGTTTACAGGTTTATATTTGAAATTTTTAGTTATGCATTTGTGATGCTTTTTGTTGCGAAACGCAGTATGCGGTTGTTAGGCAAGGCAGTTAAAGATAATCTTTTTTTTAATTAGACTCTTTTTTTTTTTTTTTTATAAACGAAGGAGGCAAACGAGCAGGCGGGTCACCTGATGGAAAGTAATCACCGCCGCCCATGGACACCCGCAAAACCAGAGGAATCGCAGGCGCGTTGCCGGCCTTTAAGGAAGGAATAGGCTCGTTTCTTGAAGATTCCGAGGTCGTAACGGTCCGGAAATACCGCCGTTGAGAGCTGGTTCCACAGCACTGTAGTACGAGGCAAGAAATTTCGCGAAAAACGCACAGTAGTAGACCAGTAGTAGTCCATCAAGGTGATGTGGATGGAATGACAGTCGATTGCGTGTAGTGCGGTGAAGGAAAGCAGCGGTAGGGATCAAGCCGAACAATTCCTCTGAACACTCCCCATGATATATGCGGTACAATATACAGAGAGACGCAACGTCTCTCCGAAGAGATAGTGGATCGAGCCGACCAGAAATAACCATGTCGTCGACAATCCGAGCAGCTCTGCGTTGAATACGGTCAAATGGAAGGAGTTGGTACTGGGGTGCTCCAGCCCAAAGATGGGAGCAGTATTCCATATGTGGCCTGACCTGTGCTTTGTACAGTTGTAAGCGGTGGGCCGGCGTGAAATACTGACTCGCTCTGTTAAGCACACCCAGTTTTTTCGAAGCTAATTTAGCTTTACCTTCCAAATGACCCCGAAACTGAACGTCACTCGAAATATCGACGCCAAGGATTCCAATAGTCGGGTTGGTATCAAGGGGAGCTCCCTCAAAGTTCAGAGGTACGACGACGGGATGTTTTTTTGCGGTAAATGCGCAAACTTGTGTTTTGGTGGGGTTAAAGTGGACGAGGTTACGTCGGCCCCAATTCGAGACATGACTTAACATGTTCTCGGTGTCAGTCACAAGTTTATTCCGGCTCTCGATGACGCTTTCCAGAGAAATATTAGCTCGTCCGGTGTAGAGCGTGTCCCCAGTACTGTCGTCCGCATAGCAATGAATGCTGTTGTTATGCAACATGTCATTGATGTGCAGAAGAAACAGAGTAGGGGACAACACACACCCCTGCGGGACTCCAGCATTCACGGGCTTCATGTCAGAGCACGAACCGTCGTCGACTACGACCTTGATGCTACGACCTTTGTGTTACAAATAAACATGGCCACCATTAATTCGGTGTTTATTTATTTTTTATTAAGACAATAATTATCAGCCTTTAAACGGTCATATTTTATAATATGAACAATATATATATTATATATATTATATTATGAACTTGTAGCCGTCTTGCATAACGCCGTCCTATTGACGTGTCATTGTCGGTACTATAATTCTGCGATATCACATTGTTTAGTACCCCGGCGGCGCCTGCTAAGTGCTTGGTGTTAATCATGACAGGTGCTCTACGGAGCTAGTTTCATTTTAATGACGTTGGCAGTTTTAACATTTAAAACATAAGGTGTTGTAATTTGTTTAATTTATTTGTGTTCGAGTTCACTGATGAGGTGCCAAATTATTTTATTTCAGACTCCTCAAGCTGCGGAAGGCCATCATTGGTCTTGCCTTATATCACAAAAAAATGTCGTTTAATTCCATTATACTTACTAACGATCTTAATATGATATGCAGCCGTATATTATCATCGGATCAAGATATTAATACTTAATATATAAATAATAAATAATTAAATCAATGACTACAATAAATATTTTATTTTAAGTATTTTTACAGGCGCTCTCACAAGTTCCTGTAAAAAAAAGATTTTTCCAGCAGACCATCACCACAACAGCACACCTACTAGGTCACACCAATTGGTATATTATTTTAATTTTACTTTTATTTCTGTGTCTTTTTAGTTTAATGTTTGGGTATGTGTGTGTGTGGGCAATAAAATGCTCTCATTCTTTACAAAATTTAGTACCATTTTGACTTGTAAACTAAAACGGCAATTTAACAGTGGCGCCCGATAAAGAATGAGTTCAAGATACGGTTGTAAATTACAAAAAAAAACGGTCATCAAAATCGAGGAGTCACTTTAAATAGTCGCGCGCGCAATAAAATCCGATTCATCACGATCCTAATCGTAAATATACTGGACACTTTTAATGCGGACCTATTTTGAACTATTACAAGGGCGTAAAGCTTAAACAATTTCGGCTTGGCATCGTAAAACGTGACAAAGTTAGGGTGTCCATATTTTTTTTAATGTCGAGGAACTTTTCACTTTCTTGATCGTCGACACGACGTGCTAAATACTAAATACACGTCTCTAGGTTCATGTAAAATCAAGCTTTTTTCTAAATGGCCATTGAAGTACAATCTGGAAGTGCTTAAGCCTAGCTGTAGTACGATTATAGGCTAACGCTGATGTTGAATCAATAAAATCATTAAAACAATCTACAATATTAAAAAAGATGCAATTTCCTTACATATGCTATTTATTGTGAGTTCACATATGAAGCACTTAATTCTTATCAAAAACACTTATGGGTACTTTCTTATTTATTCAATATGATAGCGTAGTTAGACAAGTTTTGGTTATATTTAGTGGTTTTATACATCTTGTTAAAACTTAACACTATATATTAAATTTAGCATGGTGTGAGATCGTGATAAGCTGACTAATTCAGACATGAGCTATTTGTCTCATCAGGTTCACGTCCCATATCCCAATGCTAGGCACATGTTTCTCACATATACTAATTAAGAGTACAAGTCACAACCCACCATATAGGACCAATGACTTCTTAAGAGGTGCATCTATTTGTCTACTATAATAAGAAAGTATTGTCACCCTACCTCTAAAAGCCTGGTCTTGAATCAATAAATTGTCCGAGTTAGTCGATTTGATTCATTGTGAGTCCGCATCGATTTGATTCGATCTTAACTGTACTCGATTGATGACACTCGCGTGTGGTCTCCCATCAACTTTACGGGACTCTGTGTGAAAGGAAGTGTGAATATTGAAGAAAAAAAACTTGATTTGAAAATTAGTTTACTTGTGTTTAATTAACTTATACATACATGTATTTTACATGTATGTATAAGTTAACCAAAAATATTATCAGCATTGTTAAGTTTGAGATAAAATAGGCAGTTCTCTTTTAGTTGAGTATTTTACTTACCACCAGGTAAGATGAAAAATATTTATATGTGAGTAGGATCAGAACCCAATGAAAAGAAAAATAGGAAAGAAGTTCACTCCACATATCTTGAACCTAATTGTGTAAAGTATTTTTTTCTTTTATAGTTGTTTCGTTAATTTGTTTTGTCAATGAAACTTATTGGTGTGTTTTCAATATTAGTAGTTAACCTAAAGAAAGCACGTCTCGGTTCTTTCTTAAAACTGCCAAAGGCAAAGTCAAAGTCAAAGTATTTTTTTTAATTCAAATAAACTTTAGAAAAGTGCTTTTGAATCATCCAAACATTTTTTACCTACTACCCAGGACTACTATTCAGGACGTCTATTTTTTTAGCTGTGGAGAAGAATGGGCGCTAGTAACTCCACAGCTTTAATATAAGTCGATAAACGACATTTACAAAATTATATGCCGTTACCACGCTAACAATATTTTAAATTAGAACCTACCTAATACCTGTTGGAGTGATTAGAGCATTTTAAACCCATGCTGTTGTCTTCAATGTAATCAGACACTTTATAATAAACTATTTTACAAAGCTTTTCTTTAATGGTGAATTTAAATTTATTAATATTAAGTTTTTGAATATTACTTGGAACTTTATTGTAAAAACGTACACACAGGCCTCTAAATGAATTATTTACTTTGTGGAGCCTAGTATAAGGTACTGCTAGTTTGTTCTTATTTCTAGTATTTACATTGTGAATATCACTGTTTTTAGAAAAAGTTTCAATATTTTATAAAAATAACATACATTAGGTTCTCGTGAATATATTGTGATGCAACTGTCATTATATTAATATTTTTAAATCTCTCCCTGAGAAAATTACCAGCTTTTAGGTTACAAATTGTTCGAAAAGCCCGCTTTTGTAGCCAAAGATAGTTAGATAGGAGAACGTACCAACATTAAAATTAACACAATCCCAATCTACACATTACCAAATCGTCAGTCCCACGCACACGACACAATGTGCCACAATGGTCTCCTAATATTAACACGAGAACACATGTCATTGTCAAACAAAGGCTAGATTGTGAATAATGACAGTCCTGTCAATTGCTAGGGTACGCATCACGATTTTAGGCTAAGGTGTTATTGATTCCCTACATTATAATCTAATTGAACTTTCTTCAATGCATATGTAATGTTCGTAAATTAATATTCAAGCTGAATTTGTAAGCAACGAAAGAGTTAATTGCAGGACTTTTTGCTATAGTGGAAAGTGTCAAGGTAGCGGGGAAGGGTTGGATGAGGAAGATACAAGAACGAAGGAAATGGAGTGCATTAGAAGAGACTTATACTCAACATTGGGTGGATAACAGTTGAGAAAGAGAATAAGAAAATTAGATTTTTGTAATAGAAATCAAGCTAACAATGTAAAGAAGTTCTGTTATTCTATTAAGCCCTAAGTGAGTTTACTTATCGAAAGGTAATGCTTATTGAAAGCTACAAAAGGTTTTTATGTAAACTCTCTCTTAGTAACATTTTTAAATATTTGAAATTCAATTATAGCAAAAAGCCTTGCAATAAACTCTTTGATCTGTAATATAGATCGCGTAAACTTTAGAAAATAATATAGAATCTACACATTAAAACACACACTTAAATCCTGGCCTGAGAGCCCATCAGTCTGTATGTCTCAGTTTCAACACTACATCACAATACCAATATATACGGCAAGTATCAATTTTCTACAACAACTGATAAATCTGTAGGTATAACAATAATTACAAATAACATTATTATTATAACACTAATACGGTTTCAATTATTTTAATATTTGCCTAAAGGACACCCTAAGTCATCGACATCGGCATTAAAACGGCAAGTTCCATCCAAATTACGGACGCAACGAAGCAATCGATCAGTCAACACCATTGTAGATCCAAATGGCTGTCTTGTTCCGAGAGATCGATCATATCGATACCGTTTATATGGCAACGTGGGGCATGATCGATCGCGTTCAGTTGTTAATATTTGGGGCGGAAACGCACTTACCTATTTATCGTTGTTTGCTGATGGTAAACGGAGATTTGAGTTATAGTAGATCATAGTAGATGCATACAGCCACGCCTGTCCTCCATAGGAGTACGCAGATATCACTTCTTGCTGCCTGCTACGATCCTTACATACTTCTTTCGTTTCATCTACTTTCATAAACATCTTCTTAAGGTACTTTTGAAAAAGCCTTTCTTTAAATTACCCACGGATTGGTTAAAAAATACGTAGATAACTTATGTTATCATAGTTGATGTAATAAGATAGAATAGCAGATGGCTTTTTCAGAAAGTGTTCCTTGGCACTGGTCGTTTGTTTATCAAGTCTATTAGATATATCATTAGTAATAAGTGTAAGAGTGAAATTATCGCTACAATTAAGGCTAGACTAAAACAGTACATAAGTAAAACCGTGTACCTATACGCCTACAGATTCTACTGAAAGTTTCCGTACCTGGTGAACTGAATTGCATGTATTGAATTACAACCATATGAATAGCAATAAATACCTTTTAATTTGACTTTGACTTTGGAGCTAAATGCAATTACATTGTAAGTTATATCTTAATTTTTTTATTATGTTAGGTGGTTTTAATGCACACCCATCAATCAGCTTTTTGTAATGAAAACACACTTCTATACAAAACACAACTCTGTACAATATTCTTATAGACATTAATTATTCGATGCGTTATTTTTAGATAAATCAAAAGCATTTGAGTAATTAGTGTCATATTAATGCTAAGACTTAGAGACTTGCACGTTCCATCCAAGATCTTCTCTTCTGATATCAAAGTCTGGGAAACGAGGTGAAGTAGGGAAAATGTTTACTCATGTAGGTATATATTGAGAAACCAGCGATTTCTTAATGTGCCTGCCAAAGCACGAACAATATATATATATTTTTTGTTAACTTAAAAACATTAATCACGTTGTCTAACGAAGCTTTTATATGTCAGTTTTGTGTTTTGAGATGGTATCTTTGTAATAACCATTAGATGCACTTTTTATCACACCTCAGTGGTGCCCAAACATTTGTGAATAAAGGAAAATTATTCAAATTTAAGCTAATACATTCACCGGCGCCTGCGCAGCATGCGTCAAATGTTTAATAAAAAAAGAGTCCGTCTGTTTGTGTGAAATTTTAAGTCAAATTGACGAATGCCATTGCGTGTCACCTCTTTTTTATGAATATTCAATAGTTTAGTTAGCTGAGTTGGTTTTGGGCTAGTGATGTGGTGCGCAACTTTAGTAAATTGTAAAACTTTTTTTTATTCCAACAAAAAATAAAGCAATTAAACTTTGTTTTGTTCATCATCATCATCATCATAAGGTAAAATTTTAACCGTCTTTATATCGTATCTAGTAGGTATACAATAGTAACGCTACGTTGGAATAAATTAAATTGTTGATAGAAACTACAGATAGGTACTTTATTAGCTTTTAAAAAGTTTCGCGAGTATTCTGTTATTCTATGTGTCAAAATTTGAAACCAAAACCAAAAATTAAAAGTTAGTCCTAGTTTACATTAACAAGACTAATAACTAATAAAAACACATAAACCTGTAGTAGGTACTGCTCTTCCTTACAAACTAGAAGTAATTCATTTCTGTTTTTAACTTAAAATAACAATACTTGAACATCACTATTTGAACAAACGCAGGAACAATGTGCCATAGGTGAAAGGCCAAGTTACATATAAGCCTGTTTCGCTGCGAGAAATTTGGATTTCGTAAAAATGTGTCTGCTCGCGCGAGCTCTTCTGTTTCCTTAGAGCGAGGTCGCCGCTTGAACTGCACTAGAGATTTCCACAAGATGTTGGTTCCGTACATTAACCCTGATCTTACTGGAAACAGTAAGAAAAATATTCAATTCAATTCAATTCTTTATTCAAGTAACAATATACATTCTGTTGAACATTACAATTATAAAAAAAAATAATAATAAATCAATAGAAATTAAAATTAAAATTAATACAAACAAAATTGATTAAAATACAAAATGTTAAATAAAAATTAATAAATTAATAATGGCAAAATAACTTTTTAACCTCCTATGTGGTGTAGTGTTTAAGATCACCGGTCTCGGACCCAGAGGTTCCGGGTTCGATTCCCAGCTCGGGGTACATGTTTGTCCTCGGTTTGGTTGGTGGTAAGGCTTGTTTTAAGTCCACCTGAATAGCTACCACCATCTTATCTCAATATATGGCCATAAAAAGTGGGCTTCCATCTTCGGCCTTATCATCATTTAAGATGAGGTGAGATAAAGTAAACACTTTTTGTGTTTACCCGTCAAGAATAACTAATAATAAAAAAGTAACAAAACTTGTATTATGTAAATGAGATCAATGAACAAAAAAGAGTGTTATTACTTTTTTAATACTGTAACTTTAGAACTAATTGATAGCACCTCCTTAATCTTTAGTGGCTGGCTATCTTGTATCTAACTGTATTATGTTTCTGAAAAATACAGAAAATGACGACCTGCAACGATAGTTGAAAAGATTACAAAAGATTGGCGTGCATTAAAAGCTAATGATAAAAATAAAATATTATTTCAAAAACACACACACCCCCTCAACCTCTCTCACACCCACACACACACACACGCACACACACAAACACACACACCCTCACACACACACACACACACACCCCTGTTTGTACAGACGGCCTTTCGAGGACTATGGTTTTATATCACCCAACCGAGGACTCTCTCAAAAACTATGTTAATGACGTTGTATTGTTTTTTTAATACGATGGAAAGAAACAGAACATACTTTGCTAATTGACAGGTCTATTCTCGTGGCGTTATCGCAGCATTTTGTTTATTAACTTTCGTTGACCAATGCGGGGACTTAAAATACACTGCCAACGCATATGGAGACATCCTTCCGAGGACGTTTGTGTTAACCTTTCGAGGACCCAACGGCCGGACTAGACATGACAATCCGAGGACTCGCTTTCACACACTTTTTCTTGAGCCCAGTACAATGCGAGGACCTTGTGTTAGACTTTACACAAACTATGTGAGGACGTTTTCCCGAGTCCCGCGTATACAATACGAGGACCACTAATGTGTAAAAATAACATGTTTGAAGTACCATTTGAGAACATTTATTTTTAAATGCTCCAACACAGTATTTTCACTATTGGCTGACAAAATGACCAATCGCGAATAATTTGTTGCGTGGAAGTGTAGGCCTTTGTTTATCAAAGAAACCTAGCGATGCTTGTGACTAAAGTCGCACGCATCGCAGTAGCCGCAGATTGCACACAAGACTCCAATACGGTGCGGACGTATTACAGCAGTCTACGGGTAACTTCTTGTAATAATTTATTATGATTCCTATTTCACTTACGTAATATATGATTTTATATTAAAAATATTATAATACATTTAAATCTTAAAGGTTTAGTTAACATTGTAATAACAATGTAACATTTAATAGTAAAAAGCTTAGATTTATTTTCTCTGATCTATTTATGGAAGTAGGGATTAGTCATACCTAGTCAGGACTTTAATTGTAAGGATTAAGTAGTTTTGACTTGGCGCGGCGAAGTTTACAATAACTCGGGGTATATGTGAACTGCTATTTTCGTATTGAGACCAAAATATTTGATTGTGTTAAAGAGGCGAAATGCACAATCTCTGACTTCAGTGATCGTAAATTTTTTTTTTAAATATTACGAGGAAGCTTTATTATAAATTATCCTATTTATATTTATGGTATTAAATTAAGAATGCGCCACCGCGATAAATTGTACCCCCGCTGGGAATCAAACCAAGACTTCTGGGTCTGAGACCGGTGGTCTTATCACTAGACCACAGAGGCGGTAAAACTGGTGGTAGAATTGTCATAAAAAATATTAACATTATTTAAGAATTTTTACCGCACCTGTGGTCTAGTGGTAAGAACTCAAACCCAGAGGTCCCTGGTTCGATTCCCAGCGGGGGTACAAATTGTGCTCGGTTTGGTCGGTGGTAGGGCTTGTTCTAATTCCGCCTGGCAAGCTACCACCATCTTATCTAAATATGTCGCCATAACAACCATGTCCGGCAGTTAGAAGTTCTGGTAGATTATGGTAGGTAGTTAGTTAGTAGTTACTCTAAGTAATGGCTACTTCTAAAAAAAAGTCACTTATGGATAATTAAAATTTGCCCGTGACTCCGTTCGTAAGAGCTATAAAAATTATTATAAAGGATATTAAATATTTTTTTTACCATAAGAAGTTCGTATACGAGTACACCACTATTAATGGTGGTGGTGTGAGAACACAATACCACAGATAAGTTAAGCTGTGTCTATGATCTGACCCAACTGATTTAGATGTAACACCGTATTTTTTAGATAATTATGCTTTCTAACAAAGAAAATTGAATCAAGATCTGTTCAGCGGTTTGTGTGTGATAGAGTACCTAACAAACAAATAGACAGACGGACAAAAAAAATTCTAAGATTTTAAAAAAAAAAATTTAGGGTATGTTTTTTTTTTTGGAGAGTTTGCTGATGGCATTTTCAGCTTCACCGGGCTTTTTTTTCGGGGGCGGCGAGAAACGTAAAGGGTTCCTCAAGCCGTGTGAAACTTATCACCTTCTGAGGTTTCTAGAGGTAACGGCATCACGCACTAGTGGCTGTCCCCGTGCCCTACTAGATTCTTCGAGGGGTTCGGATCGGATCGGGGGGATCAACCCGAGGGCGCCTCTAAAGGCTCAGACCTCGGCTCGGGATGACCGGGTCGTGGTGGTGGGGAGAAGCGTATAGAGCGCGTATGAACCGGCTCGTCGTACCTTTGTTCTACGAATACGGTGTCTTGGGCCTAAGTTAGTGTGCATGTTTAGTATATTCTGTAAATGTGTAGTGGCATTTAGAGGATCGGGCGGGGGGGTTCACAACTTATATACTTTATTTCTTCTTTTATATGCAGTTACATTTAAATAAATAAAAAGTAAATATGGTAAGAAGAAAGACAAAGTGTTGAAAAAATTCCACGAGTGGGATTCGAACCCGTACCCCATGACTCTGTTCAATGAGCTCTATTCAATGTCGACAACTACGTCATCAACATCCGATCTTAATATTTTTACAAATATTGCAAGATCAGTTAAGAATTGGGCAAGTTCTATTTATGATTCCTTACATATAATTTTACGCAAATAGCAACGAGCGAACAAATTAGAATTTGAAAAATACGAAGTGTTGAAAAACAATCCACGAGCGGGATTCGAACCCGCACCCATGCCAGGTCAGGTGCACTGCCAACTATGCTATCGTGGCTCAATCACAACAATATTTCGCAAATATGCGTAAAATAATATGTAAATTATCATTAATATAGCTTGCCTAATTCTTAACTGATCTTTCAATATTTGTAAAAATATTAACATCGGATGTTGATGACGTAGTTGTCGACATTGAATAGAGCTCCTTTGGCTTATAAAGTAAAAGTAGATAGTGTTGATTAATTTCGGCGAGTTGGACTGAGCCACGATAGCGTAGTTGGTGGTGCACCTGACTCGTCATGTCATGGGGTGCGGGTTCGAATCCCGCTCGTGGATTATTTTCAACACGTTTTTTTTTCAATTACATATACATTTTTGTTTTTGTTATGATAATGTTTGATCACATATTTTTGTTCCTTCTACAATTCGAACTTACATGGGGTCTTCGAAGTGATTGTCAGTTGACTACGGCTAGATCCTTTGTCCATTAATAGATCCCTAACCAGCTACTTTTATTCGTATTAAACACAATAACCAATCACAATATGTGTACTGTTTGTCACTGAGGAGTTTTATGTGGTATCTCTGTAGTTCACGATCCTTTGTCTACTGATAGGTACCTAACCAGCTATTTTCTGTCGTATTCAATACAATAACTAAACACAATATGTGTACTGTTTGTCACTGAGGAGTTCTATGGGGTATTTCAGTAATCCACGACCCTTTGTCCACTGATTGGTATTTAACCAACTAGTATTCTTCGTATTCAATACAATAACTAATCATAATATGTGTACTGTTTTTTATTGAGGAGTTCCATAGAGTATCTCTGTAGTTCACGATCCTTTGTCTACTGATAGGTACCTAACCAGCTATTTTCTTTTGTATTCAATACAATAACTAACCACAATATGTGTACTGTTGATAACTAAAGAGTTCTATGTGGTATCTCAGTAATCGACGACCCTTCGTCCACTGATAGGTACCTAACCAGTTACTATTCTTTGTATTCAACACAATAACCAATCACAATATTTGTACTGTTTGTCACTGAGGAGTTCTATGGGGCATTTCAGTAATCCACGACCCTTTGCCCACTGATTGGTACCTAACCAACTACTATTCTTCGTATTCAATACAATAACTAATCATAATATGGGTACTGTTCTTTATTGAGGATTTCCATAAATTATCTCTGTAGTTCACGATCCTTTATCTACTGATAGGTACCTAACCAGCTATTTTCTTTTGTATTCAATACAATAACTAACCACAATATCTGTACTGTTGATACCTAAAGAGTTCTATGTGGTATCTCAGTAATCCACGACCCTTCGTCCACTGATAGGTACCTAACCAACTACTTTCATTTGTATTCAATACATTAACTAATCACAATATGTGTACTGTTCGTCATTCAGGAGATCCATAGGATATCTCCGAAGTCTGAGATGTTTGTTTATTGATGGGTACCTAACCAGCTAGTTTATTTCGTATTGCATATTAAAACGCTTGTTTTTAAAAATGTTTTTTTTTTAATTTTATTTTTACTTTTTTAATATTTTCGTTTTCTCTATGTTTAGCTAGTGCTAAACTATTTTTTTCTAGGAAGCAATGTTGCTGGTGGATATCGCTTTCATATCAATCATTTCCTGTCGCTTCAATTTCGCCTTCTCTAAACGTCTCTTTCTTTGTGTAGTAGTTTCTTTTTTGTTCATGTTATTCCCTCGAGTATAGTACAAAAACGGTCCATCCCCAGAGGTCCTTTGTAGGGGTATAAGGGCTTCAGTACAACAGGGTTCCACCTGGTACCCTGAGGCGCAACGTTAGCAATATGACATGTTTATACACCCTCATACCTTTCAGCCCTCGGCACGTGCTCACCTAAGCATTGGGTCATCCATCTAATCCATCAAATTTATTTATTTTTATTGATTTAAACTTTTGCAACATATAAAGCGACAGCAAATATTACATGGCGGACTTAATGCCTGGCATTCTCTACCAGACAACCTTAGGGTGGTGCAAAGATAACATTTTATTCAATAAGATATATTATAAATAATTTAAATGTAAGTATATAACACATGCATAAATATTGTATATACATAAACATATAATTATGTGTATTGTAAATACGTAAACTACAATAAATACACATACATAAAATACATAAGTAGTTCTAATAGGACGTTATTAAGATGATTCTGCCATGATTATATCAAACAAGAGCTCGCGTACTTTCTTTATGTAGCCATCCTGATTTCGAGAGGCAGCGCGTTCTACAGGAGAATGGATTGAAAAAAAGAATGAACAAAACCATATGTATGAGAGGGACAGAAATGGAGATGATTATTTGAGGACCGGAGATTTTTACTCTGAAAGGAGCAAAGGAGCATTTAACAAAGACAGAATCCACATTCATAACAAACGGAACGAACAAACGAACAAACTTATTTTCCCGAGTTCCTATGGTCATCTTCCAGCTCCATCATCATACCCTAGTTACCATCTAGCACCAAAGTACTCGTCAAGACGAATCATACGAGCCCAAACTCGATGGGGTTGTGTCGTTTAATTACCGAGATCCTGTGTCCATCTTCTATCTCCATCATCAGACCCTGGTTACAATCTAGCACCAAAGTACTCGTCAAGATGAACCATACGAGCCCAAACTCGATGGGGTTGTGTCGTTTAATTACCGAGTTCCTGTGTCCATCTTCTAGCTCCATCATCAGACCCTGGTTATAATCTAGCACCAAAGTACTCGTCAAGACGAACCATACGAGCCCAAACTCGATGGGGTTGTGTCGTTTAATTACCGAGTTCCTTTGGCCATCTTCCAGCTCCATCATCATACCCTGGTTACCATCTAGCACCAAAGTATTCGTCAAGACGGATCAAACGAGTCCAAACTCGATGGGTTGTGTCGTTTAACTACCGAGTTCTTATGGCTACCTTTCGGTTCCATCATCAAACCCTGGTTACCATCTTGCACCAAAATACTCGTCAAGACGAATCATACGAGCCCAAACTCGATGGGGTTGTGTCGTTTAATTACCGAGTTCCTGTGGCCATCTTCTAGCTCCATCATCAGACCCTGGTTACCATCTATCACCAAAGTATTCGTCAAGACGAACCATACGAGCCCAAACTCGATGGGGTTGTGTCGTTTAATTACCGAGTTCCTATGGCCATCTTCCAGCTCCATCATCAGACCCTAGTTACCATTTAGCACCAAAGTTCTCGTCAAGACGGATCAAACGAGTCCAAACTCGATGGGGTTGTGTCATTTAACAACCAAGTTCCTATGGCCACCTTCCGGTTTCATCATCAGATCAGCTTCATGTATTAATAATTTTGCATTGTCATCCGATTTACACATGCATGCAAAATTTTAGCTCAATCGGTAACCGGGAAGTGGATCATATTTAACTTGCAGATTTGATTACAGAAACCCGGACCAGGTGAATGAAACTAAATAAAAGCTTGTAAACATGGAACCATCTCGGGAAAAATAGCTATCGATCAAAAAAAAAATCATCCAAATCGGTGCATAAATGACGGAGATATGCGCGAACAAACACATAAAAAAAACATATAGGTACAACCGAATTGATAACCTCATAAATTGTGTTATGAAAATGAGGAACAACGACGGTACCACAACAACCTAGATCCGGGACAATATAGAAAAAGTTCGTTTTTCTATATGATGACCTCGGAGATGGTGACATCTGAGAACGGCGTGCGAGCCACTCGAATAGGGAGGTCTTTGATAACGAAGGTTGCATTAAAAGTAATGATCATCTATTTAAAAAATACTTACTTTGCTTACATTCCTTGTTCTTACAAAACGAGGACGGAAAAATAACACTCTTTGACAACGACGTGAAAATCTATCCATATGAGGACCTAAATACACTTTGTCAGATACTGATACTAATCCGAGGTCTTGAGTGTAAAATTTACACATTAGTCCTCAGACAGTACAACATACATGACACATGTGTATAGCAAGTGTGTATAAATCGATAGTGGCGCCGCCTGGTGTTCACACTCTGTCGGGGTGTGTACAGAAATTTCCAAGACCAATCCGAGGATTTGTTGACTTTTCTTTATTAAGTATATAGAAAGGTTCAAAATCGCACGTAGAGTACGATGCAGTAATCAAGTCAAACCGAGGACGCACAAAAAAGTCCTCGGATTGAAAACGTCCTCGGATGTGCCTTGTGTATTCAGGCCTACGTCCTCGTATGGTACTTAAAACAAACACACCCTCAAACTTTGTGTGTGTACACACATAAATCACCAACCCACATTTGGCAAGCATGGTGATTAAGCCATTACTATTCTTTATTTACTATGATTAGGTATTTTTAATTTTCGTAATTGAATGAATACGGATAAGAAACAAAACTCACACTAGGCACTCTGATTAGTTTAAGGATCCCCGAATCTGTCGCATCGATGTGTCGTCCCGGCCTGTGAACTGTATCTCAGCTTCAGTCTACTTGTGAGACAATGCCTTTTGAAACGTGGAGCGACACATGCTAATCGCCCGTTGCGGGGTTACGCGGGGGTTAGCGTTTTCGAAACACTGAACTTTCAGTTGAAATAATTATTATACGAACAATACATACAGTTGTGGCACTGAAAAAGTTATGAAAAAAAAACTACTAGCGGGATTCAAATTTTTCTGTGGGTCCCAACAACCCAGGATCTATTTTTTGTATATATTTTTGGCATTGCAAGGTTTTATATTATTAATACTAGGCATCTTTACAGGGGTAAAAGAGTAAAAGGATGGGATTGCACGAAATGTCCCGATGTATTGAAGTGCTATTGGGAGATGGAAACCTTAGCAGTCCCCACTAAGATAAGATAAGATTATTAATACTTCTCCTTAATTTTTTTTGAAGTTACCGTGAACAATACGCACGAAGCCATTCGCGTTTAAACAATAGATTTTTTATTTTATCCTGAAGTTTCCTAACCTCTAGTATAACTACAAAATGAGTCTAAAATAATCATAAAAATCAGTCAATTCTTGAATGTAGTATATGTCATTACAGATGCATCGCGTTCAACGACTCGCGTCGCAGCTATCCAAGTCCACGATTTTTCGAAAAAGGCTGGAAATACCTAAATTGCATTTAATACCGACATCTTCAGTACATTTCTCACACTGCACCACTGTCATTGTATGCTAATTCGGTACGTGTAATATATTTACGAAAAAAGTCAACTCCGGAGTAGGACATCTTGTGTCTGTGGTGGTTTTTATATTCTTTTGGTTCTGCGTCGCGTGAGGCGTGCCGTGCGACAATTTTCTTTTGTTTTGTTTTCGGTAGCTTTTTGTCTGCGTTTGTGGTAGTAGGGTGAAGCACCTAAAGAGTACAAATCACCAAATTTTCTTTTGTTTTGTTTTTGGTAACTTTTATCCTGCCTTCATGGTAAGGGTAACGCCACCCAAAAATTACACACTACCAATCATATTAAGACACATAATTTATGATTGGCAGAATAGAATTCATAGAATTAACCGGTACTAAGTCAACATTTATTAATTCCATGCACACTAACAATATTAGACATTTCTATGGTTCGAACTCATTGTTCACACACTCAAATGAAGCCTAAATTTAATAAAAAGTTTTGACTTTCATCCATAGCTTCGGAAGTATCGTGAAGGCATTGATCCTGGCTGTTATTGTACAATTCGCCTTATACTAGAGAGCAGACAGTATCGGCCCACGTGTCACCAACCTTTATGTGGCCATCCCACAGGGATGATGCTTTCAGGTTAATAACGGGCGTTTCAATAGCTGGTTGGATAGACGAGCGGTTTCAAGACGGCATATAGTAGCTGTAAGGATTACTTATTACACTTAATTATCAATGTATTGACGTAACACTGCTGCTGCCTAACCCAAGCGTTAGCAGCTGCTTCTCAGCTAATTTTAATGTTACATTTTCTTGGTGCCCGCTGCTTTCAGAATATTTAAATCGCTATCATGAATCTGACAAGGTACAGCTGTTTTTGTGTTACTTGTGTTTTTATTAAAATGACAAATTATTCTTTAAACTAATTTGAAATGATAAAAAGAACAAATCAAATGGTTAAGCTTTAACTATACAGTAAATATCAAAATAATATGCATTATTAGACGAACCTTTTCAAGGGCCCAATAAGTACTATGAGCTCTGAGCGTTTCTTTGTATTGGTATATATTTTAAGTCTTTAACCGTACCCGTATTTAGTTTACATAATATTGTTGTTTACGTTATGATTTATTATCTTTTATTTTTATTTAGTTTTAATATGTTATAAACTAATCAAATAATTAAAAATTAAAAAGAATTAAGGGGGTTAAGTTACTCGCGACTGTAGGTTTACCCTTGAGACCCTACACGTGACCTATGGGTGGTGCTAAATAAGTGACACTGTCTGAGTGGTAGAGCCACGCTGCGTTGCAGCACGAAATGTTGCTGTTGTGTTTCGTCCGGTGAGTGAAAGTACCGGAGGACAATCTCAACCCCTCCCCCCTCCCAATTCCTACTCCCTCCTCAATATCCAACTCCTTCCTCAAGGCCGGCAACGCATCTGCAATGACTTTAGTTTTGCAGGTGTCCATGGGCGGCGGTGATTACTTTCCATCAGGTGACCCGCCCGCTCACTTGCTCCTTTTAACATAATAAAATAAATAAAACGCTCGTCTGCAACAGACGTACTTTCACATATCGGGCGCCACGTATCCTAACAGTTCGCGATGGGATCGGACCAGCTATTTCGGGGCGACATAAAACCTAGCGTTACCTACTTTACTGCGTCATTAAACTGTTATATCCACCTGGTATTTACAACCAAGCTTAATGTTAAACAATACCACAATGAAATAATAACAGAGAGCGGAGATCGCGATCCTCCATTCGCAATAGTTCTAAGTAAAATCTCGGTACAATGGCTACCACTGTGAGATTTATGAGAAGCCATTTCTTTTTGGAATAAAATTGCTGTTAGCTACAAATGGCTTTTACAGCGTAACTGGAAGTTTAGTAGGCGGCGAGAAACGTAAAGGGTTCCAAGCCATGTGATCGAAACATCCTCAAAGGGTTTTTAGAAGGGATGGCATCGCGCATGCGTGACCGTCCCTTACTAGATTCTTCGAAGCTTTCGGATCGGATCAAGAGAATAAAATCATGGATTAGATTTTTGGTAACAAGTTCATTTTGATTAAATAATAATAATATTAATAAATCTTTATTTCAGGCAACAAACAATGTAAAAGATGGTAAAAAATACAGAGCAGCCCATATAATAAATACCTTACAGACAAACATACATACAAAATTAAAAAAACATTTTTTTGTTAGTATATAAAATAACTTATTAACTATGTTAATATTAGTTGATTGGCATCTACTGTGCCAACTTGGTAGCAACAGGCAACTTTCCATGGAAGCGCACAGGCGCTAGACTAGACTACCCCATTCGGCGTTCGGATTTGACTTGACTTAGTCTGTCATACTTTGCTTTTCATCTCCAATAGCATTTGTAACTTTTAGCTTGTTTATTACCTAATTATCACAATATTCCTATAATAAGGTGTCCCTAAAATCGACGCTGAGTTGGAAACAGATGACAAATCAGCTGACAAAGCAGCAAAACCAATGTAGGTCTAAAAAATATTTTAATGAAATAAAGACTGATTAACAAATGGTTTAATTAGAGTGAAGAAACAAAAAAACAAAAATGAAAATTCTAGGTCACATTACTTAAGGCGAAAGGTAAGGCACACTAGCGCCACCAATTGATAATTTGCCAATTACTAACGGACCGGATCTTTTTTTAAACATTGCGTACCGTTCGATAACAGGAAAGCATCCATAGTATTTATTTAATAATTGTGCACTACTTTTTGTTGCGTGGTTTACTCACAAAACGGGCTATCGCATTTATTCACAAACAATGGCCACTTTTGGTGTTAGCGAATACAAAACCAACCTAAAAGTAGTTCACAATTATTAAATAATAGATGTTTGCCTAGTGTCGGAAGGTGCGCAATGTTTGAAAAAAAAATCCAGTTTAGCAGTTATCAAATTAAATCCATTAGCGGCGCTAGTGTGCCTTACCCTTCGCCCTAAAGAACGGCGAAGAGGCATCCTGCATTTTCTTCTATACAGACATAAACAGTAACCGTGTTTTAATTCGTACAATATTGTTCAACTGTTTTTATTTATACTGTAGTTAAAATAAAATAACTTAACATTTTAGTCGTCGCAAATAAGAAAATGTATCACTGTCCATAACGTTTACTGTGCCATTAATGCCTTTGTTTCCCAGATACTAGTACAAATGGAAATAACTGTTTTGCTGTTCAGGGTACATTCACTTCATATATTCACAACAACGTCACAGTGGTTAATCTATTCGTCAGCTTTACTGTAACTGACAAATCATTGTCCAACTGCAAAATCAATAACTCGTGTAACTAAACGAAGATAGAGTAGTTGCACTGTTGGTAAGCTTAACCCTTTCGCAGTCAGAGGGATGTATATTCCCACCACATTTTGAACTTTATGTGGTTGAGATAGGGTTGAAAACCAATGAAATATTTAAACATGTTCTGTTTGTTAAAGGGTTAACTACCTCTGTGGTCTAGTGCTTAAGACCGGTCTCAGACTCAGAGGTCCCGAGTTCGATTCCCAGTTGGGGACACATGTTTGTGTAATCGGTTTGGTTAGTGGTAGGATTTATCTGCCCGCATGCGCTAGCTACCAACATCTTTGCCTCAGTAGTTGTGGTTCCCGGGTAAATTGCGCTTCCACCATTGGCCATATCATCACTTAACATCAGGTGAGATGAACGCAATGTCCTTACGTTATAAAAAAGAAAAGAAATCTCTCATATTTCAAGATAACTTAATAAGGGACAAGTGTTCTAAGATGCTCGTACATCAGGCGATCGATAGCAACCTATCACTGATGTTGTCTATTACACCTCGGAGTCCTACTTTGATTATGCTAAATGTGGCTTCAAGGTCCCACGAACGGTCAAACGAATTAACTTAAAAAAATTTTGATTTTGATCCTCTGTCCCCCTTTTTGGGAGAAAGATGCGAGAGTATGTATGTATATACTCGCTGTGATTTTTTTTTAATGTTAAAAGGAGGCAAACGAGCAGGCGGGTCACCTGAAGGAAAATAATCACCGCCGCCCATGGGCACCCGCAAAACCAAGGTAATCGCAGATGCGTTGCCGGCCTTGAGGAAGAAGTTGGATCTTGAAGAGGGATTAGGAATTGAGAGGGGGGAGGGGCGAGAGATGGGTCTCCGATACTTTCACTCACCGGGCGAAACACAACAGCAACGAGTCCCACTGATTCGCGCCGATATTCTGTGAGAACGCAGCGTGGCTCTACCACTCAGAAGTCAGTTTGCAGCTTCTTATTGTCTAATATGAAGTATCTATATCTGTACTAGAGTTTCTGGATGGCGACCGCCCTTATACCATTTATGTCTCCAATCATCGTATTGCATTGTTGTATTGCATCATCATCATCACAGCCTACACACGTCCACAGCTGGACATAGGCCTCTCCAAGGTGTATTGCATACTCTCCGTGACAAGAAGCCATACTTCTACGTATGTAACTGAAGGTCTTGTAAGTTTAAAATTAATGTCTAATATGTGTATTCGAGGAGGAGCTCGATGGCGCAGTGGATAACGCGCCTGGTCTGCGAGTGCTGAGGTTAAGCAACTTTCGCAAAGTCCGGTCATCGGATGGGTGACCAAAAATGTATCATCTCGAGCTTCTCCGCGCTTCGGAAGGTACGTAAAGCCGTTGGTCCCGGCTGCATTAGCAGTCGTTAACAACCACCAATCCGCATTGGGCCCGCGTGGTGGCTTATGGCCCGTTCTTCCTATCCATCCATAAGGAAGGCTCGTGCCCCAGCAGTGGGGACATAAAATGAGCTGATGATGATAATGAATGATGTGTGTTGAAACAGATGTTTAAGGTCGTTGTAACATCTTAGGGATTGCATTAAAACCTTTTTCTATATTGTACACGTCAATTAGCCTATCTGTATCTCTAATATACGAACTGCACCGCGCAAACCAGCTGGCAATTCCCAAGGCATTTTTAATTGCAGCAAACTACTATGTTATTTACAATTCCGCATACATCATTAGCGCATAATTTAATCTGTAGATCATGTTAACTGCCTATCGATATATCATAGCTTTATACTATAAATATGTATATGCACATAGTATGTCCGTCCGCGCGTCCCGTTTACGACCGCTGGAGTATTACGGCTATGTAAAATAACGTTTTACGGCGCAACGTGCGACAGGCATGCGTGTGCGCATCGTACGGAGTAGGTTGGGCAGACGCGACTGTTTAATTTTGGCAACCTATTTTTATGTTTTTTTTAAATTTTTTTTATACATGGCACGGCAAATGGCTCCACACCTGACGTTAAGTGAATATGGAATCCAGATGCGACGACAACTGGTGCAGCGTGAAAACAACGCAGCATCAGTTACCCTCACTCTGCCGGCCCACAAGGTGCCTCTTCACGCCTCGTTTGAAGGACCCCATATCATAGAAAGGAGGGAAAACGTGTGCTGGCAAACTATTCCATGTTTTGGAGGTGCGACCAAGAAACGAGTCACCAAATTTCTTAGTGCGCGATGTAATATTTGAGACTGTGAAGCGGGTGACTCCGGAGAGCAGCACGTGTACTCCTATGGAGGGAGGGAGAAGGTGGAATGAGGTTAAAGAGTTCTTAAGAGTACTCGCCGTTTATCAAAATATCCCTTAGTTTAGGGCGTAATACACTCTATAGCGAACACCATGTATTTCGTATTTGCTGCTCACCTGCCAAATGCCGGGTTATGTATCAAACATTCCGAAAAACACTTTGCCTAACTGGGATTGCCATTTGGTCACCAAGCGCATTGCCATTTGGTCACCGTAACGTTATAGCGTCAAGGCTACTAGATCCATTGCTATTACAGGCTATCGAGGCATAAGAATAGAAGCTTTATCGTCTCGAACGCGCGCGTGAGTGTTGGTGTCACATGTGTCTATGAGGTGCGGTAGACGCTTTCTGTCAGATGTTTGCCATGTAAATATAATTAAATAGGTACATAGTTTGCATGTACCACTACAAAGCTGTAAAAATGGAATATCTGTTAGTCAGCAGTGCAATAATCTTTGGTTGCACACCTTTTTGCTACGCTCCAAGCGAGAGGATTCGAAAACGAAGTAGTTTAGGCTGTAAAATGGTGGCAAAAACGCGGCAATGTGCGAAGGGCCCCATTGTGCGCGGACGCTACACTCAACTGTGACTAGAAAATAAGGAGAATACAGGAGGTAAGCTTTATTTGAACGCGATCGGGCAACGCACATATACACAACCTTGAACCGATGGCAGTGACATTCTTTAGAGCTACTTGTAGCCTAAACTGAATAAATGATTTTGAATTTTGAATTTTAACGGACACGGAATCTCGGTCCATCTCAGACTAGTCCGAGTGCAGCTGTTGCGAGATTCCATGTCGGTAAAAGGTAAGAGGTTGTGGAACTCGATGGCGCAGTGGTCAACGCGCCTGATCTGCGAGTGCTGAGGTTAAGCTATTTTCGCAAAGGCCGGTCATCGGATAGGTGACCAAAAATTTATTATCTTGAGCTCCTCCGTGCTTCGGAAGGCACGTAAAGCCGTTGGTCCCGGCTGCATTAGCAGTCGTAAACAACCACCAATCCGCACTAGGCCCGTGTGGCGTGTTCTCCTTATCCATCCATAGGGAAGGCTCGTGCCCCAGCAGTGGGGACATAAAAGAGTTGGTGATGAAGAGGTTATCTATGCGTGCGTTGCTCGAGCGAACTTACCTTCTGAGGTCTCGTTATTTTGTGACTCATATGTGACTAGAAAATATTATTCGGAATTAGAATGAGTTCGTTGGACCGGTCATTTATTATTTATACGACTCGGAGTTCAGTTTAAGACGCCGCTCGGTAATTACACGTTGCTCTCGTAGGTAATGCTAAGGCTGTGGTGTCTGTAGAACCGTTTTTAGTTTAACATTTGTAGTGCGAATACGGTTCATCGGATGCTGCGGATTCATTGCTGTAGTCGGTGGCTAAAACAATAAAAGTGTAGGTAGGACCTATCTATATACCAACCTAGGTTTATCGAAATCCATTACGTGTAAAGTTCGCCACAAAAATTATGCTCAATTAAAGATTATACATTGATGTGCATGTCGTTCAGAATAAGCGTAAATGGTTACTATAGTGATGGCAACACGTGAGTGATACCTCTGGTGTACGAACATCTATAGCCTACGAAAATAGCTTATCATAAGCTAAGTATTTGATTTCCACCTTAGTAATATAAAAATAATATAAATTTTTTATATATTACTACTAGCGCGTTGTATTAAGTCAATACTAATCAATTGTAGCCATGACTTGATATCTATATTATAAATATTGGCTTTACTTTACGTTATTTATTTACCTACCTGTTTTAGAAAGATATGGCTCATAGAAAAGAAGGTTTATTAATTCTCGTCACCCTCTTTGAATCCAAGCGTAAGTCCAGAGGCATAACCTCTTTGCTTATCAACATATTTTTCGTAAGTCCAGAGGCGAAATCTCTTTGCTTTTCAACATATTTTTCGAATTGAGAACACGGGTAACTGACGCCGCGCGTAAGCGGAGCGTGCGGCGGACGGTCACGGCTTTTACCCGGGCACACAGCGGGCGCGGCGGGCAAACATTTGCGGCCAGTGACAAATTTCTTTGTGGGCACTGTCGCCCGACCTCTGTGTGTGGGAATTATTGTGTTTGGACTACCACTAAGGTCAGTTGAACTGAATTAATTCGGTGATGCGTTTGTTTTTTAAACGCCAAGAGTGTCTTGGGATTGATAAAACAATGGAAATACCTTTTATATACTTTAGCTCATGTCTTCAGGGATTGACACAGTGACTTCCTCTATTTCCACAAATATTAGTTTTTTAGCCTTTTATTTTTTTTTCCAAATAAATGATTTAAAACGTTAAAGCTAAACGAGAGAAAACATATTATATTGACTTGCTCAACAACACAACAAAACAGAAAACAGATAAATTTAAATGAAGAACAAGATTTACAGCTATCACAAAAAATATTATATGAAGAGGTGCGTCGCCAACGAGTAGCTATCTAAGCGATGCCTTTGTGGTATACAGAATGCCACAGAAGCACTGGTTTTCAGACAGCGCCCTTATGTAATGACAACGGGATACTCTTACGCTTATGCTTCATTGAGAATTATAAAACGCTTTTTGTCACAGTCACATTCTTGACTGGGACATGAAAAGAATGTGTTAGCTGCCTAACTCCCCGTACATGTCATAAGAGCCAACTAAGGGACAAGGGTTCCAAGATGCTTGCACATCAGGCGATCGGCTTGTTTGGGGGCGGCGGGAAACTTAAAGGGTTCCTCAAACCGTGAATCACCTTCGGAGGTTTTCTAGAGGGAACGGCATCACGAACTAGTGCGTGTCTCCGTGTCCTATTAGATTCTCCGAAGGGTTCGGATCAGATCGGGGAGCGGAACCACCCGAGGGCGCCTCTAAAGGCTTGGACCTCGGCTCGGGTTGACCGAGCCGTGGTGGTGGAGATAAGCGCCCAGGTACATGTCTGTACCTGGTATAGAGCGCGTGTGAACCGGTTCGTCGTACCCTTGTTCTACGAGTACGGTGTCTTGGGCCTAAACTAGTGTGCATGTTTAGTGTAGTCTGTAAATGTGTAGTGGCATTTAGATGATCAGGCGGGGTTTTGGAGAAGGCTGTGAGAGTATGTGTGTATGTACGCATGTCACAGTATAGTCAGTTTACTGAAAGTAGTTAGTTTCCGCCCGCGGTTTCGCCTATGTCGGTCTGACACAAAAGGCTTAATCGCTAGCCACAATTTTCCCGACAATGTATTTGACCGGTCTCCAATTACTAAGAATCACGTCGCTCCGTTGTTAATTAACATTATAAAATGTTTCGCACCTTTTTTCGAAGAAGACTTACGTATGGTTTTCTAGAGTTATTTACGAACCTACTCTATTTTATATATTATTTTGTCCTGAAATCTATTGTTTTGTCCTATCTCTTTGTGATGCAAATGGCATATATCTCTACAAGTCAAACATAATCAGGCTAGGCAGAAAGATTTACAGAAGGTGCGATTAAGATCATCTAGCACATGATTATTCAAACAGACCTAATACTTACATCAATGTATTAATTAATGTATCACGCTGTCAATGTCGACTACATATTAAATTAAATGAGACTGATGATAAAATAGAAAAACTCTTTCTTTACTACAGACTTTTTGACATATTAAAATGAAACGCTTGGTATCGTATCCACAAGGTGTAAAATATTTATAAAATAAAGTGAAAAAATTAAATGCCTAGTCGACCCGAACCTGGGTCTTACGCAATCCGGGAGGCTGCACTGATCATTATGCTACCGGGAAGGCTGACGTAAGCACTGAATTTTTACTGCTTTTTGACTTTTGACTGCTTTTTAGTGGCAGAGTACCATCTATCCTACGGTTATTGCAAGCGATGGCTATGCAGATTCATCTTTACAGATGAAATACCACAAATTTAATAAAACAACGCTATAGGAAATTTTACTTTTTTATATTTTTTTTATTTTTAAGTGCTGATTGCTGCACTGAAGCTGAATTAAAATATTTATAAAATACAGTGAAAAAATTAAATACCTACCTGACCCGACGAAAATTTACTATAGCGTTGTGTTATCAGATTTGTGGTCTGTAAGGATCATCTGTAAAGATGAATCTGCATAGCCGTCGGTTGCAATAACCGTTGGAAAACCAAAAAACAGTGAAAAAAAAATCAGTGCTTACGTCAGCCTTCTCGGTAGCCTAATGGTCAGTGCAGTCGCCCGGAATGCGGAAGACCCAGGTTCGATTCCTGGCTGGGTCGGGTAGGCATTTAATTTTTTCACTGTATTTTATTAATATTATAATTCAGCTTCAGTGCAGCAATTAGCACTTAAAAATAAAAAAGTATAAAATCGCACGGTCTAATTTTATGTTTTCCTTTATACCGACGCTACGTTTTGATTTCTAATCGGGGAAAAAAGTAAAATGAGATAGAACTGTTCACATTTAATACGTACGCTCACAAAATAGTGAAAAAAGCCATTAGAAAAAATAATATGCTAAGTTCGTATAATAATATGCGATTTCCATAGCTAGCTAAGCTAAGCTTTTACCATTCAACTAAAACGTTTGTTTAAAAAACAAAAGATCACCTACATTTTATCGTCTACGTGACTCTTATCTTGGTATTAATTACAAATGCACTTTGCAAGCGAAACGGACCTTATTCCTAAAGAGTCTAAGTGTTATTTTCGCTTGTGTTTTGAGTAGGGGAATATGAATCGTTTAGCTTGCTAGAGTCAATACAGGCTACCGTGCTACTTAATGTATTGTCAATAAAAATTTGTTTGCACAATCCGCTACCGCTCGTGTGCCGCCCTGCCTCTTTATTGGTACAGTGGAGTGCAATAATGTGTCCACAGTTTTCAGTTTGTAGTTTTGTTGCAAAGAGATTTCGTTTCCGATAATATGTTTTAATGTTTCTCATATTGAAATCTTTCTCGTGTAAAATGGAAGTTTTTTTTCTTTTGTTGATAGCTTCGTGTAATGTGTACATTTAGCCAGAGTGTCAAAGTAATGTTCTTACAAGTTATAAACATACGATAATTCTTTTTTTGAAATATGATGATGATGAATGATAATACAAATGACAGTGAAAAATGATATATCCCCCAACCCCTTGAAGATCTCAGTAGAGATGTGGGATGTTAGTAACACCTCACGCGGACTTTTTGAGAGAATTTGAAAAGTGACGTTGTACTGATTTGTTTCATTTACCAACATTGACTGGTTGACTGGTTTCGTAGTTACCTGTCTGGACGCCGACAGCGGATCCGCATGGAGGATACTTTTTCCACTTGGTGCGAAATAACTGCTGGGGTGCCGCAGGGTGGCGTCTTATCTCCATTGCTTTTTGCTATTTTTATTAATACCATTTCCTCTCAATTAATTTCATCCTACCATCTTTATGCAGATGACTTGCAAATATACACTCAAGCGCCTGTTGACCAACTTTCTCAAGCTATAAATATCATTAACAATGACTTAGCAATGATTAGCGATTGGAGCAGGTCACACGGTTTAGTAGTAAACCCTACCAAGACCCAAGTCATCGTCATCGGCAGCTCCTCGTCTACAAATAGAATTAACTGGTCCCGTTTACCTGCTATTTCGTTTGATGGTGTTACCCTGACTCCCAGTGACACGGTGAAAAATTTGGGTGTGCTCTTTGATAGAAACCTGAATTGGGGGCCTCAACTGCAACAAGTTAGTCGGAAAATGTTTGCTGCAGCTGGATCTATGAAAAGGTTACGCAATTTCCTTCCTATTGCCACTAAAAATGCGCTAGCACAATCCCTTCTCCTGCCCATCCTGGACTATGCCGATGTCAGCTATCTAGACCTTACTGAGGAGCAACTGAATAAACTTGAGCGTCTCCAAAATTTTTGTATTAGATTTATATTTGGACTACGCAAATATGATCACGTATCTGACTTTCGTATTAAGCTCAAGTGGTTGCCAATTCGCCTTCGCCGGAATGCGCACATTGTTTCCCTGCTTTACAATATTTTGTTTCATCCCCTCTTACCGCCTTATCTCAAGGAACGCTTTCAGTACCTCCACGACACGCACTCACGAGTTTTGAGATCATCGGAGAGCTTGAACTTGGCGATACCAATGCATTCCACAAAATTCCTTGACAAATCCTTTTCAGTTCATGCTGTCCGTCTGTGGAATGCATTGCCTGAAAAAGTCAGGAGAGCAAAATCTTCGGATAGTTTTAAGCAACAAGTTAAGGAGCACTATCTGTCTTTGTCACTTTAATGTTATTATCCATTTCTTTATAATGTAATACTTTGTCCATATAAATATTTAGTTTATATGATAGTATATATGTATATGATAGTTTATATATTATATTTATATAGATATATTTAGGTATACACCTTGTATGTATGATAATTAAGTATTTTATAGTGTGTCAATTAGTATTTCGGAAAACACCATTAACCACTCATTTCGTAGCTTGTTTGTCAAATTCAACACATGGTTGCCTGGAAGAAATTGCTTTTTAGCGATAAGGCCGCCATTTGTACCTCTTCTTGTATTGTCCTCTCTAAGTCTCATGTATGGTGTACAATAAAGAATATTTTCATTTCATTTCATTTCATTTCAACACTCATGCACGCTTACGAACACTAAACGGTTATTTATATTATATTATTATATGTTATATTATATCCACCTATCATTAACACAAATTGTAGATAAAAATTAAACAAAACCGCCGACACTACTTTGCACTTTCCCGCCAAGAAGTCAGGGAATTGAAGTTAGTAAGTTTATTCGGCTGAGGATGATTAGTTTTTAAAAATCATTAAAAATTTGACAGCCTCAATATGACAAATGTCAATGACATTTAATTTCATAAGTTAATGTTAATGTTTTAAATAGCATCGTTTTGTAATGCAGAAAAGTGTCAATAATAAATTCACGTGCGAGATTTGAACCTTTACTAACTGACGATCCGGGTAGTAGGTTCCGCACCTAACCCGGTCCCATGATTGTGGAAAAGCCTGAGCCCTGCAGTGGAATGTTTGAAAGCTGATGATGATGATGAAACTTATTTTAAATACAAACCAATTTTGTTACAAGCCTATCAATGTCAGTGTTATGGTACCTGATGTAATTTTAACAAACTTAGATATTTTTTTATTTTGTTGTATTTTTGGGTGTTGTGATTGTCCTTTATTTTTTGTGTGTTTATTTGTGATACAAAGTGTCCTTTTATGATAGGGCATTTTCCAATATTTTTGACGCTCTGTAAGAAAGAGCTTGACACTTGCTGAGTTTCTTGCCGGTTCTTCTCAGCACATGGTCTCCCGCCCAGAGTAGACTTACGAACCGATGACATAATGACGTTCTTAAGAGTTATTTGTAGCCTAAACTGAATAAATGATTTTGAATATTGATTTTTTTAAATATGCTCAGCATATAAAGGAATACCGTTTTAAACTGCATCAAAAAATAGCTTCAAGTAACAAAAACATGAGTCGTGCAGGACATCAACCGATTTGTGAATATTCATATCGCATAAACATCCGACCGCGTCCTCACCTACATCATCCAGTTGAAATCGATTAATATGACTTTAAATCGATTAATACAGATCGTAATCGGAATCGTACCTGCTGGCCGCGGGCCGATAGAATTAAACAAATATCGCTCGCCGAATATAGCGTAATAAATATAATTTATAATGTTTATTCGATTGTTATCGCGGCTCAGATCGCGGAGACGCCCGCGTTCGGCGCTCGCCGGCCCACAGGGTAGGCTCATACACAGAGACTTTTCTGAAAGTGTCACGCGCAGAATAAATATCGTTATCAACATCACCAGCTCATTTTATGTCCGCACTGCTGGGGCTCGAGCCTTCCCTATGGATGGGTAGGGGAACGAACCATTAACCACCACGCAGACCCATTAAGAAGAGCTCAAAATGAAAATTTTTTGGTAATGAGTGACCAAATGATGACTTGCTTTTGTAAAAGTTGCTTAGCCTTAGTAATCAATCGGAAAAATATGCTGAGGAGTAAAAATATCCAATACTGTTTAGAAGACTTGCTTATTACACTATGAGAAAGTTAGAGAATGCAATGAGAAGAACAAAAGTAAAATGAGGAAGCCTATAAGATAAACACAAAACAGACAAGAGCCAAGACAAACCTAGTTAAAAAATCTAGGTTAACAAATTTACATCAGGTATAAGATATAATAGACTTAAAACCTAATTGTACGCTGCACCTAATTGTTACGTGGATAACAAACAAAACATGTTATATTAATTTTATAACTGTCTAAGAAACAATAAAATTGTGTTATTTTCTGAAGCTTACGAAAACACTTTAGGAATACAACTTAGCAAAGGGTTTGAAATGACAGAATAAAACAATTTGAAAAATTATCGCGATTACATAAAGATAAAGCAGTGGGGACATTAAATGAGCTGATGATGATGACATAAAGATAAAGAGTTTCATTTTAAAATTGTCTTTTTATTATATAAAACATCAATTTTATCTACTTTTTATCAGTCAGTTTTAATCGGCAAAAAGGTTGAAAATGTTTGTCTTACTTCTACATATCGCTACTCTGTGTTAACTATAAAAGAAATAAAATTGTTAGCGTTACATATGACTTGGGCAGTCTCTCTCAGGTTGTTCAAATATATCTTATCTCGTACTTAAAGAAATTAATAATTAAATACACTAATTTATGAGAGGGGGAGGGGCACGCCGCCTTCAGTACCGTCCACAACCAAAGTCTGTCCACGTTTCAACCTTATGCTTCTACAGTGAAGGAGAAACTTGTTGCCGGCACCGTACTCGAAGTAAAACATATTTTTTAATAATTATTACGTCGGATGAGGTTTCACGAAACCAATAAAGGAACCAATAAAAATGTGTAACGTGACGTTTTGCTTTTTTAATACTATGCAAAGAAAGATCAAGATAGCAGTAACAGTGACTGATTGATTTGACGTTAACCCGTGTAATAATTAAAATACAAATTTAAAAAATATTCAATTTAAATTTTTAGTTAGTCTTCTATGAAGGTAATGGAACCATAGAGGCGTTGTACTAACACTATTTACCGTCACAGCGTAGCCAATATTTCAAAGAGAACATAGAAATAGTGTATTCTGTACTGCTATGTAAAGGAAAGTTTTTTTCTAAGATTGGGAACCAAGAACAAACAACACCTTCAAGACTTTAAACACATTGTCTTATACAATTGTATTTTATGTATTTTTAAATTTAACAGTGTAGTATATAGATGTCATAGTGCGGGTGGTGTGAGCCCGCCCGCGTCTCTTGTCAGCTGAGCCACAAAATGAGGAGACTCAGAAGATAAGCTTAATTACATACCGCGCTCAAGCAACGCACGAAATTCAAAATTCAAAATCATTAATTCAATTTAGGCTACAAGTAGCTCTTGTGAATGTCACTATGTCATCGGTTTGTAAGTCTACTCTGAGCGGGAGATCTTGTATTGAGAACCGGCAAGAAACTCAGCAAGTGTTCAGCTCTTTTCTCCCTTACAGCGTCAAAAATATTAGAAAATGCCCTATCATAGCAGGACACTTTCCATTACAAATAAACATATAGAAAACAACCACAACATGTAAAAATAAGAAAAAAGAAAAAATCTAGGTTAACAAATTTACATCAGGTAAAAGTTTTAATTTCCACAATGTCATACAGTACCACTACAACAGTACTCTGGTAAAAGTCAAAAATTGTTTAAGAAAAACAAAGTCAAACTATAGTGAATTATACTTAAAATAAGATAAGTATGCCATAGACAACATTTCACAGACACAGAATCTCGCAACAGCATCTCGCATCTCGGACTGACCCGAGCTGTTATCTTCTGGGTCTCGTTATTTTGTGGCTGAGCGTTGACGCGTTCGTGGTCACGCCACACGCCTACCCACGAGCTAAGAGTAGCTCATTATAACCCATGACATAGAGGACCCTACAAACAGCTTTACAATCTAAGTTTTTTTTTAAATATTAAAAGGGGGCAAACGAGCAGGCGGGTCACCTGATGGAAAGTAATCACCGCCGCCCATGGACACCCGTAAAACCAAAGAAATCGCAGATGCGTTGCCGGCCTTGAGGAAGGAGTTGGATCTTGAGGAGAAAGTAGGAATTGGGAGGAGGGAAGGGTGAGGCGTGCCTCCGGTACTTTCACTCACCGGACGAAACACAACAGCAACGAGTGCCATTGTTTCACGCCGATATTCTGTGAGAAGGTGGTATTACGCCGGGCGAGCCGGCCCATTTCGTGCTGCAACGCAGCGTGGCTCTACCACTCCAAGTGACTTAACTTAACTTAACTTAACTTTCCAAGTGACTTAACTACAGCCTCATACGGGTGTTAAAAACCGCATAAACAACAATAAAGCCGTTTCGCGTTCCGAAACTGTGAGTGTAGTGTGTTGTGAGCAATTTTGAGTGAATAGTGACTTGGAAACCGGTGGTACGGGCATCGAGTGCAAAAAACGACTAAGGAAGAGGGTAGATCGTTTTGCCTGCTCATAAAAACTCACCCGCTTTAACTTCAGTAACTCCGTGATCATGGCGCATGCAACTGTGCCGAAATATGGGATACTCATAATTAATAAACATGGTAAGAATCCCGTTAATAATTATTCTATTGCAAGTGACCACGAAAGTCTTTGACTAGTGTGTGTTGCCAGTGATGACATACGGGACTGAGACGTGGTCGCTCACTATGGGCCTTATCAGAAGGCTCAAGGTCACTCAAAGAGCAATGGAGAGGGCTATGCTCGGGGTTTCTCTGCGAGATCGAATCAGAAATGAGGAGATCCGCAGAAGAACAAAGGTAACCGACATAGCCCGAAGAGTTGCTAAGCTCAAGTGGCAGTGGGCAGGGCACATTGCTCGCAAGACTGATGGCCGCTGGTGCGGAACAGTCCTCGAGTGGCAACCGCGTACCGGAAAGCGCAGTGTGGGCAGGCCTCCAACAAGGTGGACCGACGATCTGGTGAAGCTCGCGGGAAGCCACTGGATGCGAGCAGCTAAAAACCGGTCGTTGTGGAGATCCTTGGAGGAGGCAGCACTGGACGTCTTTTGGCTGAGATGGTCACTTGACCATGATAGTTTAAATAGTTATATCATTTGGCTTTGTCTAGTTAATAACTCAATTAGCTGTGTGTATTACTTCTGTACTAATTAGTTCGTTAGTTCTGTATAGCGCACTTTAGCGTTTTCCCGCAAGTGCCGTTTCCCTCAGTTGCAGGCCTTTTTAGCGGTATTCCCCATAAATCATGTGTCATAGGAAGGTGCTTAGCTATAAAATGGCTGCTCATGGCTCGGCTATGACACCTGCGAGCATCAGTCAGCGTTGCGTGCGGTCGCGTACGGATGGGCTGGGTTATGCAACACTGAACTAAATTAGTAATTAAATAATTTTTTTAAATAATATATATTGATACAATTATATAGAGATACATTAAAAGTTTCACTTAACTAATAGGATAATTTGGGTTTATAATTGTTTTGTTGAGGCAACTTTTACAGTCAGCAATGAATTTGACGGCGATTAATGTAAAGTAATAAGTTATTGAAATAATTCAGTCTTATCTCCATTTTTATTTATAAATTTATTATTAAAGCCTAATAGCGGCCTGTTTTAAAAAAACTCTAAAGGCGACAGATAAAGTATAATTTAAGAACTCCAAATCCAACACATTCCAACAAAAGTGACTGCGACCAACGGACACTCATATTTAAAAAGAGACTAAGTTTATTTTTATTATAAAACTTTTGGAACTATTATGATCACTAATATTAGACTAATTGCTAACAAGATTAATTTTATGTTTTTGTTGCATAAAAGTAACATCACAGCGGTATGCGTCATAATCACAAATCTACTGTAATTTGAAATCCTTATTTATTTAACAAAATTATCACATCTCGCATTACCCATCCACAAGTGTAAAGGTGAGACGCGTTTAGCGACGACAAATGCGCACAGTCGGCAACTGCGCGCGCGCAATGCATCAACGCGCAAAACAAATTCCACCCTTACGCGAACATGCGCGCTCTGACATATCGGCGCGCTCACTCTAACTAATGATATTGTTATTGATACCACTACTCGTACTCCCTTATGTTGTTAAGCATAAGGTTCAATTTAAAATGGCTTTTTCTCCTTGACATGTGTGGTCGACGAGATTAAGGATATGGTATTGAGGTCGTATGAGCGGGGTAAATCTATACATATAATAAAGCTAAAGAGGGTCGAAAGTCTGTACATGGTTGGATGAAACTTTGCACATAGACAGACCTTGACTCGGACTAGGATATAGGATACTTTTATCCCGGTAACAGGTCCCTGTGGGATAGTGTAGTCTTCGCGAACGAAGTCGCGGGCGACAACTATTAAGTGATAACTCGTGAGAAATCTCTCATCTAAGTATGTAAGAACAAAGCAAGTTGAAAAACTATCGAGTATACATTATCTAAGTTATAGTCACCCAATGGTATCTCAAAAGTTAAGTAGCTTGTAATTGGATGTTGCTCGAGATTGCCAAGAATCAATAAAGATTATTTCAATAAAATAATTTATAGTACTTGTATGATAAAGACGATAACTTAGTTAGTATCATATCATATATCAAATATTTATAAAATACAGTGAAAAAATTCAAGACCCACCCGACCCAAAATATAAAAAAGAAAATAAAAAGTAAAATTTTCTATAGCGTTGTGTTATCAAATTTGTGGTATTTCATCTGCAAAGATGAATCTGCATAGACAGCGGTTGCAATAACCTTTGGATAGAGATGGCACTGTGCCGCTATAAGCACTCAAAAATTAAAAAGCAGTGACAAAATTCAGCACTTGCGTCAACCTTCCCGGTATTATAGCGGTCAGTGCAGCCGGATTACGGAAGACCCAGGTTTGACTTCTGGCTGGGTCGGGTGGGCGTTTAAATTTTTCACTGTATTTTATAACCCCCTTATTCATAAAAAATATTTAAGCATTATTTACTGAAATATTGTTGTGTCAACGTCACACAAACATCATTTTGAATTTGAAAAAAGGAGACAAAACAATGATTAACTAAATTTTGCTTAAATAGTTTTTATGAATATGGGGGTAAATATTTAATTCAGCTTCAGTGCAGCAATTAGCACTTAAAAATAAAAAATAAAATATCAGATAAATCATCACGTATAATAGCATACATTCATACTTTAAAACAACTTTAGTGACTTACCGAAGTTCTGATCCGATTTTTTACTGTATCGGTGTTTTTATATAAAAGACATCAACGAGATCGTGACACTGAACAGAAAACAGTGAGATTAATTATGTGACAGAACAAATTGATTTAGATAGTATTAGCGATTTGAAAGCTATTTTAGGTGATTCTACCATGGTACCACAATCTCATGATTTTTATGTATTAACAAGTATTTGATTCATTGTAAGATACTCGTTATGCAATAATAAATTATATAGTAAAAGTGTAAAGTAGCGTAAAATAAAATAAAAACGTTAGAATTATAATCAAAGTACGATAGAATAGAAGAACACTATGTTTTTATTTATTTATTTGGTTACAGGTTCACTAATAGTACATATACACAATATTTTAAAGCAGGTACATTACTTGGTTATTATTATTCTAATATATATACCAACAAAAGGCGGAGACAGCTTTGAAGGTTAATGAACAATGTCATACAAGTTATTTAAAGATAAATAGAACAAAATAATAAATAAAATTTTTTTCTGAAAACAAAAAACGTAACAAATAAAATCGATTGTTCAAAATAATTTTTAACGCAAATTTTGTTGCAAACAAATTAAAAAAACACAAATGTTGAAAAAAATTCCACAAGCAGGATAGCTCAATTGAAAGAGCACCTGACCCGGAATGCCAGAAGGGTGCAGGTTCAAATCCTGCTCGTGGAAATTTTTTCAACATTTGTGTTTTTAAAATCGATTGTTTACTGTGATCGCAATATGCTCTACACAAGATATTTTAGGCATCATACTGTGTCTTTCATATTTAACCAATCAACAGTAAATACAATAACATTTTAATTCTGTTATAGTATTTAGCGAGTGGTCACCAGCACTCACTAAATACGTGCCAGTCTTAAAGTTAATTTGACAATAACTAATATCATTCGTGGCTAAAAGCTGAGCTGCTCATTAATAACATTGACGGCTTAAGTGGCAAATATCGCTCATTTTTCTAAACCTACAATATATTGCGGCACTCAAACCTATGGGTATTAAATTTGCTAACGTAAGTAGGCCTTTTAATAGGAAAGGCGTGGAAGTGAAGTATGCATAGAATTTTTTTTATAAAAAAAATATTTAAGTGATCACTAGTTTTGCATGAAATCCTGTCTGGATTTATTATATCTATCCAATCTATGAACACCCATGAACACTGAAAAAAATAATATTTTTTAAATATTTTTTATTATTTTATTGCTCCTGTTGACGCACATTTCAGCCGGAAAACTAAACCACTGATAAATCACTGATGATTATAAAAAATATGGCTACCTTATCTCTATCCGAGGGAATTACAAAATTGCTATTATTTTTATGTTTTTAACATTGTTATTATCGCGACCAAATAAATACAGATTAAAAATACCAATAAGTGGTGACAGTCCGGTTTATACAAATTACAATAAGTTGTGTTCACCAATCTTCATTTAAAAATAACAGAAACCTTGCGAGTTTCAGTAATGCACGGAGAAACAAACATACCCAAATGTCAAGTTTATTTGATAAACATGAGAAGTGCGGAAACATGAATAAAAACATCTTCAATGAGGACATTCACTCTGTACATAAAAGTAGGTTCCTTTGCATTATTAAGTTTAAATATTTATTTACTAAAAGTTAAGAAAACATTTAAAATCTTAGGGTTTTTGTAACACATCTCAACCGCTCGCCGGGCTAAAATATACATAATATTAACACAGAGGTCCTGTAGGGACTGGCTCAATACACTTTAGATGATAATTATGATAGCTGATTGATATGATAAACTGATGCTGCTAGGAACTAATATTAGGATGTCGGAAATGATACAACCGTGTTGAGTGCTAACCGTAGTTGAACTAATTTATTGAATAAAATACCGGCGCGTGTGCAAGCATAAATGCATGTAAGCAAATTACAAATATTGCAATAATTAGGTATTGCTTAATGTGCGGTACACCGTACAGGTCCCGTGTTAGATTACCAAAGCATGTACTACATATTAGTGTGATCCGTTTGGTTGATACTACGCCTTTTTTAAATCTACCTTGCTAGCTACCACCATCCTATCATAGTCTGTCGCCATAACATCACTGTTAGCAGCATCGTAGTTGTTACAGATCATCATCATCATCATCAGTCCATACACGGACGTGTATGGATTGCTGGACATAGGCCACTCCAAGTGCACGCCAGTGAGCACGATCCCCATTGTAATTATGAAATATAATAGAAATGGCTGGTTTAAGGAGAAATAAATTATTTTATAATAATTTATACACAAAAAATGTGAAACCGATAAAGCGTAAAGCACTAAAGAATGCAACAATTAAAAAAAACAATTAAAACGTCTATAGAAAAGTAGAAAAAAACTAAGATGTAACGAAAGAGTTTGTAACAGTTAGACAGTTCCTGAATTGTTGAGGACTAAATGGTAAAGTGCGCTTCCATCATCATGAAAATGTAAAAGGTACTCCACAGACATCTGTGTGCTGTGATCCAAGATGAATCATCGAGTCCATAACCTGTGCCTAAGTACGTACACCCAAACAGAGATCGGTAAATTCAGATTAGGCCGAGTGAAGCCGATCCACCTACCGCTAAACGCAATATCTGCTGTATCTCGTAAATCTAAGCTGGCTTCAAAGCTTAGGCTTAATTGACACTCGTATAACAATAAACATAATAGGAAGTAGGAAGCTATTCTATTCTTACAAGAGATCCAACAAATTTCGTCATCGGCATATAAATGTGTTTGTTGGTTTTTTTACTGATTATATTGACAATTTTGATTAAATACATCTCAAGATATAATAAGCTTAATAAAAAGGTTGAAAATAGGTGACAATAATTTTTTTTTTTCCCCTGTGTGGTGCCGGGGATAAGGAATTGCACCACCCCATATCTTCCCGAGGGTGTCGTAAAAGCCGACTAAGGGACCATTCCAGAGGATGGGCAGCAGCATCTCTCTGAGATTACTCTTAACCAACTGCGATCGCCAACCCGCCTGCCAAGCGTGGCGATTACGGCAAATACCCCTCATGGAGATCCGTGGGGGAGGCCTTTGTCCAGCAGTGGACGTCTTTTGGCTAAGATGGATAATTTTTTATAAAATATACCATTGTTTCTACACGGGCGTGTAAAGGCTTATCTACACGTGCGAGTTTTGGATGCATCACTAGTTCTTATAGTTCCTAAAACAAAATTTAATTCTTTAAGTAGCGCCAAATTCAAACGATAGTCAAATCATTATCAATATAAGCTTTCACATACACTAATTGACGTCAAAACTATAAAAAAATCAAATACCTAATACCTACCTACTACTTCCTAATAATAAAATTTTAGTTAAAACTGAACTACTGAATCTACCACTAGTTTGAATTTTAGAAGAGTCTTCGACCGAGAACAGCTGGCAATAAACTCAGGAGACTTTTTAGTTTTCTCGACCTTTTAGCCAAGTTACTCTGCCTGTTGGTGATGATCTGGGGCCATTTTTTCATATACCTTTAGATAAGATTCGTCATAATATTATGTTTTCAGTTAGGGTGAAAAATATGTATAAAATTTTTATATAACTTATCACGCTTACCCACAATAAATTGCAATGTCAATCAATAGCACGCGCGCGGCGTTGGTAATCCGAACTGGTGCGACGGCGACGCGTGCGCAGCGCGGAAAACCCCAATGGCCGCCGCGAATACATTACCAACACTTTAAAAAGAGTTACGATTGCCGCAGAAAAACATATTGAAAGCACAAAGGAGCAGCCAGTTTTATTAAATTCTATTACGGTTTGGAATTAAGCCAACAATACTTAAATACAAGTACATATTCATGTATAGTATAGTATTTTACAATATGTTAGTGCCGCAGAGTTGCTAATAACACCACATGAAATAATTGACTGGAAGAGATTCTCTTCTAGAGAAATTTATTTATGAATTGCCTTCGTATATTATGTTTAGTGAGAGATGTTTTCAATGTATTTTTTTTTAATAATTCGATATGCTTGCATTTGACTACTATCTCACCTGATAGTAAGTGATGATGTAGCCTACGATGTAACATGCTTGCCTAGAAGGTACCGATACACTCGTGATTTAAAGACCCCAGTATTATATTTGATAGGAAACACAGACAAGGCAAGGAGGCAAGCTTTGCAACACGTAAGAAAAACGTGAACGCAAAACGCTTCGTACACATGGGTGGAATCTCTACTGTGTAACTATGGAGTCGGGCAGTTTGTTTGGTTGTCTTACGATAGAAAGGTGATGGAGGAATCAAATTGAACAATTCCATTGCACACTCTCCGAAGTGAATCCGATAAAAAAATCGAAAGACTTGCGACCTGGCGCCGATGTTCTAAGTTCTGCAGCAAATTCTTCAATATAGGACTAATTATCATTTTTATTAATTCTGTATTTTGTTGTTGTCATAAATTGACCTAATATGTTATCGTCTTTACTCTTTGTAATGACGCAATGTACATGGTAGTCGTCATGAACATAATTTCCTTTGTCTTTGTAACTCTCAGAAAATTCAAACCATGTTTTAATTTTACGGGAGATATAATTGCGTAGGTCTCGTCAAGCCTTATTATCATAATGACAGTGTAAGATAACATTTTAGTTTATATTTGTTTGCATAAATATGTGTCATCCACAATAGACATGTATGATACGTAAAACAAAAGATGCACAAAGGGTCACCATTTGTTCATTAGTTGTTAAGTTGACTTATTGATTTTGAGAGCATATGCGTTTCATTTTGGGTCGCTCGATATTTTTCGATACCATGACAATTTGAATAACTTGCTAGATCTGCCTACGTTGATTAATAGTAAGACAAGATGGTTTAACACCTAAGGGACTTGAGATTCGAGTAGCAAAAATAACAAATACTTGGATTACCCTGCAGTTGTTTATATTATAATTTCATAAACCTTACCTACTACATAAGTATAGACAGAAACTTACCTATCCTCATACAATTGTAATAGGCATAGTCAGTGAATTGCCAATTGCAAACAAGCATGTGCATGCAAATCTTGAAAGTCAGTGATAGCCTTTATGCAATGAGTGCATGGACGGATAACAAAAAAGTTAATAGGTCATTAGACCACAAACCCTGCTAACATCTAAGACACTGCACATATAGGTAGTAAGTATCTACATACATATCTAGAATATGGTACTTATTAACATATAAAATATAACCACTCAAAGAAATATCGTGCCTATACACAACGACATTCTACCGTTTCATCGATAGGCTGTTTTCAAAATGTATTGATTGTCATCTGTCATTTAACTTCGTCAAACTGTACTGACTTATACGCTGACGAGTGTGGTGTCTGCGCACTTGATCCTATCTGAATGTCACACTTGTTCTATGGCGACGTGTTAAAGTGTGATTTTCGAATGGATTTCATCATTTTCAGAAACATTAAATTGTGTAATCCTTTCAGGTTTGAGGTGCCCTTGGTATGAACGTTCAGCATACATAATGTATTTACCACTGATTGATGCTTGTCGTGTCAACCATGTGATTATGATATTCGAATATTTAGAAGTAGCACATTATTATATGGTTTCTTAATATTAATGTTATTAAGTACAAAAAATCCGCTTTGTAAATCTTATGTTTACATGTTTTTTTTATTGTGAGCTAACAACAATTTTGAAAACTGTTTAAAAAAATCCACAAGTGAATTTCGAAAATATATCTAAGCTGAAAAAAACACTTGTCAAAAGGAAAATTACATCAGGTGGGCTTAGATCCATCCTTACGCAATAAAAAAACAGTACTTGAAGGTATTCGAGTTTCTCAATAATGCTGAAACAACGCTGGCTAACAGTGTAGTATAAAGAAATTTAAAAATGTTTAAGTGAAACTTGTGTCTCGGTAGTTAATGAGCAAGAACTGTGGTACATACCACGTATGTTATGTATATGTGTGTATGTACGTGTACAAACTTTTAAAATTACAACAAAATGAAAAGTAATTGAAGTAACCAGGCGTTACTCTCAAGAAATCTATGGCATACAAAAAAAAAATCATATAGAGTCAATTTCGCCGACCTTCTAATTCTTTACATAATAATTAGGCAAATTTGAAAAAAGTGTTGGGTTATTATTTCATTTTCAAAATTTTCGTCAAGTTAATTGGAACTTTGAACACAGTTTCAAATGATATTTTGTTGGCAACTACAATTGCGTAAAATTAAATGTAAATAACTACCTATATTTAAGAATTTTTGTTAAAAGAGAAGTACAATAAATATTTCATCAGAAAAGAAATATGAGTCGAGATCTTGAACCTTTTCTTTTGTACAAACATAGTATATATTATAATGTGGATGTCGTGTGGTTGGCGAGCCATGCCATCATACTTTGTCAAGATGTTTCGATGGCTCCTGTGCACTTTGCAGGTTGCAGTGAACGCGAAATCGTTGAGTTAAGATAATTTCAATTAAAACCATAATACCGTGCTTCGGAAGGCACGCAAAGCCGTTGGTCCCGGCTGCATTAGCAGTCGTTAACAACCACTAATCCGCACTGGGCCCGCGTGGTGGTGTATGGCCCGTTCTCCCTATCCATCCATAGGGAATGCTCGTACCCCAACAGTGGGGACATAGAATGAGCTGATGATGATAATGATTTATAGAATATGATTCATTATCGGTAATTACTATTTAATTTTACTACTTGACCGCGAACCCGGGTGACTAGCTCGTGCTCATGATTGACGCTTATTCTACGAAAGCGATGATAAAGTGAAAAGGCAGAGGAACTGCACCATACAGCCTTAAATGAATTTTGATTAATTATGTTTGTTTTGTTTGTAATTTTATAATTTTATTGTATTTAAATTTTTACTCTAATTTACTTTTGCATTCTACCATAGTTAGCCTAAGAATGTTATAACATATCCCCATTTACCCTGTTCATATGCAAAATAAAATATTACATTATATTCTATTCTATGTTACCCGGAAGCTATCATCATCATCATCATCAGAAGCCTATATTAGTCAACTGATGAACATAGGCCATATGGTTCTTGAGTGGAGACCGGTAGTTAGGAGTTATTCAAATTCAAGAGTGAATTTAGTTCTTGGTGAATTGTGACAGTTTGAAGGACACAGGTAAAAGTATATTATTATATTATAATAATTATAGACTTATTCTGTAGCTCATTTACCTATTAATTTTGCAGACAACTATGTAGTAGGTTCGTGTTTTAAGTGGTCGCATGCATGTACTGTTTGCTAATGCAATGATGCGCAACTCCGTACGGTGGAGAGAACAGACAAACGCTCTCGAGTCGTCTAGGTCAACGGCGCCAAGAACCCATCTCAGCATATCCTTACTATATCACCAGTAACGTCATAACCATTTCGACAGAATTTTGTTTGTTTACTCAACTCACAAATTTATTGTAATTATGCCTAAAATATGTAGAAAGATAGATAGATAGATACCACACTTTGTTGAACACACGCATAGAAAACAAATAACAAAAATGGTAATATAGAGGTGGGCAAAGGCGGCCTCATCGCTCAAAGTGAAATCTCTTCCAGAAAACCTTTGAGGCATAGGACCACTGAGCGGAAAATGAGAGGTAGTATTAACTTAAGATCTTATTACATATAAAATCATTCAGTTAATAAACTTACTAAAAAATATATATATTAAAATTATGTATGTTTAATAAGAAATACAAAACAAAAGTTGTCGACGTAGGTATGCGTATTGCATCCTTAAGTGGGGATGGGCAGGACACGTTGCTAGGCTGACCCCTTATATTTGTATAAATGTTAAGATTCTTCTTCTTTTATCGTGTCAGCGACATCTACATCATATTCGTCCTGACCAGAAAGCTGCCACATACACAGCCCTCTGGTTAGTCTCGATAAAATCGTCCATAGTGCAAGATGTAGGTCATAAGGGACAGGTGAGCAGTATTGCATCGAATGCGGGGAGGCTCTACAATCGCAGTCATTTGTGCCTGTAAGGAATCCGCACTTACAAAGGTTCTTCTTTGAACAACGTACCTGGGCCTTCAGTCGGTAAAGGGTCTTCCAGAATGTTAAGATCATTGGTCATGTGACCTCAGATAACTTAAGATGAAACAGTGCTTCATTTTGAAGCACCTAAATGTCTGTGTTAGGGGTCGGATCAAGACAGTTCTCTACAGGCTATGAGGAATGAGGATTGAACCACGAGTTCTCGCATTCAATCGGAAACATCTATCTGTTCGACTGTAAGTTTTTTGTATATTACTTAAGCCTTTCTTATTATCAATCAATGATGTGAATAAATCTTTGAAGTGAATCCAGTCCTTATAGTTTCCAGTGAAGACAGGAAAGCTGATGGCTGGTAATTTCGCATGAGTGACTGTTCTTGTTGGATTAGAAGTACACTTTAAATATAGCTACGAATGTTCAATAATGTATCGCAATCCTTATCTAAATACAGCTCACAATAGGTACTTTATGCTTGTAACAAATTGTTATCCATCAAGTTTTAGGTAAAGCACGGATTTCATAAATCGATTTACTTGAGCCTGTGAGTCAGAGCGCGGGTCGCGTTTCATAACTCAGCCTCGTGCCCACGCGCTTCCAACGAGATCAGACGAGCAACAAAAGTAAATTAATCAGTATGACTGACTCACGGTTGATGAGCTTGCGCAGATGTGTGAAGATGTGTGAGAGTTGCGCGGGTCGCGAGAGCTTTTATTATTAAAAAAGGAGGCAAAGGAATAGGCGAATTACCTGTTGGGTAGTGGTCATCGCTGCTATTAGTTGCGCCACCTGAAGAGAAGTGGTCATTGCCGTCCATGGAGATCTGTGGGTGGCTGCTTACGCGTATGAATATTTTGGTTACTTTTTTACAATATTTTTTTATTCCGCCTGATTTCACCACAGCTCATGGACGCTTGCAAGACTACATGGCTCTGGTTGCAATCCTAAGAAGGCGATCGCTAAAACTTACAATGCTAACCACGTTGGGAATTCTATAAATTATGTTTGACACGTTATACTTTGTTATGCACAAGTTTTAATACGAAATACAAAACTTAGTTTCATACATCAAGCAGTCTTTCGATTTACTATGTACGCCGACCAAAAGTTTAATTTTCCATTTATCTGCACGACATAAAACTATAAAGTCCAGCAGCAGATTTTTTCATATAATTAAACACACACATCCAATTAGCCGTGTTCCTTCGCACATCCGCGCGGTGTTTAGTGAGTGCGCATCTCTACACCACGTGGGTTCACTGTACACAACGATACGACCACGGTAAGTACGCAACAATTAGACCTCATAAAATAGGGCAAAAGACTGTTGGTGTTGATACACAAGTTAAAAGCACGGCTTTGCGTCATGGTTTTCGAATCTACTTAACACAAACGGTGACCTATTACAGCTTTGAGGCAGCTTTTGGTTATAACAAATCTTACGTAAAACGAAACGTACTAGATCAACAATTACAGGCATTGTTGTCTGTCTCATAATAAATTTGTAATTAACTACAAAATACAAATAAATTTATTATGAGACGACCAACACCTGTCTTCCAGTGACCACGCACTCTGCAGAGGGTTCGAAACGTCAGGGTAAAATAATATTTATAAATGATGACGAGATGATCTGAATTTATTTATTTATTTCAAGCACAATTACACCGAACATATAGAAAACAAGACAACATACAAAAAACTTACTTAATGTTAATACAAATGGGGATATACCATCATCGCTCATTGACAAAAGGGCACTTACTTATCTTACTTAACTTTGAAAACTATATCAATAATTTGGATCGAGCTGGAACGAATTCGAAGTCCAAGTGTGATGGCGCAGTTTAGGCCGTTAATGATAGTGATGATCTGTCTATAATTCGTTCGTTATTTGTACCAGATATGGCATGCAGCATGCAGCAAGAATCAAGAATCAAGCTTTAATATCGACAAGCCTACTATTTTAGTTAGTTTTGCATTTTTTTTCTTGTAACTAACATGAGTGTTTAAGGTCTATTGTAATTACTTAGTCTATGGAATTATTCTGAAATAAATACTTATTATTATTTTTAATCTTAGATCTAGTTTTTTACCTTTTTTTAAAAAAAAAAAAAAAAAAAGGTTTTATAAAAATTACATAAAAAGTAAAATATAACAAAATACATACAAAAAATACAACTTTTAAAAAAACCTAAACCTAGAACACCGCCAGCAACGGAGCAGGACTCAAGCTACCGGCGATTAAGGCTGCAGAGAAAGAAACCTCCTGACAATGCGTGCCGTGTCCAGGAGTGTTGCCTTCTGTATCTGACCCTTAATCCAGCCATCCAGCGAAAGTCTCTTGAGATGTTGGTTATTATTATTATTATTATCATAAGTTTCGTTCCTCGCTAAACAAAGGCTGTATTGCCATAACTCTAATTAACTGTTACAGAATTACCTTTCAATCATTAGCACGACTTTAGCTCACACATTACGTGGTTAACGAAACGCACGTGGGTTCGATTCCGGGGGAGTGAGATCGGTTTCGTATTGTTATCAATCGTTCAAGGTCGCCCCAATGAATGAGTGAACGGATACGCCAGTTCCATCACTCACTTTTGTTTGGGGTTAAGGTTGTGTGGGCATTGATAATTCATTTGTTTTTAATTTATTCATTAGGTCAAGATTGAGCGCTGATTTGTTTTTGAAACTAAAAGTGATGTGGCTGCGATAATGAGTATTGTGATGCCCACCTACAGGGAGCCTACTGTTGCGACTTTGTGCTTAGTCAACCATAATTTGAAGAGCTCGCTGGTGCAGTGACTAGCACGTTCAAGTGGGCGATATTTAATCTCACTGGTGATCTCGAAATTAAAAGTGACATCAATTAATACACTATGCTAAATACTATATTTTGCATAATTTACAATTTGGTGGCATAAAAAAGTTGCCAATGACTTTGAATAAGAGAAAAAGGATTACTCTTAATAAAATTGATAACATAGCGTGAGAATTTGTCACCGGTACAAAAATCGCCCCTCTGATGTTAATAAATTTTTACAATAATATTAGGACCCCAGATGGATATTGCAGAGATGGAGCTAGGTTTTTGAGGTAGGCCTACCTTCCCCATAAAGAGAATAAATAGCCTTTGCCTGTATTGCTATATAAGAGTAGTAGAGATTTAGGTTTTGCCAAGACCATCGAGGGCCTAATAAAAAAAAACATTCAGTCGAACTGAGAACCTCCTCCTTTTTTTGAAGTCGGTCGGAAATAAAATAAATAACGACTTACTACAACCACTACTACGACTCCATGCTTCGGAAGGTACTTCGCAGCCGTTCATCCCGGCTTGATAAAGCTCGATGGCACAGTGGTCAAAGCGCTTGGTCTGCGAGTGGTAGGTTAAGCAACTTTCACAAAGGCCGGTCATCGGATGGGTGACCAAAAATGTTTCATCTTGAGCTCCTCCGTGCTTTGGAAGGCACGTAAAGCCGTTGGTCCCGGCTGCATTAGCAGTCGTTAACAACCACCAATCTACACTGGGCCCGCGTGGTGGTGGTTTATGGCCAATCCTTCTTGTAGTGTGTAAAAGGGAGGCTGATTTTTTTTTGAGAGATTTTGCTGATTTACCATTAGGTACTTTTGCTTCACCTGACTTTTTTGGGGATACGAGAAACTTAAAGGGTTCCTCAAGCCGTGTGAAACGGCAGCGCTGGTGCGTATCCCCGTACCCTATTAGATTCTCCGTGGGATTCGGGTCGGATCGAGGCCTCTAAAGGCTCGGACCACGGCTCGGGTTTGTTTAGGTACATGTCTGTACCTGGTAAAGAACGCGTGTGAACCGGCCCGTCATACCCTTGTTCAACGAGTACGCTGTCTTGGGCCTAAACCAATGTGCGTGTATTCTGTTCTGTTCTGTTAAGTGTATTCTGTAAATGTCTAGTGGCATTTAGAGGACCGGGCGGGGGGAAGGTTCGAACCCTAGCGGTGGCAGTGGGAACCTAAAATGAGCTGGTGCACTTAAATGAAAGGTAAATATACTGCTGAGTAACACTCACTCATATTCACCTTATTTGCACAAAAAATCTCACAGCTCTAATTTTCGAGAGCAATCACCCGTAATTTGTTTGTCCGGAGATTGAACTTCGGGTACGAATTGATAATCGAGTTTAAAATCGATTAGCCTAAATCTCTCTTAAACAAACCTGTATTTGGATCAGTTTGCCATGTCGTAGACATGTATTAAATTTGGTTGTTCATAAAGAATTTTAATGAAGATCTTAAAAAAAGGGCCGGTGACAGAAGAGCCTAAAAGCTATTCTTCTTCTTCTTCTCAGCCATTCTCAATCCTGTAGGTAAAAAAAAAGTTATTTGAAAATTATTTATAACTATGTTTTTCGTATTCTATTAACACCATCTTATCATCCAAGTCATATTTCATAACAAAGTTGTTAGTAATATCGTTGTGTTCCGGCCGAGAGAAATGGCCAGTCTCTGTCTCAGTCTTATTAATAGATCAAGACTCCAGGTAAAGCGTTCTTCCACTTTCGATTTTATTGTGATAAAGGCCAAGTTTTTCCGTCAAGTAGAATGTTAAAAAAAATACGCACGTAATCAAAAATATGAACCATCAATTTAGTAAAATGACGGATTTCACTGTTTCACCGCAACCATAAATATAGAATTCCATGCGACCGTTCATAAACAAAGTGCCATGGCACAGGTGGTAATGGCTCCGCAAATATTGTCATATCGGTATCGGGATCATGTTCTTCGAAACGAAATTCAACTTTTAAAAAATTTGCACGCATTCAAAACAGTTTACGGTTTGGTTCTCATATTGTGAGTAGGTATTATCCGCAAATATTAAGTTATGTTATTCAAACATATTGAATTTATGACGTACTCTTGGCGGTAATTCACCGAATATAAGGATTTTTCGAAGTCCAAATAAAAGATCATCTGATTCTCAGAAGAATGAAGAACTTGGTGTGTTAATAAGAAGCTCGATGGCGCAGTGGTTAAAGCGCCCGGTCTGCGAGTGCTGAGGTTAAGCAACTTTCGCAAAAGCCGGTCATCGAATGGGTGACCAATAATGTATCATCTCGAGCTCCTCTGTGCTTCGGAAGGCACGTAAAGCCGTTGGTCCCGGCTGCATTAGCAGTCGTTAACAACCATCAATCCGCACTGGGCCCGCGAGGTGGTTTATGGCCCGTTCTGCCTATTACTGGATACTCTGCCTTATAGGGATGATCCGGGGCATTTTTATATATAGTTAGTAGTACTTATAGTTTATAGTTTAGTATGAACTGAATTCCATATCGCCCGGTAATGCGCTTTTCTCAACCAGCGGTATTCCGTGGCTATCACCAGGTCGATATCGGTCGGTCCACGTTTTTGAGGATAGCGGTCCTTAGTCCACCTTGTTGGATATATCAGCTTCTAGCGACTATATCTGTTCCTTGACCCGCCTTGGAGTGTGTTGCTTCTCGAAACATTTATCAGGTCTTCGGTCTACTTTGTTGGAGGTAGTAGTAATTACTACCAGTCATAAGTTCACCTTTTTGAAAGGAGTGTCTTCTAACAACTATTATCACGTAGACGGTCTACTTTGTTGGAGATACAGGCTTCTAGTTATATTAACCGCTTCTGTGGTTTAGCTTTTGTATTCTCAGCGGGGTGTACATGTTTGTGTACTCGGTTTAGTTGGTGGTAGGGCTTGTTTATCCGCCTGGCTAGGTACCACCTTCTAATCTTAATATGTCACTATAACATCATATGAGATGATTGCCAAGTGCTTAGATATTTACTCATGTGCCCGAACGTAATAAAAAAAAAGTTGTCGGTCTATATCTTTGGGACTAATGGCTTTCTGCGACTATTACGGTAAGATGGGTTATTGTTTGATCTCCCCATTATATGAGATATGAATCCAGCACCGAGACGACGTTTATGAGCTGATGATGAAGATCTGGAATAAGCACTTGCATTGTGTACAATATGTAAGGGTTTGGAAGCCCTTAGTGATCGGAAATATGTGACAGGTTTACCATATAGTTTTTATATATTTATTTATTTATTGCTTGTTGGAATATTTTAAAGTCAAATATCAACTATAACTATACAACTTGAGTTAACCAATGCCATTTACAAATCTCCACATAAGACCTAATTTCAATAAGCATTGCAGTTGAAGCGTTACAGTTTGCTTACACAGCTAGTTACATTAACTTACGTACATGCGTTAACAATTTACATTAATAAAGTTATTTGTTATATTTCCTTTGGAGTAGCAGGTAAAATGATGGCAAGTGATTGAATATGCGTGCACAAATAACGATATGTCGAACAGCGCCGGCCGGGACGTGCGGCCGGCCGCGTACGTGATCCCGAATAAGCTGCTGACAATCGGAATGCGTGGAGACACCACTGCCACCATACGTCAGGCGGCGTGAGAGACTTTCCTGAAACATATTTATATCTAAGCAGGATAGAATATATAAATAATATTTTTATTCGCATAAAAACGTGATGTAAGTACGTAACGTATAAAAAAAAAACAAAATAAATAATAATAATAATTTATTTTGGTAAAACAAACTAATGAGAACAATCATGTTTTGCCGAAACAAAGTGGCATGCAAATATTAATGATTACATTAAATTAAACTTATTTATTTATTTATAATATACTTTAGCGACAATCATAATAACTGATTCTTAATATTAAAAAAAATCTTTAATATTACAAAATATATGCGTTAGTAACCAGTTACGCAAGTTAGTCTTAAATAGATAGTTATTTCAAGATTTAAATTCATCATGTATATTATTATAGATCTTTGAGCATATGGTTAAGCAGCTTTTGCTGTATTTCATTGTTTTGTTGGCATTTTTGGCATTGGCGTGGCAAATGACTTCACTTCACCTGATATTAAGTGGAAATGGAGTCTAGACGCGATGACAACTGGTGCAATTTGAAAGCAACGCAGCATCAGTCCCTCTCACTCTGGCAGCCCACAAGTTTCATTCACATTCCTGTATTATAAATTGAAATGTAAATGTCGATGTAAAAATATATACAAACGCATCAGTGGTATCCGAATCTCTTTTGCTTCGGAATGGTTATAAGGGCAAATATATCTCATATGAAATGTTCAAACAACTTTTAACGCAAATTTTGTTGCGAACAAATTACAAAAACACAAATATTGAAAAAATTTCCACGAGCAGGATTTGAACCTGCACCCTTCTGACTCATCTCTCTCATATGGATATCTCAAAAGGATTTGCTAGTTATTACTAGGTACCCATTTTCTAAACATTAAGGAGAAAAGGTCTGAACAAATCACACTATAAGCAGAAATAAAACTAATTTTAGAATACAGAGTCCACCGAATAGTTGTCTATCTAAATAGGCCACATCTACCCACTGTCAAAATGACCGTCGTCTATTTAGTGTTGATAAAATGGCAATCTTTGAAGTAATTTCCACAAAAACCACAAAACGTAGTGTCCGCAGGTGAGCGCGCGTGCGCAGCGTCGTCGCTGCCGCGCTGGCCGCACGCGCCTTCATATCGATATGAATTTAAATCGGTTTAGCTGTCGATACTTATTTTAAAACTTCTTCAGACCAGGAGCTTTGTATAACTCTTCCTATAAACAGAGTATAAGCTTTAAGTAGTTATTCCGCGATTTACTTTACACTTTTTACTCTGATTTGATATTAAGTTTACACGACGGGAACAAAACACGGAATGTCTAAGTATTCCAAGTTTATGCTCAGTTTATTAGTAAAGCCCAAAGAGTAAGTGTCTGTATAGTAGATATATCAAAAGATATAAGGTAAACAATCAGTCAGGTCGAAAAACAAAGTTCTGTGTTCTAGATTGAAGGATTTAGATCCACGGAAATAACAGGATTTAAAAGTATAAGAACTGGAGCATTGTAGTCAGCTACGCGTGCGTGATGCCATGCATTGATGTCGCAAGCGTCAATATACTGCGGTGACCGCTTTTATAAGCGGCTGTATACTTGTCGCTCTTCCAAAAGATGGAATAGTTTACCAGCACACGTTTTCCCTCCTCCTAGTGTAATAACACTAGGTCCTTCAAACGAGGCGTGAAGAGGCACCTTGTGGGCCGGCAGGGTAAAGGTAACTGATGCTGCGTTGTTTTCACGCTGCACCAGTTGTCTTCGCGTCTGAACTCCATTTCTACTTAACATCAGGTAGAGTGGAGTAATTTGCCGTGCAAACTATTAAAAAATAAAATAAAAAAAAACATACTGCTAGAAGTTGATTTCAATGATATTGATACCGTTGAATCAAATTATGCTCGTGTTACGGCGTACAAAGTCTTCACGGTAAACTAATGACAGCGATGTTATCGACGTGTCACTTTACGCAAAGCGACTTCTCTCACGTTTCCTTCACTCTAATATCTTGCTTAATGGTGTGGGAGTCGATGCGTGTTGATTCTCAAGTTTCAAATAATTGGGTGAAATAATTGCCACGCCCACATGCAGTGCAGAGGCCCAATGATGGACCAATACAAATGGGGACATTGAAAGCGAGCAATAAAACTGTTATTTATGATTTTTTTATTTAGACTTGGCTAATTTGAAAACATCAATTATTTTATTATTGTTATTTATGAGTAAATTTTTATTTGTATACCTAGTCTAGTTTTAAAATCTGAATCCTAACTTAATTAACGGCAAACAAGTAAAACCTTCTGTTTAAATATTTTATTTTACTAAATTTATAATGTAACATTTGAATCGGAGAAAGACCCGGATCCCTCCGGGAAAGGTCTCCCGATCTTTTACACATTACTATGTAAGGTCTCCACCGTAGGGGTTCTTAGAAGCCTTAGATTTAACCAAGATTTGTCGTTCAAAAAATACTTTGTAAAAGTTCAATAGGAATAGAAATATAAAAAGATTTCTATTTGATTTTAAAATTTTGCAAAGAAACAACAAAGTGACTAAGTAAATCATCATAAGATAATATATCATTTAAATGTATGTGTACACTCGACTTTGGCCGCCAGTGTACGCCTACTAATGATTGTAATCATTATAATTTATGTCTGTGTACTTACTTCTGACGTGTGATCGTCTTGATTATAAGATTATCGCTTGAATAGTACTTGAGATTTATAAATGTTTGGTTATTATTAACTTTTATATGGCCCATTAATTTTGGTAATTAAAAAAGATCTGTTCTGTTTTAATGTTGTGTTGCTTTCTTAGTTTTTAATTAATTCAACTGTTATACAAAACTGTTTGTATAAATTAGACATACGTTTCATTGATTGATTTTTTCATTTTAATAGATACGATTTTTTTTATTTTGTTTTGTTCCTTTTAATTTTAACCGCCTCTGTGGTCTAGTGGTTAAGACCACCGGTTTAGACTCAGAGGTCCCGGGTTCGAATCCCTGCGGGGGGTACATGTTTGTGTACTCGGTTTGGTTGGTGGTAGGACTTGTTTGTCCGCCTGGCGAGCTACCACCATCTTATTTAAATATGTCGTCATAACATCAATGTTTGTAGCATTGTTGTGTTCCGGCAGCTAGAGATAAGATAGCCAGTGCCTCACTATTTGAGGATTCCGGGTGAAGTGTGCTTCCATCATTCTTATCATCACTTAACATCAGGTGAGATCAAGGCACTGCGCTTACCCGTAAATATATTTAAAAAAAATACTTTAAAGTTTTCTTGGTAATATTTATTGAATGCACACACAAAATGAAACTATAAAGGTGTCTATCGTCATTTTAAAAATGCTTTGTATCTTTTATTTGCGTTTTGATGCTGGTTTCGGCGGTTTATCAAAGAAGTGACTGTTATTTACTGATTTTTTCCGCCCACCAATTCTTAACAAACTTTATAAGGTGTGTGCATTTATTTTGTTACATGCTGTATTTAAAGAAAAGAAAGTAAGATAAGAAGGAACTAGAAGGAACTCTAAGACGTAGATATAAAACATGATACAAATACATAAATGTACTGATAATATTTTCAATTAGATTTTTTTAATAGAATGAGACCGAAGAGTATATTATATAATTAGCCACTATGCTTGGCGTTCTATACTATATAGTACAGTAAAAGAAAAATCTCAATTTTTATATTCAAAAATAATTTTAATTAGTGTTTTTAACGTCAATTCAAAGCCATGACTTCGTAAACCCTAATTGTTCTGGGGCTGGTATTCCCTCCGGTTGTGGTATAAAAAACAGACAATAGTTATATCACATTCATAACATTAATTTTCACTATTGCGTATGTAGGTACAACTATATCCATACAGTTATTCATTTACCCAAGAACGAGCCAGCTGTCTTATGAAGCCTATGAAGCCTGAGTATTTACCTAGCCTGGTCCGTTATAGTGTCCTTGCAATGATGCCAAGTGATACTTGTCTGGCTGACTGTGGCGATAATCTCAATATACAATAATAGTAATTATGCATAAACTTTTATGTGCACAAAAAAGACAGATACAAACAAACTGATACAGAGACAAAGTACAAATAGGTGGCCTTATTGCTAACAAGCAATCTGTTACAGGCATTATTGGGTGATAGAAAAAAAAGAAAGAAGATAAAAATGGGTGCAGTCATTTAGACTTTTTATTGAGATTCTATATACAAATTTTGTTACCCTCAAAAATGTTTTGCAATAAATAGTTTTTGTAGTACCATTTTAGACGCTGATTTACAAGAATCACTGAAAAAAATGCACAACTCTTCGTCGAATAGTTTAAAACTATAATAAAACTAATGAATTAGAAAATTTTGATATACCTAGGTAAATTTTCACTATTGTTGAAATTAACTATATACGAAAATTAGTAACTGCATATTTTGGTGACTAAAACCAATAATTTTTTAAATATATTTTTTAGATTCTGCTAATTTGCTGTATCTATTGCTGCAGGCACTACGTATTTTCGACCTTATGACAGCGCCAGTAAGGATCAGCCTTTTTGAGTGTTCACAAATCGAGGTGTCGTCTCAAAGGCAACCAACAATGAGGCTTAACAGAATTTGCTGACGTCACTATGTCACTAAAAAGAAACAGTGACACAAACATACATCCTTACGTTTGTGACATAATGGGGCACCCGAAAAAAGAACTGTCCTTTCAAATTATAACCACATGCATAATCACTTGCATACAATACTATGTCACATGCTGATAGCTACTGAACTGCATTTTAATACAAAGGGAATGTAAATGAAGCTCCAATTTTATGATGATACATTTATTTATACATCAATTAAAACAAGGTTTAATGTTTTAATGTATTCCGATTCTTAGTTATGGAAATAACGATACTTATGTAAATATAATAATATAGTAATTATAGTTCTGTGAATTACAAGTCTTCTAGTGGTTTGTCGAGACCGTGTCATAATTTCTTAATTAGACAAAATAAATGTTGAGCTATCATACAAAAGAACTATTAGCGCACGGTTTTATGTGGTTTGGTAAGGATGGTATAAATGTTATGTTTCAAATTGTCTGAAAAAGTTAAATTGTTTGAAAAATAACTCTCGGAATTAGAATAACAAAAAAAAACAATATTTCGGTCATTGTAAGTAAGTGTAATGAAACAAGCAAATACGATTTCAATAATAAAGCGCTTGCCATGCGGCGTGCGCAGGCGCGCGTTAGCACAAGTTGTAGAAGTACTAACGCTTTTTTAGCCCGCTCAAGATCATCGCCATTGTGTTTTGCAAATACGCGGCCGGAATTTTTGATGGCCGACTATGTTTGTGCCCTGGCGGTGACTGAGTATTCCAATGTGTAGTAGAAAATGATTTAATCATTTGTAGTTGTAAAGTAATGTAGCTTGACGTTTCGAACACTTTGAAACTTTGCAGAGTCTGTAGTGATAATGAACTGAGGCTCATTTAATGAATTTAATAGTAAAGTTTAAACTTACCGAGTTAAGTTGGTAGACTACCATAAAGACCTTTAGGCCAACCATATGTGGTTTTTATTTGTAGATAAAATAATAATAATAAAAAAATGTTTTGGAGAGTTTGCTGATTACCACTGGGCATTTTCAGCTTCACCGGGGTTTTTTTGGGGGTGGCGAGAAACTTAAAGGGTTCCCCAAGCCGTGTGAAACGAAGCACCGTCAGAGATTTTCTAGAGGGAACGGCATCATTCATTCGACGGATTTTCCGAGGGGGTTGTTTTTAATGTTGCAAAATATTCTGCACTCCGAATCTAATATAAGGTCATAATTTTTATCATCAGCCCGCATTAGTCCACTTCAGGATAGATACTCTCCTATTAAATGCCACTGAGCCCTATCTCAAATACAAGATACACGAATTTCATTGATTTCCAGTACTATCAGTTCACGCATTAACCTCAGACAAACCTACGCCGTTCTCCATATACGTCGATACAAAGTGTTTTGATTGCGAATCTGGTGTTAACAAAACTTTGAATAATCGTCCAGCGATCACATCTGCATATTACCAGTGTTTGCTTACTATGTTTGTATGATGAAGCGTGCACAGTGTATTGTTCTTACGGGGCAGCCAATGAACTGGGTTTTTATTGCAATTTAAGCCCTTATAATGGAACACGATGCATTGTGTTGAGTTTTATTATAGTAGTGTTCTGATAGTAATCTTACATTTTTTATTTGTTAGTACTACAACGACATGCGCCTATATGAGAAACAACAACAATAAACAACTTATACATATCACTATGTAGTTGTAACAAAGTAACCTTAGGGTGCACATAATTTTGTAAATTAGACATAACATCATGTATGTACCCGTGTAGGTATAACAGGATTCCGTAAATGCCTGTAGTAAATAGGTACCTATTTACTACAGGCATTGTTGAAACTTTAACATCAAAAACCAAAAATCATTTCAGTGCCTAATTTGTGTGAACGAACGAACAACACAAATGACAGCACCTGCGCTGATGACGTAATTCGCAAAATGGCAAAAATAATGATTTAAAATTGAAAAAAAAATTGAAAACGCGCAGAGAATAAAGTTGTTGGGAGTTGAGAGTGTAGCAAATTTATTCTAGTTTGTCTATAGTTAAACTTCTTCATACAAAAGTAGGCTCTAAATAGACGATATTTAAGTTTTAAGTCGCGTGGTCGCTCCGGGCGTTAACGCTCGGTTGGGGTTTGACGGAACTTCCTGCTCCGGGCGTTAACGCCTGGTTAGTATCTAGGGGGTACTTATTTTATTTTTATATTACCTACCTACTTGTCATAAACTTTTATTCATTAATTCATTTATTCATAGGTTCAGTTAGCTTAATATTTGCAGTTATGTATGTTATGTATACTGTGTAAGGCACTGTTTTGTCAAAAAAATATAAGTACTTGCTTTTTCCAGACTTTGACGTGCCTATAAGGATTGAACCATATCTCCTTGCATTGAACCTAGCGTCTCTTTTTTTTGGAATGCAATTGCTGTTGCCGCCTCTTAATGGCCTTTACAGTGTCACCTGACCTTTTGTGAGCGGCGAAAAACTTAAAGGGTTTCTCAAGCTGGGTGATTGAAACAATCTCAGAGAGTTTCTAGGGGAAATGGCATTATGCAAGCGTGTAACCATCTCTTACTAGGTTCTTCGAGATGCTCAGTTCGGATCAGTGTCTTCCTATTCGGCTACCATCACTTACAAAGCGACTCATGATGAAACTAATAAGCATATATATATTGTATATACAACGTGTAACAGAAAGGTGTGGTCAAAATGAAAAGTTCCAAAGTGTATCCCATCTAGAACTTGAATGTGTTGTTATTAAGACATAATTATTAACTTTAATTTGTCATGCAATGGTTAATGAAATATATATATTTGTGAAGTGATGCGCGTCAGGCGCGCATAAGCACGCAGCAGTGATTATAAATGTAAGAACACAAAGGTTACTAAACCACTAGGGCTGTGACTTGTTTATTTTGATGTGTCGTCACAATAGAACTGTTTAATAAAAATTGCATAGCAAATTACACGTTGTATATTTAATCAAACACAAAGCATCATGTAACAGACAAAGACACATCAATCTTTATATCGACGGCCATTGCGGTGGGTGACAAAGAAAGCCTGGCTCGTTGCCATGAGGGTCGGTTTGTTTAAGGTTATTGGGTCAAGGTTTGGCGGACACATTTTAATCCATTGAGTTATATCGCATAAATTATACGGCAGCAAGTACCTGTTGCGTTTACAACTTTAATATATGAGTTGCCAATCGACGGTGCAAAAGTCGATGCATGGCGCAGGTTTAGCAACTTTCGCCCTATTGGATGGGTGACCTAATTAAAATATCTTAAGTCAGTACGTACCTCAAAAGCACGGTAACTAACTCACATTGAGATTCTGTTGAGGTTGTTTTTTAAAGTATACACGTATGTATACACATAATAATATAAATATATACCTACATTTTCTATTGGTTTTACTTATTATATTTAGTATATTTAAATTTTAATTGAGTAAAGAATTGCGGGAATGGGGTAGACTTATACAAGCTGACTGTACATTTTGATTGTATGATACATGCTGTTGTTTCCTTTAATTGGAATTATGTATGTTTTAATTTTCCTATATTGTTTTCAGTTTGTATGTAGTACTGTAAACTCTGTTATAAATAAAAATTCACAGATTTCGCAGTCCCCGCAAGAATCGGAGCATTGAAAATGAATACAACAATTTACAAAAAAAAACATTTTATTTTAAATAACACGATTCCAACTTGAATGCACTTCTCGCCTGCATCCGCATCTTTTAACACCATTACCATGACGGTCAGTCAATAATCAAAGAAGCTACATCACTTTTTATATAAGGAAATACCCGTTTTTCTACAATACCAAATCTAAAGGGACCACCTACATACAGGTCACAATTATTAACCGATTTAAAAAAATTTTTCGCCATTTTGTAGCTAAACTAATACCCTAGGACCCTTTTTTTCATTTTTTTCTTAACTCGGTTTTTTTTAAATATTTACAACTTAGTATACAAACACCCCCCAAAAAACCCGATTTTTTTTACATTTATCAAAATTTCAAAAAAAGTTTCTACTTCTACTTTCTTCGATTCTCCCAAAATCCTTGGAGCTATGGCCAAAAATACGTCTCAGGCGATTTGCATCTGATAACCATTTTCAATGGTAATAAAGTACATACTCAAACAATTTAATCGCAAACTAACTTAAAACATGCAGACATTGCCTTGAAGTACAGTCCATTTATACTTTTCGCGAATCGCTCCGCTTGCTCCGGCCGCATGCCTCATTAATATACACGGCAATAACGCCAGTCCGTCCGTACGTTAATCGTAATTCGAACAGAACACTAAAACTTCCACGTTACGTGCCATGATGTCACACATTCGCGATTCATATTCAAGCGCCGTAGATTTTGTCGGCTTAAGTCATGAGCGGTAGCGATTTGAACGCTTTTGACCGTTGGTTTTAAGTTCTCTTTCCTGATTGTTAAAAATGTTTAAAAAAAAATTGTGAGTGGGCCTTAGACCTTCTCGCACCTTCTGTCAAACCGGGTCGATACGAAAGCTTACTTGGTAGTGCACCTAACACGGTATTTCAGGAGGTAATGGTTTGAGTCCTGCTTGCAGCAAAAATATTCATCACGTTTTCCAGATTAAAATGTATTTGCGTATTTTTTTTTATTTTAAATTTCAATTTAATACTTTTATCGCACAGTGGTAATGTATTCTCGTATCAAACGAAACGGTACAGATTACTTAAACTCAGAAATTGATCATTGTAATTTCTACCTAAGAGAAGAGCATCCTTTGATTTCGATGAGGAATCACCATTGAGACATATATTTATTCGAAAGCACGTGAACCGCTTAAAGCTTCCCTCTCGCACCACCCCAGTTCTAAACAGACAAACGGACGACAAATCAATCGCGCACGCGCCACCGGCGACAGGTACGCGCGGACGCGGAATGGCGGCGATAAAGGTATAAGCACACTGCTGGTCAATTCAATTTGCCGGGTGGTAGTAAATAGCCTCACACTCAGAATCACTGTCCCACTGTTGGGCAAAGACCTCCATCATTGAAATCGAAAAATCCGAAACACACTTTACCCGAGCTGGGAATGAACCCGGGACCTCAGGACGAACTCTTTGCCACTCAGCCACCGAGGCGCCGGGTGGTAGGATGTACAGAATCCAACTGGATATCAAGCACCTTTTCTTTTAATTTTTTCCACTGCATTAACAATGTTTGGTTTATTAGGTTTATTAAAAATGCGGAGGAGCTCGATGGCGCAGTGGATAACGCGCCAGGTCTGCGAGAGCTGAGGTTAAGCAACTTTTGCAAAGGCCGGTCATCGGATGGGTGACCAAAAATATATCATCTAGAGCTCCTCCGTGCTTCGGAAGGCACGTAAAGCCATTGGTCCCGGCTTAGCAGTCGTTAAAAATCATCTATCCGCACTGAAGCCGCGTGGTGGTTATTGGCCCGTTCTCCCTATCCATCCATAGGGAAGGCTCGTGCCCCAACAGTGGTTACATAAAATGAGCTGATAATGATGATGATGATGATGATGATGATGATGATGATGATGATTAAAAATGCATCGCACTACAGCGAGTATGTAGTTTGGGGCAACCCGCAACCTAAAACCTTCTCTGCCGCCAAGCAGCACCGTTCAGCATCGCGGTATTCCAGTATGAAGAGTGTCAAATAGATCTAGTTAAACTTACTATCGTTACTTCGGTATTCTGTGCGATTGTGTAGTATTTACTTACTTATTAGAGAACCGTTTTAAAAAAAAAATGTTACTTGAAATATCAGTACAATCATTACACCCGCTCATTTTTTGTCCCCACTGCTGGAGCACGAGTTTTCCGTATAGAGATTTCCTTATTGGTAGTTGTTAACGACTACTAGTGCATCCGGAACCAACGGCTTTACCTACCTTTTGAAGCACGGAGTAGCTAAAGAAGAAGATTTTTTGGTCACCCATCTGATGACAGACCTTTCTTATCTTATCTTATCTTAGCGGGGCCTGCTGAGGTTTCCCTCTCGCAGTAACACTTCGACCCATCGGGATCTTCTGTGCAACTCCATCCTTTCACTCTTCTTCCTCTGTAAAGATAGATGCCATAAGTTTGGCAACGTCTTTAAGAGCGAAGACCCTGAAGTCCTCCGTGACCGGCCTTTGCGAAAGTTGCTTAATCTTAGCAAAAAATATGGCAGATATCGTAAAAGACTGTAAGGAATGGGAGGTGTGAACAATGAACCTTAGTACAGCGAAATAGACTTCGTAACAGATTTATAGGACTAACGGCTTCCCCGTTGTACCGGACTCTTCGTCAAATTTTAAAGCTGCTGATATAAGATTATCTTTGTTTATCTCTAATGTAAAGAAAGAAGTAACGGAAAGGGATATTTACGATATTTGTGATTACATCTATTCTAAAACACTACAGAATGTGACATTAAAAAATTAGTATGAAAGTGGAACGCCTATATAACGCTTTTAAAATGTTTGTTCCGAAACATAAAATAGAAACATACTTAAATGACAGAATATGGTCGGATGGTACTCGTATAAAATTTAGGCGTTTCGTGCGTCTATCGAAGGGAAAGTTACTAAGCCAAACTGAACCTATGGATGATGGAAATACAGAAATCTAAAATTTCTTACAACTGTTATAAAGAACAATAGTGAACGTATCGCGGCAATTAAAGTTGAAATAAGTGATCAACGAAGTATATTAATTGTGTGTGTATATATGCCTACGCACAAAACTGAGAACGTGCCCTTTTTACTCATTGTTTAGCGGAATTAAATGCTATTATAAAGGACAGTAGTATGGAAACTGTGTTTATGTTAGGCGACTTTAATGCCCACCCGTTGGCACCGATTTATGTTGAATTAGAAAGTTTTTGTGTAGAAAGACAGTGGCTATGTGCGGATACGATTAAACTTGAGGGATTGCCAGGGACGCACACTTCTATCAATGATGCGCATGGGTGTAAGCGCTGGCTTGACCACTGCCTGGTAAGTAAATCAGCTTGGAATACAATATTAAATGTAGAAATATTATACGAAGTGTATTGGTCTGACCATTTTCCTCTGCTAGTTGAGTGTAACCTTGAATTAACTAGAAATAAGATAAAAGATAATAATGAACATTGCAATAATATAATTTGGGGTCTCAGACAATCTGAAGAAATTGAAAATTATTATCGGATGTGTAATGAACAATTAAAATTCATAGATTTTCCCTCACAACTACACAATTGTGCTGATAATATGTGCAATAATTTAGATCACTAAATTATATGAGATAATTTATATAAAAATATAGTTTCTACTCTTTCAAAATCCGCTATTAATAGTAGACATAGAATTAGAAAGAAAATTGTTAAAAATAAATGTATTTTGGGTTGGAATAAACATGTGGCATTAGCACATAAACAGGCTAAGTCAGATTATCAAATATATGTTTTATATGGCAAGCCAGTGAATGGATCTTGAGCAAATGAGATTAAGTCGGAAGGTGTTCAAATCTAGGTTAAAAATAACAATAAAAATAGATAATAAAATTAGCAACAGTGATAGCGAAGGTTTTAGACAAGATTCTTAATGAATATCCTAGTAATCGTATTTCTTTTTTTTTGTGGCACGCCAAAATGACCTCACCCTGCGTGATGAAAAGCAGCCAGTGAAGCCCAAGAAGTGAAAGCGTTCATCACAGCGCTACCATGCTATGCCGAACGCTTGTACTATGGCGGCCTGCATAAATGCTTTTTCACGCCCCGCTTAAATAACCCGGGAGAGAAAGAGGACAACTTAATTGCGGGATGCACAATTTGGTTTCAGAGAGAGATTATCCACTGAGAGTGCTATCCTTACGTTAAAGTTTGCGGTTAACTATTATATTAAGAGGAAAACGTCTATTTACGCCTGTTTCTTAGACCTGTCAATAGCTTTTGACCTTGTATCCTATATGAAATTCTTTAGGGAAAACTGAGATAGGCAGGTGTGATCTCTGACGTGGTAGGAACCTTCGCGTACTCGTATAACAATCAAAGTAATGTTGTAAAGTGCGCAGTCTGATGAATATTTTCTTAAGTGTGGAGTGAGGCAAGGCGGGTTAACATCCCCTACCTTGTTTAACTTATTTGTAAACGACCTGATTGATGAACTTAGCGACATGCATGTAGGATGTCGAATTGATAACGTTTCGGTAAATAACATAAGTTATGCAGATGACATGGCGCTGCAGAGTCCATCAATCAGTGGCCTTAGAAGCTTATTAAAAGTGTGTGAATCTTATGCTGTGCATAGTTTAAGGTATAATAAGAGTAAAAGTGAATTTCTTCTTTTTAAAGGCCGTAATAAAGAGCCCATGTCATTACCACCAGTAAAGCTCAATGGTATATGTACCTCTGCACCGTGCTGCACATTTTAAGTATCTTGGTCACATTGTGATGGAAAGATTTAAAAGATGAGCAGGATATTGAAAGGAAGCGCAGGTCGTTGTCAGTTCGAGGCAATATGTTGGTTCATAGATTCGCACTTTGTACCGTACGTTGTTCAGAGCATACTGCCAAGGTTTTGATTGGACTGGACTGGATCTTATAGTGTCTTGCGAGTTCAATACAATAATACCTTCAGGGCCCTATTGAAGCTCCCGCGCTACTGCAGCGCATTGGGTATGTTTGCGGATGCTGGTGTTGATGACTTCTACGCCATCATGCGCAAAAAGAATGCCTCGATAGTGCAAAGGTTGCGGGGAGCTCCAATGGGATCCTGAAGATGATAGCAGACAGAATGGACACGGCAGTGTTAGGGCAGTTTACGAACTTGCACATTCGTTGTATTGGTCGGTGAGCTGTCTACGGGATGGTCTTGGTCAGAACCCGTGGGGTTCTGTTTTTGTTGTTCAGTGTCTTTGTTTTGTTTTTCGTATATGTATTTTTATTATTTTTATTTTTATTACTAACATAGTTTTTATGGTTAATTAATTTGTACTAACAATCTGTATTTTTATTTTATTTTATTTACAGCAATCGCAGACTGAGCTCGTTAACCACTGCACCATCGAGCCTTTACCTATATAATACTACAAAAATACTCAATTCGAACCCCAGCACACTGTGACCTGCCAAAGGTAGTACGTACAAATAGAATCGCCTCCTTTGGCACGTGCTCGCACCGGCCGTAATGGAATGCCCGCCGATAAGCGTCCGCGACGCGCCGCGGAATATCAACTCGGACGATATTGCACATTCTAATGGCGATCAAAATATATCGCAACTTAATCTTAGAAACTTAACTTAACTTAAGAAAACAATATTTAGTCCAAATATTTTTAAATACTTTTTTTTTAAATTTGAAGATTTATTATCAGTAAAAAGTTGTCATAGATAAGTAATGTAAGCTTACGCATGTTATTTCGCATCTTGAAGATAAAACTCTAATCTTATCTTAATCTTTTATAAAATTATGTCATTTTGATTGTTATCAGTTTTATAAACTAAATAAAAAAAAACTGAACAGTAAGTATTGCAAATATCAAAAGCAATTTAGTATATATTTTGTGCGCGACTTGTATCTGCTGCTTCTACTTTTGCTTGCTGAAATAGAACTCTGTGAGTATGAAAATTCAATTTCACTCTAATTTTAACTCTAGACGAAATCGCAAATATATCGCAATGGAATAAAATGAATATTTTGAATATTAAAATTGTTTAGTATAACCACCATATATTTTATCCATCAAATACATATTTGCTACTCTTTTGCTTCATCATCATCTCAGCCAAAAGACGTCCACTGCTGGACAAAGGCCTCCCCCAAGAATGTTCACAACGACCGGTTTTGTGCTGCTCACATCCATCGGCTACTCGCGACCATCACCAGATCGTCGGTCCACCTTAAACGAGAGTAAATATTTCAGTTCTCTGTAATATCAACTTGGTAATATTAATAGCTTCAGTATTGTTGTATGTGTTAAGGTTTTCAATTAAATCTACCGACTCCTCTGATCGTTTTTACAGTTGAGAGTAGAAGGTAACAAAATATCATCAAAATAAGAGTACTCATACTCAACTGCTAAAGATCATTTACTGCAGCTCTATTTTTAATACAAACAAAATTAGTAAATCAAAGAAAAGTAAAGTAAAGTTAATTGAACCAATTGGCCCAGTTGAACCCAGGACCTGCGGTTATCGGGTTGAGCGCTTACTTTACACGATGACCAAGAAAAAAAGCCTATATATATTTTAGCATCTAAGAGAACTGCGAAACAAAAGAGCATCGACAAAAGTAATAAGTTTTACTAACAATATATGAGTCTATGTCGTTTTGAAACTTGAAATAAAAAATATTAATTACCAAATCTCTAATAGATGCTTTAAGTTAACTCAACTATTAAATCTAGGACATTGACTGCTATTCTAACGTCAAACAAAATTAACATTTCAAAATTTAATAAGCATCTTAGAGAAGAGCGAAACAAAACTTTATCAACATATGAGCTCTCTTAAGTGATATCTAGCTTATTCACTGCTATTGTAAATTAAAACAAAATTCAAAATTCAAAATTTCTTCAGCGTCTAAGTAAGAGAACAGCGAAACAAAACAGCATTAACATTAGAAGAGCTCTCATAGGTGCTTTAACCGTTTAAAAGGAAACTTCGTCGAGGGCGCCTCGCGCCGCACTCGTGCGCAGATCGCGCGAGATAGCGCGCCTATCAGATGAGATCGCGCCGGATAGCGGCGCATTCCCACGGCCGCGCTCCAAATTGTTCGCCCGCTGATGCGTAGATAAATAAACGCTTTTAGGTTCGAGAATCTCTGGAGGAACTTAGATTTTTTTCTATTGGATTAGTAATTGTTTTTTTTCGCTAGTGAGTGTGTAGGCTTTTGCGATTTTTAAGTTACGTGGCACGTTTTATGTTCGAAAATGAGGGAACGGTTGGATTTTAATAGTAATAATAATAATTTATTAAATTCAGATTAAAATCAATTTCAATCCATATTTTGTTAGTAAAGAAGTTATTATAGGATCATAGGTAAGCAATGTGTAGACTTACGAGCATTAGATACGTCACGCGTAGTGACATTCATAAGAACTCAATTTTTGAAGCTTAACTAATTAAAAAAAACTTTTGGACAGGATGTTAGCTAGCTATATAGAAGACACAAATAAAATAAAAATAGTTCGTTGCCGTAATATTTTCATAAAAACATTTAACGTATTTCTTTATTAAATTAGCACATCACATCTGCTAATCAATAAACCCATTAATTTTATTACAATTAATAAAATCAAATATAAAAAATACAATGCAGTTCGTTATTAACAAATCAAAACTGACCTCATACGATTACTCGTCCGAGCGCATCGGCTTTAAAACGTCGACCTTTCCGTTTTTTAGAACAAAACCCGATCGGATATCACAAACGAGATCGATAAAACACGTACCGGATCGAATCTCGATCGATACCAAACAAAACCCACTAAACTAATTACTGGAATATTGAGCGTTTCAGAGAGAGCAAATCGAATCCAAATCACGCCCAATCGATAATATAAAATCAATAAAATCATTGCCACAATAAAAATAGAATGGACGCCGGCGCTTTTGATGTCGGCCCGCTTTCGGCTCTCTTTGATGTCCTAATAATGAGACGAAATTAAGTCAAAAGCTCTAAGTGTGTGACGAATGGACTTATCAAATTATTTCTTTGAATTGTCGACGACTGCGAGGCGCGCGATACGATTGTGTGTGGTGTTTATGACGGTGTTACATTGTTGAGTCGTATCGAGGAAATTCCTGCACTATTTCTTGCAACGTTGCTGCGATATAATATGTCATATTAAAAGCATTCATATGTGTTGTAATTATGCGCTGTAGGCCTTTCTCAGTTTGCTGAGGAAGCACTAGAAAACTTTGAAATACCTTCTTGTACAGTTGTCAGAATCAGAAAAAAAACATGTTTAATAAATGCACAACTGTAATTTTAACCCGCTCATTCAGTGAATTTGTGTAAAATTCATATACAATATGTTTTATATTTAATTAGAATATTTTACTTTAGCGGTCTCCTAACAATCCCTCTACGTATTTTGGGGGAAACATTTTCATTTCACATTACACATTTCACATTAACATTAACATTTCACATTTCACATTAACCTTTTTAGTAGTGAGACTTGATTTGAGTGGTAGATCCACGCTGCGTTGCAGCACGAAATGAGTCGGCTCGCCCGGCGTAATACCACCCTCTCACAGAATATCGGCGTGAAACTATGGCACTCGTTGCTGTTGTGTTTCATCTGGTGAGTGAAAGTACCGGAGGCCCATCTCTCACCCTCCCCTCTCCCAATTTCTATTTCCTCCTCAAGATCCAAGTCCTTCCTTGAAACCTTGAGGCCGGCAACGCATCCGCGATTACTTTGGTTTTGCGGGTGTCCATGGTAACCTGCCTGCTCTGTCTCCTTTTAATATAAAAAAAGACGGAAAAGGTTTATATTATATAATAGAATATCAAATTTTATTAAATTTACGCCTTTTAAAATCGCCGCATAGATTTTCAAAGATAGAGACTTTCGTAACAGACGTTTGTAAGGGAGAAAAGAAATGTCCTTCCTGAGTTTCTTGCCGGTTCTTCTCAGAACAAGGTCTCCCGCCCAGAGTAGACTTACGAACCGATGGCATTCATATGAGTGACATTCATATGAGCTAATTTGTAGCCTAAACTGAATAAATGATTTTGAATTTTGAGTTTTAACAAATAATAAATTATTTCTTAATTTGTAATAATAAAAGTAAATAGCAAACTAACAAGATTTATATATTTTGAAATTCGCGAATTTGAAAAAAGACAAATCGTTGAAAAAAATCCACGAGCGGGATTCGAACCTGCAACCCATGACATGCCGGGTCAGGTATACTACCAACTATGCTATCGTGGCCACGATCCCGCTCGTGGATTTTTTTCAACACTTTGTCTTTCTTCAAATTGTAATTTGTTCGCATCAATATTTGCGTAAAATTATATGTAAATAATTCGCGTATTCCGAGCAGCAATACATTTCATATACCACCAAATGCTTTACAGCAGAAATAACTAAAAGGTTGGTAGCCATCCACCTTGCTTTGCTGCGGTAACCCTATCACTACCATCTATGTGTTGATAAGTAAATAAAGTCTTATCTTGAAGTTAACACTATGCCTCCATGACTACGCACGCACTAATGAGATAAAAGCGCAGTACGGAAGCTTTCCCGTAATGGTTACAAGTAGGTGCAGGCATCACTGTTGACAAAAACATTAGGTACGTTAAATAATCTTTTTGGTAGAAGGGTTTTAGTTAGCTTCAAGTATTATTAGTATCGTTTTAAGAGAAAATCTTTAGTATAGCGATTTCGGGGTAATATTAGCATGGTATATAAAATAATCAACTTGGAGGAAGGTTTTTTTTTTGGAGAGAGTTTGCTGATTGCCTCAGACGGCATTTTCAGCTTCACCGGGTTTTTTTTGGGGCGGCGAGGAACGTAAAGGGTCCCTCAAGCCGTGTGAAACGAATCACCTTCGGATGTTTTCTAGAGGGAACGGCATACTAGATTCTCCGAAGGGTTCGGATCGGATCGATTGGAGGAAGGATTTCTGTTTACCCTTTATGAGGCAGTGGCATATATATTGCCACCATATTTTGAACTTTATACAATTGAGATAAGGTCTAAAACCAATGAACAATTTGAACATGCTGTGCCTGTTAAAGGGTTAGTAAGTTTTAAAAGAAGAAAGAAAAGTGGCGCGGCGTGTGGAGTAACATTCGTTACGTAAAATTGTGATGGAACAGTTAGTTAGTTAGTTTAGAATGCATTATTATTTATTTATTTTACAGCCTATATCATCCCATTGCAGGGCAAAGGCCTCCCTTCCCTTTTCCAACATTTTCGGTCTGTAGCTTTCTGGGACCAATCCTTCAAAAATGAGTCCAACTCGTCCCGCCATCTCCGTTTAGAATGCATTATGGTTTTATGAAAAAATTATGGCAAAGTAGCTAGCGTGTTAAAGTAAAGGTCGTGAAAGTTTAGCAACTTTTGTAATGCCGAGTGACATAATGGGTTTATTACCCAATTATTTAATTTTGTTACTATTAACCAGGCAATATTTCCGGTGATGAGAAAAGACAGAGTTTCTTGCGGCTTCTTCTCAGTACAAAACCTGTAGAATTTACGAGATGGCTTAGATTAGACGCTCAAAAAATAAATGTCATTAATATTTTTTAAATTTGAATGAAAACATCTTAATTTTGACTCTAGACAAGCGGTTCAGACCATAACGTTCCCAGAAATGCAAAAGGCATTTTCAATTTGGTTTTCGCTCTAACACCAGCAACCATCACCCATCGCGTAAATGTCCTTAAATAGCTACGTGGCTAACTGCATAAACTTAGGTTAGGACTGACTGTTTCCCTGCTACTGGTAACGCACTGACAGTTATTTATGGGAGGTCCACCCAGCTGACAGTAGAATGTGCTGTCACTAACACCATAAGGAAGCTTATTTAAAGTTTGCCTCTGTGTAGACACTAGACAGGTACTCGTATTGAGTATACGCCTATGTAACTGAACACTTTATAACTTGGTTTTCGTAATTGACTTGTAAGCTATATGACAGCTTTTAACTAGTTGTGATTTTGTTTGAAATCTTAGTGGGGTTTAGTGGAGTGTCAAACGTAAAGAATAGAAGGGCTAAGTTAAATGTACTGGGTACGGAGAGTTATGTATGAAGCCAATGATGAATGTGAAAGAAGCGTAAGATTTATGTGTATGGTAGCAAGTGGAGATGAGTATGTATGCAATTGCATTATTTTTATGGATAGTTTGTTTTGCTGCGCTTATGATTACTCTGAAGAAATGGAATGCCAACACAGTTTTTTTTATATTAACAATAGAATCATTTGTTACTGTCAAATTTTAAATTTTTAAGATTGTATGGACTGCTTATATATTTATTTATTTATACATAATTATGAATAGATATATAAGTAAGTAAATAGCCTATGACCTTCCAACTGCTGGGTAAAGGCCTCTGTCATTGGGATCGGGTCATCACTGCAATTAATGGGTAATGTCTTAAGGCCGGCAACGCGTCTGCGATTCCTCTGGTTTTGCGGGTGTCCATGGGCGGCGGTGATTACTCTCCATCAGGTGAACCGACTGCTCGTTTGCCTCCTTCTTTTATAAAAAAAAAATCACCACGCTTGCCACCACTCACAAGAATGTTAGAAAAGATAAGAAATATAAGAAATGCTTTATCACCTACACATCACACTTTTTGACAACACGTACTCAAATAAACCTCACAAGCATCCATCCATACTCCTTTATTTATCCCGTTCCGACCATTCAACCCAGGGGCCAGACCGAAAATCAGCTCTGAAACTAGACCCTTTGCTTACAAACACAATATTCTTAGTTATGCCTATTTAATCTTAGTTTTCTAAAATATTGTAATTTTTGTACCAATACTTTTTTTAATTTTTATTAGTTTATTGTAGAAATTTGGTAGTTTCGGATAGTCTGATGTGCAGGCGTCAGTACCAAGTATATCCTTATAGTAAGTTTAAAAGTTATTTACGGAAACAATAATACGTATAATAATGCATACGAAATTATATTATTATTATTATATTATATTATTATATCAGCCATAGCTGTCCCACTCCAGGGCAAAGGCCTCCCCACACTTTTACGAAATTACACAAAAATATTTTTTTTCATTCATATAACTCTTGTTTGCAAACCGTTTTTAGTGTGTGAAACTGACAACAGCATCATCCATTTTCTACGCCTTATAGTCACATACCAAGATGAGAAAAAGGCTAAGCTTGCCCTAACCAAAAACGTTGTAATATTAGATAACATCACATGCATTGTTTCGATCCCAAGGTATGTAGCTAAAGCACTAGTTTTATGGAAATCAGGTAGGTACAACGATGGTACCACAACCACCTAGACCCGACACAATATCGAAAAATTCGTTTTCGACATTGACCTGACCGGGAATCGAACCCGGGACCTCAGAGCTAGCGCTGCCCAAAGTCTGGCGTGCAAGCAATTTGGCTACAGAGGTCGTCACGTCGTCATAGTTAATATATTAACACATACACATTTATCTCCTCTTTTACTGTTAGTATACACATCTACAATACTTTTGCTTGCGATTGTTATTTAACTCAAGTTGAATCTCTCAGTTTATCTGAATTTGAACACCAGTTCAAAGACATTGTTCATTTAGTTTATAATAAAGCACGGGCGGAGCGAGCCTGGTGACCCGTTTAACAGGGGGATCTAATCCTATCTAGTTCGGGCACCAGTTCTCTCCAACTTTAGTTTTATAAAATAAGTTACTTACACAAATTATACAATGTAACAATTGGAGAGAAAAATAAAGATTTTTATTATTATTATTATTATTATTATACACGCTACACAGACTACACAGCTCGCTCGTTCACATTATCATACCTGATACACACACTCTATGCCGAATCAGGCATGCTGTTCTTAACAAACAGTTCTAGTTGTGTTAGTATGGGAAAACGGTCGACGTGAAATAAAAAGGCTTCCACACCAGTGGGTGGCAATAGGCTGAACAAAAGTAGTCATCAAGGTAATCTCGCATTGACGTCACTACGTTTCAAAATCGCATCTTAATTGAACGATTATTTAGTTCGGTGGGTGCACTCGCGTTGATGTATAATGAATCAACTCTTGCTGTTAGGATGGATAGTCATTGCAAAATGTTAAATGTTAAATGATTTTGCTTATTTAGTAATTTGGTAAACTTAGAGGCGGGATTAAACTGAAAAAGTAAAGGCTATTTAGTATTTGCCATAGATCACATAATTCCTACTAACTATAGTTGTTGGCGAACGGATACCGGGATACAGTTTATCTTGCTAAATTGCATTTGATTCTTCACCGCAATTAATAAACTATCGCTAAATACGAATTATGTTAGATACACGTACAACAAGAACATCCGTAGGGATGGAGTAAAAAAGAAGAGCGACAGTAACTCAGTTATGACTTCATTTAGAGTAATTGTTCAGTGACTGTTAGTATGTATTCAAAAATGGTTTTCTAAAGTGAATAACAAAACGTCAGGCTAAAATAAAATGTAAAACAAACGGTATTAGATGTATATAATATACAATTTTAATGTCCATTTAAATCTCGCTATCCTTATGGCAATGAGCTTTAAGTACATAAATGTGAATCGAGTAAGAATAAAATTATGGGTGTAGCACATTAACTGTATTATTAGTCTAATGTCACGTATATGCTATAGAAAAATAACGAAATGTTACAATCAATATAATTTCAACTGATTTTAGTTTTGGCGACCACACCACAGTGTCTAATCCACTGTCATCAACGAAAATGCTTGATAAGTAATCGTGTTAGCCGGGTCGGCGGCGCACAGCTCACTCTAATAATGATCAATGATCGGCCTCCGTCGGAAAAATGCCAAATATTCCATACATCACCTCGTACTTTGAATATTGACAGGCGGATGGTGTTTGAGGACTATAGAGCTATGTGTTAATAGACATTTTTACTTGTTTTAATTCTTAATAAGTAGTGGTTTTAAAACCGATCATGATGGTGTTTGTAAGTGTCTCACTGATGGGTGTAAATCTCTTATCATTAAAATGTAGGAACTTCCTCAATAAATGGATAGCTAGCTTTTTCAAATTCAAATCCTATTATAGTAATTCATTTAAACAATTATTAAATAATTCATAACTTGTTTCTTTTTGCATTTCTATGTTGTTTCTAACATAATGTAATCATAGAAACGGAAGTGCGGTATCTCTAATACAAGTATATTTATTTATATGAGCCTCAAAGGAGATTCTTTTACATAGTATTTTAAATGAAAATCTTTAAAATAACAAAATAAATAATGATTATATTTTATTTGTGAATTAATATTATTATTATATTTTTTGTAAGTTATTTCTCAATTTACTTAAATCATTGTTTCAACACGTGAAAATGTAATCATTCTTTTTTGTACATAAGCTTATCTTGTCTATAACATTTGGAACTCTATTAATCCTAAACACCGGGTTAGGTCAAAAACGAAAACTTTAAAAAATCGATTGGCGATGTAACACGAGATCACTTTTGATTACTATTTGTAACGTTTATATTAATCCGATTGAATGGCACTGACGCCGTGACTGACGTGCGATATAACGAGTCTATTTTGTCGGTGCGTCAAATGTAGCGGGCGCAACGCGAACTGACCTTAGGCTTAGATTAGGTTGGTAATTAATGAGTACTAGACTTCACAGTGGTAACGTGGTAGTTTTATATGTTGCACCCAAAACTAATTGGTAATTTGTTTCGAAGATTGCGATTTATTGCGCTAAATTAAAAATATATTTTTTTTCTACCAGTTTAACAGATAACACTTTTAACAGATTTTAGAACTTTCCGATACATATTATTGTAGTATTATTGCGTTTATTTTAAATATTATTTAATTACGATTTTTCGAACCCTTTTCAGAGTCTGTCACAATAAGACTGAGGCTATGGTCGTCCCATAATCAATTTATAACTTGCGTCAATATTTTTTACTCAGATGCGTTCCAAGTCAAGTCAAGTCAATTTAAAAAAATATTATTAGCTTATTAAGGTAAGTACATAAAGCCTATATCAAATTACAACAATGAGGAGTAACTTCTCTCTTACAGCCGTCATGTCACCGTTATTTGTTAGTTCGCATCAATAGCCGTGTATTGACCATACTCGAACGCAGCCGACAAAGAGTTTGACATCTAGCGACCTTTGTGTAATCGATTCGATGTACACTACTTGCAATATCACCCATGCAACCTTCAAAGCACACGCATAAAGTTCATTTTCCAATGTAGTTTCAAGATAATTGTATAGGTATTAATGAAAGATTTGGCGTGATTCCCACGGTTGAACGCCAATATCGGACATACTGATGAAATAATAACTTATGTAATAAGCTGTTTTCACAATGATAGGTACGTTTGAAGTTATCCTCTTCAATATGCCTCGGTAACCGTGATCGCTCAGCAAGAGTTTCGAATACCAGGGGGTCGACCGCCTAACTCTCTCGCTTTCGATCGCTTTGAAGGCGAGGCGAGGAGGAGGCGTCATTTTGTCATTTCGAAAGCAATATGAAAGCAATATCGAAAGCTATAGGCTATAGCTTTCGATATTATTCGATATTATATTAGAAAGCGAGGCGATGGCCTCGCCTTCAAAGCGATCGAAAGCGAGAGTGTTACGCGGTTGAGGGGCAGGTTGGGTCAACTGTGTTCCGGATAACTCGGGTTTGTGATTGTTAATCTGCATTTGGCGAATGTAGTGACAATCCAGTACCCATTAGTTGTAGCCATGTTGGAGTTCTTTGCTCAGAATTGTGACAGTATAGAGGAAAATTACTAATTACTTTTTACAAAGATTATTGCTATAACGCCTTATGTTACACATCAATTGTCTCGTTAACCCATCCAGAAAGCTAAAAAGCCTGTTTTAAGTATGGATTCATATTATGGAGCGTAGTGTTATAGAGCTGTGTGGTTTGAATCATGATTCCTCGTATTTAACACAAGAATCTATCCGTTCGCCAACTGACGACGCTTCATAGTACCTCTTACTTAAATCTGGTTTTAGATTGCTTTAAACTTTTTGTAATGAAGTTTTAATTTAAAGTTTCCCAAAATGGATAGAGGTTATCAGCAGTCTAAAAGCGTCCCACTACTGAGGCTCGCAGTTTGTATGTCCTTTTTTAACGGTAGGAAAATGCATTCCGTATTATAAGGGCCCAAGGAAGGCCCAAGGGATATGTGGGTCTCCCACACTCTCGACATAGTTTTATTGGGGTTTACCTATTGACATCACCACTGTTGGGTTAAAATTAGTCTCATCGTTTAGCGACCGGGCCAGGAGCAAGACCCTTTTCTCATAAACAAAAGCATATGTAAGGGGCACTGCAGTGTCGTTAGTTTAAAACATAATTTGTCATTGTGTTGTATCGTGCTGCGTACCAATACCCCCATACAAAAATAAAACTTCTTAGAAAAAAATTGGCAAAATAATTTGCAAATCAGACCTTACATTATTCCGCCAGTCGCCAAGGGATTCCAAAGTCGACCAAAAGCCTAATTCAAATTCGTAACACAAATAAAGGATTAACAAACGATGCTTATGCACCCCGCGGTTTGTGTAGCGTTGTCATTATCACTATGACGGAAGACACTACACATTCCGTATTCTGCGAGACTGTCCCACATTAGCAGTTGTAATAATGACTGCTGATGTGGCTGCTTTTTGGTCAGGAAGAATATGATGGTGGTGATGTCCCTAAAACTAAAAGAAGAAGAAGAAGCAGTAACAATGTAACAATCGCTGGAAATTTTAAGTAAAATAATCTCGCTAATTTGTAATACAACTTTCGGAATAATTTTTATTTTATGTATGTATTAAGTAAATAAGGCAATGCAAGCAATTTACAAAAATAAATTGTAAAGGTACCATTAATTGAAAGGGCTAGAATATAAGGGTATAGTTTTATTATTATGGCTTAAAACTAATAAAAATATTTTGCTTCTGTTTAAGAAAATACTTTTCATTTACTTGAAATTTCTATTCTAATAAATATATAAATTTATGTATTTAAAATACATATTATGTAGTCTAAATGTGCATAATTTATTAATGTTTATAACCTTATACCTACATTACACGTTCCAGTTAATATAACAAATGGATTAAAAAATAGTTATGTAGTTTTTGTTTAAATATTCTCAATCTTTTATTTCAGCATTCTCAGTGCCTCACCCTTCCCTTTTTAATACCGGTCTTATTTTGATTCGTAAAGTTAGCTACCCTAACAAAGACAAACGGTCGGGCATAGACAAAAAACTGAGTAGAACAGTTGATTGTGAAGTCAAAACAGTTTTGTTTCTGGGAAGCTCTACGGGTGTATAGCGAATCCTTAATTTTGTCTACTTTTGTGTACAGGTTGTTTAAAGTTAGCAATATTTAAACATGATAAACCTATATAAAATACTATTTAAAAAATTTGTTTCCCAGAATTTTTTGACAGTTAATTAATTAGGGCCGTAACTTTTACGGGCATGTGTCTAGCCACTTGTTTGTACCGAAAATGAATATAACAGTTCAGAGCAGTCGATTTTCCTCAGATGGACCACTTTTAAGTATTTGACCACCTGTTGTTATTATGTTATTTTGACATTAGAATTAGAAGATGCAAATAGAAATGAATTACCTGAATGAAACCTTAATGATTTTTAGAATATGTAGCCATGGTAAACCAAATATTCAAAGACGATTCAAAATCGCTTATCTAATAAGTTTACTTGAATAAAGATTCATTTCATTTCATTTATGATATTTTGCGACAAATCAAAGTGTTTAAATCTAAATAATTTCACATAACGAAGTTTCTATACGAATCAGTAATGGTACCTCCGTCATAGATATAGTGTCATTGAACAGATCAATGTTATAGTTATTATGCAACGTGTTTACTGAAAACCAAAATACAAGTCGTACAAACTCGCATCACTCCCACTTTTATACGAGCACAGAACATTTCCCAACTTTCAAATTCATATAAAACATTTAACGAACAAACGATTCAATAAATCATCAATTAAATGGTCGTTCAGCTACTTAAACACGCTGTATACACGACCTGTCATCTCAAAACTCCGACTCAGCCCCATGCTGTTAAAAAAAATGACCCATAATGAGTCGTAAATATTCCATAATCTGTCATAAGAATGAGTAGCTCCGAGTTGTCACTGGCACGTATAAGTAAACTTTTTTTTATTACACAATAACATTTCCGACCTTATTTCTTGAATAATAAGATGAAATATTCTTTTTTAATGTTCAACCTTATTGCTGAGTAGTAAGAGCTATTGAGTATCGATGACAGACCGTGGCCTGTTAAAGGATTATGAGGATGAAAGGGATGTCATTTGTTGTGGTCACTGGGTGTAAAGATTTATTGTGTTTGGACAACTCAATTTACTATTACCGTTTCCGATGTTTTTGTGGACAAGGTGGTATGACGTAGCGACACAGAATAATATACAGGGCGTAGCGGCTAGTGTTTCCAGGATTGATGGGTAAGTACGAGTATAACGATCAGTGATAATAGTGTGTACACACTATTAGCACTGATCGTGCGTTTTTGACCCAGAGGCGTTATTTAATATCCAGTGACCCGCCATTGCGATAGTATCAATTTGCAAGATCATGTGCGCCATGGAGCTCCTCAAGGACCCTGTACCACGCACCACGCACTCCTCAGTCGCAACACGCACCCCGCACCACACACACCGCACCCTGCACCCCGCCCCACGCACCCCGTACCACATACCCCGCACCACGCACCCCGTACCACATACCCCGCACCACGCACACCGCACCCCGCACCAAGCACACCGCACCCCGCACCATGCACCCCACACCACACATTTCGCGACCCGCACCAAATACCCCGCACCATGCACCCCACACCCTGCTCCACGTAATCCCGCACAGCGCACTCGACTCCACGCACCCCGCATCACACACCCCGCACTCCGCACCCCGCACCAAGCACCCCTCACCGTCCACTCTACACTCCGCACCACGCTCTAACCACCAGCTTCATGCTAACCACACCTCACCCCGCACGCACCCTCCACTCGTCAACCCCACCACGTACCACGCACCCCGCACTCCGCACCACGCACACCGCACTCCACACCACGCACCCCGCACTCCGCACCACGCACCACGCAATCCATCCACGCATCCACCATCTAGCTTCCCTTCAGGGTTCTGTGCGGAGTCACGGAGTCCCACCATCGATTAAACATGAATGTAAGTCGTCTCATATTATAAGTCCATTTAATTTATCCAGAAACTGTACGCAAACTACACATCCCGTGTAACTCGATAATACAGTAGCAACATTTTAGCGTTCGCTTTGCAAGTTAAATGTGGCTCCGCTGCTTAAGCGCCGTGTCAATGATAAAATAATTTGTTTTTTAATGTTGTAAAGCGAACTGGAGATAGCTAACTCGACGGAGTTTATTTGTGTAACTAGTCTGTGGTGACAACTTGACAACAACGTTAGATATAATCAAATTATTTAACTGCTGAGGACGGTGTCTAGACGATCATGATACTTGGTCCTGATTTAGGTTTCTTATGTCATTATTGAACGAAAGTAATTTTTCGTACATGTTAAACTGAACAAAATTTATTTTATAAATATATGATGATGATGATGAATAACAATAATAATAATGAGTAGTAATAAATGGTATACCCCCAACCCCTTGCCCTATATCTTTACTGAGACCTCACGCGGACTTCCTTAGAGAATTTAAAAGTGATATTGCACTGATTTGTTTCATTTGTCACCACTCATGCACGTTCACAGAAGCATAATGGTTAGAAATCCTTCAAAAATCTGTCAATGAAAATCATTTGTTAATGAAAAAAATCATTATTTTTTTATTAACAGATTGATCGCTGCCAGGCCCAGACACAATAGAAATTCAATAGTTTGTTGGTCAAATTGCGTTTAAGGTGATAAACAAATTTTTTTTTAAAAATTAAACAAAATCGCATTCTTGACTCTTTTCTTTCCACCAAGAAGTCTGATATATGCATTTCAGACAGAACATTAAGCCACAAAACAAATACGATCAACGTTCAAAACGTGTAGGTCGTCGTATAAAATTAATATCACCGCGTCTGCATTACACAGTTGACCGCGGAAGTGTAAAAATATAATCTATTTTAAACATTTGTCGTGGCGTTCGCCTCCCTTAGAGCCTGCGTAATGATAGGCTGCGGTCTGTACGGTTTAGCGGTTTGTCTGTTAGTTTGTTACTGTTAGGTTTCTCTTTAGCGTACTGATCTAGGTTGTTGAAAGGCTTTTGAGTAGCATTGGCGACATAATTACGTCTGTTTTTAAAAAAAAAATCATCAATTATTTTATAATTTCATGCTGTAATTGAGCTCTTATGAAAGACACTACGTCATCGGTTCGTTCGTTCGTTCGTTCTGGAGACTTTGTACTGAAACTGACTAAGAACCTGCAAGAAGCCAAATGCCTTACATACTTGTCATACTAACAATAATTTTTAATCTATACATATAAAATGCTTTGTCCTGAATGACTGACTGACGGATCAACGCATGTGTGTCTAAATCAGAGTTTAAGTATACCCTAACTATCCTAACTAATAGTAACCTAACTTAATATGCGAAAATGAGTTTGTTATTTGTTACGCTTTCACGCGTACGATCAACGATTTGTTTGTTTTGTTGTCATAGAAACTGTCAAAGCGGTACGAAGTCCGTTGGGTCAGATAGTTTCCTTAAAATACTATTTATTGGTATAAACAAACAAAACGTAGCTACTTGTTATAAAACACTCTTGCTATAATAACAATGGTGTTCCTATTTTAAGTCTGCTGGTAAGCTCTTCTAAGTCGGACGCAAAATAACAATGTAGTGAGTATGGTTGTATATAATATTACGCAAATATTGTTGCGAACAAATTACAATTTGAAAAAAGTCAAAGTGTTGAAAAAATTCTTCGATAGCATAGTAGGTAGTGCACCTGACCCGTGTCTTAGGGTCTTAGGGTGCGGTTTCGAATTCCACTCGTGGAATTTTTTCAAAACTTTGTCTTTTTTCAAATAACAATTTAGTGATTTTGTTGTTATTCCTATGAGGTAAGATGGCCAGATCCTCAATGGTCAGGGATACCGTGTGAACTTCAACTTTTTTTTTCCGATTAGGCGAGAGAAAAGTCAAGCATATTAGATGAAGTTTCTATCTACGATAAAGGTACACTCGGCAATTGAAGGTCACCAAAACTAAACTAATAAAAGCCAGAACAGAACGCATTCCTTAAGATGTTTACGCTAAGAACTTTACTGCTTCCCTTTCCTCAGTTGTAATGTCTATTTTATTGAGAACCGTCTTTCCTAACGCGTACCTAAAGACATGAGCTCTGTTTAATTTTGTGGATTAGGTTAGGTGCTAATAAAGAGAGTCGATCATTTTAATGTTGTTAACACGTAGGATTTTCCCGTGTGAAGGTGTGGTGTCGTCAACTCTGACTTTAGACCCGATACAAATGCCTACAACGAGAAACGACTGTATTGTTACAATCCACTTAATATTTTATCTATATATTAATACGTTAAGCAAAAACTTTGTACCCTTTTTTACGAAAATTGCGCGGACAGAGGAGTATGAAATTTCGCACACTTATAGTTTATATAGAGAAGGATTGCAGAATGTTAATATTTTTTTAAAGTTATGCATAAAAAATACATTCAATCAATAAAACAAACATTAAAAATCAAAAATCAAAAATCAAAATAAATTTACACACACACTACCATGTATTTGACACACACGCATACTCTTTTCAAAAATTTCAAAAATGGCAGAGGAGCGGCCGAAATCTGTCAATGCCAATCCAAACACACATTCTATCTTTTTTAATTTTTCATTGCTTAGGAAACAATCCGTGCAGCCTTAATAAAATTACGGTCGAATTATGACCACTGGGCGACCACTAGTTTTTATAAAATTACGAAATTGACCCAGCCAGGAATCGAACCTGGGTCTTCCGCAATCCGGGCGGCAGCACTGACCATTATGCTACCGGGAAGGCTGACTTAAGCAATGAATTTTTTCACTGCTTTGATTTTTGACTGCTTTTTAGCGGCAGTAGTGCCATCTATCCAACGTTTATTGCAACCGATTGACTATAAAGATTCTTTTTTACAGATGAAATACCACAAATTTGATAACACAACGCTATAGTAAATTGCTGCACTTTAGCTGAATTAAATATTTGATATAATAGAGAATAGATTTAATATATTAGAGTAAAAAAAAATTAAATGCCTACCCGACCCAGCCAGGAATCGAACCTGGGTCTTTGGTCTGGCCCGGATTGAATATTTAATTCAGCTGAAGTGTTGCAATTAGCACTTAAAAATAAAATGCAAAAATTAGTTTAATACTGTTAACAAACAAATGATATACCTGTTAATAGTTTCTTGAACTTAATATATCAGTGAAGTTTTCGTTCTAACAAATATCGAAACATTTAACTGTAATATTGCTTCATTTATTTACATCAATATTGAGATCCTCATCAACACTGTCGGTTTGTTGATTAATCGATGATTTAATTAATTCTGTTAAAACCCATGTTTGTAAAAAAAACAATGATGGACATTAGAAGGGCAATGTTGACGTCTAGCTTCGTAAACACGATATTATTCTGACATCATGTTGTGGAAGCATGAACTGAATACTTACTATATGATATGTAAACAGTTGTTATGTAAAATTATTTTGAAATTTTTTGTTTGTTATGTAACTGAGCCAGCAAACGAGTAGGTATACAGAGCAGCTAAAAGTGGACCCCGCAGCCTCTGGACGCTTGCGACACTAAAGGTATCTTGCACGCGTTGCCTACCCTGAAGATTCAGTATTTATGCGTACTAGATTTAAGACACTTCAAACCGAATAACAGAAATACAAAACATTTGAACATACATAGTTTTCAAAAACTACTTGCCAAAGACATTGTACTTATATAAATTGTTACTGTATTTGTGATCTGGTTTGTTTCAATTGTATCTGATTTTGAGATTTATTATTATTGATCCAATAAGGCAACGAAAAATAGCCAAAGGGGAAATTATAGTTAGTTATTGTTTATGTTTTAGTTATACATTTGTGTATTAGTTAGTTACATTACATATAATTTTTTAAGTTGCATATCCGTTATGGGTATACTGTTGTTTTAATGTTTCTTCATGTTTTTTTATGCTTTTTATAATGTTTTTTGTGCATTATCATCTACACAATTTGTACACAGTATGATACGGCAATAAATGATATTTCTATAATTATTTACATATATTTTTAAGCAGATAATGTTGCGAACAAATTACAATATGAAAAAAGACAAAGTATTGAAAAAATTTCACGAACGATAGTGTTGATTAATTTCGGCGAATTGGATTGAGCCACGATAGCATAGTTGGCAGTGCACCTGACCCAGCCTGACCCTGTCATGCGGGTTCGAATCCCGCTCGTGGTATTTTTTCATCACTTTGTCTTTTTTCAAATTTATATTTCTATTTCTATTTCAAATAACTTCATCATCCAGTGCATGTTTGTATACAATTTAAGCATAATGAAGTTTTACAACAATCAAATCGTGTTTATAAAAATCAACCCAATTACAAAAAGCTTAGGTCAAATTAAGAAAAAGATATAAAAACGATTTCAATAAAGGTTTTTGTTCGGTGCATCCTGATCGAGCGAAAAAATCAATTTGGCTGACTCGTACCGATTTGAAAAGGTTAAACTTTTGTGATTGAGTTTTGGTAAAAAATGGTGCATAGATTGATTGAAGATTGGGTCACTTTGTTTGTTGCACCAATCAGCATCCATAATAAAAGTATAGTATCTTTTAAGTACAGTAGAATAAACAAAGACAATTGATTATTTACATAAAATTTTACGCAAATATTGTTGCGAACAAATTACAAATTGAAAAAGACAAGGTTTTTTTCAAAGACAATTGAGCTTTAAGATGTAGGATATGTAGGATAGGATATCGAAATTTAAAATAATTTTTTCAAAGTAATTTTGGCGAAATGTCCTTTAATAAATAAATAAATAAATAAATAAACTTTCCTACACTCACACCAATTATCTAGCCCAAGAGAAGCTTCGTTATGAAACTCGTTAAATGGTTACTAGACAACGGATAAACATACTTAAAATGCTTAAATAAAATAGATACTTATTATAGGTATATAGAAAATACCCAGACCCGAGACAATTTAGAAAAACAATAATTTCTAAATTGACCCGACCGGGGATCGAACCCGGAACCTCAGATATGGCGACACCATGAAAACCGGTGTACAAACCACTCGACCAAGGAGGTCGTCTAATGACTATGACTAAGAAAATATGTAAAATTATATTTATACATATATTTATTATTTACCGTGTTATAATGTAATATAGTTATAATGGAGTGTACGCTACGTCCATTTCTTCTGCTATCTTCTATCGTTTGTTCACGATTAAGCTGAGAGTCCTAATTTGTATTTTTAAATAAACGCGAGTAGACCAGTAAAAGATGTTTCACATCGTATTCCTTAATTAGGGTGTAGATTTGATACCGATTTAGCGGCCATCTTAACCAGCGGGCTTAAAACGAATCGCTCCAGTAATGACGGCGCGTTTGGACCCGAACTGTTTGTAATTTTCGAATCATTAGTGTGGACCAGTGGCTACCGATTACCGATTGTCAGTTTTTTATGTTGATGTTGGGGATCCTTCACGTGTGTTGGGTTAAGCTGGTTTTTTAATTTATTTATTACTCTACTGCGAAGCGCTAGGTCTTCACCTCGGCAGAAGGTCGTAGATTGCTTCACCTGGCTTTCTTAACTGAGCTGGCTATCTTATCTCTTACTGTCGGAGCACAAGTATGCGACTAACGTTGTTGTTATGACGACATGTTTAGATAATATGATGGTGGCTAATCAGAATAACTACAAATCTTTAAGGCTTGTTAATATAGGGGTATTATTTGTTGCTTGGTAGCAAAACTATGTATTTTAGTACCAAGTTTATTTTTTTATATTTCTTATTGCTTATTACTTATACAAACAGTTATTGCGATACTATGTCGACCTGCTTGTGAATAGTATGTCCTTACATACGGCATAACTGAGCGAATAACATTTTTTATAGCCAACTTCTTGTTAGGTGTAACAGGTTGACCGCCGTCGGGGCCAGACACAATAGAAATTCAATTGTTTTTCGGTCAAATGGTTCCAATGGGTCCCAGGTTCGCGTATTGGTGCCGTTTGCGATTTTCAGCTCAGAATTTTGACAGGTGGATAACCAAGTGTTACTCGCATCTGCCTTGCCCGACAACTCTACGGGAACCCCAAGGATGGGTAGATAATCTTCCTGTATTGGTTGTTCGTTCTATGAGCAGATGACAAAAACGCTGGCAGGGCCACGCTGGACAAATTTCTATTTCCGAGGCCTCCCAATCGTACAGGAAGTAAAGCCTGTAGCCATATGCGGTCGTTCATTTGACAATTTAGAATTTGAACAAGAGTATTTTCAATTAAATTATCTAAGTTGGACAACAGAGCAGGAAACAGCCAGAGTTGGGAGCATCGAAGAACATAAGTAAATTTTAGAACGAAAAGACAAAAACGTATTATTTATATTTATGAATTATTTTCTTCTTAGCATATGTGCAGGAGGCGATAAGCAAAAGTTAAAAATTGTTCCCAACTCTGCCAACTTCCTTATATTTTTATATCTTGCTCCTTCAACTGAGAAACTGATGAGTTATTACTCTATAATAACCTAATAATTGAGTCGAGGTACCAACGCTCCGGTTCTGCGGACGATTGAAATATTTTGCACATGTTTTTTGTGGCCATTTTGAAATTGCAGTCCCAGTTGATGCATTAATAATTTAAATGTAGAGCGGACGGTAATGGCGTTCACATTATTTTAAAATAAAGTTTTTCTCATACTTTCTTGTAGCTTCGAATCGTTTGGATCTCCGATTTTATAGTAGTTATTTTTGCACAACGATCCTGATGGATCCAAGTGCTACTGAGAGAAGGAAATCTGGACTACAACTAGGGAATGGCCACTCGGCAGGTCCTACAAGTATAAAGTTATTATTTGGAAGATAAATTAATAGCGATACTACAATTAGCGCATTGCATGTTTTATAGTTCTCCAGTGCTACTGGAAGAGGAAAACCTCAGAAGTCTCCATTCAGATTAGATAAAAATTAACTTTAAATATGTTGCTAAGTTCTATTTTCAAGGTTTTCTAGTGATACAAGAAAGGTACTACCTATAGTAGTGATGTACAGTTATAAGCTATTAAATTTATACAAAAAGAAACAATATAAATAAGAGCGTTATAAATACAATTAATTTTGGACTACAGTTGTCTACAAAAAGCATAGTTTGCTCTCAAAAGCTTCATATTAAAAACCAGATGTCATGACTTAACATTGAAGATTTATAAAGATCGCCTCTTCGACGTAAACAAGGTCCATTCATTTTGGGAACATCGTTGTTTAAGTCTGTTCCATTTGTAGTGATTTTGGAGTACATACATTTTACATTTACATTTAACTGTAACAAATGGAAGTTTTAAAAAGGTTTTGTGTTGGAACAATAAACAAGGGACATTTCGAAAGAGAGTTTTCTTCGTTCGAAAGTTAATTTAGTATAATTCCAAATATAAAACAATAAATAATTTGTTCCGTAATTTTAAAAAAATGTGAAAAGGTTTTTTAATTTGTATGTAGTTTTTAGGATTCAATAAGCTTGTATTTTTAAATGGAAATTGATCTTATTAACATTTAATAGAATTTAACAATATGTTAAAAGTTTGCCTGGTAGTAGGATTTTGACCAGAATTCGACTGCATGACGATCACCCTTATAATTAAGTCTGCCGCCACACGGAATTCATCATCATCATTTCATTTTATGTCCTCGCTGCTGGATCACAAGCCTTCCCTTTTGATGGATAGATGAACGGGCCACAATCCAAAACGTAGGCCCAGTGCGTTGCGGTGCTGTGGTTGTTACTGCTAATGCAGCCAGGACCAACGGCATTAAGTGGCTTCCCAAGCATGGAGGTGCTCGAGATGATATATGTTTGGTCACTCATCAGATAACCGGCTTTTGCGAAAGTTGCTTAGCTATAGCAATCGCAGACCGGTCGCGTTAAGCACTGCGCCATTGAGCTCCTCAACCCATGCGGCATTATTTTGAAGTATTTCAGGAAGAGTACCTACTAGAACCTACGAAATTAAAAAAAAGACGAATTAACACTGAAGGAAAGAACCAAGAAGCTCGATGGCGCAGTGGTTAACGCTCCGGGTTTGCATTGCTAAAGTTAACCAAATTTCGCAAAGGCCGGTCATCGGATGGGTGACCATCTCCAGCTCCTCCGTGCTTCGGAAGCCACGTAAAGCCGTTGGTTCCGGCTGCATAAGGAGTCGTTACAACAATCAATCTGCACTGGGTCTGCGTGGTGGTTTATGTCCTGTTCTCGTTATCAATTCATAGGGAAGGCTCGTGCCCCAGCTGTGGGGGCATAAACAATCATGAGCTGGTGATGATGGTAGAACACTGAATATTCAGGATCATGGCCTTGATACCCTTGCTGTTGCAAGCGGGCTGCGGTGACCACGTTACATAGGTCGTGTTGCAAGCTCGTTTGCCGGAACAGTATATAATATAAAAATGTTTAAAAATGTAAAAAAAAACATACATAAATTATACACAAATAGAGTTATTGGTAAGTTTGTTATTATTAAGAATCAGTACATATTAGCGCTACAACTCGCGAACATTACTTGGAACGGAACTATCGATCAAGCCGTCGACGCTCTGGCTTGACGTAAGCAGTCGCAATCGCAATTGAACCTGTCAATTGACTGAACTGGGGGAAATATTCCATCACAAGGCAAATAGTTCTTACAAATAGATCCTTGGTTTTGTAAATTTACATAATTGCTCTACGGTGTTAGATTGAATTCAAAGCAGACGGCATACTAAAAAGGCTTATTTTCCTAATCGAAAATTAGCTTTAATTGTGTTAGTCACTGTGGAAACTATTAGTATGGAAACATTTAAAAAAAGCTGATAACTATAAGTTTATCACGACTCTACCGAGTGTTATTTCAAAGAAATAGTAATGGCGATAGCTTTAATTCACATTAAATCTTGGAGGCGTGCGGCTCTACGACTTTGGCCTCATTAGCATAGACAAAAAACAAGTGAAGTCAATAAGAAAAAACTAGACGCCATGTCACCCATTCAAACATCCCGTGTTCGAAAACGCTTCGAAATTCAAAATTCGAAATCGTATCGCGTCCTGACGTTTCCTCTACGTGCCGTTTCCGGCGGGCGCACGCGCACCTCGAATCTGTAATCACGCGCGCTTTTACATACTTTTTTTATTTTTTTTATTTATATGCATCCTGTGCTTTGATTGATAGTGGTGAGATAGACTGGCGAAGGTACCATTACGCGCGTCGCAGGGTTCCATTGATAAATTAGCTTAGTTCTTGGGTCGGCCATTTTGTTTAGCGTGTGCTGACATGCGCTCGCTACGATTTGTCGTTACAGTTTTGTTTGTTTTTCGAAGCATCCTGATTATGAAAAGTGTACTGCTCTGCGATCGCTATATATGTGATTATGATAAATTGTTTCTGGTTCGGTTGTTAGCATACAATTGTAATTGTATTTGTGTTTGATTTTTATTTATTTGATGAGACATCTAGTAGATTTTTAGTGGCTTGATGTAAGTTTGGTGCATCGTCGATGTCATTTGGAAATTAGATTTACTTAAAAATAATAACAGCATTTTGATCTAGTGGAAAGATCACGGGTCATATTTCCCAATTGCATAGTTAATGTTAGAATAATTTTCCATCATAATTGGTAGTGTCGAATCCATTAGTTGTACCGCCGCTCGCTTAAAATGTATCACGTCCGTGATTGGTCGTTGACAGATGACTTCATCGGTGGAGCGCGCCCGCGAGGAGCGTGCGTGCATTACCGGCATTACTGCTAATACCGTCGACGGCCGGCCCGAATGTAATTGCCTTAATCAGAGTGCTCTTGGTACTTAGTATTATTCATTATCACCATTACCAGCTCTTTTTAAGTCCCCATTGCTGAGGACCAAACTTTCCATAATATGGCTAGCATTTTAATTAGTTTTGATTTAGAGTAGCTTGGGTGTGTCATGCTCTCTTTATTGTCTCTGCGGTGGTGGCGTGTGCGTCGGGTCGTTACGTTCCCTAGGGTTGAGCGAAGCGATGGCTGATTCTAATTATGTCATACACTGAACGGGTGCCGCCTTGGGAGCTGGTCTGCTCTTGCATACTTGTCTTATTTTTATTATTATTAACTATAGTTTAACTTTGTTTTTTTTTTCGACAGTTTTTGACTTTTATTAGTACTGTATGTATAATTGGTAACTGATGTAAATTTGCAAACTTAGATATATTTTTTTCTCTTTTGTTTTTTATACATGTTGTGACTGTCCTTTATAGTTTGTGCTTTTATTTGTAATGGAAAGTGTCCTTTTATGATAGGGCATTTTCTAATATTTTTGACGCTGTAAGGGAGAAAAGAGCTTGACTCTTGCTGAGTTTCTTGCCGGTTCATCTCAGTACAAGGTCTCCGACCCAAAGTAGACTTACGAACCGATGGCATAATGACGTTCATAAGAGCTATTTGTAGCCTAAACTGAATTAATTATTTTGAATTTTTTTTTTTAATTTTGGTAGCTGTGAACGACTGCTTTTGACTTTACATTAAATCCCAAGTACGATGGAGTTCGATATGATATATTTTTTGTCAGCTATCCGATGAAGATCCGAAATTAGCTTAACCTCAGCAAATAGCAGACCAAGCGCGTTCACAATTGCGTCATCGAGCTTCTTATTGTTAATGGTTGAAGCTTCTTTCCAGGTTAGGTAATTGGTACGTATTGCCGACTCCAGTACTCCTACTGCCAGCCGCTTAATTGTATCACGTCCGTGATTGGTCGTTGACAGATGACTTCATCGGTGGAGCGCGCCCGCGCGGTGCGTGCGCGCACTGACGGCGTCGACGAATGGCCCGAATGTATTTGCTTTAATCAGAGTGCTCTTGGTACTATTAAAAGCTGAGGTGAATTAAGGAAGTACCAATTTACTTATGCTCTTCCACTCTATAGAGTGTATGTGGATATACCTACACTGGAATTGTTATTGAATTAAAAATAATACTAGCGACCCGCTCGCGGCTTCGTCCGCTTGAGTGAAAACCCGTATCTGACAGCAGCGCCACTTACCAGGTCCAATTGTGTTTTCAAACCATCCAGGAACCCATTGGAATAAACACACAAAATTTCATCCAAATCGGTGCAGCCGCTTAGAAGGAGTTAGGTGACAAACACACGTACAGAAGAATTATATATATTAAAAAAGATAATATATTTTATTATACGACCGACCATAACTTTGTCAGCGTAAACCGTTATACCTACGTCAGACTCATCTGAAAATCAGTGTTACAGTTTCTTCAAGCTGCAACTTATGCTGACAGGAGTTCAATTCGGCGTAACATTATAATTTTAGTTATTATTAGCGACTGTTCCACACCTATTAGTCATAGCGTGATGTAATATAGCCTATAGCCTTTCTCAATAAATGGACTATTCAACACAAAAATAATTTTTTAATTCGAACCAGTAGTTCCTGAGATTAGCGCGTTCAAACAAACAAACAAACAAACAAACAAACAAACAAACAAACAAACTCACTTTATTTATTTTCTTTCTTAAAACTAGATTTTTACAATATTTTTATATAAAACAACAAAACAAAAACCTAATCCTAGAGTACCACCAGTAGCGGGGCAGAGCCCAAGCTACCGGTGGTCAGCTATCCAACTCCTGGGCAAAGGCCTCTCCACACTTTTTCTACACCTTCCGGTCCGCTGCCAACATCACACCATTCCTTCATGAGCCCATCAATGTCGTCCTTTTAATTTTAAGTATTAGTATTATTGTTAGAACCTAAGCACAACTGTGCTACGTCCAATTATTGTTTTAAATTTGAATATAGTACAGACATTCTCGAAATAAAATGGGTGATACAAAACAAACATTTGTTAAAAAATTTGTTAGGTATTACAAAACGGGAAACCAAATATTAAATGTTCTGCATTCGCATGGCTTTTTTAAATGACAAATTCCAAACAAGCACAGTACAAACATAACTCGCAAACACACATACAAAAAAAAATGCTTGAATCACCACTTCTGAATCTGATCAATTACAACGAACTCCAAGTACAACCTCCATTGTAGAACAACGTCAACAGGCGTAAACCGCACCAGAATTGGATTGTAACAATCCAATTCTGATTCCCGACACAGGCCGATCACTATGCCGATCACACGCGGCCGCTATAGAGGGCACGTTGCTATAGCAGATATAATGATCTATATACGAGGTGTACACGAGCGGAGAGTCGCCCATTGAATCTTTAATGTGGGAGTGTGGGGGCAAAGATGATAAAAAAAAACAATTTAAGAAATGTAGGTAGAAATCTGGATTATTCTGGTGAGTCGTTTTGGTTTGCACAATTGGAGTTTTCAGTAAAGTAAAATATAAGATAACTACAACCAAATGTTTAAGCTTGTAGGACAAAGTGTTATCAAATAGGTATCTATTTTTAAAATGTCTGTATTTCAAAATCTTAAATTTTATAAAGAATATAAAAAAAATACATAGAGATGCTTTGAATGGGTCGGCCATTCAAAGCATCTCTATGTATTTTTTTTACAATTTTTTTGTGTTTGTATTTTATTCGATAAGCATGATAGATAACATAAACCAACTAAACTAAGTCTAAAGACCGTATTGTCACAAATAATAAAAATAAAAATAAAAATATATTTAGATAAAATAAACAATTATGATTAGTTAATTGAAAATTAACAAAGCCGTTATAATAATGTCAACAATAAAATATAAAATAAAAATAAAACTGTTTAGTATTCTGCTAAACGGCGTTATTGAGGTAAAATAAGTAGGCACACACAAGTAGTAACACACAACGCTTGTGTTTCGTATCTACGACTTTGTAATCTTTGTCGATAAATTTAAAAACTTCTATTTAAATGTCCTATCACAAGAGTGAAGATACGATCTTTATATACGGGATTTCCGGCGTCTGCGGCGTATTCTGAGATTGCTAATTTTTAAATAATGTAAGACACGATTAGGAACATGACGATTTTAGTTTGTTCGTGTTCCAGGTGTAACTTCGACGCGTGGGCAGGTTATGGCAGTTTCTAAAGGATTCGTTAAAGGTGTTTCAAATTTTCAAGTATTCTAGATAAACTATTCCTTAAACTTGTTTTCTCTAAATATTTATAAAATACAGTAAAAAAAATAAATGCCTACCCGACGCAGTCAGGAATTGAACCTGGGTTTTCCGCAATCCTGGAATCTGACCATTATGCTCCCGGGAACGACTGACGTAAACGACTGACGTAAGCACTGAATTTTTTCTCTGCTTTTGCCTGCTGGGTCGGGTACGGGTAGACATTTAATTTTTTCAGTACATTTTATAAATATTTAATTCAACATAAGTGCAGCAATTAGCACTTAAAAATAAAAAGTAAAATTTGTTTTCTCTAGATTGTTTTTTCTAGTTTACGCGAGCACTACACACTGAAATACAACGTGAAACATTTTATACGTTAGAAAGGGGCTAGTTTCGAATCAAGTGTATATAACATTGATCACAGCTCCTGTTCTTTAAAGTTGTATTCCACATGTAGTTCTACGGTATGACTCTGGAGGGAATCGCACTAGAGACGCCAAGATTGCTAGGGATACCCATATTTGCAGCTACTGTAGGATTTATAACTGCGATCAATGTTACACATAAACCAAAAGTAACCCCATTCTACGTACGTATTCTTGCACTACAGTGCACTTGGGAGGCACTATTACCAGCAGTGAACGGATGTAGCCTGATGATGATGGTGACATTTATACGTCTCTTTTTGACCATGGACCCTGGACTTTATTTTTCTGGATCTTTTTGACCGAGAGTTTGAAAAAAAATATTACGTATAATAATTTGTATTTGTAATTTTATTTGTTTAATTTTATTTTATTAAGTGTAATTTAATTTAAGTAATTGATTTAAATTTAATATTTGTGTATTTTTAAATTAATTGTGTTAATGACTCAAGTTAGTTGAAATAAATTTATTCATTCAATAAATGCAAGTAGACACGCACGTGTGTTTTTTTAAATCTTACGCGTAAGCACAATGCCTTTATCTCACCTGATGTTAAGTGATGATAAGGCCAATTGGCTACTGAGGTACTGGCTATCTTGTCACTAGGTGCCGGAACACATTAATGCTACAAACATTGATGTTATGGCGGCATATTTAGATACGATGGTGGTGGTAGCTTGCCAGACGGACAAACACTACTTACCACCAACTAAACCAAGTACTCAAACCTGGGACTTTTGGGTCAAAAACCGGTGGCCCTAACCACTAGACCACAGAGGCGGTTTCCTTTCAAATCAATCGTTTCATCTAAGTTATACTGACAGTTTTCACTGAATGATGTCTTCCTTGGGTTACTATTATACATAGCCACTTTGAACATTCTAATTAAACTGCAAAAGTGTCACAAAACGCAGATATGCCTGCAAGCCACTTTCTGTCCACGCTCATTACCATTATGAGCGCATAAAGTCTTAATTGAAACAAACACGTGACCAAAATCGCTCAGCTAATTTACCCCGCACAAGCATAATGAACACTAATTGTCTCGCTACACGTATTGAGGTGGTACAAACTTGGGTTTTCACACAGCCCAGCCTTACCACCAACTCCAAAGAGAGTTGCTCCGTTAACTTCCATTTTAATTAACTGAATTTCACTTTAAAAGCACGAGATCTATCGGCTGTTTAGTATGGCGGGCGTGGTGCGGCGTGCTCGACGATCTACAAGTATAGTTCCCTTCGCATTTGATTTGGATCGGCGCGATCTATTCTAGGAAACGTGTCATGGAGTCATAGTTTAAACAATGAGTGGGCATAGATTAGGTGCGGATGAGTTGCGCAGATGCGACTTTTTCGAATGTGTGATGTTGATAAATATTACTTTTAATAATATTAATAATTACGAGTGTAAACGTTGAATGGCTTCTTACACGCGTGACAAATCGAAATAGTTAGTCAATTTCTTTCGCCTAGACTACACATGTTGATTTGTAAAACTAAATATTTCTAGATCTTTTTTGTAAGGAAACGTCTTTTTTATTAGGTTAATTTACTAAAATGTAGACACTGTAAAAGAAATAGGAGAGGACGGTAACGCTCTTGCCGAGTTACTTGCCGGGTCTAAGTACCATAGTCTTAAATTTACGGACATAATGAAGAATTTTGTATTTTGAACACAAGAGAAATAGAAGGATTCCGTAACCCAACGGGGAGATGCTCGGGACGAATACGAGAAACGTGGTTCATTCCCCGTTGCGACATCACAATACAGACGTGAACCCAACTCTTAGCACAAGCATATTAACTTTCTAGAAGGGTTAACAAGCTTATTATTATTGTGTTGACAGGTCATTAACAATACTGTTTATTTTGAAAGGTGAAAAAATAGGAAAAAAGCAAATACAGAACGAATGTTACATACAAATTGATGACAAACTGCGCGTGCGCTTATTGCCAACGCATTTGCGTTTTAAAGTCACAGAGTGCACGGCCTTACCAATGTGTAATTAAAATAGGCTATGACAAGACAGAACAAGTTTGAATATTTTATTGGTTTTCAAACTTATTTTAGTCGCACAAGTTCAAAATATTAGGGTTAAGCATTATGCACCAAAAGAATCAAAACATCAATATATGTATTTTAATTAGTATTATTTTATTTTAATACGTCATCTAGTGAAAACTATGTGATGAAAACTCGCACTCTTTTTCATCTCCATTTAACATTAAATAAAACTTAGTTATTATTCTGAACATCATTATTACTAAGTAATAAGTTTGATCTAAATAATGTTTGAAATTTACAAGTACATAATAAGAATGTCTCTGACGTAGTAAACTAGGCAATAAACATAGCTAAAGGCAATGTCAACTCTGCGATCTATCAAATTGATCTATAATTGTATTATGGATCATCTGTACGTTGCGCGTGGGCGCCATTGAGGCGTGACCGCGCATATGTATCGATCGTAATCGATTTGTATCATGGAATTAGTATAGTGTGCGGTTACGTAATGTAATTATGTATGTAGGGTGCTTTATATGGTGCTGAGACAATGGAAGATATTTTGGCAGGAAAGAAGTATGTTAGGTCAATTTTTTTGGGGAACAATAGCTTTATATCGACGACTATTAATACTGTTAAAAGGAATAACGTTTTAAATAACAGGAGATCTATAATATCTTATAAAGTACCTACCTACCAAAAATGTTAAGTTTGTACCTTTTTAGATTCTTAAGACATAATATAATCATAAAGATTAGAAAGTCAGGCAGTGAGTTGTATTTCACATTTACATTTTCAAACACCAGAGAGCAAAATTTGTCAAAGATTTTAAAGTTTAAAAAAATGTACAAATTTTGAAAAAAGATATCCACGTCGGTTTAGTTTGCAATTCTTTCTTTTGTCTACTTCTGATCCAAAAGGGTTTTTAATAACACCTAAATAACTCTCCAGTTTTATTTATACTGTATAGACAATATGTACTATATTTACGTTTACAATAAAACTTAATCTTGTTCTCAATACTGCGATATGTTGGAACTATAACATCACTCAAACGTAGAGATACACGAAGACTGATGACGCCGATGGGAACATGACACGTAACAGATGCGAACCCGGACCCCTTAGGTCGTGTACACACATAAACACTTTCACGCAACAAATCCATCTCAGGCGCATTCGCGAAAGTAATTCATCACTTCACTTATACTTTTGAAACTCCGACGAATAATGACGTATCTCCTTGTTATGAATACGTAAAATTCAACTTTACTACTTATATTTTTAGATATGGTTTTTAAATGTTTAATGTTACTAGCTGGTGTTAAAGATTGTGGTGTGAGAAAATCAAGTGGTTTATGTAAAAATATGACCATCATTTATTTGTTTTGTTCAACTCAACACTCATTAGCTTGGTAAGCAATGGGTTTTAAAGTAACTGGGTTCCGTCTTTATTTTGAATGTTTTCATCTACGTTTATAAACATATATTTGTTTTTATTTAATAACGGTAAGTACCAACATTACATATTAGCTTATTTTCTTACACTTTTATTTCATAGGTTACGTTTGCAATATCAGAAACAATAAACACTTAAAGTATTTATAGAATATGGTCAGTAGATCCAGATTTAATTAAAACGAAGCCAAATAGAAGCGTTCGGTAGCCAACGGATAGAAATACTCGGTTTGAAAGCGAGCAAACGTAGTTCTATCCCCATAGCTCCTTTCACTATTGAATCAATCAATTTTGAATTTCGAAAAGTGTTGTAATAGTTGAGGATCTTTTTTCAAAACTTTTCCAATTTGTTATTGTTAAGCTATGTTAACAGTACTATGTATATTAAGGCCCTGAAACTCAGCGTTGTGGCGTCCAGCTGCAACAACAGCTGAGTTGGTCAGCTTTTTCGACAATTTAAGTGTTATAAGTTTTCTTCTTTCTTCTTAAGCAACTTTCGCAAAGGCCGGTCATCGGATGGGTGACCAAAAGTTTATTATCTCGAGCTTCTCCGTGCTTTGGAAGGCACGTAAAGCCTTTAGTCCCGGCTACATTAGCAGTCGTTAACAACCACTAATCCGCACTGGGCTCACGTGGTGGTTTATGGTCCGCTCTCCCCATCCAACTATAGGGAAGGCTCGTGCCCCAGCAGTGGGGACACAAAAATGAGCTGATGAGGATGAGGATGAGGAAGTTTTCTTTAACGCCTCGGTGGGCGATTGGCAATGCGCTGGGCACAGCCCGGGTTTCTGTTCACCAACTCGCATGTGGCAAGCCTGGTGATTAAGCGTGGTGATTTACCCATCAATTGTAGTGATGACTTGATTTCAATGATGGAGGCCTTTGCCCAGCAGTGAGACAGTTATTGGATACTTTACTTTACTTTAAGTTTCTTTGTTTACATATCTTTTCAAAATTGTTATTACCTTTACTATTTTATTTATATATTTTTTTGAGTTGCTTAATTACTTACTGATTACTGTGTGTTTATAGCACATTATAATTTTACTTGTTTGTATAGTTATTTCTACTAAGCATACCTCAACAAGATAGTTGTTACTTTTTTCTCTGTGACGCTTATAAGATTTGACGTTCCAAAATCTTTTTGCGGAACGCCAAAACAACCAAAGTATCAATTACAAGTTATTCAGTGTCGGACGTGGTTTTAAATAGGCGGCCATTAGCGCTCGTGTGATTTACCCGGCGCGTAAATTTTCGTTTCTGACAGTTTGGTTAGAAGTTTATTTACAATTGTGTATGTTCTCGCATTAGCGGACGCCTGTTACATCTTCATACATGTCATCGTGGAGGGAGCAGCTTACCATTTGCCTATTGATTGAAATAGCTAAGCGAAACTCGCGTTGTTTGATTTCAGATGGGTTATTTACCCATTTCATACGCTAGTGTAAGTTAGACACATACTTGGTTCTCTTAATTTATTTTTTATTTTGCATGGAATAATTATTTACATATTATTTACACGCACATACAAACACACACACACACACAAATCACTTTTTCTAGTTTGTTTATGTAAACATTTTTTCAGGTTTTAGGATTATTATATATATTTTTATCTGCTTTGTTTTGTCGCTTACCGCTTGCTTTATGGCTTAGGAAGCCCACAATTCAGGATTTCCTAGTGTGGGATTCACTTTTTAGCTTTACTTTTGCATAGCCAAGCTACAAGTTTATCTGTTTTATTCTTATTCTATTCTTATATAATTTTACGCAAATTTTGTTGCGAACAAATTACAAATTGAAAAAAGACAAAGTACAAAAAAATGTAATTGAAATCGGAGCACCTCGGCGGCACCTTACGGGGCATCCTCAGGAGCTGTTTGCTGGTCGTGGAGGGGCGAAACACGTGTCGGGTATCGGTGGTGGTATGCATGTTTGCTTGCATCCATTGTTTCCTCCGCATGTGCATACTTTTTGCGGGTGGGAGGGCGGTGCATGCGTGCTGCATCCAAGCTGTATAAACGAGTGAATTAGCGGAATTAACGCCTGATTCCATTAATTATCTTAAAAGACAAAGTGTTGAAAAATTCCACGAGCGGGATTTGAACCCGCACCCCATGACATGCCGGGTCAGGTGCACTACCAACTATGCTATTGTGGCTCAATCCAACTCGCCGGGTTCATGTCATGGGGTGCGGGTTCAAATCTCGCTCGTGGAATTTTTTCAACACTTTGTCTTTTTTCAATTTGCATGGAATAAGTCAAAAAGTTTAATTTAGATTAGAACACTACATTAATTACAAAGGAGGGCAAATGTGGTATTTTGGGTTAAAGCGATCTCTTCCAAACAACATTTGAGGCTTAGGACAACCGAGGCGAAGATGACAAGTAGGGTACCAGAAACGAGCAAATGAATGTCTTGTTTGACCTATATTTCAATGTTCTTGTTGCTTCTACAATCAAATTTACAATGCACTGGAAATATATGCTATTATGTACGTGATGACAATTACCTAAATTTTCGAATTAAACATAAATGTCGCAGTTACACAGTTTTCTAAACGAATTACTTAGTGTGAGTTTTGTTTACTATCCGTATTCATTCGATTACGTTTACGAAAACGAAAATTAGTATGGCATTAAAGCAGCGCCTCCTGGCGACATACGAGAAGAGTTAAAATTTTGCCATACATATTCTCGTTTTCGTTAATGTCATCGAATAGCGATCGGAACTCGCACTAGGCACCCAGATGGCACAAAGCTAAAAAGTGGCACAATTGCTATTTTTAAATATAAATTTAAATGATATTATTTCAACACAAACAAAACTAAATTCAAATCAACAAACGAAGACATTACAACGTACAAACAATCGTGATCTCAAACAGAATTCGTGACGGCCCGCGCCGCAGAGGTCAAAATAATACAGATTATTACTGTTCGATTAAATTAAGAATCGATACGATCACCGCATCCATTTATTTATCGAATGAAACTCAAGTGTGGATGATCTAATTTTACAAAAGCATGACGAACGTAGATTGCAGAGATAAGGATATTTAGACAGGTAATTGCAGGTAAATTTTTGAGGGCAAAAACTTCAAAAGACAACGTAAGTCGTTACGAAGATTACGTTTCGTAGTAAATATATTGTAATCAACAAATAGTTATTTGCGTCTCTTCATATAATATTGCTATTAGCATGATTTGCTATGCCAAGCGTCGCATTATAAAATAATCTGGATCCTATGTATTTGGATGTATATGTTTGTGATTCAGCTGGCTGTTGGCTATTAATTATATATTTTCAGAATTAATTGAGTTATATTTATATAATGACAAATATTTAAACTATCAATGAACACTATGGCCCTGTTATTCCAAAATGGACTTTATATAAGCTTGGATATAAGCCGGCGCTGACTCTGTAGCCCTTTTTTACAAGAATGAGACGGGTGAAACTGGACAGTTTTAGTTAAAAGTTGGATTAATCTTTAGTCCGTGTTTCAGTAGAAAAATATTATTGTGTAAATAGTCTTTAAATATTGCCGCTTCTCATTCTTTTTAACTCTATGGACAATGCAAGGAAGTGTGAGAAATAGATCATTAAATGTGCCAGCCTCGACCTCAAGTTCCTTAATTGTAATTCAGAAGATTTATTACATTATTTATAAGAATGTTATTTATCGATCGAGTGCTCATCGTTTAGATACACAGTTGTTATAGATGATGACTGTACTTCTTTGATAATGGCACTGTCTCAAGGTGAACCTGTTTGTCTTTTGCAAATTTATAATTAGATTAAATCTGAACAATGGATGTTATAAAATTATTCGATTACATTATTACCTAATGAGTACTAAGAATACCTACGTTTAATCGACGAGATAATTTAAAGTTTTTGTTTACTAGCTGAGAATTTTAAATAGGTTTTGCTGTAGGTATTCATGATATTAAATTTTTCAACTTTGTTATAATGTAGTTACGTTTTTTTGAATTCGATAATTGGATTATTCGCATTAATTAGTGATCGAGAATTGATGTAATTTTTAAGAGAGATAAATGACGAAATCTATGTTTTTTATGCGTTTATGCGATTCTATGCGTTTTATGATGTTACAATATATAATCATTACTATTTTGTCCTTTTATTTTTTTAGAGTTCAAAAACTTTAGGGACTTCAAAAAATGTTTGTCATTAGATAAGAAAAGCTCTCTCTTTATGTTATAAAAGTGTTTACGACTCGAGCTTCACCGTACCAAAAACTATTACTACGTAACCGAACTATGTAAAAGCCGTACAGGCCGATTAATTTAAGATAATATCTCACCAAATTACTCCTTCTTTAACCCAAGCTTCTTATTACTGTTAAAATAAATAGTGAACTCGTGCTCAGAATGTTCTCGGGACATTATTGAATTATAACTTTCGCGATCTTATTTGTTTTACGAAGATTTACTGATTTTGATACTTTATCTGTTTATTTTTTATTTCCATAAATGAATCTCTTATGATGTTTTGCTAATGAGGTCGCAGTAAAGTTTGCTGTTTGGAAATATTCTTCAACTTTTTATTTTATGCATTTGTTCACGTAGGAAATTGTATAAATGCTATATGAATAGAGATTTATGAACCAGTAACAAGTCAGCAGCAAGCCTGGTTATCAATAACCAGGCTTCTGGCTTGTTACCGGTCTTAACAGTTGAGGATTGCGAGTGAAGTGCAAAGAAAGCTTGTCGCCATATTATATTTTGCCTCGCTTATTTAAAAATCAGGATAATGACACACTATTCAGCTTCCATTGAATTAGAGGCCTCAGGCCTTGATTCTTCAAATGAATGTCCGACATTTAAATAATCCCCAAATATAAGTACTCATTAACTTATCATCCTATTTAAAAACATGCACATAATTTGAAATGACACACACACACACACATTAAGTCAAACAATTGAATCAAGTGTCAAAGTGCACGGTCGCACTAAACATCAGTGTGAAGGAAGAGCAGTGCTTTGGTAGTAAAAAATTGAAATATAATAAATCAATTTGGAGGTTATATCCGACGATCGGCGCCTGCGCCGGTTCACGACTGACGTGTTAGGCTGCGCTCATGTTGATTTATTGCAGCAATTTCTAGAAGCTATATTGAAAAGTGTTTTCTGGATTTTTTGTTAGAAGACATAATGCCTTTTGTTTATATTATTAAGAGCTATGTCACATTAGCAAAAGTTTCAAGGTGATTTCTTTCGCTGTTGTTATTTAAACCTGTTATATGATTTTGCAAAAAAAGCAACCTACACAAAGTTAGTCAGTCCAAGTAGGTAACAAAGTTACCTACTTGGATTGGACTCAGCAGTCATCATCATCTCAGCCAATCGACGTCTAAGAAGATGCACAACAGTATTCTGTCTTAATTCCGTTTCAAGAAATAGATCAAATTTAAGTTTTACTTACTGAAAGCTTTACTTGAGACAAAAATAAAAAGTTATTTCTGACACAACTACACAGATTGGGCTTTGCAGAATAGTGGGTTTTAAAGATTACCATTTTACTGCATCAGCTGGGACCAATGGCTTAACGTGCTTTCTAAAACGAGGTTTATTCACCAAGCATGCAAGAGCATGTTATGCTACTTTCGCAGTATCGGGTTACTGGATGGGTGGTGACCCATCCAGTAAGCATCGCATTACATGCTCTTGCATGCTTGTTCGCAAAAACATAAACCGCCACACCATCAAGTCACCTCCAATAGAAATTATATAAAATTTGTCGAACTGACAACCTTGAGAAGGACTTGGGTTGAACTAAAACTGCAGGTGAATGCAGCCTTACTTTTCTAAGCAGTGTCGTGTCCGTCTGTCCGATGGGTTTCAAGCGATATTTATTTATTTATTTACACGATCATTAATATGTGATTTATGGCCTGCCCAGCTGGGGTCACAGAGCGCAGAGAACGCCTTTAGGATCGCGACTTTTTAGGGTTCAATTGTGAAATGTCATAAGGAATGGAGAAATGAGAAAACGTCCTAAATGGGTAGTAGGTAAAAAGCAAGTGGATATGAATTATTTTTTAATTTCAATGTAAAATAAGTATGCGCTCGCAAGACAAGGAAAGGTAACATACTATCGTAAGATAGATAATAGTCTAGATATATGGTAGGTTAACAGAAGATAAATTTAAAAAAAAACAACCAAAACGTCACAAAAATAATATGTATTACTTTCCCAGGATTCCCAAAAGTTTCGATATTTCAGGATTTATTTATTTATTTAATCGGACACCAACACAGTAAACACCAATACAATTTACATAACAAAAATGCACATATAATAACACAATCCAAATGCCACTGCAATTACAGGTGAGGACTACATGCAATAAAAATAAGCGAGTAAACTAATAGGTATAACACAGTAAGATAGAGTAAGATAAACAATTTGTAAAATAAATGCAAGTAGATACAGATTCTTTGAGATGTTATTACTTTTTATTTTGCAGAATGGAATTTGACTTGTCCTACTTAGCGGGCCATATCCAAAGAGATGCAAATATTTATCATGTTTGAATCTTTATCTTAACCCTAGAATGTGAACTTTAATAAAAAGTCTTAAAAAAATCGTATTTAAAAAAAGTATAAAATCATGTGCGGATGGCGCCTCTCCGGCGCCATTTCTCTATTAACCACGTGGTCTTCCGCACGGAATCGGAAACCATCATCATCATTATAAAATTATTTAATGCTTTTATTTAAAATTGAACGGAACCTTGCTTGTCAATCCAATTTCCACTCTAATACTTTTAGGTGAAAGTTTAGTGCCAAAGAATGCGTTCGGTCCTTTGTTGACTTGTACTCGTGTTTGTTGAATGTTAATCGTGTTAATGGTCCATGGGTGTTGTTGAAAGATTGTTATCGTCAAATCTCCGATGATTGGTGATCAGACGTCGGAAGTATTTGAACTGAAATGAGTTCTGCAACGTCGAAACAAGATCGATGGTGAGCTATAGACTTTGTACTGCTTACGAAATTGGTTCAGTAATCTATTACAGCATTACATCTAATAAATAGTCTGTCAGTAAAGATTTACATGTTTGTATGTTTAAAATCCACAACGATCAGCGTTTGGACTTCATATCGGTTGATGGTAATTGACAATAAGGCAGGTGGAGGCACATTTCACTTAACAGTCATTTAATTTTATTCGTTTTACTCGTTTACTCGTTTCTTTGTCGCATCTCCAAAAGATGGAATAGTCTACCAGCACACATTTCCCCTCGTTTTTATAATATGGGGTCCTTCAAACGAGGCGTGAAGAAGCACATTTTGGGCCGGCAGAGTAAGGTTAACTGATATTGCGTTGTTTTCACGCTGCACCAGTTGTCTTGGCGTCTAGACTTCATTTCCACTTAACATCAGGTAGAATGGAGTCATTTGGCGTGCTTATTAAAAAAAGAAAAATCCTCAACTATAGAGGATTATTTTCATTAGTTGAGGATTTTTACCATTAGGTAATCTTAACTCCAAGTCAAAGTCTGGCAAAATACACAGCCCCAGATGCGATTAATTCAACTTGAATGAGTACAGGTGTTCACCAAAGCCTTTACTTCCTCCACAGAACCTGTTACTTCAATCAAATACAATTATCTAGATTCTAGATAATGACATGGAAACTGTGGAAAATTAACAATAACCATAAACAGGTTGTGTTCCAGCAGCAAGATACGAGATTATAAGATAGCCAATGCCTTAGTAGTTAAGGAATTGGGTGAAGTGCACTTCCTCCTGCGGCTTTATCATCATATCAAGTGGGATAAAGGCCAACTGGACCCAACCCTTAAGGAATCAAAACAAATAGCGAACATCTAGGACGGCTTAGAAAATACTTACTGTTTTCACACAATTATTGATATACTGCTTCTGTATATCTAGTTTATCTTAACAAGTAGAATGTCTCCACATACTACTTCCTCCTCAAGATCCAACTCCTTCCTCAAGGCCGGCAACGCATCTGCGATTACTTTGGTTTTGGGTGTCCATGGGCGGCGGCGATTACTTTCCATCAGGTGACCCGCCTGGTCGTTTGCCTCCTTTTAATATGAAAAAAAAACCTTTTATAAATCATATCCTCTTTATATTGAATGAACCATGAGAGCTAACTGACGAATATAAACTAAAGTGTTTAGTAAGTCTACGTGGAAATATAGAAAGGAAGACAGTCCTCCTTTGAATAAGTTTTCAACTAATTAATATTTCTACAATTATAATGTATCTACTACGCTATGAAACACCATTCCCTTACTCATGTGTCGTAGCTCCATTAATGTTTACATGAAAATATCTCAGTCGACACTCTATATCCATTTCGAAGAGCGCATATTGTGCACACACATAATTACACAACTAACCAAGCCTTTATTATTCTCGATCAAGTTTCACCAAAGACAAATAGCCCAATAATATGTTAGGGCCGCCCGCTCGAGTGTGTCTCGAGATTATTTCGGGAATTAAGGCGTGTAGTCCAGTTCCTGGTTGCTTCTGAAGGGCCCTTAGATGGCACTTAAGCTGCGCAAACAAAATACATCATGGGTCAACAGATTTGGATGATATACTTTGACGTATGATGCAATGGATGTGGTATTTACGTTTTTTAGTTTTTATTATGTGAGTGTTTAGTTTGAATTCTATTCACCATTTGACTTGCGTCATTCACTTTGTAGAAGGGCTCAACCTACTCAACTTTGTAGATTTGTGGTTGTTTGTTGAAACTACCAACCCGTAATGGACCAACGTGGTGGGTCCCATTTTTTCGTGTACTATTAAACGAAGAGATGGGAAGGCATGAGCTATGCAATAGAACTTCAACAAGCAGATGCTCTTTTTCAGAAATGAATTTGCTCTTGGCTAGCGATGACCTTTACAGGTTTATGTTGATGGTGATGAGTCATTAATTATCAATCATAACATAAATAAAACGATATAAATAAATAAATATTAATTAATTAATTTTATAATTCGTTATGTCATTTACATGAACCGGTGATTGGGCAATGTTATCTTTATTATTTTGCATGTTAAATTCTGTCCACAGTGGACAATAGGTAAATTAATCAATTACCTAAATTATTAATAAATATTTGCATACCATTTGTTAATGGATATTGTCGGTAATTCCCAGATCGTGTACCAAATAAATTCGGTGGGTACGAGCGTGGGCAATGTTATCTTAGAAAGCAGATTGGAATGCCCGTGTAATACCGGAATTCCATCAATAAACACACAAATTACGTCCAGTTTCGCTTGTTTGGATGCCCTTGCGCATTTTACGGATGTACACTCAACATTGAAAGTTATTGAACTTCTTAATGTCATGGATATCACTAAAAGCTCCGTAGTTTAACTAGGAGTCCTTATAGTTTCGTTACACACTATTACTACACACTGACTATTAAGTTTGAACCAACATTCTATCGGAATAAGAGGCAGATTCATGCCTCTTACTTAACTTAATATTTACTCGACAAAAGGCGGCTGATACACAATAAACATTGCCCATTTATATGTATGGGCTAGAGCTCTATAAGCTATCACTATCTAGTAGTGACCAGTATCAACGTATCGCTCGAACGCTAATGTCTATTACGTCAAAAGTGTGGACAATGGGGTACGGTAAGGAAATATAGTTCAAAACCATCTAGAGCAGCACCGCTGATACCAACACTGATAATTAACCTTGAAGCAACTTGGGGTGGAAATACGAGAACATAGTTATTCCACATACGGGTTTTGATCGTAGGTCTATAAAAATGTACTTCTGAAATTTGAGTAAAGAAATTTTGAGACTTATTGTGCTACTTCTTATTGTGCCTTCATCTTCATATATTCCCTTTTGCTAATGGCGAGACGAAACAGTCGTTCGACAGAGGTGATGCCGGTCCACTTCCAGGTGTTCAGCAGTCACGGTTTCCTCCTTCGCCCTCTGCGTCTTTTCCCTACTACCTTGAAGTAACCTGTCTTAACATTGCCTCGTCGGACAAAGCTAGTACACAATAAACATAGCTCAAACAAAATTCCTGCGAGCCCAACAATGTGATAGAGCGTTGGACTAGTGACTGCTATGAGCGCATCTTGCCGCTGATCTCTTATTGTTCGTCAGTGCAAAAGTGTAGACGATGGAGTGGTTGCAATTCATTATATAACTGCACGTAAAAGGAATATAGTTTACAACCATCAACAGCAGTACCGCTGAAAACTACACTCACAATCAAGTTAGGATCGGAAAAAGGACTCAACCACGAGCACAAGCAAGAAACTCAACCACGAGCACGAGCGTCTTGCAACGCGACGCGCATTTGTAGTTCATTGCACGTTATACATGGTCAATGTTGATAGAGAGAACGCAATCAACTATGAATCCGTTTGCCGCTTTCTGGTCGTGGTCGAGCGTAAGCCTCGTCAAAAGACGGCTATAGTACACAATAAACATAGCTCAAACGAAATTCCTGCGAGCCCAACAATGTGATAGAGCGTTGGTCTAGTGACCGCTATCAGCGCATCTCTCGCCGCTGATCTCTTATTGTTCTTCAATGCAAAAATGTGGACAATGGGGTGGCTGTGGGCCCGCTGACCGCCAGCGGGCGCGCGAACTCACAGCTAGTCCGCCATCACTGGGATAGAATACTACGTTATGTTCGAATAGCAGCGCGGTATTTGAAATTTTATATAAATGGTGGTGGCACCATTTATATAGAATACTACGTATTGTTATGGTTTATCAAATTATAGATTATAATTTTTTATTGTGTGTAGATATTCATAATTATTTATTTTTTAGATACCCTACTTCGTCTCAAACTGGGCAAAAGTCTCCCAAATCTTTGCATACGAATCGTAGTTTACCATTATTTATTAAGCGTATTTTTTTTATAAAATATTTTCGTGCCTAAATTGAGTTATGAATTTTTCATTTCACTTAATTTCAACATAACGTAACTATTATGACGTCACACACAATTCGATGCTTTTTGAACAACGACAGCATTCCGATGCGAAAACACTTACTGTGGTGTTCACTGACAAATAACGAAAATGCAAAAGTGACGAAATTTGTTTTGTAGCTAGCGTGGAGTTAATCGAGGATGATACTTTTATATTGTCCAGAAGATCCTTATCAAAGCCCTCTTCATTACTCATTTAACTTACACGTAACAAAATCTAATTGTATTAAATACTACAAGCAGCATTCTATCCCAATGTCCAGCCGGCTATACCCCGCGAGTCGCCACTCCTGCTTATTGTGTTCACTATTCAAGCCTGTGACTATGCATATTCCTCGCTACATTTATCATGCATTATGTCGGCAATGAATATTCCTCAGTTAACGTAGCGCACTAGCTTAATTTATTAATTGTACCTGTGACCTTAAACCTTCGCGGCGATTTATGGGGCAAACCTATTGTGGAACGTTGAGGCATTGTTTCTGTGGGGTAATAGGAGGCTTTGGGTAAACTTTCCTTGGACTCGAACGCTTTGGTGGCCGAGTGGCAAATCTATCTATCTAGATGTACTCTAAAGTCCCGGGTTCAATTCCCAGGTCGGGCAAAGTGTGTTTCGGATTTTTAAGAATAAGAATAAGAATAAGAATTTTTTTATTAACGCTCACACACATATTCACACAATACAGCACATTATAGTTAGAACAGTAATAATTCTGTGTACTTATAATAAAAAAGAAAATTAAAAATCAAACTTAAAAAAAAAAGAATATATATCAAATAAATTAAAAAATTAAGCTTACATGAGATGAAAATACAGGTGGTAAGTGTGTGAGGCCAACAGGGACCCTGTCTCAGCAATATGCTGCTGCGTCCCTCAAAGTTAGGCAGAGTGACGAAGCAGCGCTGGTATTCCGACAGGGCTTTAGGGAGGGAGGTGACGTCAAGAACAGAAAGTAATTAAATTATATAGATAAACATACGTACAAAAATAGTGTAAAAATAAACAAGTGAAAGAAGATATGAACAAATGTAACTATATTAAAATAAATCAAAAATAAAGTAAATATTGCTTAACTACACAAATAATAGGCTGTATACACTAATTTCTTTGCATTGGTAAAAAACGAAAAAAAAACAATTAATAAAAAAAAAGACGATGTAAAATGAAAAAAAAAATTAAAATAAAATTGCGTGTGCCCGGAGCCCCAGAGGGCGGCAGATATCTAAATTAATTTTTGTATTTACTAACATAGTTTTTAAGTCATTTGTATACTAACAATATTATTATATTAATATTAATTAATAATAATAATATAACAGCCTGAAATAAATAGATTTTTTTTTAAATAAAAAAAATAGTACAAACAAAACAAAAAGTGCACAAGGCAAGACAAAACATAACGAAAACTAAAAATAAAGATTCTGCTGCATTATCGTGCAACATCGAATGTTTTTCGATTCATAGCCCGGGTTTGTAATCTCCAACCCGCATTTGGCTAGCGTGGTGATTAAGCCGTCAATTGTAGCGAAGACTTGATTTCAATGATGGAGGCCTTTGCCCAGCAGTGGGACAGTTATAGCTGTTGTTGGAAATTTAGTAACTTATAAAATAAATTAGAGTATTTATCTAATTTGGGTATATGAGAAGACACTTACTGTTTGAAGAATTAAATGAGAAGTTTATTTTTAGTGGCAATTAAGATATTTATTGTTGAACAAGACGGAAGTAGGTATAGGCTAACTAGAATCTTGACGATTATCGAAGCCTAGCAATCTTAATAAAGCCTTCAGATGCATATTCCTGCGGACCTCAATATGCAAATTAAAATATAAATGGTTACTTGTGGGCCACCATATTGTCCGTTATTGGACGCTGGCCTGATTCAGGGGTACTACATTTCAAGTAAATTTTAGAAATAAAAACTTAATTTGGTTTTCAATTTGAAAAAAGTAAAAGTGTTGAAAAAATTTCACGTGCGGAACTGTGTGGAAGTGTTTTTTACAACACTTTTTTTTTTTAATTGTAATTTGTTCGCAACAATATTTGCGTAAAATTATATGAAATTAATTTAATGGCTAGCTACCACCATCTTATCTAAATATGTCGCCATAACATCAATGTTTGTAGCATTGTTGTGTTCCGGCAGCTAGAGATAAGATAGCCAGTGCCTCACTAGTTGAGAATCCCGGGTGAAGTGCGCTTCCACCAAATGGCCTTATCGTCACTTAACATCAGGTGAGATCAAGGCACTGTGCTTACTCGTAAATATAAAAAATAATAATAATAATAAATTAATCAATAGACATACAGCTGTACACGTGCCATTCATGGTAGTGTGCGATGTATGAGTACTGACACATAAATGAAAAAAGAGCAGAGATCAACGGCTTATCTAGTTAATATACGAAGTAGGTTAAGTCCTTATGGCATTTTACTATGAACATTAAATGCATTTTACTTATTTACTAAGTTTAAAAGGAAATTGTAAGTTAAGTTAAGTAAATGGTTTCTATTTTCTCTTTTATGAAAGGAGAATTGTTTTAACGTTAAACCCTTTTCAGGGTTCGCGGTCACAAGGAGACTGAGGTTTCTACCACCGACCGCTTCGAAGTCTATTATCGTACAAATGTAAAAAAATTGACACTCAACTGCTACTCCATTCCTGCTACTCCTCTCGACGTTACTCCATCAAAAAACAGTGTCAAATTTATTTTGCCCAGCATTGGGACATTAATTATAACAGTGCCTCAGCTTACCCACCCCTGGCGTATAGGATGTGTCGGCGCGCAATATATCGCGCATCGCGGGTCACACGCTGCGACCCGCGCGCATCCCAACTCATTAGTATTACCTATGTCAGCTGCTAAGGCATAGAAAGGCTGCAGCTGAAAGAGGTGAAACCCTGTTCATCACTTCTTAGTATAAAGGTAATGAATCTATATCTTTTTTATATATATCTTACGGGTCAGCACTTGCCTTTCATCTCACCCGATGTTAAGTGATGATAAGGCCGAAGGCGCAAGCGCACTTCGCCCGGAATCCTCATCTACTGAAGCACTGGCTATTTTATCTCTAGCTGCCGGAACACAACAATGCTACAAACATTGATGTTATGGCGACATATTAAGATAAGATGGTGGTAGCTAGGCGAGCAAACAAGTCCTATCACCAACCAAACCGAGTACACAAACATGTACCCCCCGCTGGGAATCGAACCCGAGACCTCTGTGTCTAAACCGGTGGTCTTAACCACTAGACTACAGAAACGATTAATACCGTTGTTATCAAGTCATTGCTACTATAGATAGGCTAGGCTTTTTATCGATACGATTAACAAATTACCATTAACATTAACAAAAAAAACGAGGAGCTTGATGGCGCAGTGGTTAACGCGCCCGATCTGCGAGTGCTGAGGTTAAGCAGCTTTCGCAAGGGCCGGTCATCGGATGGGTGACCAAAAATGTATCATCTCGAGCTCCTCCGTGCTTCGGAAGGCACGTAAAGCCGTTGGTCCCGGCTGCATTAGCAGTCGTTAACAACCACCAATTCGCACTGGGCCCGCGTGGTGGTTTTATGGCCCCTTCTCCCTATCCATCCATAGGGAAGACTCGTGCCCCAGCAGTGGGGACATAAAATGAGCTGATGATGATGATGATTAACAAATATAGGTTGTTGATCACACTCGGGTAATACATATAATAATTCAAAGCTTCAAAGCACCGCTTATCAATGTCTTATACAACATGTAACAGAAAGGTTTGGTCAAAATGAAAAGATCCAAAGTTTATCCGCTCTAGATCTTGTATGTGTTGTTACTGAGACCTAATTATTAACTTTAGATGTCACGTAATTATAAACGAAATACTTATTTTAGTGAAGTCATGCGCGTCAGGCGCGCATAAGCAAGCAGCAGTGATCATCATTATACTAAACCACTAGGGCTGCGACTTGTTTATTTTGATTGTGACGTCACAATTGAAATATTTAATTGAAAATTGAATAACAAATTAAAGTTAATAATTTTGTCTTAGTAACCCTGTCTACATAGATCACATACACAGATCGGATAAAGGTACTTTGGATCTTTTCATTTTGACCACACCTTTTTTTATTTTTTTATTTTAGCATTATTACTTTCTGTTACACGTTGTATAATATAATTATTAATTATTTGAACAGATTCACAATCATAATTTTATCAAATAATATATAGGCATTTCAAACTGATATTAATATTGAGCTCAATATTTTTTAAAGTCATGGTTCTTAACTTATTATGGGAACAGCTGTGTAACTTTGATTCCTTTTCCTGTTTTTGTATTAAGGCATCGAATTACTCAACAATACCTTTGAAATACCTTAATAAATGCAATAGTGATAATCGTCAGTAGCAAGTAGAAAAGTTTTCAACCTATGCGTTCACCTCAGTGCCTGCGTTCCACGCATCCATTCCGCTTGCATAGACCTTCTTAGCAGCAATAGTTATTGCCAGAGCTTTTAGTTTAAGCCCAGCTGTAAATAAGCCGGCCATTGTATTTATGTGTTATGTAATTTGAGCTCGAGAGGACGCCCGATATATAAAGGTGTGCGGACTTATTTAATGCCTCAACTACGCCTAGGCCAAGTGTTTCATCCTAGGTTATTGTGGGCTTAGAGACAAGGAAATGAGAATGATTAGAAGCGATGCAAGGTTGTCTACGAGCTCAATTTTCAGGCAACATCAGAATACGAGAGACGTCTCGTGGTTTCTGTAGATATTTGATAATTCTTTTATATTTATTTTTTAAGTTCTTACACTAAATAGACAGTGAAAAAGGTTAGTATTTGGAAGGATAATACTATGGTTTTATTGAAAAAAATGTCTTTTAGTGGACCAAGAGACATGATAGTATGGTGATATAGGTATTTAATTTGATAGACAAAAGCTGCGCACCAAACTAAAAATAAATTAGAATGAACAAAATAACGAACTTCATATGCAAATACATAGGTACCTACTATAAAAATACATACGTATAATAAAAATACACACCTATTATAATATGATATACTATTAATCAAGAGGTAACGTAACTATGTTAGTTTGTTTGTCAGGGATAATGTCTGGAACTACTGGTCAATCTGAAACATGCTATAACATAATTGATAAAAATGTAACTCGAGCTTATAGATAAATCAATTTGAATCGTATTTTAAAAGAAGGTACTGACGGTATTTCATTCGGGATCCTTTACAGCGTCACCGGACATTTTGGGGGCGGCGCGGCTGCCAGAACCTTAAAAGGTTCCTCAAGCCGTGTGGTCGAAATATCGTCAGAGGGTATCTAAAGGGAATGGCATCACGCTAGCGTGTCTCCGTTCCCTACTAGATTCCTCGAAGGGTTTGGACCGAATCGGAAAGTCATTCGCAAAGAGATATTGGCAATTTGTTCCAAATAAATTGTGTGTAGATAAAGAGTAAAAAAATGATGGTTTTATAATTTATTTTGGACGATGCAACTGCGGTTTGCGCTTTCGAGTTGCGTTCTATGAAACCTGCTTAGTGATAAAATCGTCAGGCTTAAATATTGTCTTAGATATATACGAGTAGATCCGTATAAAGTGTTTCATTTCGTCACACACTCGTGTGTTAAAAAAAGCAAACTCGATATAAACCTCTCGATTCTAAATACACATTTGTCACGGCGCGAGCACCTTACAAATTAGTTATGTCGCAATACGCTGAAGTGTCCGTTGGCCGCGAGACTATCTCGAATTTCACTCATTTACATCACAATCGATTATCGACATTCTCGAGAGCTGAACAAACGTGAGCGTGTCTAATTAATTCTCATTTTTCGATGCTTTACGAAACTGTTTGTTTTATAATCGAGAATCGGGATCCGTTAATAGGCACTCGATTTTTATGTAACCGTTATGTTAAAACGGCGTTGTTCGATAGTATCGAATTAGTAGAATAGGGAATGATTTAAGTCGGTAATTAATTTTAAAGAGCTATCATCACGGCGAAGGGTGAACATCTTATTTTAGAGGTGTAGCTCATTTATCAGTTTTGTAAGTTTTATTACGTTATGCCAACTTTATGTTAAACTAATGTTGTTATGCATGATGCCCACGAGTTTGGTAACTATGTTGGTTCTTGAGAGATTATATATTTGGCAACATTATAGCTATTTTGGTATCTCACTTTGTATAATGCATTTAATTCACAAATATTTTTAGAAAGAAAATCAAAAATATGTTTCTATGAATATTTCATTATATTAAATTCATTTCAAGATTTAAGTGTACTATTATTTGTATTATATATTATTATATTATACATTTATTATGTTCATTCCATTTATTTTAACTTTACGTTTTCATAACTGTTTAAAAAAATAAGAATTAAAAAACTTTCTTCAAATTTAGGCTTATTCATAAAACTTTCAAAAAAGCACCTGGTCCTGATTATTTTTATTTTTAAAACGTAATATCAAGGCTAGGTAATTTTATAGTTTTTTAACTTTGATTATTATAATATCTGCAACGTAACACCAGCCTCAATAATCATATCAATAAAAATATAACATCACACAATAATTGACGACCATATTTGATAAAGAATACGATTGGATCTTGATGTATCCAGTATTAATTTAATTGGCGTTTCATCACCCACCTCTGTACAAAATGATTGATGGATATGTTTTATTTTGCAATAAGTATAACTGCAGAGCCTGGGAAAAAAAGCAACAAAGATTATAACATTATCAATTACCCAAAAAAATCTCGAAACGGCCAGTTGAGAGTTGGCATGTTGAAAAGAATATAGAACTAATACCAGAAACCCACCTAGACTCATATTAGAGAGTACTCCTAAAACCGCATGTTATCAGAATAATTGTTACGCAATGTGCATAAAAAATTATAATAAAATACCAGTACATATAAAAGAACTCCCATTTACTAGATTTATGTTGTCATTTCGAAAATGGTTGAATTTTTCATTTAATTGACACGGTTTACGGTTAATACAAAATACTTTTTATTTATTGATGAATTTATAAATAACACATCTAATGCTTGATATACAATTTTGTGACATGTAAACTTAATTAATTCTAATTCCATTTCATTTTAATTATATTTAATTTAATTTAATATTTGTATGGTAACATAAATTGCTAACATGGAGGAGCTCGATGGCGCAGTGGTTAACGCGCCCGGTCTGTGAGTGCTGAGGTTAAGCAACTTTCGCAAAGGCCGGTCATCGGATGGGTGACCAAAAATGTATCATCTCGAGCTCCTCCGTGCTTCGGAAGGCACGTAAAGCTTTTGGTCCCGGCTGCATTAGCAGTCGTTAACAACCACCAATCCGCACTGGGCCCGCGTGGTGGTTTTCATGGTATCCTTCCACAGGGAAGGCTCGTGCCCCAGCAGTGGGGACATAAAAATGAGCTGATGATGATGAAACTACATACATACATACAAAAATACAAAGGTCTCCTCTTTATAATATTAGTATAGATGAAGACTTGTTATAAAACTTTAATATTTTAATTAATACCCTTTTTACAGGAGAAAATGCATTGCGCATGCTGCTGCACCCGAAGAGACGCAGATGGACTCATACAACACTAACCCTCTTATTGAAGAAACTGTAAGCATATAGTAGCTATTCTGTGTTTTGTTCCCATCATGTAATTTTCATTTCAAATTAGAGTAAAAGAGACAAAGCACGGAAGAACTACTACAAGCTTACACTTTGTTTATAATATGCTAGTTAAAGTATTATAATTTAAATTATATAAGTATCGTAGAAATACACAAAGATCTACGAAATGCAAGCAACGTTTCTGCATGCCATGTGATCGTTTTTTTTTACTTTTGTTGATGGCTTCGTGCGATTAGCACATTTGGCCAGTGTCAAAGTAATTTTTCTAACAAGTAATACATAAATAAACAATATTTCTTTTCTGTACGATGATGATGAATGATAATAGAAATCAAAAGTGAGAAATTATATACCCCCCAACCCCTCGAGTATCTCAGTAAAGATGGTGGGGCTTTACTAAGTCCTCGGGCGGACTTCTTGAGAGAATTTGAAAAGTGACGTTGCACTGTTTTGTTTCATTTGCCAACACTCATGCACACTCACGAACACTTAACGGTTAATAATCCACCATTATTTCACATTAATATTCGACATAACACAAATTTTAGAAAATAAAACAAAAACACAAATGTTGAAAAAATTTCCACGAGCAATTTTTTCAACATTTGTGTTCTTGTAATTTGTTCGCAACAAAATTTGCTTTAAAAATCATTTTGAACATTTTAAATAAAACAAAACCGCAGACATGACTCTTTTCACTTTCCCGCCAAGAAGTCCCCACAGTCGTGATCGTTATTAAATGAATCAATTTTTGTATTTTTTTTAAAACATACTTAGCCTGCTTTACCATAAAACGATATAGCTAAAGTTAGACACTGCCTTAAACAGATGCTGTCACTTTTTAGCTAATACTTTTAGACAGAGACAAAATATTTGAAACACGTATTTAGCCATTGTATAACTATTAACACTGTTTTGTAGTAAGAGAGAGAAAGTTTCATTAGAGTTGGCTTATTCATTTGAAATATTGCACTTTAAAGTTTTCATGGGAAGCCTCGAGTCGCAAGTAAGTTAACCATTTTAAATATTTGTATATAAAATACAGTGAAAAAATTAAACGCCCACCCGACCCAGCCAGGAATCGAACCTGGGTCCTCCGCAATCCATGCGGCTGCACTGACCGTTATGCTACCGGGAAGACTGACGTAAGCGCTGAATTTTGTCACTGCTTTTTGATTTTTGAAATGCTTTAGAGCGACATTAGTGCCTTCTATCCAAATGTATTTGCAACCGATGGACATGCAGATTCATCTTTGCAAATGAATACCACAAAATTGATAACACAACGCTATAGTAAATTTTTACTTTTTTATTTTTAAGTGTTAATTGCTACACTTAAGCTGAATTAAATATTTTTATATAAAATACAGTAAAAATTAAAGTGTAGCAATTAACACTTAAAAAAAGTAAAAATAACCATTTTAATTCAATCAAACATCCGTTGTTAGTGTATTTCTACTAAACATACCTCCTGTTATCAATTAAAACAGCTCATTCATTCACTGTACATGCAAAGATGTCCAATTACACACAACTTCAGTTGTTTAGAACTAAATAAATACCTTTAACTTCGAAACCGTGATTAATTTAAGACTACAAAACGCTCTCGAGTGACCCGTGTACAAATAAATATAAGGGTCATGTTCACCATAACTCATGAGGACACAAGCGCAAGCGACTATGGGAAAATTGCTTGTAATTAAATCTTCGGTCCAAACAACCGTTCCCGTTATTACCGATAATTAACTTAAACAGTCGCGTGGACAGAGGCCCGCAATTAATACAGCATTCAATATACAATTTTTTCTTTTAATGCCATAGGTAGGTAATCATCTGTGAACAAATGTCTTTTTGTACACACGTATGCACAACAGTCTACAACACGCTGTTAAATTTCTTCAATAAATGGTAAACCTTAAGTCGTATGCAGAAAGTTTAAAGTCTACAGAGAAAATTTGATAGCTTGTGGCAGTCTCATGTGCAGATGTCTGTACGCTTCACTGTAAGAAGACATTAAGCGTTTTTTTGGCAGGCCATCCGTGCCACGTGTTTTGTTTGAAGCAGCAAGGTGAAAGTGTGCGTGAAACGAAACAATAATATCATTATGTGATTCTTTAATTTGTACAACAGGTATTGACGTCGGTTTCTGATGATTTATCGATACTGAGACCGCGTTCGCGTTAACAGCTTACGGACAGTCCACGTTAGTGCAGTATGCTTTTTTCGTGATCGTATTTATAATTATCATCATCATCATCTTAAGTCGAACTATTGGGGTTATAATATATATATATTATATTATAATATATATATATTATAACTTTCCACATGGGTAGATCAAGCTCAATGAGTGTTAGTGGATGTTAACGACTGCTTTTCAATCGGGACTAAAAGTTTAACGTGCCCTCCGAATCGAAGAACAGTTCGAGTTTCTTTTTTAATGATTGAATGATGATGATCACATCCATCTAGGAACCGGTATTTTAACTGTTGTTTAACAATCATGATTGCAAACTTATAGCGGCAGCCGTTGCCACAACAATATTGTATAACAATAAAGAGATATAGAGTATTTTATCGAACTCGCATACCGAGTAAAACCCTAAGGGTAACACATCTTGCTTATGCAGGCACGGAATGGGATCACTCTAGAGTTTACATCGGTGCAAATGTGCTTGGTAATAGAAACTTATCATTCGCTAGTCATTATCAGCTCATTTTATGATCCCACTGCTGGGACACGAGCCTTCCCTATGGATGGATAGGGAGAATGGCCTAGTGCGGATTGGTGGTTGTTAACGACCGCTGCAGCCGGAACTAACAGCTTAACGTGCCTTTCAAAGCACGGAGGAGCTCGAGATGATACATTTTTGGTCACCCATCCGATGACCAGCCTTTGCGAAAGTTGCTTAACCTCAACGCTCGCAGATCGGGCGCGTTGACCACTGCGCCATCGAGCTCCTCATCACAAACAATTCGCAAATAATCACGTTCAACTCAACTTTCAGTACTCGACAGCTCATTACCGACGCTCATACTAAAAGCGCGGTACTCGCGTGTTGCCATACTACACCGTGGTATTGACTACGATTTTTGTGACTATGCAGATTTGGTGGGAATCTAACTGCGGCAATCGCACCTCGTATGAGCGATGTGGCTAATCAAGGTGTCAATTAAATTGTGTTAACCGTTCGTAGGATTTAGTCACGCTATTGGATATATTGAGTGTAGCTATTATCGGGACAAAAGCGAAGCGACACAACTTTTCTGTCGTGTTCAATTGCTTTGCAGCAATATCACTTTCGCATTGCACGTACGAGCTTTGGGAACTTTAAGTGTCTCACAATTATTTTCTTTAAAACGTAATACCTACCTTTATAGTAGTTAATAAAGTTTATATTTCAACATAGTGAAAGTTACGTGATCGATCAGGGTGCCTAGTGTGAGTTTCATTCGACATGCGATCATGTTAATGAAAACTTTGATTACGGCGATTGGCGTTAATGGAGATTTTGATATGTTCAAAATTCGTATGGCATTGAATGTAACGCAAAATTTAATTCAGCAGATCTGAGTTAGATTTTCATAAGCTGTCTCAGGAAAAAGACGCCACATCAGAACTTTTGTGATTTCAGTAGGCTGATTTTGCAATTATACACTTTTAAACTTTCGCGTTTCATAATTAAACAAAAGGTATGATACCTTTTTACTTATTAATTTGCGTTAATACCCGTTTAAATTCTTTGTTTGATTTTGCAATTGTCAGTTAAAATTTATTCATTGAATAATTTTTACATAATGACAAAAGATTCTCCTTAGAAAATATGACACAATGACAATATTATTCGTTGGATAAAACTTATCTGAGGATTGCAAAATCAGGCCTAAGTATATGCAATGTTTTTACTATTGCTAATGTTATAATCAATACATAGGTTTTATAGCTAAGAAAAGTCCTGACTCACTCGATGACCGACTCATTTGTGACGTAAATGAAGAATAAGAAATGAGATTAATAATTAATGAGAGAAGGTTACAGAGGTATGTAAGAACGTAGCAAGTAGCAGGAATTGCCTACCCCTATGAGAGATAGGCGTGGCTGTGGGTATGTTTGTACACATGTTTGCACATGAGACGACCACATGCTGTCAATTTTCCTCAATAGACTTTGAATTGTATGCCTAAAAACATATATAATATGTACACCCCCGTGTGGTGCCGGGGATAAAGAATTGCACCACCCCATATCTTCCCGAGGGTGTCGTAAAAGCCGACTAAGGGACCATTCCAGAGGATGGGCAGCAGCATCTCTCTGAGGTTACTCTTAATCAACTGCGATCGCCAACCCGCCTGCAAAGCGTGGCGATTACGGCAAATACCCCTCCCTCATGGAGACCCGTGGGGGAGGCCTTTGTCCAGCAGTGGACGTCTTTTGGCTGAGATGATGTAACTCACATTTACACACACTCACACACACATATTTAGGGTAGTCTTCTCTACTATGTAGTTAACACTTAATTATAAGATATATGACTATAAGTATTATACACTAGTCCACTCCGAGGTGGCAGAGAGCCTGGTGATCTGTAACACAGGTTTTGTAAGAAACCAGGTATAGACTCCAGCTCTCACAAAGGTTATGTGAACTATACTTTAATTAGTAGTGAGTTTAATTGTAACTACCTTTGTGGAGAAAATAAACTTTTTATTATTATCTCCTTTATTTATGTTCTTTCTTAAAACTAGATTATTATTATTATTACTATTATTATTTGATAAAAATTTGACAATTTTGAAAAGGTTTAAAATTCATACGCGTGTTTATAGGCAAATGAAATCGTCTGCTATCACTAGTCATATAAATATAGGTTGACTTTTTATCACCGTCCAAACTTTCTGATATGACTCCCGTGATACAAACGAACAACTCTTACTACTGGACCGACTTCCTAATTCGAAAATAAAACTCAGCTGTTCCATACATTTTGGTCGAATGAATATTGATGTATTGTATGGAACAGCTGAATTTTATTTTCGAGTTAGGGAGTTGGTCCAATAGTAAGCGTTGTTAGTTTGTATCACGGGAGTCATCTCAGAAAATTTGGTCGGTGACAAAAAAGTCAATCAGTATAATAATATAGTAACTAGACAAACAGTATTATAAACTTTTGGTTATAATACTGTTTTCTAGAGTGAAACTCTATGCTGTAGTTTTATGTTTCATTTTAAATAATAGTAGCTACCAAGTTAAATCATATAAATATTTATAAAATACTATTAAATCAAAGCTTTTGAATTCGAAGAAGGAATAAAATAAAACAGTCTATTAGGCTCAATTTTATTGCTTTTATCAACCTTTAATCCGATAGAAATGAATATAAATTGACTAGCTACACCGTCGTTTGTTAAAGTAAATATTGTACCTATTTTGTATTTTAATTCTTTGTCAAGGTCTCAGTAAACCTGATATGAACGTAAAAGGGGATTAAACATATATTTTTTTCTATCAAAATTTAACATCACACCATTATTGAAATAGAAATGAGTCACTTTTGGTTTCGCTGACATCATAAAAATGGTCGATATGTATCATCGGTCTGACCTTTGCTATGATAAATAACGGACGGTACGGAGGTCGCGATCGGCTGCGACTAGCACAACAGCGATTTTCATTTTAGGTTTTTTAAAACTAACTATTTCATTTAGAAACTTATTAGTATTTTTTGTTACAATCATGCTAATTGAACTTATTTAAAACATATAGCCAATAATATAGTTAAACGACGTATTATATTAGATTTTATGCTTTGTAAAACTATAATTTTGTGAGTTCACAAAGGAGTGCATTAATGCACTAAGCTAGCGTTATACTATACGTTTGAACAGTTAATGAAATGAAATAAAATTAAAATGCTTAAAATAATGGAAATTTTTAAATTTTTATCAATGCAACTGAAATGGTCACCACTCAGTATAAGGCATGACGTTGATATTGAGTTAAGATTAGAACTGCCTAGTGTTCCTTTTCGATTTTGCTATATTTATTTAGGACAGGTAAAAATAGGTGTCTATTTACCTATTATTTAACTATTTATTTTAGGCTCCTAATATATTTTTTTTATATGAGATAAAAACATGTCGCAGGCCTGAACAAACTAAAAGTCGCATATCATAAGCGCTCCTCCCCGCTCGCTTCATAGCCTCACAATTAATCTTGAATCTAGAAAACAATATCGATATCTATGGGAAGGCGGGCGCAGCGCCGCCCAACACGAATAAATATTTAATTAAACTTATGAGAGCTCGACTTGACTCGTCCGTTCTGGCAACAATGCTCAAAGCTCTTACGTAAGTATACATCACTAAATGAGGAGACTGCAGAATGTAAACTTCATACAAACGCGTTACAAAACTGCATACACCTACATACATACATATGAGCTGGAAGAGATCTCTTTTAGAGATAAGCTCACCCTTGTATATGTTTTTTTATAATGTAATTTAGACTGTAATTTTAATGTACAATAAATTCATATACATATTTACCCGCCTCTGTGGTCTAGTGGCTAAGACCATCGGTTTAGACCCAGAGGTCCCGGGTTCGATTCCTAGCGGGGGGTACATGTTTGTGTACTCAGTTTGGTTGGTGGTAGGGCTTGTTTGTCCGCCTGGCTAGCTACCACCATCTTATCTAAATATGTCGCCATAACATCAATGTTAGTAGCATTGTTGTGTACCGGCAGCTAAAGATAAGATAGCCAGTGACTCAGTAGTTGAGGATCCCGGGTGAAGTGCGCTTCGATCATTGGCCTCACTCATTGGCATCACTTAACATCAGGTGAGATCAATGTACTGTGCTTACCCGTTAATATAAAAAAAAATACACAGACAACCTTCACAGACACGGAATATCGCAACAGTAGCGCTCGGACTGTTCCGAGTGGTTCCAAGATTCCTAGTCTGTGGAAAGGTCTATATTTTGTGCGTTGCTCGAGCGCGGTATGTATGAAGCTTACTTTCTGTAGTCTCCTTATATTGTGGTATACATCCTCCTCTGGTATCGGCGAGACGATTTGAATATATCCGAGGTTTCTATAAGCGTTTCGCCATGCGATTGTTGTGATAAATTGTTGGCTTTTGTTTTGTACATAATAATAGTATTTAAAATTATTGCTAAGTTCTATTTCGGTTTTAGGATAACTTTTGCTTTTTTTGTTTTTAATTTTTGACACAATTATTGTAAGAAAAAATAAATTTTTGTTTAAAACCTAAACGTAGTATTTGCTACTTTCTATTTTAGTTGAAGTTAAACCGCATGTTGTTTTTTTTACTTCTGTCACATTTGTAAGCGTTCAAAGTTCAATGTTCTCGAGCTCCTCCATTACTCGGATAGCAAGTGAAATCCTTATTTGGCAGTTTTTAGGTGGGTTTGGCTAATCTTCCTATTTTATACTTTTCGTGATAGCAAATCCCAGCAGTGGGACATATATAGCCCAAAAACTATGCTTTAAGTAAGTGATTTATATTATATATCTATATGCATAAAAATCAATTGCTGTTCGTTTGAGTCGGTAAAACTCGAGGATGGCTGGACCGATTTGGCTGATTTTGATTTTGAAATATTTGTGAAAGTTCAGGGAAGGTTTAAACGGTGAGAAACATAAATAATAAGTAACGCAAAAAAAAAACTAAAAATGACAATTTAATTTTCCAATACAAAATTGTTTCTAGCTGTGAAACATTTGATGTGTTTGTTTGTTTTGTTGTCATAGAAACTGTCAAAGCGGTACAAAGTCCGCCGGGTCAACTAGTACAATATAAATCTTATTATTGTTTAACATAATATAGTGATTGTCAATTTTCTAATAAACATATAAAAATGGATAATGTTCCAAATATTTCATAAACAGATCGTTCCTCATGTTAACAGGAACACTACTGCATCCATACTCGTACGTCTATATCAAAAACACAGTGAGGTCAAGCGGTTTATTTCCTTACGGCGCAGGTTCGGTTCCCAGGGGTGGTGCCCTCATAATTAATACCCGCCCACATCTAGCGCCGACCCGAGCCTGCGCGAAATTGTAGGCTCCAGCCTTCGATGCGTGAGATCTTATGGATGTTTATGAACCATTATTTCATGTAGATGTTTAGGTATGTGGTCTGAGCGAGGGACTAATTAAGAGACATTGTAAAAAGTGTAAAAAATATAAAATTGGATAAAACTGTAATAGAAAAAGACAGAGTTTGCATAATAACACATTTGACAACTTATATGTTGAGCAGTGAACATCCAGTCGCACATCCATCATCATCATTCTCATCAGCTCATTTTACATCCCCACTGCTGGGGCACGAGCCTTCCCTGCGGATTAGTAGTTGTGTTAACGACTGCTAATGCCGCTGGGATCAACGGCTTTACGTGCCATCCTAAACACGGAGTCACACATTAGTGGTGTAAAAATTGAAGATGGTGTTTCGTCGCGTTCTTCATCATTACTTATAATGAAATGAATGATATAAACTGACTCCCTGCACTGACACCCAGTCAAAGAAGGGAGTCAGTTTATAATAATGAGTCAAACAAAAGTAGATACTGACTTTGGCAATAAATTTATTATTATTATTAATATTCATCATCATCATCACCATCAGCTCATTTTATGTCCCCACTGCTGGGGCACGAGCCTTCCCTATGGATGGATAGGGAGAACGGGCCATAAACCACCACGCAGGCCCAGTGCGGAATGGTGGTTGTTAACGATTGCTAATGCAGCCGGGACCAACGGCTGTACGTGCCTTCCGAAGCACGGAGGAGCTCGAGATGATAATTTTTTGGTCACCCATCCGATGACCGGCCTTTGCGTAAGTTGCTTAACCTCAGCACTCGCAGACCGGGCGCGTTAACCACTGCGCCATCGAGCTCCTCTTAATAGCGCTTATTAGAGCTTATTAATATTATTATAGAGTAATTATTATCGGGATTTTTACCATGTTTATAATGTGTGAGTATCTAATATTTCGGCACAGTTGCATGCGCCATAATCACGGAATTACGTGTTACTTAATGTTACGTTTAAAATGACTGTATTCTGTATTTGTGTATCAATCAATAAACAAACAAACAATAAAAATATTCCACTAAGTTCTCAAGGATGATTCCCTAGACAGGTACCTGTGGAAGGCTTGAAAACCCAACTCTTACGAGGATGAGGGTCGTAGTTAGACAAAACCCAATTGGATGTCTACAGCGATGTCTAAAGCTAACTAAACTAAACTAATTATCCATATGATAAATATCTTAAGTGTTATTTGTACGACAGCATTATTTTAATTGTAATGGTTATCACGTTACTAACTCTACAAAACTTACAAGTCTTAAAAGGCTTTGTGGATTAAATGGCGAGAAGTAAACGATAACGAATAGTAACTTCTATAATATCCGTTCATAACTCGTACAAGTCAAAGATAATTTCCATTAGGTATGTTATTAGCTTTTATTGAATCAGTAGGGTGTAAGAGGGTATTTACATTCGCACAAAAAACGCCTTAATAGAATCGCTTCAGTGGCCAAGTGACTAAGTGGTCGGCTAGCTAGCTGGACGACTTAGGTTCAATTCCCAGGTGGGTTACTCTTGAAACACAATACATACAATACAATACACATACACATACAATACACAACAGAAAGCAAAAATTACCAAATTGAAACTCGAGGTATAAAATATTGGTGTTATCTATTTGGTGACAAAATAATATGTTTGGTCTGAAATGCAGTAAAAGGTATTCATATATTTTTATTGCATTTAATAAAAATATAAATTGTATCCTTTTTATAATATTTTAGGAAACACAATTTGGTGAGCATTTATCCGTTTTGGTAAGCGTTTCAAATTTCATTGGTAGTAAAATTGATACATTTGTGGTAGGCGTTTAAACACAAGCCTTAAATAAATAACAAAAAAGGAAGAAGTCAGAATTTGTACCCCTTTTCTGTATATGCGCGCTTTATCTATGCCAAATCTCATACTCAGCAGGATCATGTGATTTGTCGTAGTTGAAGTTCATGTAAGAAGGAGTGCCGAAAGAAAAAACTAGTGTAAAATCAATGTGTTACATTACATTGTACAAACATTGTATATTTTGTGAATTACGATCCAATTTCGACCACTCTGAGCGACCATTAGTTTGTAGAGTTTCTTTTCAACTTTCCGTAAGGGCCTTAGTACCCTTTGCACAATGCAAAATTCCAATTACATTTGACATGTAACATTGTAAAACCTCCTTAAGCATCCTCCGTATCACGTGTAATTGAAAACCAATACGTTGTTAATGGATTTCAAAGAGAGCCCAACGGCAATTAACACAGGGGCAAATTGTAATTAATAATTTAATCTTTGTTAGCATTGAAATAAGCAAAGTGTTTTGATAGCAGCGTAAGGTGCTATGTCTAATTTACGTTACACTGAATCCACCAGCTGTTTCTTTAATTGTAGTATCGAAGTTTATTTTAAGTATTTTTTTAAATTTATTAGTTTAAGTTTGATCATCATCATCGTCACTCATCATCATTCTTTTCGGACTGAAATACACACAAGGAGAAATTTACTATTTGGCTTTCAAATTAAAAACTATTTACTTTTTAATTTGAAAGCCAAGGCGCCCATTCAATGTCAACAACTACCGTTATTAATTATTTTTCAACATTTGTGTTTATGTAATTTGTTTCGCAACAAAATTTGCGTTAAAAATTATTAAAACGTTTTAAGAAATAGAAATATTTATTGTGCTGGAAACACGGTACAATAAAGATGATAAACGATAATTTGATCCACATGTTTCGCTGAATATTCAGCATGCAAATAGGGCCATAAGCCACCACGCGGGCCGTCTGCGAATAATTGGGGGTTTTTAACGACTGCTAATGCAGCCGTGACCAACGACTTTGCGTGCCTTTTGAAGAACGGAATAGTTTAAATATTACTACTACTCGTACTGTAATAAACTTTTAGGGTGTATGGTTATTGCTTTACTTTGAACATTACATATAAGGTCATATTTTATCAACTGCAAATATTTTGAGGATAAATTTAACGACATAATTAAACTATTTTTATGAAAAAACCTTAAATTTTTATACGCTACTTTTCAAGAAAAACGCCAAAAGACATTTCGATTAAAAAGAAAAATAAAGCACTTTCGGTAGTTTCAATTCAAAGGAGCCGAAACAGAGAGGCCGCAATGCCTTCACCGCTTACACGTGCCCCTAGTTTCATTCAAAAGAGCCATTAGAGCGGTCTTAAAAAAATTACAATTTTTGTGTCAGGAAAAGTAAAAAAAAAACTAGCCTGATTTTTTTAATGCTAGGGGCCTTATTTCTCTGATATAATTAGATGTTTTGTCAAAATATTTGCAGTTGATAAAATGTGACCTTATACATATCATCATCATATTATTATATTTCCCCCCTAAAATAGAAACATCTGTAGTTACACACATTCTACCTTTAGCTTGTCACTAACCACGGAAGACCTGGTGTCCTAAAATACAGGAATGTCCTAGCTTGGGCTCCAGTGCATCAAATATTGTATCCAAGTTAAACCTAAGTTTTTTTTAAGTTATATACCCTTGCCTTTCATGCCCTTCATTAGTTGTAGCACAAGATGTGCAAACTCATACGCGATGCTGCGCCGCTACCGTGCACAATCTAAGCCCGACCGCAACACTGATTTGCGAAAATAAAACGAGACCGGATTACAGCCGGCGCCGGTTAATGGATTAGTGTTGGGACAGCGGTTTATCGACTAAAAGTGAAGTAAGTCTTAGTAATTAGCCTATGAAGTGACTCACTGCATAAATTAAATCAAATAATAGTTATGATTACTGGGTATTGGCTTAATCCAGGAAAGAGATGGAACCCAAGACCTACGGAACCAAACGCACATCAATATCTTCTCTTTATAAAAGCCGTCCGTCTTCGAACGTGATACTGCTTGGTTCAGGCCTTCCCACTGTGTGATCAGGTCATATTTTTTTTGCAAATTGTTTGCAGATAGCATCAAATTGCTTATTTAAATAAAAAAAAACTGATCATTGATTTTAAAGTTTTAAGTTTACCGCACTCACTGATTCTCTCTCTATTTTTATTTTTTGCAGCGCTAGTTTAGTCTTTCCTCGTAGTTCATTTGTTTTAAAAGCTTAATGTCTTAAGCCTATCGACATGCATTTTCACCGTGTTGTTCCCATCACTACACTTCGGGACAATTCCGCAAAGTAATCATTTGTCTACTTGACTAAACTGAATTATATTATTTTTTATTATTATTTAATAATGGCCGCAATAATTGAAGGTTGCTCGGATCGCGGCGGCTTCTGTTCTAACCCGACTCATTGCTGAGCTTATTCGATTCATCGTAGTTAAGGGGCAGCTTTTTTATTAAAATATATTGTGTCTTTATTTTTATGAAAATAATACAATTTGTAAAGTTAAATTATTTAAGTAAACTCATGGTCTAGTTGTTGCTTAAAAACGCTGTACTGATGTTGTCATAATTAATTTCAAATTGTATTAAGTAGTGTAGCTTTATTTTATTTATTTGCTTGTTTGAAGATTTACATTCAAATATCAACCATAACTAGACAATGTGAGTTAACCAATGCCAATTACAAATCTCCACATATAGGTAATTTTAATTAAGTTGAAAGATCAAATTTTGCTAGTATCTTATCTATTGTATATCTAATGTATACTATAATATCTATTATTGTACTTAACAATTACATAAACTAAAACAGTTGTGCTTTAATCTGCAGTTACAACTAAGTTAAATCAGGATCCAATACTTGTGACTAATTATTAACAACTAAGAGACGTTTCGACCGAGATCACGGCCGGTGCAACTCGAAAGAACGCGAAAGTTTAAAAGTATAAATATTTTCAGCATTGTTGTGATACAGCTGTAGTTGAAGATACTTGATGAAGTGTGTTTTCCCGACCATAAACTTACAAGTTACCATCAAAAGTAAAAAAAAACCAAAACACTTCTTCATCTTAAAAAAAAAACAAAAAAAAATTAAACCACCGTGGCCAGTAGTAGATATACCCCTTAACACATCGTTATTAGATTACGAATGGGAACTCATACAGTGATCGTGATGGTCGGCCGGTTCGCACGATACACACTGACGTGACTCCCAACTCAATTACCCTCCTGATTTGATACGACGACAATCTATTTGTTTGACTGATGAATTTCCGTTGCAATAAATAGCAATGTAAGTATTAGCAGTTGACCAGAGTTTGCTGCTACGTAGCAAAGCAGTACAGTTACTAGGGTTCTTACATGTAACCCGTTTGAATGACTGTCACTTTATCCTTATATTTGCTGCCAAGCAGCAGTGTCCTGGTTTCAAGAATACAAGATCTAGCACCTAGTAAAATAAGTGTAAATTTTAATACATAGCCTATAACTGTCCCACTGCTGGGCAAAGGCTTCCAATTTTCATCATTGATATCGAAAATTTGTTTTTTTTTTATTTTTATTTATTTGTTAGATATTTTACAAAAATATTTGACTTTACATTCTGCCAAACTGTAGTACAGTTTGTCGGCAGCGTTCTCGTGGAAACACATTAACTACATACTAACTTTGATAACATCCAGCGCCAGCGCCAAACTTCTAGTCTCCTCTGAAGTTGGCGCCTCAGTGATTTTAATTTGTGTACTCAAATTAAAATCACTGACCATGGTGCTATAGCTGATGTTCATATACCATAACCCATTCACTAAACAGATCCCCATATTTTATGCTTTTGTCCAAGCTTAAGCCCAGCAGTGGGATATTTATAGGTTGATTACAGCGTTTTCTATCTTATACACTATTTTAGTTTTTGTCATCTCAGTGATATAAAAATGAAAATTGTTTTATTTTTTACATGTCTTAAACATTGGGTTGGATTCTTCTTTTAAGCAAAAGATTTAATTGTTTTATTAGATTCCTCTCCTCCATAACTTAGTCTCTTACTCATTTCCAGGTTTTTCAACTTTGAGGTTGAGTATTTCACGTATTATTACTTTTAATTTAGACGTTTCCATACACCTACTTTGATACCAGCAATATTTTTTTTGGAAAACATGGAAAGTGTTTTGGTGTTGTTTTACTACTTAAACAAAATTGTGTCTCAAACCATAATTTGTACCTAAACCTACCTGCCTACTCTTATCCCAAAACAGGCCTTATACGTTTACATATGTAATGATCCCTTATTTTCCATCAGACTTAAAACGCAGCCATTAAAAACAATAAGCGACCGCCGGATCGCTAGTAATAACTGTTTTTAAATTGATTTAAAATTTCACAGACCATTACTTAACGCTGTGAGCGGCGCGCGGTATTAGCAAAGGAAGGGGTGGCGCGAATATTTTTTTAAAGATTTAAACTTTCTTGATACTGAATGGGTATCCAATACTAACTTTTATATTTTTATTATTTTATTTTTTGCATTCGCAATACTACTTATAATTAGTTACAAGATAAAATTTTATTGGAAAAAATCAACCCGTCTCAGGAAAATCGAGTGGGAATCGAACCCACGACCCTTGGATTACCAACCCAATGCTCTGACCGCTGAGCTACCGAGACCCCGTTTACGAGATTTTTTTTCTAGTAAAATTTTATCACTTTTATGTTTGGTAAGGTACTTAGTATGCCCAAGTTCAGTTTTTACAAGGATTTCGTCGTTGCAAATTTAGTATTTCCTATGTGACAAAAGTATATATCATAGAAAAACGAATAAAACTTTCTCCTTTTAAATTTTCTAGAGAATGTTTTCGTGTTTTTTTAGAGGGATAAACAATGACATTATTATGTATAGAAAAAATGTATGTATTACAACAAATAAATTAGAGGTATAAAGCCTCTTCTGACCCAAAAGACACATTTGGAGATTTTAAATTTACAACGACGATTTTATACATTAACTAGCGGCCCGCTTGCGACTTCGTTCGCTTGAGTGAACACCAGTATCCTTTAGAATTTTATGCATGTATTATACATATAAACCTTCCTCTTGAATCACTCTATCTATTAAAAAAACCGCATCATAATCCGTTGCGTAGTTTCAAAGATTTAAGCATACAAAGGGACATAGGGACAGAGAAAGCGACTTTGTTTTATACTATGTAGTGATGATGATATGAATCCATCACGCTCCACGCTCCGCGGCTAGTGATGTGTGACTGCACCTGATCTGATGTAAGCACCTTAACTCTTAAAACAATGGAATAAGAGTCAAAACTAGTCAAAAGTAAGCTCGTGACTGTACAAGTGTAGCTATTGACATTTGAAGTAAGGAAAAAAATCAGAATGCTCTGAGGCCACTGAGATACGATTGTGGAAGTAATAAAATAATTAAATCGAGACACAGATTTCATGTTACAATCGTTCTATTACTTTACAAAGCAATAATTAATGCAAAAAGTTTTATTCTATTTTGTTAGATTTACACGAACACGTTTAAGTTTAATACCTTTTTTTAGTTTTACGTTTTGACTTGCGTTAAGTGTATATATTATTATAATATTGTAACAGCCATAGCTGTCCCACTCCTAGGCAAAGGCCTCTCCACACATTCCAAGTGTACACACGGCGGCAGATCACCTACCCAAAACTGTCAAATTTCTGCAATCAATTTTGAACTTTACTGTTTGGCTATAAGGATCAATATTCATTGGAGAAATTTCACAAGTAGGTTGATCTGCCGCCGTGTGTACATATAATGCCAAAGTTTTATTGATTTTTTTTATACAATTTTTATAAAATTACACATCTCGCTAAGATAATACATTAGACAACATCACATAGATTGTTCTGATCCCAAGGTAAGCTAAAGCACTTGTTTCATGGAAATCAGAAACAACGACAGTACCACAACCACCCAGACCCGAAACAATTTAGAAAAAGTTTATTTTTCGACATTGGCCCACCGGAAATTGAACCCGGGACCTCAGAGTTAGCGCCACCCAATTCCGGCGTGCAAGCCACTCGGCTATCTCCGTAGCTATCGTCAAAAGATAAGATAGAGTACTTACAAAAAGAAGACGTGCTCTGGTATAATTTTATAATCAACGTAATTTTGGATAATGATCTCTATCGCTGTATTACCACAACTGATTTAACCAAACTTCCTAAGCATTTCCAGGATATGAAGTATCCAATGGGAACGGTGGAGTCCATAACAGTCCACAGTTTATCCCACCCCTGCGTCGACCTTTACCCTCCGCCCCACGCTTCCGATGTTCCTATAAACATTATCATTACTTGAATTAGTATTATTTGTTACGGGCTCGCGCATGCGCGTTGGGAATTTTGTTATTTATGGCTTACTCGGTGTTAGAGGCAGGTCTTGATGAGGGGTGAAACTGAACAACGTTATAAGTTAAAGCTGTGTTGTTTTCTTGATAGAAATAAATATTTAATTAAAAGTTTTGTTGATAACTTATTTGCATGAGTGATCATACTTTGGGTACGAGAAAATAGTAGTTTCTTTATGCTAAAAGAAAAATAATAGCAGCTAAAGCTAGCATAGTTACTTTAGTTAAGGAATTTAAGATACTAGCTGTGCCCCGCGGTTTCACCCGCGTTAATTAGTCATAGCGTGATGTAATATAGCATATAGCCTTCCGCAATAAATGGACTATTCAACACAAAAATATTTATTAATTTGAACCAGTAGTTCCTGAGATTAGCGCGTTCAACCAAACAAACAAACAAACTCTTCAGCTTTATAATATTAGGTATAGATATCAAACATATCAAGACTGAGGTAATGTTGCCAGCATTTTTGGGACCGTTCCCATGAGCTCACAGTTGGAGAACATCTTTTATTCATTTATTTTGTTATTTAATATTTTATGTCTCTTTACTAAAATTTTTACTTGAGTAAAATCAAGACTGTATTATGTCAAAATTTTTAATTTTTTAATTTTCGGAATATAAATTTTCATGACATATTTAGAGAATTGTACTGTACCTAATTAATTATGGATTTAAATTTTGGTCATTAGCCTATGTTATGTTTTTATAACTTGCTGGTGTGTTGGAAACCTTTTCTGATAACCTGCATGTGTTTGTAATAGATAAATAAATAAATGACCTAATGTTACATTGGACCCCCATGTATGGTGACTGAGACGTTGGTAGTCTCAAAAATAATTTGCAATCTCCATTCTAAACGCAGCACTTTCTCCAACCAAAGCAATTAGTAATGCAACAAGAACATTGTCAAAGGTCATCAAAGCACTAAAGAAGGTCCGTTCGAAATGTAACACTTCCTTGCACGAGAACAAGTGTGGCATCCATCACGCGGTCGCCCGCGGCACGATCTATCGATCTGGATCACTTCGCTGTCAATAGGCGAGCAATTACGGCCTGATTTATACTGACCAATTATTTATTGTCGGTGCTTATTCGCGGCTTAATTGTTGGAGTTGATGTTACTTTGGGATCTTTTTGGGGTTCTTTTAGATGACTGTTTCGACCTCCTCACAACTTCGTCGAAGTCAAGTTTTTTAATCTATGGTTCGGTGGTTAAATCAAAGCCAGAAGTCCTGGTTTGGATTCCTAGTGACATCATTATCATCAGCTCATTTTATGTCTCCACTGTTAGCGCACGAGCCTTCCATAGGGATGGATAGGGAGAACAGGCCATATAAACCAACACGCGGGCCCAATGCGGATTGCTGGTTGGTTTTACATGCCTTCCGGAGCACGGAGGAGATCGAGATGTTAAGTTTTTGGTCACCCATCCGATGACCGGCTTTTGCGAAAGTTGCTTAACCTCAGCACTCGCAGACCGGGCGCGTTAACCACTGCGCCATCGAGCTCCTCTAGTGACACGTAATAATATTATTGTTCTTGGATTAGTTAGTCGTATGGCTAGCTCCCCCGTGTGGTGCGGGGGGTAAAGAATTGCACCACCCCATCTCTTCCCGTGGGTGTCGTAGAAGGCGACTATGGGATCATTCCAGAGGATGGGCAGCAGCGTCTCTCTGTGATTATTCACACCTTACTGCGATTGCCAACCCGCCTGCCAAGCGTGGCGATTATGGCAGATTCCCCTCAAAATTATTTATCCTTGAGGGAAGTCTTTGTCCAGCAGTGGACGTCTTTTTGGCTGAGATGTTGATGATGATGATGATGGCTAGCTACCATCATTTATTTAAGTATGTCTTATTTTGATTTATATTTTACTGAAAACCAACTGTGTTACAATACATCAATACATGCCGCTATAATTTCAATGATCTAGCTTTGTTGTGTTCCGACAGCTACAGACAAGGTTCTCAATTTCTTAGCTACTACGAATGACATAATTAAGTCGAACGTATACTGCAGATGTTTATGGTTCACTTCTCAACATTTATATAATTAAAAATTAAATTACTGAAAATAACTTTGGTCGCTCCTCCGGCCACCGACCGTGCTCAAGATAGTTTAACTTTTTCAATCGTTGCAAAAAACACAAAACCATCGATACATGCCACCTCTTTATACTAATTTACCCCAATTTTAGAAAACAAAATTACAAATTTGGTTTTCCAACTGCCTATTTCAAATTCAGATTGTTTATTTGCATAATTTAGGTACAATTATTTTGTTGTTAAAGATAATGTTATAAGCTTAGTCAAATTTCTCATTAAACCTAAAGATGCGTGCAATTTTTGCAAGTTTAAGATAAAAGTAACTTAATATTATTTTTTTTTTTTTTTTTTTGTTTTAGGAAACGTCAGGATAAAACTACATCGCCATGTGGCTCGGGCTGAAGTGGGCATATTAACAGTATGCGCCCACTTCAACGTTGTTTTAATTATTTATTTTTATTTATTTTTACTTTAATTAAAACGGTATCAAAAAAAACAATTAAGTAAATGTACTTAATTAATAAATTAAAGATTACACATTCTACATTCTAAGATTACAATAACATTTTAAAATTATTCTGTTTTTCCTCAGCAATAATAAAATAAAATTTGATCAGATCAATTACATAAATGTAATATTTATGTAATTGATCTGATTGATACTGTTATATGGTCCAACAGTTATGTTATAAAATAGAAGATTAGTATTACTATTATAGTATAGACGCTAGTAATTACATTTACCTTTAAACATAGTATAAACATTATATCTATTGATGTTTATATTATTTTATGTCTTTAAAACATCTGAGAACATTTGCTATTAAGTAACTTTATAGATACATAAAACCAAAAAAGTGATGACAATGTGATGACATCTTCGCCTTCATCAATGAGAACCTTTGTTCCAAGTAATTACATAGATATAGCCAAGAAAATGATAATAAATTTCGCCAAGAATGAAGATTTAATGATGGCAACATTGTCTCATGGTTCAAAGCGCAAAACCTGGAACCTATATAAAGAAAGTCTCGTTCGCACTTGTCCGTTTTTTCCATACAAACCGTTACGGACCACCCGCAGTTACCATAGCATTTTTAATATTTAGCTGTACGATTTATGGCGCGTCTTTATACTGCCAACACTTATTGCAAATCTGTTTTAAGTATAATTTGCTGTCCAGAGGTATGAGGGCACACTGCTCGCAGTCAGCTGGTGCGTTAGATACCACATTTTTCGTGTCGTAAAAGCACAATTTTTCAATTGCGACTTCGGGGAACGTCGAACGTGACAGTTTGAATTTAAGGCGGTAGAACTGCTGGGCAAAGGCCTCCATCCTTGAAAACATGTCATCACTACAATTGATGGGTATTGGCTTAGTCACCACGCTTGTCAAATGCGGGTTGGTGATCACAAACAATAAATCCGAAACATACTTTGCCCGACCTGGGAATTAAACCCGAGACCTTCGGATATCGAACCAAACGCTTTGCCACATGACTACCGAGGCGATTTAAGACGAACATGATGAAAATACGGTATTGAAACGGAACATAGCTTAAAAACATATCAATTTGATTCTATATACACATTGGCATCGTCGTGGTCGGCCATGTGTCTTCGGGAAGTTTACGAGGGATGCCTTTATAGAGGAATGGTGGAATAACGCCAGGGATTAAACGAAGCGAAATGGTTTGAAGAAGGCCTTTGCCCAGCTGTGAGAGTAAATATAAAAAAAAACATCACATGTGAAGATTGGGCCCTATGGCCCAATCTTCACATGTGATGTTTTTTTCTATAATTAGTGTATTTTTATAGATAATCATTTAACAAGAATAACCGCGACCAACGGTTTAACGTGGCGAAGTACGATTGAGCTCTAAACATTTGAATATGGTCAACCATTATGATCCGGCAATGGGACAGCTGCTTAATTTACGGGATCACACATAACCATCACCATTGCCCGCTCATTTTATGATCTCACTGCTGGGGCACAAGCCTTCTTTATGGATGGGTAGGGAGATCGGGCCATAAACTACCACGTGGGCCCATTGCGGATTGCTGTTTAATAACGACTGCTAATACAGCCGGAACCAACATGCCTTCTGAAGCACGGAGGAGTTTGAGACGAAACGAAAGGGCTCGTGCCCCAGCAATGAGGACATAAAATGAGCTTATTTAGTTACTTTCTTACTTCGCTGGCTCAGCGCCCCGATATGAGTCTTGGCCTCCGACGTTAAAGTAGGTACCTATGTACGCCATTTTGAAGTTGAAAGTACATTTTTTTTTAATGTTAAAAGGAGGCAAACGAGCAGTCGGGTCACCTGATGGAAAGTATTCACCGCCGCCCATGGACATCCGCAAAACCAAAGTAATCGCAGATGCGTTGCCGGCCTTGAGGAAGGAGTTGGATCTTGAGGAGGGATTGGGAGTGTTGAGAGATGGGCCTCCGGTACTTTCACTCACCGGACGGAACACAACAGCAACGAGTGCCATTGTTTCACGCCGATATTCTGAGAGGTATTACTCCGGGCGAGCCGGCTCATTTCGTGCTGCAACGCAGCGTGGCTCTGCCACTCAGACAGTGTCACTCATTTAGCACCAGCCCAGGGGTCACGTATAAGGTACAAGGGTAAACCTACGGACGCGAGTAACTTTAACCCCTAATATATGAGCTGCCATAACAAGAGCTGGTGATGACTAGATGACTAAAGTGTTCAGTGACTTTCGTTGCTTACCTAGATAACAAATTCGCTATCTGCTGCACCATCAAGCTGTCAGACATATCAATTATGTTAAATTATCTCTACGTGTATCCAATGTTGTGTGATCGCAAAAGCTTGTAGATTCCATTTCTTCGCTCACTTCTTGCTTTAACCGACAATAAATAAACATGGCTCCCAGCGGTAACAAAAACAAACTTAGCGGTCGCCTCTTGGATTACCCGTAAAGGTATCGATTGTGTTAATCCAAACAAAAACTCTGGTGTACATGCAACTATGAATGTTTGGTAAACTACCTTGAGAGTAATAATTTATTTTTTACATGGTTCTAACGTATATTTCAAAAATAAAACATCATTTTTAGGTGCCTACATAGGTCCATAATATTTTTTCCTTTTTTTCTTTTATAAAAACTTTCCTGTGTTTATGTAGGTTCTTGCCGCTTTTCTCAGATTAAGTCTCTCCATGTAGACTTGTAAACTGATGGCGTAGTTACTAAGTTATAGACTACTAACTATTTGATTTCAGTGATTTTTTAAATCACGGTAAGTATGTGAAGATAAAAAAATACATCCTCCCTTTTATATGGACACTGCAAAGAATTTTTCGATTTGTTCGTGAAAACTTTTGCAAAATCTTTAAGAATTGTTTAATACTTTTTAAGACAAACTTGTATAATTTTATTATTTAGATTAAAATAAGCGCAACTAGATCCATACAAAACAATCTGTATATTTTGATTTAAGTTTATCTATAGTAAGACAACTGTACAACGAATGTTGTGTTTACCTATAATTGGCAAACATATTTAAGACACTACCCTTGTAAAATTTATTTTAATTGTTTATGTGTATTGCTGTTGGTGTACCTTAAAAAAAAATATATGTGAAATAATATAAATATTATACACCCAAGCTATATATCGTCTTGTCCATATATTTTTAGCTCTGCGACCATCTGAACCTCTGCGGTGCATGCCTCACATCACAGCTGACGATCACAAACACCCATCGCCGACCGCAAGCGATGCGCCGTCATAAGCGAATCGGAAAATGTTTACGCCGCGTAATTCGCGGATCGATATGTAAATATCAAAAATGATTGGTTCTAACTTTTTGTTTGCACTTACTTGCCATGGTATATTCAAAATTCAAAATATTTTTTCAGTTTAGTCGAAAAATGAGGAGTCTGGAAATAAAGCTTCATATTGCGCTCTGACTGTTCTGAGCTGTTCTAAGATTCCGTGTCCGTGAAGGGGCCTATGTCTCATTATTTTGTGTTTTTTTTTTTGACAAAAAATTGCTCTTATGATTGTCACTAGGCCATCGGTTTATAAGTCTACAGAAGGCGGGATATCTTGTACTGCGAAGAACAACGAGCAAGGAACTGCGAAGAACTGCGAAGAAGTAAGGCAAGAAGCTCGGCAAGGGCATTTCTTTTCTCTCTTTGTTTTACAGCGTCACATATTGGAAAAGAGATACCTTTCGTTGACATAATGTATTCCTAAAATAGTTTGGCATATGTTTTTTGCATAATATTACTTTGGCATAATTGATTTTTTGCAGCATATGTATTGTGGCATAATTATAATTAAGACTAATATATTTATGCATAATTAAAATTTGCATAATGTTTTAAGGCATAGTGTATAGTCGCATAATATTATTTCGTCATAAAGGTTAGGGTAGGTTAGGTTATTTTACTAGAGCAATGTTTATATCATAATTTATTATTCTGCGTAAGATGATTATACTTAAACTAATTATGGTTTGATACCATTATGCCTTTTTAAAATTATGGTTGTGAATTTTATGCTTAAACATGATTATGGTGATTGTATTAATGATTTAAAAAAATATGCTTGATTTTTTATGGCTTACAATATTATGCGTAATTATCATTAGTATATGTATAAATTACCATATTCCAAGATATTTTATGGTTTAAATTTTTATGCAAATGGATAGTGAATCATTGGAAAAATACCACCTTACCATATACCACCACCATATTTTACAACCGTGCTTTGGAAGTCATGTTAAGGCGCTGGTATTGGCTGTTGTAGTAAGAGGGCAGTCGTTTGATTCCGCTTTAAGGTTCTGACTCGATCTCCTTATGTTCTCAGGGTTGTAATTGTCTGTCCATCTAACAAATAAGCTTAATTTGCACATCGTGACTCTAACGTAGGTATAATAAAATAGGGTATTTCAAACGAGGCGTGAAGAGCTACTTGTGGGCTGGCAGGGTAAGGGCGACTGATGCTGCGTTGATCTCACGCTGCGCCGTTGTCTTCGCGTCTGGACTCCACTTCTACTTAACATCAGGTGGAGTAGAGTCATTTGATGTGCAATCTATAGCAAGAAATTCAAATTGCCAAATTTGAAGTTGGCCAAAGTCAATAATAACATTTATTGCTGGTTTAACCGTGTTGATTACACCAATTGAAAAACTAAGCAAAGCCTACCACTACGTAAATCAACACGAGCAGTTTGAACGTTGTTCTCATAATTTTTCAAATCGATACAGTTACAAAACCACTTATTCCACACAATTTATGGCCAACACGAGAAATCAATTGAAACGATTAATTAATCAGGTTTCCGGTCTCACGAAATTGTAATAATTAATATAATAAAATGTTCTCAATGTAGTTTTTGCCGTTGGAAGTACAAGGAAGAGGCGTGATCGCTGACGTAGGTCAGATTACAACGCGATCAACTATTCTTTTTTAAAGCTCGTTCTTCGAAATGCAGTTAGAAATGTTAGTTTCTTGATCCAGGAATGTACAGCTAGGTACATTATTTTAAGCTACAAAATAAATATTTTCTAACATTTGTTTGAATTTTCAATGGAAACAATCAAAATTTTACTTTAAATTTTAATTTGTGTTTAGAATGGTGGTCGCTTATCTTTTGCTAGGTTACAAAGAGTTTGATTCTTAATATTACATGACTATTGTAGGTCCCGGTTGGGCTTTAATGTGTCTTTCTTCCATGGTTTCACTAAGAAGTATTACCATATTATCTATATCTGTCGCCAAAATAACATTATTATAGTAGCATTGTTGTGCTCCGACAATTAAAGTTGAGACAACCAGTTCTTTTGTAGTCTGGATTCAAGGCAAAGATAGTTGTACAACTTTTTTCTAGAATGCGACAATTAATATATAAATTATAAATGAATACAAATTTGTATTTAATTCGTATGAAAAGTCTGAATGCAATGGACTTTTTCACTAAATTAACAATATTGATTTGATCAAAGTGTTGCTTTTATGATTTCCAAGAGGTAATTAATGCCAGTTCGATTATTTTCAAGGATTGTACATATATATATTTATTAAGTATATATCATTAAACTATCTGAAACGTAATATTAATAAGTGAAGTGGTAAAACAGGTATCCTTACTTCGTGTTTTCCCGGAATGCGGAGGACCCTTTAAACATAATATTTAAAGTTCCTTCCAAAAGTTGTTGGTAATTGAAGTAAAAATACAAACAATGTAATTAGCGTTCGCTCATTCAATTAAAACTCTTATTTAGCTTCAGCACAAAGTTGATTTTCCTATGCACATATTTCTTTACACATGTCAGAATACCAAAATTGCTTTGCATTTAAACAATAATTAAGCAATCAGCAAACATCTCGTCAAAACGTTGATACAGTTATTCACGACTTGAAAAAATGATGCCATTTTGAGTAAAACAAATTGTTAATGCACTAACAAGCATCTTTAACTACAACGTTAAGAGGATTACACATAACCGTGGCCCATTCAAACTCCGAAATTATGTTTTTCCAAATCTATAGACTAGGAATCTATTAATACTTAAAGAAAAAGACGGAGTTAACATACAACGAGTTTGTTAGCCGAAATAATGTTAAAACGACGTGTATATTGAGTCATTTGAAACTTCCTATAAAATGGGTTAATGGTTATAATAAATAATTTAGGTTTGATTAAATCGCAGGAGTTTGTAAGCCCACTTCATATACATATTTTTTAACCATAGAAAGTGTCATTAAAATTAGTTGAATCATTTGGAAAATATAATACTTTTAAGTTTGTATGGAACACAGTAATGTGTAAGCACTCTTAAAAAGAGTCTTCACTTCAAAAGCTGCGAGTTACATGGAGGCTGTATATTGTTTGGTATCTCCGAATTCGACAAACAAGATAATTGTCCATATTTCGATTTCGTATAAATTATTGTAATTTTTTTGTAATATTTAAATGTCGTGTATTTACTTTTCGGCTTTCCAGTTTTTGGCACAATTTTGGTGCCCTAAATAAAAACAGGAGGAGCTCGATGGCGCAGTGGCTAACGCGCCCGGTCTGTGATTGCTAAAGTTAACTAACTTTTGCAAGGCCGATCATCGGATGGGTGACCAAAAACTTATCATCTCGAGCTCCTCCGTTGTTCAAAAGGCCCGTAAAGCCGTTGATCCCGACTGCATCAACAGTCGTAACAAACACCAATCCGCACTGGGCCCGCGTGGTGGTTTATGGCCCGTTCTCCCTATCCATCTATAGGATAGGCTCGTGCTCCAGCAGTGGGGACATAAAGTGAGCTGCTGATGATGATGTGACGTTGTGAAATAAAAACATAAATTAAGTGGTACAGTTTTTTGGCTTCTTCCATCTGTTTGCCCTGTTTGCAATCTAATTTAGAAACAAGGCAGTGAATACTGATTATTATCCATTAAATAGTACTTGTAAAGTCACTAACTAAACTTACAAAGTCATTAAATTAACTTTTTTCCAGCTTTTGTTTTATAAAGTAAGCATCTTCCTTGCATTTCGCTAGCTGACTGCGTATTGTCTCCATTTCCTTAGTATTTAAAACAATAATAATAGATTTATATAGAGCTGATATAACAAAACTATTATATCTTTTTATTTTACATTATAAAATACAAAAGTTGATTGCACTAACATAAATACATAAATGATTATGCATTTTGATCCCATGGTAGATAAGCGTGACAAAACTAATGAGCTACGTTTTTATTATGACTGGTTGTATATTTTATTTCAAATTCGAGTTGTGATCCAGATATGTCGAAAAAATATTTTCAAATCCCGAATTAAAATGAATCATAATTTAGTAACTTCCATTTTCGAAGTGTTTTATCCACTCTAGTGAAATCAACGTTGTACTCCAGACTGTCGCACCGTGCGTTTAAATTGGTACTTTACCCCCAGCAATATTGAGTTCAAAGTTACCACCCACCAAGTTAGCACGAGAAAAAAAGGTGAACATCACCAGGAGCCTGAGAAGGCAGTTGGGACAAATCGCAAATTTACATATAACAAATACTGAAGTCACGTTTTCAGGTACAAAAATCGTAAGTTTTGAGGTGCACGGACGCGGTTCACGGGCCGTGTGGAAATTGCATTTGTGGCGGGAATTATTTATAATGTAAAGTAAAAATGTTGCGTGGAGTTAGCGAACCACGGATTCAAGCCTTTAATTGTTTTATTATACACTTTAGTATTACTGCCTCTAAGGTACAGTGGTTAGACCACCGATGTACGACCTACTCGTAGAAGTCTCGGGTTGGATCCTAGTGTGAATGAATAATGAACTTTTCGTTTTTAGATTGTTTCTCTCCATTATTATATACATTATTACATAGTTAGTGTTATTGTATTATATTTATATTGTAGGTACTAGCTGACCCGGTGGACTTCGTACCGCTTTGACAGTTTCTATGAGAACAAAACAAACAAATCGTAAAATACGTGTTTTGTCTCTTTTACTCTAATTTGAAATAACGTTTACATGACAGGAACAAAACACGGAATAACTATTCGGACCTTATCCTTTGTTTATTTATAAGGCAATTGAGTATTACCTACTATAGTTTTTAATGATCGACATCTAGTTTACGCAATATATTCATCAAACTGATGAAGTCAAATTCACATGTCTGTGAGATGAGCGTGTGAGGGCTGAGGTCACAAGTCTAGGGTTCAAACCCCGAGAAAGGCACCGTCAACATTTGACCTGCGCTGCACAGTAAACAGTAAATCATGTTTATTTGTTAAATGACTGTTGAAAAATTGCGTAATACCTTTATTTGTATTTTTTCTGAACTTAAAAAAATTGTTGGATCTACATTCAGTTAGTTATGTACGTCCAACGAAAGATACCTTGGTTCGAAAAAGCTGTTAGTTTTATATTGAGTTGTCATAAAGTTTGATTTTTTATTTGAACTTTTTTTCATAAGTAGGTATATCTATCTTAGGAGTAAACACTTGGCTTTCATCTCACCTGATGCTAAGTGATGATAAGGCCGAAGGTGGAAGTGCATTCGCAATCGCACCCGAAATCCTCAACTACTGAGACACTGGCTATCTTATCTTTAGCTGCCGGAGCACAACAATGCTACACACATTGACGTTATGGTGAAATATTTCAATAAGATGGTGGTAGCTAGCCAGACGGGCTAACAAGCCCTACCATCAACCAAACTGAATACACAAACATGTACCCCACCACTGGGAATCAAACCCGGGACCTCTGGGTCTGAACCGTTGGTCTTAACCATTGACCAAAGAGGCGGTTTCCATCCAATGACATACATGCGAAAATTGCTTAACTTGCAAGATCACGCTTACTGCTGCACAGCAGAGGTCCTCTCATCTACAACTATAAAGTATTTTTATCATCACCACCAGCTGATGATGTCCCCACTGCTGGAGCACGAGCCCTTCTTATGAATAGAAACATCACAGAGAGAACGAGTCGTAAATCACCACGCGGGCCTAATGCAGCCACAACCAACAGCTGTGCATGCCTTCCGAAGCACGGAGGAGCTCGAGATAAAAAATTTTGGCCACTCATCCGATGACTGGTTTATGCGAAAATTACTTGACATCAGCAATCGCAGACCGAACACGTTAACCACTGCGCTATCAAGCGTCTCAAGTTATACCTAAGTTATTCTAGAGCTCCTTCGATTGCCCTACAGTATTGCTTTTGCAAACACGACTGATGCCACAAGAATAGAAGTTTACAATATTACAATCGTTATTTATTATTTTCCGCGAACCTATGTAGTACATGTAAATTTTCACATGCACATCTAAATAGAGCCATAGTTCACTCGGATGGGTTTATGCGTTAATTGCAAGGCCGGTGTGCATTCGGCCTAATGGCGCGCGCCTATTGTAGATGCGTCAGGTGTGTGAGAAATATTTTGTAATACCACTAGGGGATAGTACACGAGAAGGACCAGTATGCTTACCTTAACTTATTAGTTTTCGTATGTTTTTATAGCTTCACTTGTATGCCTATTGAACTGTTTCTTCGCCTACTTATTGTGCTGTGTAAATGAACCATCGCTAATTCTTCTCTTCCTTCTATTTGTTATTTGTGTGTGCTTTGTGCTAAACGCAATAAACTGTTGTTTCAAGCTTTGGGACTTATTAATTACCGACACCAAAACGTTATCGTTCGTCCCTTCCGCGTATTTGTAGGACTAAACTTTGTAGATAAAAGAAAAACTTTTACGTTTGACCGCCTCTCTATCGTGTCAAGCCCAAACACTGTAAATTAAGTTACAGTCTGTTTGCTTTATAAACTTTATTGCAAGCACCAAAAGTTCAATAAAAAAAAACACTGTAAGTCAAGTTACAACGATTGAGTTTGACACGACAGCTTTGTGGTGTAGTTGTAAAAGTCTCTGGCACAAAGCTTGTAGGGTTTGAGGGCTTGTTTGAGTCCTCCTGACTAGCTACCACCATCTTATCTAAGTGTCACCACAATATCAATGTTAGTAGCATTGATATTTTCCGACACTAAGAGATAAGATAGCCAATTCCTCGGTTGTTGAGAGTTCCGGGTAAAATGCGCTTCCGAATTCGACCTTATCATTATTAAGCATAAGTGAGGTTAGTCTCACTTATGCTTGGCCTTATATGGCCAAGAGTTTACCCGTCATAAGAAATAAAATTGACACAAAACGAGTCCTACTACCGACCCTGGAATCTCTGGGTTGAATGACCACGGAGGCGGTTGAAATAAATATAGATACTTGACATAGGTAAACAGTGTTGACAGCGCCTATTGAAAGCTAGGCAAAACCTTCTACCAAATCTACATAAGCATAGAAATCGAAGCAGTGACTTCTGTGTCCGAGACCTATGATCTAACCACTAGACCGCACAGGCGGTTTGAACAAATAAGTTATCCTACTGCATGCTTCTTCACAAACCGTCCAGGTGTAAGAAATATTTTGTAATCTGCGACCTCACGTACGATAGGTCAGGCCTAGATATTACGAGTGGAATCCACGCGTTTATTGGGTCTGGGATTAATTAAAATTTAGGTTTACTATACCGATGTACGATGTTCTGACGGGTTATCGTAAACTCGACACAAAGTAAATTCGAATCGAAACGCAAAAAAAACTTGTCACATTTCATACACTCTGGTGAGTTTCCAACACTTTAAATTAAAATAACACTGTTTTTTTCCCGTACAGACTGCCGAAAAATTGAACAGTCAATAAAATAATTGATTTCAATGATGAAAACCATTGCCCAGCAGTTGGACAGTCATAAGCTATTTACTTTCTTAATAGAGTAAAATCATCATAGTTTTTCAGAATTGATATAAAATATGCAAGGTTACCTACTTTACATATAGTTTTTGATTTTTTCGAGTTTACTTTCAATGTAATGAAGTTACAAAAATGTGACGAATTTACTTTGTGGCATGTCTAAAACATCTGTTCTCACTTAGACAGTTTTGCTTTTTTTTAAATAAGATTAGAATGGTTTGACTTTGGTGGCAATCAGTTACTTGAGTTAAAGAGTAAAGAATAAAGAATAAAGAAAAAAAATACGAAAAGAAGAGTTCTTGACGTATTGCTAAATCTATACTAATATTACAAAGCTGAAAGGTTTGTTTGTTTGTTTGTTTGTTTGGTTGAACACGCTAATCTCAAGAACTACTGGTTCGAATTGAAAAATTATTTTTGTGTTGAATAGTCCATTTGTTGAGGAAGGCTATAGGTTATATAACATCACGCTATGACTAATAGGAGTGGAGCAGCAATAAAAAACGTTGCAAAAACGGGAAATAACGCGGGTGAAACCGCGGGGCACCGCTAGTATATCATACATAAGATGTTGTATGGGTACGTGTACAAAGAATCAATGAATGTCTGAAATATCCTATTTCAAACGAAAATTTAATATTCACACTGCCTTTTAAGATTATAAGAAATATTATAGTCAAGAAGGAATTTTTGTGTATTTGCATAAAAAAAGTCTTAGTGGATAAAGTGTAGTATTCATTATCACATAACATCAGGTGAGATGAAGACCAACTTTTCCATGATATTATATAGAAATGTTATATTGTAAATGCAAAATAACTAGGTATTTAATACAATATCTTCCTTATACTAAGACTACTATCGATTAAATTGTTTCAATCGATATTTTTTAACACTTAAATAGTCATCGTTGCGTTAAAAATGTGAAACCATTAAATTGATAGATAATAATCGATGAACGTGACGTCTTCGGAGTCATGCTTGTTCGTAACTTGATTAAAGACTGAATCGTTTTTTCTACTAATTAATGTAAGGTCGTCGAGTAGGCTTGAAAACTCTTAACAATTACAATACACCACCCACGCACTATTTCAAATCGAATTTAACGATTAAACCATTATGAAGGTGACCTTCGCTTCATTTAACTCGGGATGAATTGATTGTTTTGAATCAAAGCGGAACCAAGCTACATTTTAAGATGGCAACTTTTAATTTGTTCGTCGTTCGTTTTAGGAAAAGGAATTAATTGCTAGAATAAATAACTGCTAAATGAGAAGTCGTTGGTGTGGCGATTTGCGCGTTCGGGTTGCAATTTTTTAAGTTAAGCAGCTTTCACAATGCCGGTTTTGAGGATGGGTGACCACAAAATAAAATATTATTAGGATAGTGGCATCAGTGTTCCACAGGAATCAATGATCGACAGTTTTTCCCTTAATCATTAAAAAAACGGGCCAGCAACTGATTTTAGTCCTTAGCGACAATTGAATATGGCCACCTGCTTCCTCGTTGTTACCACGTAAAATTTCAATGAAAATCTACGTAAGTTTTTGTTGACGAAAACTGTCGTACATTATTATTATTCTAAACAAACTTAAATACAGAACTTAAGTTGAAAAAAAAAACGGAAAACATAATTAGAAAATTAAAAACTAAAGACCTATAAATAAAAGATGTCCTCCAACTGTGGGCTCATGGGAACGGTCCCAAGAATGCTGGCAACATTGCCCCTTTGGATTGCCAAACTAATACGCTGGCAAAGGTAGCTGCCAGCCTTCTTGTCACCGGAGGTCTCAATAAGGCGAGCATTTAACTCTACATTTGTCTTAAAATATCGAACTGGGGTCACTACGATATCTTGAGGTCCTTCGTGCTACATAAGGCGAGTTAAACCGTTGGTCACAGTTGTCGGCAGCTGTTAATGTACTGGACTGGTGTGGGCTACGACACAATCTTGCTATTTGCTTATTGTCCCGCCCGATCCTCAAAATGCTACTATTTATTAACTTGATTTTTGTTTTTTATTTATTTAAATAGGATAACCAACAAGACATACATTGAAACAATAAAGAAGCTATATTTTTATCTTAAAACTATGTCTCAATTATAGGTCACCACGACATGCACTGGTTCCCCACCACCAGATATACGTATAAGAAAAAAAAACAATAATAATAAAACTGAAAAAAAAGCAAACAATATCAAATACGAGTACCTATAGACGTAAAACTTGACACACTAATCATGCACACTTGAAATGACCCATGACACCGCACTCGTAGAACAAGAATACTAAGACCGCGCTCTGTACCAGTTACATGCTTGTATCTAAATCTAAGCGCCTTTCCCGGGTCTTTCGTCGATTCATACCATGAGTGGTTCATACCATGGTATGAATCACATAAGGACGCATTTTGAATTGGCTGTTTCGTACCATGGTATGAATCGGCTAATTCCCTACCCCCACGACCCTGTCAACCCAAGACGAGGTCCTAGCCTTTAGAGGCGTCCTCTAGTTATTCCGCTCCTGATTGGATCGAACCTATCGAAGAACCTAGTAGGGAAAATGGAAACGCTTATGTGATGCCATTTCCTCTAGAAAATCACAGACGGTGTTTCGATGACACAGCTTGAAGAACCCTTTAAGTTTCTCGCCGCCCTCAAAAAGGTCTGAAAAGGCCGCTTAAAGCAATCAGAAAACTCTCTTCAGTAAAATTGCTAATTGTTAATGTGGGAAGTTTTTGAGATCCAGATAAACAGCGTTTCCACGTTCGGCCTCATCGTCACTTTGCCATCAGATGAGATGATGCACCATGCTGTTGTTATGTAAGAAAATAGCTATAGATGTTAGTAACTGTTTGCAAAGCTTAACTACGTCTCCTCTGCAATAATTACTTTCCAATGAGTACAAAGCGCCAAGGTGATGCCCCGATTAGTGCGTATGACCTGCGAACGTGGGTTTACCCTTGAGTTGATTTACCTTTTGTTGTTTTCAATTTCAAAATCTATTATAGTTTGAATTAAATAAGATAATAGGTCTAATTATCGTTGGTTTACCATTTAGATTTGACAAGAGCTTTGATGATAACCGAATATTTTTATGGGTTTTTATAGTTGTTACTCTAAATATTAATTGATTGTCGAAAGGGCATATTGAAACAGAGAGACGCAATAAATTAAAACGATATTTATTGACCCATTTTTGAGCCTTATAAAGACTCATTCTATGTCAGTAAAACTAGGTCGAAAATATGGCGCCTGAAAAAGTCGGCAAGGATTATGTGAATCAATATGCTCTTTTTCCAATTATTAATCTTTAGACTAAACCTTAACGCGCTGCAATTGGAATAAACTCTCGACGTTTAACCATATTATAAGTTACGAACAACTTCTTTATCGTGACATATTTTTACTTGTCGTTGGTAAATATACACCACACGCGCGCGCGCGCGCTTACACGTGACATTAGTATTAAGAGTAATTTATATAAGAAAAACCTTTTATTCGCTCCTCCAGCTATTCTCTTACAATTATTGTTTTTGTTGTTTACTTTATTTTGTCACTCAGTACTTACTTATCGTTTTTAACTCTTTCTTTAGTTCCTGTTCTTATCGAGGTGGTGGGAACCTGATGACCAGTTCAACTGGTATATCAATATCAATCACAGGCATCAGTCTCATACTACTTCAATGTACAACTGTTTACAAATAATCATAAAATTGTATACATGTGTTTGTGATGAGAAAATAAAGTTTATTTTATTATTATTATTATATATGTGATTGTTTTCGGTTGCTATCGGCTGATGAAGATGATGATGGTACAAAATGTATACCAACGTTAAGAACAGAAAAGCATGTTGAAGCAGTCAATATGCTAAATAAATCATAATAATAGAACCTTAAACAACAACGATCTAAAGCACACGATGTTAATTCAGCACTTCAACAGATGATACCGCCATTTTTTGGTTAAAAGGACAATATCAGAAATTTTAGATTTTTGTACCAATTGTAGAAACATGGGAAATAACGGCGCTAACGTATGAGTAAGTATTTTAGTAATATACGCGAAACAATTATGTAGGTATACCTATAACATTTCGTCAAACATAGTCATTTTATATTGCGTTGCATTAAGACTTATTTAAAAAAAAAGAAAAAAAAGCAAAAAAAAAGAAGCAAAAAACCGGTTGTTGTTTAGATCCTTGGGGGAGGCCTTTGTCCAGCAGTGGACGTCTTTTGGCTGAGATGATGATGATGATGAAGATTTATTTTGACATAGTAAAAGGGTTAGATCAAAACTACTTACTATACTTTTCTTTGAAATGATATCCTTAAACCTTTTAACTTAAATAACTAATCAACGAATAACCAAAATGAGGAGCTGGATGGCCCAGTGGTTAACGCGCCCGGTCTGCGAGTGCTGAGTTTAAGCAACTTTCGCAAAGGCCGGTCATCGGATGGGTGATCAAAAATTTATCATCTCGAGCTCCTCCGTGCTTCGGAAGGCACGTAAAGCTGTGGGTCCCGGCTGTATTAGCAGTCGTTAACAACCACCAACCCGCACTGGGCCCGCGTTGGTGGTTTATGGCCCGTTCTCCCTATCCATCCATAGGAAAAGCTCGTGCCCCAGCAGTGGGGACAAAAATGAGCTGATGATGATGATAATGATGATGGATAACCAAAACCCAATGAAGCAATTGATAAACTAATCAAACTGAATATCTGTAATACAAAAGATTTTCCCAACAATTAAAACATACTTACAAGTAATCAAGTTTGTTTAGAGCCGCACAATATAATCATTTAACATAATTATTTCTATTCATAACAAGGCGAGCATTTAGACGTGTGAGCTTCGGTCTATCGATATATCACATTGTCTGAAGTGCAAAATACCATCTCGACGAAACAATTAACTCGTGATCATTGAGTCAGTGAGTCAACGACTTAGCGGTAGGGGTGGCAAGCGTTTGATTTATTAAATAAATAAAAAATATACTGAGCTGGCTTACAAAGCTTAAGCGGCCACCGCTGAAATACTTGATCTAGTGAATCACACAAGTGTTGCCGACGCTGAGATTCAGTTCTTAAACTTCTATTAAGTTTTTAAAATATTTTGATGGCACATAAAAATATCTTGTTTCATAAAATCTTATAGTGGGACTTCATTTTATTATGTTTGTAAATATATTGTTTTTCTCGAGGTTATTTTTTATATTTTTTTTTATTTGAATATAAGAAATTTTGTCCCCGACGTGGGTCAGAGACGTGAGTCTCGAGGTTTTTTACCAAATAGTAGTTACTACCTACCTACCTGCCTTTTATTGCATCTTTGAGGAAGCAGCCATGATTTAATCATGTAATGTTCATAAAATTGAATTTGAACACCGTTACCATTACTATAATAAAATAAAACTACTACTGAAACTAAATTAATTTTCATTGACTAATTTCATGTCAATAAAAACGTGTTTAATAAAATATTTTATTAAATGTGGTACCAACCCTAACGTGAGCATGTGCGCCTGCGCACCTCTCCTGATCACGACTCACACGGCCATGTTCATATCATAACAATTGTACGTTCAGGTGTCTGTTTGTTTCAAATACCATGAGCTCATTTATGTTATGCGTATTATCTATTAGCAGTTTTATTAAAAATTAAACGTAAGTAAATTTCTTAATTCAATATAATAAATAGTTTACTTTAAATGTTTATATGCAATTGTGGATATTCTAAGGCGTTCTACATAAAAAATATCTATATCAAACCTTAAAATAAATGTCTTTATACTACGTTTGCATTTTCATCAAAATTGTTCTCTTCGTCAATCTTTTTATTACACTTTTACCAGCCTATTGCGAGGCTGCGCATCTTATTTATTTATTTATTTATAGAAACCAACAGCATATTACAATTTATACTTATGCTACTGACAATTACAATGAGTAAAGGCAATTACAGGTTTCTGCATTTACATTTTTTTATTTTTAATTCTGTAGTAGGTAATGAGAAGGTCACCAACTTCTAACAAAATAAACTTAGTAAAAATTTTTCCTAATCTAGAACTATTAACTACGAAATTAGCCAGTCATCGAACGCTGCTATTTAGGGCTTCGATTATGTTTTTTTTAAAGTTAAATTTGGACATGAAGAAAACATCTTCCTTGCTAAAAAGAGTATTATAGGTGCGTGCAATGCGCGTTAGGACAGCATTACTGGAGTACTTGGTGGAATGACTTGGAACGTGCAACAGAGGTGTGTGTCGAGTACGACGAGAAGGGACACGATATGCTACTTTAGACACTAATTGCGGACAGTCAACGCGATTTCGAATAATGTCAAACAATAAAGACATATCCATAACTTTATGTCTCTCCTCAACAGTAAGTAAGTTATGTCGGCGACAACCGTCGAGATAAGAGTCACTGGAGCAACGGAGTCGATAATTAAGATGTTTGATAAATACTTTTTGAGTACGTTCCAATCGTTTTTTATATACCTCATATTGTGGTGTCCAGATGGGACTAGCATATTCTAAAACGCTCCCAACATATGCAAAAAATACTGTTTTGAGAGTATCAACGTCAGAGAAAGGCTTACAGGACCGCATAACGAAACCCAAATTCCGAAAAGCTTTATTAGCTACAGTATCAATATGTTGATCAAAAATCATTTTGCTGTCTAAGATAACGCCTAAATCTTTGACTTTATTGGTTTTTTCAATTAGAACGGTATTAAAATAATAATTGTGCGATATTTGATTTCTTTTGCGGGTAAATGATATACATTGACATTTTTGAGCATTAACAGTAATTTTGTTTTTTGTATAGTAGTCGTATAAAGAGTCCAGATCTCTCTGAAGTTTGGTACAGTCTTGTTCACATTTGATCACACTAAATATTTTCTTATCGTCTGCATACATTAAAAACCTCGCAGTATTAAAGCAACTACCAATATCAAACAAATAGGCATTATAGAAAAGGGGTCCCAAGTGTGAACCTTGAGGGACACCTGTGAGTACATTTACAAAATCAGACCTAAAACCGCCAATAACCACTGCTTGGGAACGATTATGCAAGTAAGATTTAACCCAGCAGAGTAAATCACCACGAATTCCCAGACTGTGCAACTTTCTCCAAAGGATGACGTGATCCACACGATCAAAGGCTTTTTCAAAATCAGTGTAGATCACATCAACCTGCCCCCCATCATCCATATTTTCTAATACGTAATTCGTAAAAAAAGATAAGTTTGTTACTGTCGAACGCATTTTTAGAAATCCGTGTTGTTCGTCAGGTATTCCGTTTTTTATTACTGGATAAATAGCCTTGTAATTCATTCTTTCGATCTTTTGAGCAATTTAACATAAACAAAAACATTACGCACCACTGTTTAATATTTAACTAATCGTTTGCAATAACAACTTATCTTATCTTGGTGGGGCCTGCTGAGTTTTCCCTCACCCAGTAGCACTTCAACCCATCGGGATTGTATCTATTTAAGTCAAAGTTATCATATTTTTTAAGTAAATAAAGTTTGTTAACAAAACTATTACGTTTCATTACAAATAAAATGTCTAACAGTTTTACGCAACTTCTTAGTAGATTGGTATTCTAATCATACCGTTTAAGAGCCAGAATTTTCAGCCTAGGTTCACCAGCCATGGTCGCGGACTCAATCTTTTAATTGCTAAAAACTTTTTCATAAAACCGCTAAGATTTATCACTGCAGATGTGCCACGTGACTCAACGGAACATCGAACCCGCCAACGCGCAGCCGGCCGCGTGGGCGTGCGATACCGGCGCGGGCGCAGTTCGCGCGATACCAGAGATGTCTTATCTAGTTCACAGTTGGCTATGTATCTGTAAGAGGTCTATTCTAAGCTCCGTGTATTAAATGTTTTACTTAACTTACTAATTAGTTTATTTTGCACACAGTTACATAAAAAATAGTTACAAGTAATAAATATGAAGTGAGCAGTGAACAGCGGTGACAAAATCTCCTAATTAGCATGTGATGCGGCATTAGCAAAGCCAGTTGCACTGCACTTGTAGGTATTTAGTTAAAAAAGAGGATATGATTTTCAAAGACGTTGTGATGTAGCGGTTTTTTTTTCAGACTATCATCATCATTATAGATCATCATTAAATAAAATTGGATTTAGGAAGTACTAAAGTGTACTTACGTACGACTTTTGTTGCTGACTATACCCCTATCAATCCGGAAGCTCTGCACTTGATTGGTCTTAGTAGTGGTACTATGCGATTCAGCAGTTAGGGATAAGATTTAAATTCAGGCTAAAGGTGCGTTAAAAGATAGAAAAGCAAGAAGACACGTCAAATATCAAAAGTGTTTTATTTTAATGTGTTTTAATTATGTAGTACCTGGACGACTGAGTTTTGCTCGGTATTATTTTACAGATAAAACGACGTTTCACGAATTAAACCTAGCTAGATCGATTTATAGCCCCCGAAACTCCCTGCATACTAAATTTCATGAAAATCGTTGGAGCCGTTTCCGAGATTCAGATTATATATATACATATACATACAAGAATTGCTCGTTTAAAGGTATTAGATAACCAAGGCTTTCATTGTAAAAGCTGATTAGTTTCAGTTTGAATTCATTAAAGACATGTTTTCTGTTATATAAAACTCTTTTTAGAGCTCAGTAGATAATTTATTTACCTATTTAATACATATAAATTATAATGAAGTCTCTACAAAATTGTACAACCTAATAACAGCCTACAAATCACAAAGCAGTTGTTTGATTATGAACAGTCTAAACTTGGATTGTAATGAGATCGTGATTTCACTTTATGAGGTATTCCCGGGTCTGCCATTAGGAAGGTGACATTTGCACAGACAATGTGGACTGTGGGATCGCTATCCGGATGATGTCATTGCTGAGATGGGAGAAAAAGCATTTGACATTATAATAATATGGAGAATAAAATTAGAGCCAGAAGGCTCATTGACGATGACGAACTGTTTCACGCCAAGCTGCAGAGTTTAGAACATCGGCGCCAGGTCGCAAGTCTTTCGATTTTTTATCGGATTCATTTCGGAGAGTGTGCAATGGAATTGTTCAATTTGATTCCTCCATCACCTTTCTATCACAGGACAACCAGTCAAACTGCGCGACGCCATAGTTACACAGTAGAGATTCCACCCATGCGTACGAAGCGTTTTGCGTCCACGTTTTTCTTACGTACCGCAAAGCTGTGGAACTCCTTACCTCAGTCTGTGTTTCCTATCAAATATAATATTGGGGTCTTCAAATCACGAGTGAATCGGTACCTTCTAGGCAAGCATATTACATCGTAGGCTACATCATCACTTACCATCAGGTGAGATAGTAGCCAAATGCAAGCCTAGCGAATTATAAAAAAAAAGTAATTATGGCTATAAATAGGTAATTTTACGCAAATTTTGTTGCGAACAAATTACAATTTGAAAAAGTGTCTAAAAATGTCCACGACATGATTCGAACCCGTAGCCCATGACAGACCGGGTCAGGTGCACTACCAACTATGCTATCATGGCAACCAACCCAACCAGACCAACCAACGAAAATAAGAAAGAGGTGTTGTTAAATAAGGCTGTAAGAGTAGATTGTAGGTAGTTGCGAGCTTGTCAGAGTATCGACTATTGATAAGTAAAACCACTTTAGCTTACAAAGTAGTAGTAGACAGTGTTGATAAATATCGGCGAGTTGGACAGAGCCACAATAGCATAGTTTTTGAACAGTTTTTCAAATTGTTGATGAATAGTTTATTTGGTACTTCATCACACACCCACACACCTACACACCCTCACACACACACACACACACACACCCACACACCCTAACACACATACACACACACACCCTCACACCCTCACCCCCCCCCCCCCCCTACACATATACAATAAATATATACAATAAATAATTGTAGATATCATGTAAAATAATAATGTAAACAATGTGCTCTATTTGTTTTTAAAATTGCATACCCGAACCGAGTAAACTTTTATTAAAACTAGTTTAAAAAACTTTTTATGCAACATTGCAATTAGCAATATTATGCACTATTTTATGAAATAAAATAAGGTTTCTTATTTATCATGAACGGTTAAATAGTAACAGTTAACAATTTTTCATATCAGAAATAAAGATTTCGTTACTAATTTTATTCCCGCGATAAATGTCATTAAAATTTGATCTAAGAGCACAAACAAGAAACAAAATAAACATTCAAAGTAACTCTTTGCGCACAACACACATAAAATTTATAAAGATCAATTCACTTTCTTCAGATATAGATCCATAAAAACAAATCGGGTTCACACAAACGCTATAACTCAGTAACCATTAAACTTTATCGCTTATCAAATCAATTTAATAGCAAGCAATTTGAAACTATAGTTTCAACCATCAAAAGTGTATGACCTCACCACTGTAGCATGGTCTTTCCAAGCTCTCTCTTTTAAAAGTTGAACGATGAGTTACATGTGTGATCAGCGGTTTTGAGAGGTCATCTAAAATCGGTTTATACCACGCTATCTCTGATTTTGAGAAATAGGCCTTATGTCAAGAAAAATAGATATGTCAATGGTTGGTGCGACGGTAATAAAGTAATCTTTTGTTTTCTGTTTGTATTAATGCGTTCGTTATTCGATTTCTAGAAAGCAAGCCTACTTTTATGATACAATTCTGTGGGTTATCGCTGAGGTTTATTGGTACAACCGGTACCTCGGGTATTATTAATTGGAGTAATATATCACGGTTGGTTTCTCTCGGGAGATTGTTAGTTTTCGTCATCTCCCGTTTGATGTTTGGCTACGTTAATGTGTGCTTTGGAAGCGCTTTATGGCGCTTATCGCAATTGTGCGGTGTCAAAAAAAAGACATCGTTTACACCTACCATTATGATATTTGAACAAAAGGTTAGTTTTCAAACTGCAGTCAATTGCAATGGCCCCCACAAATTGTGTACAAAAATGAATTTTCTGATTTTACATGAGTAAGTCAGATCAACATGACTCATAGTTGTGTGGTATTTGTCTCAAATAATGACATATTTCACTTAAAATACAATATTAACCTCAGCACTCGGTGACCGTGCGCGTTAACCACTGCGCCATCGAGCTCCTCCTTCGCAAAGGCCGGTCATCGGATGGGTGACCAAAAATTTATCATCTCGAGCTTCGGAAGGCACGTTAAGCCGTTGGTCTCGGCTGCATTAGCAGTCGTTAACAACCACCAATCCGCACTGGGCCCGCGTGGTGGTTCATGGCCCGTTCTCTCTATCCATCCATAGGGAAGGCTCGTGCCCCAGCAGTGGGGACATAAATGAGCTGATGATGATGATGACAATATTAAACTAAAATATTAAATGCATAATAGTAATATTATGCTTTCAGTGAGCAGTGGTAAGCAGTAGTGAGCTTACTTGCTACAAATATTTATTCCATTTCTTGTAAAAGGTTAGTCTGTCAATATTAGTAAAGTCGATTCAAGCTTGTAACACTACTAGTCTTAATTATGTGTTACTTGAAAAATTTCATAATTTAACGATTTTGGCAATTTAGCAAAGTAGGTACTGTAATGTTTTTATGGGTAGACATCATTAACGATGTCTCTCAAACCGCAACACAGTATCACTTGGGTACAACAAATTCAATATGTCGACATAATATCAACGTTTGTGGCATTGTTGTGTTCCGGCAGCTAGAGATAAGATAGCCTCACTAGTTGAGGATTCCGAGTGAAGAGCGCTTCCATCAATTGGCCTTAGCATCAGGTGAGGTCAAGGCACTGTGCTTATCCGTTAAATATTTTTAAAAAATGGGTAGTCATTGAGGGAAATTCTCCTACCCTACCTAGAAAGAGAGAAGAAGAGAGAAAACCCTACCTCGTGGCTAAATAATTATAGTTAGTCAGTGCTATGTCGGTGCACGATTTGTTACAAGGCCTCGTTTAGAACAATGTTAAGAGGTCTTTAAATGATAAAATCAACACAAATGTTTACCGAACTACATGTACTGTAATACGAAGTAAATATTCAATGTGTAGCTTTGAAATTATTCTATATACCCACGCTCTATGACTCTATTCTTATAGAATTTCTTAACAGTAAACTTAATTTACTTATTTACTAAAAATAAATTTACTAAAATAGTTTTTTTCGCTCTCTTTGTTTAATTGAGTAATTTTTTTAAATATGTCAGTTCCATCGAACCTTATTAACTAAAAAAAACAATGAATTTACCTTAATCCTATTTGAATTAAGAGGCGAAGTCATAGAGCATCATAGACGAACTCGAGATGATTTTGCTCGGATGCTCTAATACATCTTAAGGATTTTTATCGCAGTACATTATACAGAGCAACTCTTTCAGTTTCAATGTTTTTGCATTCCAATAAAAAAATATATAATGGCTATGCAACGTAGTTGGTATTTAGTGTAGTGGGGCTTGTTTTAAGTCCGCCTCACTGGTTAACACCATCGTACTTGATTCTGTCGCCGTAACAATCAAAGTAAAATAGTATTGTTGTGTTCTTGATAGTAAGAGATAGGTAGTCAACATCTCGGTGGTTTAGATTCTGGGTCCCATCAATTGTAGTGATAAGTTGATATGTTGACAGACATACACTATTTACATTACTTACTGACGACTCTGGGTGAAGTGGTCTTCCTTATTATCGTTACTCACTGATACTATATAATTATATATATTCATCATGAGTTTTTAAAATTAATTAATTAAACTTGAGCATTGTACATTTTTGCATGTACATAGGTATATATTAAAGCTATACAACTAATTGTAATACCAACCATATTCTAAGCAAATAAAATAACTATTCTAAAGATTTTAATTTGTTGTGAAAACACAACAATAATACTGGCTTATTCGTATTTCAGAACCTTAATCCGAAGCCTACTTGTATTTTTAATACATGACACTTGTTTCCGTAGTCCCCACCGGATGTGGTGCAGTGTCCCCGACGATGTTATCTCGGCGAGGCGGGCGGGTCGTGCGCAGGAGTGCAGTGTTTGGACACATGCGGCTTAGTGTTGATACGACGCAATATTTAAACATTATGGGGTATGATGTTCGTAAGAAGTTCTAATTTTACTGTTCTCTGTTTATTTAGTTGGTTAGTAAGGTATTCTGTGTTTTTTAACAAACTAGTAAGGGTTCCGCAATGCGGTAGGGGTTGCTAACGTTCATATAATCACTTTATATGCCTAAATTGTTTTTTTTTTATTATAATTTTTTGAATGAATTTTTTTTTTTCATTTAATTTCATTTAACGGACTGTTAAAATGTTACTTAATTCTATGTTAGTAGCTAATAAAGATTATTGTAACTTATCCTAGTGTCTTTAGCCATATGGACGCTGGTCTAGTGTTGTATAATCGCACTGTTCACGTCCAGCCTCGCCGAGACCGTCTGCTGGGCTGCCACGCACACGGTGTATTAGGGAAGCAAGCGCTTCCTGATGATAGCTGAGAAACTATCAACCTCACCTTGAATTTCAGTTGAATAGTCCATTTATTGAGGAAGGCTGTAGGCTATAGGTTGTTCGCTAATTTACGCGGGTGAAACCGCGAAATATTAATTAGTGTAGGTTAGCAGTGGCTTATCCCATTTAGTTCTTCACTAGCCACTAGTCACTACACCGTGAACTGGGAAAGAGATCAATCTGAGCCGTCTGCATCCCTCGAACATTGTGCTAGTAACATACCTTAGCATTGTTAACTCTCTAGTCTATGTTTATAAATTTACATATAATTTAACGCAAATATTGTTGCGAAAAAATTACAATTTGAAAAAAGACTTAAAATAAAAAGTATACAGTGTTGATTCATTTCGGCCAGTTGGATTGAGTCACGATAGCATAGTTGGCAGTGCACCTGACCCGTCATGTCATGGGGTGTGGGTTCGAATCCCGCTCGTGGAATTTTTTCAACGTTTTTTTTTTCAAATTGTAATTTGTTCGCAACAATATTTGCGTTAAATTATATGTAAATAATCATAAATATAGCTTGCCTAATTCTTAACTGATCTTTCAATATTTGTAAAAATATTAAGATCGGATGTTGATGACGTAGTTGTCGACATTGAATAGGGCTCCTTTGGCTTCTAAAGTAAAAGTAGATAGTGTTGATTGTTTCGGCGAGTTGGATCGAACCACGATAGCATAGTTGGCAGTGCACCTGACCCGGCATGTCATGGGGTGCGGGTTCGAATCCCGCTAGTGGATTTTTTCAACACTTTGTCTTTTTTCTCTAGTCTATGACAATTTAAAATACTTGCAGTTTCAGCAAAATTTTTCTAATTAGTTATTGCGGAAAGTGACTCCCCTCCACCTGATGTTAGGTGGAAATGGAGCCCAGACGCACACCCGACGACTGGTGCAGAGTCAAAACAACGCACCCTTACTCTAGCGACCTACATAAAGTTTGTTAATTAAGCATAATAAAAAAAAAGATTATATATTGTGTATATGGGCCTTTAACCGCCCATGCTCCCTTTACCAACAATGTTCAAGCAATAATATCGCCAGAGGTCCAACTTTCGATTACCAGCGAAAAACATACCCGGTTTTAATGTTTGTAAAGATTCTTATTAGCTACCACCATCATATCTAAGACTGTCATTTTTTTTTTTTTTTTTTTTTTTTTTTTTTATTTTATTCGGCAAATCATCAGCTTTATATTAATGAAATATAACTTACAATAGAACTTAAAAGCTACTAAAAGATTCGCACTGATAAAGGTAGTGTAAAACAGAAAATTAACAACAAACAGCTTATTGCTTTTTAGAGTAGCTAACCATAATTACTGATTAATGCACACACAAAAATAAAAAAAACTATAACTAATAACTAACACTAAATTACTACAATAATATTAATCAAGGAACTTCGAAGAAACGATCACCGAGAGATTTCCTCACTGATTGGACACTCGCATTGAAAATATCTAAATCTATAGATTGGGCAACAGTGTTGATCCGCCTGCTAGCTCTGCAAATAAAGGCATTTTTCCGGTAGTTGGTGTTACAAAAAGGGATAAAAAGTGGTACAGTACGACGAAAACTACGGGGGACGTTGAAACTTATTTTAGATAACAGATCAGGACAATCCAAAGTACCAGCAATGATCTTTAAAATTAATATAACGTCTGCTATATCACGACGCACATGGAGTGGCAAAATGTGAAACCTTCTACATAGGTCCTCGTATAAATCGGCACTATATGGCAATTTAAGGCGATAACAAAGATGTTTCAGAAATCTTTTTTGTAAACGCTCAATACGCGTTTTGTAAACGTCGTAACAGGGGTTCCAAACCTGCGAGGCATACTCCAAGATACTTCTAAATTGTGTTGTCATTTGTGTTGTTCTTACACTCTATATTCGACCTTAATGTCTTCAAGTCAGGTAAAATTGAGGGCAAACTATTCCACAAATAAAATAATTTAATATGAAACAAATGAATGCTATCGTATTTTTGTGTTCCACAAATAATCAATTCTCACGTATCATACAAGTTACAAATCACCACCGAACCGGACATACCGAAACTTGTACCTACCACTAATGTCACGGATTGCTCGACAAACACAAATTAAAAACGCATCAACAATGGCGCAAATCTATAACGCTACACACCTTTCTAACACCACAATCATCCACAATGACTTCATACTAAAACAGTGAGAAATTACGGGCGACCTATTGCTTCTTCTTAACCGTAACGAACGATCGAAAAGTTCCCAACAATTCGATCTGTTTAATACCACAAAATAAAGCGACCCCAGAAGGTAAGCTAAACCATTTAAAACGATCTGGTAGGCTACTCTTGACGCAAACTCAATATCAATACAATTCCAATGCGATTATTATGTATTGATATTGGGATAAGTTTCGCAATTTCGGAACGCCCCATCTCGATAATAATTTGTTCACTCAATTTCCACGCAATTTAATTCCAATGTAGCGCTATTATCGCTTTTAAGAGTGCCATTTGAATTTTTTAGATTTGGGATTGGAAATTGATTATTGCAATTGTGTTTCAAGAGTAACCCACAAGGGTTTGTGTGTGGTTGTAAATGAAACTTTAAAAGTATCACATTAAGGTATGTACATCTTAAAAATACTTTTAGAGGTGTTATAACAGGTGGTGTTGTTTGGGGGTTAATGTTACTCGGGTCCGTAGGTTTGCCCTTGAGATCCTACACGTGACCCCTGGGTGGTGCTAAATGAGTGACACTGTCTGAGTGGTAGAGCCACGCTGCGTTGCTGCACGAAATGGTCCGGCTCGCACGGCATAATACCACCCTCTCATAAAATATCGTCGTGAAACAATGGCACTCGTTGCTGTTATGTTTCGTCCGGTAAGTGCAAGTACCTGAAGCCCATCTCTCACCCCTCCCCCCTCCCAATTCCTACTCTTTTCTTAAGATCCAACTCCTTTGGTTTGGCGGGTGTCCATGGGCCGCGGTGATTACTTTCCATCAGGTGACCCGCCATAAGATGGTGGTAGCTAGCCAGGCGGACAAACAAGCCCTACCACCAACCAAAGTACGTCCCGCTGGGAATTGAAGCCGGGACCTCTGGGTATAAAGCGGTAGTCTAAACCACTAGACCACAGAGGCGGTGTGTGCGCTGCTTGAGCGCGTTTTTTTATAAAGCTTACTTTCTGGAGTCTCCTTATTTTTTGATAATACGTTGTAATGACTCCGCAATCATAGTAGCATCCGAACCGATGGTTGCACATTAAAAAGTCATCATCTCCTTGTTTGCGGTGTGAGAAATAGAACCGGAAGGAGGTCAACGGTCATTGTCGCTTCCTTTAGACACACCTGCGGATTTTAGATTACTACTTTTCGGCACTTCGGCCAGGTGCCGTAGGTGCTATTTTTGTTAGCGTGGTTGTATGCGACGCTTCGAAATTTGAAGTCAACTCTGTCAAGTCGAGATAGGTTGTAAGCCATTGTAAGCCTTAATCAAATTCCACAACATACTTAACTTTTTTATTTCATAACTTAGTCATCGTCATCCGATCTTAATATTTGTACTATGGTCCCACTCTGGGATAATTTATTTTAATCCTTTAAAAAAATTACAATAAAGCAAATAACTTGTTTTTTTTTTCATTAGAAGTCTAACCGATATCACAACAGTTTTATGCAACATAATTGTGTGTTGCATAAAGTAATGAAAACAAGATAGATACTACTGTAGTAACAGTAACTACTTTAAACTAATTAATTTTAAACTTAATTACATTTTACAAATAAATTATTTTATTTTATTCTATTCAATCCCCTAAATAGAAAGTCATGAATGTTTCACAAAAAAAATTAGTTCATTTAATTTATTAGGAACTATTACAATGTTCCTAATTAAAGTAGGTTACAAGGAAGTAAAATTAACAAAGCGATCAGCGTTTAAAACTCTTTTGAATCCCTGCTCGTTTTTTTTTGAGAGAGTTTGCTGATTGCCTCAGACGGCATTTTCAGCTTCACCGGGCTTTTTTGGGGGCGGCGAGGAACGTAAAGGGTCCCTCAAGCCGTGTGAAACGAATCACCTTTGGAGGTTTTCTAGAGGGAACGGCATCGCGCACTAGTGCGCGTCCCCGTGCCCTACTAGATTCTCCGAAGGGTTCGGATCGGATCGGGACCCTGCTCGTATCTGTGGTACAAAATTTGCAATTTAATCGTCATAAACTCATCCAATGTATTGCGAGAACAAATAACTCCAGATAGAGCATTTCAAGAAAGTTTCTACTCTAAAAATGGATCATATTTGCTCAGAAAAACAAATAAAATATCGACCGGTACATTGCACAGTCTATAAAACGCGTCACCTGTATCTCTTTCACGTGATTCAAATAGTATTGTTTTTGTATTGTAGTTCTTACGCGAGCTTGACTCTACTGCCCAAGTATAAACAAGGCTTACCAGCGTTAAATTCCTTCGCCTTTTTCTGAATTGTCTCATAGAAAGCATGCCTATGTACCCTTTTTGCGGATATCTGGTTAGATCACCGAAGTTTTTTCTGTTGTCAGCCTGTTTTCTGTGTATTCACACTTGACTTAATGCAAGTAGTTACGTTGAATCTGTTATGTTTCTTACTGATTTTTATTGGTATTTTTCAAATACCTTAGTAAAACTTGAGGTTTAACAGTATACAAATTTTGGGGCCAAACAACAATGTGGTTCAGCTTATAGCAAATTAGGGTTTAAAAAAAACAACGTAAAGCCGTTGGTCCCGGCTGCATTAGCAAAATTCAAAAAATCCAAAATTCAAAATTATTTATTCAGCTTAGGCTACAAATAGCTCTTATGAACGTTATTATGCCATCGGTTCGTAAGTCTACTCTTCTACCTTGTACTGAGAAGAACCGGCAAGAAACTCAGCAAGTGTCAAGCTCTTTTCTCCCTTATATCGTCAACAATATTGGAAAATGTCCTATCATAAAAGAACAATTTCCATCACAAATAAAAACACAAAATATTAATATTAAAATAATAATAATTCTTTATTTGCCATAAATAGGGTATAATACAGTTGGTCAAAGAATACAATGTCGCTTAAACCTATTTAGCCGTAATCATACAGCATGCAAAATATTTCATTATTGCAGCATGCAAATAAGGACAATCACAACATGTTAAAAAAAAACAAAAGAGAAAAAATAATAATACATATCTAAGTTTGCAAATTTACATCAGTTACTAGTTAAAATTTGCACAATATCATACAGAACTAATAAAGGTCAAAAATTGTCTAAGGAAAAAAAAAGCAAAGTTAAACTATCTGTTAAAAGTAATAAAAATAATAGTATGCAAGAGCAGACCAGCCTCTACAAGCGGCAGTCATTAACAACCACCAATACGCACTGATCTCGCGTGGTGGTATACGACCCGTTATCCCTATCTATCTAAAGCAGTGGTTCCCAACTGGTGGTCCGCGGACCACAGATGGTCCGAGGGAGCATCGATAATGGTCCGCGGGACAGAACATAGTAAATCCACAAAATAATTTTCAAAAAGGCAGTACAATGTTATTTTTTAATTCCTGCACTATCACCTTCCTACGCTATCTATTTGCTGATTTCTAGGTCACAGGGTGGAATAATATGTATATGGCGTTCCTAGAGGAGTACTATTAGGCGCTGAATGTTTCGCATCAGCATTTTTGGTAGCATGAAGTGTGTGAAGATAAACTTTCACTACTGAACTTACGCTACAATTACTTTTTAAGTTTTGAATAAAGCTTAAAAAACTTTATTTTTGTATTTACAGTTTATGTGGTCCAAATCAATAAATTAGGAAAAGGGTCCATGGTGGTCCGAGAAAGGTTGGGAACGACTGATCTAAAGGCAAGACTCGTGCCCCAGCAGCTTGGACATAAAATGAATGCTGGTGATGATTATAAACGACCAAAAATCTAAAACTGTTTGTTTGTTTTTCTTTAACTATTTTCAGATACTTGCACCTTGTAAGCTGATCCAAAATCCAACACGTTCGAACGTAGCGGTCCCCAATTACGGAGCTGCTCTGTCAATCGCTTGTAATGCAATTTTTCGCACAATAACCATTTTCGTTTAATAAGGCGTCGTGAACTTGGCTATCGAGATGCGGTAAGGGCGAGTTTAGACTTGCGAGCGTAAGCTTTTTGGCAATGGCCTTTACAATTGTTATTTACAATGGTAAAGTATTCTACTAAGTTTAGAAGTTTGGTTGAAAAGATGGGGAAAAAGAAATAAGCCTCTTCAGAAACCGAACTAGTGGTAGATTCAATAGTTTAGTCTGAACAATTTTTTAAGTTTTTTAATTTTGTTTGGATTTGACGTTGGTTTTTTTTTATAAAAGAAGGAGGCAAACGAGCAGGCGTGTCACCTGATGGGGAGTAATCAGCGCCGCCCATGGACACCCGCAAAACCAAAGGAATCGCAGACGCGTTGCCGGCCTTTAAGGAAGGAATGGCTCGTTTCTTGAAGATTTGACGTTTGAAGTAGAGTAGAATTAATGTTTGTTTATCTGTGATGTAGATGGTAGATAAATAAATATTTTAGTTTAACTTGTATTTTAAATAAGATTTTTATTTTATTTTCAAAATAATGTGTTTTTGCATGCTAGAACACTGGATGCGCTTGCATACGATCGGCAATTTTAAATGATTTTTTTTATTATTTACTTATAATTTTACGTTAATATTATTGCGAACAAATTACAAATTGAAAAAAGACAAATTGTTAAAAAAATTCTTTGCAAAGAAAATTTTTCAACACTGTTTTTTTTTCAATTTTTCCAATTTGTAATTTGTTCGTAACAATTTTTGCGTAAAATTATATGTAAATAATCATAAATATAGCTTGCCTAATTCTTAACTAATCTTTCAATATTAAGATCGGATGTTGATGACGTACTCGTAGTTGTCGACATTGAATAGGGCTCCTTTGGCTTACAGAGTAAGAGTAGATAGTGTTGATTAATTTCAGCGAGTTGGATTGATCCACGATAGCATAGTTGGCAGTGCACCTAACCCGGCATGTCATGGGGTGCGGGTTCGAATCCCGCTCGTGGAATTTTTTCAACACTTTGTCTTTTTTAAATTGGATTTTTTTTTTAATTTGTATTTTTTAAATTTGTATTTTTTAAATTCTTATTTTATGTTTATGGTTTAGTATAATTATACGAACTAACTTTAGATTTTATGTTTTGTGTAATACTACTAACTCAATGTGGATGTATAATCAGAATCAAATTTATTGAAAAACTGTTTATTTCAATAAATTTCCAGAATCATACAATCCACAAAAGCTACGTTCAAAAGGCACTGGCAAAACATCAGTTATATTTTAATATATTTACGTTACTTAAATCTATTAACTGTGTACTACCCTTAGCACCCAACCGTTCCATAACCCTTCGTGTCGTCATCCTATTTCCAATTCAACAATCGGCCGGCACCGCGACTCGTGTTTGCTTAAAGGTTTATTCACAATAACTAACGGTTGTGCTATGATAAGGGGCTAATAAAATATTAAATATAATTAATGGGAATTCCTCTGTCGTGCATGTGCACATTTGACTATTTATTTGCTATTTGCTCATAATAATTTCTTTTGCCTTTCACCCTGTGTTAAGTTGTTTTGTATATTATTTACGCTTTGTAATGATTTTTGAAGCAATAAACTATTTTAATATTATTATTTAAAGTTTATGTTAAGTTTGTGGAAGTAAATCTCAGTGTATACTTATTATGTAAGAAGCCTGGTTTTTTGACCCTTGTTGGGGCTTGCCAGGGTAATTAAAATAAATTGCTTTTATTTTATTTATTTTTTACAAATAAAATTGTGTTATCTTATTAGTTATTTTTAGTTGTTTTCCTTTAACTTTCTGTTAATGAATAAATAAATAGCATTTTGAGGGATTGATCTACTCACCAAGTGGGGCACTTATGGCCTTAGATGCATCCAAAGTTAACTCTCTTTGAGTGTCAAAACTGAGTGTAAATAAGTGAGAATAAAAGACATCAACGCGTTTAAATAAAAATAAGCGTTTTATTTTTTTTATTATTAGTTTTGGCAAACCTCTGTGATCATGATTATGTATGAAATTATTATTTAAACCTTAAATATTTCTTAAATAATTTTATTTTAAAGATGATGTAGTTAAAAAATAATAAACCTAATCGACGTACTTAATTAAACTAAAAAAAGCACGCGTGTCTGCAAACTAACTTTGGTAATAAAACATAGAACTGTAAAATAGTTAAAATTGCTAAGTACTTAAGAGACCTAGAACACATATAAACAGATCTTTATCTATCTATATATGGTTAAATGAAGTTACCTGAAGTGAAGCTCATATTTTTTAATATGAGTCGCTTCATTCCGAGATATCATCATTTAATAGATAATATCTTACCTACCTGGATAATTTTTAAAGGTAATGTAAATATCAACCATATACCTACCTAGAATGGTGGAAGCCAGGTGGAATCAAGTGCACATAACCAATAAAAAAAAAGGACTAAGGCGATGAAATTGAAAATTTTAAGTCATCATCGTAAGTAAAAATGGTACTGAACTATCGTCTCGAACTTGGCATTCGTCGTCAACGTTTGCCTACACCCAGAAACCATTGCGGAGTGGTCCTTACCGCGGCACGGGTGTCGTGAGCCGATCGCGCGGATCGTGGGACGCCGCTAAAGAGTTATAACTCATGAATGTTTTAATACGGCGACACTTCACGCTCCCGTCGATAATTTATGTCGCCGCGCCGCCCCGAGGCGACCTTTGTGAACGCTTTATTTGCAAAATTTAAAAAGTTTTGCATTGTTCGCGCGCTGCATTTGCTTTTCTAAAGTTGACATGATATATTTTATATAAAACTAGCGGCCCGTCCCTGCTTCGCACGGGTGGACATTTCTTTTATTATAGCCTATGTTACTCAGCGCTAATGTAGCATTCTAATGGTGAAAGAATTTTTTAAATCGGTCTAGCAGTTTTTGAGTTTATTCGTTACAAACATACATACATACCAAAATACAAAGGTTTCCTTTTTATAATATTAGTATAGACTAGTCTACTTAAGATTAATTTGCATACTGTCAAAATTCTTAATTCTAAATCAGCCTCAACAGGCGGCACCCGTTCGAGAGTACATATCGCTTCGCTCAACCATATTTTGGTGGACGCACATGCCACCACCGCAGAGATAATAAAGTGAGAACGACACACTCAAGCTACTCTAAATAAAAACTTAATGATCTGTTTAACGCAAAGCTATTTGTTATCTATAGGACACTGCTGATAAAGGCTATCATATCAGTATAGAAATTAAAGCAGTTCTATAAAGTAAAATATGTAATATTCTTAATAAAAGCTTATTGATTTTTTTCATAGAAAGAGACTGCTGTTGGCAGCTTATGGCTGCTAATGGCCTTTACAGCCTAATCGGACTAGGGGCGGCGAAACACTAAAGGTTCATCAAGCTGTAGTAAAGTAAAGTGCTAGTAACATATGAAAAGAAAGTCGCAAGACAAGAAAAACTTTATTTCAATTAAACTTGATATTCTGTAGCGAATAAACAAGTCTACTCAAGCGAATTTAAGTACGACAAATGTAATTAATTGGATGCGACGCTCTTATTACAGATAGCGAGTGTTAATAAAAACCATTTTATGCCCATTCGAGTTACACAAATCTGGTAGATAGTGTATCGGCCGAACCGTTTCTGAACGCATTACTATTGCTTCATAGATATAATTTTCGCCATTTATATGTGTGACACATTGCTTGTTAGGATTGCGAATAATAATTTAATTAATTTTTAATTTTTTTAGGCGCCTCGGTAATCGAACGATAAAGCGTAGTCTTTACGCAAATGTTTATCAAGAGAGAGAGAGAGAGAGAGAGACATTAATTGACATCATCATCATCAGCAGCAATTTTTTTATGTCCCCACTGCTGGGGCACGAACCTTCCCTATGGATGGATAGGGAGAACGGGCCGGCAAATGCCGCCGGGACCAACGGTTTTACGTGCCTTCCGAAGCACGGAGGAGCTCGAGATGATGACCAGCCTTTGCGAAAGTTGCTTAACCTCAGCACTCGCAGACCGGGCGCGTTAACCACTGTGCCATCGAGCTCTATTAATATATGAATTGACATACAAATAAAAAAAAATCAAACAACACGAGGCAATTATTGTCAATCAATTATTATTAAATACTCGATCACTCTACACTTTATCAGTTAAAGTAAAATACTTTATAACAACTTGTGTTGTCTTCGTTCGATTACTAAAACAGGTTCGATTACAAAAATATGGCTAAAAGATTGTGAAGTTCTCGCTACTAAATTACTTTAATAAAACAAATGTTTTAATTTACGTATATGAGCATATTAGTGACATATTATATTATTATTAATTATTCTCTAGAATGTTAATTACCACAAATGATAATTAAATGTTTTTTTTCTTTCAAAATACATTACAATTTATTTATTAAGTTATTTGTACAAGTATGCTTTTAAAATGAAACTTGTTCGCCGTTAACAAAACCCGTGTGTCACCAATAAAGGTGCTAGATTATCAGTAGGCTTAGCACGAGAAACTGTTTCGATAGCAGCATTCATGTAAACTCAGAATCATTTAAAACCTTCATTCAACACTTGTATAGCCTTAACTTTAGAGTTCAATTTCGCATACAGATTTATTTTTAATCGCACACATTAAGTTTGCCCGCTTTCAACGAATAGTTAGTTATTTTTTATACATTTCAGTGGCATCTTTTATCTTTTATGATGCTTTAAACAGGACTCATTATAGGCAATTAGAGAGACGATTTTTGTACTTCATATTCCCATTTATTTATTTCTGTATAAGATAATGCAAGTTATATGACGTACTTATTATTATAATTTTCAAGGAATCGTTGTTAATTTAAATAGTAAAGTGTTGCTTAGATTTATGCAAGTGTTAATGAAGAAGATGCTTCAGTGGTCGGTTTTGGGTTTTGTAATCATTATGTCTGTGGCAATGGGTTATGGATATATTGATCTTCACAGTATTGTCTGCGGTTGCTGTAGTTAAGCAAATAACGCCAAAGGCTGGTCGTCGGATGGGTGACCAAATATTTATCTCCTCTCCAGCTCCTCCGTGCTTCAGAATGTACGTAAAGCCGTTTATCCCGGCTGATTCCTTTAATCTTTTCTACGTGCCTTTGACAAGAACTCATTATGCTGGCAACGGTTTCCTGTTTAGATCTAATAAGAATTTTCATACGTTGGATATGTTTAACTGTAATTTACAATCGTACAAAAAAACTAATCAGGGGATAGTCGGATGATTCAATCTAGTTAGTTATTTATTTATGTTATTTTTTTTTCAATTAATGTATTTTGGTATACAAGTTTGTTTTTAAATTAAATTAATGCGCGTGTGCGTTGGTGTGTGTGTGATAGAGAGAGATTACGTATTGTTGTCTGTTCAATGTAATTGTAGAAACTTTACGTTATATTTTGTATGTTTGATTTTATATGATTTTGTATAATTGTTTGTTTCCCAAATAAATAGAAAATAAATAAAATCATAAATTTTTGGTCACCCATCCGATGACTGGCTTTAGCGAAAGTTGCTTAACCTCAGCACTCGCAGATCGGGCGCGTTAATCACTGCGCCATTGAGCTCCTTATTGTTTTACTTATACTATTTTGTACTTTTTAATATTTTAATTTTATTAAGTTTCGTAATTTTGTATAGCTATGTGTGTATTAAGGTGGCTGGCAAGAGCTGGATGAGAGTAGCCGCGGATCGTGCTCGGCGGCGTGCACCTAGAGGCCTATGTCCAGCAGTGGACTAGTGTAGGCTGATGATGATGATGATGATGATGTGTGTTTTCTATAGGTTAAGTTCTTAAGGTTTTATCTATATGTTTTACATATCTATTAGTAGTAGTGATGATGATCCATCGTCTGATAGTCATACTACAAACTCGCTAATTTAATTTGTTATTTTGTAGACGACTTTTTTTTATTCATCATTTAACACTTAAGTAAAAAGTCTCTTATCAACGAAATGTTTTAACAAATGGGGGCCACACATTTGGACAATACTAATATCCGTGTTAAGAGAACATAAAGGGTATACTCAGTACCACACGCGGGCCCCGGTCAAATTAATGAGCTCTCCCGAGCGACAAGTCGCGTTGCGCACACCTTGTCACCTCCACCGTGTTACAAATGGGCATAAGTCTAGATGGTCTATTCTCGTCTGCCATTATTGTTATGGTATATAAACTGTGCCTCTAGATCATGTGATGGACGAGATGATAACCAAAAGGTTATGAGTGTGGGAGGGTGTAAAGTGGCCGTAGACGATCCCAAGTAACGTGGATTTAAACCATTAGAAAATTAATGGGTATAACGAACACAGCAACTAGACAAACTATAACAGTGTTAATTGTTATTATTAGTGTTAATGTTAATTGTTATAATTTTTTATTATTTTTGTCACATGTTGTATGTTTATTTGTGTTTTGTTATGTGATTCCAATAAATACTTTTTCTTATTTCTTTTTCAGTGAGATGTGGCGCTGATTTACTAGGCAGCCCGACCTCATATAAATTGAGAACATAATCAGGACAAGGAAGAAAATAAACTGTCAGTACCTCCTTACTGTTAATGGCTCGTTATGTTGGCCTGCTATAAACTGAAGTAAGCAGTGCATTGTACACGTATTTAAAAAAATAAATGTATTTCCTTCCTAATAGTTTTTATATTCCGTATGCTTCAATTTTATTATCAAAATGTGAGAGGTCTAAGAACTAAAAGCACCGAATTTTTTAACAACGTGATATGTAATAACTACGACATAATTATCTTAAGTGAAACGTGGTTAAACAGCAGCGTCTTCGACTCTGAGCTTTTTGACAAGAGATATGTAGTGTATAGGCGTGATAGAGAGTCTAGCGGATTCCACTCAAGAAAAGAGGGTGGTGGCGTTCTCGTCGCCATCTCACAACGTATTCCCTCCACCCGCTTACAAACTCTCGAATCCAAATGTGAAGATTTATGGATTAGACTAAATTATCGCGATGATGTTACCGGCAAAACAGAGCAACTGCTCATATGTGCAGTATATTTACCACCTCCTGTTAAACAACACATTCTCAGTGAGTTCATTAGTAATTCAGATCGATTATTGGAACAACACAATGCCAAAAAGGTCATGTTTGTGGGTGACTTCAACTTAGGTAATATCAAATGGAACTATGACAGTCAGCCTGATTCATCGAATGTCACAAATAACAGTTTATTGTCAACAATGCTTATAGATTTTACCGCACTCCACGACCTTGGACAGTACAACGATCGGTTAAATATCAAAGGAAAAATCTTGGACTTAGTCCTTAGCAACAGTCTAGTTACAAAGCTAAACGCTTGTAGTGACTCACTTGTCCCGGTTGACCCTTTACATCCACCGCTATCGTTCTCCTTGACTCTTAATACTGTAAATTCTTTATCTCATAATGAAAATTACCACTACTGTTTCCATAAAACAGATTTTGATAAAATTGTCTCGGACCTAAACGCGGTTTCCTGGGACAATGAATTTGTAAGCTGTTCCAATATAGACGAAATGGTCTCTGTATTCTACTGTTCTTTACGTAATATAATCCAAAAACATGTTCCTAAGTCAAAACCAAGGTCCCGAAAATATCCTATCTGGTTCTCACGTAACTTAATACACCTCCTTAAAGAAAAGCTGAAGTATCGCAATAAACTCCGCAAATTTAATAAAAATCCTCTTGATAAGTTATCTTTCGAAATACTAAAAAAACGCTCAGAACATCTCATATCAACTTGTTACAACAATTACATCGCGAATCTCGAACAAAGTTTACGCGACAATCCGAAGCTTTTCTGGTCTTTTGTCAAACACAAAAGGGGCAATGATAGCCACTACCCAGCTCAAACGACCCTTAACGATAAGACTGCCACGAGCGGCTTCGACATTTGCAATTTATTTGCCGATAGTTTCTCATCTGCTTTCAATAATAATGGTCGAACACAACTTACCCTACCCTGTGAACATATACCCTCACCCACTAATAACTTCATAACCACTATCAAATTCAAAGACGACCAGGTTCTTAAAGTGTTAAAAAGACTTGATATTCATAAGGGCGCTGGCTCAGATGGTATACCTTCGATCTTTGTAGCTAAATGTGCTACTGCTTTAGCTAAACCCTTAACGATGATCTTCAACAAATCGCTTTCTACAGGATCATTCCCATCTGAGTGGAAAATCTCTTTGATAGTCCCCTTATTTAAAACTGGCCGTAAGGAACTTATAGAAAACTATAGGCCAATATCGATTCTCTCGGTCTTTGCCAAAGTTTTCGAGCAATTACTCAACCCTATTCTGTCCTGGCATTTTAAACAATTGATTGACTCCCACCAACACGGATTTATGAACGGCAGGTCTACAGCTACTAACCTCACTTTGTTTACTGATAACATTTCCCGCATTCTTGATAAACGTTTATCAGTAGACGCAATCTACACAGATTTTAGTAAGGCTTTTGATCGTGTAAATCATGATATCTTACTTCACAAACTTAACATTCTTGGTATCGACGAACCCATGTTGGGTTGGTTTCGGTCCTATTTGCTGGGCAGAACATCCAAAGTTGTGGTCAACGGTTACTCATCAAATGCTTTCCCGGTTGGTTCTGGTGTCCCTCAGGGCTCGCACTTGGCACCTTTATTATTCAACATATTTATTAATGACATAATTAATTGTTTCGTAAATTCAGACCATGTATTGTTTGCAGATGATTTGAAATTTTTTAGAGTTGTGGAATCGGCTATCGATGCCAGTCTTTTACAAGCTGATTTAGTGAGACTCATCGAATGGTGCGAGAAAAATCGAATGGACCTTAATGTTTCGAAATGCTTCTGCATGCATTTTACTAGGAAAAAAAATAATACCAGTCACCATTACAGTATTAACGGCGATACCTTGATTGATGTTGACACTGTTAGAGATCTTGGAGTGTGGCTGGATAGTAAGTTGAGAATGAACATACACATAGATAAAGTCTGTACCAAAGGTTTCAAAAATCTAGGGTTTGTCCTACGGAACTGTAAAAATTTCAAGTCCCCCAAAACAAAGATTATTTTATTTAACTCATTGGTGCGTAGTGGGTTGGAATACTGTAGTGTCGTTTGGAATCCGTTTTATGATATTTATAATAAAAGACTGGAAAGCATACAAAAGAGATTCTTATGGCACCTTGCCTACTCTTGTAATTTGGGTAAGTCACTTGAAAAATATGTTGAAAGACTAAATCATTTTAATATCTTGTCACTCTCAGATCGAAGACGCTTGCACGACTTATTGTTTCTGTACAAGCTTGCGAATGGCATCCTTGAGGCTCCCGAACTACTAGAAGCTCTTACCTTTTCAACTCCTTTGAAACTCCCTCGCGCTTCGAGGTACAACCTTCTTGTGAACTCCTCAAGTAAATCCAATCTCGGACATCATGCACCGGTAAACCGCCTCATCAGAGAGTTTAACAGTTTGAGTAAGTCTAAAGATTTGGATCTCTTAAGGGATGGCATTCGCAAGTTTACGAAGTCACTTCTTTAAATATTATTTTTCTTATTTTCCTTGTACGATTGGGTTGTTAATTGTTATTTTTTATAAATTCAAATTGTAATTTTACTCTCTTATTTATTATTCAATTATGTATCTTTTTGCTTTTTTTTTAGTGAATGTGGTCTTCGCCTATAATTATAATAACATTAAGCTTTCCTAAACTGTGCCAAAACCATAACTGTATTAGTTGATGTTCATTATGTTGGTGATCAATAAATAAAATAAAATAAAAATAAAAAAATTACTTTTACCTATGTATGTACTAGTGTGTACATGATTTTGTAAAAAAAAACGAGCGAGCCTTACAGTAGTCGCGTATGATGTTTAACGTTTTGACATCTCACCTTAGCAATAAGCAATTTTAACATTATATTCTAAAAAAAATGGGTCAGGTATTACATCATTTTATAACTATAAAATAAAATAAATGCAGTAAATACTCATTAGAAGACATTTGACATATCAAAATGACCTTTGATAGTCAAATGACACTATATGTCACAAATAATAATAATAATATGTCATGTTCATAACATCGATTTCAAATTTACAAAATGGCGCTTCCCCGATTTCCTGTTACCCAGTTACACTGTTACACATCTCACGAAATCACTCCCACAAGCTTCCCCGTCTTCCGGTTACACACTTGTTACACTTCTACACATACTTCCGTCACATTTCACGAAATCACTCCCAAAAATTGTTTATATAGAAAGCAAGCGGAAAGATGTTACACATCAAGAAAAGCAGCCAATAACAATACAGTTTTGTAAAATAGTACAGGAGTACGTAGAATGATATAGCATCTGTATTAACGCAAATAGTAATATGGTAATGGATTGTATATTGATTCTGGAAGTTATTTATTTTGTTATTGTTGATATTTCTTACGTACGAAGCACAAAACGCAGAAGCGCAAAAAGAAATGACCCTTCTGTTTTACGTTTTACAATACGTACAGAACATTTTACATTTATGTACAATCTTATAGGTACGCCTACGCGAATATACTTCATACTGGGTGTAATCTTTTAATGTAACTTGCAATACAAAATAAAATATCAACATCATCATCATCATCAGCCCACACACATCCACTGATGGACATAGGCCTCTCCGACTGCACGCCACTGAGAACGACCCGCGGCTAATCTCATCCAGCAAAAAAAATATCGCAATATTTTTTTTTTAATTTTTTTTTTTGCATTATGAGAAACATACAGCACGTAATAGTTCAAATTACAGTACACAAAATATAATACAAAGGCCAATTAAGTTTCTACCAAAAATTTTACATAAGTACTGAGTTTACACAACAGTTAAGAAAAAAAAAATTCACTTCACTACAATACAATATTAAAAAACTTTGACAAAAAAAAAATTATATGTTAAATATGCAGTTACCCAAATCAAAAAAAAAAAATAATAATGACAAAAGAAATTAACAAAAAATATTATACGTAATATTTTCATTACGTATTAAAAACTTTACACTTTATTGAGTTTTTATAACTCAACAATGACTTATTAAAAATATCCAAATCTACATAGTTTTTGTTGAAGCAATCAATCACACGAGCGGACTAAGAATCTACTTTTTGAATATTGCGTCCTACACAGTGGCGGTGAGAACAAATTCTTGCCTCTTGATCTAACATTTGGACATCTAAAGTTTATTCTATGCAAAAGATATGGGGCATCTACAATGTTATTTAATATTTTAAAAAGAAATATCTGGTCACGGTGAGATCTACGACGTTCAAGTGATTCGAAAACAAAATTTTTCCTCCAAAATTTATACTTTAGTACTTTTTTAAATTTGTTTTGAATTCGCTCGACGGTATCGATATGCACCCCATAGTGTGGGTTCCACACCGTCGATGCATACTCGAGCAACGGGCGAACCAAAGAGTCAAAAAGAATGCGGTAAGTTTCATCCCTCCTAAACACATTACCCTGTCTAAGGACGAAACCAAGCATTCTATATCCTTTCTTAGTGATCCAATCAATATGAGGCTCAAAGGATAATTTTGAGTCTAACAACACTCCCAAGTCCCGCACCACATCCACCCTGCCCAATTCTTTATTAAGTAATTTATAGTTAAATTTTATTGGATTTAATTTTCTACTGAAAGTAATAACACAGCATTTTTCAACATTTAAAAAAAGTTCATTTTTAGTACAATAACTGCACAGCGCGTCTAAGTCGTCCTGTAGCGCTAAACAATCAGTTGGTTTTTTAATTATTTTGAATATTTTTTTATCATCAGCGTAAAGTAGCAAGTGAGAATGACGAACGCTGTGTATTACGTCATTAATGAATACATTAAACAATAACGGACCAAGGTGGGAGCCCTGCGGGACACCAGAAGTGACAGGAACAAAAGAAGATGTAAATCTTTTAACTTAAAATATATTTCAAATGTGCTGACGGTAATAAACCTTCCGTCGTTAATGGCTTACGATAAGTTGCCAGGAGATAGCGTTATCGGCGCGCGATTAGCGTGGCCCAGCCCTCCATATCGTGGGATCTCCGCGGCCAACTATGTATTCACGCTAGCCTCTCTTCTAGCGAAATAGGCATTTGAAAATATTTAAGACAATTTAAAGCTAACGACACTTTTAACGAATAAAAGAGAAGGCGAACGTCATGTCTTAAAAAGATAGAAACCACCAATCCGCACTGGGCCCGCGTGGAGGTTTGTCGCGTGTTCTCCCTATCCATCCATAGGGAAGGCTCGTGCCCCAGCAGTAGGGAAATAAAATGACCCGGTGATGATGTCTCAGAAGAAGTAAAATAATAAGCTTGGCATAAAGGTGAATAGAAAAGCTACACCGACAAGAGCGTGACTTAGAAAACAGTATAAAAACTAAGGACATAAATATATTTATCGTTATAATGTAGGAAATGTTGTTGACGCGTACATTGCGTTTAGAATTTAATCAGCCTTTAGAAAACTACAATTTGCTTTCTTTATTAATTATTTCCATATTATTATTACTAGTAATACATAAATAATTACTATTGATTGTTCAATTGTGTTAAAAACATAATTATCACTAGAAGTAGAAAATAAAAACCTAATTTAACGTCTAATTTAATCAAATACGTTGCAAATTTTCTACCTTATCAACAAACGTGATATTACCTTAAGCCTTAAGTATATTAGTAATAATTATAGTATACGTTTAGCAATGGCTCTATACAACGCAGAGTATTCAGCCACCCATTGACAATGATATTATTCCTTTAAAGCTTTACTACAAAATCGTGAATCGAACTTATGCTACGTACATATACGTATATATCCTTGCATGTTCCCCGGCTGCAGTGGCTCCCAGTAAGGATGGTATCGGGTTTGATTCCCGGTGAATGGGATGTTCCATTCATCGCGCTCACATGCACTCGGGTTTTGTATTATCTGCTTGTGGGTGATTGGTCCAAGTTATAAGAGTAGCTGTTTATCATTTAAATGTTATAGAAAAGCTGTTGATAAAGTTGTAAGCTTACAACGTAAGAGTAGATAGTGTTGATCTTAAAAGGGGCGGACAGAGTTACAATATCTTAATTGGTAGTGCACTGGACCCGGTATGCTGAATGAAAGATGCGATTCCAAATTGCACAAAACATACAGTATTTTTTTTTTAATTATGATTTTTTTGCAACACAATCTGCCTAAAATGTTAACAGTTATATCCATTTTTATGAAGGTAACAAAAAAATTGTGAAAAAAATAAAAAAGTGTTTTTTTGTGCTAATGTAATGCGCAATGCGCTAGTTAAGTACACACAAGTTGCACAGCGGCTATCGTGTTTCGGTTGCTATCTTGCAATTTAAGCTAAATAAGAGTTTTAATTATTATGTTTAAAGCACAAACATAACCGAGCCTAAGTAGCAAGTAACTTTTTATTTTGTATAAATGTTGCCTAGTTAGGACAGATAATATTTTAGTTCTGAAAGTTATAGTCAAATTACTCTTTATTCTCAGATAGAGAAACCTGAGCGTCAATGTTAAATAATATAAAGAAATAACCCGCTGCGTTTTTTACATTGGACCACTCAATGTTAAAAATAGTATTTAACTATTTGTCTTTTGCAGTTGTTTCATTTGAATTTCTATACTTATATGGGCTTTAAAGCTTAGTTTGTGAAGGTTTATAACTTACATTCGGAAAACTTTTAATGTTCCATGAATGTTGATGTCCTACTGCCGGGCCCAGGCCTTCGCATATAAGTTAAAGCAAATGAGGAGTTTAGGCCAGTAACCAGCACGCTCTAGCTAAATGTGGGTTCTAAAAATTTAATATCATCATCATCATCTCAGCCAAAAGACGTCCACTGCTGGACAAAGGCCAAGGATCTCCACAACGACCGGTTTTGTGCTGCTCGCATCCAGCGGCTTCCCGCGATCTTCACCAGATCGTCGGTCCACCTTGTTGGAGGTCTGCCCGCACTGCGCTTACTGGTACGCGGTCACCACTCAAGGATTGTTCCGCCCCAGTGGACATCAGTCTTGCGAGCGATGTGCCCTGTTCATTGCCACTTGAGCTTAGCAACTCTTTAGCAACTAGTTAGTATCTGACGAGCTACCACCACCTTATCTAAGTCTTTGTTTTATTTCCATAGTTTATTCCACATCTCCGTCCATTAATCCGTGGTTAACGGTGTTGGTTGCACAATTACTTACCTAAGAACACATTATGTTATTAATATAATCCTTATTGTGAAACTGTTTGTTAACCCCAAAAAATGGGAAAAAAAATATCTCATTTTTTGCCTCCACTGCTGGGGCACAAGCCTTACCTACGAATGGATATTTCCATAGTTAAGAAATAATAATTGTAATTTCGCAGTAGTCAAAGTTGACAAGCGCCACCTACGTTTAAAGAAAAAGACTAAATAAACGACAACTATCGATCACAATCAAAACCTCAATACACGAAGTAAAACAATATGGCTGAAGGTCATTAAAGCTGCGAACAGCTTACACAATAAACTTAAAAAACGTACTACAAAATGTTATTAAACAAATACATATTATTAAAACAGTCTGTACCCATAGGAGATAACAAACAGGCTTGCACAAACCCAGCGTATGAATGGTCGTGACGGACGCGATACCATCAGAGTGGTTCCGCGCCCGTGCTCAGCTCAGTTATTAATAGCCAGCATGAATGGGCATACAGTTGGATCGTGTAATCGTTTGTAGCACACACGCATGGACATCAACCTATCTACAACTGTCAAATGTCTTCAATACATATTGTTTTCTAAAGTTTACGCGAACACTACACATTGAAATGAAACAACTGTTACGGATCTACCTACTCGCGTTTCGCTACCGGAGGCTCATCTCTCCCCCCTACCCCCTCCCAATTCTACCTCCTCAAGATCCAACTCCTTCCTCAAGGCCGGTAACGCATCTGCGATTACTTTGGTTTTGCGGGTTCCCATCAGGTGACCCACCTGCTCGTTTGCCTCCTTTTAATATAAAAAAAGAGTTTAATTTGCACATTACTTTTTAATGTTTATCCTGACGTTTCCTGTGACCACGGACCCTGCAAAAGGTTCGAAACGTCATCGATAAACATTAAAAAGTAATGTGTAACATAAACATGAGTAGATCCGTAAAAGTTATTTCATTTCTTCAATACATTTTCAACCATATACATAAGGCATAAAGTTTAAAGTCTATTGAGGAAATTTGTCAGTTTGTGGTAGATTGATGTGCTGGTATTTGTACCTACCATTGATACTGACTCTGAAATTGGGTAAGAACTTTATGAGACGTTTGGAAGTTTTCATATAGAAGGTAGTTGAAGTCACTCAGAATTGCACCTACCATGTCTTTTTTGCATTACCTTATAGTTGGCTGGTAGAAAATGCCTAAAGCATTAAGTCCGCCATGTAATATTTTGTTGCAAAAATTTAAATTTTAACATAACTTGTTACCTAAATCAGGCAGTAGAACCCTTTGCAGAAACCTTACCACCAACCTTACCAAGTACAAACATATACCTACCGCTAAAAATTTAACCAGGGGGGGCCTCTGGGTCAGAAAATGGTGGTCTTACCACTAGATCACAGACGAGAGAGAATATAAAACAAAACGTATTTACAACAAAAATGCAATTACTATATCCAGTTATTTTCAACATTTTTTGTTCAACATTTGTACCTGTTATATCTGGGGTGCTTCAGGGATATCATTTCGGCCCTTTTCTGTCTAACTGATATGATATAAAATTATTTAAAAGTATTGAAACATCAATAGATTGCGATTTGTTGTAGAAAGATTTGGACGAGCTTAGTTTATATTATCAAATTTTTCGGCAAATCCAAATTCAAAAAAACATAATTTGCACTTAAATAATAAACTTAAATACTTAATACATACCTACTTATGCAAAGCTAGTACTTTATGGTCAGTGGAAAGGGAAAACTGCTTAACGCCAAAAAACTATTTTATGGGAAATAAATAATACTAAAGTTTAAATTTATATGAAACAACTTTTACGGGTCTACTCGCGTTTATTTTATACATTACTTACAGTAGATCCGTAAAATTTGTTTCATTTCAATGTGTAGTGTTCGCGTAAACTTAAGAAAATAATACTAAAGTTTAAACTTTAAAATCATACATTTAAAATTCACTTTGAATTTTAAAGTGCCCTTTTAGCGCTTAAACAGTTTTCCCTATCCACCGCTATACAATTTTAATAACAATCTTTATGTAATGACCACTATATTAATTGACCGCTTGCATTCGCTGTTTACGAGATATAAATTTAGTCAGAATATGTATGCAATATGCGTGCATACATACAATACGTTGTGTGTAAACCCATTTTAAGTGTATAAAGGAAAGTCTTATAAACAGCCTAACACCTTACGAGTATATTGAGGCAAATTGAACGGTGCTCTATCCGATCGTAAAAGAAAACGCCAAAATCAATTCTATCTATAGCACAATAAAGTGCCGTTTCCAATAGATTCTTAGTAACACAATGTATTTTCTTGGTCGTTTAAACTTTAATGATGTTCTATATCTTTTCGGTGGAGCATCGTGAACAATAGTAAATTACTTCAAGTTAGTATGTAAATTGACAAGTAAGTGCTTCAGGAAGATAGCTTAGGGTTGAGTTATGGCCGTATTTCATAAATAAAAATATAAACAATGATGATACCACTACTGGGTTGAAAACGGTATTTTTTTATTGGAAATATCTGGAAATTTTGTGTTTTGCGAAAAATTTTTGTATCGCCAGAATATGGAGGAGGTAGTCTCCTACAAATACAACTAAAAGCTCTTTGAATTGTATTTCTTTACATATTTTATTTAACGATAACGTTTCGAACCGTTTACAAGATACGTGGTTAAAAAGACTTGTTTCGTGTGTGGACGTCTCAAACTCTATTTCTAAATGATTACTAGTTTCAGACTTAAAGGACTCCTAGGCATCTTCAGAAGACCAGCGTCGTGGCATTACTAAAATGCCATGACAATGCTGAGAAGATGACCTTTAGTGTCATATTGATAATCAAAAAAAATAATTATTTGTTCTATTTTATGTTGTGATACTGATTAAATGTTTGCTTCTTCTTAAAAGTTACCGGGTTCGATTTCCAGCAGGGTGTGAAAATAGAACACGAAAGTGTCGAATGTGTTCTTTAAAACACGTGTTATTATGTAATAATGTCCTCCTAATTTTTTTCGATTACTTTCACACCTAATCTCTATCAAGTCCTCTTATGTGGCTTGCTTAACCGAATTTTGTTCTGAAAATTATGTCACACGACGAACAGCAAAATTGACCAGCACTATTATAGCTATATATTAATATGTGAAGCAAAAACTTTGTACCCGTTTGTACGAAAATTGCGCGGACGGAGGAGTATGAAATTTCGCACACTTACAGTTTAGATAGAGAAGGTTATCCGAATGTTAATTTTTTTTTTAATTATGCATAAAAATACATTAAATCAACAAAAAACAACATTGCACACTCTGCCATGTATTTGACACACACGTATTGTTTGTCTTTAATGCGGCCGACATCTGTCAATGCCAATCCAAACTCACATTCTTTTTTTTTTAACTTTTCATTGCTTAGGATACAATCCGTGCAGCCTTAATAAAATTACGGTCGAATTTCGACCACTGGGCGACCACTTGTAAGAATAAATGAATATTGAACTAATAATACTAGCAAAGCATAATAAATATAATTGTTACTAACGTACTGTTAAAATACTAATAATTTATCTAAAATAAAATTTTAATATGAATAATTGTAAGTGTTATTTTTTTTCAGCTACAAGCTGGTTTTCTTTGTACAACTATTATTATTATTATGTGTAGTACAAACAACACATAACACGTTAAGGAGAACATATTCAAAATGTAAGCCATTTCATAACTAATTCATTTCCATATCTTCATACTCCCAATCATTACTCAACTATTGATATGAAATTCCACAGGCTGTCCGCTGTAAGCTATAGCGTGCTATTAGACCGGGCCGGGGGTTATCGGGCGATTTTGTACGAATAAACTAAGCTATCTAGGCCCTTTCGATGTGTTTCAAGTTCACTTCCATCCGCGCGGAGCTACGAAACATATAACGCGACTTTTTATACAACCTGGCATCTTTAAGTAAGTAAGTAATTCTTTATATTTCTCCACAATATTAAACCCTACTTCTAAAGATACAAAACAATGTTTTGTTACAGCTAAAGATTGTGAGAGACTGGTTAAGTTGGTTGTTGGAGACCTGAGCTAAGCATTTGCCGTTGTCACAGGCACCAGTGTTCTCCCCTCAAGATGTGGTTTGGTTTGATAACCTCAGTGAACGTAGTACTTCAGTGAGCTTATGCTACAATGTGAGGACTTGAAATTGGCTTTTTGTTGCTATTTTTATGTTTCTACTTTGTTTATTAGCTGTTGGTTTTCGAAATGACTAAAGAAATAAATAAATGCCCATGACTTTGGTCTCGTCTCGTCTACACTTAAAGATAAATTTCACTTACGGTAGGTAGCACAAATTTTAGCTACTAGTTACATACATTTGGTGAATTAAAACAAAGTTTGACAACTGAAGTTGTCAAGGTCATAAGCCTTCACTTTACGCAGGCCTAATGCCAGCCTCGGTCTCATATTAAATCTATTGCTATATGAGACACTCTTGCCTTTCTACCATTAATATATTGCTCAGTTTTCAGTAAAAGGAAAATAAGCAAACAAATTCTCGCAAATAAAATTTAGATAATTAACTTTACAAGTTGCTTAGTAACCCATACTGCCCCACTTCTCCTTAACAAATGTCTCGTCATATTCTTCCACTCCTTAATAGTAATAATTTATAAATAATCGAGCTCGAGGAGCTCGATGGCTCAGTGGTTACGCGCCCGGCTGTGAGTGCTGAAGTTAAGCAACTTTCGCAAAGGCCGGTCATCGGATGTTTGACCAAAAATTTTTCATATCGAGCGCCTCCGTGCTTCAGAAGTCACGTGCAGCCGTTGGTTCCGGATGCATACGCAGCCGTTAACAACCACCAATTTGTACTGAGCCCGTGTAGTATTATATGGCTCGTTCTCCATATGCATCCATAGAGAAGGCTCGTGCCCAACAGTGTAGACATAAAATGAACTGATGATGATTAATGATCGTGGCGGTGTGCAAAGGGTATTACATATGACCCGGTATATCAAAATATGTAGCTTCGAAACCCGTTCGTGAAGAAATCTTTAACACTTTTTCGATTCAACATTTGTTTCAACAATATAATTGCGTGAAAATAAATTATTTTTAATATAAACATACTTCTCCGATGTTAGTAGATCGTTGCGGCCTGTATTAGCGATACACCCAGTCCAGCCCACGCGCTGGGAAAGGGCAAAGATGAGCAGTGCCCGCTCACACGCGCTGCGAGCCTCGCCTGCCTAGCTAATGCTCGCGCCTTTGTCTACATCTACGTGGTAGGTAATTAAAATTGTTAGACTAATAAAAAAGCTTTTGAAGATTATGTAAAAAATACACATTAATAAAAAAAGTGTTTTTTTATTGTCATTCTAGTGTGCGTAAACAGTTAATTGAAATTATTTAAACTCTACTTTAGCTATTAATGGCTATGTCATCATCGATAAGATAAGATAACATAATAAATTTATTTGCTAGAGCACAGTAAATTAGGATGTTACATTTTTAAATTTAGTAAAATTGTATTCAATCTGCAAGCCGGCGTGCATCACTATCATCAGCTCATTTTTTTTATGTCCCCACTGCTGGGGCACGAGCCTTCTCTGTGGATAGATAAGGAGAAAGGGCCACGTGGGCCCAGTGCGGATTGGTGGTTATTACCGACTGCTAGTGCAGCCGGGACCAACGGCTTTACGTGTCTTCCGAAGGACGGAGGAACTAGAGATGAAACATTTTTGGTCACCCATCCGATTACCAGCCTTTGCGAAAGTTACTTAACCCATATTATGGTTATAAAGATCCACCATAATTAAAACTTTAGATATGTAGGTACGAGTAATTTGCAAAGGATTGAAAATCAATGAAAAAAAAACCACCAATCCGCACTGGGCCAGCATGGTGGTTTATGGCCCATTTTCCCTATCCATCCATAGGGAAGGCTCGTGCCCAGCAGTGGGGACATAAAAATGAGCTGATGATGATGATAGGTAGGTATTACACTGTACCTGCTATTTGCAGTGGACTTATACAACGTGTAACAGAAAGGTGTGGTAAAAATGAAAAGATCTGATCGTATCCTATCTAGATCTTGCATGCAGAGTTACTAAGACATAATTAGTAACTTAAATTTTTTATGCAATTTTTAATTAAATATTTTTATTGTGACGTCACATGAAAAAAAATAAGTCACAGAGTCCCTACTGGTTTAATAACCTCTGTGTACTTACATGTATGATCACTGATGCTTGCTTATGCGTGCCTGACGTGCATGACTTCACTAATTACATGACAAATTCAAGTTAACAATTATGTAGTAACAACACATACAACATCTAAATCGGATACACTTGGGATCTTTTCATTTTTACTAAATCGTTTTGTTACACGTTGTATTGGCTGATGAAGATGATGGTAATGACGAAGGAACAAGGATAAATACGAACCCAATGCCAGCGTGTAATAAGTATTGGCGAGGAATACTTTTAGACTAAAAACGCTATATTATTTGATTGCACGCAAAGTAAAATTTAATTATGTATGCGTAACAAAAATATCTCGTTAAAAATATTTCTCGGAGGAGCTCGATGGCGCAGTGGATAACGCGCCCGGTCTGCGAGTGCTGAAGTTAAGCAACATTCGCAAAGGCCAGTCATCGGGTGGGTGAACAAAAATGTATCATCTCGAGCTCCTCCGTGTTTCGGAAGGTACGTAAAGCCGTTGGTCCCGGCTGCATTAGCAATCGTTAACAACCACCAACCCGCACTGGGCCCGCGTGGTGGTTTATGGCCCGTTCTCCCTATCCATCCATAGGGAAGACTCGTGCCCCAACAGTGGGGACATAAAAATGAGCTGATTATGATGATGACGAACAAAAATATTACAAAAACATTTTAAAATTTTATTTTGAAAATAAATTATAATTAAGTACCTACCTTATTAAATGTAACAAGAACATTAAAAGGTAAATTTGTAACAAAATAAAACATATTTAAACCCACTGTTATTATAACTATCGTAACAATAGGAACAATAATAGGTACAGTACATTGATTTCAAATATTTGATAACAAACCAGTAGGCACTTTGCACTTAATCCTTTTTGTGAGTGTGCAGTGAGAAGTGCGACGATGAACGCGCCGTATTCTGTACAACACAAGTCACCAATTAGCATTTCGCATATTTCCTCGAAAGATTGACGTTGCAATTCTACAGAGCACGATTTCACCTATTCTTTCACACTAAATCCACATCGGTAGGGCTGTCGATCATTTGAAACATATTTTAAAATTATATTAAGGTATAGACCTCGGTGGCTGTGTAACATACCCTGCTAACACAAATTACTGCCTTATGGCTTTAGAGAAGGTGATAGACATAAGCAATGGAGTGTGCTGTACAGACCTAGTGCAGCAGCTTTAGCGCCATTTGGGAACAATTTAAAGTTTCGAAAAATATATCTTTCTTTATGAGATACTTCATTTGTTTCGGTAGCTTCATCAGCTATCTTTCAGTATAATGGTATTATAAAGGATTTGTTTGTTTGTGAAATTATATAAGCTAGGTGAATACCTAACACCTTATATAATTACTCCTTAGATAATTCTAAGTAGTTCAGAATGGGATTTGTCAAAGTGTAATTTAATGTTTCAGTACATTTATGTAGCCACACTTCAAAGTTATAAAATAAAAAAAAAACGACGGGTTGCACTCTGGGAGTGCCGGCAGAAGTGAAAACTTGAATATTAACGTTGTGCATTTTTGATATTTTGGAATGGTTAGGGAATAATTTTGCACGAATTGCTTTAATTATCAGTATAAAAGTACTCTCATTTATGTGGTATAATACAATATTTATTTATTGGGCTATCGTACACAAACATGACAATTTATAATACATTAAAAAGTTATATTAAGTTATATTAAAAATTTATATTACGCCGCGCCAGCTGTCTACTCTCCATCCGTCTTACGAATTTTCGATCAGGTCACGTGTCCTGACGGTCACGTGTCCTGACGCGAGTTTAACATTTTTTACCCATTCCAAAAAAAGTGCACAACGCCGCTAAAGAAGTTTTCACTTCAAAAACTAAGGTTGTTTTTAGCTAATTAGGGGTAAACACAGCATGGATAATTAAATCACGCAATAATTTAAACATTAAAAAAAACAATTATCGTTTTAGTAATTACCTATTATAAATAAAAACAAAACTAAAATACTATCTACCTGCAATCAAAAGTACGTTACTAGTTAAAAAATAAATCTCTGAAAATTTATTTCAGTTCCGGTAATCTTTTAGTAAGCGTAAATATTAATTTACGCAACAATTACTTATTTACTACAACAAGATTGCGTAATTATTAATTTATGCAATCTTGTTGCAGTCGTCGCCAACCCTACAACCGATATTATAGACAGACGTACGAACATCACACACGCCCGTGATTGTTGTGTGATTGATACATCTGATTTCATTTGCTCACGTGAACCGCAGCGCGGGTCGTAGGATCGTGGGAGGCGGTGCGGCCTTCGCCCGTGACCAACATTACTTGACCTGTGGAGTGTTGATTGACAAATTTAATTTGGTATTGCTTGTGCTGAGGATAAATTGTTGGTTTAATAAATACTAGTGGTGGCTCAGTGTCCCAAATTCGACCGTTTCGTAATCGTAATAAATGCTGCTCACCTTTCCTTATGCCCTACGTCTTGCACGAGGCTGACGGGGGGGCTGCTGACATGGCTTTTTTTTGGGGCGGCGAGAAACGAATCACCGTCAGTGGTTGTCTAAGGGGAACAGCATCACGCACTAGTGCGTGTCCCCGTGCCCTACTAGATTCTCCTAGGGGTTCGGATCGCTGATATGATAAGTATAAGAAGAAGAACACAGTTACAAAGATTTTCATTACGTGATAATCTATACTAATATTATAAAGAGGAAACCTTTGTACTTTTGTATGTTTGCAACGAATAAACTCAAAAACTACTGGACCGATTTAAAAAATTCTTTCACCATTAGAATGCTACATTAGCGCTGAGTAACATAGGTTATATAAAAAAAAATTAAGACGACAATTTCATTTTCCAATACAAAATGATTTGTTTGTTTTGTTGTCATGGAAACCATTCATATATATTTAACTCAATGATGGAAACTGTCAAAGCGGTACGAAGTTCGTTGGGTCAGCTTGTATAATATATAGAAAAGAATATATAGATATAAAAAAAATTAAACAGTACAAATAAAAGATTTCTTTTTTTATACGTAGCACGGCAATTATGACTCCATTTCACTTGATGTTAAGTGAATATGGAATCCAGATGCGACGACAACTGGTGCAGCGTGAAAACAACGCAGCATCATTACCCTCACTCTGCCGGCCCACAAGGTGCTTCTTCACGCCTCGTTTGAAGGACCCCATATCATTGGAAAGAGGGAGTTTTCCCTCAGTTTGCCCACGTTTGTGTGCTGGCAAACTATACCATGTTTTGGAGGTGCGACAAAGAAACGAGTCACCAAATTTTATAGTGCGCGATGGAATATTTGAGACAGTGAAGCGGTAACTCCAGAGAGCAGCACGTGTACTCCTATGAATTTTAATAAAAGGTATCATACCGTCTACTCGACATTTCGACCAAGTAACAAACACCGTTTTACTAATTAGTTTACGCAAATCCGCGTTTAAATTCTTAGATAACTATCTAACGTGAAAGATTTTTATTTGTAATATTAGTTTTTTTTTTTTCATTCATGATGCTTGTAGTTACAAGATAAACTATTAACTAGCAAAAGCAAATCAGTCTCAGGAAGCTTGAGTGGATATCGAACCCACGATTCTCTGATTACCGATCCATTGCTCTGACCGCTAAGATACAGATATAAGAGAACTATATCCCTTTTTTATAGTAAAAAAATATCTTATATTATATTTATTATTACATGTATTGTGAAGGTGTCATATCAGTTTGTTAATAAGAATGAATTGAACTGTAGGTGCTTATAATTTTGTGTGTATTGATTAAATACTAAGTATCCATTCAATACACTTTCGTGTGTATTGAATTAATTCTATTTACAATCAAAACTCTGTGGAATTCTTTGGCTACAAATCCGCACTGGGCCAGAGCGTGATGGTTTATGGCCCGTTCTCCCTATCCATCCATAAGGAAGGCTCGTGCCCAGCAGTGGGGATATAAAATGAGCTTGTGATGATATGCTGTGATAATGATGACGATGATAATCCAGATAAGGTTTTAATAAAATTGTATTTTATGGAATTGGAAGATGCACCTTTTGGCAAACCGGAAAAGGCTATCTTACATTATTAAATAAGCTTTTATTTGATTAATAACATTGTTTGCATCAGAATTGACAATATATTATATATTTATAAATATTTACAAATCGTAACATCAGGGTTCAAGTAACGCTGGCTACGCACGTTAGCTCTTTCTGTACCGATGACGCATGAGTGATGCGCGGAAAGTAAGGTTTAGGCATTCGCCTTATAAATTTTAATAAGCCGTAGGTTGTGAAATCAACTGCATTTGCCACTTTCGCTTAATAGCCCTAACATAAATATAAATACATAATTTAAAAATATATAGGTAAGGTCACATTTTATCAACTGCAAATATTTTGAGGATAAATTCAACAACATATAATAAACTATTTTTATGAAAAACCTTAAATTTTTATACAATTACAAGAAAAACGCCAAAAGATATTTCAATTAAAAAGAATAATAAAGCACTTTCGGTAATCTTATAATTAATTTAATACTATATAAATGTATATTTGAAAAAAGACATTAGTACGCGCAGGTACAAATGTCCTTTCTATTTTATTAAACTATTTTTAAAATTTATTGTCTAATTTTTGTTTCTTTTCCTTACTATTTCTATGATTTTAGTATGTACTTTATAAAACTATCCCTATTTTTGCCTGATATATCCGCCGCCCAGTCCGCGATTGGTAAGGTATAGTAACTTTCAAAGGCTGGTCATCGGATGGCTGACCAAAAATGTATCATCTCGAGCTCCTCTGTGCTTCGGACATTGGTCCCAGTTGCATATGCACTCATTATAAACCACCAATTTGCACTAAACCCGCGTGGTAATGGTTAATGGCCCGTTCTCCTTATCCGTCCATACGGCCTTCCCTACTGGTTGGTCCCACTGCTGGGCCACAAGCCTTCTTGTGGCCCAGCAGTGGGACCAACTGAGCTGGTGATGGTGATGACACAAAGTAACTAAGGACATAGTAAATAGACTGTAATACTCTACCACCGCGTGGAAAAGTACTCCATTATTGTATTCAAGTCATCGTTACAATTGATGAGTAAAGTAGGTACCTAACTATATAATATTCGTACAATATTACGTACTCAGTAGAGCCGTCAACCCAATGACGAATCATTAAGATTAAGGACATATAGCACTTTACCGGAGATCGTGGTTTTTTGCGTTACTATTATAATTTCAATGGCTTTGTCGACGTTAGAAACATTATCTGTAATAAATGGATGTGGTATATAATGTAGAGGCCTACCGAGGCCGGTGTCGACAACAGTGTCGAGTAGCAAAGCACTCAATACCAATGACAAAGTGTGTTTAATATTATTGGAAAGAGTCGAAAAATCAAGAAAACCAAAATTCGTATTAAAATCACTACTCTACTTGAATTGAAGAACCAGGACTTTCGGTCACACGGCCACTGAAGCGCTTCATCATCACATCAACAGCTCAATTTATGTCCTAACTACTGGGGCACGTGTCTTTCCGATGAATAGGGAGAACGGACCACCACGCGGGCCCGGAGCGTATTGGTGGTTATTAATGCAGCCGCAACCAAAGGCTTTACGTGCCTTCCGAAGCTCGGAGGAGCTCGAGATGATCAACTTTTGTTCACCCATCCGTAGATAGGCTTTGCGAAATTAACTCAATCTTAGCAATCGCAGACCGGGCGCGTTCATCACTGCGCCATCGAACTCCTCCTAGGCGTTTATATTGTCATTATTATTATTATCATAAGCCTTCACTCTGTCCGCCTTCGGACGTAGGCCACCCTCAAATGCTTTCATTACTTTCGGTCACCAGTCACTCTCCTCATTGGGTAATGATTTTACAAGTAGCGGGCCACAAACAATCAAACATGGATCTACGACACACTCGTCAAAACTGCATATTGGTCAAGCGATGCCAAACTCTTACTTTTACTGTCTACTCGTCAAGTTCTTATTTCTGCGTACTCGAGTGTGGCCGGCTTGATGTTTAATATCGTCCATCCATCTGAGCGATGAGTGCCCCCAGCCTCGTGTTTATCGCTACGGTCTCCACTTCAGTGTTCTTCTGGGCTAACGATGGTATTCCATTCTCGCACTAAGTCCCGCCCATCATCACCTTCATGACTTTATTGTTTGAAATAATATTAGTATGTCACCTCCATTTGGATTAGGGCATCGTCGTCCCCACCCGTCCACCGCAGTCATTAGCCGTCGCGCCGCAATCGGTCACCTTGACTTTTCTCGATCGGTGTAAAATAATTTGACATAATACGCGGCGGCCATTACTGGGCCGTTATTACTTGCAGTCTCGGCTTCATTTGGTTTCCGTTCATTCATTTGTTTTTTGTTGATGGCTTACATTGAAGTCACGGAACGGAATCGTTTTGGGAAATCGAGTCTTTATTAACAGACTATAAACGTACTACTGTTGGGCTAAGGTTATCCTACTGAAACAATAAATAAAAGGAGATCAGGTCATAAGGAACCGCGCAAGTGCGGGTTTGGGTTTATAGATATACCTTACGACTTTTTAATTAGATCACCTTTCCGTTTACATACTATTAAAGAAGTAGCTTAACTTGTAAAATCGCAACAGGAACACGTAAGTCGTTGCTCCAACTTTCAGCTTTTCGGCTGTACCAATATCAGAATAATTATAATAATATGAGAAGCTCGATGGCGCAGCGGCTAACGCGTTCGGCTTGCGATCTTGCCCGCTAAGCAACTTTCGCAATGCCGGGTCGCCTAATGGGCGACCCATTAAAAAACATCTCGAGCTCCTCCGTGCTTCGGAAGGCACGTTAAACCGTTGGTCCTGGTTGTTGTCGGAAGATGGCAGTCGTTAAAACCCACCAACCCGCATTGGGCCAGCGTGGTGGGTTATGGCACACTATCCCCACGTGCTATTGATCATGTGGAAGGCCTGTGCCCAGCAGTGGGACGTTTATAGGCTGATGATGAATATCAGAATCAACGAAATATTTGGTGACAATATTCTTGCATATTTCTATGTGCTATTCTATTCTTATATATATCTTATATATATATGTCGGAGTTATTTCATAGACTAGTAACGGCATCTATCGATATTAGGCTGAATAGCTTGGCAGAATAGCTTGGCATTATGAAATTATCCCTGAGTCAGTAGTTCGAGCGAGTAGTGGGAGCATAGTGCGTCTATGACAACTGTCACTGTCACTTGTCAGTGAGGTAACGTTAGTTTGTGAAACGCACTCTCGCACTCACTTTACTTCTGGAGCTCGACTGTGCCGGACGTGTGCGCACTGACTCTATTCTACGCACAAAATGGCGGACGGAGACGACGTTTTCAAACAAAATCCGTTTCCATCTCCGACATCAGAAGTGGGATGTAACCTTTGCTCTAAGGATGTAATCGACGCGAACAACTAGAAGAAAACGATGCCAAGTTTTATCGTAAATGACAACGGATGTTGGAACTGCAAAATCAGTATTGGATGGCGTTACTTGAAGTTCAGAAAGCACATGAGGAGATTCATTACCGGAGTTAATACGCGTGCGTAGCTACAGTCGACGTATGGATTGCTACATTCTCCATGTGAGTGTATAGCCGAGAAAAATGTACAAAGTGCACTGCATTATTGATTGCTTGGTGAAGCCTTGCTTGATGAAGCCTTGCTTAGTGAAGCCTTGTTTAAAAGCTTTTTAAAGGACAAAAACAAAACGGCTACTTGTGTGGGAAACTGGGACATCGCAGCACCGATTGCCTCTCCAAGGATAATAAAAGGTCATGTAATCGTTACATCATTTTAGCGCTAATTATTTTGTCAAACAGCGACCAAACGCGCCTGGTGTTATGTTTCAGATTTAGAGGCACGGATCCTTTTGCAAACATGTGCCCACGCGCTCATACCATCACTGCGGGGCGCGGGGAAGGGCGTTACTAGCAACTGCGGTGCAACCGGCAGCAGCGACACCGACACCGGCAGCATGGCGAGCAACGTGAACCAGCGTCATCGGGTAAACAGACCTGTGCTGCATCGGCAACCCTGCTGGACGCTGAATGTTTCTGGTGATGTTTTCATGATTCAGTATGATCATTTTATAATGCTTAGAAATTTCTATGATAAAAAAGTCAAATAGCCAGAGGAAAACGTTTACTTACCGAAGTGACAATGAGAGTTACTGGACAATCTAATGTTATTAGCACTGTACTGTTGGTTATTACAGTTGGACAAGTTTATTACAGGTGATTTTGTCTTGGTTAAAAATAGTGAACAAAACAAAACCAAGTTAGATAATAAATTTAGAGACTCGTTTTTATAACTGCGGCATTAGAAGTAGACTCACTAGAACTTACGTTTAGTACCCCATAGACATGAGGGTTTGTTAGAGAGAGCCAGTAGTTTATTAAATGATGAGCTGTGTGCGGGTACCTGATGGAGGTAGCTCATGATTATGATACGTTGAAAGCATTAAATTCTAAGCGAACTTACAAATACACACACTATAGATTAACAGGGATGCCAGAAGGTCATGTACCAGTCGAAGTTGAGGTGGAGGTACATTGTGACCCGATTGATAATGAGTAAAGTTGTTGTGTGAACTCGAGTTAGTGCTCTAATGGCCGTAACAAGTGTCGACCATACCAGTAGCTATTACATAGTCGTAGCCCGGTAGAAATCGGTGTCTATTGAGGAAACTCAAGTAGTCCGTGGGTGCGCGGTGCGTGTTTAGCTCTCGCGGAGGTCGTGGTCTATCAGGACAGTAGTGTGTAGTCAGAGGGTGATGCAGACGTGCGCAGGGTTCCACTGAGATGGACACGCGTAAGCGACTGGGATCGCTGTTCGGCTGTGAGAGCCGTGGCATTGGAGGGGTAACTCGAGGTGATTTTAAAGCTTACATAGCTTGTAAATAGCGACTTTTGATTTGTGCAACGAATGGTTAATGGCCCTGGTTACCTGGTTATCTAGTTTGGATTTGGATTTTCTAGTTACCTTTTCTTTTGTTATGTTACATTTGATTTGTTATCTTTCTAAATCGAAAAGGTTTAGTTTTCAGTTTTAAATAAGATAATCTTATGTAGAGTCTTATGTAGAGTCTTATGTAGAGTCTTATGTAGAGTCTTATGTAGAGTCTTATGTAGAGTCTTATGTAGAGTCTTATGTAGAGTCTTATGTAGTCTTATGTAGAGACTTATGTAGAGACTTATGTGGAGGCTTATGTGGAGACTTATGTGGAGACTTATGTGGAGACTTATGTGGAGACTTATGTGGAGAATTATGTAGAGACTTATGTAGAGACTTATGTAGAGCTTTATGTAGGGCCTACTGTGAGGCTTACTGCAGAGTCTACTGTAGAGCCTATTATAGTGCCTACTGTGGAGCTAAATGTAAGAGTCAATTATTGTTTGGTCAGGATAGACCGAACGGGAAATACTGTGCTTGGTTATCTTTTGTTACAAAAAAAAAGGAAGCCTGCATAAAACGTTCATTAGATTTTTAAAGTTAAAGTTAACAGCAAATGTTCTTTGATTTCTTTTTGTTTTCTTCTATTCAACGCTTACGCATTGGAAGCTCCGCGCTTCGTGCTTCAACGCTTACGCATTGGAAGCTCCGCGCTTCATGCTTCAACGCTTTCGCATTGGAAGCTCCGCGCTTCATGCAGTCACGCTTTCGTATTGGAAGCTCCGCGCTTCATGCTTCAACGCTTTCGCATTGGAAGCTCCGCGCTTCATGCAGTCACGCTTTCGTATTGGAAGCTCCGCGCTTCATGCTTCAACGCTTTCGCATTGGAAGCTCCGCGCTTCATGCAGTCACGCTTTCGTATTGGAAGCTCCGCGCTTCATGCTTCAACGCTTTCGCATGAGAAGCTCCGCGCTTCATGCAGTCGCGCTTTCGTATTGGAAGCTCCGCGCTTCATGCTTCAACGCTTTCGCATTGGAAGCTCCGCGCTTCATGCAGTCACGCTTTCGTATTGGAAGCTCCGCGCTTCATGCTTCAACGCTTTCGCATTGGAAGCTCCGCGCTTCATGCAGTCACGCTTACGCATTGGCAGCTCCGCGCTTCGTGCTTCAACGCTTACGCATTGGAAGCTCCGCGCTTCGTGCTTCAACGCTTACGCATTGGAAGCTCCGCGCTTCGTACTTCAACGCTTACGCATTGGAAGCTCCGCACTTCGTGCTTTAATGTTTTCGCATTTGAATCTAGTTGCTCTTAAAAGAAGAGCTCAGGAACTGCTGCGCTCGAGGACGCGCGCAGTGTCAGAATGGCCGTGTCGGAGTTATTTCATAGACTAGTAACGGCATCTATCGATATTAGGCTGAATAGCTTGGCAGAATAGCTTGGCATTATGAAATTATCCCTGAGTCAGTAGTTCGAGCGAGTAGTGGGAGCATAGTGCGTCTATGACAACTGTCACTGTCACTTGTCAGTGAGGTAACGTTAGTTTGTGAAACGCACTCTCGCACTCACTTTACTTCTGGAGCTCGACTGTGCCGGACGTGTGCGCACTGACTCTATTCTACGCACAAAATGGCGGACGGAGACGACGTTTTCAAACAAAATCCGTTTCCATCTCCGACATATATATATATATATATATATATATATATATATATATATATATTCTTATATGTGTATTTCTATGATTCTTTATATTATAGCAAACGGCTGATTGTTATTGCTGGCTAGCAAGCTTGAAAAAACTGTCAGCGTTTTCAGTGCCTTATCAAACTGTTTCCTTTCGTTATAGTATATTTTCTTTTTTAAATTCAATGAGTTCATCATCAGTCAGTTATAATAACTAATGTAACACAGAGGACACAACCAATAACATTAATTTGATGGCGACATTATGTAAAAAATGATACAAATAAACGTAAAAATAAAACTGCATTATTTATTTTAAAGAAATAGATAAAAGTATTACATACTGTGTGCGTATATGTCTAATCACGTCTCAATAAATAATTAAGCATTTTGACTAATTTCATTTTCATTCATGAAAGGTTGAATTTAAATGAAATGTTCACGCGTGTGCGAATCGTGTTATTTAAAAAATATATTATGCTTAAAACATTTAAATTAAAAAGAACTATCATTATTTGTATTAGTCTAAAAATATTCTTAGCGCCATATTGCATAACATGATAATCAAATCAAAGAATTATTTCATCGAATGTTGAAATCATTATTTTATTTACCAAAAGGTGAGAAGGTCACCGATTTATATCCCGGTATCTAAGTCACGGGTGACCTTTCGGAATCTATAACACTATGTAAATTATGAGATGTCTCGTTGTAATTATATGGGTGTGGTTTGAACCCGGCTAGATTTTGTTTATTGGGTTCGTTAATGCCGTGATGTCAGTGAGGTGCGGTAATAGGCCAGGTTTTGTAAAAAAAAAACCAGATCGAGCTTTTTAGACTTCTGATTTTAGATAATCTAAGATATCAATATATAGAAATCTACATATTAATATAATATTAAGATATCTAATCTATCTAGTATTTTATTAATATGTGGAATAAATAAATTTATTTTCAATCACTACATCAATTATATACTTGGAAATAATAAGATTTTTTAAATTAAATATTTTATTTTACAAAAGCACACCTTAGGTGTGCTTGGCAGCCAAGCTACTTTTGATGTAGATTTTATTTGAAATATTTAACATAGCATTTCTTGGTCAGACCTAATCAAGTCATGTCGGCAGATACTCTACATAGCGATTTTTTCTCAAAAAACTGGAACTGTAAGTGTAGTAGGCATCTAACACTTAAATAAATTAATGAAATATGCTACCCTCTGCACCATCGATCGTGAGGATTCTAGGTGAAGTAAATACGCTTCTAGCTTCAGCATTATCTTCACTTAAGATCAGGTAAAATGAAAGGAAAGTACTTTTTACGTAGCACAGTGCCTTGATCTCCTCTGATGTTAAGTGATGATAAGGCCAATGATGACAGCGAATTTCACCCAGGACGCTCAACTAGTGAGGCACTGACTATCTTATCTCTAGCTGCCGGAACACAACAATGCTTCAAACATTGATGTTATGGCGACATATTTAGATAAGATGTGTGAAAAAAATCGAGCTTAATTTTAAGTAGGTCGGTAGTATTCATATACGTATTCATAGTAACTTTCATGAGTCGCAGCCGCATTATAGTATACTGTTGCAGAACATTTAGAAATCAACACATTCCTTACAATAGTTCACCGATTTTAAGAGCGCGTGGGTGTGCGGTGGGTTATCTAAACTGGTCCACTTCGTTTTATGTGCGCATGCGCATTGTCGACCCGGCGGTGTCGCTGTCAAATGTCAACTGTCAAGTGTCAAAGCATTAGCGTTATCAGTGTGGTGTCTTGCGTATAGGGGCCTACTAATATCTCTTGTTATGGTGCTATTAAAACTTTAAAGCACGAATGGATGTGACAAGTAGAATGTAACGTAGGTATGCATTATAGGATGTGTGGTTATGTATGGAGTGGTGTGCGAGATGTGTGATGTTTTTTAAGCACATTGTGCGCATAGAGGAGTGTGAGATTACACATAAGTAGTTAAAATTTATGAAGAGAATTAGTCCCGATAAATAAAATTAATTTATAATTACTTATGTGAGTTTACTCGTATACATTGTATAAACATAATTTTATTTTGTAAATTATGGTATCGTGAATTACGGGTTTGTGAATTATGGTCGAATTTTGAGTTCTTCACTAACTGGACACAAGAAACCGGACACACGTGTGTCCAATTTGTCTTAAATAGAAGCTACTAAGGTTTTTAAAGCAAGATAGTGAGGCAGCTTTTTCATGAAATCGCCTTCTATTATTAACCTTACTGTACCCTTTTTTGAAAAAAAATTGAGTGTGTCCAGTTGACGAAAACATAAAAGTGATTTAATTCAAGTTTCACTATGTGGACACGCGTAAAACTCTTGGCGTGTCCAGATGACGAAATAATTAATAAATGTGATTTAATTTAAGTTTCACTATGTGGACACGCGTAAAACTCTTGGCGTGTCCAGATGACGAAATAATTAGTGATACTAATTTCGAGTTTCAGCAACTGGACACACGTGTGTCCGGTCTCTTGTGTCGAGTTAGTTAAGTACCCCGAATTTTGGCCACTGGGAGACCATTATTACAATTAACACTTTCTGTGAGTAAAGTTTGCCTCCAAAACATGGAATAGTTTGCCAGCACACGTTTTCCCTCTTTCCTATGATATGGGGGCCTTCAAACGAGGCGTGAAGAGGCACCTTGTGGGCCGGCAGAGTGAGGGTAACTGATGCTGCGTTGTTTTCACGCTGCACCAGTTGTCGTCGCATCTGGATTCCATATTCACTTAACATCAGGTGAAATGGAGTCATTTGCCGTACTACGTATAAAAGAAAAAAAAAAGAAGCTTTTATTGAATCTGTAAATAAGGCTTTAGTGGCGTTTAGTTATGGAGGTGATTGTAGACCCCCTGAAGTGATAAATGTAGAGTTGTGTATGACTAATTTAGTGCGGCTATATTTGATTTGTGAAATTCAATTGATAATTGGTTTAGTAATGCTGAAATAGTGTTTTTACAAAACTATTATTGTATAGAACATGACTTAACTATTTATATAAAACTTCATTCGAGCAAGGATTAGATATCATTAAAGCAAATAAGGTGCAATTTCTTACGTCCATTCTTCTCCACAGCTAACAGAAGTCCTGAATAGATCATAGATAAAAAATATTTTAAATTTATAAATTAATTAAAAAGTAAAATATTTTGACTTACTTTGACAATGATAAAAATAACCACCTTTGTAAATTATGACCTATTATTTTTGTACTAGAAAGACCAGTAGTGTGACGTGTTTAGGCTCATGATAAGCAGACAAGCCACAACACAACTGTAAACATGTAGATTGACATTTCTTCATCTTCTTCATCAGCTCATTTTAAGTCCTCACTGCTAGGGCACGAGCCTTCCCTATGGATTGATAGGGAGAACGGGCCACAAACCACTACGCGGCCCAATGAGGATTGCTTGTTGTTATTGCAACCTAACGACAACGACTGCTAATGCAACCGGGACCAACGGCTTTACGTGCCTTCCGGAGCACGGAAGCACGGGCACGGAGGAGCTCGAGTTGATACATTTTTGGTCACCCATCCGATGGCCGGCCTTTGCTAAAGTTGCTTAACCTCAGCACACGTAGACCGGGCGGCCATCGAGCTCCTCGAGATTGACATTTAATAACAATCAATAGGTTTAGAAAATATAGGTGGCTCCGTTAATTTTATAAGCTGTTTCTTTTGTTATACTCGTAAAAACTACAGAACTCAGAAAACAGTGGGAATTAAAGCCCATTTCAACTACGGGGCCGAGTTTAGCATACGAATTGGGAATTACGCAAGTAAACTACAAGATTTACTGCCAAAAGATTATCAGTATCGATATTAACTAGCATGTTTTATGAGCAATTATTGTCATTATTGAAAAAAGTTATAGACTATTAAATTATCAACCTTGTAATTTGGACACTCGTGACATTCATGAGATTGTCCAAGTGGCCTAATCGCACATTTTTTTCTTATAGATTATTTACATCGACTGCTATTGCAGCCAGTACCAACAGCTTTACGTACCTTCTGAAGCATGGAGGAGCTTGAGACAATACCTTTTTGGTCACCCATCTGTTGACGGGCTTTTGCGAAAATTGTTTAACTTCAGCCATTGTAGACCAAGAATATTACCACTGCGCCATCGAGCTCTTTATCGAGATTTTATTATACAGGAGCTCAATATTTTGTTATGAGATTCTAATCTAAATTGAGGTACTTAAGTTAACAGCATAGGAATAAGATCAAGACCTTGTTTATATTATTTTGGTGCAATAGAAGAATTATCTATCTATCTAGTGTAAATACAATTGGAATATAATTTTGGCAACTTATAAACTTACAAATCTAGTAGTGTGTAGTTTACAAAAATATTTGTCACCGCTTGGTTCATGCGTGGTTTTAAGTCCGCCTGGCTGCTACCACCAGTATTATCCAAGTCTGTCAGAAACAAAATTGTTACCAATATTGTTGTGTACCCCGCTGTTACAGAAGCGTTTTAAGATTTAATTACTTACATAAATTTAAACAATAAATTGCAATTGTCGTCACGTCATCGTCAGAAGTAATTATGATTATTAAACGCGAATTGATCCACGTAAAGTACCTACTTATTTTTATATTTATAATATTACACATATTTTATTCAATTGTTTGTTGCACTTATATAAATTATAAACGCTTAGTCAGCTACATAAAGTAATGATCAGCCAAATTTATTAACGGCGGCACATCGCTTCAAAACAGTATTTCCCTAATTTAAGTTCTGCACAAAAACTATGAATAGACAGAATTAAATCGATTTTCTGCTCAAAACTAATCACGTGTATAACCGATAAACAATGTTGATATTATTATGTAATAATGCGACGTGCTGTGCTGGCAAATTATGATAAATGTTTAATATTTTGATATTAAACCTGCCTTCTGTCGACGGTGTAAGGTTCATATTTGAGTACCTAAGTTAAATGAGCAAGTGTAGGCTTCATTCATAAGAGGAAAACACTGCCTTTGACCTTCATTACGTTTTTGTGTGCACTAAACATATTCCCCCGTATTAATGAACAAAGTGTAAGCTTGAAGTACCTAGTTACTCCGTGTTTTGTTCCCGTCATGTAAACTTCATTTCATATTAGAGTAAAAGAGACAAAAGTAACTAGGACGGAGTAACTACTCCAAGCTTACACTTTGTTTATTAATAAGCCCCTTAGAGCAAAACTAATGAACGTGTTATGTTGATTGTTGTGCATTGATTTATTTCGACTTTTGTTACTTTAAATATTTATATAAAATACAGTGAAAAAATTAAACGCCCGCTCGACGCAGCCAGGAATCGAACCTGGGTCTTCCGCAATCCGGGCGGCTGCACTGACCGTTATGCTACCGGGAAAGCTGACGTAAGCGCTGAATTTTGTCATTGCTTTTTGATTTTTTGAAATGCTTTAGAGCGACATTAGTGCCATCTATCCAAAGGTGATTGCAACCGATGGACATGCAGATTCATCTTTGCAGATGAATACAACAAATTGACAACACAACGCTATAGTAAATTTTTTACTTTTTATTTTTAAGTGTTAATGGCTACACTTAAACTGAATTAAAGCCCAGGTTCGATTCCTGGCTGGGTCGGGTGGGCGTTTAATTTTTTTACTGTATTTTATATAAATATTTAATTCAGCTTAAATGTAACAATTAACACTTAAAAATAAAAAGTAAAAAATTTTATTTCTTTGTTAGATTTTTATATAGTTTTCTATCGTCTCCGTGGTTGAGTGTTAAAATCACCGATCTCAAATATAGATTTCCCAGATTTTATTCCTAAGGGGCGTAAGTACAAAATTAGCGTACGCGACTCGGTCAACTCGAGCCGAGGTCCTAGCCTTTAGAAGCGCCCTAAGGTTGTTATGCTCTTGATTCCGATCCAAACACCTCGAAAAATCTAGTAAATGACAGGGCCACGTCTGATTGATGCCGACATCTCTACCCTCTAAGGATGTTTAATCAAAATCAATAAAAAATGTTGAAGTTGACTTTGGTTTTTTATGAAGTCCACCTGGCTACCTACTACCATCTCATCTCGGTATGTCGCAACAATTTCACGATAACTGCTCCACTTAACAGCTATCAATTAGTTATCAATCATATTTGTTACGATAACACGCATTCCTCCGAACCTGGGCAACAATCGGCTGCTTATCTCGAAGCGCCCCATTCATCCTCAGGCGATATTCCTACGTCCGGTGTGATAATAAAATGGTAACATGGACCACCCATTTGCTGGGACGTTGTTTGACCATAAGCGTATTGGGACTTATGTTGATACGATTGGGTACCGAAATTATATTAGTTTTGCTCTGGGTGCCTAGTGTGAGTTTTGTTTACTATCTGTATTCATTCGATCACGTTTACGAAAACGAAAATTAGTATGGCATTGAAGCAGCGCCTCCTGACGACATACGAGATAAGTTAAAATTTTGCCATACAAATACTCGTTTTCGTTATCGTAATCGAATGGCGAATGAAACTCGCACTTGGCACCCAGTTCACTTTATGAATGTACAATAAGAAAATATCGTTATTTTTATTGTTTATCTCTTTTTTTTTACAAATAATAGATAAAAATATATTATTGTTACAAAAATGCCATATTGTTACAGTGAAGAAAGAGTTTAATACGGCCTTATATTATGGTTTATATATAAATAACGAAAAAAATAATTGTGACCTATTTTAATATATATAGTTGATAAATAAATAAATAAGTGTAATGGATAAGAAATTATAAAAAAAAATTGTACCAATGTATGTATGGCAACATACATTGCCGGCAACGCGTCTGAGATTCCTCTGGTTTTGCGGGTGCCCATGGGCGGCGGTAATTACTCTCCATCAGGTGACCCGCCTGCTCGTTTGCCTCCTTCTTATATATATAAAAAAAAATTGTGTAAATATATTGACATAACAAAGTCAATTTATTTTACTCAACGGTTTTTCTTTTATTGACCTTCGACTTTTTAACTATAATCTTGTGTCAGAATTTTTATAAACATACAAAATAGTACAAGCACACCAAAAACCACTAAGTTGTGAATGTCAATACTGGATGGGAGATGAGATGTGGGTTAATATTTTAGAATTACATTAGGTACCTACTTTTTTTCATGTGTTAAGGAAACTCGTAAACTTTTACGAGACAGAGAACTGTTCTAATACTCAGTCAAAGTGACAATTAAAATGCGGGCATGTCCACTAGTTTCTCCACAATGCTCCCATGTATATCATTGTAATTGGATTAAACGATTTTTTTCTGTCATTGTTTTCTGCGGCCGTCCATTGTTCCGCTGTTTCGTTTGTTTGTTTGTCCGTACGTTTTTCGATAACAGTAGACAGGTGTTATCAGTATGACACAAATTTATTTATTTTATTCTATTCTATTTTCTTAGGTGAATAAAAAGTAACAAAATTAGAGTAGCTAAACTTACTAAGTTAGCTACAACAAACTACTGTCTGTTGGTTTGTATTGGATATGGTTGTGGAAGAGTTTGATGGCGCTGTGGTTTGCATGTTGGTTGCGATTTTGCAGCAAGTTAAGTCTGTCTCATTTCCGAGTCACTAAAAGGGTGACGAAATTAAGATTTCTCGATAAAAGACAAAGTGTTGAAAAAATTCCACAAGCGTGATTCGAACCCCATGACATGCCGGATCAGGTGCACTGCCAACTATGCTATCGTGGCCAACCAATTCCAACTTCGTAATCCAACTCGCCAAAATTAATCAAAGGGGAAAATAAATAAATAAATAATGTAAATATTTATAAAATTTTTCGAGTTCCGTCCTTAGGGTGGCTTGTCAAGCCGTTGTTATAACTGTTTAACGTGTGGGACGGTTATAAAATGATGTTTTTATTAAATGACAATGTTGACAAATTACTCAGCTCTACTTGATGTTACCGTACTTCGAAAGGCACATTAAGCCGTTGATCCCGGCTGCATTAGCAGTCGTTAACAACTACCAATCCGCACTGGGCCGGCGCGTGGTGGTTTATGACCCATTCTCCCTATCCATTCATAGGGAAGGCTCGTGCCTCAGCAGTGGGGACAAAAAAGAGCTGATGATGATGATGATGACCTGATGTTAAGCAAAAGCGGAGTTCAGATTCGAGGACAGCGAGTGGAGCAGAAGAACATCTTACTAGCCGTCCTTACCTTGGTAACTCGCGAGTAGCCTCTTCACAACTCTTCCAAAGGATCCTTTTTGATGAGATCATCTCAAAAAGCAATGTTTGCGTACTGCTTCACCGTCAGCTATGCCCCAACTGTGTGCTAATAAGCCCTAATGCGATTCAATAATTCATAGAGATAGTAACACGATCTAAATAGTCCGTGAATGTAATATCACAATGGTTTTGATTTAAGAGCACCTTTGTTCTGACCTCTGCATATTTACATACTAAAATGTAATCGTGGTGCCTCCTTTGCGGTATGATTTATACTTATATCAGAACGCTTATTACATGCGTGAACGTAATAAAGTTAATATGGTTAATTTTAAATTTACAATTTCAAATTGGTGGATGAATTTTTTTGGGGTTATTTTTTTAAATTGCATTCATACTTTTATAGGGTAGGGTAGTGTTTGACGCTTCCAGTGTTTGACACAGTTTTCGTCCCCAATACATAACACAAAATTAGGAAATACAATTTTGTACTCATTGACAATAATATTCGGACCAGTGCAGAGCAGACTTATGTCCATACACATTTGTCTGCAACATAGTCATTTACCTCATATTAGGCTTTTTTCAGTTCAGTGTCTTCCATTACTGTGTTCAACTTCATGATATTTGTAGAAACAGCATCCATAGCGGTGACCGCTTATCATAGGCAGAACATAGACAGAACATTTGCTAATTAAGCGACAATAAAACAGATCTTGTAGCTTCTCTTCTCGATTCGATTCTTCTACCTAGGTAGGTGTAAAGAAGGAACTTGGGGGCTGGCAAGGCGAACACGGCTCACTAGGCACATTAGATGTTATTTTCGCGTATGGACTCCGATTATTCAATTGAGCAGGAATTCGTAACGCGTTAATTAATAACTTCGCGGATCAACGAGATGAGACTTCGCTTTATAATGGTGTAGCTGTTTAAATCAATAAACCAGCCCGTGCTCGTGGAAATTTTTTCAACATTTGTGTTTTTGTAATTTGTTTCGCAACAAAATTTGCGTTAAAATTATTTAAACATTTTATAATAGCTTGCCTACTTCTTAACTGATCTTTAGTATTTGTAAAAATATTATGATCGGATGTTAATGACGGTAGTTGTTGACATTGAATGGGCGCCTTTGGCTTTCAAAGTAAAAAGTAAATAGTGTTGAATAATTTCGGCGGGCTGGTTAGAATCACAATAGCTCAATTGGAAGAGCACCTGACCCGGTATATCAAAAGGGTGCAGGTTCAAATCCTGCTCGTGGATTTTTTTTCAACATTTGTGTTTTTGTAATGGTGTAGCTGTTTCTTCAACATGCCTACTCGTCTAAACAAATCAACGTTAACGACAATAATGAAGTCACGTTGCAAATCTATTTTCTAGATATCCCAAGTTATAATCTAATCTATTGGAAGAGGTGTTTAACACCCTAAAGCTCGGTGATTGCCAATAGCATAACGTTACACCGACACTAACAATTTGCTAAATTCCCATTAACCCCGAAACTGGGTTGCCACAAGCGTAACCGGCACTTTGTACCGAACCAGCTACCAAATTACATATCGGTGTGGTTAATGAAAGTTTCGGGAACCCGTAAGTACCCTTTACCGATCTTTATAAGGTACAATCTGGTGCGATCAGGGCTTAATAAACGAATTTACGAGGTGCCCCGTGAGCAATTTCATATAATTTATGAGCGATTTTTGTTGAAAGCAACCTCATTTTTTGGGTGATGTTCTTTTGTTGTGTTTTGCTTTTTTTTAGAGCGCGCCGATGGTTCGCGACCTCGAGGAATTGGCAGTAAGGGTATTGTTGTTATTTTTGACGTGATAACGTCTTATAAATTGATAGACCCGGCTGCATGCACGAAAAAGTTCCGCGTTACCTCGCTCGCTAATTATCGCTCGCTAATGCCGCGGCATTAGCGAGCGATATGACGCGGCATTAGCGAGCGATAGTTAGCGAGCGATATCTATGATATAGATATGGTTTTCGGGGGTGCCGATTTCGAATACAACATTTATTTCGAGATCCAAGATGGCGGACGCAACTTTTTTATGTAAAATCAATATGGGTATCATTTCCATGGTTTTCGGGGGTGCCGATTTCGAATACAACATTTATTTCGAGATCCAAGATGGCGGACGCAACTTTTTTATGTAAAATCAATATGGGTATCATTTCCATGGTTTTCGGGGGTGCCGATTTCGAATACAACATTTATTTCGAGATCCAAGATGGCGGACGCAACTTTTTTATGTAAAATCAATATGGGTATCATTTCCATGGTTTTCGGGGGTGCCGATTCCGAATACAACATTTATTTCGAGATCCAAGATGGCGGACGCAACTTTTTTATGTAAAATCAATATGGGTATCATTTCCATGGTTTTCGGGGGTGCCGATTTCGAATACAACATTTATTTCGAGATCCAAGATGGCGGACGCAACTTCTTTATGTAAAATCAATATGGGTATCATTTCCATGGTTTTCGGGGGTGCCGATTTCGAATACAACATCTATTTCGAGATCCAAGATGGCGGACGTGACTTTTTTATGTAAAATTAATATGGGTATCATTTCCATGGTTTTCGGGGGTGCCGATTTCGAATACAACATATATTTTGTTGTATTTTTATTTTTAAAATTTAAAATGATGTTCTAAATGAAGAATTTTATGAAAATTTTTTTAAAATTGTTTCGTTGTCACGTTCAACTATCGTCAGTAAACCGACTTCACAGACAACCAATTTTTTTTATTTGTCTTAGCCAGCAAACAGGCAACACCATGGTATAAATCGCACGAAGTCGACTCCTGGGAGGATTGTGGTGGTATCTAGTTATAAACCTCATTGGAAATCTGAAAGGAACCCAACAAGCTTTGTGGTGTGTTTTCCCTATTCATCTATAGGGAAAGGTCGTGCAGCAGTAGGAACATAAGAATGAGCTGGTGACGATGATGGTGATGAAATACATCATAAATACGTCATAGGTATTTATATAATTTTGAATTTTGCATTCACAGTGTACACACAGTTCCAGAACCAAGAGACTTATTCAGCGAGTTCAAAACTCTTGTGTTCGTTTTTACAAAATTATGAATATGCAGTCTAGACGTCCCCTTCACTTCACTTGTTTACTTTTCGGAATTTTCAAGACTCAAAACCCCATCATACTTGTTCGTTATGCTCCAATTATCCCATCAGCCTTGTCGATGCCTCTCGTCTTGTATGCTCTGGTCATAGAACGGCAGCTTTTAGAGGTATGTAGCTTCCGTTATTTGTCTACAAAGTATTGGAACAATATTCCCCCTCCCTTTAGGAATTCTGCAACTGTTGGCTCTTTCAAAAATAAATACAAAAAATACCTTCAACACCAGCAATGTATACACTAAGTAAAAGCTAAATTGAAATATATAATAATGTATAATCGAGCATATTATACACATGTATAATATGCTCGGTACATGTTCTACCTATACCCTAAATTTAGTACATTCTAATGAAACTGTCTGATTTACAAAATAGTATTAATTTATTTATCTATATTACCTATATTTATTTACTAAGATTAATTTTATTATACTTTTCGTAAGTTTATTTGAATAGAAAATTTTAACTTTGACTTTGACTATAATGTTAATTTTAAGAAGAATGTTTTAATGTATTTAAGCTCCTGGTACCCACGGAAGACCAGCGTCGTGGTGCCAATCCGGTACCTCGATATTATGCTGAGTGGGAGCCATTTCAGGGCCACTAGTTTTAAGTTTTTCTAAGTTATGCATCATTTTACTAGAAAAAATCAACCAGCCTCATGAAGCTCGAGTGAGGCAATACCCAGCGGTACGCTTGCAGCGTAAATCATAAACTACTAGAAAAATTCAACGTGTCTTCTGGGGCTTTGGAAGCTCAGCGGTCACAGCATTGGATCGGTTATCCAAAGGTCGTGGGTTTGATTCCCACTCGAGCTTCCTGAGGCTGATTTTTTAAAATAATAATTTATCTTGTAACGTTATAGGTAATTTAATTTGACTGTTTATTTGTTATAAAATACCTGGCAACTTGCGTTGACAGATACTAAATTCAAACACAAATTAAACGTGTATTCATTAGGAACGCTTATTATGGGGTGGGGGTGTATCTTAATGCCTAGGATGAAATACAAAATAAATTAAAAGTTATACAATAAAGAATTTCTATTTCTATTTCTATTTCTATTTCTAGTACAAAATTTTACTACGATAAACAAGCTTTGGCCATAGGGCTAAGCTTACTATATAGGTCAATAGGTAAATTGTCTCTTACTAAAACTGAATATCGCGCAACAAGTACTGATGTGGCTTATTCTAGCCTACGAGGTCGAAACGCACCTTGCGAGATCTCGCAGCCAGGACCTCCAGTTAATGGTAAAATAGTCAGTTCCTTAGTGATAGGATATTCGGGGTAAAGTACGCCTCCACTTCCCTATTAGGTGTGCTGGCGTCTAGAGGACTTCCCGTTGTCGGGTAAAAAAGAGTTAAAAGAGAGAAAAACTTTCTTCTTCTTCTTCAGCCTGTCGCCACCAAATGCTGAGCGTAGGCTTCTCCCTTTACACGCCATCTCTCTGAATTATCACCCAGATTCGAACTAGCACACCCCGTCCCACGTAGTCTTGTCTGCCCTCTAGAGTGTAATTTAAGCCCGCGTAGGCGCGGAAGCGCGAGGCGGCCCGCGAGCTGAGGAGCAGGAGGTTTGAAACGTCGTGCTGCCGAGGCTGAGGCTGCCGAAGCTGCGGTGGTGAGCGAAAACCATCTGTGACGATAAGCTCGCGTGGGATCGTCGGAGTCCCGCAGCAGTTAAGAAAATTAATAAAAAAATAATAAATCAACTATTTATTTATAAAGTAATGTTTAAAAAAATACTAATTCTATTATTCCTTGTGATTGTTCATTATGCTTTAAACAAATTATGCGTTAAGATATTATTCGTTGTGATCATTATGCTTTTCAAATTTATGCCTATTAATACTTATGACAAACAATTAGCCTACACTATAACTTTTAAAATTATGCGTCGCGATAATATGCAACGTGATGATTATGGCTTATAAAATTATGGAATATGATATTATGACAATAAATGTTATGCTTAAAATTACGGAGCCAGCCGAGTGGCTTGCACGGCGGACTTTGGGCGGCGCTAACTCTGAGGTCCCGGGTTTAATTCACGGTCGGGTCAATGAAAACGACCTTTTCGATATTGTTTCGGGTCTGAGTGGCGGTGGTAGCGTCGTGGTTTCTGATACTTCGATGTTTTCTAAAAAAAAGCTGTTAGAAAATACTTGACTCCTATTTTCAATACCACCTTCACTCGATACTTTCAATACCTTTTTTGCATATTTCCAATTTGCTCTTGCTATAAATTTTATTAAGTGCTAGTAGTTTTTGCTTACATTAATGTCGTATTAAAATGGAGCGTTTATCAGTGAATACATGCAATTTAGATCATAATGGCGGCCGTGCGATCGTTGGTCCAAATGAAAAGTATCGGCGAGATGTTATAATGCTTCGATGAATTATCAATATACATGATTGCCTGTTTGAAAGGCCAGTGTCGGTTTATTACTACTTGGTATTGAGTAGATACATCTCTTTAGTTCCCGTACTTTTGCAAGTATAAATTGTGTACTTCAAAGTACAGAAGGAGTAAGTACAGTGCTCAATGGCGCTGTGCTTAACACGCCCGGTCTGCGATTGCTGAAGTTTTGCAACTTTCGCAAAGGCCGGTCATCGGATGGGTGACCAAAGATGTATTATTATTAAAGCCGTTGGTCCCAGCTGCATTAGTAGTCGTTTAAAACCACCAATCTGGGCCCTCCCGGTGGTTTATGGCCCGTTCTCCTTTCATAAGTAAGGATCGTGCCCCAGCAGTGGGGACATTCACATGAGGTGATGATAACGATGCTGATGTAGTACATAATATATACGATATAGATTATTAAATTTGACTTATCACTATATACCTGGCAATATCATTGCGTTGAGAGATACTAAATTCAAAACGCACATTAAACGTGAATTAATTAGAAAAGCTTATTATGAGGTGGTCTTATTGCCTGGAATTATAAAATACAAAATAAATTACAAGTAGAAATGGTGTAAATAAATAAATAAATGGTGTACTAAAATGAAATACATGTAGTTAGATTAAAAAGATAAGAATCAACATCCTTTATTCTAGATATGAATTCTAGTAACACACGTAGAGCGATCAAAACTATTTCAATACATATATCAACCACTTGCATATTCATTACCCGATAAACTATATCAAATAAATCATCGGTGATGACGACTATTAATCAATTGATTCATCCAATCGGACCGATTCGATCCATCTCTCGACCGTGCGATTCGATTCGGCGCTAACAATCGATTATGGGAGCACTTATGAATAATTTTTGTTTGATTTTGATCGTGTGATTTAGCGGTGTGCTTAAAATTTAATATTTATTCGGTGAAAGTGAATATTGAATGCTTGTATTGTTACTTAAGATACACACAAGCATCCGCGATGTATCAATATATCAATTTCATCAGCAGCATCAACTGCCTTTAACAATACTTCTTATTACAAAAACATAAAAGTTGAAAAAAGTTCCACGAGCAGGATTTGAACCTGCACCCTTCTGATCAGTCGGTATGTCAGAAGGGTGCAGGTTCAAATCCTGCTCGTGAAATTTTTTTCAACATTTGTGTTTTTGTAATTTGTTTCGCAACAAAATTTGCGTTAAGAATTATATAAACAAAACAAAAACATTTAATACTTCTTATATTATATATATTCTTTTTTCTTTATTTTTCATTACCTATTTCTCTATTTTATTGAATGTGGTGTTTACCTTAAAATATTGTTACACTAAGTTAAGGAATTTGTTGTTTATGTTATGTATACACTTTATATATACATTGGTAAACCTAAAATTAATACATAATTTTTTTATTTACGATTATACGATTCCAATAAGGCTATGTTGCACACAGAGATGCTGATAACCTGGAGTGTCTGACGGTGGCAGGGACAATAGAAGAAAAAAAGAACAAGCCAGAGCTCCAGTAAATGGTTGGACCAGATCCCCAGACATCTGGAACGGCTGAACGTGCCTTCGGAGCCTCATGACAAATATATTGGTCAAGCAAGTGATGTCTTGGATTTTCGAATGTTGCTTAACTTGCAAGATCACGACATAAACACGGAGTTTATTAACTGAACTTTTCTTATTGAACAACATTAATTCATAACTTACAAAACAAGCCTTTATGAACTCCCTCTCCCACAAATTCCCATTGGCTTGACCTTCGCGTTATTTCTAAGGACCACATTAACATGCCAATAATTGTCCTAAATCATACCGAATATGCAACAGCTTAAGCAGCTGTTACGAACGCAGCAGTATCGGGCTCACAAAAATCGTAGCGCAGTCTGCGGTATTGTCTTGCACCCACGCCGGCTCCAGATAAATTATTAATACTGAATTTGTAATGAATTTGTGATTAGCTAACAGTAGAGGGGACAATGCTTTGAAGACTTATCATCAACGTTAACATCACCAGCGAATGTGTATGCCATTGTTGGGGCTGGCTCTGGGTTGGTTTGATGACTCTTGGATAATTGTATTGTTAAAGCAGTAAAAATAACAGTAACAATATATAAAGTAATGGTGTGGTTGTCTTTAAACTTGCTTACTTTAAATCTTAATAAAACAAGGTTTTTAACTTTTGCACCAAATACAGCTGCACTTCCAAGCCCCTCATTTGGTCTTTCTGCTCATAAACTCTTACCTAATAAATGATAGGCGTTTGGAAGGGATTGAAAAAATTTATCAAAGCAACTTTAAAAAAATAAAAAACTTTTTTCAAAATTTGCGTAAAGAAAATCAGCTTTTTAATACAAAATTAATTAAACCTACTTGATTCAAAAATGCTATGTAATGTTCATGTGAGAAAATATTCTGAGCCTAGCAGTGGAATATTAATCATTAATGGCTAATGATGGGAATAACGATAACGAAGTTCTTTTTTCACACATTAACTCTAAGAGTCTGTAAACAAATAGGCAACCACTACCCAAGACAGCAGCGCAGTTTAATCTTTGCGTCTGTCTAGTGCAGTCGGTCGGTAAGCAGTGTGGCGTACTTAGTCATCTATGACAATGGTCGTATACCGAGCTATCGGCCATTAGCATAATTCGACACGAATTACAGACAACACGTGTGCTATTTGGGACACTGCGGCTCAGGGTATTGGGCTATGAGTAATGTCAAAACTACGAGATACTACGCCTGAAACTTCTTTAGTAAACATGATTTTTAAATCATTTAGGGTTAATAGTGTTTTCGTGATTCTTGGACAGCGTCAAATTTATTGATTTCATAAGTTTGCGCGAACACTACACATTTTTTTATGTAACAAAATATATTAGACAATATCACATACATTGTCCTGATCCCAAGGTAAGAAGCTAAAGCATTCGTTTTATGAAAATCGGAAACAACCACGTTACCACAACCACCCAGACCCGACACAATATCGAAAAGCTCGTTTTCGACACTGACCCGACCTGAAATCGAACCCGGGACCTCAGAGTTAGCGCCGCCCAAAGTCTGGCGTGCAAACCACTCGGCTACAACGGAGGTCGTATTTTTTACAACTTTTAAATATAACAACTTTTACGGACGGACGAACTCCTTGCAGGATCCGTTGTCACAGACTAAGGTGGTGGTCGTCATAATATTAATAAATAACGACCATGTTTTCAGAAACCAATAGTTGTAATGGTTAAGCTTTGTAATTATTGTTAAAATGCGATAGTTACGGGAACTGTTATTACAGATAAAAGATTGATTGTATTTCATTTTAACAGCAACCAATGAAATAATAAACTATAGATATGTTACGTGCATAGTAGTTTGCGTTTTAAATCTGTTTACTGATAAGTTTCACTGATAAGTAAAACAAATATACGAAATAGCACGCAAATAAAATAGATAGCTATAAATTTAATGATTGCACTTCAAAAGTTTCTACTAGATCGCTCTCTCTTTCTTTACCTGAACATGACGTCTTTGCGTCAGTATTTGATTGTTTAAAAAAATCATTTTATTGAAATATATTAAATAATCTCAGTATCTTTGCCAACTCACATGTGGTAAAAGAGATCCCTTGTATTTTGTATACTTTAGCACCATAATTTGTGCAATTTCTAAACACACGACGGCAATTTACTTATTTTTGTTCAACTGTCACGGACGACACGCTCTGTTTGACGCAAACTGATTGCGACATGAGACAATTGGGCTATAAATGAGTCTTCACAACGTATAACTTCTCGTATTATATAATATCATTGACAGCAACGCAATGTCAAAATAATGTAGTTTGAATTCTAGATGTTATGAATTGTCAAGCTGATAATTTTTGTCATCAACTCAATAACATATTTTACTTTTATTTTATTTTATTGATTATAGGCAGGCATTTGACCACACCTCACCTGATGTTAAGTGACGGTGCGGTCGAGGATAGATCATGTCTGCGTAGAAATAGCCTATTCACTCTGGCCTTTAAGAGGTTTAGACTTTTCCTTTCAGGGAACACACTCGCAGGCAGCGCGTTCCATTCCCTGACTGTACGCACTAAGCAAGTTGAACCGAATCGGCATGTGCGACAAGGTGGCATATCTACAACATAGGGATGGTACTCGAGTCTCGCGCTCCGATAGCGGAATGTGGATAGTGAGATTAAGTCGTGCAACTCCTTCGCGCACTCTCCGAAATAAATCCTGTAGAAGACAGATGAGCCACCCTACGCCGATGTTCTAGACTTTGCAGCTTGGCGTCTATCAGGGCAGGGTCACTAATGACTCTCTTAGCTCGTTTTTCGATCGAGTCCAAAGCAGCCAGATGGTATTTGGCTGATCCATCCCAAAGGTGGCAGTAGTACTCCATACATGTTCGAACTTGTGCTTAATAAAGTTGGAGCAGCTGTTCTGACGTGAAGTACCGCCTGACCTTCGAGAGAACTCCAAGTTTTTTTGCTACAGTCTTTGCTTTGGACTCGATATACTGCCCGAAGTTGAGGTTGGACGAGAGCTCTACACCTAGGAGCTGTAGGCTGTTAGTTACACATTCCAAAAAGTCGGAGCCAGGTGAAATGGGCTCCGCTCAGCGGAGAACAAACAAGCCTGTGTTTTGACAGTGTTGAACGAGACCAAATTGGCATCGCCCCAATCGCAGACTGCTTGGGGGGTTTCGTTCAAGCGGCTAACCATGACCACTCGACAAGAGTCGACATCTTGTCTGCTAGTTTTTGCTTTCGACATGTATTTATCCTGAACGGTGATGTCATCTGCGTACCCAAAGGTACCGGGTATAAGCAGGTCGTTTATGTGAAGCAGGAATATTGTTGCGGATAGAACCGATCCCTGAGGCATATCGGCATTGATAGCCTTTGGGCAGGTGAGTAGCCGTCGAGAACAACGCGTATCGATCTTCCCTTCAGGAAATCAGATATCCAAGCTCAAAAGCTAGCAGGAACACCAAATGATGGGAGCTTGCTTATAAGGCTCGCGTGCCAAACCCTGTGGGCCTTTGAGATATCGAGGGACATTGCAAGAGCCTCTCCATATTTCTCAATGGTTCCACTCCATAGGTGTGTGGCATATATTAGAATATCTCCAGTTGAGCGGCCTCGGCGGAATCCATACTGGCGTTCGCTGAGGAGATCGTAACCTTCCAAATGAGCCAGGAGTTTATTATCCAGTGCACGTTCCATAATCTTATAGAGTATGGACGTGACTGAGATAGGTCGATAATTGGTAGGGTCAGCTCGGCTGCCTTTTTTGGGCACGGGTTGCACGTTAGCAAGCTTCCGTGACTCCGGTACAATGCTTGTTTCAAGTGAGTGGCGGTTCAGACGTGTGAGGGGCGGACACAACTCGGGAGCACATGAACGCAGAACTATTGCATCAGGTCCATTCGCTTTGTTCACGTCCAGGGTCTGCAGGATTTTTAGGATCTCTTTCTGGTGAATGCACACTTCAGCCATAGAGTAGTCAGCACAAGATGAGATTAGTACGAGTAGCGTTTTCTCAGCAGAGTCCAGACGCGAATTCTCCGCAAAAAGAGAGACAAATAAATTTGCTTTCACTTCCGCAGAGTGGGCAAGAGAACCGTCAGGCTTCAGCAATGGTGGTAGCTGAGAACGAATAATAGAATAATAGAACAGAGTAAGCACGCCTGCATATTAGACTACCACAAACTGTCAAATTTCTTCACTTTTGAACCACCTTTGAGCTTAATGTTTTTGGAATGTTACAAATTTTTTGAAGACATTTGTCGATGTGCAGGCGTCTGTATATTTTTATTAAAGCACAAAAGCGATCGTTGTGGAGATCCTTGGGATAGGCCTTTGTCCAGCAGTGGACGTTTTTTGGCTGAGACGATGATGATGATGTGTAAATACCAAACCGTAGTAAGAAGTATCTATGTTCTGTTATTAACAAAAACGCCTGAAATATTCGAAATGCTGAAAATTAATCTTATCCTAATCTTAAACCCACCGCATACCAGCCGATAAACATAACACCATTACTCTAGGACTCGCGGCTGTTGACAAAGATGCCTTTCATAACTTACTGCCGAAGATTTCTATCTGAATCCCTCGAACGGTCGTAATAAATAAAGATTTTTTTTTCTAATACATCGTGAGCCGAATTCCGTTTATTTATGACTTTGGCTTCAAACAAATCATCGCTTTGTGTATCCCATTCATCTGGATGGCTTATTGGGAAGCGACGAAGTGTTAAAATTTATGTGATTTTATGAAGTACAGGGAGCAAACTTAGATATGCAAGAAGCGATATGCCTTGACGTAGCGTAGTTGTATGGTATGATAGAGTGTGCTTCAATCGATAGGCCGTGCAGGCCTTTGAAACAACCAATGTAACTATACTACAATTAATTTAGAACGATAAAAATCCGTTTTAAACTAAGGTTATGGCGGGATGTGGCGAAAGTAATATCTAAAAACGTAGAAGGTGTCCAATTTGGTCAGAACTATGACTAATGTTAGCTAACGAGGCTTATTAATTAAAATTGTTTTCATATAGCTTATCCTTTGTATACACGCAAGAGTAATCAATTATTGACTCTAAGCGAAGACATAATCGCCATCATGTTTTTTTTGACATAAGATGCCTCTTCCAGCAACGTGTTTATACATCACCAATACCAAGTAACGAACTTCATAAATGTCAAAATATTTTTACCCCTCGCCGTTTACGGGTTAACTAGGGTGGCAAGCGTATTGTAGGGCATTTGTTAAATTTTATTTATGTACCGTGATGCTTCCACTTTTAAACCATAAGGACTTTCTTGCATTCAATGGTATTTTTACCAATTTATGTTTTTCTGTCCGCAAAACCTTTATCGTTCGATAATAAACTTTAGCCTACTTAAAATAGGAGTCGTGCTGCATTATTCGAGTGAAACTTTACGTTGTAAATCTACATTTTAAGTGTCTATAAATAAAGTTCGGTACAGAAATGTAACAATCGGGCTATTTAAAAAGTCTATTGTAGTTAAGGGCGCGACCAATCTTTGGAGATATAGATTTGTGCTACTTTTAAATAGGGATGGATAGGTATAAATTAGAGTTTAATATACTTAAGAGAAGTATTGAAAGCGATATAAATTTTAACAACGTCGTATTGTCGAGTACTTAATGTCAGCGTCCGGTTCAATAATGAATAGTTGATATTTATTACTCTGTAAACATGTCAATCACTTGAGTTTAATTTGAGATCTGTTATTTTGTGTTAAAATATTGAAGAAAAACTACTTACGAAGGCAGTTACACCGTAATTATTTTTTTATTATAAGCACATTACACATTACAAAACATTATAGTAAGAAAAGTCCCACAAAACCGATTAAAATGGCCTTAATTTAAGTTACTAGAGACAATCATCATGCTTTAAAGAAAAGTAAGTATACTAGAGATCTTTTGTACCATAATTTATTTAGGATTACATATTAGTAGCAAAGTTCTTAATTAAATTTTGTCTACACTTATGTAAGCCATCGGTTCGTAAGTCTAAGTCGTGGGACTGTTCTCTGAATCTGAATTCTGGGACAATTAATTGCCATGTGTTTATTAGTAAGCTTTAAGATCACAATAAAACCAAGACTTTAATCCTTAATAAAGCATATCTTCCAGCTTTGCGAGTTCCAGCAAAAATAAATTAAAATATTTAGTGGTTTTAGCAACTCCATGTTATACACCTTCCGAACCACTTTAGGCATTTATACTCTAAGTTCTATTTATACCTACTTCAATCACTGATAACGAGAGAGCATAAAACAAAATGTGTTGACGCAATGATCACCGAACTTGACGTTCTCGTTAATAATACGTCAACCGCAAATATGACTGCCGGCATGATTTCTGAGTAAAACAAACAGACAGTCGCGTTTCAAGAGCATTAGTCACCGAAAGCTCGGGATATGCTAATAAAACAACGAGAGATGTAAATCACATTGGGCCAAGGTTGGCACCAATGATGTGGGACTGCGTACCGTACTGTTCTGTATGGATTTATAAATAGTTAAATATAATTAATACAAAGTACGACGAGGAACTCGATGGCGCAGTGGTTAACGCGCCCGGTCTGCGAGTGCTGAGGTTAAGCAACTTTCACAAAGGCCGTCCATCGTATGGGTGACCATCATCATCATCATCTCGAGCTTCTCCGTGCTTTAGAAGGCACGTAAAGCCGTTGGTCCCGGCTGCATTAGCAGTCGTTAACAATCACCAATCCGCAGTGAACGTGGTGGTTTATGGCCCGTTCTTTCTGTCCATCCACAGAGAAAGCTCGTGCCCCAGCAGTAGGGATATTAAATGAGCTGATGATGATGATGATGATGATGATGATGATGATGATGATGATGACAAAGTAGAGGTAATTATCCTATGCCTAATTAGGTCCCATTCCTGATCTCAGACCTTACAGGTGAATTTCTTGAACATTATAACTTGAACCTCTTCAAGGCTATAGTAATGGCGTGGATAGGCTCTTTCTAGGTAAGCCTGTGCCACCGTAGGTCACAACTATATTTACTTACATTTGGGTAAGATTGTTTATAAAAAAATTAATATTTGAATAAAAAAATTAAACCACTAGCACAACACTATATGGGGGCTGCTATGATATAACTTAGTGCGTTGCTAAATCAGCCCCCCAACCGCCTAACACTCTCGCTTTCGATTGCTTTGAAGACGAGACCCTCGCCTCGCTTTCTAATATAATATCGAAATATAATATCGAATAATATCGAAAGCTATAGCCTATAGCTTTCGATATTGCTTTCATATTGCTTTCGTAATGACAAGATGACGCCTCCTCCTCGCCTCGCCTTCAAAGCGATCGAAAGCGAGAGAGTTAGGCGGTCGACCCCCAGGTTGGTGTATTTTGACGCCTGCCATCTTACAACCAAGACACATGGATTAACTTACGTCTAGAAACACGGAGGTGTTCGAGATACCAATCATAAAAAACTGAAAAACAATAAAAACAAGTGCATGATGAAAGCTTATTTTTTATAGTAGTGATTATTCCACAAACATTTGAGCGCCAATTTTTACTTCGCCGATAACCAGGGTTATAATGACCCTTCTCATACAACAATCATACCTCACTGGCGCTATGGTATTAAATACCTACGGCCCAATAACCACACAACGGGCTGTGTATGTAACACGCCTACGCCGAAATTTGCACTTCACCGCAAATGGTCTTGTTCGAAATGTATTTGCAGGGACACGGTTCACTTGTAATATTTTCATTCAATAAATGCAGCGTGTTCTGTTTATTAATGTCCAGTCCAATATTTGAAATTGTTTATTGTACCAGTTTTAAGGTTGAATCTCAGTTTGGCACTGAATTGACTCAGCGTTGTGGTCTTATTCTTTCTATGAAACTTAATGGATAAATACAAGCTACGACAACAGCCGTGACCAACAGCCTAACGTACCTTCCGAAGCTATTTTACTTTTGTAAAATAATATCACAAATATTTTTTTCTCATTGTTTTATTTCTTACAATTAATCTTTAACCAGCAGTGAACGAAGGATGATTATATTTTCGTTTGTGTTTAGATTGGTTTTAGTTTGTGGTTTTGAATCTCTAATATGTTCCAGGTATAATTCCCAGCAGAAGTAAAATATGTTATTCTCGATTTGGTTAGAGATCCTCAGCTATATTCTGCATAGCTATTACCTTTTAATTTAAAAGTATCAGAAATATTCTGGTATTCTGATAGGTAAGTGTAAGATAGCCAGTTCTGTGTCTGAAGAACGCATACTGGTAATTGAGACAATGGCCAAGCGTTTCCACAATGCAGTATAGAAAAATCGATTTCCTACATATCTCTTCAATGCTTAGTACATGTATTGGCTGGCTTTATTGGCCAGCAAAGCAAATCACAATCACTGCATCAATATTTATTTATACACATAAACGAACAATGTATGCCTATTGTGCCACACAAAGGGCAGACATTACATTTTACCTATATCCCACAAAAACTGCGTCTGAAACCAACAACATAATTTTATATGATCCCATTGATAAATGCGCACCATAAAAGTCTCCGGCAAAGATTATCTGTGCGCTGGCGCGGCACAAAAACTAACGTAAAACGATACACGCATGCACTAACGAAGCCTCATTGTTGGACGGTACAGATCCTGAGTAAAATCGAACACATATTGTGCTTTGGTTGGCCCAACTGATAAGAGAGGTGAGACACCGACACAGCCCTATTAGAAAAAGTAATATATTATTGGAGCTATTTATGAAAAAACGGTGTATGTTTCGTTTATTTGCTTAACTTAAGGAAATAAAGATAAAAATTGGGCTTAAATTAAAATTTTTACCATAGGCATCATCATCATCGCAGGCTGATATCCTAATGTATGTGGTTCTTGATTTTTGTTCATAAAATAAAAATTAGACTGTTTGTTTGAAACGAATGTTCCTGTTAGTCACAGATATTTATAGACAAAAGCATAAATATGATAAGTACACACTGGAATTGTTTAAATAAAGAAGATAAGCTTTACCAAAGCATCAACCTGGCGGCGACAATATTTTTTTTCAGATCAAGACTCTTCATATTCTTTTAACAATTAAGATTTTGAAGAAACACAAGATCCGTTATTTATTTAGCCTTTCTTTTTATGTGTAACAAAATTGCATGGTAACTTTATGAATAATAAACTATCGTAGTCTTTAATACTAGATTAACTATTAATGGGATTAGCATTATATTATTTGTTTGTTGTCTTTTCTAATCAATACATCGTAACAAAATACGTAGTAACAATAACACTAAATATATCAATGTTCAAATAATTTTTAACGCAAATTTTGTTGCGAACAAATTACAAAAACACAAAAGTTGAAAAAAATTCCACGAGCAGGATTTGAACCTACACCCTTCTGACATTCCTAAACATATCGTTAACCCGCTACCGCTTATACATTAGACTTTCATACAAATCCGAGCAAAATCGAAGTGTTGGCCAACAAAAGGCGCGCTCAATACGAATCGACAATGGCTGGAGGAGCGGGAATTTATCACCTACTGTTTCTTGGCCCGACCGTGTCTAAGCGTCAACGACAATGAGCTTTTGAGGTGTCGTTTAAGCATTTGGGGCGGTTTATTTGTATGTTGCGGTACGTTTTTGTGTTACTTACTAGGACGACGATTTCAGAAGTAGCTTTTAATAGTAGCTAGTTTGTAGCTTTAACCGTAAAGGCCGGTCATCGGATGAGTGACCAAAAATGTATTATGTACGAGCTTCTTCGTTAGGCACGTAAGGCCGTTGGTCCTGGCTGCATTTGTAGCCATTAAAGCCCATGTGGTTGTTTATGGCTCGTTCTTCCTGTGATGTTTCCATCCATAGGAAAGGCTCGCAGGGTTTGGTTAGTGGTAGGGCTTAAAGTCTGCTTGGCTTCTTATCTAAATGTCGGCCCAACAATAACGTCGGTAGTATTGTTATGTTCCGTTAATAAGAGATAAGATAGTCAGCCGCAGCAACATGTTTTTTTTATATAAGTCGACCATGTACGACTATTTAATCAAAACAAAACATAAATAAACAGAAAATCTTTGGTTATTACCTATCAAAAACCAAGATGTCCACTATACACTAATAAAATGTATTGAAATTATACAAACCAAGGAATGGAGAGAGGGAGTCAAGAAAATCTTTAAGACTTTACACAAAGAGTGAGAGAGTTTAAAGAGTGTCATAAAGATTTTCGTCATTGACAAATGTGTCAACGCTTTGTGAGGAGTGCCTTCTCTCTCACTAAGCGTGTATTGACCATCGTCAAGTATACTATTTACATAACTACTTTGCCATGAAATAATAACGGTGTTTTTCAATTTAATTTTATATATTTTTATAATTACACAATTCCAGCTTGTTTTAATACGTCTTTATAATGATAGTGATTTGAGTATACCGATTTCACTGCAACGTTGTTACCGCATAAACGTTTTGATCTTACTCAGATACAATACGCATAGAAAAGGCCTAAGACACGGTACTTGTAGAACAAGCGTACGAAGACTCAGGTCACGCAAACTATATCCAGGTACAGATATGTACCTAGGCGCTTTCTCCCACCTTCACGACCCGGTCAACCTCAACTTAGGTCATAGCTTTTGAAGACGCCCTAGGATTGTACCGGTTTCGATCCGATCAGAGCTCCTCAGAGAAGTGCGTGTCCCCGTCACTTACTAGATAACACGTAGTGCGTGTACGTCTCGTCTTCTAGTTCTCTCTAGAAACCTCTGACGGTGATTCGTTTCACACGGCTTATGGAACCCTTCGCTGCCCTCAAAAACGTCTGATGAAGCTGAAAATGCCCATGCCATACCCTCTAAAAACTCTAAGGATTTTTCGATCTTTCTCGCCGCCCACATGCCGTCCGGTTACGCTGTAAAGGCTTAAGGTGACCTTTACAGCAGCCTTTATTGCAGTCTCTCTCCAAAAGAACCCAGACAGCCGACCACATCGTAAATCCGCGCTGTTTTCTCATGAATAACACGTAATTGAGCGATGTTTATCGCCATTGTACGAGGGCAGATGTGTAAACGTAAAAAATTGATCATCACATGATATGGGCGGGGCGTTCCGCGTGACGTCACACCGTTGTATCAGCTGTTGAGAGACTGATTTATTTACACGCTTTCTATTTTCGTTTTAACAAATGGAGTGGTGTTGTGAACTATTGACATTTTGTGTGTTTTAACGGGTCGCTTCTTTAGATGACAGTGGGAGATTAGCGGTATCATTACAGATTGGCTAATTTGATCAATGTCTGAGCATGTGAAATTAAATTAAAAATATTTATTAGAACGCATACAGTTACAATACTCATGTAGACAAAAATCAAAGTTGTAAAAATGTATCCTAAAAGAATATATTATAAATATGCTATATAATAATAATTAAAACATATTTTTAATGTAACTTCTATTTTATAGTAAATTACGTTTTAAAAGGTTCAGATGATTTGTTATACTATGGGATTTCTTCAGTAAAACACATTTCCAATGATCAATAAATTTATAAAAAACATTTATTATTATTTACATATAATTTACGCTATTTTTGTTGAAGACGTACTTGTCGACATTGAATATGGCTCCTTAGGCTTGCAGATATAGTGTTGATTAATTTCGGCGAGTTGGATTGAGCCACGATAGCATAGTTGGTAGTGCACCTGACCTGATATGTCATGGGGTGCGGGTTTGAATTTCGCTCGTGGTTTTTTTAACTCTTTGTCTTTTTTTAATAAAACATCTAACTAAGTTGGCGCAGGGACCCAATCTGAGTATTGGTCCTATAAGAGCCTCCATTTGAGTCTGTTTTGCAATACCATTCCTCAAAGAACTTTCCTGAGAAACTCTAAGAATTGTATTCTTACATTTACGTGAACTTTAGTGATATTTAGTACATTGAAATGAAATCTATTTGCAAGTGTGGTCGTGGTCGATGTGTAATATAAACGCGAGTAGACCCGCAAAATTGGTTTCCTCCTGCATGTTGCTGCTTCGAACCTGCGTAAGTCAGTCATCATTACTAAGTCTTGATAATGAAATCTGATACTTGAATATAGAACTGTGTTTATTTTTATCTTCAATTCCCATCCCTCAAAAAACAAATTGCAATAAATTACGAGACAACATCGTCACCTGGTCTGGGGTCGCTGCGACCGCGCGACAAACAGATGGTTGACACAAAGGACCAATATTTGGTAGGCGGTGGCTGTTTAACTGCGGCAGCAAATTATATCGAAAGACTAGTATGGATGTAGTCTGCAAAGATTGCATTATTTTCAAATAAAGTATTTAAATAAACAAAAAGCGATTTTTGAATAAGCATTTAGCCTATACTACGTACTGTCTTACTGCTGTACAAAGGCTTCCACCATTGAAATCAAGTTATCACTACTGGTATTGGCTTAATCTCCAAGCTTGTCAAATGCGGATTGGTGATCACAAGCTCAGGCAATGCATCGAAAAGAACAACACAAACTGAGGCGGGGTCCTGATTGAACTATTGTTTGTTTTTTATTTTTATTTTTATGTATATTAGTGTGTGTGGTCAATAAATGTTTCTCTCTCTCTCTCTCTCTCTCTCAAAAATCCGAAAAATATTATGCTTGAACTGGTAATTGATCCTAGGACCCCCGAATGTTAGGCTCCGAGGCTATAAATAAATCTTAATTTTATCTTTATTTCTTTATAAAAAAATAATTATATATTCTATTATATACGCTATTTAGTTTTTTTATTAATTTACATAAAATTTTATCCTGACATTTTAATTTGGTTACCCATCTGGTCACCCGACGCAGCAAAAATTGCTTAACTTTCTAAAACCCAACCCTGTACCTGCAAAACCGTTGCGCCGCTGAGCTCTGTTAAAAAATTATAGGATGTTAAGTGTGATACCAAATTTATTTTGACTTGTCCACTTATTTCTAATTCACTGAAGTGATTCCAACAAATGATATCTTTGTGTAGCCAACATCAATTTATCTTCGCCGACCACAATGGTAAAGAGAATATTGTTCAAAATATTGACACATTTTTGTAAAAACAACGCTTGGGGAGTAGTGGACCCTTACTCTTTCATTGTCCTGTTGACGATTGCTTCTGATGGTATATATTAAAGGTAAAAGCGTTTTCTTACGACTGAACATAAAATGTCAAAAAGCTCAAGTAAATAAAAAAAAAGTGTTACAGTTTATAGCGCCACTTTTAAAATTGTAATATATAAACATTACATATTTATAACTAAAACACGAGTTTGTGTTAATATTGAAATACCCTTGTGGAGTCATTTTAAGGACTGTCTTTTTTCAAATTGCAATTTAAGAACGTTAAGCTTTGTATTAAAATCATGTAAACCAAATATGTAGATCAACAACGTTTATAACTAAGTCATTTGACTTACTAAATAAGATGTAGAAAACACGAATATAATACATTACTAAGCAGAGAAAGAGTTTTAACAATACTGGTAATTTTGTTTTGTATTAAGATATTAATCTACAAAAAATATTCTTCCTTATCATGGGTATTGGGTAACACTGTGTAACGCTTACAATCTGGATTTTAATAACATCTTAGAACAGCACGCGCTTAAAACTCTTGCATAGGTTGTTAGATCTTCGTTCCGCTACAACCTTTGACTTGGTACGCAATTGCACAAAATATTGTCCCAAAACATTAGCAGATCTTGTCAATGATTGCATTATTGCATTGGACACAGGCTTCGAGTGTTGCCACATTGACGCGTCTGTCAATTGCAAACGATCGCAAGTAATTCGTCAGGGCGCTTCATACTTTTGTTGATTTTTTGTTGTTGTGGCGGTTATGAATTGCTCTCGATATTCTCAGGCTAAATACTTTAAAGTGGGCTTTCAAAGATAATTTTAATGGTTTCGCCTGCTACTTTTGTGGCATCTGCTCTATAGGCGTATTTGGAATCGTGTTTAGGAATTATGCGTCGATAATTAGACGATTGTGTTTTGTTAATTAATTCCTTCTTCTTTTTACTGACGTCATTGATTTGCGTTTAAAAGGCGTTGCGCCTTGTTCAAATTTTCCGCTTAGTATCATCATCATCATCTTCACCAGCCTACAAACGTCCACTGCTGGACATAGGCCTCTCCAAGTGCACGCCACTGAGTGTACTACATAATATTTTATTCAAAAGTGTTTTAGTTCTTTGCTAAAAATAAGCATAGTCGTCAAAAACGTGGTTAACAACTAAGTTATAAAAAAGGTTGGTTAATGTTTTAAAAAAGTAAATTAAACTCTATCACCAGGTAAACCAAGCTATGTAACATAATATAAAGGACCCCGGGTCCTCTGAGTCTAAAAGTTATGGTCAAGCCATTCCACCACAAAGGCAGTTAAAAAATATGAATGAGATCAAAAATAAGGAATCAAATATTTTAAATCTTTATTCACGAAATTTGCCATAACATAAAGTATCCCAGAACGCACAATGGAATGCTCCAAAAACGATTAAACCAAATGCGTGCGATACGTTACATTAATCAAAATATGGATCGCAAAAAAACTAAGGCTGTGTGGGCGTCGCGGGCAAGACCGAGCTGTGCTGAAAGTTTATGGCCATAAATAAGAGTAAGAGACTATTTATAAAATATAGTGAAAAAATGAAATGCCTACCCGACCCAGCCAGGAACCGAACCTGGGTCGTCCGCAATCCGGGTGACAGCCACCCGGATTTGATGATTGCTATGCTACCGGGAAGGCTGACGTAAGCAATGAATTTTTTCACTGCTTTGATTTTTACTGCTTTTTAGCGGCAATAGTGTCATATCATCATCATCATCATCATCATCATCAGCTCATTTTATGTCCCCACTGCTGGGGCACGAGCCTTCCCTATGGATGGATAGCGAGAACGGGCCATAAACCACCACGCGGGCCCAGTGCGGATTGGTGGTTGTTAACGACTGCTAATGCAGCCGGGACCAACGGCTTTACGTGCCTTCCGAAGCACGGAGGCGCTCAAGATGATAAATTTTTGGTCACCCATCCGATGACCGGCCTTTGCGAAAGTTGCTTAACCTCAGCACTCGCTGACCGGGCACGTTAACCACTGCGCCATCGAGCTCTTTAGTGTCATCTATCCAAAGGTTATTGCAACCGGCTGCAGATTCATCTTTACAGATGAAATACCACAAACTGAATGAACCCTAAAACTTGCAACACTTTTAGCTTTCCTCCAAAGTTTTGTTTATTCATGGCCCACATATGGAACATAACGTGACAACAAAAAATATAGTGCGACCTTTTGTTCGGTAACAGAATGAGGTTGCCCAAATTTTTTAAATATATTTTTGCTTTATAAGTCGTAAATTCACAGTGAAAATGTAGTTATGTACATTTTAGATTATTTTTACCGTAAGTGTGTTTTATAACCAACATAGTTTGTCTTGCAAACGGTTGATGCGAAGGCCTTGCGAATGTTACAACTTCAGTAATCGACAACCGAGCACTGTGTCGAGTTCTCCCTTACACATATAACACGTACAATCTCAGTGAAAAGTCATAATACAAATATAGCTATGTATATTCTATGCTATGTACTAAAGGAGGTATGTTTTATAGCCAACATTCCGCAGACTCATAACCCAACCCGGGGAATAAAGATAACACGAGCGACAATATTTTATTTCTCAGTAAATTTGTCATAACACATTGTTTCCAGCTAAAGGAGCTAAGAAATAAAATGTTTACGATTTACATCGTTTATGAGAACGTAAAAGCACGCCGCGTATTAAATGGCTAAATGAAGTGCGACCAAAGGCAATGTATGTGCTGTAAGAGATGCTAGACGTCGGAAGAGGATTTAACCTTTTATATATTTATACATGCATATAATACGTGAATGTATAAGCATAACGTTTTATAAGATAATATAAAGCCACTATGTGTATAAAACTATGTTCAATACAACTGTGACAAAATATCGAATACTCAATAATAAAAAACATGACAATACAAGACTCCCATTATTACTCTAGTGCAACTTGCATTTATTACCATGATTATTGAAGCACAACCAGGAACTCTTTTTTGACCTCTTTATCCAACCAATATCCAACCAACCAATTGTTTATATCGGCAATAATGCGACTTGACTTTTAAGTAATCCTGCATGTATGGTTTATCGGCATAGACTAGAGACTTTAGATACTCCAAAGAAAGTAATCCATAGCAATATAACTTGTCCTACCCCGACTTAAGCCTATTTTTTCATTGCCAAACATACTTAACATTCAGTTAGTTATAGACAAGCAAAATTGTTATAAAACCCTGTAAAGGCACTTTGCCAGTCATGAAGCTAATAAAGTTTTTAATTATCCCTACGTCTCGCATCTCACGCTGATCAGGCGGATAAAGCTTAAACATTATGTTAACATGCGACATTAAAGAGGTTACAAAGTTTACCGCTCTTTGTTTCATTGTGGTGTGGTGCAAGGGAGGGCGTGAAGCGTTCTGGAATAAACGATGCTTGTTTCAATAGGTTTGATGAACTTACAATCATTTATACATAATTTTAAAGCAGCATTAAAGCATTAAAACTCACAGTGTGAACAAATGAACATTAAATGGGTTTTTATAAAAATATATTTTTTTAAATCCTTTTTTGCACATATAAAACACACATTAAGATCGTTTGTATCGCGAAAGCTTGGGTTCGTAAAACCTTTGGCCTTATCATCACTTAAGATCGAGATGAAAGTCAAGTGCATATCAAGTGCGTAAGGAGTAAAAATGAAAAAAGACCCTTTTAATCATTGTTGCACTAGAATTCACTAGACGCAATTTAGCATACTGCCCTTAAGTTATTTATATTAAAACCATTCCCAAAAAGCACTAGTCGGTGCCCTAGTTTGGCATTGAATTCTTTTTCTTCTGTGCCCAACACCTTAAAAGTCTCGACAGCAAAAGCAATATATTAAAAGTTTAATCGCTTCTGTGGTCTAGGGGTTAAGACCACCGGTTTAGACCCAGAGGCATCGGGTTCGAATTTCAGTGAAGGAAACATGTTTGTTTACTCGCTTTGGTTGTTCATCCACCTGTCCAGCTCTCAGCATCTTATCTAAATAAGAAGCCATAACATTAATTGTTGTGTTCCAGGAGTTAGATATTAGATAGCCAGTGTCTCACTCAGTGAGGGTTCCGGGTGAAGTGCGATTCTACTGCAAAATCTCCAACTCTATGGCATTAAGGGAAAATCTCATGACTGGTTTAGAAGTTTCCTTCAAGGCAGGCAGCAGTGTGTGGAAACTATGAAAATGACTAAACGTCAAAGAAATATTTTTTTACAATTTTACAAATCTTCTAATCGCAAAATTAATCACGGAGTACCTCGGGAAGTGTGCTTGGCCCCTTGTTTTTATGCTACATAAATAACTTACCTTCGGTCTTATTTTCATTTAACATCAGGTGAGATGTAGGCTAAGTGCTTACCCGTAAGATAAAAAAAAAGTAAAATAATAATTAAATTCGTTTTAATATTTCGCTCACAACTTGGGCTAAGCGCTCAAAAGATTTGAGTAGTTTTGTTTTGTCTGTTGCAGTTTCTGCAGTTTGGTTTTACGACCGACGGACGGGAGAGCCTTCCGCTCTAAAAACGCATGTAATTATCCGTGCGTGCACTTATAAAACGTTAATGACCTCTGTGGGGTAACTTTAGATTATCTTGACGCTATCTGTCGAGACTATGACGGCTGCTTACCTGCTAATTTTTTTTTTGAACAAGTGCAGAAGATAGCCAGTGCCTCAGTGGTTGAGGATTCCGGGTGAAGTGAGCTTCCACCTTCGACCTTATCATCACTTAGCATCAGCTGAGGTGAAGGCAAAGAGCTTAACCATAAGATATAAAAAGTGACAATAGTTGTCGCACTATGATATCAATTAAGAGTGCTACTCATTAAGAGAATTAACCTCTATTTATTTTTGTTTCTATTTTATAGTAGTTTTTGATACCTGATGAAATTTACAGAATGCCAGGCAGACATAGTGGATGACAGTGGTTAAAGTTACTCGCGTCCCACAGTGTCCGGCGTAGAACAAGCCAGGTGGACAAAAGTCATTATCAAATTACCGGAAATAGGTACTTTCTACCTGTAAACAACACCCCTAAATTCCTGATTCCAAGAATTGTTTACGTCTAACATTCCATACTGATGAGTCATCGCTTATCAAAGTAAGCTATAAAGGTAAGTGCAATTAAAGAAATGGGTCAGTTGCATTTTAGCGACACTTGCACTAACATCTCATGGTGGCAGTTCCTAATTTTGTGGAAAGTTTAGTGATGGATTTTACTTCTGAAGGTATGTATAATATATTTTTCTTATTACAATCTTTTAATGTGTCATAAATATTCATTAAGTAGACTATCTATGAATACACAAAAAAATACAATGTTTTTCTTTGTTTTCGAACTTATCGAGCTTGGAAAAGCCATGTATCCTCTTGTATCCAGGCTAAATTTTTGATATGCTTTAGCTGCATGGCTATTAATGATTATGACATATATTTTATGTAGCACACTTGAGTACAACCACTTTTTTTTTTTTTTGCAGAAAAGTGTTACTCGGTTAACAAAATAGAGTTTTTCGAAGAGTGGCTTAAGCACGAAAAAGACGTAAGAAATGAACGTCTATTTGAGTTTCTTTCGTCTAAATTTGATTTCTCTGACATCACTGAAGACTGTCAAAGGGAAATTAAGGTGAAATTGGCCAGCATTTCATCGAAAATTGCTACCAAATGGGTGTCCTCGGGAAAGTCGAAAGAGCGTTTCCTTGATAAGAATAAGTTGTGGCTGGAAGGCGAAGATATACAATTCTGCATACGATCGACTCAACCGCAACCTTCTACCTCATCCGCTGACTTTTCTCGACCCGGAAGACCTAAAAAAGTCTTCGAAGAATCGTCTTTTAAAACTAAGAAACGTAGAGTTGAAGATCTAGTTCAATCGCGGAGTGTTGGGGAATTAATGACTGCTGCAGAGGTAGCTGCACGGTCAACTGGGCATAAGAACGTTGCCAGAGTTATAAAAGACATTGCCGAAAATCCAGCTTCTGCAAATGCATGCATTAGCTTCCAACAAGCAAGTGCTGTGCTAAGTGATAGACCGCTAAGTAGTGACGAGGCATTAGCGTATTATATAGATTCAAAATCAACAACTCACACATACAAACAGACTAGGAAGTGGACTATGAAAGTTGGACATCACGTGTTTCCATCATATGAATGCGTTGTAAAATCAAAAAAAGCATGTTATCCATCCGAGGAGCATATTGTTGTGACACAATCTCGAGTAGAAATTGAGCTACAAGCTATTTTAAATAAAACAACAGAACGTTTAGTGGAAGCTCAGAGAGATGTTGTCACAAGTGTGCTACCCAATTCATCGTTTACTCTTGTAAGTAAATGGGGGTGTGATGGAAGTTCCGGCCATAGCACTTACAAACAGAGATTTGAGAATAGCGAAGACACTGATGAGTTCCTTTTTGTTTATTCGTTTGTTCCTCTTAGGTTAATCGACGAAGGTAATAACATTATCTGGCAAAATCCTCGACCATCATCGACGATGTTTTGCCGTCCAATTAAATTCATTTTTGCCAAAGAAACTACGGAGTTGACAAAAATCGAGACGAATAAGGTTTTGGAACAAATAAACAACTTGGAGCCTACATCTTGTGATCTTGGTGGTTCTGAAATTTCTGTTAAGCACAAGTTACTACTGACAATGACCGATGGAAAAGTATGCAATGCTTTGACAGAGACACATTCATCGCAGAAATGCTATATTTGTGGGGCTACTCCCAGAATGATGAATGATGAAGGAAGGCATGTTGATAGCAACCAGGATAATTTTGGCTTTGGTTTGTCAACATTACATGCTTGGATTCGTTCGTTTGAGTGCTTTTTACACATTAGTTATAAGTTAGATATTAAGAAATGGCAAGCTAGGTCTTCAGAGGAAAAAGAAAGTGTAAAACAACGATCAGACGAAATCAAACAACGATTCAAGAATCAAATGGGATTAATTGTGGACAAGCCAAAGCCAGGATTTGGTTCCACAAATGATGGAAACACAGCTCGACGTTTTTTCGGGAACCCCGAAGTGAGTGCTCAGATCACAGGATTGGATGTTACAATCATCAAAAACTTTGATACATTATTGAGGACATTGTCTTCTGGTTTCGAGATAAATCTTGTTGAATTCAACAAGCTTTGTCTCGAGACAAGAAGACTTTATTTAAGTCTTTACTCGTGGTACTACATGCCTGCTACTGTGCATAAATTGCTTGTTCATAGTACAGAGGTAATTAAGACAGCAATAGTTCCAATAGGGCAGCTTTCAGAGGAAGCGCAAGAAGCGAGAAACAAAGATTGCCGGAGGTTTAGAGAGCACAACACCAGAAAGTGCTCTCGTCTTGCCACGAATAGAGACTTGCTCAATATGTTGATTATAACTTCTGATCCTCTGATCAACAGCCTCCGGGAAGTACCAAAAAAAAAGTCGAATAAATTGAGCGCGGAGGTCTTAAAGCTCATCATAGCTCCCACTATAGAGCCTCGACTCCAACTCCAACCAAGACCTCCACAAGCTCGGGAAGACTATCTTCTATCGGAATCATCGGATTCTGCATCCGATGATTCTGATATTGAGAATTAGTTTAAATGTAAATAGATACCTACCTCTAGCGTTAGATTTATAATTTTTGTATATAATATATTAGTCTAAGGTTGTGTATATATAATTAGCGTCGATATTTGTAGCGATTAAGATAATTATTTTATTCTTATTTTTTTCCTGTACCTTTCATTTCTAATAGAAATCGTGTTTACATGAAATAAAATATTTGTATACAATTTCTTTGCATTTTATTTATAAAAATATATTATAGTACTTTATAATTAACTAATTCATAGATATAGTTCCAAAACCATGAAAATATATTTTTGTCCACCTGGCTTGTTCTACGCCGGACACTGTGCGTCCGTAGGTTTACCCTTGAGACCCTACACGTGACCCCTGGGTGGTGCTAAATGAGTGACACTGTATGAGTGGTAGAGTGACGCTGCGTCACAGATTAGTTAATAGTTACTACGTGCTGCGTTACAGAACGAAATGGACCCGGCTCGCCCGGCGTAATACCACCCTCTCACAGAAGATCGGCGTGAAACAATGGTACTCGTTGCTGTTGTGTTTCGTCCGGTGAATGAAAGTACCGGAGGCCCATCTCTCACCCTCCCCCCTCCCAATTCCTACTTCCTCCTCAAGATCCAACTCCTTCCTCAAGGCCGGCATACATCTGCGATTACTTTGGTTTTCCATGGGCGGCGGCGATTACTTTCCATCAGGTGACCCGCCAGCTCGTTTGCCTCCTTTTAATATAAAAAAGAGTGTCAGATAAACAGGAACAAGAAATCCTTTAAGTAAATTTATAGTTATATTTTTTTTCTAAGCAATGTCACGTTGCATAAAAGCTAGTTTAAGTACATATTGGGATTTGAGAATAATATTGATAGTTTTCACGTAAATAATAAAAATGTCATTACCGATTAACTGATCTACAGACCCGCACGTCAACCTATCCAAAACTGTAAAATTTCTTAAATAGATGTTCGACCATATTCCAATTACATAAAGTTAAAAGTCTATTGAGGAAGTTTGACAGATTGAACAAGGTGTCTGATGTGCACGCCTGTGTACCTACTATGAAGAAGTATTTCAATAGAGGATGCTTGTACTAGGTACTATGACAGTTACACAAACTAGGATAGATGGTTCTGTCCTGGTTCTAATAAATTATAACTATAATAAAATACTGTAATATATTGGGTACTTACCTATGAAATTGACGTATTTTTCTCACTTATTAATAAGTGTATTGCTCAAAAATCAATACCGGTTGTTAATATTATTATACACCTTTATTAGGACTATGTTACTTAGGCTTCAGTTATAACAACGATTATTAATTTTGTGTCTTTATGGCCCAATTTTTTTTTATTGACTTCTTTTTTGTGTCGCGGAATTGACTTTTTGTTTCATTGTAGCTTTGAAGGGACTTGATTTTTTTCTTTTTAATGTCTGCTATATTTAGCTAGTGAAATAAACACACTACCCTTTAATTTTTAAAGTGTTTACATAAATAGATGTTAAAAATAAAATTAAAAAAAACGTTAGTATAAAATATATCATTTTATAAAAAATCTTCATACAAAACGTCAATTTCATAGATAAGGACCTAATATTAAAAATAAAAAAAGATGAATCAGAAATAATAGGTATAAAAAAGCTACTAATATAAATATCTATTTAATATATGTAGATATTTATAGATAATATTATATTGATAGTAGATATTTATTGTAAAGCGTGTTTTCAAAATATAAATAAAAAACTTCAAAACAAATAAAGTAAATACGCTAATTTATTACATGACACATAACTAACAGAACAATATGATAAAGCGCCTATTTTGATGAAATGAATTTTAAGACTCCATATTTTAAACATTTTTAATTACTGTGACACATCTTTTCATACACAATCTGCGAACTAGTTACTAAACGGTAGCCATCTAAACGCGAGTTGATGGATCGTTCGCGACAAGTAGCGCCATCTATCAGCGGCGGCCAGAACTAGCGAGTGATGCAAGCGCACACGCGAGCACCCGCATTTAGCAGCGAGTGATTTATGATGGGACCCCGCGACTACGGCACACTGCGCGTGCGTGAGTTGACACCACGTATAAGACGATATTTAACATTTATATTATGTTTTAATTTCATGAAATTAGTGAAAAAAATCGATGTTGCAGTGGTTAACGAGCTTGGTCTGCGATTACTGAAGTTAAGCAACTTTGGCAAAGACCGGTCATCGGATGGGTGACCAACAGTTTATCATCTCGAGCTGCTTGGTCTCGGCTGCATTAGCAGTCGTTCTCACACTGAGACGCATGAGATTATGACACTGAACATTCTAGAACGGTTTCAAGCTAAGCCAGCTAAGCATATTTTAAAATTAAAATAATTCAAAAACATTGTTTCTTTAGCGTATGGTTTATTAATGGTTGACACTTTTTATTTCAAGATCACTCGTGAGAACTGAAATCACAAACTTATTGCCTAGTCATAGATCATCTTCTCGAATATACATTCAAAATCTTATCAGACAATATTTAAAAAAAAAACAAAATCTGAACCACAAATAATGGTTAAACTTTTTTCAGTTGATAATTTATCTTCTAACATGTTCTTCATGTTTATCGTTTATCAAAATTAATATAATACTCGTAAAAGGGCATAAAATGGAATTAGACTTTTAGTCAAAGTTGTTTTATTTTTCTTGTTAGAATGAAATACCTAGATGAATAGAGATTTTATTGTTATTATACAAATCATTGTATCTACAAATATAATAGAAATTAAAAACAATCAAAGTCAGTTTTCTAAGAAGTGTCCTGCTTTACAATATGGTAAATAAACGAAATAGTAAATTACTTAATACAATGTCCTATTTAAGTGATGAAATCCTATATTTTACAGTTAATGGCCCCTGTAAAAATCTTTGTCTTATGTTACAAAGTCAAAGTAAAAAAACAAATTGAAAAAACTTAAAAAATAAGTTCTTTTGACTCGTCTAAATATTGTTTACCTCTACCCATTCAGGACGCTAAAAGATTAGCTGTGGAAAAGAATGGGCGCGAAAAAGCAAAGCTTTTAAAAAAATAACGACACTTACAAATAAGTATATCGTCACTAAATCATACAATATTGCTATAAAGATAATTTATAGTATTTATACTTTACTGTACATGATTTTAGTAATCTTGTAGAAAGGCTAGTTACAATATTTATCGTTGTTTCAAATAATACACGGCATGTTTTAATATTATAAAATATTATTATGACAATCTAGAACATAACTTACAAGCTTTATGACACTTAATTTTATATTAGGTGTAGTTAATACGTTGCATGGCTAATTACAATCGCAAAGTGCTTTTATGACATCAGGATTTAATTTAATCTTGTTTATTTTGCAAATATAAATATCAGAAAGTTATTAATAATTTTTAATTAAAATTTATATACGCTATGCATATGTAGGTTGTTTAAATTAAAAATGAAAAATGTTTTTATTGCAACAAACACCAATTTACAAATTCATTTTGCCCTGGCTACTGTAAAAAATTTAAATTGTGGAACAGAAGCCAATTCCTTACTGTTGACAAAACTCAATTGGTATAGTTGAGAAACAATAATCATAAACAGTAATATATAACTAATTCAAATCTAGTTTGTAAAAGATTAGTATGAAATCCCAAGAGGGATTTTTTCTAAAGAAAATCCGTGATCATGGTTATGCTAACTATAGGCTATGCTAACGCAATACCAAAATATCGGATAGTCAAAGACAACAAAAACAACAACATTAAACACACACACACACACACACACACACACACACACACACACACACACACACACACACACACACACACACACACATATAACAGCACTAACACTCCCAATAGTGCAATACTCTTTCTGTCTTTCCTTTTTTATATAATTGGCATGTTTGGTTCTGGTGTGTATGCCTTAGTACTTAGTACTTACTCTGTTATATGATTGGGAAAACTCTGGATCTTACAATACGATTAATACTAGGGAGCCAGGGTTCCATACATAAACATCATCATCATCATTATCATCATCTTCTCAGCCAAAAGACGTCCACTCTGAACAAAGGCCTCCCCTAAAGATCTCCACAACGACCGGTTGTGTGCTGCTCGCATCCAGCGGCTTCCCGCGACCTTCGCCAGATCGTCGGTCCACCTTGTAAGAAATAAACATAAATACCTATATATAGTTGTAATCACATCGATGATTTTGTTCTATCGATAGGATTTGAAGTGAGGACGTGTTGTTCTAAAAGCCAATTAAAAGAGTCTCAACGCCAGGTTCGATGCCCAACGCTATCTATAAAGAAAACTGAAACGCGCTACTGACAGATTGAAGTCCTTGATGAGGCGATAACAGATTTTTTTTAAATTTTACACATCAACAAATTACAAAGTTGTTCAGCAATTTATAACCACTGAATCACACTAATATTATGAATGCGAAAGTTTTGTGTGGCGAGTTGCAATGCGCTCGGCCACCGAAGACTAATTCAATTCCCAGGTCGGGCTAAGTGTCTTTAGGATTTTTTCATTGCATAGCCCGAGTTTCCTGCGCCCATTCGGTTAGTAGGTAAAAAATGTATGGATTCAAAAGCACCTTTCGTAAGTTTATTTGAATAAAAAATTTTGACTTTTGACTTTGACTTTGTTTGCGATCACCAACGCGCATTTGGCATTACATTCGTACGGCTATTTATATTTGTTCTTATGTATTTGTCCAGCAGTGGGACAGTTATGGGCTATTTACTTTTTACTACTAATACATAAATGCTAACTATCGTGAATTACAGCGTCATGTCCGATTGAATGAGTAATGTCGTTTGGGAATCGTACAAAGTTTCAGCCCGAATAAAGCAATCTTCCATTTCGATTAAGTTGCAAAGTTTCTTTTGTTAAAAGCCGCATTGACTTTTTATATCTATCTATTATCCTTTTCTCCAAACATTAACATTTAAATGTTTTCCTAACGAACAATAACATAATGAATAAAGGAGGCACAATTAATCTAAATCGTCAGATATAACAGCAAACGTGTCTTTTAAATCTATTCGCTATTAACTTACTAAATCATAGTACTCTGTTACTTCGTCTATTACTATCTTAAGGCTATTTATATTTGTTCTTATCTCTTTGCCCAGCAGTGGGACAGTTATAGGCTATATACTTTTTACTACTAATATAGACTAACTCCCGTGATGGCAAGTGCTCACTTCACCAGTGCCCTTTCAATAGAAAAGGTGCGGTCAACGCGTGCTGATCCCTTATAGATAAAAAAAAGCTATTTCCAATAAGAAAATCTATCTCCAATAAGATGTAAGTCTAGTCTCGCGTACCAGAAAATCTAGTGACATCAAAGAATCTAATGCAAATTTGATGTAGTCCCGACACGACGGGCGTTGCTTCAGCCATGCACATATTATGCAAAACGGTCGAGAACATAAAACCGAGCTCATCAAATGTTTCATGGGCGACCTGTGAACTGGCCATTGCGCAACTGTATTTCTCACTGCAAACGTTGACGCAGTAACTTCCATCAACTATTTGTATATTCACGACTATTGGTGGCAAGACTCAGAAGTTAAAAAACAAATCCGTACTTCGGAATGCACGTCAAGAAGTTGGTCCAGGCTGCATTAGCAGTCGTTAACAACCACCAATGCGCGTTGGTACCATCCGTTACGTGCCCCAGCAGTGGGGACAAAATGGTCTGGTGATGATCACATCACCACCAATAATGTTATATCGAGTGAAATAACAAGGCGTAGGAGCAGAAATATAAGCTTCAAGGACGGCTATTTTGATTTTCTTAAACTATTGGTAGTAAGATTGTTCCCAAAATCGGAATGGATAGCAACCGCCATTAGGTAATACTTATTTCTGACACCAGCATTTGGTATGTCAGTGGATTTGTTAGATTCAATGAAGTAACAATATTAGTATAGTATAAGAACTGACCTTTAGGGGCGGCAACGCTTGTTGTTATACACATATATTTTTTACTTTTTTACACGCTTTGGCTACCAGAAACTGGTCTTCGGATCACAATGTTTCAAGTATTTGTTTTAATACGTTATTAAATAGCCATAGTGGTTCGACAAAAATGGACAATTCGATAAGGAAATCAGCGTTTCGGTAGCTCAATTGTAGTTGAATCAGGTATATAATGCTTCAGTTTTTATTCTGTATAATATAATAAATGCATAAGGTGGCAGTCAGGCGTACAACCCTGCTGATGGTAAGTGGTTACTAGATATTCAGACACTGTTTAAATAAACATAATTTTACTTAACAAACACATAAGAAAAAAGTTAAGTTAAGTTTAAGAGTTTTCAAAAGAATCGATAACGGTAAATGATTTATAGTATATTAAAATCTTTTATGACCAATATTTTTTTTTTATAAATTAGTTACACTTTCTCCATAACTTCGTATCCGTTAATTTCGTATTTTAAAAATCAATATTGTTCATCAAAACAAAATATAACCTATATTACTCGCAAGGACTGTATAATTCTAACAGTGAAAGAATTTTTGGAATTGTACCAGTAGTTCAAACAAACGAACCAAGTTACAAACTTTACCCCCTTATTAATAGTATATATGTAATTGTAATGTTATAGTTATATTATAATAACTAGTGGTCGCCCATTCGACCGTAATTTTATTAAGGCTGCACGGATTGTATCCTAAGCAATCAAAAATTTAAAAAGATAGAGTGTGAGTTTGGATTGGCATTGACAGATTTCGGCCGCTCCTCTTCCATTTTTGAAAAAAGTATTTAAGCGTGTGTGTCAAATACATGGTAGTGTGTGTAATGTTTGTTTTATTGATTTGATGTATTTTTTATGCATAATTAAAAAAAATATAAACATTCTGCAATCCTTCTCTATATAAACTATAAGTGTGCGAAATTTCATACTCCTCCGTCCGCGCAATTTTCGTAAAAAGGGGTACAAAGTTTTTGCTTCACGTATTAATATATAGATAAAATAGACGACCTGAATGTCTACAAAATAGCAACTTTATTTTTTAATAAAAAAAATTATAATGATAATTCAACAACAGCCGCCTCGGTGGCCGAGTGACAAAGCGTTTGGCCCGGTACCCGAAGGTCCCATGTTAAATTTCGGGGTAGGGCAAAGTGTGTTTCGAATATTTGATTATATAGCCCGAGTTTGTAACCACCAATCCAAATTGGCAAGCGTGTTAAATAAACCAATACATAGTGGGGTAGTATATATGCTATTACATTACAATACTTATAATAATGTCTCAATATACATTATTCTGGTGTATGTATTTGTTCGAGTAGCTTGATGTCACCGTTAATTGTTCTGCGCACGCGATGACCCACTTACACAGAGTACCTACGCATTTTATTTAAGTACTGCAATATTAATTTTATTATGAGTATCGATAATCATAAAATTGTGAAACAAATATTTACGGCATGATTTATTAAAATGTTTTATGAGACAGACAGACAGACTAATAATAATGAATAATATACCACTCGACGAAACTCTGTCAAACTCAATAACAATAAATGCATTTTTTAAAATTGAATCCCATTATTTTTTTACTATAGTAAATTAATTAATGGAATCAGGCGTTACTTTGCAAAAATCAATGATACAAAAAAATATTTAAAAAAATATGTAGTGATACTTCTTCTACTTTAGCGGAATTAACACTACCTACATATTATTTCAATTTAATTTTTTATAGTAAACTGGGTAGATTAAACAATAATTAAAATGTATTATCATAGTAAATGCTTATTACCAACAATTGTATATAAAAATAAGCGAGCAAGACATATAAAATATTATGCAATCAGCATGTAACGCAGTCGCATATTATTGTCATCGTTGGTATAATTAAGCACAGACGCATTAATTAATCGTCGCTTGTCATATGTCACACGTCCCCCCTCGTGGTACAGAAACCCCCCACTTTTAGGGCAGTCATTGCCCCCCTATAACGGTACAGGCGGGGCCTCCGAGAGACACGCCAATCGCGGCAAATGCTGCGCGCGCGCTGATCATCTAAGCGAATGATCTAGCACGCTTGTCATTTCGCGACCACCTCATTGGTCGCAGATAAAGCATTCCATCTCGCAACAAATTTGGCGCGATCTAGTTTTCGAACGCTCACTTAAACAAGCTGTTAATGTCAGCGTGATTTACAATAGATTGAACTCTGACCCAGTTATTTTATTCAACTTTTTATATGGTTAATTTTATTCATGCAAATTTTATGGTCTACCTCATTAATATTCCTAGTATAAAAAACTTTATGACCTATGACAATGTACCTAAATAAAAACAAAGGCGAAACATCTTCTGGTTACAAAACCGCAAAGCATCGCGGCACACCTCTCTAACCGATCAATAAATATCGAAAGAGCAGCCACCTGCGCCGGCGCAGTGAGACCAAACAAATAAATTACCCAAGACGCAGCGACGAGCGAACAAAATAGCTGTGCGCGCAACCATACACTACGTGTTTTATGGACCTATAACGCATTGAGAAAGTAACTGTAAATTTTGAATACGGCCTTCCCACCCGGTGTCCGCGTGCCGACTGACTGATGAGCAAGGCTTAACCTCTGATAATAAGTGAAGGGGACGGGAATAGCGCGCGAGAGCATGCGCGAGCGAGACAGCCAATGTATCTTCTTCGGTAATCGTGAAGTGCAAGATGAGTATACAGTCACACACGGACCACATCCGAGTGAGGCTCGGGGACGGTTGAAAAACGAACTGCGCGATTCACGCTGCGCGAACGCAAGGGCGCGTGCGTTCTGTTTTCGAATTTGCGTGTGCGAACTTTTTTCTACGGACTTTTTTCGGAAACTCTTTTGGCTTTATTTATTTAGGCTGTAAGGATATTCGTTTGTGATGTTCCAGTGCTCAAAAATAGTGTTCAGTGTAAAAATGAAAAACAAATTATTGTAGCGGTTGAGTGCGGAACAATATTTCTTTTCAAAATTTGTGGAAATTCTGACGAACCCGTAAGCTACTGCGGCATTCAAGGTACGTTTATTTTTTATATTACAAGTTTATGTGTGCTTGAGACAGGTGAAAAGATTGTTACATGAATAATCAAAAGCTGTGACATGACTTGCGTCTAATAACCATTTTTGCACAAAAGTTACTCCCATCAAAGTTTTACTTATTTTATATACTTATGATGAATATTGTAGTTCATGTACTAGTAGGCTTGATAGTTGATCTATAAAATATGATATCGAAATAAAATTATTTCAATGGATGCAACATTAAATATGACTGTATATGACTGCTTAAACGATTTAACCGTCTGTTCGGATGTACGGGTGTTCGTATTTATGGTCAGACATAAAACACTAATAGTTGTGGATCGGCCAGTTAATTATCACATTCACAATATCACGATTGTTATTATATGAGTTTACTAACAAAATTACATAGAAAAATTAAAATAACATTAATGAATAGTGAGGTTAACCATAAATTGAAATATGAATAAGAAAAGAAATAAAGAAAACTAAAATTAAATCCTTATGGTAAAATACGAATATTGTTTTAAGGTCGAAAAATATTATAATACTAATAACTGTACATGAATCGTAATATAAACCACTGAATGATTATTTCCATTGCAACCGGGTTGGTGTCCTAGTGGTAAGCAATCCTTACTACCAAATCCTAGCTGCGGGTTTAGTATCCAGTAGAGGCAGATGTTCTTTTCATGAACCAAAGCATTTGTAACCGAGTTATGCATGTTTTTTCTATATACTTATTTATAACATGTCAATTCGTTACCTAATAGTCTTATAAAATAAGCATTGCTCGTTTTGTAACGGTTTTTTTTTTAATTTTTTAATTAGCTTAGCATGCTCAACTGCTGGGCACGAGGCCTGTGCCTTAAACGTTTACACACTATCTATACTAATATTATAAAGCTGAAGAGTTTGTTTGTTTGTTTGTTTGTTTGAACGCGCTAATCTCAGGAGCTACTGGTTCGAATTGAAAAATTCTTTTTGTGTTGAATAGTAAATTTATTGAGGAAGGCTATAGGTTATATTACATCACGCTATGACTAATAGGAGTGGAACAGTCGCTAATTAACGCGGGTGAAACCGCAGGGCACAGCTAGTCGTTATCTAAAATGAGACTGATATGTTTGTATTCTCTTAATCAATTAGGATCAAGTTGTGTGTAAAATTAATGCGAGTAGATCCCTATATATTGTTTCATTCCTTCACACCAGATAATATCTACCTAATCTAGATATCATTTAGATAGATCTAGTTTAAAAGGTTTACCGGAATATCAGCACTTTAAAACCAACGAGGCTTAAAGCTTACGCTGAGTCAGTTACCTTTTGTCGCTTTGTGTCGTTTTACACGACTTAAAATTGCTTTAAGAAATATCAACTTTTTTGTTGTAAATTATTGAAACAAATTTTTTTTTAAATTAAAGTAAATAAGGAACGAGTCCCCTTATAAAGTTAAAAATAAAAGTACTCAGAAGATTCTCAATAATATAAGTTTAGTCACGAACTTAACTCAACAATAAAACGTTTACAATATTCACAGTTTAACTGAGAATGGTTGTAATATACCTTTAACATATTAAACAGTACAAAGATTTAATGTTGCTTTGGAAGGTTGTTTTTACTTAGGAGACTGCAACAAGAAGCAACACCAAGAAGCTTAGTAGTAACTCTTTCTTTACAATACCTACATCTATATTCTAATAAAAGTCGTCCAGTGGTCGATATTTGATTGTTTCATAACAATTTGTTGTAACACATTTTTTTCATAAATTGTATCTTTCTGCCTTTCCATTCTCCTCCTTATCCATACAAAATTTGAACTATGCCAAATCTCAATGTCTTCTGCGCACGCAATCTGCTTTAAAAGGATTTTTTTTACGTATTTATGTATATATAGATAATTCATATCCTTCTGGATAGTATATGTTTAATTAAGCCAAATAGGTCAGAGATGAGTACAGTTCAGGGGCATTAAGGCCAATTTAGTATTCACACCTTATGAATCTGATAGTGTATGCATGCCCTTTTATGGAGTATCACGTTATGACTACTGAGGTTGTTCGGTAAGTAGATGTGAAGTTTCAATTAACAATATCGTAATGTTAACTAAATAAGGCGAGAAATGTAATTGGCGAGAGAAATTGATTGCGCCGTGCACTTTGCAATGATACAGTTAAAAGTTTCACGATCTATTTTAAAGGTCAATTTTTTGTATGTAGCGTAAGTAAGATTCGCTTCACTCTCGACTCTAAACTAATTACTAATAAAAAAAAACCAGACCAAACCAGGTTAGAACCACGATAGCTCAATTGGAAGAGCACCTGACCCGGAATGTCAGAAGGGTGCAGGTTCAAATCCTGCTCGTGGAAATTTTTCAACATTTGTGTTTTTGTAATTTGTTCGCAACAAAATTTGCGTTAAAAATTATTTGAACATTTATAATTACTAATATTCAATATTATATTTATACAGGTGATAATGGAAGTTTCACTTTGTTTAATTAAGTCATTTACATATAGTTTTACGCAAATATTGTTGCGAACAATATTCGCGTAAAATTATATGTAAATAATCATAAATATAGCTTGCCAAATTTTTAACTGAACTTTCAATATTTGTAAAAATTTTAAGATCGGATGTTGATGACGTAGTTGTCGACATTGAATAGGGCTCCGTTGGCTTTTATAGTAAAAATAGATTATTATTATTATTGTTGTATCAGCCATAGCTGTCCCACTCCTGGGCATAGGCCTCCCCACACTTTTTCCACACCTTTCGGTCCTTTGCAACATCACTGCAATTTCGGCGAGTTGGATTGAGCCACGATAGCATAGTTGGCAGTGCACCTGACTCGGCATGTCATAGGGTGCGGGTTCGAATCCTGCTCGTGGAGTTTTTTCAAATTGTAACTTGTTCGCAACAATATTTGCGTAAAATTATATGTAAATAATCATAATCAAGTCATGTTTGCTTGTAGAGTAAGAAAATAAACAACCGAACTCAATATTGCAACAACAGATAGTGTTTATTTGAAAACATTTAATTGGCTGCAATTTAAAACTCTTTTAATATTATGTACACACGCCAACACATCAACCTACCACAACTGTCATGTTCCTAAATAGATTTTGAACTTTATGACTAACTTATATGGTTGAAAATGTATTGAAGAAATTTGTCAGTTTTGGATAGGTTATTATTAAGCTAGTCTGTACATAACTGAAATAAATGCTTTATCCGAAAATACGTTTTTGATTTATTCTAAGAAAAGGTTTGGGCAAAGTTTATGTTTGTTCTTAGGAATAAATTTACTATTCGCTGCCTTATTCTTAGCAGCGTAACGAGGTAGGAGCGGCGAGAAGCTTTTAGTTTAACAAGCCTAGTTACCTACTGAACCATCATTAAAGGAATTATAAGGGTTGATTTTTTATATTTTTTTTATATTAACGGGTAGGTAAGCACAGTGCCTTGATCTCACCTGATGTAAAGTGATGATAAAGCCAATGATGGAAGCGCACTTCACCCGGGATCCTCAACTAGTGAGGCACTGGCTATCTTATCTCTAGCTACCGGAACACAACAATGCTACAAGCTTGATTTTACGGCGACATATTTAGATAAGATGGTGGTAGCTAGCCAGGCGGATAGACAAGCCCTACCACCAACCAAACTGAGTACACAAACATGTACCTAAATGTATATTATTATCATTATCATTCTTATCTTATCTTATCTTAGTAGGACCTGCCCATGTTTTTCTCCTACATTAACACTTTGACTTATACAAACATTTTGTGCAACTATCCTTTCACTTCTTCGGAGTAGATGAGTGCCATACGTTTTGCAATAACCTTTGGTCTTCTGGTTTCGGATATGTTGATCCTAGAAGTCCCATTTTTTTTCCTAACCAGAGAGACACAGTCGTTTAGTACGTGCTGCATTGACGTTTTCTCACCACATACGCACAAGGCAATACTAAAAACATATCAAGAATTTCAATCGATATACGTTGCTTCCCAAGAACTTATTCTCAACATATATTCTCCTTTAGCAGAAGCCTCCCAACACTTATCCTTTTACAAATACAAATAATGAAAGCGATAAGACAAGAATTCATTTTATAGGCCATTCTGAATAAAATGCCATACTAATTTTTCTTTATCTCGACATAAAGTACAATCGACAGTGTAACAAATTGAACACTTAAGATTTAGCTTCTTTTCATGACATTTAATATTAAGTGTATCGAAACCGAAGTTAGTAACGTAAAAATCATGTTCCACCACTTATAAATAATTGTCGGATAGCTTAATCAGGTGATAATTACTCTTTAATAAACACTCGTCTGTCCATAACGTATAACAATGGTTAAATCAATTGTTACGTACCATAATATGGCGTTTCGATATACAAGGGGATAACAAATAGACAATTTTTTTTTTGTGGTTGTATTAAAGTCCTGGCGCTTATACGAGTATATAAAGTTTGTTTGCAGAAAAAGTAGTTAATGAGGCATATAATTTTAACATAATAATATCTAATAAGTGGATAGTTTTATTATGTTAATTTAATTTAATGAGAAATTATTATACTTTTTTTATTATTAAGTGCTAATTGCTGCACTGAAGCTGAATAAAAAAAATATAAAATACAGTGAAAAAATTTATTCGGTTGCAATAACCGTTGGATAGATGGCACTCTGCCGCTAAAAAGCAGTCAAAAATAAAAAAAGCAGTGAAAAAATTCAGTGCTTACGTCAGCCTTTCTGGTAGCATAATGGTCAGTGCAGCCGCCCAGATTGCGGAAGTCCCAGGTTCGTTTCCTGGTTGGGTCGGGTAGGCATTTAATTTTTTCACTGTATTTTATAAATAGAAAAAAATTAACATTGTTTTTTTATAGATAGTTACATATTATAAATACAGTCCTGCCAGTCTCCCATAGAGGTAAACGGAGATCACTTCTTGTCACTTGCTATGATCTTTTCATACTTGTTTGTTTCCCTTAATCTACATTAATTAAATTCTTTTAATACAATTAAACCAAACAATTAAGAAAGCTTGCATGACTGATACTGACAGTGTCTTTAGAATGATTAGCCAATATATATGCTTCACGAGTCACGTGTCTTCTCAGGATAGTACACAAAAACTGAGCTCCCATGGTGGTCTCCCTATTTTAGATAATGTGGAAGATCTGCTGTTTTTGGTATTAAAGTCATTCTCACCGTGATCGCATGTAAGGCTTTATTTGCAAGCGACATGTTCTAGTTGTGGCAACTGTATAATGCTAATGTAACCTTTTTTACGGGTAACTTATCTGTCATAGAACTGTACCATAGTAGCGCTGGGGTTGTGTGAGACATCTACTTACTTTAACCGATGGTATTAATACCTAAGATGTCAATGAGATAACAGTTTACACAATGTTATTTTAAAAAAACTAAACGCAAGTTTAAATTAAACTTTGAACATTGTGCCATAGGTATTTTTAAGTCCCCACTGCTGGGGCTAGAGACTTGCATATGAATGGAAACACCACAGACAGAACGGCGCACAAAACACCACGCGGGCCCCGCGCAGATTAGTGGTTGTTAACGACTGCTAATGCAGCCAGGACCAACGGCATTACGCGCCATCTGAAGCACACATACATACATTTTTGATCACCCATCTGATGACCGGCCTTTGCGATAGTTTCCTAACTTCAGCAATCGCAGATCAACTTTTCCATCTCGATCTATTAGTCAGTATATTTAATCGTTATCAGTGGTTATCATCCTCTCTGTTTGGGCGTCTACTTCGACTCCCTAATTATTTTGGCACTGGTGCGCTTAACAGTGATTAGCGCAGCCAATCTTGACGTAGGCCCCCGCAGTGAGGATACGTGTCTATAATAGTCTATAAAATAAAAAAAGTTTTGTCTAGCCGGGACGGTCTTATACTGCACATACCTATAGAAGAAGCGAGCTCTCTGGAGGTTGATTGTACTACCTCTTGTTGGGAGTAAGTATAATTAGATGTATATTTTACAACAGTTTTACAACCCTCAGATAATTTGGACAGAACACCACTACGTATCTACATAGATTGGTGAGAGAAGCGATTGAAATTACGAAATACGAAAATTTCAATCGTGAAGATGGATTTAAATTGTCGCGTGTCTGCAATCCAGTGATTAGTCTTGTTAAAAACCGCAAAAACAACAATAAAGCCGTTTCGCGATCCTATACTGTGAGTGTAGTGAGTGTGTCATGAGCAATTTCGAGTGAATAGTGACTTAGAAATCGGTGGTACGGGCATCGAGCATAAAAAACGACTAAGGAAGAGGGTAGATCGTTTTGTCTGCTCATAAAAACCTCACCCGCATTAACTTAAGTAACTCCGTGATCATGGCGCATGCAACTAGGTCAACAATCTATACTGATATTATAAAGAGGAAACCTTTGTATTTTTGTATGTAGTATGTATGTTTGCAACGAATAAACTCAAAAACTACTGGACCGATTTAAAAAATTCTTTCACCATTAAAATGCTACATTAGCTCTGAGTAACTTAGACTATATTAAAAAAAATATATTAAATAAAAATATAAAAACGACAATTTAATTTTCCAATACAAAATGATTTGTTTGTTTTGTTGTCATGGAAACCATTTATATATATTTAACTCAATGATGGAAACTGTCAAAGCGGTACGAAGTCCGCCGGATCAGCTAGTAAATATTAAACATAGTAAATCCCGTTAATAATTACTCTATTGCAAGTGACCATAAAAAGAGTGTAAATTGTTATTGTATATTATTTATGTATGTTCCTTAATACTCCTATTTTTTTATGTGTATGTATATGCCTGCCTATGGTTGCTGTTCTTTGCAGGCTCTCACTTGTAAACTACTTACCCTTACTCTGAAACATCTTTTTAACTTGTAACTTGCAAAAGAACCTGTAATGCATTTTTTGTTTTATTTAACACAATATATAAGAAAACGCATTTCCAAATCTGCAATACCATAATTAAGAACTACAACAAAACATGTGGGTTTGACCGCATGGTCGTTACGTCACGAATGTGGTACAAGCAGTAGAATGAAGCTGGTAAAAGGTTGTTATTAAGAAAGTAAGAACGACATTGTAATTACTGAAAATCAATAACAAAATTATTTTAAACTATACTGGATGAATAATATATTTTTACACGTAAAAGCTGTCAAATAACATAGATTCAAAATGTTAAATTCCATTTGGTCTACAAAAGTTTGCTCTTATGAATTGTACTATGCCATCGATTCGTTACTCAAAAGACCATGCGCTGACAATAAGACAAGTATCGGCAAAAAAATCAGCAAAGGCATTTTCATTTTCTCCTTCTATTTGTTTTACATCATCACATATTGAAAAATATATCCCAGTCATAAAATGACACTTCTACCCATTACAAATCATTAGAAAAAGTAAATTAAAACCAAAAACAACAATAAATTTAACAACAAAAAATTGGTCTCACTACTGTTGCACCCACTGATTTGTAATTGCTACAATTAATACGTGCACTTATTCCGATTAATTGGTACATACTGCACTTCGTTAATCTCCAACAGTTTTTTTAGGGTTCCGTATGGATTCGTCATGTCTGTCTGTCTGTCTGTCTGTCTGTCCGTCCGTATGTCACAGCCACTTTTTTCCGAAACTATAAGAAGTATACTGTTGAAACTTGATAAGTAGATGTATTCATTGAACCGCATTAAGATTTTCACACAAAAATAGAAAAAAAAAATTTTGGGGATTCCCCATACTTAGAACTGAATCTCAATTTTTTTTTATCAAATCCATAGGTGTGGGTTATCTATGGATAGGTCTTCAAAAATGATATTGAGGTTTTTATTATCATTTTTTTCTAAACTGAATAGTTTACGCGAGAGACACTTACAAAGTGGTAAAATGTGTCTCCCCCCTGTAACTTCTAAAATAAGATAATGATAAAACTAAAAAAATATATGATGTACATTACCATGCAAACTTCCACCGAAAATTGGTTTAAACGAGATCTAGTAAGTAGTTTTTTTAATACGTCATAAAGTTCGGAACCCTTCGTGCGCGAGTCCGACTCGCACTTGGCCGGTTTTTTTAAACATTTTATTCGGTACCGAGTACTTTGCCCTTTTTTAAGCAAATCGTTGAGGTCGTCAAAGGACGTATGTCGACCATGACTTTTAAAATACACAACAAAAGACTCTAGACGCTTTAAAACCGAACATGTAACCCAATTACAGGTACTTCTTTGTAAATTAAAAGTATAATAATATAGTCTTTGGACTGGACTGGACTCAGATGGACTTTTTGAAAAGTTTATGAAAAAGAAGTAAAAAACAAACGAAAGGAAATAAGTTTAGTTAAAAAAAATGTTTTATATGTTCAGACAGTTAGACTATCTACTCTACTATTTAAAATATAAAAGATCTATTTACTAAGTGTATGTTAACTTGTGATGAAACATTGTGCTATGCTAAAGATTATTCATAAGTTATTTAATGTATTGTAAACAAATGTTTCTATTCGATTGACGGGTATTTAACGTAAAATTCATTGGCATTGGTTTTACAGTATTAGTTCTGAAATTTTATTTATTTTTATTTATTTTGACATTATATTTTGCTGCATTTATATTTAGACTTGACATTCATAATGACATATGTACAATGTATGGCTGAATATGTAAAATCTATTGTATCTTTGCCACACCATTAATAATAATCATGTTTACAATAAATAAATAATCACTGATGAATTTTGAATTTTTCCAAACATCTGAAGGTGGAAAAGAAAATAGGTAAAGAAATGACTTGCTAATTTTCTTACTGGCTTTCAAACAAATGCAGTCTGTAGTAACTAACTATCATAAGCTCAATAGTAAAAAAACAAGTCGCTTTTCACTCACCGTGCGCGCCTTAACTTGCCCAGAACAAAGTTTCTACTTTGTTCTGGGCAAGTTTCGAAACCTCTAAGGTTTTTACGGCGGGGTGTGTCTGCGGTCGCACGACGGCCGTTTACACCATTCGCGCTTTTAAACGTCACTTTTATTACTGGACGATTCCTGTTACTCGCGAGCTTTGTGCATGCTAGTTCATTATACACTATGTTTACAGTTCCGCTAGTCTCTTATGACTTGGCGTTTTTTTGCAAATGTTTATGTATGCAGTTCCAAACGGAGGCGGAACTTTTCGCACAGCGTCGTTTGTCCTAAAGTCAGTGGAACTGCGAGTTGTACTCTTAGTGCAACGAGAAGTGAGCGAGCTTACAGCTCCGGTAACCTATCCGGATATTAGGTAGTGGACTTTACGTGTCCACGGGGCAACTAGCTTGAGACACTAGTCTTAAAAGTACCGGATGAAGAATGCGCTTCGGCGGGTTCTAATCTGGCGTTATGACCTGACGTAGATGGTCCCTTGTGCTTACGCAAGGATGTCTGACACCTTTAGCTTTATAACCTTATGGTTGGTAGGGGGTGTCAGGATAAACTTTAAAGTCGTGTAGAGTGAGATTGTCTTAAAGTCGTTTGTCATACATGAATTGGCATAATCATCAAATAGCATAACACTAATGTCACATAATTTTTCTTTCGCATAACTTTTAAGTGGCATAACTGTCTAAAGGCATATTATTATTAAGCATAATAAATTAAATCCCTAATTTCATTTGGCATATTATAGGAAGTCCTAAATTTTTTGAGTATAATTTAATGTGTCATAATTACTGAAATCCCTAATTTTGTATGGCATAAATTATTTAGTCCTAATTCTTACTGATTAAATCGAATTATAACCCAGATTCAAAATAGCACACCCCGACTCCACGTAGTCTTGTCTGCTAGGGCAGATTCTACGCTAGAGTGTAATTTAAGCCCGCGTAGGCGCGGAGGCGGCTTGCGAGCTGAGAAGCAGGGGGTTTGAAAGACCACACAAGACAAGACCAAAATAAATAAAAAAATAACAAATAAACTATTTATTTATAAAGTAATGTTTTAAAAAACTATTAATTCTATTATTCCTTGTGATTCATTATGCTTTAAACAAATTATGCGTTAATATATTATTCGTTGTGATCATTGTGCTTTTCAAATTTATGCCTTTTAATACTTATGACAAACAATTTTAGCCTACACTATTTAGGACTTTTAAAATTATGCGTCGCAATAATATGCAACGTGATGATTATAGCTATTAAAAATTATGGAACATGATGTTATGACAATAAATGTTATGCTTAAAATTACGGAGCCGTTTCAAACGTTAATAAAAAAATGTGTATTTTTTTAAATTTATTATTTATCAATAAGCACTTGGATTTTATCTCACCAGATGTTGAACGATGACAAACTCGAAGGTATAGCAACCGGAATCCTCAACTATTAATATAATACCTTTACTAAACTAAATCAAACAAAACTGTACTATAGTTTAGTTAATTGTATAATATCTCTAATGTGTCTCTAAACGCAGTTTACGTTAATGGTGTAAAAATTTTGTTTGCTACTTATTTCAAAGTTATATGAATGCTTTACCATCCACACTAGCCCTCCAAAAAATAGAATGATTACTGTACGGGATTTACATAAGTCAACGATACGTATAAATGACGTTCATGTCAATCCCAAACAATAATCATTCTATTTAATTTCTATTCTATTAGCGTCATGCCTCTTGTCTAGGGGGCAGCTATAAACATCGAAGTCTGTCACTTTTCCATTGCGGTACAAAAGATATCAACGCAATAACTACACAAACTGTGTCTCATATTGGTTGGATTTTTTTAAGAATCTTTTTATTAAAACGGCACAAAATATTACATGGAAGTTGTATAACTTCATTATCATTATCATCATCTTCATCATCAGCCTATATTTTTATTATATTATATATTATTATATTATATTATATTTGCATGCCGTGGCAGCCTTTAAGTAAGACAGCACTTAGATTAAGACTTTTTTCCAATGAGTATTTTTATGTAATTTTTGTTGGTGTATGTTTTGTTGGTTGTCCTTAATAAATAAAATAAAATAAAATAAAAATAAAATATTAGTCCACTGCTGGACATAAGCCTCTCCAAGTGCACGCCACTGAGCACGATCCGCGGCTGTTCTCACCCGTATATTGCCAACAACCTTGTGCAAAACGTCAAATAGTTACAACATATATTACAGTATTTTAACTTCAATCCGACTTGAGGTTAATAATTGATAAAAGAATAATCAAGTTTGTTCTGCCATCTATGGGGTTAATTACTAAATAATAAATATTAAATTATTAATTATTTTGTCCAGCAGTAGACTAGTATAGGCTGATGATGATGATGATGAACTATATTCGTATTATATTAAATCTTACGTATTATGTGATTGATTACCCATTAATCGGATATGACTATGCAGATTCTAAATAGAACTTTTGATCGTATAACAGTAAGAATTAGATTCACCAATGTAGTCTCTTGAATGAGGCGCTAACGCTGGAGCTAAGATGTCGGGGAATCACGCGCTGGTGATGTCATCTCAATATTCTAAATATCAATCTATATTTAAATTTGAATTTGTATATATTCTACAATAGCTATGATATAAATATCCTTAACGATGAAACATAAAGATAAGAATATTTATGCAAAAGTGAAAACATGATTATAATGAAACGTGACCACTAATCGTGTTGATACGGAAAATATTTCGTCTTTTTAACTTTCTGAATTATTGTTTTTAAAGCATTAAACTGAATTGGCACTTCTTAACTATTATATAATATAAGAAGATAAGTTAAGAACAACTGACATATTAAAACGTCCTTTTAGCGCCTCCTCCAGTGGCGTTACATTAAAATAAAATTGAGATAAATTTTGTATTATATGCTAATAATAAGGAACAAACTGTCATAAAATATTAAATTTAAATAGCAAACCACAATTTGACACGTTAAGGTTCTGTACACGATTTTAATTAGATTTTTGAAATTTAATAACTTCCTTAAATTTATTATTTTGAAACATTATTTTATAACTGATATCAGATTGTGGTAAATAACCAGGCGCACTCAAAACATACCTTACCACAAAAATACCTTGGTAATCGAACTTGGGATCTCTAAGTCCGAATTTAAGACATATGCTCTTACTACAAGACAACAAATTGTGGATAAAAACAAGATTTCGCCTCAAATGTAATAAAATATGTTCCTAATCTAACCCATGATACTAGTTATAATAAATATCTTACGGTACCCTGATAGCCTGTTCAGTTTGCATATAAATAATAATTATGTTGCTGTAAATCCGCAAATTTATCAAATATTTGACATAACTTCTGTGCTCATCTCACGAGTATCCAAAGTAAATATGCTACCGTTGAGCAAGAATCACGTTTTCGTCGTAAAACGTAAAACACAACGATGTCATCTCGTTTGAGTGATATCGAGCAGTGGAGAGCGCACCTCAAATAAAATTCAAAAAACTATACTAAAAATGCAGCTAGTTGATTGAATTCATATTTAATATTTATTCATAGTGTTTTAGTTTCATATAATCTGATGTTCACCTAATGATTATTATAATAATATTTTTTTATTCGAGCAACAAATACTCATCATGGTTAGTAACAATGGAAATTAAGATCTATGGCATTTTGTGGAGAATTTGTTTATTAGCATAGTGCCTGAAAGGCTACAAAAGGAAAAGTAAAATGATAAAGCAAGGAGGTCTAAGCTTAAATATTTTCTATCGCGATTCTTACATTGATTCATAAATAGATAAGATTACAGATTAGCCCATATCGATAAAGTTAACGGTACTAGAGACGAGTAGAAGCGTTATTTCCGCTGTCATTGCTATAAAACAATTAATATCTTATATGTAGCTATATTTTTTTAAATCGCCTATGTGCTCTAGCGCTTATACAAGAGCTGCCGGTTTCAGACTCAGAGTTTTCATGTTTAGTTTAATGTACTAAGATTGGTTAGGAGGTAATGTTGCGACCATCTTGTCTAAGTATGTTACCATAGCAACAATAGTTAGTAGCATATTCGTATTCGGAACAATTAAATTCGCAAATACGATAACATAAAATAACACTTTAATCGACTTCTTGGCGGGAAAGTGAAGAGTCATGTCTGCGGTTTTGTTTTATTTTCTAAAATTTGTGTTATGTCGAATATTAATGTGAATTAATGGTGGATTATTAACCGTTAAGTGTTCGTGAGTGTGCATGATTGTTGGCAAATGAAACAAAACAGTGCAACGTCACTTTTCAAATTCTCTCAAGAAGTCCGCCCGAGGACTTAGTAAAGCTCCACATCTTTACTAAGATACTCGAGGGGTTGGGGGGTATATCATTTCTCACTTCTCATTTCTATTATCATTCATCATCATCATACAAGATGGAAATATTGTTTATTTATTTATAACTTGTAAGAAAAATTACTTTGACACTGGCTAAATGTGCTAACCGCACGAAGCCATCAACTAAAGGAAAAAAAAAAAAAAAACACTTTAATCACTACAAATAACTTTGAAATTCACCATCATTATTCATCATCATCAGCTCATTTTATGTCCCCACTGCTGGGGCACGAGCTTTCCCTATGGATAGGAAGAACGGTCCATAAACCACCACGCGTGCCCAGTGCGAATTGGTGGTTGTTAACGACTGCTAATGCAGCCTGGATTAACGGCTATACATGCCTTTTGAAGCACGGAGGAGCTCGAGATACATTTTTGGTCGCCCATCCGATGACCGGCCTTTGCGAAAGTTGCTTAACCTCAGCACTCGCAGACCAGGCGCGTTAACCACTGCGCCATCGAGCTCCTCAAAATCACCATCGATTGCTTCCAAATACGCATCTGATTTTGTTTATGTAACACGGTAAACAAAGTTCCTTAGGTACTTACCCACTCATACAAACTAAAAAATTATGTTGTCATAATTCTAAAATAAAGTATAATAGGAAAAAAACACTCGATCCCAATCGTGTCCACTTCAGGTGTGTTCACACTCTGACGCATGACGTAAATGTGACGAGACTCGTCAATCGCTAAAGGCCGAAGTTAAAGGTGAGAATACAAATCGAGCTCAGTTTTATATCGATTGTTACACTATTACGATTAAAGCTTGGAGCTTGACGACGCACTGGTAAACATGCTCGTCTGCGATTGCTGAAGTTAAAAAAACTTTCACAAAGGCCGCTCATCGGATATAGGTAACCAAAATATTTATGATCTCGAGCTATGGAAGGCACCAAACCTCACCGCACCCCTTGGTATTGGCTTAGATTACAGCAACATGAGCTGATGCATGAGTTTACAGCAACGAGAAGCTCGATGGCGCAGTGGTTAACGCGCCCGGTCTGCGAGTGTTGAGGTTAAGCAACTTTCGCAAAGGCCGGTCATCGGATGGGTGACCAAAAATCTATCATCTCGAGCTCCTCCATGCTTCGGAAGGCACGTAAAGCCGTGGGTCCCAGCAGCGGGGACAAAAATGAGCTGATGATGATGATAGCAACATTGCAGACGTTGACAACCACCAATGGGGCCATGTGGTGGTTTATGGCACGTTCTCCCTGTGTTCTTTTTATTTATAATGTGGGCATGTGCCCAAGCAGTGGACATAAAATGAGCTAGTGAGTATGATATAAACAAAAACATATTTGTAAATATTTATAAATTTATCTAACTATATAAATAGATCTAAGGATAGAATATCGATTGAAGTTGTTAATCGACTATTCGTTTCGCGACATCCCTAGATGTGACGTAACAACCATATCCGACCCGGATCATGTTCCACGAGATCGCTCGGTTTTTTTTCCGACAACTAATTAAAATAATCGAGGAAAATGTCGACCGAACTAAATTGAGCTTACGAAATTTTGACCATGAGTCATTGCTCAGAAAATGTTCAAGCATGAGCCAATATTTAAGTTTGTGTCTCCAATTCGATTGTTGAGTTGTGTGGTTTCAACCTTATAACCATCTTATTTTTTATTTTTTATACGAGTATTTACGGGTAAGCACCAGTGCCTTGATCTCACCTGATGTTAAGTAATGATAAGGCCGATAGGTGGAAGCGCACTTCACCCGGGATCCTCAACTAGTGAGGCACTGGCTATCTTATCTCTAGCTGCCGGAACACAACAATATTTAGATTAGATGGTGGTAGCTAGCCAGGTGGACAAACCTACCACCAACCAAACCCCCCATCACCCGCTGTGAATCGAACCCGGGAAACTGAACCTGCGAACTCTGGGTCTAAACCGGTGGTCTTAACCACTAGACCACAGAGGCGGTTAAGAAATTTTCTCTCTCTAAGTATAGCGTAGCCGTGCCATGTACGCCAGGCATTCAATTCTTAACCCTTTTTTTATTTGAAAGTTTGACAATTGACTTTTCTCTGCCTGATGTTACCTAATGATACCTACCTACTCTTCTGACCACTAGTGCAGCAGGATTGAACCACACTAGCCGTTTTCACCATGCCGAACTGCAAGTTTCTCCTTCACACCTCATTTAAAGGACCTCATGTTGTAGGATAAAGTAAAATAAGTGTGCATAAAAACGTACACAGAGAAAATGGATTCCAATAACCTTTATTTTGTTTATTTAAATTACAAACAAAATATGTTCTTAACTCAACTCATGGTAGACCATAAGGTGTGTCCATCATTGTCGTCCCTGGCGTACAGTGCACGCTATCGATTGTCGATTACAACCCAGTGTGGCGGTCAAAAGGTGAATAGAGGTTAACCACAAATTGAAGTGTTCCATAGTAATGCGACCGAGTTGACCCATTCAGAGTTTATACTGCTATCTGTTATAAATAATAACTAAGTACACGCAAAAATTACTAATTATGAAAGCAAATTGTCTTATATAAAGACGAAAGTCCTTAAATAAATAAAAAGAAGAAAAAACTACAACAAAATACTTTTGAGATATCCTAATTGTTAACTAAACTATTAGGATTTCAGTACAGAGAACAGGTTTTACCGATTACATGAGAAAAGAGCAGAGATCGCTCTTGAAATTACAGCAAGTTAGATAGGATACCTAGCTCTGTCCTAATAGTAATTTTAATACAAGTAATAAATATTGATAGAAAAACGAAAATGATAATTTCTTCTATAACAACTACGGCAAATTCAAAACCTGCACATTTTCTTAAGATCTACAGCTTTTGTTTACAATGTTACAAACAGTTTATCTGTGTTAAAACGTTCTGCGTAAATCAGTCGACGTTGAAAGAAATAAAAGGAAAATAAAATTATTCATATAACAGAAATTGCTCGTTAAATCATAAACGAGGTGGTGCTCCACAAACTTAATTTTGACGCGGCCAAAAATTAAACTTACTTAAGTTCGTATTGAATTTGAAGGTAAACAATTAAAAATGAGTTCTATTACCAAGGAGATAACGACAGTGGCGGGCTCCTCAAAGTTCTGTGTAACTTGGTGGGTCTCGAGCTGTCATCTGAGAGGCGCGCGTGCGCTTTATGACATGACATGTCGGTGTTTCCAACATTGTGACAGACGAGTTAATTCGAACTGCCCAAGCACTTCACCGTGGAGTTTGGGGTCCGGTGGAGAGAACTTAAGTTATCTGTGGTATAGTTAGTTACTAAGTTTTCAGTTTGAATAAATACTTTCGCTAAATTACTTACATTTTCACATCTATTTAGGAAGTTTTCTTTTCATATTTTGTTTTGCCCAATTCAATCCCCAAACTCCCGTCAGGCTATTGACGTGAACCCATGCCTAACAAATGCATAAATATCCTTCTTCAGATAACAGGACCGTTATTATTGTTAAGAAAAATGCCTCATCACACTTATATTATAAATGCGAAAGTTTATGTGTATGTGTGTATATTTGTTGCTTCTTCACGCTGCAACGGATGGATGGATTTGGACGAAATTCGGCATACAGATAGTTAATAACCTGGATTAACACATAGGATACTCTTTTATCCCGATATTCCCACGGAAACGGGAACCACGCGGGGCACGAAAGCAAATTCCATAATTTAAAAATGAATATCAATGTCTTACGTTCCAAAATCAAAAACAAAAATTTCGAAAATTTTTCGTTCCATTTCCATTCAATTAACTTCGATAAATCTTTGCTAAGTTGGTGTGCTACTGAGTTTCTGCAACCATCACGGGATACGGGAGTTCTAAACGGGAGTTATAAACAATTATATAAATCATGAAATACTTAATTTAAACAAAAAGATAAATTTTTGGATAATGTTGTTTTCAAATCTACAGTAGTTTGTTAGTTGGATAGCTTTGTTAATAGTTAGTATGATACATTAATCATCGCTTAAGATAAGATCAAAGAAGAATGACGTTTGGAAATTGGTCCATAGCATAATTCTTCTACCACGCGGATCCGATCTGGGGGCCTACCACGAACCACGTTCGACGTGTTGCCTCCCTGTCACACTTACGCATGAATTTACAAGTACGACAGAGAGGCAACACGCCGAACATGGTTCGTGGTAGACCCTCTGGTTAGATGTTAATTTACTGCCAACCAATCTGCCTGCTTTCAGAAGCAAGTAGTTTCATATCAAATAGAAGCTTCGCTCTAAATTCCATCAATTAAACGTATTAGATAACTAGCTACGATAATATTAATTGAAAAACCAAATAGCTGCATAAGTCACGATCAACAAAGTGAAAACATAAATTACGTTAACGTTTGTGTTTACATGTTTCCACTGACCCATTTCACGAAATTAACATTTCTCGTAAAACATGCCCACGCTTGTACTGATAAGGATCACGCTTGACTGGCTGTTGATTAAATTAACAAATTTCTTTTCATCTCCCAGCGAGAATAGATTAAAGGTTGTCTCACACTAACCAACAAAATCGCACTCTACTACAGTGTACTCGGTTTGTTTGGTAGTAGAAATTGTTCTTTACCGTCTAGTGGTTAAGATCACCGGTTTAGACCCAGAGGTCCCGGGTTCAATTCCCAGCGGGGGGTACATGTTTGTGTACTCGGTTTGGTTGGTGGTAGGGCTTGTTTGTCCGCATGGCTAGCTACCACCATGTTATCTAAATATGTCGCCATAACATCAATGTTTGTAGAATTGTTGTGTTCCGGCAGCTGGAGATAAGATAGCCAGTGCCTCAGTAGTTAAGTAAGAGTTACCTGTAAGATATTTAAAAAATTTGGTTATCCACTACCAACTTATTAAAGGCTGTGTTTGAGCGCCATAACATTATTAGCATTGTTACGTTTCAGCAGTTATAGATGAGGTAGCAAATTCCTGCACATTCGACTTTATCTCACTTAGCATCAGATGAGTTATAAAGTAAGGCACTTCCCCGTTGCGAAATATAGGTTGCGGTCTTAAAGACGCGTTCGCATCGCCGTAAAAAGTTACAATGTGTCAAGCGAACAGAATTCTAACTGGCTGTAACCGTCTTATGTGAGCCGTTCCTAAGGCAGCTATTTATTTAGTCATTGTCGATTCGTGGGTATGGACTTTTTACGATATTTTTATGACGCTGTCAAATTGTTTGAATTCTACCATGTGCTTGTGAATTAGCTGCTAATGAAGCTTATTTATAATGTCGGACAACATGACGTTTAGGATTTAATTTTGTTATCAATTAGTTTTTATCTTCTTTGTTTATTGTTTTGCATATGGGAGCTTTAGCAAATCTGTGTCTCTAAAAGTAAAACGTATTATGTACATATAATTTCTATATAGAAGTCTGAAGAGAAAGAGAAGAAATAGCTTTATAAGGTCAGGTTTGTTTGTTGTCAAATATATTTTAAGTGGTCTAGATTTTTTATCAAATAAGTAAGGAACCCTTTATCAAGCAACAATACTTTCAAATAGAATGGGGTACTTGCAGCTTGGCCCCATGGCCCCCATATTTGTTCCCAAAAGTTTCGTCTCAAATAGTTTTCGTGCAGTCTTCTGCGTGCTCAAATATTTTACGCAAACACATACATTTATTGTAGTTGCCGCATTGTGTTCCCGTGTCAAATAATCCGGTCGCGACGACCCAGATTTAGGTGTAAATTGTCAACATGGGCTGTGACGCGGTTTTGACCCCACATCTCATAATAGTAGGTCGACAATTTCCGCGTTGAAGACCACACACGCATCGGCTGTATTGAGTTGCGTTACATCGAAATTACTTGCCGATAAATCTCTTTTGACATATTTTGGGATGTCAAATTGTTTCACCCTATTTGGTGATATGGTATATTTTTGAGAAAGTTACTGATGTAGACCGCCTTTATAGCGTAACTGGATTTTAGGGGCGACGAGAAACTTAAAACAAAACAGAAAAAACATCACAAAACCGGTCGTTATGGGAATCCTTGGGGCAGGTCTTTTCCAGCAGTTGACTTAAACTTAGGTTTGTCGCCGCCCCCTAAGGATAGCAAGCGTTTCCAATCTTCTACAAACTCTCCAAGAAGTACTCTGAAAGTCCGAGTACCTGAAATTAATAAGTTAATTAGTGTTACTAAGTGCCAAAAGGTTACTTTATAGTCTTTAAAAAAAAGCTGTGCCTGCAAATTTATCCTCTTGGATATATGTTATATGTGAAATATGTTATATATGAGTGGAGCTAGAATTTCGACAGATGAGAGCCTACCGAAAGAATGCAATAGTAAAATCGGTTTGATATTTTTACGAAAAACAAAGAGAAAGATTTTTTAATGAGACTAATCTGTTAGAAAAATGTTAGGATAGGTCATTTCTATTTTAATGTATACTGCCGAAACAAAAAAGAATCCAAAAATCAAACAGATTGACCTACATCAGACGTTGTCTATGAAAAATGTATCAATAAATTCGTGAGCTAATGATCTCAAGCCGCCTCGCATATTTTATAAACAATTTAAATATTAGATTAGGTGACATCATTCTCGAGTCAGAGGTCGGCAACCTGTTTTGATATTATAAAAGGATTTAAATGTCTGCGAAAAGGTATTGAGATCGAGAAAAAATTTAAATCCGACATCTTAATGCGTTTAGAAAATACAGAATCTATTTCAACCTATGACTCTTCTCACTGTAATTTCAAACGAATGTCTCGAATTCTTTATATATTTATGAATATTTTGAAATAATATACCTAAACATCTAATTTTATTTTTATAAGACACAACTTTCTTAATGTTATACAAATAAATAAAAAAAATGGTTTACTAATCTCTAATTAATATTATAATTCGTCTTTTCTGAATAATATACTAAATAATATGACGTTGATCCATAAAATAAATATTTTATATTTTATTACATCAAAGGCCATAGAAATTTCTTTTACAAATGAGCTAATAATGAGGCATTCATTGGACAGTTGCTAAAGTAACAATTTTGTCTTTATTTCACAAATTCACTTGTACTTCAAATTTAGAGATACTATTATTTCTTAAACAAGTACACAGCATGAGAAAACTGAAACTATAAGAGATAAAGAAATAAAGTCCCAAGACACTATGTCGTCAAGACTACATAATCAAATATTATATACTTTTTTACACAAACATGACCATAATAAATTCGTCCCCACTAAACCCCCCTTTAAGAGAGTTAGCACACCCCTCCCTTCCGTTCTTCTTTTATTGGTTAAAAGTTTGGGAGAGAGTCTTTTACAGAAGGTAACCAAAAAGAGAATGGTAAACAAAGTGTTTTGAGATTTGCGCCATTTTTAATTTGGGTTTTTTGCCAAGAGACTTTGTGAGTTAGAAGACTGTTCAATTTTCACAAAATATAAAAATTATCTAATAACACAAATTATCTTTAATCTAAATTTTTTTGAATTGCTAATCAAAAGCGGTGAAAAAATTCAGTGCTTACGTCATCCCGGTAGCATAACGGTCAGTGCAGGCACCCAGAATGCGGAAGACCTAAGTCCGATTCCTGGCTAGGTCGGGTAGGCATTTAATTTTTTAACTGTATTTTATAAATATTTAATCTTTACTCTTTTCTCCAATATGTACGTATCCTAACAACCGATTTCACATACGTCAAGGAAACTCACTTCTGGTTCGGAGCTCGTAAAATTATTTCCATACGTTTCTAACCGCAATCTTACTTTCTTACAGTCGTAAACTTAGGAAACAACGCTTCGTATATTGTCTTGCTTTTCTATGGTGCTCGTTCGAAAGGCCTATATAATGCTTGCGCTTTCAAAATTTCTTGTAGGACAATCATTATTATTTTACTGGTCTCGTCGGTCGTCACTGTACTAACCTGTGAGCCAGCAGACTCGTATGCTTATAAATAAAATAAATAAAAAAATACACTAAAGTTTAGTTGTTTATGTTGGCAATACATATATTTTTTTAACATAAGCTTTATCTGTCTAATTAGGTTTGTTGTTACTTAGCTGTTATGTGTTGGTAGCTCGCAGTTACGTTTGCATCTCATTTATGATCTAGTAAAATTTTATGTTTATTTTGTCATAGGTATATCTAATACCTTTAAACGAGCAATTCTTGTGTATATATACACTTTTTATCAACTGCAAAAATTTTGACAAAACATCTAACTATATCAGAGAAATAAGGCCCTAGCATTTAAAAAAAATTCAGGCTAGTTTTTTTTTTTTTACTTTTCATGACACAAAAATTGTAATATTTTTAGAGCGGCCTCTCTGTCGGCTCTTTTGAATGAAATTAGGTGCACGTGTAAGCGGTGAAGGCATTGCGGCCTCTCTGTTTCGGCTCCTATGAAATGAAACTACCGAAAGTGCTTTATTTTTCTTTTTAATCGAAATGTCTTTTGGCGTTTTTCTTGAAAACTAGCGTATAAAAATTTGTTTACATCAGCTATAAGCAAAATCTAGCTTTGGATAATAAAAACGAGATTCTCTTGATTGAGTGTCTGCACTCAACAAATTAGAATCTCGGCAACAATTTGAAACACCTTAAAAGGTAAAGCTTTGGTCTTGGTCACGTCTCCTCTCCGCACTTGCTACGCACGTAAATGGGCACCAGTTAACCGGAGATTAAAGTTTAATCGATGTCGGTGAGAGCCGACGCGACCGACGGCGACGTGGGGAAATAGTCCGTTCTGACCGCGCCGGGTCACACACTGGCGTTTATGGGAGGTGCGGCCCGAGGGTTAAGGGAGAAGCGTTGAGATAGATGGCTAACTGCCTTTAAGATTTATCCGTCGTGCTGTGAATAAAGATACAATAGAGTTTTATTTTATTTAGTGTACTGATCAATTCTCGGCACATATGAGTGGTTAACAGCAAAAGTTGAGCAGGGGTCGACCGCCTAATTCTTTCGCTTTCGATCGCTTTGAAGGCGAGGCGAGGAGGAGGCGTCATCTTGTCATTTCGAAAGCAATATCGAAAGCTATAGGCTATAGCTTTCGATATTATTCGATATTATATTTCGATATTATATTAGGAAGCGAGGCGAGGGCCTCGCCTTCAAAGTGATCGAAAGCGAGAGAGTTAGGCGGTTGGGGGGCAGTTTATTTTCCAATAACATATTTATTACATAAATACTTATTTGCAAGTTTTGCAAGTTATACAATAATTTTTCGGCCAATTTAGTCACCCATCAAATCCGTGAGGTTTTTACTAACTAGAACGTGTTCCTAATATAGTTGTACACTGGAAAGTCACCAATAAGTGATAGAGTTGTCGTTCATCAGGTGAAATGGAGGTCAGAAACTTCTGTGTCGTAAAAAACAACAGTTTAAAATCAAAAATCATTTATTCAGTTTAGGCTCCAAATAGCTCATGTGAATGTCACTATGCCATCAGTACATGCGTAAGCATAATCATGATTGATCAATTTATTTATTTTCCTTTTCTTAAGATTTGATTTGTAATTTGTTTCAGGTAATTTAAAAGGACTTATAATTAAATCATCATGGTACATGCAACTGTGCCGTAATTTCAGATACTCAAAAAAAACTTGGTAAGAATCTTGTCAATAATTAATGCAAGTGATTATAATGAGACTTTTAAAAAAATGTGTAAGTAAAAACTTTGAAACTTTTGTGAGTAAAATATTTGAAAAATATATTAAGACAACATCACTCACATACATTGTTCTGATCCCAAGGCAAGTAGCTAGAGCACTCGTTTTATGGAAATCAGAAACAATGACGGTACAACAACCACCCAGACCCGACACAATATCGAAAAGTTCGTTTTCGACATTGACCCGACCGGGAATCGAACCCGGGACCTCATTTAAAACACATACACATAAAAGTTTCATTAAAATTGGCTTGTTGGTTTGAAGGAGTTAGGACTTTAAAGTTTGTATGGGATACCGAAATGTTTTTAGCCCTGAATTTCTAAAAAAAATATTTAAAAAAATTTAAATTAAAAAAAATGTTTTATTTCTTTAAACTGTATTATATTAGACAACGTAATAGTTTAAATTAAAATGTTAATGACGGTAGTTGTTGACATTGAATGGGCGCCTTTGGCTTTCAAAGTAAAAAGTGTTGAATAATTTCGGCGGGCTGGTTAGAACCACGATAGCTCAATTGGAAGAGCACCTGACCCGGAATGTCAGAAGGGTGCAGGTTCAAATCCTGCTCGTGGAAATTTTTTCAACATTTGTGTTTTAATAAATATAAATTGTTTAATATAATTGTTAAATTAATACTCTCGCAACAGCTTGTAACTTGCGCGCTAACCTGACGTCGATCGGAGCGCACTTTTGTTTCGCAAATTAACTGAGCAATGTTGAAAACAATTAGCAATCGCCTAATTAGATGCTACTGCACGAAAGTGCTTCCGATTTAACAGATCTAGCCTCCGCGAACGGTGGGAAAAAAGACAACGAAGCTATATTTCTTGGGCCTTAACGAAGCGGAAAAGGGGGAATTGTCGTGAGGGCTTTAATGAACGACCTGAAAGATATTGAACTTGGACCCGACAAATAATTGAGGATGAAATTGGTGCTTATTGTTCATGTTTTAAAGATGAGTTTGGTTGTGGCTATTTATTAGTGTTTCCAATAGGAAGGCTGTTTATATACTTAGGTACTCTTTAATCTACGGCATAGAGTTATTAGGTTAATTTTAGGCCTGTAAAATAATTATAATTATGGTAATCTTATCACGAACTTACTTCGAATGTGTCATCTCGAGCTACTCGGTGTCTTGGAAGGCACATAAAGCCGGGGCGTCCTGGCTGCATTAGCAGTCGTTAACAACCACAAATCCGCACTGGGCCCTCGTGTTGGTTTATGTCCCGTTCTCAATATACATGCTTAGGGAAGTCTGGTGCCCCAGCAGAGGGGACATAAAATGATCTGGTGATGATGTGATTATATGTGACATAGAAAAATTACAGAAGCGGACAGTGAAGAATAAAATTATGAATAAAACATAAGTACTTATTGAGAACAGTAATGTAAAACACGGTATCATCATAGCATATCTAGCCTTACAAGGCTATGCAAATAGATGGTTACTAATTAAATTAATGCAATGTTGACTATTCCTTACTTCCTCAACACATGATCGTACATTGATATAAAACAGCGTGTGTTCAAGAATCAGGTATGGACCCTCTGTTTGACCGGTTGACAGGCCGCGATAAAACCTTTTCAATCCTTCCGCAGTCTGACTAAGTAGACAATTATCGGCAGGCTTTTTATCGATCGTTAAAATATTGTAAAATGCCCTATCATAAAAGGACACTTTCCTTCACAAATGAAACAACAAAATATTAAGAACAATAACAACATGTTGGTTAAGGTAATACAGTTTGTAACTCATTGAAGATAGACTTACACGGCTTGTTATGAATTTTATAGTGCTTAATAGACCATAACGCGTGTCAGTATTGACTTAAAGTTCAGGGTATGCTTAAAAAGGTATGACCTATGATAAAAGTGCGATACCTTTGCTAAATAGTTTGCGCAAAACTTCGTACGACATATTATTTTAAAAGTAACGCGAAATATTAAGTTTAAACCTGAATACCTATCAATTTTAGCGATGACGTTATTACCTACAATGATGGAGGCCTCTGCTCAGCAGCGGGATAGCATATAGGCTACTTACTTTATTTTTAAATCATATTTTTTTGTTTATAAAATTAAATTAAATGAAAAATATTTGTCTGTGTCACAAATACAGGAATGGTAGAATTCATATATATTTTTTAATTATTTATGTAAAACTTCTGCAAATCTAGATTACATGGCGGACTTAATGCCTAACCATAAAGTGGTGCAGAAATGACATAGTAGCTGCAATTTAGAGCGATAAAAATTTACAAAGTGAAGTATTATTGAAAATATATACAAAAATATTAATAAAATATATGATATAAATTGACACTCGTATATAATTTCGTATCTATAACCGGTCACTGGTAGCTACTGTTAGAAAGCGGTTGACGCGATTGCAATGCAACCTTTTCAATACTTACTTCCTACGTTGGTGCGGGTTCTGATGCACTGACTTGTATTTATATGAGGGCCTTTTTATGTAACGACCTGCAGGTCATGCGAAGACCGCCACTTGAAATATCGCGTCGCTTAGTGTCAAAGGGTTTTAACTAAAACGATTACCCGTCTTTACGAGTATATATAAAGTTCACATTTAATATGCGTTTTAGTCCTTTTAAGTAACACTAACGGTTCAAGGGTTCCTATGCGATAGTATTATTTAGTAGCTACTCATTAACAGCTCTTGCTAATTCTAACGTTAGATTTTAATCATCATCATCTCCAGGTAATTTTTATAAATGGAAATACTACAAGGGAAACGGATCATAAACCACCACCCGGGCCCAGTGTGTATATGTGGTTCATCATCACATCATCACCAACAGCTCAATTTATATCTCCACTGCTGGGGCACGACGGCACGACCCTTCACTATTGATGGAAAGGAATAACTGGCCATTAACGACTACGTGGGCCCAGTACGGATTGGTGGTTGTTAACGACTGCTAATGCGGCCGGGACCAACGGCTTCATATTTAAACAAAGAAATTTAAGAAAAACGCGGATGTCTTTTTACATGTTTTTTTTTTCGCAGTCGGTAAACAACCAGAATAAGGCTTGTATACGTAATAGGGACCCCGTTAGTGTTGTGTGTGGCGGTAGTTGGTAAAATAATGTGACGGTGGATGAAGACTCTGCCGCGCAAACGGAGGCGCAACATCGCGACAGCAGTCAGCCCGTGACCACGGCCGTTGTAACTCGGTCGAAACGTCGGGTACAAAGAAGGTATGATAACCTTTTTACTAATTAGTTTGCGTTAATACCCGTTTAAATTTCTTTTATATTTTTATTTTTCCGAAGTATGAAGGAGCTGGAGTTATATAGGTGATCGAGATGATGATTTACTTCAGCAATCGAAGACCGGGCACTTTAAACACTGCGTCATCGAGCATTGGTGGCTATAATCTTTCAATTTGCTATTGTTCATTGTGGGAAGGCCTCGAACCAGATAGACATTCTATGGACTGATGATGATGATGATGATGATGATGATGATGATGATGATGATGATGATGATGATGATGATGATGATGATGATCTCAATCGCTCCCCGTGAGTGTTGTAGAACTGAGTGTTGTGTTGTAGAACTACTAAGAGACCATTTCAGAAGATGGGCAGCAGCGTCTATAAGTGATTACTTTCACCTTATTGCGATCGCCAACCCTCCAGCCAAGCGTGGTAATTATGGTGATTTCCCCTCATAGTGATGCACACCACATCTTTGACTTGCTGAGATGATGATGATGATGATGATGAGGATGATGATGCGTGATCGTGAGAAAATAAAATAACAAAGCAATCGCCAATCACTTGTTTCAGTAAAGGTTTTTTTATCACAAATAATCTGACTTCTCTCGTTTGACAGTTGATCCCACGTCGTACAGGTCAAACAATTCACTGGTCAGCTTTCGAACCCTAGACCGGCTGCTCGAGAGTAAGTTTAATTGCAACGCTAATACGGGTTTCGTGGCCCTAATGAAGATTCAGACGACCTCTGCGTGCTTTCTATAGCCTTAAGGCTTACTTGAAAGCAAGAGTGACTTATTGATCGACCACTTCATCGGGTCATTACGTTTGGTATTAATATATCTTGTGTCGTTTGGGCGATTTGAGGTGAGAGCCTAGAGAGTTACGCTTTAAGTATTCTTTTGAAACGTTCTTTTAATATAGAATGACAACTTATTTAATAAACAGTTTGACAAAGATAAAATAATATTAAACAATTGTAACATCTAATGAAAATAGTAGTCTAGACGGAATCTTTGCGGGAACTATACCACCAGTTCTTATATAACCTACATATTATCTATACTAATATTATAGAGAGGAAATCTTTGTATTTTTGTGTGTATGTATGTAAGTTTGCAACGAATGAACTCAAAAACTACTAGACCGATTTAAAAAATTCTTACACTATTATAATGCTACATTAGCGCTGAGTAACATAGGCTATATATTTAAAAAAAACTAAAAACAACAACTTAATTTTCCAATACAAAATGATTTGTTGGTTTTGTTGTCATGGAAACCATTGATATAATATTTAACTCAATGATGGAAACTGTCAAAGCGGTACGAAGTCCGCCGGGTCAGCTAGTGTTATAATAAAGTTAACTTAAAAATAAAGTTTCTTACTTTTTAATATAACGTTTGTACCTCTTTTAAGATGAGATATCTCGTAAATAAAATAGGTTAAATTTTCAAATAAACATTTTCCAAAATCCTATCACAGTTTGAGTACACTTTTTGTTACATAGAATTAGCAGTTACATGACTTTGTGTCAATTTTGGATTACGTAATAATGTCGGAAGGACAAAAAATTTTCAGAAATTCCTTTTGAAGTTTTTTTATTTCTATAACAATCAAGTGTAAAAGAGACAATTATTATTAAAAATTTTTTTTTAATTTATTTTAAAGCTTACGCATAAGGCATTCCATACACGCTAAGGCCAAAGCACCACACATCCAGATCAACAAACATAAGTCAATAATGAAACTAGAAGTCGGCGCGGTTCAAGAAGATCCACCTGAGTCAGCGGGAGGCACTTTCTACATACAACCTTACTACGGCCTTGGAAGTAAGAGTGCTCAACTTTGTGCCGACACTTTCTTAATGTTATAATAACTATGTTAAGTTATATATATGTTATAATTTACTAGTTGGCATCCAGTAATTGAAATTCGACCGTAGTTCACAAAATATACAATGTTTATAGAATGTAATGTAACACATAATTATAGATAATATTATATTTCAGGACTCCTTCCCCTTATAAATTTTAATTGTACCAAATCTTACATTCATCCGTGTGTGCAAGAAGTTTTCTCTTGTTTAAAAGAATACGAGTTTCTTTATTAAATATATTATAAGCTAGTTATTTTCTCCGAGAAACGCTGCAACCATCATTTTGTGCTTTATGTGACAGTATTTGTCTAAGTTCGTATTTCTGGAACTAATTCAGTTTTTTATAACTCCGTCAACGTTGTATTTGATACTATCGCGGCTTATTACGCCTATCTCGGGGATCTAAGAATTTAATACTGTAACCAATGAAGCTATTATTGTTGGCTTGCTTTCGTTAAGCACCTTGGTCTTTATAATTAAACGAGAAAAGCAACCATGATTTCGAGATAACAACCACAGTGTAGGTTTTATCAGTACTTCATGAAAGTTCATCTTGAAAACTGTCGTACGCAAGTACAAACGCTTGCAAATCAACCTATCCAAAAGTGTCAAATTTCTTCAATAAATGTTCAACCATATGTCATAAGGTTTAAATTTCAAAGTCTATGTAGGAATATTTATAAAATACAGTGAAAAAATTAAACGCCCACCCGACCCAGCCAGGGATCGAACCTGGGTCTTCCGCAATCCAGGCGGTTGCACTGACCGTTATGCTACCGGGAAGGCTGACGTAAGCGCTGGATTTTGTCACTGCTTTTTAATTTAAAATTTTACTTTTTATTTTTAAGTGCTGTATTTTAATTGTTGCGCTGAAGCTGAATTAAATATTTATAAAATAATATTTTGTTTATAAAATTTTAAAAATTAAAAAGAAGTGACAAAATTCAGCGCCTACTTCCCTTGCCGGTAGCATAACGGTCAGTGCAGCCGCGATTTCTGGCTGGGTTGGGTGGGCTAATTGTTTCACTGTATTTTATAAATATTTAATCCAGCTTCAGTGCAGCAATTAGCATTTAAAATAAAAAGTAAAATTTATCTATGTAGGAAATTTGACCGTTTATGGTTGTCTGATGTGCAGGCGTGTGTACAGTCAAAGAGATTTTTAAAGCTTATTTATTTAAATATTTATAGACATTTTTTTACTTTACAAACACTGGAGAGCAACCATTATTGATTATCTCATTAAACATTTACTAGTAAGATTTAAATTGATTTTGAGAAATTTTAGTACATTAGTACCTAATGTAAGGATATTACGTCCAGTAAATAGTAATAATTAAATTAAATTAGTATGCTTAGCAATTAATACCTATAAATCGAAACGCGTGACCGCAACACTGTTGAGTCTACTGCATAAAAAATGCATTGAGTTTTCTGAAAATGAAAAACTAGCTACCGTGTTAGTCAATTATACTGTGGCACTAATAAGGTATTCACTTCTGTTTCTTTTCAAGAGACAACTTCTTCTGAATTTAGTGACCCATCAGATATACAATAAATTTTCCAATCGAATCGATACTACAGCTCCACTTCGACAGTTGACGAGTAAACTACCATACCAGTTCTTAATTGATTCGAGATAGAATCGATGAAATCAATTTCATTTACATCGACTTCTCTAGGAAAATTTTAAAGCTTTTCTGTTCGTTGAAACGACTTTGGTGTTTATGTGCTTTGTCATATTAAACGATGACCAACTTTTTGATTGGGACTAACATTGAAATGAAACAACTTTTACGGATCTACTAGCATTTATTTTATACACAAGAATACATTAGGGACGAACATGCCGATAATGAAATCATTAGTAACTAAATACCATACTGACGGATTGTTTCACTTATGTCCTTGAATAACATCCATGAAAGCTAATAGAAACAGTTTTGAAAATAATAATATTTTTATTATGATTGACGTTTATGTAATTTTATTAATCTACAATTTCATCGTCAATTTGCAAAAGACTCAAAGCTGTATTTAATTATTTCCACATAAAAAGGTAAATAAGTTATAAAAATATTATAAAGTTTTTTAAATAACAATTTAGGCAAACCTTAAATCAAGAAGGAGCCCTTATAGTAAATAGTAAAATTGGACTACAGCTCACCAAAGTGGGCCATAGTGGGTCACCGAAACCATAGCTTACCATACCTTTTGACATACCAAAGTGCTCAAAATAATTTAACTCATGACACCCATTAAGGACTATTGCAAAAGTTACGAGTTGAAGTTTTTAAATCTAGGCACAGCCGCTAATAAAACCTGAAAATAGGTCAGAGGTTATTGCCCTTAGGCCAGTATACATCGGTCGTAAACATTTTCCTCTCGAACTATCGTGTGCCAGAGATGCGGCTTATAAAAAGCCGAGCTGTAAATTGCCATAAAATTAACATGAAATTACAATTTACATGTCGAAGGTGGAGTAACGAATGAGCATCGGGTGAGCCGAAGATTAGCCACTAAACCAATATAATAACGTTGTTGTATCTGTTTCAATTAAAGGTTTTGAAGATGTCTATTTTTAACTTGTAACGTTATTTTTAATCAATGTACGTGCTAAAAATAAAACATACTCTTATAGTTTCTTAATAAATTATGAGTATCTAAATTTAATAAACATTTGTATTGTATTGTATTATATTCAGCTGTCATGTACACAAAATTGAGGTCTTATATAAATTGTTAGTAAGTTAAGTTACATGAGCCCTGTAAGGGCATAGCAAGATTAGAATTAGAATAAAATTTACTTAAATCTAGGTAGGTATTACAATTATCTGAGATTTGTTATTAATGTTATCACAAAAATATACTAGGGTGATGCCCGTGACTTTTTCTGTATTAACTCCCGTGTCTTATGATCACGGAGTAATTATATAAATCTTTTTGTTAGTGGTTGTGGTATAGTACCTACTTACTTCTATATCTATAGTCTAACTTCTAGCCTGTAGGCCTGAGATTTTCGTAATAGTATTTTGCTATACATTCTAGAAATCTATTCTATTACTATACCAACATTTTGCATTCATGTAGTCAATTCGTACGCAAAATAAAACTGGTACAGATCGATCACTTCTTTAGCAATGTTTTAATATGAATAAGAAATAAATCTGTATATTTAACGTAACAGATCAATGGCACGCTTGTTACAAGCCCACTAATTGATGGAAAGACACGCGTTTCAACTTTTAATGTGGAAATGAATGAATAATACTACTATAATAATACAACTCTGAATGACAAATTTATGATACCAGCCAATAAACTAACACTTTACTAAGTACACAAGCGACTGGGCGCGGCTTTGCCCGCGTGCAGTCGGTGCTAGAAAAGTTATTCAGCATCCAACAAATATTTATTAAAAAGTAGACTATGGTAAGGACTTGTAAACTATCACTGTGCAGAAAATCACATTGACCCATTACCCCATTTTGAGGCGGAAGATGAACAATCAAACATACTTTTGCATTTATCAGATTAGGCAGGCATTTTTCTTATAATTATTTTATTATAGTTGTCTTGTCCCAAACATATGCAGAACAACTTATAAACCACAACAGGAAAACCGTACGTATTTTCCACAACTCGTGGCAGATCCATATAGTACATGAATACTTTACTTTTATATATTTTATGTATAAAAACAACTTTAGAAACTGATATAATTTTATTCGTATCTTAGTATTCAATACGTGTAGAGATGTACCGTTTACGTAAATCAAACCAGCGATGACTCATTGTTTGAATTCGAATTATTCAAATTCAAATTATTAATTCGAACGCTCATAATCGGATTTGAACAAATCGTGCCCATACCGGTCTAATTTTAAAATCGTTTATCGATTCTCGATTGTAAGCCGCGAGAAATTTTAAGAATAATATTGAAATCTAACGGAAAATAACGATTCAGCTCTGTGACAGCAATAAGCAGGCACCTTATTTAAAGTTATGAGATGACTTTTGAAACAGTAAAGACCTCGGAATGTGTGAATCGAGGATTTCTTCCATCAAATACCTTATTAGAAGTTAAATGAGAATTATCGATTATAGATTATTGGGTTCGAAACGATTATTCGTTACGGAATTGTTGTTTTGTGATGTCACGAGACGATGTAGCTAAAATTGTGTCACACCTACGCGATGGTAATAATGCTTATGTTTTGACTACTTGAGATTATCGTGTGGAACTCGGAATGTTCTTGATTGTTATATTATGATGGCGGAATGTTAATTAGATTGTTAGGCGATTCTCAACCGTATTGCTTTTAAGTAAGACGGGCACAGTAGCACAGATGGGCACAGTAAAACAGCCACAATATACATATATTTTTGCAATTATTATTTTTATAGAATTATTTAGGGTAATTGTTTTGAATGTTTGCAAAACACATTTAACGTGAACCATTCAATAAGTGCGAGCGCAGTAGCCATACGCATACATCACGTAGAGATCATAATAATATAAAAATAATGAAGTTATGATTGTGATGGTTGCCTTAAAGAAATTTTATCAAGTTGATGAAGGATGTTGTTTTTATTGAATTTTTAAAGGCTTAGAAGTAAAGTACATGTACACACAAGGTGCACACGCATCCAATCAATCAATTAATTTAATTATACAAAGGTATTAATCGTTAGACTAGACTTTATAAGATCACCTAACATCTAGGTATTAATAAACCTTATTTACTCGTCCAAAGGTCGTAGTACATAATAGTTAATTACATACATACATCCATTAGGTACCTATATAAAAGCATACTTCTAATAATAATCGTAAAGAAACGGTTAAACTAAGCTTTAAGTAGCGTTTTATAATACGTTTTAAAGATAAATCGTTCATTCGTCTGGTAAGTGCTAATAACTACTAACTAGCCCACATTAAGTTAAATCCGATAACTGTTGGTTATTAAACTGAAAATGGTTTCGCAGTAGGAATTATCTCGGCCCATACTGCAGCTATAAAATTGCACTAATTCATATATATTACTGGTACGGTATTATAACAGAGATACCACTGACTTAACTTACTTATTTTAATGTAAATAGGGATTTGAAGGTAGATATTAAAACCTTTGAACCAAAAAATTTTCTTTAGTTGGTTTTGATAGCTGTGATAATAAATACGCAAGTAATTTAGGGACAGTTGATATAACTTCAATATTTAATTAAAATTTAATTATATAAAATGCACTGTTACGTTTTGTCACAAGTGTTTTTAATAGAAATTTGTAGTTACAAGTGAGTAAAATTACAATTATCCGGGAGTGAAGAAACGTTCGTTTTCACTATATAGCGCGGGAAAAAATTCTGCTGTCAGTAAGGTTTAGTGTCTTTGACACTGAATGTGGAGGGAGCGCGGGCGACCAATAAGCGACGAGGAACGAGGTGTGTCGATTTTGGATGACGTTTTGTGCTATAGACAACGGCATTTTAATAAGGCGCGCGTTACAATTATTATTAATAAAAGTTGTTTATTATTTTGTAATCTATTTAGTTTTAGAATATAAATATAAATATTGTACTTAAATATGTCTTATTTTATAAATATTTTGTGAATTTATTCATAATATACAAGTGGACCCGGCGGACTTCGTACCGCTTTGACAATTTCCATTAATTCCCGTGGGAATATCGGGATAAAAACTATCCTATGTGTTAATCCAGGTTATAAACTATCTGTATGCCGAATTTCATCCAAATCCATTTAGTAGTTTTTACGTGAAAGAGTAACAAAGATCCATTTATCCATACTTACAAACTTTCGCGTTTATAATATTAGTAGGATGTTACTCAGCGAAATGTAGCATTCTAATGGTGAAATCGGTCCGGTAGTTTTTGCGTTTATTCGTTGAAAACATACATACATACAAAAATACAAAGGTTTCCTCTTTATTGTATTAGTATAGATAAGTATGCGTATGTAGCACATAATATATGGCCAAGACTTGTTCTCTGCTCACCTGATGGTAGTCCGAGGATGGAAGCACACTTCACCCGGCATCCCCACTAATGAGGTATTGGCTATCTTATGTCTGACTGTCAGAACAAAACAAAATAATTAACATAAAATATATAAACTCTTAGCAGGAATTTAAACCCAGGATGTCTAGGTCTAAAACTAGTGGTTAACCCATGAGACCACAGTAAAAGTCGGACAAAAGAACGTGGGAAGGATCAAGACCCGCAATGAGATATTTCTACGCTGATTATGATTATAAGCAAAGATAAAGCCGAAGAAAAAAACAAAACCACCACACATAACCCTTGAAACATTGTGAAAAAACTAAGATGTCACTTTAATTTACTGATGACACAAAACACAAAGGATCAAGAAAACAACGTCAACGAAAAAAAAATCAACAAAACCGTTCCCATAAACAAAACGCTTGACAGTATTAAACGTAATGTCTGCCCGTATCGCACATCAAAAGTATTGTCTCAGCCCAAATAATTTATTACCCACGTTCGTAGCAAGTACACCAAATTGACTTCTGGTTTGTAAACCGTTGTAGCTTTAAGTGGCGTAATATTCAAATAATGGACTAGACTCCACACCGAAATTGTTCTATTAAATCAATACGTATCAAAAACTAACCTTAATCCGTAGTTGATAAGGTTTACAAATGCGTACGTCAAACAGTTTATACTTCACATTATTGAGTGATCTGCATTGTTTGAAACTGGTTCCTCGTTCAAGGGGTTGTAAGAAGTACCACTCTATTATATGTAATATGAATAATTGCATTAATGGCCCGAACTGTATCAGTTACGTTTGCTGGGGTCAAAACGATACCAGTTCGAGATTGAAACTTCCGATTGTGTTGTGGCGTGTAGATAAAATCTCTTTGCATAATACTTTGTTGTATATGTACAAATATTAACATATAAATATTTAGTTTATTAAATTAAATAAGACAAATTTGCATAAGCATTTTCTTTTTTAATGTTAAAGACCACACACGGTAACTAATTTGGTAAAATTTAAAAACATATTTAATTGATAAGAAATATATAAGTGGTAGCGTTAAGATTTTATCAAAAATTAATTGGCGATTGAATAATTATGATGTGGCTATTTTACAACTCGCAACACCTTGCGTTAATTTTATTATCATGTTCGTATGAAATCCTCTTTTCAAAACATTGTAATTAATTAAAAAACAGGTGACACTTTTGATTTCGAAAATGTGGTTTCATAAATCATTGAACTGTCTCTGTGGTCTGAGGTCCAGAGGTCCCGGCATCGTTTCCCAAGTTTAGTTGATGGTAGATGTTTCTTTAGAACGCCTGGCCAGCTACCACATTCGTTTCTGTCTATCGCTATAGCAAATTAAAAAAAAGATTTTACTTTTTTTCATCTAAACATTATTGCTATTTTATGTCAAAAATCGGAGCTAACGCACTATAGTACTTTCTGAAGCACGAAACAGCTCAATTTAATTAAAATTTGTAACTCATTTGAATGTGCAGTACTAAATCTTGATTAGCCTTCACGATTGCAACTCAAATGCCCTTAGACGTTGCGAATGACATTAAGACTAGCTGACCCGGCGGACTTCGTACCGCTTTGACAATTTCCATCATTCAGTTAAATATATATCAATGGTTTCCATGACAACAAAACAAAGAAATCATTTTGTATTGGAAAATTAAATTGTCGTTTTTGTATTTTATTTAATATATATTTTTTTAACATAGCCTATGTTACTCAGCGCTAATGTAGCATTCTAATGGTGAAAGAATTTTTTAAATCCAGTAGTTTTTGAGTTTATTCGTTGCAAACATACATACATACATACAAAAATACAAAGGTTTCCTATTTATATATTAGTATAGATTATGTTTTTGTGAAGCTTTGGTAACCGAACGGATAGGATGCTTGAGTTGAATGCGAGAAATCGTGGTTCAATCCCCATAGATCCATAAGACTACTGACGATGACGTGACCTTACACAAGCACATTAACTTTCTAGATGGGCTAAATGACTGTTACTGATAGCCAAGTGTTAATAGTGCATTCATGATAATCTTAAAAATAGACCCTCCTTTTTTATATTTACGGGTAAACACAGTGCCTTGATCTCACCTGATGTGAAGTGATGATAAGGCCAACAGGTGGAAGCGCACTTCACCCGGAATCCTCAACTACTGTGGCACTGGCTATTTATCTCTAGCTGCCGGAACACAACAATGCTACAAACATTGACGATATGGCGACATATTTAGGTAAGATGGTGGTAGCTAGCCAGGCGGACCAACTAAACCGAATACACAAACATGTACCCCCCGCTGAGAATTGAACCCAGGACCTTTGAGTCTAAACCGGTGGTCTTAACCACTAGACCACAGAGGTGGATAAGAAAAAAAGCCTTGTGTAAAAGCAGACACTATGTAACCCAAAATAGTTCAATAGCATTTCTCGAAATGTATTGATAACCGCGAAACCGTATCCAAGCGATGATTCTCTCGAGACATTAATTTGACGTGTACTTTTTTATGTACAAAATCGATTGATCTCCGTATGACGTCAATTCGATATGGATTTTTTGAGAAAAATGTGACGTACTCAATTTTGTATGGTATATGATTTGTATCGTGTAAAACATTTTAAAGAATCAGTGTGCCTTATATTATGTGATCGGGTAGCTTGCGTTGCAGTAAAAAGTTCATTTGTATTTTTTTAAACAAAAAAGAAAAAAACAGAAAAAAAAGGTAAAAAAAGAGAAATAAATATACTTACGTCATTGTTAATTCTATATTCAATTTTCTATTGTAATATTAATTTCAAAAGGTAAGATGTCAAATGTTACACATCATATGCGGCTACTGTAAGGCTCGTTCATTTTTTTTATTGAATTTTAGTCTTTTTCATTTTATCTTAAATATATATAAAAAATACTTAGAGCTTTCTTAAGTTAAAGTTTTTTTTCTATGGTAGTTGGTCGTAAGCCTGACTTTGGTTTATTAATCACAACTTTTATAGATAACTATTTTTATAGTCATAGGTACCATAAATACCTATTTGTAATATTTATTTTAGAAACTGTTACATCTACACCATTTGTGATGAACATAATCAAAAAATGAGAAAGGGTGTATCGTGAGAAAACGTGACAACTTAATAACAACAATAAATACTCATTAATAAGAAACATATATCGAGAAGTTACTGAAATATTGCCATAGCGAATTATACAACGTACGGTAGCTAACGAGACGCAGTGATCGACACTTGCGCAACTCGAATTTATTTGGGAAACCTAACATAATGGTAGAACATTTTTTGTGCTGGCAACAATGGTGCACAATGCTATTGTAGCGAAGTTTACCAACAAACGCATCGACAATGCGACGCGTGATTAATTCTATAAGTGCTCCCTTTTTGTCGTAAGTGGGTTTTGTGTTCTGAATGGGACATTTTTTTTTTAAATTTTATTCACAGTTGGACGTTACCGCTGAGGGTTACAGAGTTTACGATATGAAGTGTCGCTTCAGTATGTATGTATTTGCAGAAATGAGCTTTATTGGTTTTTTTTGGATTAATAAACAAACTTTTATCATGCATATAAATTACGTATTACAAAAAGCGCTTTCTAAAACACAAATATGTAGACGCATTTGTTGCACTCGGCAATATAGGTAAACAATAATAATAAAAAACTTACCAACGGCGATAACTATTAGTAAATTCAAGATTTAGAAAAATACTTAAGTAAGTACGAGTACTTTTATTTTGCAATGATTAATTTTATCAAGGAACTAAACATTGATGTTACAGAAATATATCCGCAACAACATTGCTAATAATATAGTTACCAAGAACGAATCAAAGCTATCCCACGCACCGATACATCGCGAATTAGTATAATACAAATACGTAGCTACATTCAATAACCCTTTCTGTAACAATCTCCATCTAACAAAGCTCCATGAAGCAATAATGATAAATATACATGCATTAGCTGCGATCGACCTACCGATGTAACCTAACCCTTTAAGGTAGATTGAGTTATATGTCATTGTGAAAATAGGAGCATTCGTGACTGATTCAAATCGGATCCAATCCATTGCTTTTATAAGCACGCAGAGAGAATGGTTGATGGATATGGAAACTGCCAGCAACAATCAGAACTGTGCCATAGACAAAATGTAAATGTGGCGTATGAAATATAATGAAATATTCAATTGTGTATTTTGTACTGGTATTTTAGTAGATTGATTTTATAAATTGTTGATTATATATTTTTTCTTTCTCTTTTGTCTGCAAGTGCTGAGGTTAATCAACTTTCGTAAAGGTCGGTCATCGGATGGGTGACTAAAAATGTTTCATCTCGAGCTTCTCCGTACTTCGGAAAGCATGAGAAACCGTTGGTCCCGGCTGCATTAGCAGTCGTTAACAACCACCAAGCCGCACTGGGCCCGCCGCATGGTGGTTTATGGCCCGTGTGTCTCTATCCATCTATAGGAAAGGCTCGTGCCCCACCAATGGGGACATAAAATGAGCTGATTATGATGATGATGATTTTAATTAAATCAGATCTTACTATTTTGAGGGATCGCTGAAAATTGGTATGTGCTATTTGATTTGTTAAATAAAACTTTTAACGTTAATTGCACACATGCAAATGTAAAGAGTATTACATATTATTTCCAATCCCATCTTAATGTTATTGTTTATAATAATGTGTGTATAACTTGTGATGATATAAAGGTTATCATTAGAATATGTACAAGCCATTTCTTGTACATATTCTTTTTATTAATTATTTATTAAGAACAGAGCAAGAAGCACATAAGTTAAAATAGCAATAAAGGAGTAATAAAGGACAATTGACATTTTGGTAAAACATGTTTGTTGAAGAATATCAAGCACAGTATTAAGCTTAAAAACTACATCCAAGAAATATTAGTTGACTGCATCACTTAAACCTATGTAGTTGTAGATCTCAAATTCTTTCTTACCAGTTAACATTACTTGATTTGGAGCTAGTTTCAAGATAAACGCATGGAAATACGAAGTTATTGGTGGATTATTATAATCTAGGCCATAAGTCGTTCGTAAACATAATAAATGTCGAAAGTAGTACAACATTCAGCAAATAAATAATTCATACATAATTCATTGAATACATTAGGAATGCAAGTTGAAGTAAGAATGTGAAGTAGCAACTGCTATTGTAAAAATTATGTACAATTTTAAATAAAAGAAGTATATAAACAGGATTATTTTAAAATAAAAACATGGAAAGTTTTCTTCAAAAAAGATCGCACCATAATCTTATTTCAAAATTCTACATAGCTACCTAAGATAAGCTTCCGTCAAAAATTTAAATCATTAGTCACTTTAAGAATTTGAACGTCAATTGAACAAAAACAGTCGAAACAAATTGAATATTCCCACATGCGAAGGTGAAAATCTGAGGGTAAATACGGGATCAAGCAACATTATAAATGATCATGATTATGCTATTGAATTTTGAGACTTAAATGTTAAATGTATTAGTGAAGGATTTGTTTGAAAGCAAGTGACTGACGACATGGCAGAAGCTATTAAAGTGTACAATCAAAATGCAGTTGTGTGTGCTCTCGTCAAAGGGACGGCCGATCCACATGTGTTCTCATTGATTAATGATGTGACTCCTGAACTATTATCACCGGAGAGTGAAGGAAGCGGGACAATTGTTAGGATAATGCAAGGTCGTGACAAAAAAATAAACGAATCTCTCCATGTGGATTAGGAAGTAAATTTAAATTTAGTGTCATCCTTATCTTGTAGTCTTAAGGTTTAAATTGCAGGAAGTGATGATATTTTCTGTAGCAAAACGCAATGAACTTTCGGTGCTAATAAAAAGTTGACTAATGATTCTGGTTTGGTATCAAAAATTCATTGTTTTTTTTCTTGGTAGGGCGACTTGTTTTGTTACACTTAACGCTTTTTACTTCCAGCATATGTTTGATGATCGTTTCTTTGTACGTGCGCTTTACGTTTTATTTTTTGCGTTTTTCTATTTGAATAGGCTGTTTTAAGTATGTGCTGTGCGTGCCGTATGACTTATTTTTAGACATTAGAATAATACGGAGTATTTACTCACCGTATTTTACCAAATTGTAATTCGCCCGTTTAGTCTGTGGTTCTGCATATTCATTTTAGAGACCAAAAGTAATTCATCTAAAAATACAAGCTTTAATTATAACTTAGAACTCAATCGTAAACATATCAATTTGCTAATCAGTGACACTAGAAAGTGTTTTCCCACATAAATATCACGGAACTCAAAATATGAATACTAGCTATTACGTAAACGGCCTAGTTACCACGCCATCTGGTTTAATACCCCCTGTACTAAGTTCACATTCAGATCAAGTGATCAATTTGAATCGATAGAACGCTCCGCGTGAAACCGGATCCGATGATCTGAGTAAGCTTCTTGTTTTATCCTGATGTTTGAAAGGTTGTGTTATCAAAATCTTGAGGATATTTTTTTGGTAGTTTTCTTTATATATCGTTTTTACTCTTTCTACTGTAAAACTAAATTTGCTATTTTAATTTACTTTCTTTTATCCAAGAAGAAGAGGAAAAGACCGAGACACAAGATGGAAGCGCGCTTGAATCAGCCACTGCAGATATAGGTAATCAAATGTTATGTTAATATTAGTACCCGCAATATGTTCTTCTATACAAGAGGATGAGTGACAATTCATTGGATTTTAAATTTTTGTTTATAAAGTAGTAATTATTATTTTATTATTAAATCACAATCGGTAGTATACTAGAATACAATTTATTGAATTTGAATATTAATTTATTGAGTTAAATTTGACTGCAAAGCCATTGATGGTTGACACACTAACTGTGAAGAAGAGGCCACAACTGATTGCGATACGATGTCATTCCTCGTAATCTTATTAAATATTTATAATACATAAGAATTATAAATATTAAAAATTAAACGACATAGTTCGAACGATGCTTTCATAGCTCGCCAATATTTATTTATTGGTACACTTCGCGAACGGCGCGGGCTAACTAACGAACAAGTTTTGTAATGATGTTGTATTAGCGATGCGGGGTAAGAATATTACGTCATTCCGATTTAGAGCTGAACTAATGAACTCGATTGTTATCAACCGATGTAAACAATATTAATAAAGTATAAGAGATAGATTAACGCAAAGTATTTAGCGAAATATATCATACCTTCTTTGTACCCGACGTTTCGACCGAGTTAAACCAGCCGTGGTCACGGGCTGACTCTAGAAAAATCACTTAATTTTGAATTCTTTGATAAGTATAGAAAGCGAAAGTTTAAACGTGTATAAAAGTGTAGATATCGATAGGGCTTTGAAGCTACTAGTATTATATCACTAAATTTTTGCATTCAAATTTAAACAAAGTTTTTCAGGGGATAAACGGAAACTACTTAGTGTAGGCCGTGGTCACGGGCTGACCGAGTCACGGTCACGGAGTCACGGCCGGTGCAACTCAATCGAAAAGTCGAGTATAGAGATAATTGTGCCTATGATATCTACACTAAGTAATTCACGTTTGTCTGTTCGGGTATTATTTGAAATATGAGCAAATTGAGTTCCAATAAAGTTAATACAGCCTGTGCGATCAGGGGGTCGACCGCCTAACGCTCTCGCTTTCGATCACTTTGAAGACGAGGCGAGGTAGAGGCGTCATCTTGTCATTTCGAAAGCAATATGAAAGCAATATCAAAAGCTATAGGCTATAGCTTTCGATATTATTCGATATTATATTTCGATATTATAATAGAAAGCGAGGCGAGGGCCTCGCTTTCAAAGCGATCGAAAGCGAGAGTGTTAGGCGGTTGGGGGACAGGTCAACCCGAGCCGAGGTCCTAGCCTTTAGAGGCGCTCTCGGGTTGTTCTGCTCTTTATCTGATCCGAACCCCTCGGAAAATGCCATTTCGTCTAGAAAACCTCTGGCGGTGTTTCGTCTCACACTTTAGGTCTCTCGCCGTCCCCAAAAAGTCCGGTGACGCTGAAAATGTCACCTGAGGCAATCAGCAAACCCTCTCCAAAAAAACAGGCACAGGTAGGTTTTTATTAACATCATCAACTCTCACATTCTTGAAATAAAGTCTATTATTGTCTAATTGCTAGTAAAAAGAGTGTCACAAAATCTAAATTCAAAAGTTGCTGCGGGTACAGTTCTTAAACATAACTCCAATAGAAAATGAAATAGGCCACACAACTTATCTCTAGTTAATATATCACTGGGACTGGAAATCGGCATCTTCACACCTGCATACTAACAAGCGGCCGTCCACAGTTCACAAACGTATACAGTACGACATTTCAATTGTATGAAGTATATATTTTTGAAGTATGTATTATTATATGAGAAGCCTCAGTGACCGAGAGGCAAAACGGTTTACTCAATATACAGAAGTCCTGGTTTCAAATCCCAGGTGGGGTTATCCCGACGGGTGCTTCGTATTTATCGAAAACACGAAACACTCGTCCCGCATTTATCAAGCGTGGTGATTAAACCAATACCCATATACACCGTTCTTTTTTTATCGTTTTAGACCTGCAGGTGGGTAGATCAGACCATGAAACTGAACAACTTTCCCCAAGAAAAATTAATCAAAAACACGTTTTTTTTTTAACTTCGAGCATGGTTTCTATGGAAAAGTAAAAAAAAAACCGTTTTTGACCTTTGTTTTTTGGGGAAAGCTTTGTTCAGTTTCATGGTCTGGTCAACCCACTTTCGGGTCTAAGACGGTTAAAAAAGAACGGTGTATTAGCGTTGACTTGATTTCAATTATGGAGGACTCGGCCTATCATTGGGACAGTATAGGCGACACAAATAAACAAAACACAATACAAAAAATCTACAAACCAGAAAGTCAAGATACAAAAATAGCTAGTGAAGCAAGATTGTGCAGCATTAGCCCTTCTTACCTTGCCGATTTGCCTGTTGCTTCTTCACACCGCGTTTAAAGGACCTCATGTTATAATATGAAGAAGTATATGTGTAGACCATTCTGTTTACAACTCGAATAAAATATAGGTACAGATTATATTATTATAATTTATATTATAGTGAAACCATACCACATTTCTCTATATTATGGCGCCGCTCTCATTAAAAGATACGTTCAAATTGATTCATTGCTTTCTAACAATGACGAAAGTTCACATTCCCAAGTTTCGTATATTGGTAAGATAATAAATTAGATGAGAGGAGAGCGATACTGAATTCACTTTTAATTAGTTTTTTAGTTCCCAAATGTTATACCGGTTCATTTGATAATGTTGGAAATAGATTACGATTGCGTGTTGTATTTTAATTACTGTGTCCTAATCTTAATTGGCTTAAAAATACAAAATAGGTAAATGGTTGGTGGAAAGAATCATAATATGCCCGTTTAATTTATATGATGTATTAACATATTATTAGATAGGAGAATTAGTTTTGGAAATTTGTAAATGGATGTTAGCAATATGTTTTAATTTTTCTTTAATTTTAAATAAACATACAATTTACTTATCAACATTTGAATTAAGTGGCCGTCGATTTATCTGCTGTTTTCTATTAAGTTTAATATAACTCAATTATGTTTACTCCGAACCATAATTAAGATGATACTATTTAGAATCTAAATATTTAAAAAAAAGAGTATAATTTATTTAAATGACATGCATTACTAAACCTTAAAAATGGGAGGAAACACAAATTGAAAACTAGTTCATTAGCTGGACAGAACTAAAAAATAAGCTACATATGATACACTACTCATAGATATCATTATGTTACGAAATAAGTATTTTTTATTAAAGTGACTTATGTTTTTTTAATTATTTAGGTCAATATTTTATAACTAAGGCATTTAATTTTTAATTCATGAGAGCCTGCTATTTCAAAACTACTTTTGCTCATGTATGTACCTAAAGGTTATATTGTAGAGATGTCTCTAAGCGTTGAAGTTTATAATATTTTATTTTTTTACTTATTATTACTTACATTATTATTGCTCTTTATGACGTTTTATAACTAAGTAATAGCTTCTAGTTGAGCTTCGGGAAAATCTTTTAATATTAAGTTCCGAGGGATTCAGCGTATTTATAAGATAAAAAGTCAACTATATGTTAAACTTGACATGTTATATCTTGTACAAACATTTTATCCAAATCCGTGTTTTGCATATATAAAATTAGTAAGGAGGTAGGATTTAAACGCAGCCTCTATAGCGTAACATTGTGTTAACAAGCAATAATAGCGCCTAGTTAAAATGCTCCATAGTTGTTAGCCGGGTCTGATAAACGTGATATAAGATGTTCCCTTATAAGGTTGAAATCTAGGCATCTGGGGAAAGGTACTCTGATCTCTGTTTTAATAACTATTGCAGTTAATGTTTCATTTGCATATTTGAATAGACCAACTCTATTGTCGTTAATGTATAGTGTGTATTAATTAAATCTCTTCTACGTACATTACTTATTTGTGGCAATTTAAATGTTAAAAAAACGCGAAATTGATAAAATAAAAAATACAAAGATATTATTATTATTTCCCTGTTAACTAATTTAAGTAGTATTATAATACATTAGTTGACGGAATTATTACCATACTACTTGTTGTCATTGATCATCCGATATTTCGGCACAGTTGCATGCGCCATGATATTTTTTTAGTTTTATTCAAGAGATCGATATATTTTTTCATCGAAGTCAATCAAAGCATTTTTTTTAAACTGACACAAACACTGCTAATTCGAATTAAATATATTTTAATGTCGAAGAACAAAAAAACAAGCTACAATGTTTTGAGGAAGTAAATAAGAGTTGACCTTTGATAATTCTTAATGCTATAACATACGTTATTACGATCTAAGGTTACTCATTAGGCTTCACCGCAAGATTACAATAGACCACAGACGTACAAAAAGTCAAACAAAACCGGAAAAGGAACATTTAAAATGTCCCAAATTTAATCAGCAAGTTTCCCAAGCTCCTTAGCTATAGCGTGCCGAATGAAATCATTTATCAAGTAGGCTCCCGTCCTATAATACATTAAGGTTGCCACACACGTTGTTATATAAATATATTTTGACACTTAAGTTCTCACCTTTAAGGTTGGTTTTTATGATTTACCTTTTTTATTTGCACAAGTATTGTTTATTATAAAATGTCAACGAAGGACAGATGCGCTTTAAATGTTTATTAATGATACGAAAGTTTAAGTGGAGGTTACAAACGATGCGGTATTGCTTCGTCATCGTATCGCAAAGATGTAATTTTTTTTCTATTGTTCTGTTTGTAAAATGACATTTCGAGCATATTAAAGTAAAAGTTTATTTTACCAAGTAGTACTTAAAAACTCTACAAAAAATATGATGATGATAATGATGATGATAAAAAAAATGACAAAACATATATTTTAACTATAATTATTAATGTTATTTCAGAAAACTATTGCAATATAATAAAATCGTGTTTTTATTTTCCTCATTCAAAATTATGCAATTAAACTTTATATTTTTAATCTTTTTTTTTAATTTTGCTTTCACAATGCTATATATAGCTACAAGATAATATATTACGAGAAAAAATCAACCAGCCTCAAGAAGCTTGAGTGGGACCATTCCCCCATTCCCACTCGAGCTTCTTGAGGCTGGTTGATTTTTTCTAGTAAAATAAAATATTATAAATAACAAAATTATGATAAAGGCTATAAAAGCCAGTATTTATTGTTATTAAGAATTACATAAGATAGTGGTTGCTTTTCAGTCCCCTTCGTCGTCCTTTCCAGGACTATTGAACCCGTTACCTGTGTCTCAGACCAGTGTCACCGGTGGCTTAAACACGACACCACACAAGCAGTTATGACAAGTCATAAGTCATAGAATAGAATTTGACAACACATTCGAGTTATACAGCGACACGAGCTAATCTCCATAGTAGGTATTTTTTGAGACTTTACGAGCGAATATCATTAAATTGGTTTACATTATACACATTTAAGTAAAATTTTACGATCACCAATTTAAGTTATGAAAATCACAAAGACCACCTAGTTGTGACCTAGTTGGGACACTTCTGATTCTAAGTGTATTTATGCATCAAAGAGGTCCGTTGGAACATAACCTTTATTGCTTGGGATTAAAGAATATGGAGCATAAGATAAAATTATAATAAGATGACTAGTACTACAGGTTTGATCGTAAAGTCGCCCTAGTATCGTTGTATGGTAATTTTTTGTACCGACCGAGTGTCACACCGTGGCGTTTGTTGGTTATAGTTTACTGTTGTATTAATTTGAACTATGTCTACAAATACACTTTACAGTTTACAAGTTACGGAGGCTCATTCTTGTGTGTGTGTGTGTGTGTGTGCATGTGTACTACTTTGTAATGTTATTGGTTTAAAAATGATGCTGAATAGCACCAATACCAGCAAGAAATCCTTATTAAATGAAATCGCAAAAAAAATAAAAAAATATATTATGTTTTAGTAAAACAAATTATATGGATCTACTCGCGTTTATTTTAAACATTGTTTTTTTATATATTTGATCTTGGGTGCCTAGTGTGAGTTTTGTTTACTATCCGTAGTCATTCAATTACGTTTACGAAAACGAAAATTAGTATGGCATTGAAGCAGAGCCTCCTGGCGACAAACGAGAAGAATTAAAATTTTGCCATACAAATTTTAGTTTTCGTTAACGTCATTGAATGTCAAAAATAAATTACACTAGGCCCTCTGACCTTCTGCAGGGTCCATGTACAAGAATTCCTGTGTAGTATTCTCGTAAACTTAAGAAAACATGTGATTCTATATTATACTTACTATGTAAAATATATTGTACTAAACAATTGTAAGCATTAATTAAAAGAAATATTTAAATTGTATCCTAGCCCTTTTGTTACAGTTCGGTGTAACAACCTGACAATATCTATTTAAAAACAATAAAATCTAACTTATATGTACCTCTGAACCGTGTAGGCGATCCAATATAGAGCGTGTCGTATAAGTATGAAGGTTTCGACAGTTTTATACCATCTCAAATAAACACAATTAGGGGCTTGAAATGTAGAATGGAATTATAAACTAAATCATTACAGGCATAAAAGTCAGTTCGGGTCGTTCTGAATTTATAAAAGCCATTAAAACCTCGTTGGGAAGAGTCGTGGCATAAGCACGCGCCAGATACACAAAGTCACTTGGACAAACGGCTGTAAGCTTTTTATGTCTTTGCGTGTTAAAATAAATCAAACATAATCGGTATGGTTAAAATGTGAATGAAATTGCTAAATACCTTTAAAGGGTCTTAAAAAAGTCGTTTCATTTGTAATTTTGTATTTCATTTTCAATGAAATTTAAACAGGGATTAAAATAAACTACGTTTTGATAATTTTCTTTGATTTTAATAAAACGCGAATACATTAAAGTTTACTTTATTTTATTTAAAAAAAAAACCGTATTATTTAAGCAAATGTCTTGTGTGTATGATAGACATCTTTTTTTTTCTTTTACTTCCAACTCTGTTTACGATGTGCTGACAAAGAACACAGATTCTCAAAACTTTCCAATATCAGTCGTCAAAGAGAATCTAATCAAAAAGTTCCATTTTTATCTTACAAACGTGACAATTTCCAACATTCACCAGGTGAGTTAGGGCCATTCTCGTGTTCACAAGTCAACCCAAATCGTAGGGAAGTGTCACTAAATGCGGTGTAAACATTTTACGCGTGACTACAAATAGGTGCGAATGTTAACAGGAGATCGGTATCATTCGGTGTTGAATAATAAGCGAAAGCGATTATGTTTGTTATTGTTGTCTATTAGTTAATTAGACTATTGCATGTTGTAATAAAACGCTGTAGCGTTTTTAAACTAATATGTGCTACCTACCAATATCATGGTCAAAATTACTTAAAACTTAAATAATACTGTATAATAATGTAATGTGAGGGAAATTGTTTAATTTAAAATTACTTATTTATTGAATGTGTTTTTTTACTTTCTGGGTAAAGTAATTGTTGATAAAAACCAATCGATATTGAAGAGAAATTGCTATTTATCATTACAACAAAATATCTAGAATATAAATTATACATTTTTCTTAACAGACTCTTAATGCCTACTACATTGATATGAGAAAAGAGGATCTACGTAGGGAGTACATAACAATGAATGTGGTAAAAGAATTCAAAAACATGTTTCTTAACTGTACAGCATGTGTAGGTACATTGAATCTGTTAATGCAACCTCTGAGAAGGTCAAATAATATGTAAAATAAACATGAGCATAAAAAGCTTCTAACAAACGTAAAGGCATTAGTTTCTTTAACTTGAACCAAACAGCCGTGGGTGGTTACGAGCGATAGGAATAATATCGTCGCCCCATTCGCATAAGAATTGAGACACGACTGGCGATCACCTACGAGTATGTACGGCTAACAACACCACTAAAATTATTATTTTTTATATAAGAGAAGGAGGCACACGAGCAGGCAGGTCACCTGATGGAGAGTTATCACCGCCGCCCATGGACACCCGCAAAACCAGAGGAATCGCAGACGCGATGAATGCTTTTAAGGAAGGAATAGGCTCGTTTCTTAAAGATCCCAAGGTCGGCATTGGCATATACATTGGCATACAAAAATCTAATAATAAATGAATCTATTTACTTACTAGCTAAAACGAGAGACGTTGTCCTGTCTAAACTTTACTTATTTTGAGGTACACTAACAGATTCCACACAATACAAGTATATAGGGTCACATTTTATCAACTGCAAATATTTTGAGGATAAATTCAACATTTTAAAAACTATTTTTATGAAAAAACCTAAAATTTGTATACGCTAGTTTTCAAGAAAAACACCAAAAGACATTTCGATTAAAAAGAAAAATAAAGCACTTTCGGTAGTATCAATTCAAAGGAGCCGAAACAGAGAGGCCGTAATGCCTTCACCGCTTACACGTGTTCCTAGTTTCATTCAAAAGAGACGACAAAGAGGCCGCTCTAAAAAATATTACAATTTTTATGTCAGGAAAAGTAAAAAAAAAAAATAGCCTGATTTTTTTTAAATGTTAGGGCCTTATTTCTCTGATATAATTAGATGTTTTGTCAAAATATTTGGAGTTGATAAAATGTGACCTTATATAGTTATTGCTTATGAACTTAGTCTAAACAGTAATGAAGATGTGGACCACCAAGCGTGCCAAAATGCAGGTTAGTGATCACAAACCCGCGCTATATGCATTTAAAATTCCGAAACATACTTTGCCCGACCTTGACATTGAACCCGAGACTTTCGGGTATCGGACCGAGCGCTTTGCCACTCAGCACAACCCAAAATGATGGTTAAAGTTTCAAATAAACTTAATTGATAAGCATTTGAGAATCGATTTTTTTACTTATTACCCATTCAAGACGTCTTTGTACTTCTGAAAGTAATGACGTTTATAAAAAACAACAAACTGCAAAATGAATTCAGTGCTTAGTATTAGGCTCTTCTTTTGTCTCTTGTACTTAAGTACTTATTTTTTACTCAAAAAGATAACATTAAACTGACATCTACCAGTTTATTACACTGTAGTAGTCAATACTGGTTTCAGACTATTCTAAGCGCAAGCTTGGGTCAGTGCGTATATATGTATATAAATATATTCGCAGTGCTATTATTTGCAGTTAGCGCTTCCGGGAATCTGCTCTGCTTTGTTGGTGATAGTGCTCTTTTATCCATCTAGCCACCTGCATCATATGTAAGGCTGTTATAATGACAGCAAACACTATAGCATTGATATATTTCTTATCTTATCAAAGTGAAGACCTATTCATCGTCACTTGTCGTTGATCTTATCTTATCTTTCTTATCATCAGTGATGGAAGTCATCACTTCCTCGTTAGATAATAACAACTTAGTTTTCATAACAATCTATATAACATAACTAAATAAAAATTATTATTAAAAAAATATATTTACCGTAAGATAACTTCAGCTACCGAAACAGCGCAACTGAAGATCAGCAGCTCACATTTCATTGGCATAATGAAATGTGAGCTGCTGCAGCGCACTCCAATTTATATTATTGATACCGTTTCAACCTACGAATACTTTAATAAATATAGCAGTAAAACTAAGTGAACAGAAGGTCGTCATAAAACTTCTGCAAATTGAATTGAAACACGTTTTACAGATCATATACTCTGGTTTGAATCCGTAAAGGGTTCAAAACTTCAGGATAAAAGTTATAGGCCTATGTAAAACCATTAAGTACTACATTGCCCTTATGACAAGGTCCGCCCTTTTTGTCTACAATCAAGAAAGTTAAGCTTAACTCAAAAGTTACACTTTTTTGATACAAGCAACTGTCTTGCAACCAAATTATGTCCTTGTAATTTAAGCTGTAGAATCAGTATATTGGTTTAAAAATAACGTTACAATTAATTTTATTCTTTGAAATAATTAAAAAAACAATATTGTTAATTACAAAAACACAAATGTTGAAAAAATTTCCACGAGCAGGATTCGGCGGGCTGGTTAGAACCATGATAGCTCAATTGGAAGAGCACCTGACCCGGTATGTCAGAAGGGGGCAGGTTTAAATCCCGTTCGTGGAAATTTTATCAACATTTGTGTTTTTGTAATTTGTTCGCAACAAAATTTACGTTAAAAATTATTTGAACATTTTAATATTGTTAATGTTACCGTTTTATACTACAAATATAACTATAAGTTAATTTAATACCGTTTACATATTATCTGTTTTATTAACAACAATTTTGTATTTACAGGTACTTTCATCGGCATCGCTTTACCCAGGTTTTTATTAACACAACCTACTGTTACATTCACGTTTGAGTGGCTAACAAAATCTCAAGCCCGTTCGAGGGGTCCGCGTGATAAATGACCAGTAATTGTATCTGTATATTGCAGCGTTGTGAAAAATCACCTCGTTTTACGTGGTGTTGTATCAGCGCGATCTGGTGATATAGATATGTTACATAATGATGCTTTAGAGAACAGTGGGTTGATTCGTTATAAACCTCAAAAATAAACAAAAAGATGGCATAATTATGGTAAACTTGTAAGATAATCTATCTTTATTAAAGCCTAGTGAAGCTGATAATGCCGTCTTAGGCAATCAGAAGACTCTCTCAAAAAAAAAACTATCTTTATATATCTACTAGCGGCCGCCCGCAGTTTCACCAGCGTGGTTCTCGTTCCCATGGGAATATCGGGATAAAAAGTATCCTTTGTGTTAATCCAGATTATAAACTATCTGTGTGCTCAATTTCATCCAAATCCATCCATCCGTTGTGGCGTGAAGAAGCAACAAATATACACACATACACACAAACTTTCGCATTTATAATATTAGTGTGATATCTATATTTTCTATACCTACCTAGTATTAATAAAGAGGTAAATTTTGTGACTTTGTTTGTTTGAAGAGGGTAATCTCTGGAACTACTGGTTCAATTCCAAAAGTTATTTTACTGATAGAATGCTACATTCGTTGCGGTTAACATAAGCATATTATTATACATACATATGTACATACATACAAACAAACATGTGAAGTTAAATATAAGCTTGTAACAAAAAATACGAAATTCACGTGAAAGTCGCTGGAAAAGTGCTAGTTCTAAATAAAGGGACAAAAGAACTATTATTGAATAAAGATGAATGGAAAATACACTGATAAGAGCGTGTCTTTTAAGTTAAAGAAGAACATAAAATAATACTAGTTCTATTTGTATTTCTATATCAATATAATATTTTTATTGCATGTCATTTGAAGATAAATTGGCAATATGTGCCTGAAATATTATGTTACGCCCTGTAACGATTCTAAATTACATATATCATCACATAAACAAAATACTGTCAAATTGTCAAATTTCTTGCGTTTTCTAGTCACTTTCTTGGTACTGTTGAAGTTCTTGCGTTTTCTTGTCGGTACAGTGTCAGGCTTAGATTTTAAAATTAATAAAAATGCAATCAACCTTTTGGATTATCTTTTTCTCCAGTTTCTTATTTATATAATATGTACAAGACCCGAATTGATAATACTACACCGAATATGCAAGTAACGGTGCCCCACAATCATTTAGCACTCGCCATGAAATATTAAAATCGATTTTCCCGAATCGATCTCTCGTGTAATTGTTCGTAATAACCCTAAAATACCGACAGAGGTGTGGATCTGATATCGTTGGTTACTGGCAGAATGCAGGTGGTCGCGGCTTAAGACGATGAATCGATAATTGCGATTCGATCTCTTTTGACATATTGCAATGTAATATCGATTGTTTTTTTAATTATTTTTGATCGCCTTTTGTTGGAAGTTTAATAAGTGTCTGTGTCAATCAAAATGTTACACAATTATATTTGAGATCAAACAAAAAGATTTAAAAAAAATAGGTAACTTAAATTATTTTGACATGAATATGTCAGTATAGATAACATTATTTTGAATAAATATTTCTAAGTTTATACCATAAGTAAAAACTGACTTTCTATGTTTCAGTTACATTATATTCAAGTTGGTATACTCGTAGTATTCTGCATAGCTCATAACATGAAGTACAAAAACCACTCTTACCACAATAGACATACAGTATATGCAAAACACACTGTATCGCATGACGCGGTCGTCGAAAATTTCTCTCGGAAGAACATAAATATCTCCGCACACGTTATTTGACGAAGTCGAATTGCGTATCGACAAATTTGCCGACGACGCCTGCTCGCGCGGCCGTTATAAGTTGGCATTGTTGGCTTTTCACACAGCCTCGCAGACTGTGGAGCTTAGTGGAGGGCAGACGGGCGGGCAGAACGACCGAACTGACGTGAAAATGCACCAGCGACAAATAATTCTTGAACTAACTTATCTTATCTTGTCCTTTTTCTCTTTATTTTATCTTATCTTGTCTTGTCATAATTTATCTTTGTAGGGGCTACCGAGTTTTCTCTCGTCCCATCTTTTTGCAAACTTTGGTATCTTTTGTGCAATGCCATCCTTTCACTCTTCTTCCTCTGGAAAGCTGACTAATCTTTATTTTGTGCTAATAGTAACTAGCTCGTCGTAATCTTATATTTGTCAATGAAAACATAGATACATCATGAGTTTTCAAAACTGTAAATGCATATTACTGCTAAACAGAGCAAGGCAATAAGCGTTTACGGGTTGGGCCTACCACGATCGCTTAATCTAATCCAAAGTTCGTTTAAATTACTATTTTAGCGTTACATATAGGAGCTAAAACAATATAACTGAAAAGTTGCAGAAAAATGCTGCAACGTAATACTTATGTATGTAATGTATGTATGTATGTATGTATGTATGTATGTATGTATGTATGTATGTATGTATGTATGTATGTATGTATGTATGTATGTATGTATGTATGTATGTATATGTATGTATGTATGTGTGTATGTATGTATGTATGTATGTATGTATGTATGTATGTATGTATGTATGTATGTATGTATGCAAATAAGATTCCAATACGTTGCAATAAACCAATAAGATTCCTATAGTAAACGGCCACCGTAGTTCTAACTAGAAAACGCCCGTCTGCACAAAATCATTTGAATAAAGAACGCGCTTCAACAAACTTTGCTTAATGCTGTTCTTGCTATATTGTGTTGACGCGCTACAAGCTTTATGGCTAATCAACTAAGACCTCTACGTATATTCGAAACATTTCCTTTCAAGCCTCTTTTCCAACTACACACAGAGAGTGAGGTGTTCCAAGCAACACTGGCCACTAAACCGAACATATGTTAGCTTTTAGAAACAAGATCGTAACGCTGGCGAGTTCCATCCATTGTTTGACATGCCATTACGTGAACAAAATTAGAATGTTCCAATGAACTTTGAGATGTGTCGAAATCTATGGGTCAAGTAAGTCCTGGGGCGTTCAAAATCCGTAATTAATAAGCTTCTTAATTTAATTAAGTATTATTGACAGATCAAATAAGCGTGGATACAAATACCAAATGTTGCGTGTGCAGAGACCTGTCTGTCAAGTGTGTTTTTAATAGTGTTCGATTGATTTTGTAATAACTAGAGTTGACCTGAGTTGCTGTTCGTGCTGTATTGTTATATCGTTAGCCATTTTGAACTGAACTTGCAATTATAAATGATTATTAAATAAATGATAATTGCATTATGTGGTCGTCACAAATTAATGAGACGATTATTGCTAAACAATATTTTTTTAAATGATTTTAAGGCGAAATGCCAATCTCATTATTGAGTTACCTCTTTGGCCGACTTCATTTGTAGTCTTTCCAAATTTTTGTTTACTGTCAAGGAAGTATGTAGTTTCTTGATTATCATATTATTTTAAGGGATGACACTTTTAGTATCTAACACAAAAGTATATACGAGTAATATATACTTATAATATACTGGACAGGTAATTGAATGTATGCAAAAATCTAGAGCATTGCGAAGTTCAATAGAGTTCAAAGTGTGTACGAATTTATTAAGTATTTTTAAATAAAGAGCTTCATTATATGTCACAATCTCTAAATATTCTACTTGAAAAGGTATTTATTATTTACAAACAAAGAAAATCATTAGTAATTTAAACTACTTTTTTTATTTATTTATACTAATATTATAAAGAGGAAACCTTTGTATTTTTTTATGTATGTATGTATGTATGTATGTTTGCAACGAATAAACTCAAAAACTACTGGACCGATTTAAAAAATTCTTTCACCATTAGAATGATACATTAGCGTTGAGTAACATAGGCTATATTTAAAAAAATGTCCACCCGTGCGAAGTAGGAACGGGCCGTTAGTTTCTAATAAAAAAGTACAATAAAACATACATTCAAAGCACATTACAAATCACTAAGATTTAAATATGTGCTAGAATTCGCTGCAACTTAATTAATTGTTTTAATCTAATTTTAAGTTTTACAACCTAATGCGGTCGCTGCTATCAACGCCTTCAGTTTGTTTTTTAAATTCTTTTTATTATAGATTCCCTAAACTCGGAATAAAGTTTTTTTTTAACTTAAAATTAGACTTTAGATATCTATACACTATAACTACTACTGACTATAAATAAAAAGTTGCCCTAAATTATCCCCATCAGGCAGGGGGTTAAAAATTAAATGGTTGATTTTGCGATTTAAAAAAAATAACTATAATCTATACAGGAAAAATAATATAAAATTTAATAAATACAAAGAATAGTTCTTGGACAGAAAAATGCATGTAGAACTTATAGATTATTTAAAAAATGGCCACCTAATAAAAAAATGTGCTTGAGGAATTTTAACGAACGCAACCTTCGGAATTTTTACAACTTTGCACCTATTAACCACATTCAGACTAAATACATAAACAAGTATTAAAATAAATCTTTATTACGTCCACTAAAATGATTTACATAATCACAATAACAAAATTTAACACCAATCCATTTGGTACTGTCACAGCATATTATTAACAGTAGGTAATTAAAATTACAATAATTTTCCAAATACGCCTATAAATTAACTTTCGTTTATTAATAATTTCGGTCGTGACCAATCGGGTGTTTCCGTGAGCGCTCGGCAAACTGCGCGTGCGACGCCGACGTCCTTACCCCGGAGCGGTTTTGGGAACTGTAGGCTTATGCCGAGAAACGAATAACCCAACGCTCATTATGCATTGCTGCACGCGCTCGTATACTTTTGTAGCGTATCAAGCTCGCGAAGCAATGTACGATAAATTCAGTTTATGACCCGTTTCGATTAAAGGAGTTACACGCGAAGTATGATTAATGAATTTTCTTATACAAAAACATTGGCCCTTTTATTTCTCCCTCGAGGGTGATCGAACTCATTTTGTTGTGTCTTGTAATTAATAAAAAGTATAGGCTTTTTTTGTTACGAAGTGCGTTAAAGAAAGTTGCTTTGATGATGTGGAAGTAGCTTGTATCTTCTACTTTTGTCTACAAAAACTGTAACTATTTAAATTGATATGATAACTAAAACAAGTGATATTTAAGTTATGATACAGCGCAAGCGTTAATAAGTAAAAAAATAACAAAAAATCAGTTCTGTGGAGTGATTGCAAGAAAAAAGTCGACAACAAATTCGTTGCCCGGTTTTCGAGTTTCATATTAATATGCAATGGCTTTTATACAAATGTTGTTCTTGATATCTTCCTCATACATCATTAAAATCGATTACGACAGATACATTTTGGGGTCCACGAAATTGGTCAGACGAAAAATTATTGTTTCAAAATTTGCATACACGAGAGCGGAACATAACCATTTTCGAAGAGCCTCAAAAGTTATGAATAACTCAGTATATTTTCTTCATTTTCGAGAGATCAACTTGTGCCGGTTTTAAAGGACAATATATCATGTAACTGGTGCATAAAATGCGATTGGACGTTGAACCCAAACGTTAACGGACCATTTTTGCATTTTCGAGATGAATTTCTAATCAGCACTTTGTGTTTTGTTTTTTGTCATACACAACAATTTTGTTATACAAAAGTGTTGACTACAATAGCTTTCGGTGTTCTTCCGCAGGCCGTAAATATACTGAGACTGATTGATACTTTTTTCAAACTGGTCAGGGTTTAAGAAAACGGGATAGAGTTATCAGCCAGTTAAGAAAAAGTAAATACCTATAAACTATGAATTTTATAACATATTTAACGATATAACGCAGAATATTTTATGATTTTTCGTCTAACGTTTCTTGATTTTATTTTGATTCATATTCTGGTATTTCCGCATGTGGTGTAGCTAGACCAGTCTGAGGCGTAGGAGGCGATATTGTGACACACACAGATAAGTGGTAGCTTCCCAAACCCTGAGCCTTATGTACCGCCAAGAATCGAACTCGCGACTTCTAAGCCAGAGAATGATGGTTGCTAGGATTTTAGGAATTTTCTGTTAGTGGTATATGTTGTGATTTTTGTGTAAGAAATAATTTATTGTGTGGATCAAACTAATGATGGCTGGTGGCAATAGACCATTTCTAGCCGGTGCTTAGCGCGTGAAAATTACTATCCGCTCTGCGTCACCGTGAAAACTGTAACAATGTAGGTGGTACTACGCCACCACAAAGGAACTGTAACAAACATAACTGTTTGTGAATTTTAAAAAGTTTGCTATGTCCACGCTTGTTAGAAATACAATAGGCGACAAGTGACATTCCCGAAACACATTTTATATACTCACGGCCGCAGGGTTTGCCAGTTTCTGGGAAAAGTTACATAAATAAATAAAAAATAATTCAAACACTAAGCTAACATAAAAATTATATCATCATCATCATCATCAGCTCATTTTATGTCCCTACTGCTGGGGCACGAGCCTTCCCTATGGATGGATAGGGAGAACGGGCCATAAACTACCACGCGGGCCCAGTGCGGATTGGTGGTTGTTAACGACTGCATACTAATGCAGCCGGGACCAACGGCTTTACGTGCCTTTCGAAACACGGAGGAGCTCGAGATGATAAATTTTTGGTCACCCATCCGATGACCGGCCTTTGCGAAAGTTGCTTAACCTCAGCACTCGCAGCCCGGGCGCGTTAACCACTGCGCCATTTAACTCCGCAAAAAAAAAATATAATTTATTATATTTCATACACTTAATTCAATTTAAAAAGGATTTGTAGTAAGTCTTTAGTAAATAACGGAAAAACATTCATCCGACAATTAGTTGCAGTAGTAGTCAGGGTCACTACCACTAAACCAGTAGCTAGCAGTCAATTACTTCTCTGCCAATATTGACACCCATATTTATAAACGAGTTAAAACTCATACTGAAGCAAAGTAATTGCTTAAGTAAAATTTTATATTCTTTAGTATAAAGATGAAGTTGGAAACGTCAAAAGTTAGAATTCTTAGCCAAGCAGTAGTCACCAATATCTTTACTCAAGCAATCTAGTTAAGTTTCTCAAAGAATTCATAGTGACAAGCTTGTGACAAATAGAATTGAGGTTATATTCCGTGTGACAGTTTGTGTCATGTCTAAAATAATATAAAATTGATGAATTTCATAATAACAATAACACTTTTATTTAATTGTATAAGAATACTTCTATTCTAATTTAAACGTTACTTGTATTTATAGTTAAATTAGATCTTAGTGACATTTCTAAGAACAAAGTAAGTGCTAAGTAATGACTTGTTTATAAATACGGGTGTTAATCTTAGTTAATATTTATTCCTAAATGGAGAAAAGCGCTTCGTTCATCTCGTTGAATACCTTATCATTTTATTTCTGAACAAACCATTGCTACGACTATATTGATGTCATTACTTAAATATTTGCCTGTTTAGAAACCAATCCCATTTCTTACAACCCACTGTTAATTTTAAGCGTTCGCAAACGATATCAACAATTAGCATTGAAGACAATGATGCTATATTAAAAAGAGTTTTAGTTAAGCGGGATTGAAACCTTCTGTTGTCTGACAGACCGAGTCAGGTGCACTCCCAATTATGCTATAGTGGCTTTTTCCGAACCATGTAAATTAATAACCTTTAGTTCAATAAGAAAAAGCTTTGATTAAACGAAATAAAATGCTACACCCGAAAAGGGTGTAGCATTAAGATTTATAGCAAAAAATTAAAAAGCACTTGCACTGGACATCTTTTTAATTCATTCCACGACACAATCCGAGCGGGCCTGTCACAGTGCAGCGATGGCTCAATTAACTCTCAAGATAATAGGTGACCAATTAAAGCAATTTGTGTTCAGTTATTAAGGTTTTAACAACAAAAAAACAGTCATCGGTCATTCTCACGAAATCTCACATAAAAAATAAACGAGAAATAAATTGACGATCCCTATCTGTAATTGAACGGGGTTTAATATAGAGCTTAACGGTTCAGCGAAATTAAGTGGTTCACCAAGAATTTTTCGTAAAAAAATTGTTTTAATATTAAACTTAAAAAGTACCTATACTTTTATTACCATCATCAACAGAACGACTAAGGTCTTAAACTCTGCTACGACGTTTGGCGGCTTGTGGCATTGCGTGCGATTTCTATGTTTATCGCATTGTTTTGTTTGTTAAATAAGGCTGTTGTAGTATGGAGCGCAATATTAATAATAATAATAAGAAATTCGCTTCCTGCATCGCAAGAAGCTCGTGCCTGAGGCTGAGTATGTAGTATGTAGGATTGCTTGCCGACTCGCTTGAATTACAGAAGAAAAAAATATTAACTGTAGAATTAAACGCTGATCGTGATAATATGTTTACCAAAAATATAGCACTGATCACCAACTATGTTGAATATGTTTGCTAGACGCATAAAATAATAATAAAAAAAACAACTTAAACAGATTGTCATTAAGGAAGCATACTTAATAACGATCTTTAAATAAAACGAAAGAAAAACAATAAATCAATTTCCACACACAAACCTTACCTTATTAAGTGCAATTTATTGATGCCTATAAACTTCCCCACGCATCAACCTTTCCACAAAAGCCGTACAAAAAACAATTACAAACAAAAAAGGCTGCGCATGCGCATTAATTCAGGAATTCCTCAAGTTTCGAGAGAAAGTGCTGACAACCAAATATTACCACGCCTCACTTGAGAGCTATCAAAAAGTAATTATACGGACACTGTTAACATTTTAACCCCTTAAAAATCCGCGTGAAATCAATGAAAGCTCGTTACCTGCTTGAAAACTGTATCTTGGTTTGTTTAATTTTTAAATTAATTTTGTGCATCAGTTGTTTCGCCCGCCATGCTGTGTGGCGAGTCGTACTTAATTGGACGCCCTCGGTCTTAGTGTCATGATCCTTCAAAAGCTTGAGAGCTCTCTTGCTTTTAATCAATTATACTAAAAAGATTTTCGGTGTACATCTCAACGGTTGCTTTTGGGTATGCCAAATCAATCTACAATATGATTAGAGCGTGTCCGCGGACAGTTAGTGATACGTTTTCAAGAGCTGACAAAATACATTTTAACAAAATTAGAATGTTACTTTATTGTATTACAAACTCATTATGTTCTAAATTAAGTAAATACTTAGTAGACAGACACACCGCTAAATTTCTTTGTAAAATAATAGAATATAATAAATCTTTATAATGTTTCTGTTCTAATTATTAATTTTGTTTTACTTGGATTTTTCAATTAATTTTTTTTTTCTAATCCACAATTAATCCAAACAAATTTAGTAGTAAAATATTAAAGCTAGGGTGTTAATAGAATTTATAATTTTCATTACATCATAAATTCTACTAACACATGACGCACACGCATCAGCGCATTGAGCTGCTAGTGTGTTCTCCCCCCAAATCTATATATTAATACGTGAAGCAAAAACTTTGTACCCGTTTTTACGAAACTTGCGCGGGACGGAGGAGTATGAAATTTCGCACACTTATAGTTTATATAGAGAAGGTTATCCGAAAGTTAATTTTTTTTTTTTAATTATGCATAAAAAATACATTAAATCAACAAAAACAACACTACACACACTACCATGAATTTGACACACACGTATTGTTTGTCTTTAATGCAGCTGACATCTGTCAATGCCAATCCAAACTCACATTCTATCTTTTTTAATTTTTCAATGCTTAGGATACAATCCGTGCAGCCTTAATAAAATTACGGTCGAATTTCGACCATTTGCCGACCACTAGTAATAATAATTATGTATCATTGTACATGCATAAACGTCCAGTATTTAAGGATAGGACTGTCCATCCTTCCTGCGATCACCTTCAGAAGTCTTGGTTATGGTACACAGCTTTTTATTACTTAATATATTAAATAAAAATAGCCTCGACTCAATGGCCAAAGGTTTAAGAGCTCGGCTTTAAATTTAGAAGGTTTGGGTTCCATTTCCAAGATGCCATGACATGATTTCAATGATGGTGACGTATATAGGCTAATTCTTTTACTGCGTCATTAGTATACCTATTACCTACTACATATTTTATATATAATTTATATATATTAGTATACTATTCTAAAACAGGTTTTTTCAAACTTAACAGAAGAGACCCACACATTTGTAAAAACCTACTTGTAGTTAATAATAAAAATATTTTGTTTTTTTTTTTGTTTTGTAATTGCCTACCTAGTATTTTTGTAGCGTTTAAACTTACATAATATATAGACTAAAATACATCGATAGTCATACAGCATTAATCCACATTTGAGCATTACGCAGTAGGCTTTCTCAGATGCTTGCGTAATTAGTCTAGTCAAAGGCATTTACCATGTACGGCGCAGGTATAACTTATGCAGCGCGTCAATCGGGACGTTTGTCTGCTTCAATGCGGCTTGATTGACGGTTAACGTTCTAGCCGGGCTGCGGAGAAGGGTTACTGACGTTATTTCAATTTCTATTTCTTTGGTTTTGTACTAAAACTGATTTTCTGTTCACATACTCGTATGAGTCAAACTTAAGGCGAAGGGTAAGGTACTCTAGCGCTGCTAATGGATTTAATTTGATAATTGCTAAACTGGATTTTTTTTCAAACATTGCGGACCTTCCGACACTAGGCAAACATCTATTATTTAATAATTGTGCACTACTTTTAGGTTTGTTTTTGTATTCATTCGCTAACACCATAAGTGGCCATTGTTTGTGAATAAATGCGATAGCCCGTTTTGTGAAAAAACCACGCAACAAAAAGTAGTGCACAATTATTAAATAATTACTATGGATGCTTTCCTGTTATCGGACGGTACGCAATGTTTTAAAAAAGATCCGGTCCGTTAGTAAATGTCAAATTATCAATTGGTGGCGCTAGTTTGCCTTACCCTTCGCCTTAAAGAACATACATCTTCGGTTTCTTTAAAAATGTCGTGATAATATTTTGTAAAGCGTAAGCAACGAGCGATACTTCTGATGTTGCAATCGTTCATCTATATAAATAAACAGTTACTAAACAACCTTCCGAACCAGCAGTATAATCGCATTAAATATGTATAATATATTTTAAGTATTATTGTATGTACTTATATTATTTTTATGCATAATATATGTTTGTTTTTTGTTATGTAACTACTTGCCGTTCCTAAGTGCAATTTATATGCCTAAATTGAATAAAGAATTTTTATTTCATTATGCTATCGTAACCGTTTACTATTTAGCGGACCGTATGCCTATCACCGTATTAACAGTGGTATAAGCAAGGTAATTGAAATGTTTTTTGAAAATACACACATACTGCTAATATATTATTTTTTTTGCTATACTTATAACGCATTTTGTACTTATATGTTCACTGATAAAATTTATAATTTTCATCTTGACTCTAAGCTCAGATATTTTTACTTTGATTCTTCCTGCACTTGATACTGAAACAGTAATGTACCGAAGTAGCTGCTTGGTGACAGACAATTGAGGGTGTGAGCGAAACATACGAATTCTACTTTAGGATCTCCACCAATGGCTTAGATTGGTAAAGTCTCTTCTCAGAAGAAAGCTAGTGATGGACTTCCTAATTGTTAGTTGTACATGAATTTCATAATACATGCTTTTTAAAAGCGTCGGGAGCCGAACGGATAAATGTTTGGGCCGAAGCGAGAAATTATAAATAAATAAATAAATAAACTTTCCTACACTCACACCAATTATCTAGCCCAAGAGAAGCTTCGTTATGAAACTCGTTAAAATGGTTACTAGACAACGGATAAACATACTTAAAATACTTAAATACATAATTAGTATATATAGAAAACACCCAGATCCGAGACAATTTAGAAAAACAATAATTTCTAAATTGAACCGACCGGGGATCGAACCCGGGACCTTAGAGATGGCGACACCATGAAAACCGGTGTACAAACCACTCGACCAAGGAGGTAGTCTAAAATTATATAGAACTATAGGCATACAATTATGGTTCTATTCCTATAGCTCCTCGTTAGACTACTGACGTGAACCCATACCTAACACAATGATGTTAGCTTTCTAGGTGGGCTAATAAGAATGTTATTAATGTGTTATTAGCGCATTAATAAAATAATCTTTAAAAAAAAGTTGATGTGTCTTATAAGTATCTGTCAAATAAAAAAAGAAACTGACAGTATCATAATATGATGTTGGTCTCAATTTCTTCTGTTGCACTTTTCGCCTAGATCATGCGCAGGCGGCCTTTACATGGCATAATTGCATATGCAATTTATTGTAAACCAGTAGAGAGGAATTCTGGCCTTCCATTTTTGGATGCGCATGCGCAAAGGTATATCTGTTTTGTCACAGCTGCATTGCTGACTGTGAAATTGAAGCTTGTTATGAATTCACAGTTTTTGCTCGAGCGTTAATCTGTTTGCATTTAATTACTAGATCTTCCCCATTCTTGGGTAATGCATATTATGTTGCCGCCGAGACGATGTCCTTTTTGTGCATGTTTCTAGAATTATGAATGAAACTATGCCGCTGATCGTGTTTTATTTAATCGGTCGACTAATGCCTTTTCAATAATGAACAGTCGGTTGGAATTATGACAAGTCATTTTTTTTAGTGGACAGAGAAATGCTGGCTCGTAAGCTGTTACACGTGGCAAGCTTATAGTTGTTAAAAAACAAAAGTTATTTTCTTAAAAGAGGATGTTAAGTGAACTTTTATGTCTTGGAATACAGTACAGCTTCTTTAAGCATAACAAATTATAAACTTTAGATAATCTTAATTGGCGTTTCTTTATTAGGTTTTAAGTACCATTCGTAAGCATGTATAATAAGCTGATGTTATTACAAATTAATCTAAATAAAAGAACTAGTAAAAAATTAGGCCTGTTGGATTTTGCTGGTCATTTTGTAAATCAATTCTTACTCTTGCTTGGCCGTGTTTGAGTGTTTTTTTTTCACCATACATTGATTCATTGGACCAACGTGATCTTTTCTACAGAAAAAGCTGCAGAGTCTGAGATCTGTGTGGCAAAGATATTTGTGACAAACCGAAGCTAGTAATTTAAATTAATTTGATGTAGTGTCAGCTCGGACTTTGTATCTAAAGCATACACACCCGCTGACGCATATACTTAAGCATTAGTACTATTAAGTATATTATAACATGTAAATATAAATACAGAACTCTATTAGCTCTCAGCTCACGAAGCTGACAACATCCTGGCTGTTTGATTTATCTCCCACGCTAGGAGCTAAAATAGGTAGCAATTTCCAAATATTATTTTTATTATTGGGAATAGTGCAAGCGAATGAATAATAGCAATATTCCAAATGGAACACATTCTTATATGCTTTATTATTTTAGTACAGTTCTTTATGATAATAGGCTCTGACGGACTTTTCAGCGTCAACTGACTTTTTTGGGGACGGCGAAAAACTTACAGGGTTCCTCAAGACGTGTGATTGAAACACCGTCAGAGTTACTAGAGGGATCGGTATCACGCACTAAGCGTGTCTCCGTTCCCTACTAGATCTTCCGAGGGGTTCGGATCGGATAAAAACGGAACAACCCGAGAGCGCCTCTAAGGGCTGGGACCTCGGTTCGGATTGATCAGGTCTAGGTCGTGGAGAGAAGCGTTCAGATTGGATGGGGAGTTTGTACAAGTGTTCAGAATAACAGTATCGTGTCGAAAATTAGCGGTCCCCCATAAAATGATTTATTGGCAATTGAAATTTTCGATAAATTAGCTCACATTCTCTCTACTATCAGTGATCGCTATTTAATCTCCCAATATTTCACATTCATATCTCGCGCCAAATATGCGTATAGTAGTCTCGTATCGTGAGATCGCGCACGCCTCTTCATAATTTATCGACACATTTTTATAGCGGAGTTTCGAATGCGTAAATCTTATTGGGGTCGTCAACAGGTGCTTTTATGGAATAAGTTTAAAGAAATTTATAGCGTATTTAAATCGTTATTAAAGTGGAAAATGGTATATTGAGATTATCGCCAAGGATTACAGCGGTGCAGTGGGATTGTGTAATAAAACTTTGTAGTGATAAAACTAGTATTGTCATGTTGATTAAATTGGGGTCGTACAATGATACCAATTAGGTACATACATATATGGTTTATTTATTATGACGAAAAATTCCTTTCGAAAACTGTTCAAAGAATATTTTTGTAACTAAGTTTATAAAAAAAGTAGTTTTATTTGCGCAAGAACCGTTTACTCAAAACAAGGATTTTATGACATAAATATTTTACTGTAATATAGTGTAGAAGTGTTACTATATTTTGTAGCCCTAAAGTGTCATCATCAGGCACAAGCCTTTCCTATGGATAGGATGAACGGGCTATGAACCACTTAGCGGGCCCAGTGCGGAATGGTACCTAGTTGTTAACGAGTGTTGAGCAGTGAGTTGAGAGCGTGTGTGCAGCTTAGATCAATGACTTTAAATGTTTCCGAAACACGGAGGAGCTCGAGTTAATGCATTTCTTAACCTCCGATCCGATCCGAACCCTTCGGAGAATCTAGTAGGGCACGGGGACGCGCACTAGTGCGCGATGTCGTTCCCTCTAGAAAACCTCCGAAGGTGATTCGTTTCACACGGCTTGAAGAACCCTTTACGTTCCTCGCCGCCCCCAAAAAAGCCCGGTGAAGCTGAAAATGCCGTCTGAGGCAATCAGCAATCTCTCTCCAAAAAAAAAAACTATCGGTGTATAAACGTCCAAATGCGAGAATCAGACAATACCACATGAATCATAGGACATGAGGAAATTAGTCCATATCTACTTAAAAATAACAGTTACATATTTTATTTAAATATTTTGCAAATTGTCTGTTGAAAGTTCAGTTTAAACTTGACTCGTCTAATGATAGAACAGCCCACTTTCTGTTTACAACTGTCCCTGCGTCTGTCTGACGTGAGAATAAGGTTGGAACTAACAAAATGCCCTTACACAGTCCCTACACATCACCCGTGTCAGTGCGTGAGACAATTTCAACTTGCCGTTTTTGAATAGACCAATTGTAAATCTGGCCGGCATGCAAACTCAGTTGCCGGCCAAGTTTAGACTTCGCCTTTTAAGACTCGTGATCCCTGCGTGATGTGGTTGCATTTGTTCTCGTTCCCGTTGCGAATGTCCAACTTTTTATAAAGAGTATTATTTGACAGAGACAAAAGAGGTTGGATACTTTTTGTTTTTATGAAAACGTTTTCGAAGTTTGTGTTTAAAAAAAAGAGGATTTATGTAAAACTTCTTTAATTGAGCGATTTTCTGACAGCCCAAATTAAAAAAAAAAAATTTGTTCATAAAACTCGATAGATGGCGTTTTATTAAAGCCGAGCCGTACATAGAGGATGTAATAAATTGTGCAGTACACAGACAGAGTGAACTTTTGCTTGTCAACCAAAAAAATAAAAAAATAGTATTTTCATTTCAGGACCTATTCCTATTTTCCATAATTTTTATTTTATTTTATTTTCATTTTTAAAAGGCAATGGAATAAATATTACGCAGCCATACACGTGCTCTCCATGGACTCGCCTTTTACTAAGCGTCATCTATGAAGTCATTTGGGACTAATTTCTTTTTTTTTGGGGGGGTCGGAAAATCGCCCATTAAGAGGTTCTTAGTTTGAAGTTTATACGGCGAAAAACTGCAAGCTGTGAAAAGTTTACAAGTAGCTCCTTCGTTTGTTGGAATTTGATATGAGAACCTACCTGCGATCAATAAGGCCAAGGGATCAAGGTGTTTAAGCGCCATTACGGCCAACGGTGAACGACGAACAATTAAAATACTTGTTGTGTCTTGTTTTGATGTAGTCAACATTTTAACACGACTCTTCATAGGTATATTATTTACAACAGTGAAATCATTTCTAAATATTCAATTCAGCTTCAGTGCAGCAATTAGCACTTAAAAATAAAAGTAAAAATTTACTATAGCGTTGTGTTATAAAATTTTTGGTATTTCATCTGCAAAGATGAATCTGCATATACATCAGTTGTAATAACCTTTAGATAGATAGCACTGTGCCGCTATAAGCACTCAAAATTAAAAAGCAGTGACAAAATTCAGCGCTTACGTCAGCCTTCCCGGTAGTATAGCGGTCAGTGCAGCCGCCCGGATTACGGAAGACCCAGGTTCGATTCCTGGCTGGGTTGGGTGGGCGTTTAATTTTTTCACTGTATTTTATAAATATTTAATTCAGCTTCAGTGCAGCAATTAGCACTTAAAAATAAAAAGTAAAAATCATTTCTAAAGTCTACACAGCAATCATAATAACATTATGAAAAATCATGTCATATTCAAATTTAAAAAAATAATTAATTCCATAAACACTACTGTCCACTCGCCTTCTGCTTAAGTTGTTTCACATTCGTGCTAAACAATTATTACAAATTGTTCAATTCACTGTAACGTGTGTTAAGCCAGCAAAAACATACAATTTCAAGAAAGCGGAAACTCCGTTTTCGACCAGTTTAAAGAGGAATTTTAGTTGAACACCCCAAAGAAGAAACCGCTCCCATCAAAAGAAGCCAGAGACAAAAATATTAAATAACTCGCAATGTCTTTTCTCGTCCTTAATTTGTTCAAAGATCGATTCGGCCCGTCAATGTTGCATTTATAAATTGTCCCGATTTTATCGTGCGCAGATCTCACCAGGAATGATATATCAAAGTCCAAATTTTGGGTTACAATCTTAATAATTTTATCTGATTATCCAACTTCGAGATACGTCAGTTTAATTAAGTAATTTCTGGTCTCCGTTTAAAGTTTAAACATTGTTGATTGTATCACGGGAGTTGGGCAGTGCGCCGCTCTTTCGGCGAAAAAACAAATGATTGCACTTTGTCATGTGTTGACTATACGGTAATCTTTTTTTTAACGGGCCGCTTGTTATGACGCGGTTAACTTTACGATTGTGATATTTGGAGGAGCTGTTAATTGTAATCGTTAAGGAGGAGCTTGATGGCGCAGGGAGGAGCTCAATGGCGCAGGGGTTAACGCGCCCGGCCTGAGAGTGCTGAGGTTAAGCAACTTTCGCATAGGCCGGTCATCGGATGGGTGACCAAAAATGTATCATCTCGAGCTCCTCCGTGTTTCGGAAGGCATGTAAAGTCGTTGGTCCCGGCTGCATTCGCAGTCGTTAACAACCACCAATCCGCACTGGGCCCGCGTGGTGGTTTATGGCCCGTTCTCCCTATCCATCCATAGGGAAGGCTCGTGCCCCAGCAGTGGGGACATAAAATGAGCTGATGATGATGATGATGGTGAATCGATAATTGTTGTTAATGTAATTTGTTTGAGATTAGTAGGGCAGTGCCACACGTTTTCGACATATTTTTTGTCGCCAATAAATAACACAGATTTTCATTGAAACTTAAGGGTGCGCCGTCTTCGTCCATATTTATTTGATGCCGCGCGGTCATACTAATTTTGTATGGGGAATTTAACGTGTTAATTTGAAAAAAAATAATTGAAAAAACCGCTCGATAAATCGAAAATGTGAAACGGACAATTTGACAAGCCATTGGTAATTGTTTAGGCAAAGTCAGAGATACAATAATTTAGATTAACTATAAGATATCAACTAAACGCCGCCACTCGATTTCATGATTTTGCTTAACTTTAAATGATATTGTAGAAAAAAACTATATTGTGTCATGAATTTATGGATAGGACTAATTGTAAACACGTTCCCTTTGATACTAAATATATATTTTGTTTATGTAATACAATAGTATTTTCATTTAAATCAACTTAACCGTGACTGCACTTTTGGCATTTTTTGCTCTGCGCACCCTTAGCGGGATGTCATCTAGGAAGCAGGTGTTCTGCATTCATTGGTTGCTGCCGACTGAAATCAGTTGCTGACTGACCCCCATTGTTTTATATTGAAATGAAAAATACCGGCCAAGTGCGCGTCGGGCCACGCGCAGTGTAGGGTTTCGTAGCCCATCTCAATAATGCTTATATTTTTTAATGGCTCATATACTTAAATGTAGATACTACCGATTTCACACACCTGACAACGTTATTTATGTAGTTCCCAATGAGGAATTTGTACTGCGCCAAGTACATTTTATAAGTTGGTCGACTGTTACTCGTAAACTTTTAAAGCCTACTAAGCTGTGATAGTTTTCCTTTTAACTTCATCATATATACAACAACCGTGAATTTTTCACATATCCAAAATAAACCATTTGGCTGGCGGGGGGACACTTGACTCTAACATAAAATTTTCACTTTCAAGCTTAATAATTCACAAACAGATGCCTCAATCAAAAAACTACTTTTACAAGCCCGCAATATTTTTGAAATTGCTATCAAACGACACCCCACACTATGGGGTAAACAAGAAAAAAAATTACATCCCCACTTCACGTTTAGGGGAGATAATCTAAAAAAAATATTTTTCATATAGACATAGACAGACATACAGACGCAGGTGCCACTACCTTCTATTGCTATACTGTAAACAAGTTTATTTTTATTTATTTACTTATTTATTTTATTTTATTACACAAAACAGATTTACAGTATAGCCGTTCAGTTTTTACATGGTTTTAGTTAAATAGGTAGACTGCAACTCCACAGATATGTGTTAACAATATGCTTAAACATTAAATCTAATAATTAAAAAAAAACACGTAAAATTAAATTAACAGTTTAATTTTACGTGTTTTTTTTTAACTATACAATATTACATTATGGAAATCAATACAAATAAAAGACTACAAAATAAAAAATAAATAAAATGAAAATGGTAACGGTTTCAGTTGCAAAATTACATGGCATCATGTCAGTCTATTGAAACAAGCCTATGCAGCGACGACTTCCACTTGAAGAGCGATGAAGCGTGGATATCAGGCACACCGTCTAGTTTGTCTAATAAAGTGTTGTAGTAGATGTTGTAGTTGATGTTCTGATAAAGTGTTTTGATTTTAAGTTAGCGGACTACGTAGCATAAGGGTTTTATCTATATATTAATACGTGAAGCAAAAACTTTGTACCCTTTTTTACGAAACTTGCGCGGGACGGAGGAGTATGAAATTTCGCACACTTATAGTTTATATAGAGAAGGTTATCCAAATGTTATTTTTTTTAAATTATGCATAGAAAATACATTAAATCAACAAAAACAATACTACACACACTACCATGAATTTGACACACACGTATTGTTTGTCTTTAATGCAGCCGACATCTGTTAATGCCAATCCAAACTCAGATTCTATCTTTTTAATTTTTCAATGCTTAGGATACAATCCGTGCAGCCTTATTAAAATTACGGTCAAATTTCGACCACTGGGCGACCACTAGTTTTATTTATTCATTTCCTGAAATTTTTCCTGAAAGACTTTATGTGTTTTATATAAAGTAATATAACAATAACATAAACATATTTATTTAAAGGTTATAAAAACATTTATGGAATGTTTTATGTGTTAGTGTGTACTTTTTACATCATGAATGTTTAATCAAACGCAGAGCAGCTGATTAAGATCCATTGAATATGGATCGTTCGGTACAAAGGTCATAGGATCACATGTGTCTAATCTAAATACATGTAAAGAGGTATTCAATCAATCAATTTCATCTCACTTGATAGTAAGTGACAATAAGGTGGAAGCGAACTTTATGACTAAGCTTATTTATATTATGTTACTGTAGGGGGAGGGAGGGGGGGTTTAAGATATAGGTATACCGTTCGGGAGCCCGTCTGGTGGAAGCGGCCAACGCAGCCCATGGACGCTTGCGGCACCAAGGCATATGCGTTGCTTTGAGTTAGCAACGCATACCTATGACAAATCATTGACAATGGACGTCAAACGACGTTCAAACGAGGCGTGAAGAGGCACCTTGTGGGCCGGCAAAGTGAGGATAACTGACGCTGCGCTGTTCTCACGCTGCACCAGTTATCGTCGCATCTGGATTCCATATTTACTTAACATCAGGTGAATTGGAGTCATTTGCCGTGCTACGTATAAAAAAAAATGGACAAACACAATAATTAACAAACACAAATGCCACTCCATACTATAGTTATACGCTTTTATGTCCTGTCAATTCATAGATTTCGTAGATTTATAGATTTGAGGTGTTGGTAGCTGAACGAAGCTAACCATGCTGTTTGTTTAAGAAATAAGTATATTTGTAGTTGCATACATTATTTGTCTGTAAGTATGACAGTTAGCTACTTTACTAAATGATCATATAATTAAAATGTCATTTAATAATAACAAAAAACAATTTAAAAAAAATTTCAACAAATAACACAAAGTATCAAAAGATTCACCCTACCTCGTTTTAGGGTTAATTACGTAGCAACAGGGCCGCAGTGAACATTCGCATACGAAGATTTCTTTTTGAGAAACAGAAACGCACTAAATTCATTAAGAGTAACTGTCATATCGGGGAGGCAGCGAGCGCACCCGATCCGTCATCGCCGTGCCTTTGAGGCGATTGCGTTCAACGCTGCATTCCGAATTTTAGTATCAGTGGTTCTGTATATTTTGCTTGGTTTATTTTTTATTTTTATTTTTTAATATACTTACAACTTACTATGGTTACATGATATGTCCCAATGTGGTAGTGATGAATATGTACTGACTTCTTTTGGATGGCCGATTTCTATGCTTGAATGCATTTATTACAGTCAGTAGGTATAGATCGCGCCAAACTTCTAGTCCCCTCTGAAGTTGCTTCGCGCAGCTGTACACAGTCAGGCCCTGCCGCTCGTCCCCGCCTTCGTCCTACTGACGCCTATTTTTTACTACTGCGACGCGAATCGCGCCAACTTCAGAGGGGACTAGAAGTTTGACGCGAACTATACCTATAACAAAAAAAAAACTATAGTTAACTAATATAACAATAAACAAGAAGGCAATTGACGACACATTACTAGTAGTACAGCTAGAATTTTATTTTTAATAATTGTTTGTAGGTTTTGAGTAAAACTATGTGTTAACGTGACGCGATTAAACACCGAAGATGACACTTTGAAAATCCTCTTTTTTATTCTTTTGTTTTTCAGACAAATTGACAGTTTAAAAAAAAACATGCAGAAATGCCAAAAAAGTTTTTAATGCAGCAAGAACATGAGTATGTACATATCGTGTTAGTTCATTAAATCGGTATCAATTGCCGTCGACGGATCCACGGTACCCTGCAAGAGCAACAAGACCGCTCGGATATGTTAACAGTGCGCAGTCACGCCACCTTGTTAAGGCTTCGCGGGAACGTGTTATTATTCGACATTTATTTAATTTCAGCACAGAACACGGGGTACGGGCGTTTGTCGAAATCAGTTTAACAAAATACACAATGTTGACACGCGATTGTTGGCGAAAAGTGGAGATTACAACCCGAAAAGGAAGAAACATAAAATATTATGAATAGTGCTCGTGCAACTTTCGAGTTCAACTTTTGATCTCAATATTTCTTTTTCTGTAATATTCACTTTTTTAATCTTCTTCTTAGGGTGCCTCTCCAACTAGTGAAGGTTGGCAGTCAGCTCTGCATATTTGTTCCTGTTCCACACTTTTTTAATGCCAAAAATACGTAAATCACTATTTTCAATATGATGCAAATCAATAGAATGAATATAGCAGCTTATGATGTCGTACCTTTTTTTGTTATATGTGACCTCCAGAATCATACTGTAAGTCTACATTTGCTGTACTGTAGACTTCATCAAAGGATAGGAGCTATGATTGATGTTATATTGATTAAAAAATAACCCCTAATCCCTAGCTACGTAGCATGTCTAGGTTATATTATGCGAGAAAACCTGTGAGTTATGATTATAGATAAATCCAAAATATTGTTTTACTTAAGTTACCAGTTTTACATGTGACTTTGGCACATACTACAGTATGTTACTGTAAAATATTTACGAAGTAGGTAACGTAGAAACATACATATTGTACATAACAAAATTAGTACGGTCAATACGTCAGAAGATTAAGCCTTAGTAACAGTGTTTTAGCAGCTATTTGAAATCTTAATAATAAAAATTTAAAATTACTGCAACAGTATTTGATGATACACAGTTAAAATATTCAAGCTATTAATCGTAATCAAAACATGTTTTATTATTATCAAAAAAGATAGGTATTGTATTTTACACAATTTTTTTGACTATAATTGATTCGCCATATTAAAAACTCGCCAGTCCAAATACCACGCTCGAGCATGAATATTTATTTGTAATTGTGCTCCGAAATGTCATTATACAAAATTGACGACCTTACACACTTCAGACACCTCTTGATTGTTAGGGTGTGTTCACAATTACGAATTTACCTTCATAAAATTTTACGCAGATTTTTTTCAATATATGTTCACGACCGGGATTCAAATCTGCAACCCTCTAACAATCCGGGTCAGATGCGCTTCCATTCACACTATAGTGACTCTGTCTAACCCGTGCAAATATATCAACACTATCTACTATTACTTTGTTAGCCAACGGTGCAGGTTCCAATCTCACTCGTGCATATATTTTTTAAACTTTACCAAACAGACCTTTTTTAAAATAAATACGGTTATCCACCGATTAACTGGGAGCAAAAACAAAAAAAATCACAGAAAGCTTATTTTAATATAAATTTTGACAATCAAAATCTTAATGACTATCTCGAGGTAGGGCCACTAGAGTAACAATGACTCCATTGGCAGACATAAACATAACTTAGTGTTTTTTTATTTATTTAATATAATATAATGCTTACTGTTTTTTTTATATATTAAAAGGAAGCAAACGAGCAGGCGGGTCACCTGATGGGAAGTAATCGTTGCCGGCCTTGAGGAAGGAGTTGAATCTTGAGGAGGAAGTAGGAATTGGGAGGAGGGAGGGGTGAGAGATGAGCCTCCGGTACTTTCACTCACCAGACGAAACACAACAGCAACGAGTGCTATTGTTTCACGCCGATATTCAGTGAGAGGGTTGCATTACACCGGGCGAGCCGGCCCATTTCGTGCTGCAACGCAGCGTGGCTCTGCAACTCATTTAACACCACCCAGGGGTCGCGTGTGGGGTCTCAAGGGTAAACCTACGGTCGCGAATAACTTTAACCCCCAAAACTACTACTACTATACTTACAGTAAAGAAAACCGTAATCGTTATTCTCGATTACGCGTGACAATAATATTTTACATAGACATTGTCGTGAACACAGCTTTATGAACACATCGTGACCACCAATGTTTGCTTAGTTTTTTTGGGAGCCTGCACCCAATTCTTTGGTCCATCGAATTCCACTCGATTATCAAAACACTCGAGCGTCTTCTGGTTTTTGTTGAATCAATTCGGAGCTGTCATTTGATTGCTTACCAACTCGATTCGTATCGAATCGATGTGAAATTGCAAAATAACTTTATTTCAATGAGTGCTTATGTAGGTTGTTGTTATAGATTGTTATTTAAGGTAGGTAGGTAGGTTCTTGTTAGAAGATATATTTTCGAATAGAGGTGTCAAGGAAAGTCTATCACGGTTTATATAAAGACTTGTGTTGGTAATACGTACGTACGTAATATGGTAGTTTACTTTACCTTTAACAATACATTTTGGAAAGAAAATAAAATTACAAAAATATGTTTGTAATAAGTTAGACTAGATGTCCAACTAAATGACTAGAAAACCCTTAAAATTGAAAACGAAAAATACCCTATACCATCATCATATTCGATTTAAAAACGATTTCGAGTTTCTTTCGACTTTACCGACCGTAGTATCACTCTTAGATAATTTAACTATGAATTATGACTTTATTACGTGTGAATATTATGTAAAGGTTAATTCAATGTCGTATGCTAATCGATTGGCTATAGGGTCTCGATTATTCAAGAATAGTGTTGAAATGACATTCTTATCCACACCTGATTAATCTTCATTTTTTTAAACTGTCATTTGACAAATTTTAACATCTTTATCGGAAAATTAGCGAATAAATAATAAATTTAAAAACTTTAAAACTTGTTGTAAGTATCATTTTATAAAATTATGTTTAATTTTGAAAATAAATAATTTGATTAAAATGTGTCTTCCGCATATTCAAGGTGTATCAGCTAAATATTGATGAAAAAATGCTGCCGAAAGTTTAAGCATCAAGCACTTAAACGTTAGATCAGGAAACCAGTCTTAGACTTCAATTGAAAGTTACCTTATAATTGTATAATAATTGTAACCAACTTATAATCATAGTTATTCTGTTGCGGTTATAACAAACCATTAATACATAGTTTAAACCTTAGGTTTAAACGAAAATAACAATGCCTCACTTAATGCTTCTAGTTTTAATTAAATGTGTATTTTGTTTCGGTGTGATCTATTTGTGGTTTTGATAATGAAATAAATGAAAATAATTATTATTGTTTGTGTTTTCGCATTGTTAATTACGCAGTTTTAATTTCAAAGACATTATTATGCTCAAACATAATAAAGTACTTATTAAAAATATAATCAATTTTAACATAAATAATATTAATCATAGATGTGGATCAAAAATGTTTACAAAATCACAGTAATGATTCTTATCCAATTGGACCGTATAGATTCAATCTAAATTACCTATCATTAAGTTATAGGAGCAAGTCGTTCGCAGAAAGTGCTGCAATTAAAAATGAGTCAAGTTCTATAAATCTCACGTAACATTTCCCTATGAGATATAAAATACCAATCATCGTCAGTGGAATGTTGTCAAGTGTCGTGCGGACTAGGAAAGGGGACAGTTGACATTCACTTACCATTTCTGTTTGTTTATCGCAATAAATACCAGGCCGGCTGGCAGATGACGCAATGTTAAGCGGCCCTAACATTTATACGGTTATAGTTTTTATAACTTATAGACTCATTGAATTAATATAAAAGATAGATAAAGGATTACAATAATATTTTTTTCTTAAGTCTATGTGAACACCCACACCTTTTCACTTGTTCACACTACGCATTGAAATGAAATACTTTATACGAATAATACTCGGGTAAAATTATGCATAGGTAATATTTAATTTATCGTAACGTAACGAATTTTTCACAAGATCTGTAGTCATTGGGAAATTAAAGATTATACGCGAGTACTTTCGAAAAAATGATTTATTAAAATTGTCGAGTTGACAAAAGTACTATATAGTCAGAACTTTTTAAAATTTTTGGACAATACTCATTTTATTGATATGCCATGTCGTTTGCTTACAGATGAACCAGCAATGCAAAGTTTGCGGGGAACCTGCCGCCGGTTTTCACTTTGGAGCTTTCACGTGCGAAGGATGCAAGGTAATACAATATAATACATCGTATACATTACTCCACCTCAGAACCCTATTGCTAAATGTTTTCAAAAATCAAAATCAAAAACCAAAATTTTTTTATTATTAACCACAAGTAGGTTTTTACAAATGTGTGGGTATCTTCAGTTAAGTTTGAAAAAACCTGTTTTAGAAGAGACCCCTCTCTTTACTGTACAATTTTTTTTTTTGTAGTTACATAGGTAGGTTTTATAGATTTGTGGTTCTAAATGATTTGAAATAGTGTAGGTGTACGAGTATTTGATATATATTTAGTAAAATGTATGTGTGATATTTTGCATGTTTCTGTATTATGATCAAATAATTTAATGCTTTCCCTTCTACTTTCTTTTTGTGTTATGTTTGTATTTATTTACATAATTGATTGTTTTTCCTCCTTCCTATGATATGGGTTCTTTCAAATGAGGCGTGAAGAGGCACCTCGAGGGCCGGTAGGTAACGGTGATTGATGCTGCGTTGTTTTCACGCTGCACCAGTTATCTTCGCTTTTGGACTCCATTTCCACTTAACATTAGGTTTGTCGTGCAAACATTTAAAAAGCGTTTTATTTTGACTGGTCAACAAAAGGCTGAAAAGTAACCTATATCTAAAAATGTTTGAAACGGATTCAGTAGCCGATTAAAAAAACCTAGATACAGGGTGTGTGCATATTATGTTATATGTTATAATTTATTATAAACTTATATGTTTTAACAGTTCCCTTCTAGATCTTGGACGTCCTATATCTGATGCAGTATAATTTACTTTAGATTGATACGTAATAACTGCGTCGTGTCGCAGGCAATTTGCTACTCCGAATCAATTTGTGCGTTTTTTGTCGCACTATAATGTCGCCCCATTCAATTTGCCACCTACCGGTCACTTTGCGAAGGAAATGCGACCGTTAAGGGACCCACACACGTAGATAATTCTTACAGCTTTTGATTATTATTAATACGTTATTTACTTACTTATTTATAGGAAGAATAACATACCAATAACGTAACAAATAAATGTGAAGCAATACACAAAGCTTTGCAATTATGAGTGTTATAATATTAACAGTATAAATATATTATATTATTAATAAAACAACTTCAGTTCATCCGTGATCATACCGCGTGCAACTGTGCCAAATATCGGATACTCAAAAACAATAAATATGGTAAGAATCCCGGTAATTATTACTCTATTGAAAGTGACCATGATACTTTAAAAAGTTATATTTACAATACTTCTGTTAATATATCCAAAAACCCCACACAACTTAGTATAGAAAAAATGCTACATTGAATAAAGTTTTTGTAGTAACGCGTCAGTCACAATATTTCACAATATTTTTTGTGTACTTGACATGCTGACTTGTGGATACAAAAACTAGATCGCATTAAGTGAGTTGATGTTATTTTCAGTTGGTTTACTTTGTGTCGGGTCGTTACGTTCCCTAAAATATGGTTGAGCGAAGCGATGGCTGATTCATATGTCATACTCGTGAACGGGTGCCGCCTGTGGAGGCTGGTCTGCTCTTGCATACTTATCTTATTTTTAGTATTATTCACTATAGTTTGACTTTGTTCTTCTAAAACAATTTTTGACTTTTACTAGAATGCTGTAGTGGTACTGTATGACATTGTGGAAATTGAAACTTTTGCCTGATGTAAATTTGTTAACCTAGAATTTTTTTTTTTTTTACATGTTGTGGTTGTCTTCTATAAGTATGTTTTGTGTTTATTTGTAATGGAAAGTGTCCTGCTATGATCGGGCATTTTCCAATATTTTTGACGCTGTAAGGGAGAAAAGATCTGGACACTTGCTGAGTTTCTTGCCGGTTCTTCTCAGTACAAGATCTCCCGCCCAGAGTAGACTTACCGATGGCATTTAACCGATGGCATAGTGACATTCATAAGAGCTACTTGTAGCCTAAACTGAATAAAATGATTTTAAATTTGAATTTGAATTTGAATTTGAATTTGAATTTGAATTTTGACGATATTCGTTATGTAGTTAGTAGTACTTTCCAAAATGTATGAACATCACAGTTTGCTTTAATGTTTTCTGAAATACAACGACCCTTATAATTATGTTCGAAAAGTGCTGTCATGTTTGTTATTTTTAACTTCAATATGTATGGATTTTATTAGAGGTGAGAAAGCCCTACCGTCCAGTCACGTAGGTATTCCGATATATTGACTGCTTGCTAACTCTTTTACAATAGCACAAAATGTTGACATACAATGACCTACGTAGAAAGTTTTATTTTTATAACACTTTTTAAGAGGTATCATTTTTTGTGATTATTTTCATTTGAAGATTAACAACTATTTGTTATGAAACTGAGGAATTGATCCTTAGTAAGATAGGATTTAAAAACTACAAATAAATAAATAAATAAATTAGATATATGAACTGTATTTTTATATTTGTGTGAATGTCATTTCGTATATTAATTTTATTTAATTTCATTCATCCATAACGAAAAAATCTTTCGTAACCGTGTTCGTTCCCAATGGCGAATCCCAATGTTAAGTTAAATTATTAGCAAATCCAATTATTAACCGTTAATCTCAAAGCGTAAGCCCCGCCCCACAACAATCAGACATACATAATATATTCCGAGCGATGCCCAATTATTGACCACCTGCAGTCGAGGCAAATGCGGCCATATGTCACCATTTAAAAATACCATAATGCTGCCAACATTTACAAAATCATAATTCATTTACAAATTGGACATTATATCATTGACTACAATACGGCGGAGTAAAGTGAATGAGTTTCGGAACACCGCTATGGATTAGGAACAAATCGAAAGCTATAATTAGGCGTTCGATTTATAGCTGCGTTGTTTAAGTATACAATAAATCAAGGTTTATTAGTGAACAGTGGGGTTTACGTGCATTGTAGATTTGATGAGTGACGAAATTATTTTGCGGATTTATGTAAATCAAAAGGTTAGAACACAATACGTTTGTCGTGATTAAGCTGCTGCGTTATGTAATCTGCATTATATAACAAAGTTTACTAATCATATCGTAAATTATCAATATTTTATATCCTATTATATAAAAAAAATTAAGCACAAAAAACTTACATAACAAAATAATTAAAAGAACATTGAGCTGTTTGATCCCGGTGGTTACCATCAGATCAGAGTCTAGAGTTCTAGAGTAACTACGAGGATAGTTCGTCAAGACTTCGAGTTTAATTTTCAGGGGATTCGAGGAATCGGGGATTCGGGATTCGGGGATTCCAGCTTAATTGTCCGGGGACAATACTAATTAAGCTTGGTCTAAAACTGTGAATAATTTGTTCACGGTTTTATATTTTTTTAACAAAACAAATTTTCATGTTAAGTTTCATGACACCTGTGGTATAGACGGTGAAAACACGTCAGTAGTCTAATTTATCACCAACTGACATTTGACATTTCTATGTGTGGTGCCGGGGATAAAGAATTGCACCACCCCATCTCTTCCCGTGGGTGTCGTAAAAGCCGACTAAGAGACTATTCCAGAGGATGGGCAGCAGCATCTCTCTGAGGTTAACTCTCAATCAACTTACTGCGATCGCCAACCCGCCTGCCAAGCGTGGCGATTATGGCAAATCCCCTCATGTATCCTTATGTATCCTTGGGGGAGGCCTTTGTCCAGCAGTGGACGTCTTTTGGCTGAGATGATGATGATGATGACATTTGGCAATTGTAGCAATGCTTGCATGATAGAGGCCTTTGCCCACCAGTGGGACAGTATATAAGCAAATTTTTTACTTCCTACTTATGAGAATTGAACTAAGATATATATATACTCGTATTTAACCCGCTCATCTCTCCATTCGTCAACCAACACGCACCGAAGCCTTTTTCGACGCGGAATATTTATTTATAAACGTAATAATTAGTTGAAATAACATTTCTCTCAGATAACATTTCTTTAACATACACCGCTGCACCTCCACCGCGTTCCTAAATTATTTAATGTTATATCACTAAAACTACTGATTAGTTATTTAACATAATTAAGTATTTATTCAAATTATTTTAAAACAAACACACATTTTCGACAATGCGTGGGTGGACCGCCGAGTATGGTGATGTACAACCCTTTTGGAGTACGGTATCGTATTTCTCGGAAAATAAATTAAAAACGCAATTTATATGTTGAATGTGGCTCTCTAATTAGGAATAGGTCGTTTGATTTTAGAACGATACATTGTACAGACGTCTGCACATCCACCTGTCGAAGACTGTCAAATTTCTTTAATAAAAGTTCAACCGTGTGCCATATATATATAAAGTTCAAAGTACATTGATATATTTTGATAGTTTGTGGTAATCTGATCTGCTGGCGTGTGTATTATTGCTTTCTAAAGTACACGGGGCCAATTAAAGAGTTTTATCTTCAATATCTTCAATACGTCAGCCAGAACAGTTTCCACTATTGATATAGTTTTAAAGGCACACCTGGGTTTTCTGCTCTCGATATCCAATTCAAATACCCCAGAAAATCTAGGGTGTTATCGGTCGCTATGGGAATCCAATATTTTATAATTTATGATAATTGTGAAGGAAATACATGAAATACTTTTTTTTTATGAAATAATGAGTAATGATCTGGTATGTAACAAGTGAGGTATTAAACTGTAGGTAAAATGATAAAAACTTACTGGATAGTGTTAAGTATAACATTAATCTATACTAATATTACAAAGCTGAAGAGTTTGTTTGTTTGGTTGAACGCGCTAATCTCAGGAACTACTGGTTCGAATTGAAAAATTATTTTTGTGTTCAATAGTCCATTTATTGAGGAAGGCTATAGGCTATATTACATCACGCTGTGACCAATAGGAGTGGAGCAGCAATGAAAGCGGGTGAAACTGCGGGGCATAGCTAGTTAATTATATGAATATACAAAGAATTTTGAAAGGAATGGGTATCAGACGGTATAATACACCTCATATGACGACCTTCGTAGCCAAGTGGCTTGTACACCGGACTTCGGGCGGCGCTAACTCTGAGGTCCCGGGTTCGATTCTCGGTCGGCTCATTAATTGAAGATTGAAGTGATGTACTACAAATGTTCGAATAATTTTTAACGCAAATTTTGTTGCGAACAAATTATAAAAACACAAATGTTGAAAAAATTTCTACAAGCAGGATTTGAACCTGCACCCTTCTGACATTCCGGGTTAGGTGCTCTTCCAATTGAGCTATCGTGGTTCTAACCAGCCCACCGAAATTATTTAACACTTTTTAATTTTTAAAAATTATTTGAACATTTATAAATAGCTTGCTTACTTCTTAACTGATCTTTAATATTTGTAAAAATATTATGATTGGATGTTAGTGACGGTAGTTGTTGACATTGAATGGGCGCCTTTGGCTTTCAAACTTAGAATAATAACGCCTAGAACGATAGTGTCAAACAAAGTTCGTCAAAATATTGAGGCACAAAATACTCCGTCGTGTGCGTCAGCAGCTTGTCATTACACACACAACCGTACGAATAAATGTTGCAAGTAAAATGGTAATTTCCCCAAACTCGGGGTAAATGGGTAAGTTACTAAACTCTTATCTTGTTTCATAGTTTAAAAATTGTATTGTTGTTACATATGATTTTTTTAATTACTTAAATTTTTTTTATGTGAAAATAGCCACAAAGTCAATAGTCACAAAAAGAAAATTGTCTTCTATAATTATTACATATTATTTTATTATATTAACGGCATACATTTATAATATTAACTTTTATATACATTAAGATGTTTTCATTTAAGTTTGTGATTATTATTTAAAAAAGTAAAAATTGTAAGGTACATACATACATAAATAGTCACGCCTCAATCCCTCAGGAGGGGTAGGCAGAGACAATGGACCGCCACTTCTCTCTTTAACTATTTGGAAGCATAATTTTATCTCATTATGCATTGAATATTATTTCGAGCCTTTAGTTAGATGGCGGTGAAGCTACGACTACCACAATTTTCATATCATTAGCTACTTATTTAAAGATACTTACATATAACACGAAAACATGTACATGTAATGTTATGTAAATGTAACAATGTTTGGTGATAAATAAAAATGCCAATATTAAAAAAAAAAAACACAAATGTTGAAAAAATTTCCAGGAGCAGGATTTGAACCTGCACCTTTCTTTTTTTTTTCAACATTTGTGTTTTTGTATTTTGTTCGCAACAAAATTTGCGTTAAAAATTATTTAAACATTTTATAATAGCTTGCCTACTTCTTAACTGATCTTTAGTATTTGTAAAAATATTATGATCGGATGTTAATGACGGTAGTTGTTGACATTGAATGGGCGCCTTTAGCTTTCAAAGTAAAAAGTAAATAGTGTTGAATAATTTCGGCGGGCTGGTTAGAACCACGATAGCTCAATTGGAAGAGCACCTGACCCGGAATGTCAGAAGGGTGCAGGTTCAAATCCTGCTCCTGGAAATTTTTTCAACATTTGTGTTTTTGTATTTTGTTCGCAACAAAATTTGCGTTAAAAATTATTTAAACATGCCAATATTTATTCATTTACTTTATTGCACAAAAATCATTCTTATCAGAAAAAATTACTGTTATAACATTTTTTCAGCATGTCTGTTTAAAATCCTTGTAGCTGTAACTATTTTCTAAATGACTGGCGCTTTGATAACAGCAATCGTGATAAATTGTCTTTCTTAGACTCTAGACTTGGATAAAAACAACTCTAAATAAAAAAAACTCGGAACACAAAATGGGGTAAAAGTTTTCCTACATCTAGCAAAACATACATGGAATGACATATTACAAATTTACGAACATTAATATCGTGTTTTACGAAAAAATAGACATTGATTAGCTGTTCTTACAGGTGAAATATAATCTTAGCATCCTTTTTGCTAGATTCTGACTTGTGAAAGCATCCTTTGAGTGCACAAATGGTCATTATAAACAAAAATTGCGGAGCTGCTTACGACACGACGTGACCTTGGATACTAGCGAGCCGTTCGGCCAACCAAGCCACATATGGCTTGGTTAAAGTTGCCTCAATCGCCGTGCGCGTACTCGGCTTCTAGGCGTTATTATTCTAAGCTTTCCAAGTAAAAAGTGCTGAATAATTTCGGCGGGCTGGTTAGAACCACGATAGCTCAATTGGAAGAGCACCTGACCCGGAATGTCAGAAGGGTGCAGGTTCAAATCCTGCCCGTTGAAATTTTTTCAACATTTGTGTTTTTTTTTTAATGTATTACAACTAAACCTAATTTAGGCTTATTGCTTAATTTCAATGGTCTTTTTAAATTTCATTTAAATTCACATGATGTTCACAACACGTCAATGAACAAGAAGATCTCATTAAATGTTAGATCGATACAAAGTTTCGAAAGAGTTGCAAAAACCATAAGCAAATACAATATTTTACAAAAAAACACGGTCGTAACAACACTGATTTATAATGATGTTACTTTATAATGACTTATCGTGGCAATTAATAATGTTTAGTCTATTTTCCATTTGATATTTTCCATTTATGTATTGTATATATACATTATGTATCTGGCACGGGATATCGCTTTGTGGGTGTTCGTATACTATACGAATATGTTATAACTTTTAATTAACATAATGTTGACTTAATGTAAAACTCAACGCGTAAAAAGAATTCGAATTCAGTTTAGAGTAGACATTTGAATATAACATATAATATTCTTTGAATTATTTCGTGCATCAATTTCTTACAACAAGCATAAGTTTTAATGGACAATAAATTAACTGAACTAAGCAGGGTAGTGATATCAGTGTTTGACAGGAACAATGATCGAATTTTTTTTCCTTAAATCATTAATCATAATCACCTTTAACAACCACCAATCCGCACTGGGCCCGCGTGGTGGTTTATGGCCCGTTCTCCCTATCCATCCATAGGGAAGGCTCGTGCCCCAGCAGTGGAGACATAAATGAGCTGATGATGATGATAATGATAGGAACACAAACAGATCATAATCAATGCTTACAATAACATATTTGGTTTACCTTATTAGCTAGACGGTAATCTAAAACAAGTGTACACAGCATGATATTTTGCATAGTTTGAAACGTGTTACAACAATATCGGTCCTAAATAAAGTAAAACTTAAAACTGATACTAATACTAAAAAAAAATTAAATAATATGCTATTCTTTTGCGATGAAAACTGGTGCCTCTACGATACCATTACAAATTAAATAGCATTTAATCTATATATTAATACGTGAAGCAAAAACTTTGTACCCCTTTTTACGAAAAGTGCGCGGACGGAGGAGTATGAAATTTCGCACACTTATAGTTTATATAGAGAAGGAGTGCAGAATGCTAATATTTTTTTAAAATTATGCATAAAAAATACTTTAAATTATACATTTTTCAAAAATTTCAAAAATGGAAGAGAAGCGGTCAAAATTTCTCAATGCCAATCCAAACTCTCATTCTATCTTTTTTAATTTTTCATTGCTTAGGATACAATCCGTGCAGCCTTAATAAAATATTGTTTCAAAAATGGAATCGGAGGAAAATTACAGTCAAATTTCGACCACTGGGCGACCACTAGTTAAAATTAAAGCTTGTTACAAATGCTCGAATAAAATGAAAAACACAAATTTAAAGTGTAATATAATGTGATGGCGGCTTATTGGTGATTGGTCAACGCTTGCTCTATTACGAGTATAAAATATTATCTAAGGCTATCGCTAAAACAACAATGTTAGGTGCATTCTGCTGTTCCTCAGCAGTTGAGGATTCCTGGAGAACTGTTCCTACTCATTCGGGCTGATTGTCACTTATCATCAGCTGTGATGACGGCCGAGCATTACCCCGGCATGGAGTTTAAAAATATTTTGATATCAATAGCCCTACCGCTCCTTTCACGCGTAAATTGATAAGTGTAACATCAAAATAAATACATTAACTTATCAAAATTAATATTATTACATTATAAAAGTGTTCAATGGAGGTACGCGTCGCCGACACGTATGTTCCACATACGAAATTACAAGGAATTTGTGTGAAATTACAACGGGGGTCAGCAATCGAGTTCTCGATTACAGTGCGTTTATCGATAAACGTATAATTTGCTCACTTTTCAATAATCGGCATGGTGATGATACGGTTCGTTCCTATATCGGATTTATTGCTGTTTAAACGGCCCTAAGTGTTGTGTTTCGGTGTCTATTGATGCGGTCTATTTTTTTTTTGGTCACGCTTTGCTTTCGCAACGTAATTGGTGTGAGGGGACAACCCAGGCTAATGTCCGTTTTCACTGACAACACATAAGTTTTAGGTGACCTTAACGCCAGTTTAGGTGACAGCTGTTGGAGTAAAACTGTCATCACCATCATATTGGATAAAGTAAACACTCATAGCGAAAATATATATAAATAGCTTCATATAGACTAACAAATACATACCATTATGGTTATGTTAAGCATACTGAGGGCAATGGGGGAGGCAAGGACGACGCAGTGACACCAACGACACCGGCAATTGCCGGACAATGACGGCTGTCTATCAATCTGTTTTCAGCTCGTACGCGCGTCCTTATTTTATAAATTTTATTTTATTCCGAATAAAGGAATTTTTCTGTTTCTACGGTGTCTTACTTAACTAGGCATCGTCGTAAACAGCTTACGACTGATTTAAATGAGTATCTGGAGATAAGGATAGAGATAAACATAGCAAGCTTATACGTAGCTCGAGATAATTAAATTAAGTCACTTATCCGATGACTAAGTGTAGAAAAACACGAGTAGGTTTGTTTGTAACCCAAACTTTTGTTTTCTGTTTCAGCGTTCATTGTTACCAAAACTATTAGTGTAAACGATGATTTAACAAAATACATAGGTATATCTTGAATAAGAATCAAGAAATAGAGCAAAAAAATAATAATCAATTTGAAATTAAGAATATTTAAAAATTAAAATGAAAGATGGCTGACGCGTTTCGGTACTATAATGACTTTAATGCGTGTACGCACGATGAATTATTCATCAACATTTTGGAGTATGCGATCGTTTTTTCGGTGTTTTAAAAAGTATTTTGCTGATTTTATAAACAATTTTGGAATTTGCAAATCGTATTAATTTGCTTTATTTTTCGGTCTTAAAAAGTGAGGTACTGCTAAGCTTCTGTAAAAAAAACTAAAGTGGCTTACAATCTAATATTGAAATACAAGCATTTTAATACTCTCAAACAAATTAGTTTAGGTATTCTAGCTAGACACACCTATTTATTGAGAGAATCATAAATATAACCATTTTTTTTAAACAATATGTTTATCATACCAAGCAGTTTGCATTAAACTTCCTTAGACCTGTATACTTTGACTGATTTATCATCAGTCCTTGCCCTCCGTACGATAAAAGTTAACCAACTTGCCATTTAAAAAACGGAGAACGGTAATAAAGATTTTAATATGATCACCCATCCTGTACCGCGACATTAAGAAAGTTGCTCACATTTACAATCGCAAACTAGCTAACGAGCTCACGCCACAGCTGCTTACCTACCTAACAAAGAGTCTTTAATAAATATACCATAATAACGAGACAGGCTAAGAAATGCTTTTAGTGACCACGAAACATGTAGCCTCCAGTCAAAAGAGATCAGTCCTCGGCATTAACCGACCCGTTTACCCTCGTAAGCGTAATGAATGAGTTCACATTTTTCGTCATTTATCCGTTCGCGTGCATCAGTGTGGTGTCGGAATTACAATTTTATGAATTCAAACCTACCATCAAGCAACATTAAGGTTAACAGTTTCCTTATGGGACATTTGGTAGGTTCACAGAAATATATATATATGAAATACATTATGTTTCTGAAATGATATGGTGCACAATTGTTCCATTACCAACAGGTACTTGTTGGAACTGTTCCGGGAGTTTATTGGGCTATTAATGTTTAAGAGATTGTGTGTGTAAGTTTTGACTCTGCAGTTTAGTGGTTAAATTATGAGTTTCTAAGCCAGGTTTTAATCGTAGTATTTTTTGAACTAAGTTAGCTTCAAGTATCTTATCTTATAAATCACCATTAAAACAACGTTAAGTAGCATTGTTTGTATCGGCAGTATTTCTATTTTAACTGATTATCTAAATTTCAGTCGAAACTATTGACAACAAGGAGGCGATAAAGGCTTAAAGCTTTCTCAAGCTATTTGCTAAAACTATTTTTATACGACCTATTAAGGCACTTAAACCAGTATTAAAATAAAATTAATTGGTAATGGATTTGACTCAACTTAATAAAACATATAAAAAACATACTAGCACCCAATTGTGACCGATTTATAGCTTCCTGTACATTTTTTTGCTCACATGAATTTATTTAGAAAAAGTTTAATTGAGAAGTTTTCATTTTGAATAATTAATAAATATGATAAAGTTAATATCAGGTTTGCTTGACATATTTTAATTAAGATGTAGATTATACTAATAAGATTGATCTTAGTAAAATAATTTTAACTTATTTTCTATATCTATTTAGGTTTAGTACGAAAAGGGACAAGTTTTATGTTCTTCTACTAGCCCCTTGAGCGTCGATCGACCACCAGGTGGCCGATAACAATTAAAATTCTATTGTCTGGTATTCGCGCGCTCGAGCTCCTAGCTACCACAATCTAATCTGATTCGGACGCCATAATAACTTAAATAGATTGTATAGAGTGTTCCTTAGTAGTTAAAGATTCTCCACTTTTGACCTTATTGTCACCGCAGTATCTACTGAAATAAATTATTGTTCATATCAAATTTTTGTTGTTTATATAAAATTTTTATTCAATACTAACAATATCATTTGCTACGTCACAGAGTTCAAGTGCTTATTCGCAGTAAAAAAATGACCACCTATCTACACCTTCTACACGTTTACGTTGGCTTACAAAATTGTAAGCCAACGTAAACCGTATTCAATATAAAAAATAACGGCATGGACATTCAGAATAGCGAGTTAAAGTCCCGTCCCACTCGCAATTTCAACCGTTTGTCCGGATTACACCAAAAACAGTATAAGCAAAGTCAAAAACTACAGTGACTCTAACAGGTAACAGCCTATTTAAACAAATAATTGTTCATATCTAATTTGGATTTGCGAAAGTGTCATACGAAAATTTGTATTCAATATTAACAATATCATTTGCTACGTCACAGAGTTCAACGGCCCAAGCATTATTATCGGACAAAAAAATTTCGCTGCACCATCAAATCGTATGAAAAACATATTTAAACCCGTCAACTCCAAATTTATACATCGTTAACGGTCTCAACACTTTCATTTCTTTTGTGGCCACAGCTAGAGGTGGACAGCGAGTCACAATGTCGATCATTCCGAATCGATTCTGAATCAAGCGTGATTATTTAGAATAAGAATTATAGCAGTAACGGTAGTGGTTTATGATTTCTGAACGCTGATTGGGCCTATTGTTAGATTTGGACGCTCAAATAAAGTGCTCATTAAAGTCGGGAAGTGCGCTTTTCGAATTGTAATGAAAAAATGCGATTATTCGAGTTGATATCTATTTAGGAGGAAGATATGAAACTTATTCGAGTTGTTTCTACTTTCATGCTATGGCGAGAGCGCAATATGATTGGTGCAATTTTATCAAAGAGATCGATCAATATTGTTTAGGTTAGGTTAGGTTAGTTACTCAAATTAATTGGTCATCGTAATAATTCAAAATATACTCTACAACTTCTGATTTATGAAACGTATATACAAACCTAAACTTATATGCTATGAAAGTAACTTAAATTGTTTAAGTATAATGGAAAATAATTCAAAAGTCAAAACACTTAAAACGTAATCAAGAGAATAGTATTTGGGTGTGAAAGCGTCTAAATAACTTTATTTAGACCCTTTCACACTTGATTGAACCCTTTGCAATTAATACTACGCCTAAGATTTAATGTTGCAGCTATGCAAGTATTCGCAAAAAAAATATTAAAAAATAACGTAGGTACTTCCTTTCAACAGACATACGCCATTCCCTTTTCTACATCCGTTATTCCGTAATCGCCATTTAAACAGACAATTTCCACCAAATCCATTATAATTAGCATCCATCATCAAACATGAATCAACGTTTTTACCCATCGCGTCGCAATGAATCTAATAGGGTCCAAAATGTCAGTTGTGACATCGTCAAAAACGTAACGAACTCGTACGAAAAGCCAATTGACCTATGGAGCACGCAAAAAAGCTGATTAACATTCCGCGCGCGAGCTAGCAATGCGCTTGCGACAGAACAGCCGTGCTTCTCTAGTCGCGCTGTGTCCACAGGTAGGGAATAAGGGAAAGGTTTTATAGATAACGTGGTGGTCGCCACGACGACCCTCAAGTTTGAGGTAAACAAAAATACATCTATTTTGGTGACGGTTTTACTCAGACAACTGTCACCTAACATGACATAGGGGTTACCTTTTACTCAGGCAACTGTCACCTAACATGGCATGAATTACCTAAAACTTAGGAGGGTATCTTTGGTGAAAATGGGCTTTAGACATATTAATTACTATTTGTAATGAAGAAGCGTGGAGGTTTCTAGCAAAGCCTTTCCTTTTGCTTTAGACAATTTATTTTCATTTATTTAAAATTACCAAGTAGAAAACTGTTCTTACAATTTCAAGTTGCCATGCTTTGTGGGAACCAAAAAATAATTTATCATAGATTAAAAATCAAAACTAAAATTGTATCATAATTTTAATTAAAGGAACCTAAAGAATGTCATGTTGATACAAATCTGTGGATGCAAGCGATACTGTTTCATGTTATTATCACAAGTTAACGCCCACGTGCTCATCTACTTTATTGCGTTATACATAGTATTATCAAGTGTTAAGGAGAAATTTCTAATAAAGATCGAAGCGACGATTATAATTCGTCTTTTGAAATCGGGATGTACAAAAAATATTTTAATGTGATTTTTTTTACTTTTAATAACCGATTAAATCATATGGAGTTTATTTTAAACGCCAAAATGAATAAAAATTTACTTTGGCACCATTGCTAGCTAGCTTGTGCTTACGTCCATTGTCCTAAATGAATTAAAATTTACTTTGACTATTTGTATTGCTCGCTAGATTGAACGTCCTATCCCGTAATCTTATAAAAACTTGCCTGAGTACACCCCTGCGTAGAATTCCGGGCACATTGTCCGCTTCAAATGGGCGAATTTATGGTGGAATCGCAGCGGGCGACTGTATTGCCACTCTCGCGACTCCCAGACCACCATCACATCTGAGTTATCGCGGCTTAGCGAGATCTAGAGCTAATTTATACGGTTTATCCCACTTGTTCTTGTTAGTATTATGCTAGTTGTTAAATTACTGACGTTATAAACAGAACTGCTTTTGTTTATGAATGAAAGTTTTGAATTTTCAATCTAGTTGGTTTGTACTAAGTTGCGAGTTGGATTTCGATTCCTGTTTGGAGTTTTTGATGTATTTACGTTTCACTATCTATCTTTAAAGATATCTTGACATACCTATTTATTACTCTATAAGAAGAATTTGTAGCAAAAATTTTTCTTCGCAAATATTTGCAATTTTAATATTATTATAACATTATTTATTTTTAAAAGTTTTGGATTTATATGTCTAGAGACCACAATGACTTCATTAGCGAAAATACACGTAACCCGTCATGACCACAGTCTTTTATAATATCCTCTTTAATGGAAGTCTTATACCATAATAAAAACCATCTGCCAAATATCGAGTTTGTAGGCTTTAAACTTCAATATTTCACGATTAGTGAGACAGCCAGTGTTTCACCTTTTGTTCATATATAGAAATGCCTAAAATTATATAAGGGAAGATTAATAGGTATATACTATTAGTCATATATATATTTATAGAAAGTTCGGCAAATGACTCCATCCCATCTGATGTTAAGTGGAAATGGAGTCCAGACGCGAAGATAACTGGTGCAGCGTGAAAACAAACGTAGCATCGGTTAACCTCACTCTGCCGGCCCACAAGGTGCTTCTTCACGTCTCTTTTAAAGGATCCCATATCTGACCCGCTGACCTACTATGACCTGACCTACTATGACCTGATACTAGCTGACCCGGCGGACTTCGTACCGCTTTGACAGTTTCCATCATTGAATTAAATATGTATCAATGGTTTCCATGACAACAAAACAAACAAATAATTTGTCTGTTGAAACTTGGTAAGTAGATGTATTCTGTGAACCACATTAAGATTTCACACAAAAATAGAAAAAAAAAACAATAAATTTTGAAGGTTTCCCATACTTAGAACTGAAACTCGAAATTTTTTCAAACCCATACATACATGTGGGGTATCTATGGATAGGTCTTCAAAAATGATATTGAGGTTTCTAATATTTTTTTTTCTAAGCTGAATAGTTTACGCGAGAGACACTTCCAAAGTGGTAAAATGTGTGTGTGTGTGTCCCTGTAACTTCTAAAATAAGAGAATGATAAAACTAAAAATATAATATTTTTAGCGTATAATGTACCTACATTACCATGCAAACTTCCACCGAAAATTGGTTTGAGCGAGATCTAGTAAGTAGTTTTTTTTAATACGTCATAAAGTACGGAACCCTTCTTGCGCGAGTCCAACTCGCACTTGGTCGGTTTTTAGTATTTTTTTAAATATAGCCCATATTACTCAGCGCTAATGTAGCATTCTAATGGTGAAAGATTTTTTTAAATCGGTCAAGTAGTTTTTGAGTTTACTCGTTGCAAACATACATACATACATACATACATACATACAAAAATACAAAGGTTTCCTCTTTATAATATTAGTATAGATATGACTACATATTAGAAATGTACCTATTCGGCGTATATAGTATAAGTCATTTAAATACTTATTTGACATATTGCGTACGAAACGCTTTATATATATCTCTTTCTGTTGCACTGTCTTGTAGACAAGAAATACTGAGGCAACCAGAATGCATAATGGAGTATACTCTTAATTTAAGCAAAAACTTGCACCAGAAAAACTAAGACCGATGCGGACAGACAGACAGCCGGACAGACAAACCGCTGGGCCGTGATTGACGTAACGCCACCACATGTCTAAACTTTGATCCGATGGTTGAAGCACGAATGAGGTCGGAGCATCGAGTCAAAAAAAGGAATCATGAGTTCGATTAATGAATTAAACAAACTGGGTGATATGGTACAGATACCTATATGAAGCCTATACATTATACTATACAAATGTTTATACATTTGTACCATAATGGTCAGACATAAACTATGGATGGAAACACCAAACAGAGAACGGGTTATAAACCACCACGCGGGCCCAGTGCAGATTGGTGGTTGTTAAGAACTGCTATTGAAGCCGGGCCTAACGACTTTACGTGCCTTCCGAAGCACGGAGAAGCTCTAATATCGAATATATTTTGGTCACACATCCGATGACCGACCTTTGCGAAAGTTGCTTAACATTAGCTATCGCAGACCTAGCGCGTTACCCACTGCACCATTGAGCTCCTCATACAAAGTAGATTACGTTAAGTCCCGTTAAAAACGTTGTAATAAAATGGAATGCGAAAGTTTAAAATTGATACGTATATTAAACTAGCTGTGCCCCGCGGTCTTACCCGCATTAATTAGCAAACAATCTATAACCTATAGCCTTCCTCAATAAATGGGCTATTCAACACAAAAATAATTTTACAATTCGAACCAGTTAGTTCCTGAGATTAGCGCGTTCAAACAAACAAACAAACTCTTCAGTATAATATTATAGTATGTAGAAGAGAGACTCAACAAACTGGTAATTATCGCAGCGTCTCGATGTTAACGAACAAAACAAAACACAACAGATAGGCATCGAACCTTTAGCCGCAAAATAAGGGGACTGCAGAATGTAAACTTCAGACATGACAGAATCTCGCAACCGCTCGAGCGCGGCTGTTGCGAGATTCTGTGTTCGTGAAAGGTTGTCTACGTGTGCTTTGCTCGAGCTAGTCATGTATGAAGTTTTTATTTATTTAGAGCAGTGGTTCTTAACCGGTGATCCGCGGACCACTGGCGGCCCCAAGAGGCATTCCAAACATACCATTAACAAGTGGCTTGACGACCTTGACGTGCGTGATGCTAGAGCCTACTCAACGCGAATCGCGCGCGCGTCGCAAGGCCGAAGGCAGCAGTAGGGGTTTTCAGCGCTTCTGCTTATTAAAGCACCGAAATCGGTTGGATGCCACTGCTGACATGCGTTTAGCTTCGAGTAGCACTGAACCAAGGATTCAGAAGTTAGTAAAGAGTATGCAATCACAAAAATCTCATTAAAATCTTTTACTTTATTAAATAATAAATAAATGAGTGTTAGTCGTAAAATTATGCGTATTTTATTTATAGATAGACCCTATATTTTTTTAGTTTTAGGTACCATATATTATCAATAAAACAACTGGGTGCTCCCTGGCAAGATAGATAGGTATTTGGTGAAATGGTCCCTCACGTCTAAAAGGTTAAGAACCACTGATTTAAAGAGTTTGCTGATTGCCTCAGACGCTATTTGCAACGTCACCGGGGTTTTCTGAGGGCTGTGAAAAACTTAAAGGGTTCCTCAAGCCGTGTTCTCATTGAAATACCGTCAGAGGTTTTCTAGAGAGAATAGCATCACGCGTTCTGTGTTCGTGTTCCGTTCTGTACTACTTACTATCCCTGAGAGGTTCGGATCGGATCGAGGAAGAAGCTTACCTTCTGCAGTGTCTTTATTTTTTGGTTTAGCCGCAAGTTTGAACAGTGTCGCGGGCGACGTACCGTGAAATGGTTGCGCACGCGCGTCGCATAAGCCGCGGCGCCCGCACCGATTGAATAATTAATTTATTAGCTGAATGATGGTCCATTGAGGGGAAAAACTAGTTCTCTTTATTAATTTGAATGAAAAACTGTTTGTTTAGATTCGTCGCTTTTAAGGTGAACGTTCTAAAAGTTGGTTTAGTTCTCTTAATTATAGAATTGTCAATTATTCGTATTAAGGTTTTGTGTAGCTCAGACTTAGGTACACTTATTATACATACATTACTTATCTAATCACCTGGTCGTAAATAGTAAGTTTTGTTACAACATACACATTAGGTGTTCATAGTATATACATACCTATAACTTGTAAATCTGAAAAAAGTCAACAGCCTTATAAATTTCTTTACTAAGAAAAAATTCTAAAATATAAATGCTTTATACGGGTTTTGGTAAGTAGGTATGAGGATTGGTCACCGTCCAACGGGTTCTAGCAAGAATCCTATAGTCAAGTAACATTATCAGTAGATTTGTAAAATGTTGGAATTAAATATATATATATATATATTGATAACTAATACACAATCTGTTAATGAGTATTTATTTATTTATTTATTTACTTAGGTACATTAACAGGTCACATCCAAAATTACATAAAAACAATTAGTATAGAAGATATTGAACTGGAATGCAACCCCAAACAATGTACACAGAACGACCAAATTCGACATTTAAATAAAGAAAAAAAAAAACAGTAATAAATGATGAAAATTAATCTTTAGCAGTATTTTTTTTACTTTGTTTTTAAAACACCATCGATCGGTGAAAACGAAAGCAAACGAAATAATTAGTGTGTCATCCAACACACGACCACAGATTGATGTTCGCGCATTTATAACTTTAAACATTGCCCATTTGTATTATTTTTAATAGAGCTCATTAAACGTTATTTTTGTCTAAACATATTCATTGGTAATTAACCTTGGCTGTCAATGATGCGACTAAGTTAATGTCAATTTTTACTTTTTTTGCGTATTGAATCCGATGTGTTGTCTAGCAATATAAAAAAAATTGGTGACATTAAAACTTGCGATAAAAAGTAGGTAATGATATTCTACGTATTATATTTAAGGTCAAATCAGATTTCCTACTGGTGGAAGAGTAATAGTTTGTGGTAGATTTTGTTAAACAACTTTAGCAATGGCCGACATCAATAGCAATGGCCGGTCATTCAGCTTGAGCCAATTTCGAAATACGAGTTTTTTGAAAAATTTTTTGATTTAAGATCCTTTTACGCTCGCCACATTGAAACCGCGTGGTATGTAGTAGTCTTATATATTTTCTAAGCAGTTGGTTCCTCATAGAACGATGACAAATTTTGTCTGTATCTCAGATTCAAATAGCCATTTTTACCATTGGAGTTCTCTTCTTCAAATCATAAAAGAAAGGAAAACGAAAGTAATACTTTTAATTGCCGACGACAGTGTGCTTCGTAAAGTTTGCTTCAAACAACAAAATTTCAAAAATAATAACACTATGTACTAATGTTTATCAAACTTACAACATATTCATATAGCCGACGGCCATTCTGTAGAAACAAAACCATCGGCACAGTCAAAGTTGGGTGGTCCCATTACCGTGGCAAGGGCTCTTCACTTGTCTATGTCTCGTTTACATATTCCACCTCAGCCGCGCATAAATTGTCATTACGGTAATCATTCGATACATTCTATTGATAACTGAGCTCACTTCAATCGATTCGTCCATTCCGATTCACGGCTGGACGCCTTTTAACTGACCACAGTTACAAAATTCTATTTCGACCTTTTTTCACGGACAAATACTAAACGTGTCGCTGTTTACATATTTAATCTATGGTTTTATTGAGGTTTATGAGTTTCTAGTCGTAAATAAAGTTTAGATGACGCCGGGCTATACCCTATCTCTCAATGGTGATTGGGAATGGGTATACATACATTGTGGATTAAGGGAGATCGTTGACGACTATTTATGCCCAGCTTGACTTAGCGCCGCATATTAATAAGGAAGTGCTTGAATTTATTTAAAAACCTCTTTGGAATCTATTTTCAAGTTAATAAACTTAGGCAATGTTCGTTGAAGCCTGCTGATGTCACCGGTGAGAAGGATCAAGTAACTAGGTACCTAGATGTTTCGAGATAAAGATCACTGGCATAAATTAATAACAAGAAAGCATGCATGGATGTCGATCAAAACAAATAAAGCACGCACATTATAGATACAGCAGTTGTATGCTGCTACCGCAAACCTAGTTGGAATATTAAATTTTGATACAGAGAATCTTCATATGACTATTGAACTACCATATAAATAAGACGACATTCCACATGAAGGCACTCGACACGAGCTAGTAGCATTCAAGTCCACTAAACATGTGGACGCTTTAAACGATAATGACTTCACTTGAATCCAAATTGCGATTAACATTCGTAACGTACATTCTCTTACGATCAAAGTTAACCAAATAGCAAGTACATTGACCCAATAAACTACTTGGGGTGTTTACATAACAACTGCGTTAAGGGAATATCAATTTATTTATTTGTAACGTGTGGACTGCCGTCATCTTTAATTATCACACCTTCGCTTTCTGCTTTTGTAGTTTCAACTTTATCTTCATCGCTTTAAATTCATTTTGTTTGTTCGTTGTTAGATAAAGAACGTTCTTGTTTGGAGTGGCAATTGTCCATTTATATGATGGCGTTTACTCGGATTTGCTCTCTGAATCATCAATTCGATGGCGTACGCAATCTGCGTGTTAACCCGTATAAATTGATCGAGTTAGTTCTATTATGGACGCCGATCGAAATGTTAAATATAGTGCGTCGTGACTTCTAACTTGAATTGTGAGCATTTCAATGTTGCTGCTGTGTTTTTTTGATATTTTGTAATGTGAATGAAAACTTGTGTTTTCTTAATAGCCAGTAGCTAGTTTTGTTCAGAGAATAAACGATAGAAATGCAAATATGCAAACTAAATATTTAGTATTTTTATTAAGATGAACTGTTATATTAAAAAAAATATGTATTATCAGCGGCTTTCCCAAAATGAGTTTCCTATAGTAAAAGAAAGTAAGTAAAGTAAATAGCCAATGACTGTCCCACTGCTGGGCAAAGGCCTTTATCATTGAAATCAAGTCATCACTACAATTGTTGGGTAATGGCTTAATCACCACGCTTGCCAAAATACGGGTTGACGATCACAAATCCGGGCTATAAATAAAAAAATCCAAAATTACACTTTGTCCGAACTGGAATAAAACCCTGGACCTTCGGGTATCGGTTTGACCGCGTTGCCACTAGGCCACCGAGGGGTTTACACCAACCCGGCACCGAGTTGGTAATGACAATTATTTACGATTTGAAAATAAAACACAAAAGTAATAAAAGGTTCAATAGGTTGGTTCAAACTTTTAGCGCTTTGAGAGAGCTATTACGCCACAATCTTAATCATCATCATCATCAGCTCATTTTATGTCTCCACTGCTGGGGCACGAGCCTTCCCTATAGATGGATAGGGAGAACGGGTCATAAACCACCACGCGGGCCCAGTGCGGATTGGTGGTTATTAACGACTGCTAATGCAGCCGGGACCAACGGCTTTACATGCCTTCCGAAGCACGGAGGAGCTCGAGATGATACGTTTTTGGTCACCCATCCTATGACCGGCCTTTGCGAAAGTTGCTTAATCTCAGCACTCGCAGACCGGGCGCGTTAACCACTGCACAATCTTAATACATAAGGTTAGTTACAGTTAGTTACAGTTCGTACCTAACATCAATTTTTTAAATATAATAGGCGTTTAAAAGTATTTTGGTAAAGTTGTTAGTTTAAAAGTTTAAACATGATCTTGTGCGACTTGCGATATTAAGTTTCAAATCGGAATATACGTTTTGTTTTGCACAATCTTACGAGCCGATTGCGAACCCGATCACATATTCTATTGTTTATGCGCGCATGCGATACCATCGACTGCCTGGTTGGCAATGAAATGTTTTTGACTTGGTGACATTGCGGCATACATTTCTAATGCATACTTTATGGGATAGAAGGAATTTCAAAGTTTTTTATTTTTATTCATTACGGGTACTTGGCCTTCATCAGGTCTGATTCTAAGAGATGATAGGACGAAATTAGAAGTGCACTTCTGTCGGAATCCTTCTACTATTGAGAAATTTGCTATATGATTTTCTAACAGTCGGAACACAGTTAACACTTACGTTATGTGATATATTTAGATAAGATGGTGATAACAGCCAGGTTTTTTTTAAAATATATTTTACGGGTAGTACATTGATCACACCTGATGATAAGGCCAATGATGGAAGCGCATTTTACCCGGGATCCTCAACTAGTGAGGCATTGGCTATGTTATCTGCTATCTGCTATCTGTTAGCTGCCGGAACACAACAATGCTACACACATTGATGTTATGGCGACACATTTAGATATAATGGTGGTAGCTAGCCAGGCGGACAAACAAGCTCTACCACCAACCAAACCGAGTACACAAACATGTACCTCCATTAAACCGGTGGTCTTAACCACTAGTTCACAGAGGCGGTTATAGATATTTAAGGTTACTTATATATATTAAGTTAGATATAATTAAAACCATCCATACCAACAACCAATAAGAATTATGCGTTCAATTCTAATCATGGTATTATATTTGCGTGTTCAAAAAATTTATCACATCAACCTAACTGCTGTATAAAACTTGGTAAAAAATTTTCACTCGGAGGCCTTAGTTTAACTTTTTGTTCAACTTCTTCTTAGGTAGAATAGAATAGAATAGAATAGAATAGCTCTTTTTTGCTTTAAATATGGTAGGAACAAGTACTTACATTTAGCATCTCAAATTTAAAGAAAAATTGGTATGCAAATACAGAGAGAGAAGTCTAGCTGTACAATTCAAAATTACAATCAATTTTAAAAAGGAAAAAAAAATAAAATCAAACAATAATCAAATTGAATCATTAAATAAAGTAAAATAAAATAAAATAAAACAATAATCAAATTAAATCAATTAAATAAAGTAAAATAACATAAAACTAATAAATTTGCAAAAACAAGAAAATAATTAAAATTGTTATAAGTAATTCAAAATAGTAAATATTCAAATTTTGCACACAATAAATTCATCAATACTATAAAAACATTTCTCACTCAGTAACTTATATAGGGAAGATTTGAAATTCTTAATGGGCATGTTTTTCATGTCATTAGGTAGCTTAATGTACAATTTAATCGACATAACAAAACAATTTCTTTGGCAATTGGTAGTTGCGCACAATGGCAGCACCAACCGATTTGGATACCTAGTTGAAAATGTACACACCTCATGTTTTTGCTTAAATAAATGTAAGTTATTTTTGGTAAACACACCTCACCACACATACTTCAAAAATATATAAAGACGGCATTGTCAATAAATTTAGGTTTTTAAATAGCGGCCTACAAGAATCCATGGGTCCAGCACCACACATAGCCCTGAGACACCTTTTCTGAATTAAAAAGGCTCGGTTAATATCGACCGAGTTTCCCCATAAAACAAGGTGTGGGCTAATTGGGAAAACTACTTACTTGATTACCAGTTCTTCAGTAGTTAATAGATAGATTAGGACATTAATCGGAATAGGACGTTCAATTGTAAACAAATAAAATTTAAATTTAATTTTTTTTCATATATTAGGTTATTAGCTTTAATAACTTTAGATTGGTACATGCTGTGGCTTCCTTTAATTAAGATTTGTGTTTAGCTATAAGTTTTAATTGTTATTTTTTCTTATTTAATGTATTGATACAAGGTTTGTTGGAAGTCCTTAATAAAATAAACAACATAAAGATTTATAATCACTTTAACATATACACGCAAAACATCATGCACACAAAACAATTTTTTTTAATTCTTATTTATTTAGGTACTTCATAATTACGTTCATGATAAAAATGTATGTCCTGCCAAACTGCTGAGCAGTCTTTCATGTTTAATGTTTAACTTACTTAAATTTAGCTAACGTTCTGGTCTTACAATAACATTATTATTTATACACCCGGCCCTACAGTGTCTCTTATAAATTATATAACTTTTGTATGTTTATTTAAGTATATAATATAATTGTAAAATTCGGTCCAAGTTTATATCATTATGTAACATAAATGTTTTCTGGTTCACAATGATGACTTGAAGAGCTAATGCTATTAATAGTACATGTGGGTATAATTCACTTTATGACTTGAACAGATGCAGTCACACATGTATGATTCACACATTATTTCCTCAACTCACTTAGCTGAGTAACTTGTGAAGTATATCTAATTTGTTGGAACATTAGGCAACATATATTTCTAAGAAAACGTGGAATGCACTTGAAGGAAGCCGGATTCACAATTCAAACTAGTTCAATAAACATAATACGTAGAAACAGTGACTCAGATTGATAAACACGTTAGATACATGTATTTATTGATGAGTATTTTTTATTAGCCCTTTAGCTTTTAATACCAGTTTAAATGGAACAGTATTAAACAATTGCAATAAGGTTGTACACCAATCAAATATAAATAGAACAAATAACGTCAGTCGAAAGTCTAAACTGATATTAAGTTTCAAAGTGTATTTATTGCGTGCCTCCAGATTTTGTTATATTATTATGACTGAAACAAAAACTCTCCTATGACTATCTAAAGCCCTTCAACAATATCTATGCAAAAAAACATGTTGATACGTTGCTCCATTTCAATGTAAAGAAGGAACAAACAAACACACTCTCACATCTATAAGTTATATTAAGCTTGATATCATAAACAGAACTACTCTATTCCCCACAACAACTCAAAACAAATGAACGTTAATTTTGACAAAGAGACACGTCAAGCCTACTCCTGTAAATCGTAATTCGATTTGCTCTGCACTTCATAACACGCAAAATGAAAACTTAACTATAAATGTAGTCCAATAAAGTTGGATGTTGCGTATCAAGGCCTTATTGCACATGTGGTTGTCGATTCGCAACACGGACGAATTAAAATACAATGCCGGTTGCGTATAGACGTGTGTGTGACGTCGGCGCAGTTGAAAGCCATTGGATGGCGATATATCCTTCAATAAATTCGTTACTAGGGCTGCCTCCTGAATAGTTATTGCCTCAATCTGGTTAATTTATCGAAAACCTTTTGACTTTGTTTGAGTGTATAGATTTATGTGATTTGACGTCGAAATGGTATTGAATTTGCTGTGACATGTTCTTCAATGATGTATTGTTTGCTACAGCTATTCATATCAATTTAGTGCACATTTGATTTGAAACAAAATTGCATAGATTCATTTGCTTCTCGATATGGATTAGACACAATGTCTCCTTAGACAAAACACAGGCTTTTTAAAGCTTAGGTTTTTCGAAACCCATATCTTATCTAGGGGATTATTATATTGTTTATGTATTAAACTTAAATTATAGTAAAGGGAATGTCTTAAAACGACGAATTTCACTGATATGTACAAAAATATTAAATTTTAATTATCTACTGGTAGATTTATCCAAATGGGACAATATAAGGACATTCTTAGAAACCATGTCATCAACACAGTCAAAAGTGAAAGAAAATGTTAATCAACATACCTAACAATATGTCAAAAAAGACGGTCATTATTTATAAACTAAAAGGTATTTATTCTCTGCTATTAAAAAGGCGCTTACCGTTGTTAACGACGATTAAGTAAGAATTTTAGATATGGCGGCTTGTCAGTACCTCATAGCTTAATTTTTGTTGTTATTTTTTTATAATTATGTAAGCTGCTGTTAGCTGTCCTAAATTAATAAACAAAATGATAAAAATATTAAATTGATTAATTAATATTAACCTTCAACAGCCCTACGTATGCGCGTGCGCCTCGCAATTTGTAAGCGGCGCGTCCGCAGCCGTCTCGGAGCGGGCAAACAAGGATCAATCCCGCTCTTATCTAAATTGATGCGCGTCAAAACACTTATTGTGCGGCAATAAGAGCCATATTTGGTTGCGCTAAGTTGTCCGCGTACTGTCTTGCAATGGCGAAATGGTATATTAACAGGGATTAACGCAAATTAATTAGTAATGGTAAATCAGCTTTAACTTTATACTTATTAGTTGATGTTTATCTTCTATAAATTATTTTATAGAAGATAAACATCAACGTAATATAAGTTAAGTTAAGGTAAATATAAGTTTTTTAACGGGATGCACGAGTTTTAAGTAGGTCATCATCATCATCATCATCATCTCAGCCAAAAAGACGTCCACTGCTGGACAAAGACCTCCCTCAAGGGTAATTAATTTTGAGGGGAATTTGCCATAATCGCCACGCTTGGCAGGCGGGTTGTTGATCGCAGTAAGGTGAGAATAATCACAGAGAGACGCTGCTGCCCATCCTCTGGAATGGTCCCATAGTCGCCTTCTACGACACCCACGGGAAGAGATGAGATGGTGCAATTCTTTAAGTAGGTAATTAAAGTCAAATGTAGATTTGTACTTGCGATTTTTTTATAATAGAAACTGATGAATACTACTTGCTCTGGTTCATAGATGACGAGAAACTTACACTTCCTCAAGACGTAGTGGCTGAACGGTGTCGGAGGTATATTAGGGGTGGGCATCACGCAATTGTGCCGTGTCCCAATTACTAGAATCTCGAAGTCTTTTGAGACAGATGATTGAAAAATTATAAGACAAATTTTACTAGAAGAAATCAACCAATCTCAGGAAGCTTGAAGGGGAATCAAACCCACGACAGAGCGGTCGACCGCTGAGCTACCGAGGTCCCAGAAGACTCGTTGAATTCTTCTAGTAGTTTGTGATTTACCCTGCACTCCTGCAGTATTACTATGAAGTTACTACCCTATTATATAAGCATTGCGAAGGCAAAATTCAAAATATTAAAAATATTAAAAAAATTTATATATTTAAAAATTCAAACTGATTACTTTTGTTACTTCTTATGTGAATTAAATACAGTTAATAATTTCTTTTAATTTATACTAATATTATAAGGAGGAAACCTTTGTATTTTTGTATGTATGTTTGCAACAAATAAACTCAAAAACTACCGGACCTATTTAAAAAAATATTTCACCATTAGAATGCTACATTAGCGCTGAGTAACATAGGTTATATTAAAAAAATATATATCTATACTAATATTATAAAAAGGAAACCTTTGTAATTTTGTATGTATGTATGTTTGCAACGACTAAACTCAAAAACTACTGGACCGATTTGAAAAATTCTTTCACCATTACAATGCTACATTAGCGCTGAGTATATTAAAAAATATATATTAATTTTCCAATACAAAATGATTTGTTTGTTTTGTTGTCATGGAAACCATTGATATATATTAAACACAATGATGGAAACTGTCAAAGCGGTACGAAATCCGCCGAGTCAGCTATTAATATATAAAATACTAAAAACAACAATTTAATTTTCTAATACAAAATGATTTGTTTGTTTTGTTGTCATGGAAACCATTGACATATAATTAACTCAATGATGGAAACTGTCAAAGCGGTACGAAGTCCGCCGGGTCAGGTAGTTCACAATAAAGACGTTTCAAAAGCGGCGAACGTAACTGCCAATAATGGCCCAAGTTTTATCAAAATTTACTCGTTGTTTAGGATCCTACTTTGTGTCCCTACAAAATCTAACACTCTCCATCACCATAATGAGCTTGAAAACCAGAATAACGGTGCATTAAGTGGTAAAACGCACGCAAAAGTAAACAACGCATCTGTTAGTACAAAGATGTTTGCGCAAGTAATGACTCCGACGAGTGGTTCTAATACGTTGGTAACTTATTATTAGGAACTAAACTGTTATGGGATTTTCCTATGTTAATTTCATTAGCAAACGCAGATACGTCTTCTTTATGAACGTGGATGGGCAAACAGATTGTTAAACGTATTAGATGGACTTTTTGTGTGTGATTTTATAATTTGATGTTAAGGTTCCACTTCCTAAACGTAACTATGATGCTATTATTACAATGTGTTACGAATGGTTTTACTTCTAGGTACCTATGTGTAAGTTAGCCTATTTATATTTTTTGTCTGTCATGCGATATAACTAATAAAATGGCAAAAATAAAATTAATAGTATGCGTAATAAGATTCAGTTTAATAACAACTTTGGCAGGTAGATACCGACGTTATTTAATTAGTTTGTATAAATAATCAAAACCCCCACCAACATGATTCGCAATCAATGAAAGCAACACAATTTCATTTTCGTAATTATGAGAAATTACCATTTAATATTTAATTTAAAAAAAAAACTTTCTCTCATGCCTCATCTCGACAAATTAATTCAACACACCTATCTATCACACATATATCACCAATCATCAGCATAGGTAGGTAAACTTTTCAACTCCGTGGGAATCACAAGCCACAATCAACGTCGCCAGTTAAAAAAAAATCGAAATTAACCGGAAACTCACCCAGTCGTATTACAAACGAGACCAATGCTTCACATATATCGCACCGTGTCTAATCCAAAAAGTATTTATTTCAAGACGATACAATAAAATACCATAAAGACTCACTCCTCAAAACATCAAATTATAACTTAATCAAAAATGCGTCGGGGCAAATTCGCGTGCTCTGTCATGAATCAATCGTTTAATTAACCTATATAATTGCATTAATCGACTATAATGTTGAACAATTAACTTTTATTTGTAATTGGGTAAAAGTCGACGCGGCCCACATCAAAGTAACAAAACTGGATTCAGTTCCGTGTGGTGCCTTTGGAGAGTTGCTCTATGATCATCCACTAATTGTGTAGTTTAGCAATTTAAGCTTTTATCACTAAGAAGGTTATTAGATCCATTCGGTGGATCGATTAAGATCGATTTTATATCGATCTTAACAGTAAAAGCATGTTAGAGGCGATCGATGCCGATTAGTAAGTTGCCTTTGTGAGATAACGTTAGTTTATATTATAAATAAAACTTTATGTTCATCTATTAAGAATTTATGGAAGGAAAGTTGGTAGGCTGGGTGTGTTTTAAGTGACCCTTATCCCTTAAGTTATTTACGAACGAAAAATATTTTAGGATTTTATTGAACATTATAGAAATTTAAAAAACTCACTTTTTTATAAGTTGGTAGAAATATAATTTTGTTTTAGGCATAATGCAGCTGATGCTTGGTTTAAAGATTTTGGTGCAAGCCTGAAGAAAATCGGGTTCAGAACATAATTTTTCACGTGACATAAAAAATATTTCAATAACGTTTTAAAAACATTTTACGTCGTAATGAATTATCCAGTTACATCGAAAACACCAAAGCAATTGTAACAATTGTAGCGAATAACCACTTTCAACATCGTCAAAGAAAAATCAACAACACCTAAAAACGGTTAAGTCAGGTGTCAAACGCATTATACTCTCTGGATGACACATAAGATATTAATGACAATGGCGAGTGGCATTTTGTGCCTTATCAAAGACTGCATACCGTTATTGCACTGAAAATATAACTAACCGAATCGCCGAGCGACTTGGCTCCCACGACCTTAGAGCTACATTTTGCTGTGCGCTATCCAATCTTACTTCCTAGTACACGCGAAAACCAACTCAATCCTCCTATTATAACAGTCGAGAATCATCCTAGCGGTATCGATATCCATTCAAAAGCACACACACACGGATAAAGCAACACCTTCTTCGTTCGATGTGTGAATAGTTACATTGAATGGATTGGGATTGGCGACGCAATTCAATATGCGATCTGGCGTTTTCGATTTTGAGCTCAATTTCCTTTGGTAAAATGGTCATGTTGACCAGGTGAGATAGTAAAGGAGACTGTAGAAAGGTTTTATTGTGTAAAACAGTCTGCAGATGGTGCTCATCAATAAAAACAACATTCGGGTTTTACATTTTTAAGAAATCTTTGGGACAAAGCTGCAAAGCAAAGATTTTTTTTACTAGATGTTATTCATAGCTTCAATAATAATAGACAAAGATAGGTCCACTGAAAGGTCGAACTTAGTGTAAAAACATTTTATTAAAATAAATAAAGGTTAAGTATAAGCACACGTACGCGAAACAAAAAATCTGCAATGCATACTGCATACAATATTTTTTGATTCAAAAACAGAATTTAAAAAATATTAAATGAATTACAATTAAATCAGGCTGTACCTTGTCCCCGAGACTACATTAATAACGTAGTGACTGTATGGGAGGTCGCGGACGGCCCGACAGGTGACGTTACGATGTTCTATCGATGCTATGTGTGTGTGTGTGTGTGTGTGTCAGAGTTGACCGGTTAAGCTTGATGCACACTGGGACTTTGATTTAGAAGAAAACACTGTATATACTTTGGCTGATGTACGATAACGAAAGTATAAGATACTGTTTTATTATTCTATCATTGTATAAGTTTGACAAACTGCTATGATTGCCGAATGCTGCATGGTATCGTTACTAATTAAGGCTTCACAAGCTTCCACTAAAATGAGTAGCTATTATAAACACAAAAAATATAGTTTGGTTTCTAGCGTGGGAGATGAATTAAACAGCCAGCGTGTCGTCTAAAGCTTTGTGAGCTGAAAGCTAAGAGCGTTGTTTATAAAAGTAAACATCTTTATTATTAATAATATTTCTTATGCCTAGGTATGTGCGTCAGCTGGTACTGATCCGATACGAACTTTTCGTAAAATCTAGCGGGAACACGGAGACGCTTGCGTGATGCCATTCCCTCTAGAAACCGTCTGATGGTGTTTCATTCGAACACATGGCTTGAGGCACCCTTGCCACCGTGACGCTGTAAGTGCCATTTGAGGTCACAGCCGCAAAAAAAGGCGTTAGCTGGAAACAGTACCGTACAGTGTCGTGCTCCAGATATACTAGAGTCGCGAACGCTACACATAGAAACATTGATCACTCCGAGTGGACCCCCGGCTCAACGTTTGACAGTGCGCACGAGTGCCAGCTACAGGTGAACGCGCGCTAGTGTGCGTGAGGTCACCGCGCCCGCCTGTGTGCGTGTGTGCTCACAAACCGATCACTTCTTAGGGCTAGCTCACAACACTTTGTGAGGCAAGCTTGTTGGGATTCTAGTGTAATCTAATTTTACATTTTGTTACTAGTATAATGTCAAGTTTTTTATTTTTTATGAATTAGCAAGAAAATGGTTTGCTTGATGTAAACCAGGCGAGCAGCAAGCGAAGCCCACGGACGCTTGTGACACCGAGTGTGTTTCGCGCACGTGTCCCTGAAGTTTAAGTTTGAATACCTACTTCTACGCGCCGTAATTTCACTGGATCTAGTATCCTTCAAACCGGAACACAGCAATGCAAAAAAGGCCGCGTAGCAGCAGAAATAGTTTTTAGGGTTAACGCTACCCAGTTGGATTCTAAAAACGATATTGTTGGCATGCCACTAACTTGCTCGGTACTCTGTCTGAATGGGATAATTTGCGTTTTTTTTATGTCTTTTTATTTTATTTGTAAATAGATTAGTTGTTGTTGTTTATTTACATTTAAAATTTTATGTAAAATTTATTATTAAAATAAATACTACTTACATGGAAAAATATCCCTGGTTTTTTAGGGATCATGTGCTACGAGTGTCTACGTGGTCGTGGTCATTGAAGGCAGCCGTTAGTCTAAAATAAAAACGAATTGTACGTTTCAACGTTTCTATTCGCCGTGTGCATCCAACCTTACATTGTGACAGCTGAAATGACAGCACGCTATGATTGCGCCTCTTCAAATCGGTGATTGCGAATAGACAACACTGCACACTATTTTTATGTAATTATTATTTTTAGAAACAACGCGTTGATTGGTGTAATGGAGATACGATATTTTTTGTGTAACACTTTCACTTCGGCCCGTTCTCACGATTAAGTTATTTGAGTTAATTTTGGGCCAATTCTCTTTTCGGATTAGTAATTTCATTGTTACAGTTTACGTGTGTTGAAATGTTGTGTTGGTTTTGAGTGGATAACTATTGTTGTAAGGTTTGTTACAATTTTGGGTAGCGTGAGTTCACTTTTCTTATGCCGGCAATCTTCGCCTAAGTGAGCTATTTTCACTTTCTAATCTCAGTTTATGGCCTGTTGTGACTGATTAAAAATAATTGGAGATAAGAGTTTATTGTTATTTTAGTTGAACTGTGATACAAATAAGCTGTCGTTGTAGCAACAAATAATAATATCGATTGCAGTTTTTAATAATGGTCTCGGACTAGAATTAGCACTGTTAAAGTTATGATTGGACGCTAATTTAAGCTTAAGTAAAGTTAATTCTTACTTGTCATTGTTTTTATTCTTACTTTTATTAATAAGAAACAAAATTATAAAAATGTTGATCCAGTTAAGTTTTTCTCCACGATCTTAAATTCAAATTCGCCTGTTCTTGCCAAAAAAATATTTACAAAAATACCTTGACCTCTTTGAACTCATTAACCATTTTACGCCCTGAATGACGTCAAAAAGTACTTTCTCATTCTAATACTCTACTGTTTTCCCATGTTCACTATACCGATATAGAATCGCTCTAAACGTCGGTTGTAAGATTCTAATACTCTGTAATTATACGAAACACGTTCATTAATGTGTTACTTTGTGATTTGCCCGATACAAGACTAATTGAGCCGTCGATGAGATGCGTCGATATGATCGACATGAGAAAAAGTTTTTTTTTCGCGTGATTGATACATTTCGTCCAATTAAATCGGGTCTTGAGCGTTCGCTTGAGATGTTACGGTATCTTTTGGTTCGTTTAATGAAAAGTAACTTTGATCTGTGTAATTATTGAAAGATTGGAACTATATCTAATGAGGTACGTTTTGATTGGGGTTATTGTTTTTTTAGTCGTGCTAAAGTTTGAATTGAATATTAAGATATAATTTATTGATTATGTAATTTTTCCATCTTTAGTTTTTAGAGTAAATAAATAAGGAAAAAGAAGATCGGTATATAGCTATATATTTAACTATATACATACAAAATATCAAACAAGCGTCCCTTGCTATTAAAGCTTAACTTTTAAGCTTAACTTTAGAGAAGAAACTAATACACACTTATAACCCTTTTGAAGGCAATGTAAGTTACATGCCATCAAAAGGATATTTAACTTTTTATACCGGAATAAGATTGAAAAGCAGTTAATAATTATTACAAAAGTGTCCGATAAAGGGTGAAAAGAAAAATACATCATTAAATCAGAGTAATCTTCGAATCTGGCAGACTAGTATGTTGTAGGCATCTTCTATAACTACCTGAGAAGTGTTATTGAATGTAATCAATAACCTTATTCATTCAAAGCTTTGTAAATAAAATAAAACAATTTAAAAACTTTTATAGCTCTAATTTGTACTTCGCAGTATTTGGGAAAGATTTTTAAGATACTTTTGTTTTTAGAAAAAGATTGTTGTTGGCCCCAATGTCCTATGTAACGTAACCGATCTTTTTTTGCAAGAAACTAAAGGATTCTTTAGCCGTGGTGATCGAACATGCTTCATTATTAAACATATCATTTATCTCTAGATGTTTATATAAATGCTAACACATCATCATCATCATCATCATCTCAGCTAAAGGACGTCCACTGCTGGACAAAGGCCTCCCCAAAGGAACTCCATAACGACCGGTTTTGTGCTGCTCGCATGCTAACTCACTCAACTTTAATTTCCTTACAGTAAGTTACACTACTTGGTCCAAATTTTAAAACAAACCATATTTTACCTAAATATTCGCAATTACATAGATAAGCGGTCGTCTCAACTCCCAATAGAATAATGTAGGTTCCATTTGATCTCCCCAAGAGACAAATGCTTCTTGACCTTATTAGTAATAGATATTTAAATACCTACTCGCTACTCGTTGATTTCAACTTAACTTTTCATTGAGTAGGTACAATATTGCATTTTGTTTTTAATCGTCGTAGCTGATTTACAAGCGTCATTCTGCCACTTTGAAATTGGTCACCGCATCCTGTAAGTAATATCTAAGGTATCTTAAGGCGCTGATATCACGCCAGCGTGTCCCCAGATTTTCCGAGGCGTTCAAATCATATATATTAATTAAACGGCTTAGCCAATTAAATCCGGCTCTTTTTCTGTTCACGTACTACGAACAGAAGCAGCGTTGGGTCCTAATAACTTTCCTCATCCCATTCAATTACATCTGTCTAATTTGTACAGAGGATTAATAACAAAACAAAAAAATATAGTAATGATTAACACAGTCGACAATTACCTTCTAATAGAGCCCGTCACTTAACGATGCGGTTGAATCTCGATACATAATTTATCATTTGTATCTGATACGATTGTGATCTAACGGAGTAATGGTCTAGCTACCATGCTGCTACTGAAGTGAAGCCTCGAGCTACGTCTTTAGGGATCCGTGATAATAATTTTATTGTTTTTTTATTTATTTTATTTCGTTTCATTGATACAAACGATATACCTAATGATATATCACGACCGAGCTCATTTTATATCCCTACTGCTGGGGCACCTTCCCTATGGATAGAGAGAACGAGCCATAAACCTCCACGCGGGACAGTGCGGATTGGTGGTTGTTAACGACTGCTAATGCAGCCGGGACCAACGGCTTTACATGCCGAGGACCAAGAAATAACTTGCATCCAATTGAAGTCTAGTGACTTCGTCTAGACATGAAGCTAGTTTGTTAAAAAAAAGTGAATATTATAATTTCTACTAATGTTACTTAGTTATTACACTTACGTATTTATATACGTTGTAAAATTAATAAATTATAATAAAAATAAATATGACTTTGCCAAACTGATTATTCAAAAAAAAAATTTCAAAGAAACAACGTGATATCTTCAACATTCTAATACCATGGCCGTGTTTTATTGTGAACCTCATATTTATTTCCATTTAAGTCACACTTGGTCTTTATACAAAGTGCTCCAGGACAAATCATAATTACTATGTGCGAGAAGTGAGTCCTATAAATTTTAAATTTGGTCTACTTTCAAATACCCACGCTTATCGAAAAATCTCAGTTGAAGACTGATAGTTGAAATTCGATAAAATAAAATTCTATGTGCCCGTTATGAATTTCATTCATAACTATTGCCAAGCATTGAACTGGCATTAGAAAACTGAGTTTTTTATAAAGTAATTCCAACGATAAGAACATTTGAAAAAAGGTACCATTTGTATAGATTTGTGTAAATTTTCTGATATTGTTAGATATTTCTTAACATCATCATCATCATCATCATCAGCTCATTTTTATGTCCCACTGCTGGGTCACCAGTCTTCCCTATGGATGGATAGGGAGGATTTCTTAACAGTGTTGCCAAGTTACAAAATGATTTCCAAAGTTTCTGAAAATATTCGACAAAGCCAGCAACTGTCATTTCAAAGATGGCGCACACCGCCACCATTATTCAATCAGGAAATGCACCACAAAAGAGCGTCTACCGTTTGAAGTAACAAAAAAACAGAAAGGTTGCGGGGTCAAAGAGAAAAAAAAATCAATTCACACCAAACTCTTCACTTCATTAAGTCGGCATCCGTAATGATATCCAATCACCGATAAGACACGCTCGAATTTCAATAGACAAACTGACAAGCCGAAAATTATAATAAATGTTTCATATTTTGTATGTGATGGAAACAATTACTGGCTATGGGGATTGGTCCAAGTTGAAATGGGTAGACAATAAAAGTTAAGCAATACCAGAAGCAATATCATTAAAGTTAAAACAGTGGTTGAAAGAGATTCAAAAACACAGCTTTTTTTGAAGTGATTTTGCCGACTGCATGCATGTTCAGCGTCACCGGACTTATTAGGGGGGGTGAGAAACTTAAAGGGTTAGAGGTTTGCACACAATAGTGCAAATTAATGTTATGAATGTGATATAATTATTGATATAATTATTGTAAAAGGTCTCCACCGTAGCCATGGATTTGAATTGACGTTCAAAAACCACGTGTAAAAGTTCATTTTGAATTAAAAAAAATTGTTTTTGAATTTTGCACAAAACCGGTAGTTGTGGAAATCCTTGGGGAAAGCCTTTGTCCAGCAGTGGACGTCTTTTGGCTGAGATGATAGTGATGATGATGATTGATATATCATCATCATCATCATCATCCGCCTATACTAGTCCACTGCTGGACATAGGCCTCTCCAAGTGCACGCCACCGAGCACGATCCGCGGCTACTCTCATCCAGCTCTTGCCAGCCACCTTGCGAAGATCGTCGCTCCACCTAGTCTGAGGGCGTCCTGATTGATATATATTAACTATATATTCCCATAAGAAACATTAAACACTTTTTTAGGTACATCTATGGAAATTACTCTCTTATAACTTGAGACATCACAATGATCGAACAATGGCGGGGGTATGTGTGATTGATTCAAAATTTGAAACGAATCATAAAGTGTTGTTTGACGGCCGATATTTATGATCAACCGAGGGAGCTGCTGTGTCCCAAATTCAATTACAAAAACACTTTTAACACACCTACTTGTAACTAGCCTCCTTCCATGACGTTACTCGTATGATGTTTAATTGTAACTAACGTTTTTGTAACTAGGTTCCTCCTACGACTCTGACTTTTGGTTAAATAAAAAAATACTCAAACTCAAAAAAGATTTGTTTCAATCTTGGCTGGAAACTATACGTCAATTATTTAAATCTATATATTAATACGTGAAGTTAAAACTTTGTACCCGTTTTTACGAAAATTGCGCGGACGGAGGAGTATGAAATTTCGCACACTTATAAGTAGTTTATATAGAGAAGGTTATCCGAATGTTATTATTTCTTTTAAATTATGCATAAAAAATACATTAAATAAACAAAAACAACATTACACACACTACCATGTATTTGACACACACGTATTGTTTGTCGTTAATGTGGCCGACATCTGTCAATGCCAATCCAAACTCACATTCTATCTTTTTTAATTTTTTATTGCTTAGGATACAATCCGTGCAGCCTTAATAAAATTACGGTCGAATTTCGACCACTGGGCGACCACTAGTTAGTTTAGATAGATAATAGAATATACAGAAGTGACTGTAACAGTCGGTAACAACCACCATTCCACACTTGACACGGATGGTGGTTTATGACCCCCTCTCCCGTCCATCCATAGGGGAAGGTCGTGCCCCAGCAGCGGGAACACTGAAACATGAGCTCATGATAGTATACAAACACGGGGAAACCAAATAAATAAAAGCAACCATTACTGAAAAAACTTCTGTTTTACATAATAATAAGCCTTTTTATTGCTTACTGGCTTTTGTTTCATCAGTTTGAGGCTAAGGCGTACGAACTCTAACGTCTACATATTCTAACGTATGGTAAAGCAATTAAGGCTACGGATAATAGACTACATTATTTAGTCTACAGATATAAATTGCATATTTTTTAAAGAATTATGACTTGTAACATATTTATACGTAAGCCATTTCACCGTTCACCTAATAAATAGGCGACGATGTAACTCCACTAGGAAGTCCATCATTACATAATTACATGCTATGATTATTTTATAATTATAAACAACTGATTTATTGAACCTGCGATATGTTGAGTAACAGCTGCCGAGTTTTATAATTTATCGCAAACAAATGGGTGAATGAGATAGGTAATAATATCTTTATTGATGGGTCACTTTCAATCTTAGTTAGTTGAGATGGATTTTTCTTATTTGTCTCTTCCATTCGTTTCACTATATCCGTATGTCCGTCTATTGGTCAAAGCTAACTTATCTTAACTATTAAATTAATAACTGTTTATCTGACTGTATAAAACAGCTTTGATGGTGTCCGAATCACCAGTGAAAAAATATTGAACTGAAAAAGTGTCAACTCGGACAAGGTATATTGTGTCCGAGTCGTCATCAACTCACTAACCCCAGGCTATTAGTGATAAAAGATACTTTTTTTTTGTTTTTTTTTTATGAAGTTAATGATCAAAGAGGTTGCGTTAAGCTTACTACTTTTCGGCTAATACGTATAAGTATACCTACTGTGTAATGTATAAAATATGGTTTATTTCAGTTATATCTGAAATAAGTTATTTGCGAAAACTAGGTTATTTAATTTACTAATTCATTTATTGTTTCTTCAATAAATAATTCATCAGAACCCTACTGCAAATTGTCTCTTTTTATTTTTAAATTTCAAAAGTAAATAGATGAAAGCAATTATCGATCGGCAAAATAACAACATCGTTTCACATTCAAAATAGGAATCGAAAATCGGAATAAACAAAAACCGATCTCAATCGTCGTCGCTTGAGTAATCTAATTAAAAATCTGGCGGAGGCGATAGTTCACGCTATCTGCCGTGGGTATCGGCCATTACGGCGGGCTGTGTTCCACATAACCGCGGTCAAAGGTAATGGCGGGTTGCAGTCATGAGCGGAGCGGTTAGCGGTTTGGATAATGATTTGAAGGGACCATGAAACAAGCTGCCACTAGCCATGTCAAATTCAAATTAAATTTTTATTTTTTATTCTTGGTGTAGGTACAATAGATCTTAAAACTTCACATTAGCTTAAACAAGAACCCTGCAAAGGCACTGCAAATATTACATGCTTAATACTAGAATGGATAATATAATGATTAGTTGTTGAAGAAGCTTTGTAAATAAATCTAGTTTCTGTTTAAGATATAATGCTTTAGCGAAAGAAATAAGCTTAATATTGATTATATCATACCATTTTTTATTATAATTGGAGTCGGTTAATGATTCCACTCCACCTTATGTTAGGCGGAAGTTGAGTTGTTTTACTATCTTAAAATAGTATTGATAGTAAATAATAGGAATTTTAAACGCACTTCACTTACAAACTTTGATAAGTATCAGTCTTGTTGAAAGCTTTTTATGGATATTTTTGTGTATTTTTTTCTTTTCCTTGCTGCATGGAATATTATATAAATAATTCAGTGATTTTATAATATTACTGGATCTAGTACCTTTCTAGAACACAGTATTGCAAAACAATGTAGCTTGGTCGCAGAAATAGTTACCAGAGTGATAGTTATCCAATCGGTTATCGAACCTGAGACTTATGGGTCTAAAACCGATGGCAATAACCAGTAGACTAAAGAGGCGGAGAATTTTATCACCGCCTCAATTTTTTGCTACGTTTATTAAATGAGAAAAGTAATAAAGTATTAAAAAGAGTTTCTTACCGCGGCTTAAAATGTTTGCACCGTTTCGTAAATTGTGACACTTTTCGCTCGCTACTCGCTACTCTCGGCACAGTGCGCCCGGCCAATACCCGCGCACCTTGCTTAAAGCAACCTTTAACAGCATTAAGATAACACCTTACTTATGGTCGCGTTGTGCAGTACTTACGGCGGATTGCTGATATTTGGTGTGGTTCGCATCGGTCGGCAACGGCACATCGCTAAGGTCTCAATAAAATAAAAGGTTAAAAAAAGAAATTTTATTTTCTTTTCAACATTGAAGCGCTTGATGACATTTTACCTGATAGTGATGACAAGAATGAAAATGAAAGCTTCACCCAAACTCTTTTACTAAAGAGTGACTCGGTATTTTAGGATGGAATAGCACATTGCTATAGGCAGCTAGTTTTTTTTATTTTTTTTCATTTTGTTGATGGCTTCGTGCGATTAGCACATTTAGCCAGTGTCAAAGTAATTTTTCTAACAAGTAATACATAAATAAACAATATTTCTTTTCTGTATGATGATGATGAATGATAATAGAAATGAGAAGTGAGAAATGATATACCACCCAACCCCTCGAGTTTCTCAGTAAAGATGTGGGGCTTTACTGAGTCCTCGGGCGGACTTCTTGAGAGAATTTGAAAAGTGACGTTGCACTGTTTTGTTTCATTTGACAACACTCATGCACACTCACGAACACTTAACGGTTAATAATCCACCATTATTTCACATTAATATTCGACATAACACAAATTTTTGAAAATAAAACAAAACCGCAGACATGACTCTTCACTTTCCCGCCAAGAAGTCGGCAGCTAGTTGAAATTTACTGAATTAATATGCCCTTGCAGGGCCATGTTTGGGACTTAATACTGTTGAATATGTTTTTTTTTTAAGATCATTGCACAACGCGATGCAATAAATATCTATGACTATGACTATAGGTGGATTAAATACAACCACCATCTAAACCAAGCACAATACCGATGATCTCCCGTTGAGAAGCGAACATGTAACCTATGGTTCTGGGACCATCTGATCTGATCTAACCACAAAGGCAATTAGATTATCATATTTTTAATAAACTGCAATTATTTATGTAGCACGCAAAAGTTACATAGTATTTTTTCTGGATGGCCATAGAAAAGCGCGAATCTAGCAAGATAAAGATTTTTTAATTATCAATTGCCACAATAAAAAGAAACAAACAAATAAAAACTGCCAGTAGCCAACAAATCAATTGGAGTTGCTCCAAAAGAAAAAAAAACATCAAACCAAACTAATTAAAACGACACCGCATAAATACTCATTGAATGATTTATTACCAACGCGTTCGAAATTTAAAACAAAAAACTTAATAAATAGAGAAGCGAGAACCGAAACGAACTATATGAAAAGTCTTCTTGGCGGGATAGTGAAAAGTCTGTGGTTTTGTTTTGTTTTCTAAAATTTGTGTTATGTCAAATAGTATTGTAAAATAATGGTGCATTTTAATTGTTCGTGAACGTGAATGGGTGTTGGTCAAACAAACAAAACGGTGCAACATCACTTTTCAAATTATATTAAGTCCGCGTAAGATCTTAGTAAAACCCCACATCTTTACTGAAACTCCAGGAGTTTGGGGGGAATATCATTTATCTCGATGGCGCAGTGGTTAAAGCGCTCGATCTGCAAAGGCCGGTCATTGGATGGGTCACCAAAAATGTATCATCTAGAGCTCTCTGTGCTTCACTGGACCCGCGTGGTGGTTTATGGCCCGTTCTCCCTATCCATCCATAGGGAAGGCTCGTGTCCCATGGGACATAAAATGAGCTGATGATAATTATGATCATTTATCACTCACTCACATTTTATTGATAAACAAAAAGAATATTGTAACATTGCTTTGACACTGTTTAAATGCGCTGACCGCACGAAACCATTCAAAAAAGAAAAGAAAAAAAACGAAACGATCTAGGTGAAAAGGTCAAAGACCCACGTTCTAATTTCCCAAGTGATACCACTAGAGGTTTCACAGCACCGCACTCCCATTACGCTGTGATAAGAGCCAATAAATTTATCGCTGCAGCACACACTGGCGGTAAATCACGGCAATCTATAAAGCACAATACGACACCACTGTCCGATGACCTGCACAGTAAAAAATGGCCACTATAAGGTGCGATTACGAAATCACATTGCGTTTGGTCCAAGTTAATGGTTTCAGCGGGTATTGTTAAGTAAATAGAATATCAATACATTAACTAGGTTATTTCATCGTCTGTCGTGAATACAGATACAATAGAATTTTCTATTGTTTGGCGGCGCTCATCAGCGCTTGCGCACATCAAATGTTTAATACGCATATTTGATACTTAAATATGTAATTTTATTTAATAGAATCAAAATCTTGTATAAAAAGTATTGTTATTATAAAAATTTCTTTTTTATACATTCTTGATAAAAATTATGGTTGGAAACCTAAAATGAATAGCTAAATTAATTATATTTAAAGCTATAAATATTTGTCGAGAGAAGTTTCTCATATTTACCGCTTTATAAACAGCGTAAAGCTAGATCCGTAGTTTCTCTAGTGGTAGTATTATCTACAGCGTTAGTTGTAAAGTATTATAACAACTACAAATCACTATATAACACAGGTACTTTAGTTTTAAAAAATATACCTAACCGTATGAAAAATCTTTAGCAAATCGTGTTTAAGGTTCGCTACTGCTTCTAACTTACACTTAAAAAATAGACTCGTGCCGAGCTTAGAAAAAAGGAATAAATATAAAAAACAAAATGTTGAATTAATTAAATTTGAATTTCGTCACGAAACGGAACATTTCGTTGGCATTCATCAAATTCTTTGTCGTCATCCTCAAATTCGAATAAAAAACGTAATGGCTTTTAATTTAGATATTAATTAGTGCCACTAATGAGACTAACGCGTTAATTAATGGTTAATTAAAACATTTTGTACCATATGCGTAGCCATTTAGTGACTGTTACTTAATGCGAACGAAAAAAATGAATATTTGGGATACTAAACCTGTGTTATAAAAGTTTTCACGAGGAGTTTAAAGCAACTCCGGATAAACTGGAACTACCAATTAAGCTACAGTGGTTGCATCCAACCATACGTCACTTCGTTCTTTACTTGTTTTTCAAAAGAGCTCTTGCCTTCGTATTGGAAGTGACCAGCTTGCAAACATTCAGCGTTCCAGGTTCAGTTGTTCAATCGTTTTCAGCAAGTCAGTCAGAACTTCTCTTTATATCTCTGTATTAAAAATAATTGTTAATATAATAAGATAATAAATGTTAATAAGATATAGTATTTTCCTTAAATAAATTTATTGCAATGCTACACTGTAGTACCGAATAAGCATATTTTATTTATTCAATATTCAATAAATAGTCATATCGTAAATCGCACCGAGACGATTTGCCGAATAAAAAAATTGAATTTAAAAGCCGTTGATAATCGTGATTTATTGTTGTCGAGATGGCCCTGGTGGTCGTGTTCCATATTCATGAACCTACACTCTTACATTGAGTAGAATACGCAATTATATCTGTCTGTACTTATTTTAAGAATAACAACTTATAATAAAGGAAAAGAGATTTTTATGAGAAATAATAAATTGATCCACAATAAAATAGTAGGCTAGCACCTAAAATGCTAAGTTAGCATCTAAATAGTAGTTTAGGTGCTAACTTTGTAATTTTAGGAGCTAACTTAGTGTTTTTGTGGGTTAGGTTAGGTTAGTTTGGTGATCGATTAAATACAACCCGATTTTTATTATCTCAAAATTACAAGATTTAAGGGTAGTCTTTGCTAATGTTTTTGGCGAATTCAATTTTGGATTTTTTTGAAAGCTGCAATTACTGATATCCAAAACTAACTTCAAGTCTATGTAGCTAATAAGCTCCGAAGGTTATTTTATCATACCTAATAATAATACACACAGGAGTGTGCAATTCGCATTCGCAAAGACTACCCTTAAATCTTGTAATTTTGAGATAATAAATATTTCTTTTAATTCCAACTAGTTTTTAGCTTAAAAGCCTCGAAGAATCTAATAACAATGAAAAGTAAGGATAGTTTAACTATCCAATATAGTTGGAAATACGACTAAAAAATATTTAAAGGATAATTAAGAACTACCACGTAATACACACATATTACACTTGTATAACTTATAATTTTAAAAATGAACAAATAATTTTTAACGCAAATTTTGTTGCGAACAAATTACAATAACACAAATGTTGAAAAAATTTCCACGAGCAGGATTTGTTAGTGATGGTAGTTGTTGACATTGAATGGGCGTCTTTGGCTTTCAAAGTAAAAAGTGTTGAATAATTTCGGCGGGCTGGTTAGAACCACGATATCTCAATTGGAAGAGCACCTGACCCGGTATGTCAGAAGGAAGAAGGGTGCAGGTTCAAATCCTGCTCGTGGAAATTTTTTCAACATTTGTGTTTTTATAATTTAAATTAATACAAAACATAATTTACTGTCAAATCTAGTAACTGTTACAATAACGACGTAATAGCTTTTATTTTAAAGAAAAGTGATATATCATAGTTATTATTTATGTAAAAGGTATAATTAACAAAAGAGTATTAAAGTCGAGAAGAAAAGATTGACAGACGAATCTTCAATCTATTCGGCCTTTTTACATATTATATTCTAACATGCAGCAAGTATGCCACACCAAATATTAATTTACATGTAAATTTGTGTTCAACATTTAAGTCAACATCGCAAACCATATTGGCTACTGTGAGTTTAACGACTTGAATAAAACACGAAACGTTAAATCCAACATTTTTATTTCCTAATCTCGGTTAAAAAGGTTACATTAAATATTTGCCATAGATATTATAAATTTTCTAACTCCTCGGAATTTGATGTCATAAAACCATTGAAGCATTTTATTACACGCGCCCATAAAAACTTAAAAGTAGACAATAAAATGCTAAACAACGGTTGTATTGCATATATTTAATTAATTAATCGTAAAAGTTTCGAGAATTACTTTGGAAATTAAGATATTTAAATAAGTTGTTGTAACATGGTAGTCGTTGGAACCCGAAATTGGGCCGAAGCATGGTAAATTTTGTACTGCAAAGTGTTTAAAAGTCAGTTCAAAATACTATGTAAAAATGCACGTAAATAGCGTAAACGTAAATATACGAAAACATTTAATTATTTATGTGTAATATTCACCTTAACTCTAAAAAGCAATGTGATGAAAGTAAATTCAAACAGGTATCATAGCAAAATATAAATTGAAAATTTATTTTGTCGCGATATATCAGCTAATACTGACCTACCACCATGACTCATCTTAAAAATCTCACTCCAAAAGTGATAAATGAAAAGTCTGCGCGCGTTGATGTCTTTGTAAAGAACGAGAATTCTCGTTGCCGGCAGCAAAACAATAATTCTAGCAGCTCCCTAGACAAGTGGCATAACGCTAAAAGAATACAAATGAAATATATAGATTTTTGTACGGGATTGACATATGTCAACGTTACGTATAAAATTGATGTTTATGTCAATCCAATAACAATGTCTTGTCTTGTTTGGCCGCTGTAGTTACGAGTTAGAATAGCCAGTACCTCGGAGGTTGAGGAGTTCGAGTGATTTACGATTACATCTTCAAATTTACCGTTGGTTACAACTTGCTATTACATGTATATCATACCGCCTCTGTGGTCTAGTGGCTAAGACCACCGGCTTAGACCCAGAGGTCCCGGGTTCGTTTCGTACTCGGTTTGGTTGGTGGTAGGACTTGTTTGTCCGCCTGGCATGCTACCACCATCTTATCTAAATATGTCGCCATAACATCAATGTTTGTAGCATTGTTGTGTTCCGGCAGCTAGAGATAAGATAGCCAGTGCCTCGCTAGTTGAGGATCCCGGTTGAAGTGCGCTTCCACCAAATGGCCTTATCATCACTTAACACCAGGTGAGATCAAGGCACTGTGCTTACCCGTAAATATTTAAAAAAAAATGTGTGAAGTTTTCACACTAAGCGATTATTAATATATCAACCTGTAGAGTCTGACTGTTGAGCCAAGGCTTCATCACACCTTAATTTTAAATGTACGGTTTTACCATCTAATAATAATAGCACGTACAGCTAGTAGATAGATAAATTTTTTGTTTGGATATTAAACACACAACGAGCTAGTACATTCAGTAATTATAATTATCATCATCATCAGCTCATTTTATATCCCCACCTTCCCTATGGATGGATAGGGAGAACGGGCCATAAACCACCATGCGGGCCCAGTGCGGATTGGCGGTTGTTAACGACTGCTAATGCAGCCGGGACCAACGGCTTTACGTGCCTTCCGAAGCACGGAGGAGCTCGAGATGATAAATTTTTGATCACCCATCCGATGACCGGCCTTTGCGAAAGTTTTTTAACTTCAGCACTCGCAGACCGGGCGCGTTAACCACTGCGCCATCGAGCTCCTGTAATTATAATTATATCAGCCTGTAATGTCCTAATGTTGAAGCAAGTACTAATCGCAACTTTCATTACAATCTACGGATATATTAAGGAAAAAGACAAAATTACTGCATTTTAAAACATTTTGTTTTGTTTATTAAATATTTGAAGCAGTGTGTGGCCAAACAACATTCAACTGTTTATCTTATCTTCGGGCATTTGAGATAAAAGTTGTAGTAAATCCGTATATCCGTATAGGAGAAACGCATGACGACTTCGAAGACATAGAAAAGTTACTCACGATTTGCATAGATCACGGGGTCATCGACGTAGGCGCGACTGGCCGGGTGGGCCGCCACACACTTGCGACTGCGACACGACTTTTCGAATCAATAATAGTATTGGCATTGTAAAATGGTACTGTCGAGTTTTATTGATTGGTTGTGACATGATTATGTTCCTTGGTTCTTTTTTTTGTGGGCAATGACTATAAAGCTCGTTCAAGTTCGTTGTAGTGTTTGCTTTAAGTTTGATTACTATTTATTAGATTGATAATATTCTTGATGGCTTAACAAAAATTAAGTTATTATTATGAATAGCCTGATGTATTTTGTTAGTTATTTCTTTTAGAAAAAAAAATGCATTAAGTTTTAATAGTATTTCATGTACTATTAAAAGTTATATTTATATATTGTAAATGTTATTTGATTTCTGAATGCTTACCATTGACAAAAACGCGTCCACGTATAATTTTTTAATGAACATTTCAAAATAGTTTTCTAACAGATTTATTGAATTGACTTCCTTTGATTTTTGAATTTCTATAAAATATAATGACTAAGGTTTATTTTAGTCGTATATAAATTAGTTCAGTATATAAATTTCAGTTCAGTATATAAATTCAGTATATAAAATCCAGGATATTTTAAAATGTTTGTCGGCCGTCGCATCTCTATCCGTGCGCGTCAACAGTCGATCACTCCAAGGAACAGTTCCAAATATCACTCCGCTTCAGAGCCCGCGTGGGTTTGATGATCTTTAATTACCATTAATAACATTTTACGTTTGATTAATCAACTGAAATGGCGGCGAGAACGCTTAATTATCGAAATAATTATGTTATGATTCAGGTCGCGTTGAAATTTATTGCCACAATATTTCATAAATTTAATTTATTTGTTAGTAAGCCTTCCTTTGGACTTACAGCTGCTTGATAGTTACTCAATAATAACAACAAGATGTCACAATTTTTACAGATTCCAATTAATTACAGCTGTAAGGATTGTTTAAATTAGGCATCAATTTTTTTCTTCGGTTGTGTTGTTGTTTTTGTTTTGTCGAATGTTGTGTAAGCATTTAATAGGCTGGTATAATTACTGATATACTTTATAACGTATTCCCAATGTAATATTTTAATTCTGAGTACTTTATTTTTTTGTTTTTACAGAGTGAGGTTAACTGATGTTACGTTTGTTTTAACGCTGCACCAGTTATCTTTGCGCCTGGACTCCATTCCCACTTAACCTCAGGTGGGATGGAGTCATTTGCCGAGCTATCTATTAAAAAAAAATTACCCAGTCAGGTACAGTAGCAATGTTTAGTAGAAGATAAGATTTTATTGTGTTTTGCTGTTAGCTTACTCTAATAAATAGATTAATCTGTTAAATAGTTAGCTTACTCTAAAAAAAATAAACAAGACAATTTACATACAGCAACGAGTTTAAGTAAGTGCGCGCAATATATTAGATTAATCGCATTTTAACATCACATGCCATACATAAGACGTTATTTTGCGTAAGCGGACCGAGGCCGCGTGCCGCTGAGAATCGCTTAAGGTTTAAAACATTAACACTACAAGTGATACATACAAACACATTTCAGGTGGAACTAACAAAAATTCTGCTATTTATTATTTTCTTCTATATCTTCTATATATATGTAACAGCTTTTGATTAGACATAATCAAAGGTTAGTGTACTAATTTTAATTGTGAGACACTATAATATAACTTGTGACTGGAGCTACTGTTACAGTGTCAGTGCGCTGTCACAGATTAAAAATAGTGACCCTTAGTACGACCTAATGTTGCCTGTCCATCCAACTAAAAAACGTTTCTTTTAACAAGGTTCTGTCGTGACCTACTTTTCAATTTAGTTGATCGCATCTTTATAAATATTCGTCTCGTAAATAGAACATTAAATTTTTTGGAAACTGTTTATCGCTTCAACTGGTTTTTGTAAAAAAAAATGTTATAATAAAAATCTGAATAAATAAAACATAATTATTCACACATTGGCAATTCTTACAAAATAGATTTTAAGCAAAAATGTCATTATACGTACAAAAAATACAAATATTAAAAACTGGAAGCTTTTTTAGAGGTAACTTTATTAAAACTACGATCAAAATGAAATAACAAAATAACCTCCATTCTCAGTTTCAACCAACAAAGCCCTAAGTACTTTGCATTCGGTACCTGTCTAACTAGACAATATCTAAACAGATTAAAGCCCACCACAGCCTTCCCATTGTAGTTAAGAGCAACCTCCGCGAACCCAAAGTGATACATCATTAACTATCTTGGCCAATTTTATCAGATGAGCGGCATGTCTTCATGAGAATGGCGATGGACAGTAAACAATAGTTCACCGCTGATGATAGACCGGTCGCGAGTGCAACACGAAGTTCTCACGCCGAGTTACGCCTTGGCGTTAGGCTGTGGTTTCATTGACGAGAAAAGCGGTTACAAGTTAAAATATAAGATAAAAAAAAATTAAAGTGCATAATGAAGTTTTATGATTTTGACGAATTCATGACTGACGCTTGGCTTTTCAAAAAAGCTTTTATGTAAGCTTGTTTTTTTTATATTTTTAAATGTTTTATTTAAAAATTTAAAAGAGAGAAAATAAATAAAGATGATAATAAAAAAATCGATATGAAAAAAAATATTTAAAAATGTAAATTTATATATGAGAGAAAATAAATAAAGATGATAATAAAAAAATCGATATGAAAAAAAAAAAATTAAATATAGAGATACTTTTACATGCTATGTAATTATTGTTGTAAAATTACATAAGACTTTTCATTCAACAATACTATGGTAGCAATAGTATGGGCTATTGCTGCAGAATGATTTTTTTTTCTCGGACACGAGGAGGCCATCATCATCATCAATCATCATCATCATCATCATCATCATCATCATCGTCATCATCATCATCATCATCATCATCATCTTCATCATCATCATCATCATCATCATCATCATTTTTTCATAGATAAACGCTATCCGCTCTTAACAAAGCAGCTACCAATAACAAAAATGAGTCCCCCGAGGCGATGCGTGCGAGTGGTAGCTCATCGCCATGATCGTTCTGACCTATATCTTTATTTATTCTACTGTTAGCTGGTAATAAACTGTAATCACGAATCCACGGACAGACACTAGATGTAAATGTATTTACATTAAGCCTAGAACTTCATTGCAAATACGATAAGTTGATGTTGTGAAATAATTTAAGTAGATTGCTTTTATGATTATTGTTACATAGAGTAATCAAGATATCTTTTTCAAACCAACAATCCAATTGTAATAAAACTATTAATTGAAACAACTTTTAAAGATCTACACAGAAAAAACGGTTTTCTCAAAATAAGCAAAAAATACTTGCATGAAAGCAAATTGCATTAAACCAAGATTATGGTTGTTTCATATATATGGAAACTATTATTTTCTTACGTAAAGGAAAAAAATATCTTAAATTGACATTAAAACAAATCTTGAATGAAGACAATTTCACTTGATTTAAGACATTCTATCTTTCACCAAGAATTATTAGTATTCTTATGTAAGTCGACGATTCTTTTGGTGTAAGCTTAGAATGTTTTTTATTTTAAGAAAATGTTGATTTGAATTCAGAAAGTAAACAACTTCGCTTTATATAAAATATACTTAATTTTAAGACAGGGTTTGTAGCTGTACGGACCCAACCACTACGTTTCACAGGCGTAAAAGCGCAGGGTTTAGTGCCGCAGTAATAGACTATACTAGGAACACAGAAAATCAAAGGAAGACCAAGATAGTTCCAATAGCTTGGAAGCGACTTAGTACAGACTTTAATCTCTTAACTATATCAAAGTTACAATTTTTACTTATAGTTTCGTAAAGAACATCTCGATAGCGCGATTCAGGATGCTACCGCCAGCGCCATCTAGTAACAAAGGGCGGAACGATAGAAAGATAAATAAACTTTCATTTTGAAGTAAGTATTTCATTATATTAAAACAATAATATTTAAATTTCTTAGATTAATTTTATTTTTACTTCATTTAAAATATTTTTCCTTGATTATAAAAATTGCACTAAGAGTATTATTTATTTGTTTTGAGAGAGTCAATATCTAGAAATAAACAAATATTACTTGAAATAAGACAATTTTCCTTATAATTAATTACCATGTCAAGAAAAATATTTTTCTTGCTTAAAGAAATCCTTTTTTTCTGTGTACCCCCGCTTTTATTTTACACATTTGATTTTATTTAAATAAATTTTTACTTTAAGCCTGTAAAAGTGGTTTTATTTCAATGTGTAAGTAGTGTTCGCGTAAACTTTAGATAACAATAAAACTGAAAATAGAAAGATCTGGTAAATTAATAGAAGGTTAACAAAAAATTATTATTCAACTGGATTTATATGATTTGAATCATTTCATAGTCTAAAATGGATTTTTAAAACAGAAGTTTGTGGAAAGAGTTGTTATTTTATTATGCGTAATATTATAAAATTTGCCGTAACAGTAAGTAATACCACGATAACCCACTTGTCCTACATTGTTAGAAGGCGCCAGTTTGAGTCCCGTTCCTGAAAACAGTATTCGATATTTCTCAATACAAAAAATCGCGCTGTAATTGCAATATGTTATATTTATAAGCACTAGTCCTTTACTATTAACCTAAACAACTAGAAAAGTCAAATTATTCATTAAGGCTAAGCTCCAATAACGTAAAATTTACGGTATATAAAATCAGTGACGTCACAAAGGGGGCATTAACTCCTTAAACTTGAACTTCCATTCATCATAACGCTGAGATTACGTCTCCAATAACACGAATGATTTACAGCTCTGTGACAGATATAAATGTATATAAATGTCTTAACGCATTGCGCATATATAATACGTATAGTTGGGCCCAAAATATCATAGTGGATAGGTAAAAGTTGAACGGGGCCGTGAGAAAGATCGCTCTGCCCACGCGCCGTATAAAATTCCATGGGTGTTTGTCATTGTTGTGGGATCAGTATGGTTATGGAAATCATGCGGCGACACGATTTTTTTAAATGTAGTTCTAATCAAATTTGAAAGAGAATATCGCTCTATGATTCAATCGTCAGTAATTAATGTTGTAGGAACGTTTTAGGTGTATTGTAACGAAAAGTTTTAGGACGCATAATGAATATACAACGTGTAACAGGTTAAGCCGCACACCCAGAAAGTAGTTTGTTATAAATCGGCTTCTCAATCGATTAAAAATATTTAAAATATAGGTAATTTTTTTTTTTTAATTATTAAAACTTATTGAAATTACAGTCACTCCTTCGTTAAATAGTTAAAACAAACGAAAATAAAACGTAAGTCAATGCAATAATGGACTTTTTAAAATGCGGTAGGTCGGTAGGCTAAAGCGCTAATATGCCCATACTGTTTGCCCTCGATGAGTATAACTAATAACTTAAATAAACCAATTTAATTAAATAAAAGTAAAATTATTTTACATGTTTTTAATTATAATTAAATGTTCTAATTGGGGTGTCTGAGGATGTGCGTTCATTCTGTGACATGTTGTATACGACGTCCGCGCCCACATTTCTTCTTTAACTTTTTTTTTTTCAGTTTCGTTAATCCTTCAACACCGTGTCTCCTAAACTGTCTATAAAACCATCTTCAGTAATTAATGTATATTGATAAGTAAACTTTCAGTCATAATGTCTAAGGGGACTAATAAAAATCGGCTACTGAATCGATTTCAACTATTTTATTCGAGTATTTTTAATAATGAAATAAATTAAAGTCACTTCTTCGTTGATTAGAAAAATCAAACAAAATTCAAGACATAATTCAAAGCAAAACGGCTTTCTCTTTGCAAGGGTCGTGGTAGTTAAAATAGCTCAATCTGCCATATATAGATGACAGCAAAATTTGCCTTCTGAAATCCATTAGAGTCATCACTCAATATTATCTCCCACACAGTAATCACTTATAACTGAACCATCATGACCTTTCCTAATATCTAATCAATAATTAAAATACACAATTAACCATACATTAAAAACCCAACTTAATTAATACCGATTTAATATTGCTCAATCGGACACATTAGAATAAATCACTGGAGATTACTTCATTTAGTGAATAAAAGGTTTAACCGATGAACTTAATCGTGGCCCCTTTGACTCCGGTGCACCATCGTAAATATGTTTAAATCACTTTTTACATAAGACCAAGAGGTGGTAGGTTAATTGTAACTCTGTGCCTGATATAATTTAAGTTCATTGTCGACTAATTAAAAAACGTAAATGTGCTCATTACTTTCAGAATTGGTTGCAACATTTAATTATGATTAATCAAAATAAATTTATTTGATACGTTCATATTTTTACGGTTATTAACTTATATTATGAGCCCTGAATTTACTCGTACATTTTATTTGATATCAATCATATAGCAGGTGACAATGTTTTATTAGTATTGTGTTCACATACCAAATAATAGGTTTGTGGTTGTGTTGTAGATTCGTACGCGTAGAAAATGAAATAGCTGAATAAACTTCATGTAAAAAGAAGACAGATGAATACATGATTGTTTGTGAAAGCACCTTTTTGTGGATTACAATTTTATTAGTTAGTTATAAAATATAGTGAAAAAATTAAATGCCTATCCGACCCAGCCAGGAAACGCACCTGGGTCTTCCGCAATCCGGCCGCCCGGATTAATTTTTTCACTATATTTTATAATTACTTAATTCAGCTTGTGCAGCAATTAGCACTTAAAAATAAATTGTATTAGAGTTGTGTTATAGAATACTCGTATAAAATGAATTGTTTGAATAAACTTTGGGTAATAAGAAAAATCTTGAAGTGCACATTAAAAAAATCAGAACACCTCCAGATAATTCGTGGTAATAAGCGAATGAATTTCTTGCATTATTAAGATCTTATCGGAGAACTTGAACTGTAAGATGTGAATATTTTGCTCACTCTTGTACTTATAATATAAACCTGGCTTAAAGCTTATCTCATTTTTTCAATAACGTTATTTTTAAACTAGATTCAACTGTAGTCCTTCTTTTCGTGTTAAAGCTACATACTACGAAATAAAGATATACCTATATATCAAAGAAATCACTTTGAAACCGTTTTCACATATTATTTCTAATTTAATTACACGCGGTATCGTTATCGTTAATCTTACTCCCTTTTATTTACTTACTTACTTAAACATAACTAAGTAGAAGTGATATTGTTTTAGTATCTTTTAGTATGTGGTATGTAATCCAAAAGAAAATACTTGGACTGTCTTCAATATAAGTTTTTTTACCCGACGTAGATACGTTAAAGTCGAGTTGCAGCGGTTTACTAGACTTAAGATACCAATACTAAAGAGTTTAAGTTAAGTCTCCGCTAAACATTTTATTTACAATGAAATCGGACAGTGTCCAATGTTACCATTATTCTGCGTAACAACATTAAATCTAAGTGAGTCACGTACGTCCATCTACTCAGCTCAATTAGAGGGCATATTTTATCTGTAACGCTCCATCCGCGCCCATAAGGAAGACGCATTTATCTTAAATTTCTAATCTAGTGACTCACATACATGCGTTCGCAAAATTACCTCCGTTTATACGGAAATTCTGCAAACCAAATACGGCACAGCGTCCGCGCTGGTCCGACACAATGGACAGACACGACCTTTTCCATCGGACAAGTGACACAATGTCTAAGTTGGAATACGCGAAGAGTCTCGAGGACGTTTCTCGGTATACGGCGGGCTATCGTGCCATAAATATTATCTGTGGGTGTCGAAATTGTGTCTAGTGTCGTTGACATCTAGATCTGCTGTAGCAATAAAAATGTCCGCGCACAATATCATGATTTATGTAGGACGTTTTATTTTTCTCGTTAGTTTTAATTACGTAGCAATTTTACTTATCCAATTTTTAAGCAACTAAAAACATATTGTTGCAAAGAGGACCGCGACGTGCGGAGCGATAAACGCAAATTGCAACACAAAAATATTGTTATAATCCCAAATAATGTGACAGATCGTTATTTACTGCTGAAAGTGTACCGGCTACACGACGGCACCGAGAGAAACTGTAGCACAATCACATATATTACGCTTTTGTACGCATTTAATTGGGTAAGAAGAGACCTGAGACCGCTCTCAGCGGGGTAACTTCCAAATTTATTAAAAAAAATTCGCCAAAGACCCCCATTACTTACGTCAAGAGACGCAACAGGATTCGTACCGGACTTACTTAAGCAATATTAAGTGTGAGATACAGCCTTATTCGCGTTGACCCAGATTTTAATACGCCTCGCAGTGCTCTTTATGATGACTTTTTGAAAAATGGAATTTTTAATTTCGGGCAGGGACGAATCGAATTGAATGGGCCCAAAGATGATTCTCCTTAACTGTATCGCGTATAAATTGCTATTTCTTATGCGACGTCGAACGGACGGAAGTCTGTCGATATTTTAATCCAAATTAATGCAGGCGTTTACCCGAAATTTTTGTCTTATTTTGCGTAAACGGACTGCCCTTTTTAATTTCGTTTTATTAAAATCGCAATTTTCTCATTTGTTCCAGTCGTTCTTCGGGCGGACGTACAACAACCTCTCCTCGATATCGGAATGCAAGAACAACGGGGAATGCGTCATCAACAAAAAGAACAGAACCGCGTGCAAAGCGTGCCGGTTACGGAAATGCCTGTTAGTCGGTATGTCAAAGTCTGGCTCAAGATATGGGAGGAGATCGAATTGGTTCAAAATCCATTGTCTACTCCAAGAGCAACAGCAACAACACATCCACCAGCTACAAACGAGTAAATCACCACCTAATTTCAATTCTTCAATCAATCCATCCTTCTTGCCAACAAATCTTTTACCAGCGTCAGCTTTGGCGGAATACTATAAGAACTCTGAGAAGAATCATTTCACAGAAGACGTGACGCGACATAGCGTTTCACCTTCTGATTCTGGTGCGTCGTCAGCTGATCCAGAAGATGACAACAGTTCGAGAAGTACAAGTGGCTTGAGTATCTTTAGACCGACGTCATCACCCTGCAGCGAGAAAGATTCGAGATTACAAGCAATTAGAAATCAAACTAAGGATGTGAGAAAACGAAAGCCTGCCACGTTGCCATCGTCCCCTTACGGTCCAATGACGGCTACTCCAAGTTATTCTCCAAGAACTTTACCATATCTGCCAACGCCTATGCAAAGTTTGAGACAGGTGCCACCAGGATTAGCCAATTGGCAAAATCGAAATGGAGGTGATTTGCTCCTTCACTCCCCGGCTGTGGCAGGAGTGGCGATCGAACAGGACCAGCCCATTGATTTATCAATAAAATCCACTGCTGTCTTATTTAGAAGTCCTAAGAACGACGACGTCAGTGACTCAGAACCAGAACTCAGTATTGACTTAAGCGACGACAACGGAAAAGACATTATGAAGAACCCTCTAGATTTATCTCTTGTCCCCAAACGATCGGAAGAAGTGCCAATGACAGGATGAATACAAATTTATAATTCAATAATGTAACCGTGAGTCAATTCAGCCATGTATCTCGTTCTATGTTATGTAAATATTGTAATATTAATAAAAGACGAGTTTAAAATACTCTGCCATACAGTATTTAAGTAATGTGTACATTCCTTCTTTCTTGATTACCTGATCTGACTACCATAACTTTAGAGTTTGTTTTTATTTTTTGTACAGTTAAGATAGTGAATTAAAGTCATTTGTTGGTATAATAGTTGAAATAAATGTATTTCTTTGAGAGGCAATCTGTGACATCACAAACGATAAATATTGATTGTCAATTAACGTCTCGAAGCATAATAAGGTTTCTTAGTATTAATCAAAAAGCCAGTTGTTAGAACCAAGCCAGTGTATTGTTTTACCAGTTTCTAGGTTATTTATAATGGGATTAACGGCCAGTGAAATGTGAAGCTCAAAATTGAAATGTACAAAATATGTTTAGACGAAAGTATGTATCATAGTTATCGTTAGGTAATATTACTATGTATGTTACTGTTCTAAGTATTTATTTTCTAGAATTTAGGCCAGTTTTGTATTGAGTCACTTTTTATTTAGTTTTGATATTAGTTAAGTAATTAGTTGTCGTTATTTTAATTTAAAAATTAGCGTAATGTTAGCATGCGTGTTACTATTTTGTTGGTTGTTTTAGAGATTTTAAATATTTTAAACATTCCTTTTGAAATGATGCTCATTCCATAACTTAGCTTTATTTTGTAATTAATATTTATCGTCGCAAAATCATGACGTCAGCTTCTAAAGAAGTATTTTATGATTTAATTTGGCCAAGTTAAAACTGTTGTGCCAAACTTTAGTGGCGGTGGCTTTAGCCTTGTTACGTTATTTGATGATGGCATAATAACATTCCAAGACCTTCCTACTAAAATATGAGGTGCCATTCCAATCCTAGTAATATTGAGATTTTTCAACTTAGGAACAATTTTGTTTAATGATAGAAGTACAATTTTATATGGCTTACAGTGTAAAGATCTTGTTTCTATGTTCGGTTGAAAGCTGAATACCCTTTGAAGAGTAAGCCCGCACTGATCTATTGTCAATTCGCAGTTGTTGTTGTTGTCAGTGTGATACAATATTTTTATGTATGTGTTTTTTTTACATTTATAAAATAGATCTTAATATATTAAAAAAATAAACATGAGTGCCTTTACAAAATTTTGCAGTTTTAATTTTATCATTACATGATTTCCAAAAACTAGCAGGTATTTACTTTTTATTTTTTAATACTTCACCAAAAACTTGAATACAAAATAAGGTAAAAATAGTATTAATAATAATATAAAAGTAGTTGTCGACATTGAATAGGGCTCCTTTAGCTTACAGAGTAACAGTAGATAGTGTTGATTAATTTTGGCGAATTGGATTGAGCCACGATAGCATAGTTGGTAGTGCACCTGACCCGGCATGTCATGGGGTGCGAGTTCGAATCCCGCTCGTGGAATTTTTTCAACACTTTGTCTTTTTTCAAATGTACTTTGTTCGCAACAATATTTGCGTAAAACTATATGTAAATAATCAATAATAAAAAAATTATTTCGAATATAAAATCCAATTCATAAAATATAAGTGTTGTAACTTTTAAACATAACCTAAGTTAGTAAAAAACAAGAAATACATACATAAGTCTATATTTAGTAGACGTTAGGATGTCGCGACTGCCGTGTGCAATTGTACCCAACATTTCGTCTCGTTCCATTTTAAACAAAGTTTTAAACGATATTTAATCCAAATTTCTTAGTATAGTTAAGTCATTATCATCAGATCATTTTATGTCTTCACTGCTATGGAGAACGGGCCATAAACCACCACGCGGGCTCAGTGCGGATTAGTGGTTTTTAACGACTGCTAATGCACTCGATGATTTTTTTTCCTTTCTTTGCGAAAGTTGCTCAGCAATAGCAGCCAACGAGGTCCTCGTTAGTAAGAAGGCACATTATTATAAGTGGCAGTAAAAATTTTTGCCCAATTTTTCAGCTAACTCGTGGTCACGGCCGGAGCAACACGGTCGAAACTTCGTCATCAGGTAAAGGTGTGCCTAGGTTACCTATATTAAATAGTATACATTAAGTCTCGTTGAAATGTAACATACATATATGTTTCATACACACGTGAGCACACGCTCCAAACAACTAGTACATTTTACAATTATTTGCTCAACATGTCAAAGCGCACATAATAACAAGACGACAAACACACTTACACAAATACCATGAAAAGCGAGCGACAATGTTAGCCCACGGTATACATTTAAACACTATACATATTCATTTTTAGATCAAACATTTCTCAAGAATTATTCTGTTTAATTTTTAGTTCTATGTGATAGACGCGTCTTCACCGGACACTGGTCCACTTTGCATAAACATTTCTGTTAGCCAATTGTGAACTTAAACGTCATCGTGATAAGATTAAGGTTATGATAGATATTGAAATGAAAGTGTGTGACATAATGTGATGTATAATAGAGTTCAAAATTCCGTTGCATAATTCAGTTCAGCGGTGCTACTGTGAACTACTGTTTTGAAAGTCGTCGCCGGTGGCAACCTGCAGTTGACGAGGACATGTCGATTGTATGGTTATTATAATCGTGTCAAATTGAATAATGGCCGCGTATAATCATAGACCTCTTGAATCGAGCATAAATGTTTGGATGATGAGTACGAAGCAGTTGCGTAAAGAGGAGAGACGTTTCCTGATATTACAGTTGAAAGGCGAGCGAGTGATGTTTCGAAGTAGGTATTAGATGAGGATTGAGTTGCCGTTTATACAAAATCAGATAAATCAATGGGATAAAACACAGAACGACTTTTTTAATTGACTTTGTAATTTATTTTTAAAATTCAATGTCTTGTCCCTTTCAGACGAAAGAGCCGTGGAAAGAAACACTGAACGACTCGTTATTTCTATTTTGTAGTTAAAATAGAAAAATCTTACAAAAAAGCCTCGAGCTCCTCCGTGCTTTTAATCCCCTTATGCCGTTGCTTCCGAATGTGGTCGTTAAAACCCACTAACTCGCTTCGGCCATCGTGGTGATGATGACAAATAAGAAATCACTACATGGGTTGCATTAATACGGTACTTAGAAAAAAAACATTCAATTCAATATTTGTTTTTATTCCGTTTACAAAGTATTACCTATCTTTTTCTCTTATTTTGAATACATTTCCTTAATTAGTAGTAGTACCTGGATGACCGAGTTTTGCTCGTTGTTTTTTTAATACCTAATGTTTTCTAAAAATGAAACCTAGCTAGATCGATTTATCGCCCCCGAAAGCCACTGCATACTAAATTTCATGAAAATCGATGGAGCCGTTTCCGAGATTCGGATTATATTTATTTTATTTTTATTTTTATATTTACGGGTAAGCACAGTGCCTTGATCTCACCTGATGTTAAGTGATGATAAGGCCATTTGGTGGAAGATTATATGTTTATTAAGCAAGAATTGCTCGTTTAAAGGTATTAGATATATCCGCTACGATACTGTAGTAAGTTATTTTATAAAGTGTTACACTTTGTCTTACCAGATCGACGATCTGGTAAAAATCGCGGGAAGCCGCTGGACGCGAGCAGCACAAAACCGGTCGTTGTGGAGATCCATTCTTGGGGGAAGTCTTTGTACAGCAGTGGACGTCTTTTGGCTGAGATGATGATGATGATGATGATGTTTTAATATTTCTTTGCACGCAGTTTAATTTAGGATTTCATTTCTTCTCTTACTCTTTTTTATTTATTTTTATCTTTTGATTTGTATGCTATATATAGGTACATTTTGTATAAATTATATACATTATCAGTTTTTGATTGCTACCGAAATAAAGGTGATTCACAAAGTTATTGAATCTCAAATGTAAGCAAACAATGCCAGAACTTTTTCTGTTTAAAACAAATGTGGTTCACATAAAAACACGAGTATTGGTTTTGACACATAAAAGCACTTAACTATTGGATTGTGATTTTTCTTTGCACGAAATTCATATGTTAAGTATGTAGATGTCATCATCATACTATAAACATCCCACTAGTGAGCTTAGGCCGTCCTACGCGAACGATATAACATAGGCAGTTTGGGACATCTTATCTTACCTTATCTTAGTGGAGCCTGTTGCGATTTCCCTCTCCAGTAGCACTTCGACCAAGGAATCTTTTGCGCAACCTCATCCTTTCACTCTTCTTTCTACTGTTAAGTTAGATTCCATAAGTTTGGCAACGCCTTTGAGAGTGAAGAGCCTTCGTCTTCTGGTTTCGGATAGGTCGATCCCGAGCCAGAGAGTCACGGTCGCCCAGTAGGTAAGTGCTGCATGTAACATAGTCTACCACGCTGGTCCACAACGGATTTATTGGTTTTATCGACTGCCATCTTACAACCACCGGACCAACAGCTGAACGTGTCTTCCGTAGCATGAGGAACTTAGGATATTTTTTATTATTATTTTAATGCGCTAATAACACATTCTTAAAAGTCTTCTTAGCCCCTCCTATATACAGGTCGACTTTTTTATCACCATCGAAACCTTCTGAGATGACTTCCGTGATACAAACGAACAACTTTTACTATTGGACCAACTTCCTAACTCGAAATAAAAAAGCAGCTGTTCCATACAAAACATCAATATTCATTCGACCAAAATGTATGGAACAGCTGATTTTTTTTTCTCGAGTTAGGGAGTTGGTCCAATAGAAAGAGTTGTTCGTTTGTATCACGGAAGTCATCTCAGAAGGTTTGGATGGTGATAAAAAAGTCGACCTGTATAAGTGCTAGCTTGTTTTTGTAAATTTCTATTAAAGCTGTGAAGTACCCATTCTTCTCCACAGCTAAAAAATTGACGTCCCGAATGGGTAGTAGATAAAAAGAAATTTTGACGATGACGATTTTTGGATGATTCAAAAGCACTTTTTAAGGTTGATTTGAATTTAAAAAAAATACTTTAACTTCGACTTTAATGTATCATGAATTTGGTCATTCATTCGGTGATCCCTCATTGCAAAAACCAACGAGCGAAAATAAGGACTTGATACAATTATAGTATGAACGGTCTGCACAAAACAATTGTATTGATTGTGATAATTACTCTAGTTTTAATCGAACCTGCGGCGGCGACCAAAAATGCTGTTACACATTTGTTCGTACAACGTCAGCTTAAAAACGAATGCACACAAACAATCAGTGGGCTATTAAAAATAATCACCGTTGAGAAACAATAAAATTGTACCGAGAAACGAACTTTAAACACAACCTACTTGCACCAATAAGGTTCTGGTCCAATAAAACCTTAACAGTTTTAATTGATCTTATTATCAACCGTTCTGATTCTGACGCTGACTGTACTATCAAGATGTATCGCCCAAAATTAGTCCTTAAACTTGACGTTGCAAAGTTCAAATTTATCGTTTGCAATGGCACGGACGACATTCGACAAGATTTTTGTCACTCAATTTAATTGGAGTAATGTCGCAGTGCGTTGTAACAAATCATTATTTTTTCGGAACGGCCGGCGTCCGGCCTTTTCCCGATATAGCCGAGTGTTTACGCGGGCGAAAAGAAATGTCGCTCGTTAGCGGTATAATGGGAGCTTTGCATTATTGTAAGCCGTACAGTTGCGTTCAAAAGGCATAATTCTAAAATAACGTTATATATCAATATTGTGTTGTATCAACAAGACAGGTTTTTAGTCAGTGTTTTAGAAGGTTTTTTTTGCTGGTCTTAAAGGTAAAAAGAATGTATCAGCTGTCTAACTTCCCGTCTTCGATCAATATTGTACTAGATTCTCGATGAGCGCTTGAAAAACGGTAGGCGACTTTGGGGCCACGGAGCCCCAATGACGTTTGAGGCGATGACAGTAAATATTAAGTACATTTATTTTGCAACCTTAATTTAATCTTTATATTTTAAGATTAAGGGTTCACAGTAAGCTGATGTTGTTGATGTTTTCTAATATTTGTTTATAGTGTAGTGTAGATTTTGTTCTTTGAAATTTAAATGTATAGGTATGAGCAAACAGTAACACTTTCAAGATGCAAATTTGTTTCGAATCCTTTATCTAGTACTTTATTGATCGAAGCTTCCCGTCCCCGTTCCCGTCCCGTTCCCAAGTCGTTAAAGCTGATTGAGGGAGAAGGATTCCAATATACTCGCACATCACGCGATCGGCTAGCAACCTGGTCATTTCGATGCTCTGTCTATCCCTTTTTGGGAAAGTGTCGTGAGTGTATGTATGTATTTATGTTTATTTTCAAATTGTTTTCAATTTTTAAATGTTCTTAGTTTTATTAAGATATATAAGATAGGGAGGTAATTTTCCAATATTTCTGATGCTTTAAAAGAAGTGAAGATTAGTAATGTCCTTGCTTATTTTTTAGCTTTTCTCAGAACAAGGTCTTTCGCCGTAGACTTACGAACCATTGACGTAGTGACTTTCATAAGAGTTTGTTGATAACTGTAGAGTGTAGGTCTATAATAGGAGAGAACCGAAGATCGGGCTCAGTGCAAATTGAAAGAAAACAAACAAAGCATGCGCATTGGAAGAGGTCTAAATAAATAATAATAAATTTTACTTTTTTATTTTTAAGTGCTAATTGCTGCACTGAAGCTGAATTAAATATTTATATGCCTGAATAAAAAAATAAATGCCTACCTAGGTTCGATTCCTGGCTGGGTCGGGTAGGCATTTAATTTTTCACTATATTTTATAAATATTTAAATTTAAATAATAATAAAATAATAAAAACTTTATTGCGTCAAACATGGTGTAAAGGTATTGATAATAAATTGACATGTTTTCATGTTCAGCCAATTTCAAAATGGCATGTAAATAATTAATTATTGAGGTGACATTTTCCAGACGACTGACACGACCTATAATGATGCGTCTATAAAATACTTAGTGTAACCTTTACGTCCCCGATTGTACCTACAAAATTCCAGTTTACACGGCCGATTTTAACGAGGAAATATATCGCACTAATTGAGATTGCACCATGAGCAGGCGGCCAAAAAAATGGTACCATTACTACCAAAGATGAAGCAGATTTATTGAGACGTCCACGGGATAGACAGGTCGAAATGGGAGCAGCGTTTCAGACTGTTTTTTCGTGGAACGCATGCAACAGTTCAATGAGATCGTTTGTACCGGTGAAATATTTTGGAAATTCGTACGCTTGGTCCGTAGTTGCAGTCGTTTTGATTCGTAATTACGTTTTTGTACTAGATAAGGACCCGGAACAAAAAAGCATCGCGAAAATGGGCGCGTTTGCTCACTTACATCTAAATACATATACATAGTACAAAAACACAAATATTGAAAAAATTTCCACGAGCAGGAATTTTTTTTTTCAACATTTGTGTTTTGTAATTTATTCGCAACAAAATTTGCGTTAAAAATTATTTGAACATTTTACATATACATAGTGTAAAAACGTTTTGTAGCATCAATCGCTTATTATGGTCTACGTTGCCTGATAACGAATAAAATAATAAAATAAATTAAATTAAATCGCGACCATCGTCAATTGAGACTGTCAAATATTTGTAATAAATACTGCTGAATACTGTAATCGTCCTTCCTAATTTGAAATAAGACCACAAAAGAGTATTATTTTGTGGATTAATTTTTCGGACTGTTTTTGAAGCGCTTATCGGGAACCAAGTGCTGTTATTGATTTAGTTTTATTGTTAACCAGGTTTGACTTACACCGCAGTATTTTTCCTGGTGGCAGCTGTTCTGCCGGTTAGATGAATGTTATAAACAAAAAAATAATATCACGATCTATACAAAAATACTAATACGCACTAAGCCCGCATGGTGGTTATGGCCCGCTCTCTTTTTCTCTATCGATCCATAGGGAAGGCAAGTGCCCCAGCAGTGGGGACATAAAATGAGCTGATGATGATGATGATGATATAAAAATACCGTATTCTGTATTGTTTTGAGCATTGCAATGCAGCAGTGAATTCAGAACGCGCATACTGTTCGCTCATTTTAGGTGTAAGCGAGCGCACCTGATTAGAACTAGTTAAGGGTAGCAATCAATTAAATAATTGTGAGAAATAAAATATCTCAGTAGTCACTACAGATTAAAGAATAGAATAATCTACGGACATAATAATTGCTTAATATAATCGCAAGTAGATCCTTATAAAGGGTATAATTTTAATGTGTAACGATTGTTTTCAATTTAAGCGATATGGGGTAAGAATATTTGCTTTATTATTTTTTTGATATTTTTTGCTTATTTGGTTTAAGCGATGATTAAAAATTTTGTTTTAAGTGGATATCGCAACTGGCTTTATGAAATTATTACATAAAATATAAATAACGAACGGTCCGAATTGTAAGCAAGGCAGCTCAGTTATATTGAAAATCAAACGTTAAGTACACTTGGAGACAAATAAATTGTTATCTGAAAAACTTTCAAATTATTGTTATATTGTTGCTTTTTGGATTAATCTATACTTATAGACTTCAATTTTTCACTGTTTATGAAATAGAACTTATCATCATCATAAATAAGCCTCTTTATAAGCGTTTCACTGGCTGGGCTCATGCATTCTCTTATAAATAAATGAATATGGAGCTATCAGGCCATATCCAACCGCGCTGGCCTAAAGGAGTTAGTGGGTTTTAACGACTGCCTTCTTACAACGACTATCGGGACCAACGGCTTAACTTGCAAAGAAAGAATGATCTTGAGGTAATTTCAGTTAATAATTTGCAAATAAAAGCGTTGTGGTTAAGCCCATACCCATCAAGTGTAGAAATAACTTGATTTCACTGATGAAGGCCTTTGTTCAGCAGTGGCTGAATTTAAAGGCTTTTTGACAATATTACAACTTATTTTATTTGCGAATATATCTTAATTTGGTAAATTGCAACCAAAACACGCAAGTGTTGCACCATCGCACTCCTCAATTTGTTAAGAAACAAAGAAGATTAAATAAAATATTTTATTGCAATATTTCTGCAAACAGCTTGCGAATTTTCAGACAGCGAGTGTGTTTGTCCAGAATAATTACGGGTTTGTCTCAGACTGCGATAACTGTCATATAAAATGCACAACACATAGCGTTTGCGTATGCGCGATGACACGTTATTAAATACTGTGTTATGCTCTTTCATTGGAACCAACATTTTATGGAAATATTTTTTAATTTAATTTTAAAGTTATTTTTTCAAAATAAATGAAGAAAACAGCTTGTGTAGTCATCGCAACTTCTTTCTTTTGACTTTCCCATTTCTTGTAGGGTCCAATAATGACATATATAGAGGTCGTAGGCAAAAATACCCTAGGATGAAGCAAGTTCATATGCGGAGGCAGTAGAAGGCAGGCCCGATTAACCATCAGTACCTTGACGGAGCACTATGACATAAAACAAAATTGCTCTAAAATATGCATCTATCAACAAACAGCTTGTTAAAGGGCATGTGGAGAGGAATCGGAGTAAATGCAGCACACACTGTGCTACTGTGACTCTCTGGCTAGGAAAAACTTGAGACATTTTTTTTCTAGGACCGGCCTTCCGAAATTAGAATACTTCAGGCTCTCCGCTCTCAACGACGTTACAGCGAAATAAGAGTAAAATAATGGGGTTGCAACGAAGGGTTAAACAAAAAATCCCGATGGGTCGAAGTGCTACTCAGATAACATAAGATGAAATATCCTATATACTTAGATGTGGTGTTTGACGTTTGAGCCATGTAGCTCTGTAGCTCTTTGCTATGGACAGTTACTAGTTACTAGTTACTAGTTTTTAAAGGTAGGGGAGGTCTCGTCGAGCTTTACGTGACTGATCGGGGGAAGAGGTGAGTTCTACATATCCCGGGGTCGCCCATAGCTCTTTGTTTCTGAAAGTTTGTGTAAGACAGCATTTTACCTAGTTCAAAAAAGCTGCAAACAAAGGAACACCTTCTACATAAGTTTATCATAATAAGTAGGTACAACATTTTAGTTATCAATTTTATTCAACACAATGTGATGCACTTAAATACAAAAAATATATTTTATCCAATCGGTGTTTTCAACCATATAAGGCCGAAGACTAACCGTGATGCCGTAAATTAAATCCATTTCTTGAAAGTTCACTCGATTCGCAATTGTAACAATATGTCGATCGTTTTTATATAGACCGCATAATAAGATCATTAACACTGAAAAATGGCATGATTTAATATAAAGGTTTTTCTGATCGGATGAATTATAATTATGTACGATTTATTTCCGCATCTAGGTCGCAATTTGCAGTAATAGTGCTTCCCAGGTACTTAAACTTCTCTGCTGGCTTCAGGACGTCTTGACCGAGACGGATTGGAACCTGTTCAATCTGTGAACCAACGGTCATAACATCGGTCTTCTTCACACTGATCTGAAGACCGAATTTTTGTGTAGAAGAGCGAAATGACTATTTCCTACAATTAACGCGGTGGAATATTGACCTGCCCTAAGTGTGACCGCACTTTTCTCGCAAAAAATTCTTTTTAGTAGTCACTTGCGATGGCACGAAAGGGCAGATCAACAGAACCACCGTGATGGCAGCCAATAAAAGCGGTCGTTGTAGCCGGAATTGGCTAGCAGATAAGGGAGAGAGAGAGAGAAAGAGAGAGGGAGAAAGGGAGAGGGAGAAGAGAATTATGTAGTATATTTAAACGTTTCTGAGATTATGTAATAGAAAATATTTTATTATTGATGCATTTGGCCTTGATCCCACCTGATGTAAACTAATGATAAGGTTGAAGATGGAAGCCAACTTCACTGAGAAGTTCCTCTTGTTATCTTGGTTATCTTGTTTCTGAATATCGGAACACAACAATACTACTATTGACGTTATGGCGACTTAGATGGTAGCTAGCCAGGCGGATCTAAAACAAGTTCTACCAACCAAACTGAGTACAATCATGTACACCCGCTGCGAATTGAACTCGGGACCTATGTGTTTGAGACCGGTAGTTTTAACCATAGACTACAGAGGTTTTTTTTTGATAGAGTTTGCTGATCGTCTCGAAGACCTTTTCAGCGTTACCGTACCTTACCACAGAGGTAGTTAAAGCTTGTAAACTATCTCTCTAGCTCGAAGCTAAAAAGATAATTATGTAAAACAAACGCGTATAAAGTGTTTCAAGCCACGTTATTTTAAGCAAAGAGGAACACTATCCGCATTTGCATTTTGATCGCATAAAAATGTTAGCGACTACACCTAAGTCAGCGCATACCTATCTCCCACCAATCAGATAAGCGCATCGGCGCCGGCGCATCCTTACACGCATATCGTGATCCGAGCGCCACCTAGCGACTTATCGCCGAGATTTATGCTGCGCGCCCGAGATGTTTTGTCCTCGCTAATTTTGGACCTAATGGTATGTGGGTGAAAATGGTTTGGTTCTAATATCTCACTTGGACGATCTCTTTATGGAACCTGTTCTTCGTATCAACTTCAAATCTTATAATATCATAAAGAGATAAACTTTCTATGTTTGCTTGTCTCTTAGGGGTAATTTCAGGAACGGTTTCTAGCACATCAAAGCTAATAAAACGCTACTATCATCATTATATCACAGCCAAAAGATGTTCACTGCTGGACAAAAGCCTCAATACATAAGATATATATATATATAAAATAAATTATATATATATATAATTTATTTTATTTTGATAAAAACATCACTTAGGTTCTTGAGGTCCAGAGGTGATAAATGGTTTTAGTTGAAAATATTGAAATTTTTTTTTAAAGTAATAATGACTTCTACATACCAACAAATAAATAAATAAATAAATATTACCAGACGACAAGTGATAACTAGTACAGGAACTCATCTGACTCCATTTATAATCTGGCCATCTTATTTCGAACAATAAAAACACAAAAGCTGCAAACATGGTTGTTATGCCGGGATTACTAATGTTTGACCAAAAAATTATTGACAAATGGTCATTCGACAAACAACGTTTCACCAAATGTTCATTTGGCAAACGAGACATTTGACAAAAGTATCATCTTACAAAAACTCACTTAGCAAATTATCCATTAGCAAACACTACACTTGTTAAATGTGTTAAATATTAAAATGTCATTTGACCTTTTTTCATTTCACCAAATAATATGTTTCGCAAATAAAAATAAAAAAAAACTCTAAATTTAAGACAAAAATTACCAAAAAGAAACTCTTTCTGTTGTCTAATAAAAAAAATAATCTCGAAATTCAAGACAATCGCTACGCTGCGCTTCGCTATTGTCTTAAATTTCTAAGATAATAATCGTAAGTGGAACCTGTTTTGGCAAATGTGAAACATATATTAAGTTAGTATCTCTGTATTATAAAATGCTGTTTGTTCCCCAATATATAAATAAACAAATAAATAAATAAAATAAATAACCTATCATGTGACCTACAGGAGTAGAGCAGCTAGTATCCTCAATCATTTGAATAATATCCACTACTTCAAAGAAATTTAGACTAGTTGTAGTCGTTTTTAGACCAATAGTAGTTTTGTCTGATAACTCAGTTGCTAAATGTTCATTGGGTTAAATAATTATTTATAAAATGTAAATTTAAGTGTTGATCATTTGGAAAAGTGAGTCATTTGTACAATGATTAGTAGTAAAATGATCAATCGGCGAAACCATTTTTTTGCCAAACGTTGTTTGTCAAGTGTAATTTTGCCAAATGACTTTTGGTCAAACAGCAGGACCCCGTTATGCCGACATACTTATATTGTGTTGGCTGGCCAGACAGTCATAAAATATATATTAAAATAAAAACGAAGTAAATGCCAGCTGAATGGGTTTCATAATCAGATAACTGAACGTGTTTGTGAATCAATGTGTTTACCTTTTTTGAACTAGGTGAAATCTGTTCACAAACACTGTGTAGAATAGAATAGAATAGAATAGAATAGAATTTATTAACACACACTCTGTGTGGCCAGAGGCGATCCCGGGTTATGTGGGACTTTTTATCCCATCCCCCGTTCTGCCACTAGCTCGAGAGAGGGAGGTAGACCTACCCAAGTATACCATGCCTTCTCTGCCACAATGATGGCTTTGGACTATGAACGGTTGATTGCCCTAATAAACTAGCTGACCCGGCGGACTTCGTACTGCTTTGACAGTTTCTATGACAACAAAACAAACAAATTGTTAAATAGTTTACGTGTGAAAGGGTATCACACAAACAAACAAACAAACTTACTTTTTAATAAGTCTTTGATTATACTCTTGGGAATTATGTACATAAAACATTTCATGATGATCGGTTGAGCAGTATACGCGTGAAAGCGTAACAAATAACAAACAAACTAACTTTCGCATATTAAGTTGGGTTAATATTAGTTAGGATAGTTAGGGTATAAACTATCCCCATTATTCATAAAAACTAATTAAGCATTATTTAGTTAAATTTTGTTTTGTCAACGTCACACAAACGTCATTTTGTATTTGTAAAAGACAAAACAATGATTGACTAAATAATGCTTAAGTAGTTTTTATGAATAAGGGGGTCTGATTTAGACACACATCTGTTTATAACGTACACCACTATTGTAACCCTGTAAAGGCCATCCCAATCCTATCCACACTACTCGGAGAATCTAGTAGAGTGCGGGAGCACGCTTGCGTGATGCCATTCCCTCTAGAAACCTTCTGACGTTGTTTTGATCGTGATCAAGCAGTGTGGCTTGAGGAACCCTTTAAGTCTCTCGCCCGCCCCCAAAAAAGTCCGGTGACGCTGTGAAGGCCGTTTACAGATAACAGCAAACTCTCTCCTAAAAATTTTTAAGCTTATCAGCGAAATCAATCTTTTTTTATATGTTGATTCAACCTTTTTTGAATAGAGTCGCATTGAGTTTTTAAACATGTGTCAAAATAAAATGTAATTTAAATCAAAAGAACTAAGAAAATTGATATCAACTTCGATGCAAATCACCGCCAAAATAACTTTCTTCCCCTTTTTAACCTCGTTGTGGGATGAATTTCAATAAAATACGAATATTGTTCCATACAAACTTTGCCTCTCTTTTTCACCCCCTTAGGGATAGAATTTCGGAACCTTTTTTCTTATTGGATGCCTACGTCATACAAAGAACATACCCTCCAAGTTTGATGTCTCTACGATCAGCGGTTTAGGCTGTGCGTTGATCCGTAAGTCAGTCATTCAGGACAAAACATTTAATATGTCTAAATTTGAATTTTATTTAACGACAAAGAAACCTCACTTGGTCATTTTATGTCCCTACTGCTGGGAAACGAGCCTTCCTTATAGATGGATAGGGATAACGGGTATACACCACCACGCGGGTCCAGACGGGCCCAGCTGTGGGACAATTATAGGCTATCTTACTACTACTAGTTACATCACACCGTCAAAACTAGCATCAATATAAAATGTATAAATTATAAACGATAGTTAACTATTTAACAAAAGCAATCAACAAATGTATAATATACCAAATGTATCTCAAAACTCTGCGTAATAAAAATAGCTCGTAAAACTCTTCCTTATCTAAAACGAGCAGCTTTATTCACACACTAAAAGAGAAAAAAAAACTAGGATTTCATTCGATGCATCGATTTTTAATGATGAGAACTATCGATTTGCATGCTAAATATCGAATAGAAATGTACCAACAAACATTTAAATACGAGTAATGGCAAAATTATTATAATGTTATTAATAAAAATGGTTGAGTACGTATTTGAATATGTGAATTTTTGAAATCCATCGTGTTTATGACTTTCTGTTATGGGATGAGTGCTAAACGGTACAGTGAAGGGGTTAAAGCTCAATCATGACCCTCATAAAACTTTAAAGTTTATTCTTAAAATGCAACTAAAATCCTTTTTAAACATAAAACGGTAACGATATAATGCTAATCCGATGATCTATCAATGCAGTAGAAAAAATGAAGATATTTCGATCATCATCATCATCATCAGCTCATTTTATGTCCCCACTGCTGGGGCACGAGCCTTCCCTACGGATGGATAGGGAGAACGGGCCATAAACCACCACACGGGCCCAGTGCGGATTGGTAGTTGTTAACGACTGCTATTGCAGCCGGGACCAACGGCTTTACGTGCCTTCCGAAGCACGGAGGAGCTCAAGATGATACATTTTTGGTCACCTATCCAATGACCGGCCTTTGCGATAGTTGCTTAACCTCAGCACTCGCAGACCGGGCGCGTTAACCACTGCGCCATCGAGATATTTCGATACTTATCAGTTATACTTGGCATTTGGCATTCATCTCACCTGATATTCAATGATGATGGTTCAGATCTTCAGCGATGCTTTTAAACGTTTTCATCAAAAACAATCAAACCGCTATCCGCCACAACGCTATTCCGGAAAACAACAGCGAAACGATCCCATCGTCTTCAATCCAATCCGTAAACACAAAATGACATGCAAAATTGTAGCAGCACATTTCAACATTCGTACCAAATAAAATTGGTGCCTCAACAATGGATAATGACACGTCAAATGTAATACAATTGTCGGTGTAATGATCGCCGCAAATACCATCAAAATGTGAAGGACTACTATAATGAGTCCCTTATTTGGTGCGACTAATGTCATGATCTATAGCGATCGATTCTTTTATAACGCTAACATCCGGCTATCTTTTGGAAGTTCATTTAGATAGTTTGAACTGTAAGATTAATGATAATACGTATAATCAGAGGAGGTCGATAGCGGAGCCGCTTGCGATCTTGCAAGTTAAGCAACATTCATAATGTCGGTTCGTCGGATGGGTGACCAAACTCTAAGCATGAGACTGTAAGCTTTGGAAGAAACGTTAAGCCGTTTGTCCTTTTGATTCATTATCCCGCTTTAGGCACTTCTCTTCAATTCGGATGCAAGACACACTTTGAGATTCTTTTTAGAAGACAGTGGAAAACTTTTCGTCGGAGTACCACCGCGCCCGTGGTGTTTTGTGGGGTTCTCCCCTCCAGCTCCTGTCTCCCTGCTCAGTCCCAAGGGTATTGACGGGAGAAGGAGTGATCTATCCACTAGGATGACTGGAAACACCGGTTTGGCAATCACCAGTATTCACCCTAGCGGCCACATTTTGGGCTCCTGCGCCAAAGAGTAAGTAAGTGAGTAACCCGCAGTAGGCCATAACGTGTTGGTTACTCTCCGTAAGAGTTATCAAGAAAAATGAAAATAAAGATTTTTAAAAAATTATGTAGACAATGTACTAAAAGTTAAAAAATAAGTCGGTAGGTCCTAGGTACCTGTCATCACACCACTCTCCTCATCAACCTAGGGCATTGATCAGACAAAAAAATAAAATCGTTGGGCGCACGTAACCTGCGTAAATATGTAAATAGCATTTTTATTATGATATAGCGGTTGATTTGATGGAAATTTCAAACTCCCAACGATTTTATTTTTTTGTCTGATCAATGCCCTAGGTTGATGAGGTGAGTGGTGTAATGACTGGCACCTAGGACCTACTGACTTATTTTTTAGTTTTTAGTACATTGTCTTTTTTGCCACGATAGCATAGTTGGCAGTGCACCTGACCCAGCATATATATACATATAGCATAGGTGCGGGTTCAAATCGTGCACGTGAAATTTTTCCAAGTTTTTAGTTTTTTTCATAGTGTAATCTATTCTATTAGTCAAGACTTTTTATTTGATACCCATATTGAAGGGGTTGTGAAAAGAAAAAAAAATGATCCTGCCATTTTGTTGGCGGCCATATTGGTTTTCATTTTATTTTCATAAAGAAAACTATTCTACTAATCAAGCCCTTTCATTTGATACCCATGTTGAGGTAGTAGTGATAAAATATATGTGATAAAATATATGTGAAATAAAATCAACGTTTGCGATTCATACGATCTTTTATTACCATTTGACATTAAAAAAGTGTTAAACAAAAAGGTATCAAAAATAGACAATAAAAACTTTAAGGAGGCCAGTGTCGACAACAATATGTAACCCGCCATTATGTAGCGGCAGCCATCTTGGTTTTACAATGATACCGAATATATTGAATTATATTGTCATCAGAACTAGGCACCTTGCCGATTTCAACATCCTACGCGGCTGGCTCAACCGGAGGTATTGCATCTAGCGGGCACCTCTACTAGTTATCCAGACTAGTGCCGGAGATGTTGGAGCTCTGCTCAGTGAAAACCACCGAGCATGACAACCAACTATGGGCAACTCACGTGCCCCGCAAGTCTTTTCGCCTCGGGCCCCTCGAGACCGCTACTTGGACCTGCTCGCTGTGCACGAAATGGAAGCCTGGCCACATCAACCAGGCAGACGAACATTCCCACTTCTACAGCTAACCACGCGCCACCACGAGTCCAACCCATGTCCGGAACCTGTCGGAGACGCCCGCGAAGGAGTGAGTGGGCTTACAACTCCGCCACCAAAGAGGATAATTGGTAGTCAACTTAGAGTTGACGACCCGAGCAGAGGAATCTGCGAGTTGTGCTCTAGTGCAACGAGAAGTGAGCGAGCTTACAGCTCCGGTAACCTATCTGGATAATAGGTAGTGGACTATACGTGTCCACGGGGCGACTAGCTTGAGACACTAGTCTTAAAAGTACCGGATGAAGAATGCGCCTCGGTGCGTCCTGATCTGGCGTTATGACCTGACGTAGATGGTCCCTTGTGCTTGCACAAGGATGTCTGACACCTACTTTGTAACCGGATGGTTGGTAGGGGGTGTCAGTATAAACTTTAAAGTAGTGTTGAGTGGGTTGTGTCATCAGAACTAAAGGTGTGTACCAAATTTCAGATCAATCCGTCAACAGGAAATTCGGGCTATACATCGAAAAGTTTGTAACACACTTTGCTCTACCTGGGAATTGCACCCAGGACCTTTGGGGATAGTGGCAAAGCACCACTAGGTCACCGAGGCGTTAATGAACAAGTACATACTAAGTACGTATGTAAGTAAAGCTTTTATTTTCAGGAGCACAGGAGCATCACACATGACACTCATGTGCAAAACTTTTGACACAACCTTTCCCCCAGTACAAGGCTAACAAAATTGATTTATCCAGATTATTATCTCTGAACCACACTGATAGTACACAATTAATAACACTACTTACGTATGTATGTTCTCGTTGATGATCCAAAGGTGTCCGAGAGCGATTGTTACAAACCTGTTTTAGATCGCGGAAGAGAACAGCGCACGACGATTAATTTATGTGGATCAAAGAGTATGTTAGTTCGAGATGGTAATTGTAGGAGTAAGGATGCTAGTAAGCCGTGCGAGTTGACTTTAAAAATAAATTAATATTTTTAACTTGCATCTAAAACACAGTTACATTAGAGTAATTATTATTTTCGGTATTATTACCATGTTTTTTGTTGTGTGTGAGTATACGGATGTACTAAAGTTATTGCGGGTGGATAATTATGAGCAGACAGAACGATCTATTCTCTTCCCGTTAATAATTATTGTTATTATTCTAATTTTAGTGACCATGATAGTTTAAAAAGTTATACAGTTACATTATACATACACTTACATAAAGAATATTAAAAGCCAGCATAAAACATAGAGACGAAAAGTGGCTACCGATCATATAACCAATGCAATTCTGACATACTCATTTTCACATTACAGCCACAGTTCAATGACTAAACAGCAATAACAGAGTTGATATAAATTGACCAAATATATTTATAATAGCTATTTCCTATTACCAAAAAAAAAACATAATTTCACTGACACAAAATTCACATATACTTAAAAAAATCTATTACTAAAAGTAAAACCATAACTTTACAGGCATAAAATCCGATCCGAACCCTTCGGAGAATCTAGTAGGGCACGGGGACGCGCACTAGTGCGCGATACCGTTCCTCTAGAAAACCTCCGAAGGTGATTCGTTTCACACGGCTTGAGGGACCCTTTACGTTCCACGCCGCCCCCAAAAATGCCCGGTGAAGCTGAAAATACCAATAGGCAATAAGCAACCTCTCTCCAAAAAAAAAAGGCATAAAATTCACCTAAGATAAATAACTAATGTCTACAGAAAATAAAGTAAAACTACAATTATTACACTACACACAATAAGCCACCGTCACCATCTAATCTTTGACAAGCAATCATTTCGTGTAAGGCTCAATAAAGGCTTCTAATTACGGCACTGTCGTCGCTTCTACGTCTTCATCGCTCGCGTTGACTGATGAGTGCGCTTTGAAGTTCCGCCTCTAATGCACGGTACGGGCTGGCGGGCTCCGATCCTGATGAGGAGATAACATCACGTCACAGGGGGTGTATAAATTACCTTCTTGTATCCTAACAGGATAATAATTTGTTGAGGTTAACTGCTTTTGCGGCTTAGTGGTTAATTAGTGGTCAGATAAAAACAAAAACATGAGTTTGGTAGTGGTGTGAATTTGGAGTTAACATTACATCACAAGTGGTGTATAAATCTTCTTGTATCCTAATAGGTTATCATTTTGTTGAAGGAAACTGTATTTGTGGTTTTGGTTAACTAGTGGTCAGTTAAAAACTGAGTTTGATTATTGGTGGTTCCGATATGGAGTTCATCACATCACATCACATCATAGGTGGTGTACAAGTTACTTTCTGGTATTCTTTTTTTAACTATACACCCTATAACCCGTGGGCGGTACCCTAAGCACTCGAAGTCTTCCACGGTCCCCTGCACAGTCTTGTATCCTCGATCCGATCCGAACCCTTCGGAGAATCTAGTAGGGTACGGGGACGCGATGCCGTTCCCTCTAGAAAACCTCTGAAGGTGATTCGTTTCACACGACTTGAGGGACCCTTTACGTTCCTCGCCGCCCCCAAAAAAGCCCGGTGAAGCTGAAAATGCCGTCTGAGGCAATCAGCAATCTCTCTCAAAAAAAAGTCTTGTATCCTAACAGAATAACAATTTGTTCTAATAAACCGCCTTTTTTTAGTTTGCGTTAAAAATTATTTGAACATTTTACCATCATCTTATCTAAATATGTCGCCATAACATCAATGTTTGTAGCATTGTTGTGTTCCGCCAGCTAGAGATAAGATAGCCAGTGCCTCACTAGTTGAGGTTCCCGGGTGAAATGCGCTTCCATCATTGGCCTTATCATAATTTAACATCAGATACTGTGCTTACCATAACAAATAATACCATAAAAAATAATAATGAAAGCAAAACGTTTTTATTAGCTACCGATTACTTATTGCACCATTTCAATACACATTATTTATAAAAACATACTGAGAACCGTACAACATAAGCATAATATTGACATTTAACCATTTTTATTTCATATAGTAGTATGAGACAAAGCTACAAATTTAAATATTAATGACTCCAGCGGGTGGTATGGCATTTTGGCTCACTCGTTTTATGACTTAGCTAGTTACCGATCGCTACTTTGTTTGCGAATGAATATGTTTTTATTGGACCACCTGATTAGTTTATTTTTATATTAGAACGGTGAAGCGCTCGGCCTTCACCTAAGCTGATTGATGATGAGAGGAGATAAGGATGAAGTAAAAGTACAGTGCATTTGGAATTCTCGACTACTGAGGAACTGGCTATATTATCTCTAACAGTCAAAAACACATCTATCTATACATATAATAAAGCTAAAGAGGGTCGAAAGTCTGTACATGGAAGATATTATAACAGAACACGTTCCAACCGTTTTCAGAATTTTTGTCTGTTTGTCTGTTTATTTGACCGCGCATCACGTGAAAATGGCTGAACGGATTTGGATGAGACTTTGCACATAGACAGACGATGACCCGGACTAAGATCTATATCTTAGTTCGGGTCATCGTCTGTCTATGTGCAAAGTCTCATCCAAATCCTATGATACTTTTTATCCCGGGCACAGGTTCCTGTGGGATAGTGCAGTCTTCGCGAACGAAGTCGCGGGCGACAACTAATTATACAATAATGCCACTAAATTGTCAGTGTTATGGTGACAGCTTTAGTTAGTATTGATTCAACCATTATTGTTGAGATAGATTTTGATAAGATTGCTACTTTTATTGTTACTATGGTGACAGACTTAGAGTTGGTAGCTGTCAGATGGTATAGATGGGCTCTATACCGTTAAGCCGTCCAAACCAACCGTCCAAACTCTTACAATAATTAGTGTATGAACGATTCAAAAGCATTTTTCTTAAGTTTATTTGATAATTTTTTTTGACTTTGACTTTTACTTTTGACTTACTATTGGGAATCAAACCTACAACCTTTGGGTCTGAAACCGGGGATCAAACTACTAAAGAGTGGTTCTGCCGACTGTAACAGTTACAGGTGAGTAAGCCAGTTCCTCAGTGGTTGTAGACACCGGTTGAAATGTCCCCACGTCTCTGGTGAACTCCAGCCGAGGCTATCCTTTAGAGGCGCCCTCGGGTTGTTCCGCTCTCGATCTGATCCGAACGCCTCGGAGAATCTCGTAGGAGACGGGGACACGCTCGCGTGATACCATCCCCTCTAGAAACCCTGTGAGGATGTTTCATCACCACGGCTTGAAGGAACCTTTAGTTTCTCGCCGCCCACAATTAAATTCAAATTTATTTTTCACGAGAAACACACAGTACATCATCATCATCATCAGCTCATTTATGTCTCCACTGCTGGGGCACGAGCCTTCCCTATGGATGGATAGGGAGAACGGGCTATGAACCACCACGCGGACCCAGTGCGGATTGGTGGTTCTTAATGACTGCTAATGCAGCTGGGACCAACGGCTTAACGTGCCTTCCGAAGCACGGAGGAGCTCGAGATGATAAATTTTTGGTCACCCATCCGATGACCGGCCTTTGCGAAAGTTGCTTAACCTCAGCGATCACAGACCGGGCGCGTTAACCACTGCGCCATCGCGCTCCTCAGTACATACATATACATATACATAGTAGGTATATTTTATATTAGCGAAAAATTATTCGGTAACTTTGCATGCAAATATCAAATCAAAATTATAATTGTATTTAAAATAACAATTAATCAAATAACCTGTATAAGAAACATTCAGTAATATAAATTGTAACAATTTTTTTTTGTTAGTTATTTAATACATTTGGTTCATTTCTAAAAATAGAATTAAACAAACGGCTATGCTGTAAAAGCCCCCAGAGGCCAACAGCAATTTCTTTCCAAAATAAAAAATTCTATTGTACTATCAACTTTAATCATCATTCACTATCAGGTTCGATGCAGACGACTTTTAAGTAAAACATATAAACTTGATAATTTTATTACCCTAAGTATACATATAAAGACAGATATTATAAAAAAACTGGACTAAAAAACAATATTTGACATTCATTGGGCAATTAATCCGAATCGGTAGCATCGTATCCATGATTATTCAGAACATGACATCACTGACCTATATTAGATTTTTTGTAAACGCGTTTAATTTTTTTGTTAATTCACCTCAAATGTCAAGTGTGAACAAAAAGGTCGCATTTGTTTTTATGATATACTTAAGTTACCAAATAAAGGAATGTTACATTAAACGCAACTGACCGGTTTTTAATTTGGAGTAAAAAATTAAGTCAAAACATTTTTTTTTACTTTTGATGATATCAAGGAAATCGTCTTTCCTTCCAACAGAATATTTTCAACTTTAACACCATCTTTTCTACCGCTGCTGCCCAATACTTGCGGTTTTATAGACGGCCCAATAGTCGTAATCAGCATGTCCCACTGCTGGGCAAAGGCCTCCATCATTGAAATCAAGCCGTCTCTACAAATTATACGTATTTAATTAATAATCGCGCGTTTGCCAAATGCAGAATGCAATGAAACATTCGAACAGAGTTTGCCCGACATGAGAATTGAAGGAGGCTGGTCTGCTCTTGCATACTTGTCTTATTTTTATTATTATTAACTATAGTTTAACTTTGTTTTTTCTTAGACAGGTTTTGACTTTTACTAGTACTGTATGACATTGTGAAAAATGCAACTGGTAAATGATGTTTTTGCAAACTTAAATATTTTATTTATTTATTTTTTCTTTTTGTGTTTTTTTACATGATGTGATTGCCCTTTATATTATGTGTTTTTATTTGTGATGGAAAGTGTCCTTTAATGATAGGGCATTTTCCAATATTTTTGACGCTGTAAGGGAGAAAAGATCTGGACACTTGCTGAGTTTCTTGCCGGTTCTTCTCAGTACAAGATCTCCCGCCCAGAGTTGACTTACGAACCGATGGCATAGTGACGTTCATAAGAGCTATTCGTAGCCTAAACTGAATAAATGATTTTGAATTTTGAATTTTGAACCCAGGAACTTCCGATATCAGCCTGAGCTCTTAGCCACTCGGCCATCGGATGCGTTGCTTACTTCAAACTTCGATTTTACTCGTAGTTTACTAACGGAGGAAAAGAGGCTTTTGTCTCGCAGTAGGAAAGGCTCATAATATATATCAAAATATATCATAATATTACTACAGTGTAGTTTAGTATAACTATAGTTGCAACTATTTCTTCTTAAGCATACTTCCGTTCAAGACTACGTTTCCAACTTTAAACTTAGTAAATTATTTTAATATATGCAGCTGTTTTAATGTTATTTCTAATCGTATACATATAAAAAGTATTTCATGCTATTTTAAGGCTGTTTGGAAATGTGGTATGCCGAACCATGACTTCTCCCATTAAACCATCATCCATTCGTTCCACCATCATCTCATTTAATGGTAAAGGATAAAAAGACTCTTACTGAACCACCTTCATATAAAGCTAAATACATATAGAGCTGACAAAGTGTCCCAGTGATCGTCGAATGATTACCGACGCTATATATTACTTGAATTACAGCAGTAAGCCTATGGTAGCGAGACAGGTCGTGCTAACACTAGCGGTGCCCTTTGTTAATCGCCGCTCCTGTGTTGCGCGCCATGGGTGACCAACCTTTTTAAAGCACACATTTTAAATTAGATGTGGATTTTTTTTAATTAAATTTATTTTGTATTCTTTTCTTGTTTAGTTAGTAGCCAGGAGCTAGTTCAAATTAATAGTGTAAAGAACGATAAAAAGGTACGAGATGCAAACGAATATACTGAGAATGAAGGTAGATCAGTTTGCATATAAATCCGTAGTATCTTCAATACAATGGCGCATGCAACTTTGTTAATAATTAGGCTCTTTTTTGGAGAGAGTTGGTTGGTTGTCTCAAGCGGCATTTTCAGCGTCACCGGACCTTTGTGGGGGCGGCGAAAGGGTTCCCGTGTGAAACGAAACATGGTCAGAGGTTTTCTAGAGGGGATGACATCACGCACAATACGTTTCCCGTTCCCTACTAGATTTTTCGAGGGGTGTTAAACTAATAAAAACTTTTAACAGAGTATAATACTTTTTTTTGTTTTAATTGTACCGTACTTTATTCTGTTAGTAAAAATTACTATAATCGTTATTATAATATTGGAATTTGTTAAAGTGGTCTGTAAACATACAAAAAATGTTCCAGTCTGGTATAAGTGTAAGAAAGTATTTTTAGTTTCGGTGCTATATTTTCAAACTATGTCAAATTGTCAAACTGAACAAAGGTTTATTCATTTGAATATGAATATTATTGAAAACGTAATGTAAAGTAACAAAAGGTTGTCCGCTCCTGCTGCTCCCGCGCATCGGCAGTGTTCGTGCGCGAGTTAATTCCCGATAGACCAAACGAGGCTTACACGCAACATTCTAGGGCTACTGCTTTGTATTGGGTTATTAATTATTCAGCCTTTATTTCATATAATATTTTATTTATTTATTAACAGATTAATTAGTATTACAACGGTACAAAGTGTTACGACACTGTAAACAGTAACTGCTGTAACTTTTATTGTAAATAAGTATGCTTAGAGATCTTTATAATTCAAAGCTTCAATATTTCGTACTGCTGATATTGCGGACACTACGTTAAGTGACAAAAAACAGGCCAAGTGCGAGTCGGACTCGCGTACGAAGGGTTCCGTACTTTATGACGTATTTAAAAAAAAACTACTAACTAGATCTCGTTCAAACCAATTTTCGGTGGAAGTTTGCATGGTAATGTACATCATATATTTTTTAGTTTTATTATTCTCTTATTTTAGAAGTTACAGGGGGGGGACATATTTTACCACTTTGGAAGTGTCTCTCGCATAAACTATTCAGTTTAGAAAAAAATGATATTAGAAACCTTAATATCATTTTTGAAGACCTATCCATAGATACCCCACACAATGTATTGTTTTTTTTTCTATTTTTGTGTGAAAATCTTAATGCGGTTCACAGAATACATCTACTTACCAAGTTTCAACAGTATAGTTCTTATAGTTTCGATAAAAAGTGGCTGTGACATACGGACGGACAGACAGACATGACGAATCCATAAGGGTTCCGTTTTTTGCCATTTGGCTACGGAACCCTAAAAAGGAACAAAGATGTCGATAAGTTTTAAGAAGGAATAGCAGTTAAAATTATTTGTAGGCTCCTTTATTTATGCTATTTTGATGCTTACATCGCGGGCGCTCTCCGAGACGCTGGACAGACCTCGCTAAATCTGTGACGCACTTCAACATTGACGTTTGCTCTCACTCTGTCAAGCATTGGGACACATGGCGACGCATCACGAGGGAAACGGTGAACGGAAAAGTAACCAAGACGTGACCACGACCACTCTGTCAAGAGTGCACAACTAGGAAGAAGAAGATGCTTACATAGTTACGCTTAATATTATAAAGTTTAGTGGTTGCAGAGATTACCCTCTACATCATGAAAATAAACGTTGTAGATTATTTAAATGGTACAAATGTTCAAATAATTTTTAACGCAAATTTTGTTGCGAACATATTACAAATATTATGACCGGATGTTAGTGACGGTAGTTGTTGACATTGAATGGGCGCCTTTGGCTTTCAAAGTAAAAAGTGTTGATTAATTTCGGCGGGCTGGTTAGAAACACGATAGCTCAATTGGAAGAGCACCTGACCCGGAATGTCAGAAGGGTGCAGGTTCAATCCTGCTCGTGGAAATTTTTTCAACATTTGTGTTTTTGTAAATGGTAAAAATTATGATTATATGTTATTCCATCATCTTATCGGCAGCTTATTTTATGTTAGTACTGCTGGGGTACTCATTCTTATAAATGGTAACAACACAGGGAAATCGGGCCATAAACCACCATGCGGGCACAGTGAATTGGCATTTGCTAATGACTGTCAAAGCAACCGGGACCAATGACTTAATGTGCCTTTCAAAGCACGTGCCTTCAGGAGCTCGAGATTATACATTTTTGGTCACCTATCCAAAACCGGGCTTTTCGAATGTTGCATTACTTCAGCAATCGCAGTCCAAGCGCGTTTACCACTGCACCATGGAACTCCGGTCGAAATAATTAAAATTGCTATATTAGTAGAAAAATTAATGTTTTCATAATAAGATTACCACAAACTATTATGTTTCTTCTACAATTTTATACACACACACAGCAGTAGCATAACGTACTGTTGCATATCAAAGTAAATAGCATGTCTACATTTGAAGTGAACCCGGAAACGACGCAACCACGTCATGACATCGAGAGGTCATGCTAAAGAGCATCATCGCTACTGTGCTTACGACAATGTATAAAATTTATAACGGAGTACATAGCCTAGTGCGCGTTTTAGTTGACATTTCGATGTAAAAGTGAATTGTGTAAAAGGATTATCTTGTGTAAAGCAAAGTAAAACTTAAAAAGAAAAATTATCTTTGTGGTCTAGTCCACTGGTCATAGACCCAGAGGTCCCGGGTTTGATTCCCAGAGGGAGGTAGTTTGTGTAATCGGTTTGGTTGCTGGTAGGGCTTGTTTGTCCACCTGGCTAGCTACCCCATGTTATCTAAATATCTCGCCTTAACTGCATTGTTGTGTTACGGCAGCTAGAGATAGCCAGTGCCTCAGTAGTTGAGGAATGCGCTCCAACATCACTTAGCCCTTTAACGGGCACAGCATATTAAAAAAAATATTTAGTTTTCGACCTTATCTCAATTGCATAAAGTTCAAAATAAGGTGGCAATATATATGCCACTGCCTTATAAAGGGTTAAGGTTAACATCACTTAAGGTGATGGTGATGGTGACTAGGTGAGTTGAAGGCCATGTACCTACCCGTAAGTAATTTAAGAAAAAAACAAGTTAATGAACAGCTCAGTGACGACATGAAACTCTAAAATCCACCAATAGGATACTTCCTTTTTCTTATGGTGTATAATGAAGTATACCCCATTAGTTATTTTTTCTTTTACCCACCTGTTAGCTGTTTTGCACAACTCTGATGAAAAAGCAGCAAATTCGTAGCCTAGTCCATTCAGTGTTCAGTTCAGCCCACTGAAATCATTAGGATTCCCGTATCCTGTATAACCGTTCCTCTGGCACACCCGTTTGATGCAATCGTACCTCCTTACGTCCGCCACCGCCCTCTCACAAGCTAAGACTGCTTTTTTACTTTGTTTCCGTCAATCGGATTTTTATACTGTGTTAAATAGAGTAATTATATTGATAGATTTTTTATTTGCCCATCGATTAGCTATCTCACACAGATCTGGCATAAAGCAACCTGTCCAGCCAGCCCGCATGCTATCACGTGACCTACTCCATTCCGTGTTAGCTCACTCAAATCATTAGGATCCCCGTATCCTGTATAACCGTTCCTCTGGCACACCCGTTTGATGCAATCATACTTTCTTACGTCGGCCACCGCCATCTCACAAGCTCCGCAAACTAATTCCGCCAGAAATGCCTCTACTCGAATATTTTATCTCCATCGGTTCCTGTTCCCAAAATCATTGTTGAACATTCTGTAATGTCATCGTAAGTCGTTCACTTTGTACAGTTCAATGGAATTAACAGTACGAGAATGTGTTTAAAAAAACGTTCGGCCCTATTTGAGGACTCGTTGTTAGTTTTACTTTAAGGACTGCTAAAACGTTGTTTTGTTCCCATAAAGTAGGGTTTTTGTATAAAAATAATAGTGTTTTTTTAAGGTATGCCGTTGAAATATCTTGAGTTCGAGTGGTAACAATAACAACAGTTTAGCGCAAAGGATATATTTAGGTATTTATATTTTTGGTAAACTGAGTTTGCAAACTTACAGAAATAATAGATTGCATACAAGAAAAACGTTACACTTAAAGTGTGTTAACATCAACAAATGTTGTTAACATTATTTTAGCAAAGTACTTAGTATTCTGCCTACAATGTCCTCAACTCCATAAAACCGACCAACTCCAATTAAAATCGTGTGACTGTACTTATCCGCTGTCATTTTTCTTTGCAAATCATGAGCGAAATTGATGACCCCGGCCATCAGATAGCACTAACAAGCGGTAGCAGATCCCACGTGAGATGTGAGCTTATCTGAATGTGGCGTTCTCGTTTGGGTGCTTTAGAAAGGATGGGTGTGCGTCCAGGTTAAAGTGCAAGCTAATAAGGAGATTTGCATAAGGAAGAAAGGACGTTTGTTATGGCAGAGAGAGAGGTAGGTACCATTTGCATAAACATAAAAGCATTTATGTTATGTTTTTTTGTTGTTCTACGGAATGGAAACTTTTAACTTTCATTGATAGATAGATAAATAAAACTCTATTTTAAAATAAATAAATAAAATAAAATAAAATATATTTTTTTTTATTCAGACCATGGTCCATATTCACAGTTACATATTATCATATTACACACACACACAGAAACATATAAATAGAAAAACAGACAACGAATTTTTTATATCGGTGTGGACAAAGGCGGTCTTATCTCTTATAGCGATCTCTTCCAGACAACCTTTGAGGTATAGGACAACTAAAAGGAAAATGAAAGGTAGTGCACTAGTAGAGAGCAAAATAATAATAAGAAATAAAACATATAAACAAGCGTATTAGCTTTCCTGGATGCGTTAACGGGACTATTATGAATTTGTTTATCATCATAATCATTTCAGCCGAAAGACGTCCACTGCTGGACAAAGGTCGCCCCCAAGGATCTCCATTACGACCGGTTTTGTGTTACTCGCATCCAGCGGCTCCCGCGAGCTTCACCAGATCGTTAGTCCACACTTACGGTCCTGCCTACATTGCGTCTTACGGTGCGCGAATGAGTTAATATACATACCATAAAAATATTTAACTACTAAGGCTCTGGCTATCTTATAACTGTTGGTATTCCACCATGCTATATGTATAATAAGAGCAAACGTATGCAAGAGAGAGCTTTCTTCCATTTTTTAATTTATTATTAACAAAAACATTTAATTATACCGTGAAACTTATGTAATCACCTTTCATAATAAAATATTAACTTTATTACAGAGTCACCTTAAACGTAATCATAATTAAAGTCATCACTATTTTGTAACAACACATTTATGTCGCACAGAATAAAGCGCATTATCGTGCGATACCTTTAAGCTCGGCCTGGATCATCAGTTTTTAAGTTCGGACCTTTAAAACTGGAAGTTCGACCTCCTTACTCCACTTAGGCACGAACGATTAATCTTTTAAGGCAACGAACCCGCCGCGAGTTCCAGATTCAGGTACAAATTGACTTAAATGCGGCCGAAACGTGTTGTAAAAAGTAAATCATCTCGCAATTAGCTGATTAATTGTTTAATTAATTGTGCACTCTTTGGCGACATTGCGTACGGCTGGTGGAGATATTCTGTGCTGTTTTTTTCTTTTCATTTTGGTATTTTGGTCTGGTTAGCTTTTGTGGTGTGGGTGGTGAGATGTAGCGTTGTTTAATATTTTGTCTTTAAAACACATTTTTTTTAATAACTATGCATGTCATAAGTTATAAAAACCTAAATTACAAATCATAGAAAACTAAAGAGGAGTTCGATGGCGCAGTGATTAGCGCGTCTGGTCTCCTATTGCTACGGTTAAGCATCTTTTACAAGTGTCAGTCATTGAATGGGTGATCAAAAATTTATCATCTCGAGCTCCTCCGTGCTTCGTATGATAAGCTGACGGTCCTGACTGCATTAGCAATCCTTAGCAACCACCATTCCGCACTGAACTCGCGAAGTCGTTTATGGCCGGTTCTCCGTATCCATCTGAAGGGAAAGCTCGCGTCCCAGCAGTGGGCATACGACGAAATAAGCTGGTGATAATGATGACTGTAATTTTCTTCTTTTGAAGAAAACGAAATGTATACAAAATGTAAACGCCCTTAACTTAGACCATTATATGAAAATCATAATTGCACTACCTCAAAATTTGTCTGTTTTAATTTTACCTCGAAAAAAGAAAAAAAAAACTTTACTACTGTTTTTCATTAAAGGAAATGTTTAAGGATATTGGGCTAATTTGTAATGACCAAAAGCTAAAACAATATTTCTAAATATTCAGTGAACACTTTCAAATGTATATACTTAGGTACCTATTACAAATTCTTGTGAATCTATAACACCGCACACCGACCCCTCCCGATGAGCAATCGCAAACATTCAATTCTCGTTAGGCCCAGCAACGGTTATATGTAAATCACCGCACAATCTCGAGCTACCTATATTTTCAGCGGCCTTAATTTGCCTTCCTACTAGAGGCATAAATCAGCATATATGGACCACTGTGTGGGTACGTGCATTTAATAATTTAGCTCAATCCCAGCAGCTCACTTTGAGACTGACAGGTGCTATATAACTTTACGAGGTTCGAACGTCTGCACAATGCGCGCGCGCATCCGCCCGCGACAACAAAAAATTGGAGCACGCAGCGCTCATGAAAATTAATAAGTGTTTCGACAGAACCTTTCGGTAGTCGGTGCCTGTGGTTTCAAGAATTTTTATCGGCAATTTGTCTTCTGCCGAATGATTTTTTAAATTTAACATCTACATAGCCTCTTAACAGGTTATACGTTACAAAGACTCATTAACTTTTTGAGAGCGCCACGGCAAGACTTTTAAATTGAAATTCGTACACGTAGCCGTTTCAAAGTTGACCGGGAGGGAGAAGAAAGTTTGCGTACAAAAAAAGAGTGGTTGTCAATTTCAATTTCTCATCTTCGCGTTTGGAAAAAAAATTAAGAGTAAAAAGGATGGTCCATCCATTTTGCGCGAAATTAAGGTGAAACACCCGAAAACTGGTAGGAAGGCACCATCGCTTCGCCTTATTTGGCGGCCGATCGGGCGGTCGGCATAAATGATTCGAAATTGTTTCCGCGAGCGTACGAGACGGCACAAAAAACACGTGTCACTGCAATAAATCATTCCGAGCTGGCGAGTTGAGTTTACTCGATTAAACGAATCGTTCGATCGCCGATGACGATTACACGCATGTGTTTATAGAGAGAGTTTCGGAGGGGAATGTCGTCGCTGGCTTTTTTGTTAAATCTTTACGAAAGTCCTCGTTTGAGTACAATGCATTGTTAAAGTTTTGAAAGGGTTCGAATGGAGATTATGTTAATTTCGTTTTTAATATTTGGCTCTCAAATCTTTATGGATTATTAAAGAATTATTGGTTTTTCGCATTAATATTACTCGCTTGTTGACTTCTGTTTTCTCATGTTCTAAGCCCAATAGTAGGACATTATTGTGATTACACAGTAGAGTTCGTTAGTGCAACGTCTAACGAGATTTGCAGTGCCGGGTTACCTTATCGATAATCGTTAAAATAATAGTAAATTATAAATCCAACAGCTTTAGAAATTATGTCTTTAATGTAAAACCATAAAACTTAACATCATTACATTTAAATTAACATTATCCATTTAGAGGCCTCTAAGATTTTCAGCCGTCATAAAGTGAGTATCTTATTACAATTTATTATCATATTAATCGATCCCAAGACAATTTTATTAACACTATCGAAGATCCCATAATAGTTGTAATGCATTATCCAAAATAATTACCGCCAACCAGCACTGGGCCCGCGTGGTGGCTTATGGCTGGTTCTCCTTATGCATGCATAGAAAAGGCATCGTGCCCCAGCAGAGGGGACATACAAAAAGAGCTGGTAAATATCTAAAGATAATGTTATATTACAATTTCTTTTCAGCGGTGCTTCCTGTGCTATAACATGAGGTTCTTCAAGAGGGGTGTAAGTAGGGCTCACGAAGACGGTAACGCATAGTCTCCCAAGCTACTGATGTCCATGAGCGGCGATGACCACTTCCCATCAGGTGACTTCCCACCAGGTGACCTTCCCATGAGGACTTTTCGTACCTATAACAAATATTCGTTCAGTGAACATTAATACCGTAGCTAAGGCGAGGGGGATGTGTGGATACGCCTCCAACAGCGCAGAACAACGATCTGGTAAAGGTCGCAGGCAGCCGCTGGATGCGAGCAGCACAAAACCGGTCCTTGTGAAGTTCCTTAGGGGAGGCCTTTGTCCAGCACTGAACGTCTTTTGGCTGAGATGATGATGATGATGATGAATATGATTAATAATAATTGCCTTCATAACACACGAATTGGGCAAGCTTGGTCTCATCGCCCTGTGAAAAAAGACTTGGATAGTGATGTAATGTAAGTGTAAAATAATTCATAATTAACAATTATTTACATATAATTTTACGCAAATATTATTGTTGCGAACAAATTACAATTTGAAAAAAGACACAAGTGTTGAAAAAATCCACAAGCGGGATTCGATCCCGCACCCCATGACATGCCGGGCCAGGTGCACTACCAACTATGCTATCGTGGCTCAATCCAACTCGCCTTGCTTGTTGATGACGTAGTTGTCGACATTGAATAGGACTCTGGCTTACAGAGGAAGAGTAGATTGATCTGTTGTTTAATTTCGGCGAGTTGGATTGAGCCACGATAGCATAGTTGTTAGTGCACCTGACCCGGCATGTCATGGGGTGCGGGTTCGAATCCCGCGCGTGGAATTTTTTGAACACTGTCTTATTTCAAATCATAATACTGTAGGTAATTTACATAAGGTAAGTACCTAACTCGTTTTTTAAAGCCTCCCTCGGGCCTTTGGTTGTTCCACTCTCGATCCGATCTATACACCTCGGAGAATCTATTAGGGGACGAGGACACGCTTGCGTGATGCTATCCCTTCTACGAGTAATAACCTCCGACAATGTTTCGATCATAGACGGCCTTTACGGTGACTCTGTAAAGGTCTAGCTAGGCAGCCAAAAACAAACTCACAAAAATAAATAATTTATATTATTTTTGTTGACCTGATTGACTGAACATGTTTACATTCAAAATAAACGGTATTAAATCCAAATAGCTACATGGCATACTTTTCTAAGGCATTCTATTTATCACAATTCAATTTTCCACACCAAAAAAAGACAATGTCACAATATAAAAACTATTTTACACTCCAACGGTACTCCTTGATGAAAAATTATCATTTAGATGCGCTTATTATCTCAATGCCCTAGTTTCGTCGTAAGAATAAGAAAAAAACAAAAGAACAAGCGGTCGCAACGACGTCATGCCAACCGTACACGGCGTCAGCCCAAAAACGAGCTCTCGTAAATAACAAATGCACCCGCTTATGCTGTGCTGGGTGTAAAAACCATCGGCAATTAAACCAAGTGGTCCCACGGAACGGAACACTGTGTCCATACTTCGGATGCTTCGGTCGCGGGCAGCGCGCAAATTCGCCGCATTTCACCGTGAACTGCAATGGACAAAATTGAGCCATAAATATTGTGCTACGCGTAATTTTCGATTGTGAAACTGCGTATACGAATTAGCATATCGGTCGCATTGTGGTTCGAATTTAAAAATATAAATTATTCGTCGTTATTTGGGGCTGTTCGTTTTAATTTATGTAACGCTGTCTGTTGTTTTTTGTTTATTTTTTTTTATTTTTTGTTCGATCGTGATGTCATTTTGTTATCTTTGATACATCTTGTTACTAAAGGACTTTTCGTACTTACATACATATCACTGAAATAGATCAACAATCTGGTATTAAATTAAGTATTACATAATAAATGTTTAAATAACAGTTATTGTTAGTAGGTATGTTGAGGTGTCCAAATCTATTATATAAAAACCAATCGCTGTTCGTTACTCTCGCTAAAACTCGAGAATGGCTGGACCGATTTGGCTAATTTTGATTTTAAAATATTAGTGGAAGTTCAAGGAAGGTTTAAGTGGTGAGAAACATGAATAATATTCACGGAAAATACTAAAATCAACAATTTAATTTTCCAATACAAAATGATTTGTTTGTTTATGGTCATGGAAACGTCAATATCAATTGCTGTTCGTTTCGCTGGACCGATTTGGCTAATTTTGATTTTAAAATATTTGTGGAAGTTCAGGAAAGGTTTAAACGGTGAGAAACATACATAATAAGTAACGGAAAATACTAGAAACGACAACATACCTCTCCGAGTGTCCGAGAGACGCAGAGAGTTACTGGGGACTCTTCCTCTAACCCCTAAGAGGGAAGGGGTGTATAACCACTAAAACTCATGCATTTCTCCTCTGTGCCACCATCGCCAGGACGATCCGGGAACATTGTTAATAATCACCGGAGTTTTCTCCACAGCTCCTACACTAACTGATGAAGTAATAAACGGTAACATAATAATAAATAAATAAAAAGTCCTTCATTTTCCCACGCGCTAACATTCAAACAGTAGTCACGACGCAGAAGCGCCGGGGGCTTGCGCGCGCACCTCACGCCTCACTCGCCAAATAGATAAATACAGAAGGTTCCACGAGTTGGCGCGGCTTGCGCGTTTGAGTGACGATCGTGAGAGCTATGCTACTTTAGCATTGTCGGATTACCGGATGGGTGATCAAATTGTATCATCATAAGCTCCTTTTGATTATGGCCTTCAGGCTTCGTTCTGGGTTTCCCATAAGAAAAGTAATTTCGCCGAATTGCTCAGTGTGTGTGTAAAGGACACAGCGTGTAACCTAGTGTTGAACACTGGGTTATTTACGAGTAAAAAAAAACGACACTTTTCATTTTTTTTTTAAATACTTGTATTTCATTGATATTTTACTTGATGTCAGCAGCTGGGAAGCAGTTGGTCTATTTTTAGTCTATTGTTGGTCTATTGTCTAAGTTTTTTAATGATAAAAGGAAAAAGGGTCTATCACTGGTTCCTGTCAAACTTTGGAGCCACTACCTGGAATATGTATTGGAGTTAGCCGGTTACAGCTGTTCGTACCAGTGTCGTGTTGCCATATGTAGTAAGCATAATGCAGAAGCATAAAAATCATTCTAGCTAATGATAAATTACTTAACTAAACTTGAAAAAAAAACAGAGAAAAGTAATTAGAAAATTGTGGGCTCATGGGAACGGTCCCAAGAATGCTGGCAACATTGCCCCTTTGGATTGCCAAACTAATACGCTGGCAGAGGTAGCTGCCAGCCTTTTTGTCACCGGAGGTCTCAATAAAGCGAGCACTTCAACTCTTTAACCAGCTGCTTTGCCTCCGGCCCCCATGAACTCATTGTTTCCACCGCAAACGGAACAAATAAATAATTTCGACCTAGGTTTGCGTATTAAACTATAATCAAGCAAAACCGGGGTATCGAAAAATCCTGGAAGTATAATCTTCGGGTATCGGGCCGAGCGCTTTGCTACTCAGCCACCGAGGCGTTATAACTGATAGTCATCATCATCAGCTCATTTTTATGTCCCCACTGCTGGGGCACGAGCCTTCCCTATGGATAAACGATAGGGAGAACGGGCCATAAACCACCACGCGGGCCCAGTGCGGGTTGGTGGTTGTTAACGACTGCTAATGCAGCCTGGACCAACGGCTTAACGTGCTTTCCAAAGCACGGAGGAGCTCAAGATGACACATTTTTGGTCACCCATCCGATGACCGGCCTTTGCAAAAGTTGCTTAACCTCAGCACTCGCCAACCGGGCGCGTTAACCACTGCGCCATCGAGCTCCTCATTAATTCTCTCACAATAAATGTTCAAATATTTTTTTTTAAAGCAAATTTTGTTGCGAACAAATTACAAAAATTGAATGTTGAAAAACAAATGTTGAAAAAATTTTCAAGAGCAGGATTTGAACCTGCACCCTTCTGACATTCCGGGTCAGGTGCTCTTCCAATTGAGCTATCGTGGTTCTAACCAGCCCGCCGAAATTATTCAACACTTTTTACTGGCTGGGCACACGATTACACACAGGCACACGATTTAATTTGATAACTGCTAAACTGGACTTTTTTTCAAACATTGCGGACCTTCCGACACTAGGCAAACATCTATTATTAAATAATTGTGCACTACTTTTAGGTTTGTTTTTGTATTCATTCGCTAATACCAACAGTGGCCAATGTTGGTGAATAAATGCGATAGCCCGTTTTGTGAATAAACCACGCAACAAAAAGTAGTGCACAATTATTAAATAAATACTATGGATGCTTTCCTGTTATCGGACGGTACGCAATGTTTAAAAAAAGATCCGGTCCGTTAGTAATTGTCAAATTATCAATTGGTGGCGCTAGTGTGCCTTACCCTTCACCTTAAGTACCTACTTAGAGATTTCTAACCATTATTATTTAATACGAGTTTCTGAACATACGGTTTGTAGCTGTTAACCTTGTCCGCCATTTATTTTGTAAACTGTCACACACCCGAATTATTAACCCTGACTTCACGTGGTACTTGTCTGCCCTACTACGCTAGAGTGATTTTTATAAGCCGGAGACGTGCATTTCCAATTTGCTTGCGGAAACTATGCTGATAACAGACACTTGGGATACCAAAACCGTAATATAAGGTCAGTTTTGACAAAATTTCAAATGCAAATATCTCCATAACTATGTACTTCCTCACTGTGGAAGTACTACCTAATGTTACCCCCACCCCCTTCTCTCCCCCCACCCCCACCGCCCATTAAATTCGCGCATAAGTATACTAAACTTTTACCGTACTAAATGATTTTGTGAAAATTGAAATTGGTAATTAATGTACATTTGCAAACGTAGATATTATTTTTTTATTTTTTCAATTTTGTTTTTTTTATATGTGATTGTTTTTGGTATTGTCTAAGTGTTTTATATGTAATAGAAGGTGTCCTTTTATGATATTACATTTTCCAACTTTTTAACGCTGTAAGGGAGAAAAGAAATGCCCTTACTGGTTTCTTGCCGGTTCTTCTCAGTACAGGGTCTCCCGCCCAGAGTAGACTTGCGAACCGATGACAAAATGACGTTCAAAAGAGCTATTTGTGGCCTAAACTGAATAAATTATTAAAAAAAAACAAAAACACAAATGTTGAAAAAAAAAATCCACGAGCAGGATTTGAACCTGCACCCTACTGACATACCGGGTCAGGTGCTCTTCCAATTGAGCTATCGTGATTCTAACCAGCCCGCCGAAATTATTCAACACTATTTACTTTTTACTTTGAAAGCCAAAGGCGCCCATTCAATAATCCTGCTCGTGGAAATTTTTTCAATATTTGTGTTTTTGTAATTTGTTTCGCAACAAAATTTGCGTTAAAATTATTTAAACAAATGATTTTAAATTTTAATTTGAATTGGAATCACCTGATCCTTCTGTAACCATCTATTTCGTGCGCCGTCCATAGCTTTAATTGATGCAGCCGATATCGGTAATACCTTTTAATAAACACGCGGCTCGCCCGCGGCCTCGCCTGTGAATTGTGTTTTAATTAGAGACGCCGATAGCCTATGATGAACGATGTGAGGAACACTGAACAGTAGCTGGTGCCTTCCAGAGTGCATTACGATTAACAAACTGGTTATGATGAAGACATTGTTTTATCTTTCTCATAATATTTGTACTGGCTTTGTTTTATTTATTTTTCAATTCCATTAGGTATTGCATGTTTATATATTATTGAATTAAAAAGTGTTCTTACAAAACAGGTATTCTATTGTTTGATAATTAAAACCGGCCAAGTGCGAGTTGGACTCGCGCACGAAGGGTTCCGTACTTTATGACGTATTAAAAACAAACTACTTACTAGATCTCGTTCAAACCAATTTTCGGTGGAAGTTTGCATGTACATCATATATTTTTTTTAGTTTTTTCATTCTCTTATTTTAGAAGTTTTTAACACACATTTTACCACTTTGGAAGTGTCTCTCGCGTTAACTATTCAGTTAAGCTTAAGTATGGGGAACCCCCAAAATTTATTGTTTTTTTTCTATTTTTCTGTGAAAATCTTAATGCTGTTCACAGAATACATCTACTTACCAAGTTTCAACAGTATAGTTCTTATAGTTTCGGAAAAAAGTGGCTGTGACATACGGACGGACAGACAGACAGACAGACAGACATGACGAATCCACAAGGGTTCCGTTTTTTGCCATTTGGCTTCGGAACCCTAAAAATTGAGTGTTCGACACAGTTTTTGTTGCCAAAAAATAATAAATAATTTCATTGAGATGGCAGTTATAGGAAGCGGTAGTTAATCTGTATTAAATTTTGAGTTCACACAACTTCTAATGTTTGCAGAAAGAGACTGTCAATCCAGTGATCGACAGTCTCTCTCTCAGACGGGTACCAGTGTACCCGTCACACTTTTATTTCTTCTGACAATTTTAATAGGTAGGTTTTGACAAAATACTTAAAATAAAATAGTATTTCATCATTATCATCGTCAGCCTATACTGCCCACTGTTGGACATAGGCTATATAAGTATTTTTTTTTAATTGCAGTACTAATTGTATTTTTCATATTTTTACTTTTATTGAGTTGTCATATAGATTTAAATCTGAAAAAAAAATCGGAATAAAATATTATTATTATTTTCTTTATTTATTTTTTCTCATGTAAATTTACATTTTTAATTATTAAAAAAAAAAAACATAATAAATAAAACATTTAAAAATATAAAAAATAGGGGTCCGCCGGCATCGGGGCCAGGGTCCGTGCTACCGGTGGTTAGGGTTCCAAAGACAGAAATTATTATTACTATTATTATTCAAAATATGTACCTACAAAAAAATACTGACATTGGAAGTATACCTTCGAATCTGCAATGCAATGACAAATTCTCGAAATCGTATCGTTAATGTTTTATTTAGAATAATTAACCACAATTTAAGTTACATTTATTGCATATGACTCACTTCGTCGCACAAAATCCACTATAGTTTGCTCTATGCATTGTAAATTGCATTCCCTTTAAACAAACCTGGGGGTCTACCACCACCATATAAAGCAGCGTTGTTATAAACTAGTCTTAAAACTAGAACTCCCTGTTTCGTCTACGTAGTAGGTACAGACGACTGCACATCAAGTTATCTAAAACTGTCAAATTTCTTCAATAAATATTCAACCATTATGTCATATTAATGGGGGTTAAATTGGGGGTTAAAGTTATTTGCGTCCGTAAGTTTAGCCTTGACCCCTACACTACACGTGAACTCTAGGTGGTGCTAAATGAATGACACTGTCTTAGTGGTAGAGCCACGCTGCGTTGCAGTCTCACAGACTATCAGCGTGAAACAATAGCACTCGTTGCTGTTGTATTCCGTCCGGTGAGTGAAAGTACCGGAGGCCCATCTCTCACCCCTCCCCCCTCCCAATTCCTACTCCCTCCTCAAGATCCAACTCCTTACTCATGGCTGGCAACGCATCTGCGATTACTTTGGTTTTGCGGGTGTCCATGGGCGGCGGTGATTACTTTCCATCAGGTGACCCACCTGCTCGTTTGCCTCCTTTTAATATTAAAAAAAAAGTTCAGAGTCTATTGAAAAAATTTGAGCTTGTGGTAGTCTGATGTGCCGGTGAGTGTACATAATTATAGAAGTGGCACCAGTGTCCGACACTAACCCAATGTTCGACACCAATTAATATTCGTCGCCAAAAAATAATTATGGAATTTCATTGAAATTTTACTGGACGACTGATAGGAAACAGGTCTGTATTCAATTGTTCCAAAGTAAAAAGTTTATGAATGCTAATAATATAAAGTATGGTGTAACATTGTCAAGATGGTAGTACAAATAAAATTTTAATTTTGTAACATAGTTTGGTTGTATATAATAGAATGAAAAAATAATAACATAAAAATTATAAAAAATAAATAATATACACGTTTATTATTGGTTTTAATTTTTGAACATCCTTTAGCCTACGTTACGGGAGCGAGCGTTGCTTGTGTTATCGCATTTCCATCCTGACGAAACTAAAGCTTTCGTTATGTCTGTCAATATAGTACTCGTATCTGTCAAACTACGTAACTGTACAATCATTCATGACTAAACTGATTTATGTTTATTTATTTGTTGTCTTTAAAAGCGGTAAGCTACTACCAGAGGTTGTAGTAGACCTCTCGCAAATCTGAATCCTCCGACTATAACGTAGCACTAGGGCGTAGCGTGTTTGTGGGCAATCCAATCAAATATAAATAGCAGTCGCGAGCTTAATAGAATTCGTATGGGAATCGAACTTGAGGTAGCCGAGAAATTGTTCCTACTTTGATTGTAGCTAGATTTATTGAGAGGTTCTGTAATTTAGTGTAGGTACGAGTATTATTTTCGATGACATTTGATGTGGACTATGACGAAACCTTTTTTATTTGTAAAGATGGCTGATGCAATTTTAGAACTGCTTTCTTGGTGATGAAATTAAAGACCCGACATTCAATTTAGGCACAATATTGCAATTATGAAAGTCGAGTCCATGTTTTCAAGAAAAAAATAATATAATAATAAAATAATATGAGTATATACAATACTAGTAAATAATATTATTTCAAATGTAATAAACTAAATATATACCTATGTATATAAATATATATATGTATATGTAAAATATATATGTATATGTATATGAGGAGCTCGATGACGCAGTGGTTAACGCGCCCGGTTTGCAAGAGCTGAGGTTAAGCAACTTTCGCAAAGGCCGGTCATCGGATGGGTGACCAAAAATTTATCATCTTGAGCTCCTCCGTGCTTCGGAAGGCACGTTAAGCCGTTGGTCTCGGCTGCATTAGCAGTCATTAACAACCACCAATCCGCACTGGGCCCGCGTGGTGGTTCGTGGCCCGTTCTCTCTCTCCATCCATAGGGAAGGCTCGTGCACCAGCAGTGGGGACATAAATGAGCTGATGATGATGATGATGATATGTATATAATGCGAATCTACTGCTGGTTCGGAAGTTGATTCTATCTTCAGAGGCACCGAGACCGATTACGAGCGGGTACAAATAAATATTATACTGGATTTCGTTGGTTTTGTTCTAGGTCAGCACGCTACCACTAGCTCATCTTAGTCTGTCGCCATACAGCATAGAGTTAAGACAGTCAGTTCAGTCAGTCAGTAGTAGTAAAATAAACATGTCACATAAGAAAAGGTAACTTACAAAAAAATAACAAAAAAATAAAATTAAAATTAAATTAAATATAAAATTAAATATCGGTAATAACAATAAAGAAGCCACGAAACACCTCCATCGCACACGATGTAGTTATAACCAAGTTTCCCTCATAAAAAGTAGGTTACATAAATAAAGAGCGTACATTACTGTTTTTTATTTTTCCATTAATATTGTACGTTCAATGTAAAACAATACAATATCAACATATAAAGGATTGTCAGGTGTAGTTAATCGCATCATTCCTGTCGAACGCTTAAAATAAAAAAAACCAGTTGAAGGCATAATTTTGGCTGAATTTTACGACTTTCCAAGCGGCCATTAAGATAAGGTTGTATAGGGAATGTTTAACTAAACGTTTATGATGGATATTGTTTGGATTACAGATTGTTGAGGACACGATGAATCTTTTAAAGCACAGTTTCTTTTGTATATAAATAAAAATGTTTTCTAAGGTTTTTTTTTAGTTGATGGCTTTGTGCGATTAGCACATTTAGCCAGTGTCAAAGTAATTTTCCCTACAAGTAATACATAAATAAACAATATTTCCTTCCTGTATGAAAATGAATGATAATAGAAAATGAGAAGTGAGAAATGATATACCCCCCAACCCCTCGACTATCTTAGTAAAGATGTGGGGCTTTACTAAGTCCTCGGGCGGACTTGTTGATAGAATTTGAAAAGTGACGTTGCTCTGTTTTATTTTATTTGCCAACACTCATGCACACTCACGAACACTTAACGGTTAATAATCCACCATTATTTCACATTAATATTCAACATAACACAAATTTTAGAAAATAAAACAAAACCACAGACATGACTCTTCACTTTTCAGTTAAAGGATCGAACGCGTTTTTATTTCTTTAGTTATGGCTTCGTGCGGTTACCACATTTAGCCAGTGTCAAAGTGTTTTTATTACAAGTTATATAATAAATAAACAATATTTACTTTGTTAATAGATAATAATGAATGATAATAGAAATCAGTAGTGTTATATGATATCCCCCAACCCCTTGAGTTCCTTTATTTTGTGTTTTTATTTGTGATGGAAAGTGTCCTTTGATTGATTGATTTCTTTAGAGAACTTGACACACTTTTCCGCTAAAAGGTCCTAACTCGCGTTTATTTCACAGATTATTTTATTCTGTGTATCACAGACTCTGCAAAGAGCTACTAATAAGTTTTTATAAGTAAAAAAATAATTTCGTCATTTTCATTTGTAAGAAGATAGTAGATAGAAGTAGATATTCGTTACCATAAACGTTTGTTCATAGACTATACATATATTTTACAAAAAAAAAACTTTACTGCAAACAAATCATTCGAAAAAGATGTTGCAAATATTTTTAACTTCTAATACCTATAACTTTTTCAATATCTTCTTTTAAAAATTAATCTCTTATTATTTATTTTAAAAACATGAAAATTGTTTTTTTATCATCCTGCGCCTTAAGTTGTATCCGCGTTTACGACTGTCGCTGCGTTTTACGCGTTTCAATTATGGTTTTGATGCGATCTTATCGCCACATGTTTTTGTGTATTCATTTAACGCATCAGCCTTAAAACATGCATAAACCTGCAATTGCAACCATTAAATGAATACATTAACTACAATGTTTGTTAATGTTAATTTATTATACATTCACTCGTAACAAGTGAATGAAGAGTTAGAACGATTTATTATTTTGTCAACGTTTTATGTTTGTTTCAAAATTATGATTGTAATGTATGTATTTTTATGTTAAAGAAAAGCAATAAATGTTTTACTTACTTACTTTTTCATTTTGTATTGTACTTAAATGTATTTAAAAATTGTATGATTTAGTAACGGTATATAAATAAAAAAAAATTTAAATTTAAAAAATTGTAATTGTAATTATAAACTTTTTGTAAATGTCGTTACTTCTATAGAAACTGGGCAGTTTACCCGTCAGTACACTATTTTTCAATAAATTATTAAAGACAATTTAATATTATATGACTCTCAATTTTACGACACGCCAAGAAGAATGTTACAAAATACCAGAACTCATTACTCATTAAAATCCCAATTACTTAGGAGTGGCAAAAAGTAAATTCCACTATTTTTATATGTATTCAAATTTCCTGCCACACCCGTGGCCTACGCATATAAGATACATGTTTCAATTACACTTAGAATTATGGCTAAAGTATGATATAAATGCGAACTATTGCGCCTTAACAGGATAACATATTAGTCCAGATGAAAAAAGATTCGATCCTGGGTTAGGAATAGGTTGCTCCTCTTTGGTCAGGCTAGATACACTTAAAATAATAAAAATAATTCAGAAAGTAAGTTCTAAATTAAAAAGGTAAACTTTATTTAAAATATTGTTTTTGGAATGTTTTTCTTTTCCAAGAAAAAAACTGAAGTAATATTTGATTTATTGAAATTTTTAGAGCGTATATTTAAAAATTTGTGCAGCGTAATCTACTCAAATCGCTCTTACATTATCACTGTCCTAAGGGGTTTTAGGAATTGTACCTATGTATTCAAATTAAAATATTACAGTACAGCTGCTTCCCAAAAAACAGTAAACAAACTATCAGTTTCGACAAAACTTTCTTTCAATGAAAATTACTAACTGAATTGGTGAATGTCAGTTTACAGTTAGAAGTATAAACAGAGGTTTATGACACACAAATAGCAATCGTAAAGTGGCAGCATGGAGCTGTAGATATAAGGGTGACAGTTGGTAGTGATATGTAGACAAAGAATTAATATGGATTAAAGTGCTACTGGGAGACGAAAACCCCGGTAGGCTCCATAAAGATAAGATAAGACAAGAAGGTGGTAGATCACATTGTCGCGTTGGTACCTTTGTCAAAGTTTGTGGAAGTCGGTACAACAAAGCAGGTGTAAAGTTTCAAGCAGCCGACTTATTGCTGCGATGAATTACAATACACGGTTTGATGAATGGCGTCGACTGAAACAAGGTAGTCACGCGACGTGAAAGTGCATTTCAATGTTCCATTCTAGAATTACAAAATGAAATCATTACGCATGATTCACTTGTAAATATTGTTTAAAATTAATGCGAAAATTAGTATTAAGGTTTTTAAAGTTTAATGTAAAATAATCAGTAAAGCGCCGTAGCTTCGACTGTATAAAATCGTTCAATCTCAAGCCTGTATTAAACGCCTACGGGAGCAATTAAAATGAATAAAAGAAAGTGTAAAAAGCTTTTTCATAATATTTTTATATTCACTGACAATGTACAACATTTATTATCAACTTGAAATTACTCTAACTGACTCCTATTCCTTTTTTACTAAAGTTAAGTTTCATATGCCAAAAATTTGATGAAAATTCGCAAGCCTTTAATGGAGGAAGCATTTAAAGGACGCAGTAGGAGCCCACCAACCTGATATCAGATCTATTCCACGCATCCAGATCACTCGCGACCAATAAATCAGCCTTCGCCAAATACAGACCAGCTGGCGGCCATGTAAGGCGAGCCGAATGTTACGCGCTCGGAATAACGCACGGTGCATTCCCGACTACGTAAAGTAGCGACCGGTAGCGATTGCCATTTTTTTTTGTCTTAACAAAAATACTAATATGATTTGAACCAAAACTTGCGGATCACCTTGACTAGCTCATTTTTATGTCCGGGCACGAGCCTTCCTAATAGATGGATTGGGAGAGAAATTGCGGATATTTCCTATACAATTGGATATGTTACCACATACTCATTATATCCTTTAAACGTGTCAATATTGGACTCAGGCTTTTCCACGTGAATAACGAAGATGGGACCTTACTAAGCACGCAAGCTCAATGCAAGCTTGTTGGTTTAACTGTTGCCATTTTAAATGTGCGTTCCGAAGACTCATCCAGTGACCCGCCATTGCGAAAGTTGCTCAACTTTAAAGATCGTATGCCGAATGCACGCACATGCCATTGCGCCATTAAATTATTACAAGCTTTCCAATATATTATGTTGATTAATACACATATTTTATGAGATGGTGTGTTTGTACCTACAGTTATTCTTTGGCATTAAAATAAAATAAATAAAAATAAAATGCGTTTATTTCGACCAACTTTGGATCATATAGGTACAATATCAAATAATTTGAAATAAAAATAAAAATTACAAAATAAAGAAATAAAAATACAGAATAAAAATTACAAAATTAAAATTCAGCGTGTTTAAATGACAAAAGCAAAATTTTCATTAAAAATAAATTAAAAATAAATTAAAATATTAAATTAAATTAAAATATTAAATTAAATTAAAATATTAAATTAGGGCAGTCATCGCTTTAAACGTCTTATGACGTGCAGTTCAATGAACCGCCCAAAGACAGCAGAGTCACCTCTCTCATGTATCATTCTCAGGACTCCATTGGTGCCCCCCCGCAGTCGCAGCATCAATGAGGCAGTTTTTTTACACACTTTTTATTATTTTTATTACAAACGCCTCGGTGGCTGAGTGGCAAAGCGCTCAGCCCGAAAACTGAAGCGGGACCTTCAGTTTCAGTTCAATTCTCAGGTCAGGCAAAGTGTGTTTTTGGATTATTCGATGCATAGCCCGGGTTTGCGATCATCAACCCGCATTTGGAAAGCGTGGTTATTAACCACTGACTGATTTTTATTTTATTGAAATAGATACACTCGCAGAACACATAATGAATATGATACAATAAATATTTGGTTAAATTCTGATATGTGTGACACATCATTCTTGATTTTACTTTGTTATTAAGTTAAGTAAGTTTATAATAATTGACAAATTATGTACAATTTTTGTAAACAATTTCCTTTAAATAATTACGAAAAGCTAAAAAGCAGCTATGAAAGACGTCGAGCACATCCAGTCGTCCATTACACGATATTATATTATTATATAACTGACACATTCTAGAAATGGGCGAGTGCGACATAACATTAGTACTACCGGAAAGACAACAAAATACTCGCAGTGAAAAACTGTCGAGAAGAGCGCAGCAACTTGTATGTCCGCTTATAATTTTGTGTAATAGAAGGAGATCATGAACGGACTGTTCATGATCTCCTGGTTCTATCTCGTAACAATTGCATGTCAAAGTGTCGCAATCGTTGTTCCTAAGGATATCTGTGAGAAATGGCAGGCGAAATAAATGCAAGGTGTCTCGTGAAAGACCTTTGAACTGTTTTGACACGTTGTGAATGTGTTACATAAGATGGATTCCAAACTGATGAGGAGTATTCCAGATTGCTGCGCACCAAACTATTATATAATATAATTTTCGTATTAGCACTGAATTGATTTGTGTTTTGCTTCATGAATCGCAGCATCCTATTAGATTTACATACAATAGGTTCAACGTGAGAGATATATTTAAGTTTCGAGCTTAAGATTATTCCTAAATCTTTTACTTCACTTACTTCCGCTAAAATATCGTAACCAATTCGGTAATTTGAGGGAAACAATAGTTTTCTTTTAGTAAATTGTATATGTTGACATTTTAATGGATTTAGTGACGTATCATTGGACTTACACCACTTCCATATTGCTTCCAAATCGTTCTATAAGAGAGCAGATTCTGCATCCGAACACACTTTCCTGTACAATTTTAGATCGTCTGCAAAAAGGTAAAATCTACTGTGTTTAATACATGTAGCAATGTTATCTATAAACAGGCAGAACAAGATATGCCCTAAGTGTGACCCTTGTGGCACACGGAGACGGTCAGATATATGCGAGATTCGTAGCCGTTAGGGACCACAAACTGCGACCTCCTTTCTAGATATGACCTTAATCAATTAAGCAAGGATTCATGAATGCGACTACGTTCAAGTTTCAAAATTAACAAATCATGGTTTACGTCATCAAGGCACTTGAAAAATCCGGTGTGTAAGGCGTCGATTTGTAAGCCTCTATCAATCTCTCCCGAGATATCAGATGTAAAGGAAACCAGATTCGTTACGGTTGAACGACCCTTACGGAAGCCATGCTGAAAGTCACAGAGTTGAGGCTCCAGGAAGCTAGTTATGATTGGACATACCACCGAATCGAACAGTTTAGGTAAGCTAGAGAGAGTATAGAAACTGGTAGTTTCAATTATGGAACTACCATGGAGACTTTTGCCCAGCAGTGTAACAGTTAGAGTTTATTTACTTAACTTATTACATACACCAAAAGCGAGCTTATTCACCAATTGGCGACATTACGAAAAAGAGAATTTATAGACATAGATACAATTTTTCGGAATGCAACTGGTTACATGTTACGTAGTAAGCTTATCGAGCAAATTTGTAGGGGAACGTTGGCCAACGGCGATAATGTTCGCTAAGGTGTAGCCGAACACACCATTTATACGGAAGGACAACATTCCATACAGTTCTCTCCGGCTCACCTGAAATGGCACCAACTATTTGTAATAACGTTGTCATTATGACAAATTGTACTTCGTTAGTTTTTATTGGACGCCTAGCTGTTGTTCGCGTTCGATGCGTTAAATAAAAATAGAGTTAAGTAAGAAAGTTCAGAGTATAATGTATTGCGATTTAATACTCAAAAAAAAAAATATTTCATTTCATTTTACTCTAGATATTGGCATACTACAAACCATGCTATCGAAACTGTCTTCATGTTCTTCAATGCTCTAAGATCTAGCATCTAAATACAAATAGGTTTACTTTTTGCGTTATACAGCAAATGAGGTTCGATAAATGACGAGGTTCTTTTTATATAGCCATGAGTCTACCCTCGTCGCTTCGAAACGCATTCGTTCCTGCTTCGGTTCGATTCCGGGGTAGATCTTGTTAAATTGTAGCACATAAAAGTTTATTAAATCATAATTTCAAGCAATTAAAGTTGAACATTGTATTTGCGAATTTATGTTTAATTAAAGTTTGATCAAATTCAGCTTATAAAGCCATAACCGCTTAATCTCAATCATGTTAATGCGAACGAAAGAAGTGTATAAAATATCACGCTGTTTGTGTCAGGAACACACTCATTTATTAAACATTTTAAATTTCCGCGTGCAACTATCGCGTCAAAATTGTTTAATGTACGACATTGTTAACCCTGTCGTGTTTTATTTAAAGTGTTGTTACTATAAAGAACGGATAATAAGCCAACGTTTAATTCGCTGGGCGACAGAAATGCAATGGGCCCTGTCAGCTTAATAAATAATGGTTTTTAACCACTTAATTAAGTGGTTCGTTAACGAGCTGCTTCTGTTAAGAGTTATGCCTGCGTTTTTCTTTGATGGTGACACTTTCGTGACTCTATGGTCTCGTGGTTGGATCACTGGTCACAACACAAGTCTAATGGCTAACAAACACTATTAAATCTGGAGCTACTCGTACCTCCAAAACAGCAATGTTAATAGTACTGTTCTATTCCAGAAGTAAAAAATCTTCGTATTCGGCAAAAAAAGTTAACAGTTTGCGATAATTTCCTTAGGAGGAGGGAAACATTAAGGGGAACGCGTCTGAATAGCAGCAATACTACCAGTTAATGCTTTAAAGTAGCAATATCCTATATCGTGTGTTGCTATGTAACGACTAGAAGAGTTTTGAGCTTCCAACTCAAATTATATTTTTTTATTTGCTATCTTGGTGTACGTGTATCAGCCTATACTAGTCCACTGCAGGGCATATGTAGTTCCTCTCCAAGTGCACGCCACTGAGCAGGATCCGCGGTAATTCTCATATCCAGCTCTCCAGCCACGTTGTGAAAATCGTCGCTCCACCTTGTCTGTAGGTGGTGCCTGTATTGGTCTAGGTACAATAGACCTAAAAATAAAACATCAGTACACACAATAAACCTGCAATGGCACTGCAAATATTTCATGCTTATGCATTCTAATACTAGAATGAATAATATAATAATGATAAGGAAATTATATATACAGCAAAATATCAAGGCAAAGAGGCATAGTAACCAATCCAAGTATCACTAGGTAACCAAACAATTTATATGACTGATAGTCCATAAAAGCGAATAATAACTAGACCACCTAAGAAATGGCCTTTCGAGCCTTCCACAGCATCGATAATAAACGAGAATAGAATACAATAATATAATATGCTGTTCATAAGTTCGAAATATTGTGAGCGCGGAATGGCCCTAACACAATGGCACTTTCCTGACAAGAAGTCGGTTAAACCAATTTCCTATTGGATCTTTCTTCACGCGTTTTATTGGATTCGGACTGTTTTGTAGCATGGTTGTAGCGTCGGCAAAAACACTGCTTATTAAACTTCGGTCCGAATCCTGCTAAGGGCAAATGTTTGTTTGTCAACTGTCACTCAAAATGGTCTAAGGGTGCAATAGGGTCCATTTATAAGATTCTCTAATTATTTCTAATTATCGACTGTAGTGCTCTAGGGACCACAGAACAATTGAATTCTATTGTGTCTGAGCTCGACGGCGGTCAACCAATTAGAACCCATTAGAAGATTATTCATAAGATTATTTATAAAATTATTCTCTAATTATAAGATTGTATACTAACACCATGATTGTACACTAACATAGTTTATAAGAATATTATGTATACTAACACTTTTATGTGGATCTCGGTCTGAAATAAATTATTTTTATTTTTATTTTTTATTTAATAGGTTTGTGATTACCAACCCGAATTTGGCAAGCGTGGTGATACCTAAAACCAATAACCGTCAATTATAGCACTAGCTTAATTTCAATGATACTTTTCTTTGTGCATAAATATTAACAATAGATTAAAAAATTGGAACAGCATTGAAACATGGTTTAAAAATAAGGATTCAGAGTTTCTTTGCCACTCTCCTCAGTTTTAGTCACTCCCAGATTTCCAAGTATTGGAACATTCATTAGTTAAATATTTATAAAATACAGTGAAAAAATTAAATGATGCCTACCCGTACAAAAATATTGGAAAATGCCCTATCATAGCAGGACACTTTCCATTTCATTCACTTACGTGAATTAAGAGAATAAGGGAAAGAAAATAAAGGCTTGTCCTTCTATAAAGATGGACAATTGATTTTTTTTATTTAACTTAATTTTCAATAGATTTTCGCGCAGACCCTACTGGTACACTATGCGAAGCGAAACAGGCGAACAATGATGCGTTATTTACGCTGCACCGTCGGCAGTCAAACTCATATACACGTGATTTTATAGCTGCATTCCACTAATAGAAACCAGTTTATGCTTTACATCGGTAACGGCCGCTGTCACCTGAAACATTCCGATGTGTCTAATAGATGTATAGTGAAGAGGTTGGCTTTTTAACACACTTTTGAACTCTAACGTTAGTTAATAACTAAGCTAACCGGTGCAACTCGGTTGAAAGTGGAGTAAAATTAATTTAAATAACAACGTCAGAATAAGTATAAAGTGTAAAAAAACGCGAGTAGATCCGACAAAATAGTTAATTTCAATGTGTTTGTGAATACTTTAGAAAACGATATGAAATAGAGTTACTTAGGATATGTCTGTACTATGCGGTTTAAAACATTCTCATCAAGCTCATTTTGCGTGAAACGGAACGTACTCAATGAAAATAAGTGACGGTATGCAACTAATTATAAGACGATCAACCCCTCAGTTACCCTGTGACCATGAACCTTCTGAAGGATATAATTTTTTTTATGATTAAACGCAATCAAATTCCTTAAAACTATTTTATTTCATTTTATAAGGCTTACGATCGTAGCCGCTCTATCGATTTAATAAACTCTTGTTTCTACTCCTAGTATTATGTAGCTCTGTACCTATATTTTTTTTTACAAAAACACATGTTGACAAAATTTCCACGTGTAGGATTTGAACCTGCACCCTTCTGACATTCCGGGTCAGGTGCTCTTCCAATTGAGCTATCGTGGTTCTAACCAGCCCGCCGAAATTATTCAACACTTTTTACTTTGAAAACCAAAGGCGCCCATTCAATGTCAACAACTACCGTCACTAACATCCGATCATAATATTTTTACAAATATTAAAGATTAGTTCAATATTTCAACATTTGTGTTTTTGTAATTTGCTCGCAATAAAATTTGCGTTAAAAATTATTTGAACATTTTATATGTTTTTTAATTAAAAATATCACCAAATCAGAACACCATAATGAACAATTACAGTGTCATTAATTACATCGAAATTTTTGAAATGCACCGTCTCATTGCATCGTTGCCGACGTTGCCATTTTAATAATATACTTAAGTACATCGCTTATGTAAACAATAATTGATGTTTCGTAATTAATCGTCGAATTTTAACACGAATGATCGATGAGGGCTCCGCATACTGTGACTGGGACCATTAAAATGCAATCGAGTATCGCGAACTGCGATTTTAAGATAATTTCGTAAGACGCTGGATTTTCGTTTGGAATAACTAAAGATGTTTATAAACGTGCTATTAATACATTAATAACAATCCTGTTCATCATCATAATCATCATCATCAGCTCATTTTATGTCCCTACTGCGGGGGCACGAGCCTTCCCTAAAGATGGATAGGGGGAACGGGATATTATCCACTACGCAAGGTTAGTGTGGATTGGTGGTTATTAACTACTTCTAATGTAGCCGGGACTAACGGCTTTACGTGTCTTCCGAAGCACGGTGGAGCTGGAGAAGGTTAATTTTTCGTCACCCATCCGATGACAGTCCCTTGCGAAAGTTTCTTAACCTTAGCAATCGTTTGTTTTGTTTATTGTCCTTAATTATTAATGGAAATAATAAAAATATCATATAAATGTTTATAGGTACAATAAAACAACTAAAAGGAAAAAATACAATAAATTTCTTCCTTTTCTCTCTCTTTCTTTAAGGCCAATTCCATAAAGTATTTCATATTCACCGAAACGTGCTTCACCTCAGTTTTCAGAGCCTATTTTACATTTGTGACATCACAATGCAATGAAATCTGGGTTATTCTAACCGCGAGATCTTTAACTTCGGTTTTTATAGGGTTGCTTCACGCAATTGAAATTATTTTAATAAAAATATTAATAAAAAAACAACCTATCGCAACCTTTCGTTCAGGTATAGTTTTTTACAAATTAATATTTACTAATTTGTAAAATGTCAACGTAAGTCTGTAAACTGCTGTTCGGTTAATTTTTATGTTAAATGAGTTTGAATGTAAGCATTTTAATAAATCACAGAACTAGACAAAAAAAAATACGAAAACCATAATTCCTCTTTTCTTAGCATTTTAGTATTAACACAAAGGTTTTAATTAATTAATTTGTTTGTGCGAATCATAAATATTGTTGAAGTATTTTTTTTTATTATACACAAAAATGCGAGTCTCGGGATAAACGTTAATATTCTGATTGTAATTTTATTTCGTTCCTATTATTTCGTAATTATGATTTACTACTTGCTATTTCGTACTCGCTGTTTCATGCTTTTTTATGTTAAAAGGAGGCAAACGTGCAGGCGGGTCACCTGATGGAAAGTAATCACCGCCGCCCATGGATGCCCGCAAAACCAAAGTAATCGCAGAGGCGTTGCCGGCCTTAAGGTCGACTGATCAACGTTTCGTAGTCCCTTGATTCTTCTTCCAAAACTGGATCGATTTATCTGTTTTTTTTTATATAATCTCGTCAAATTTGTTTGCTGGATGTCTAAACACAGCAAAAATCTGGCCAATTTTAAAGGTTTTTAAAGGTTCATATCTTTTTTAATAAATATTTTATGAAAAAAAGCAAAACAGGGACACAGCCAAAGCCTTCCTATAATTTTTAATGAAAAAAGTATTTAAATCGTTTCAGTTTTGGAGGAGGAAACAGGGGACTATAAAACGTTGATTTTTTCTACTTTTCATATAATCAGTCGACCTTAGTGTTTCCTCTTAAGGTAGGAGTTGGATCTTGAGGAGGGAGTAGAAATTGGGAGGGGTGAGAGATGGTGAGCCTCCGGTACTTACACTCACCGGACGAAACACAACAGCAACGAGTGCCATTGTTTCACGCCGATATTCTTTGAGACGGTGGTATTGGTATATGGTACTGCAACGCAGCGTGGCTCTACCACTCAAATAAAATTGCTTTTTAGTACTTGCAATTTTATACTGGCTATTTCTTACTTTCCCACTGCAGGGCAAATTCCTCCCCTAACTTGTTTCACTTATCTCTATCTAGAACTAGTTTGGGTCTAATTCTTGTTCTCATTAAAAAAAAACATTAATAAATAACTCCTTGGTATGGCAACCCTAACGCCAGCAACCTGTTCACTGTATTCCGAAGTTACCTACCGTCGTCGGCGTACTTTTGTGAGCGTTGTCTCCTGTATGATTTGTAACGCTCCCGACTCGGTACGTGTGCTTGGTTTTGGGGTGAGGACTGTCCACAGGAGGTAGCGGTAGCGGATTCACTTTATAATTTCAGTAAATTAATGTAAACGTTTTATCGGATTGTAAGAACTTTGACGAATGACCCATCCCATGTTTAAAAGTGAACGGTTTTTTGTAGTATTTTTCTTAGTACCTACCCTTTTTTTCAATCCAGCCCATCAAACAGCCTTGGGCCTGTAAGTACCACAGACGCCAAGCACTTACCCATGTTCCGTGTGCGATGATCTTACCCCAGCAGTTGGACATATGTTATATGGCTTGTGTACAAATTTGTGTATAGCTTATATTTTTCTCAATAAACGACCAGTCAAAGGAACAATAAACATAACAAATTCATCAAAAGAGACAACTCTTTATGATGATTTTTTGTTAAGTAGCAAGATCAACTAACGAATAGATTGACATCATAACAAAGAGTTTGGGACTGAATTCGGCTATAGAATAAGTGGTGCTTATAATGAAAGACAGTTCATCATGCTGTTGCGCACTTCATATAAACGCCTTCGTGTAACCGCCTCTGTGGTAAGTAGTTTTAGTTAATAACCCAATAAGTAACCGCTCCTCTTGACAATGTAACCGCAGCCACTCAGCCGCAGCATCTTCGCGAGGTCGAGTACGTGAGCACCCGTCGGCTCGCGGCATTTGTAATCATTCGATTTTGTCGACAGTTTTCACTTTGGCACATGACATAGTTCACCGTAGGTAGGACACGCACCTACTTCATTTGTTTCAAATCTATACCTACTAGTATTATAAAGCTGAAGAATTTGTTTGTTTGTTTGGTTGAACGCGCTAATCTCAGGAACTACTGGTTCGAATTGAAAATTTCATTATTGAAGTATTCATTATTATATTAAGATAATAATGAATACTTTAAATGTAGGTAATACATGTCTCAAAGAGGATTTTCCTTTGTTTTATGTTTTTATTTATTTGGTTTAGCGATTGTTGTTATTTATATTTTCTAAATACATTGTGGTTTCGAGCTTAATGTGTAGCCAATTCTAGGTAAAAATGTATGCAATAACCTACTGGTCTATTACTGAACTAGTTACGTACTTATTATGATTAAATATGTTACTAGTTTGGCTATATACCATTATATAGCCAAATAACCAACTTTATCTTTACTACAAAATACTATTGCATTTTATAAATACTTTTTATGTAAAAGTAGCGAATGTACCAATAAAAGTAAGAAGAAATAAAAAAAAGGATTACATATCTGATTCGACTCAAATCAGTTTGGCAGCGTTTAATTTATTATCCATTGACGTGGACCTAAATGAAATTAATAATAATAATAATAATAATAATAATAATAATAACTTTATTTTCTCTCCACAAACACATGTATACAGTTCATGATAACTTTTAAACAATGTACATTATATAATAGTTTATTATCATTATATAAATTGTTTATCAATAGTTTGCTAACACTAGTATTTCGAGTAGGTACATTGCTAATTTAGTTATTTGTTTTTGTAAACTTTGTCTTATCTATTCTACATAAGAACAATTTTAATTGATTCAAACTTCTAGAGTGCCAGTAGCACTAATTCGTTTAAAACAATGTAAAAAATGAGCTCGATGGCGCAGATGAGCTCGATGGCGCAGTGGTTAACGCGCCCGGTCTGCGAGTGTTGAGGTTAAGCAACTTTCGCAAAGGCCGGTCATCGGATGGGTGACCAAAAATTTATCATCTCAAGCTCCTCCGTGCTTCGGAAGGCATGTAAAGCCGTTGGCCCCAGCTGCATTAGCAGTCGTTAACAACCACCAATCCGCACTGGGCCCGCGTGGTTGTTTATGGCCCGTTCTGTCTATTCATCCATAGGGAAGGCTCGTGCCCCAGCAGTGGGGACATAAAATGAGCTGATGATGATGACGATGAATGTAAAAAATAGGCAAAGTCATCACCTGCCGATATTTAGTGGGTCCCAGTCTTAAATCCAGTCTCTATTCAAAGTGTTACTCAGTTTCAAAATTAATGGTAATTAATTCACCATTCTCAGCTTGTCCTGTTTAATAGTTCGTCCTTATTCGAAGCACAATGATACTTAAAGAGCAGGGCTCCCGTCATTGAGTACAACCGTGCTCCAGATCACCGAAATACAGTATCTCATTTTACAGACAAATAAATCAGACAAGTTGTTCACCGGCCGTCACTGATCAGATGTAAAACGAAGCACTTGTCTTTTGCTTTTATTTTTGGTTTCGATTTTTCGATGCATTGCCCGAATTTGTGATTAGCAGGCCTTCGCCTAGCAGTGGGACAGTATATAGGCTATTTACTTTACTTTACGTACTTATTGTGAAAGATTTAACCGTAATTTAATAAATATACCTCCATCTATACTATTATTATAAAGCTGAAAAGTTTGTTAGTTCGGCTGAACGCGCTAATCTCAGGAACTTCAGGTTAGAATTGAAAAATTATTTTTGAGTTGAATAGTCCATTTATTTAGGAAATAGGCTATATTACATCATGTTATGATTAATAGGAGTGGAGCTTAACGTGGGTGAAACCACGGAGCACAGCTAGTTGTTTATATAATGTAAAACATTACACACACATTTCATCCTTTTGCACTCCTTTCCTATTATGAACTTTAACTATGCCAAATCTCACAGTCTTTCATGTGCGCAATGTGCTTAAAGAAGTGTACATAGTTTTTTCTTCTGGTTTATAAATAAATATAAAATTATAGCGTATATTATCGATTATTAAGTTGTCAAAAGTGAATATATTAAATATTTAAGCACTTTTTATAAACCATTTACTAAGTAAATCAAACATACGCTCAACAGAGAAGTCCGCCTCGCAAAATAAAACCGTGTTACATTGTTTTACTTCACCCCAGCCGAGGCTTTCTTAAGAGCCACCGCGTGTCCCATTTCATGCGAACATTTATCATACAAACTGTAACGCTCATACAATATCATCGGCCCCGCCATAAATAAATACTGTGCGTTCGTAACTCATTCCCACAATCATCTTGGTTTTAAGCTGCCCATGCGCACTGATCGAATTATAATGATAAGATTTGATAATGTTACTGGTATTGTTAAACATTATAAAAAGTTTAAATTTATTACTTTATGAAAAATGTATTCGATTACAACAGATAAATGTAAAAGATTAGTTCTACAAAAAAGTATTTTTTTTTATATATACGAAACTACAGTGATATTTTAAGTTTAAAGCAAAGCAAAAGCAAAGTATCTTAAGACGTTGTTTTTTATTAGTACTCTTTAATATTCTGAAATATTGTATTTTTAAATTATGCCGACTTTGAAATAAATACATTTAACGTTATTTTTTTCAACCATCAACCGCACCGCACTGACTGATCCCGCGTGGTGGTTTATGATCCGTTCTCTCTATCCATTCATAGGGAAGGTTCATGCCCAGTAGTGGGGACATAAAATGAGCTGATGAAGGTGATGGTAAGGCTATTCATTTCGTAAGACCAAACTGGGACATTTTTTACCGAAAAAAAATCACTAGTAACTTGGTAAAAGCTATTTCATTCTACATACTCGTCTTACAATACGAGATAACTTAGTATAAGAAGTTAATCTTTTTTTGTTTTTTGTTTCACAATTACAATACTAGTCTTTTATTATGCACCATTGTATTACATAAGGTTATGTTCATATAATATTTGTTATGCGATCTTCCACTTTCCACCCTTACTCATAATTTTATTGACATACATAGATATGTAGTAAAAACTCTATAGTCTTAAAAGTTAACCAATTACAATTTTAAGCCACAGTTAACATAACATGAAACGAGTAAAATAGCTGTTCTTACTCATAATCATCATAAGTCTCTTCTCGTACTACTGGTTACGTGAAAAGACTTTTTTAAAGTAACTTTAAATAATTGTATTTATCTCATACAAACCACCACTTAACACTTGCATTTTCGGGACTGCGCATTGTCGGGACACGTCGGTTCACGCGCATAAACTTACGCCGTTTCTTTTTTGTTTTATAAAGATTTAAAACGCGGTGTGCAAAAAACAAAAAGCAACGTTGCATGGTAAAAGCCCGCGTCTGTGTCTGTTTTGGTACAGTGTTTATTGTGGGCAAAGTGAACCATTAGTGATACAGATTTCGATATGATTAATCGTATCGATATTTAATTTGTAATCCTTTCTTGTTTATGTTGGTGCTTAATTGTGGACAGTAATTATCGTATCTGTGGTCTAGAACAGGGGTCGGCAAACCGCTGCTCGCTCATGCAGCTTTTTGAAATATATTTGCGGCTTTTTCATATCGTAATAAAACTATTTTTTTTTTCTAAGTTGAAGAGAAAGAAAGACTTATTCAAAAAATTATTATTTAGACAAAATTAAAAGTTATGGCTTTTTAATAATTATTGTTGTCTTTTTTTGTCGTATTTGGCTCTTTGGGGTGAAAAGTTTGCCGATCCCTGGTTTAGGCCTGGGCGGGTTTGACTTTAACAGGCACATATACCGTTTTGTTATTGATGAAGCTTGTTCAAATACTGAATAGCAAATACCTTCATAATTATGTTTCGAACAGCAATATTAGGAACATTGTAGTGTTTCGACAAAAAGTTAATTTAGATAAAAACACAATACATAAAACGCTGGTTCATTCTATTGTCTCTAGAGTTTAGATGGATGAACTGTCGTCTAAAAAAATATATTTAATTTAAGGCGACACACTGTAAAAGTGCACCAACTTTCGTCGAATAGTTTAAGACTATAATTTGACTAACGAATATGAAATTTTGATATAGGTAAGTTCATGTGATTATCTTGAATTTGCTAGCTCAATTACACGATTGTACAATTTTCACTCGAATATAATTATTTTCTAAAACATATCTAAAAGTCACTATTGTTGAAATTACAACGAAATTACTTAATTTATATGCTTGAAAACTCTTAAATACATTGATAATATTAATATTCGTAATTTAGTAGCTGTATATTTTGATTACTAAAACAATTTTTTTTTTTAATATTTTAACATTATTTTAATTTCTAAGCGATCTCAATCGTCGCGGGTGCTACGTATTTTCGACCTTATGACAGCGCCAGTAATGTTCAGCCGTTTTTAATGTAAAAAATGGAGAAGTCGTTTTAATACTAGGTTTAAAAGTGTTTTACCTTATGCTTTTTATTCAATATATTTGCTCCACATCAATTACGTCTTACAAAGAAGCAGGATCGACATATTACTTTTATATCATCCTAAAGCCATTACTTATTAGAGGCACATAAAGTATATCGCAGGCACAGCAAAAAGGAGCCGCTCTTTAATATCAGATGGATCATTGGCCGTCACATTACGGTTTGTTTAAAGCGTGTGGAGACGAGCCAACAACGTTATAAGATTTATGATTTGTTTAAGCTTCATAATGTACTGTGCGGCATAGAGCTGTATAGGTGACATATAACAGAAAAGCTACTTGTTTTAGTTATTATGCCTTGATCATCTATTAGAAATAAGTTAACATATATATAACAAACCGGAATAGCTATTCGATTATTTCAAATTGTAATTTAATTGAAATTTTACAATTATAATGCCATATTCATATGGAAACGGAAAAAACTGCTACCTCATATGAATTACTTAGAAACGAAATATGGGGTCTAGTTTTAGGTTCAGAGTAAACGAAAGGGTGGAAAAACCAACAGATACCAAAAGTAAAGAACAGCCAATATACTATCCCACAGCTGAGCAAAGGCACTCATTGAAATGAAACATCGCTATTATTGATGTTATTGAAAGAGTTAACTTATTCCCGCGCTTCCCAAATTGCGGGTTGGTGATCACAGACACGGGCTAAGTATGCATCACAAAATTCAAAACACACATTGCCCGTCATGGGCATAGAATCCAGGACCTCAGTATATCGCGCCACACACTTTGCCACTCGACAACCGAAGCTAATTAACATGTCAAGATAAAATAAAACAAAATGTAAAATGTGGTAGGTAGTAACCTCTTTTCCATTCGTTTCAATTACGACTGGCCAGTGTTTAATTTGCCTTATTAACACCATCTTGTACCGTGTTATACCACCTCTATATAGCAACATGTAACATGGTGTATTGACGCCCTAACAATCGCCATCAGCGACTAATCGACAGTCGCCGTGTGTGGTCCGTCCGTTTATATGGAACTTTTTACAAACATCCCGGCAGGTAACGTGTCAACATAAATTAAATTCTTATGATGACACAGTGCAATGTTTGTGTTAGCACAAAATTAGGAGAACCCAGAAGGTAAGCTTAATATATACTGAACAACGCTCACATAGACAACCTCTCACGGACACTGAACCTCGCAACTGCTGTACTCGAACTGGTCTGAGATTTTTTTTTCTTAATATTAAAAGAAGGCAAACGAGCAGCCGGTTCACCTGGTGGGTTACTCTTGAAACACAATTGCAATAATCAATTTTCAATCCCAAATCTAAAAAATTTAAATGGCACTCTTGAAAACGATAATAGCGCTACATTGGAATTAAATTGCGTGGAAATTGAGTGAACAAATTATTATCGATATGGGGCGTTCCGAAATAGCGAAACTTATCCCAATATCGATACATATTAATCGCATTGGAATTGTATTGAGATTGAGTTTGCGTCAAGAGTAGCCTACCAGATGGAAAATAATCGCCGCCGCCCATGGACACCCGCAAAACCAAAGTAATCGCAGATGCGTTGCCAGCCTTGAGGAAGGAGTTGGATCTTGAGGAGGACGTAGGAATTGGGAGGGGGGAGGGGTGAGAGATGGGCCTCCGGTACTTTCACTCACCAGACGAAACACAACATTAACAAGTGCCATTGTTTCACGCCGATATTCTGTGAGAGGGTGGTATTACGCCGGGCGAGCCGACCCATTTCGTGCTGCAGCAGCGTGGCTCTACCACTAAGACAACATACAGATTTTCCGAGATTCCGTGTCCGTGAGTGTCTATGCGTTCGTTTCTTGAGCGCGTTTGTTTGAGGCTGGTTTCAGAGCTGTGCGGGCCGCCCGTACGGGTTCCCGAAGCGGAGACAAAATGTAAGGCGCTTAGGCGTTGTACGGACTGTACCCGGAGCGGGTCACACCACGTCGGCGTCGCTGTGAAACGATGTTCTAAGCGCCTCACATGTGTCTCCGCTTCAGGAGCCCGTACGAGCGGCCTTAAGCTTACCTCCTGCAGTCTCCTTATTTAGTGGTGTTAGCTTGTCCGCCGGTAACTAACTACTTAAGTAGCCAATCAATGGTCACAATTTGCTGGACTAATTAGAGCCGTCAGGGTGTAGGAGCAGTGGCGTTCGCTTGCATAATTGAACGCTGTAGTGAGCTGCCTCTGTTTAATGTTCCATCTTTGTCAATAATTGATTGTTACGTTCGCTCCTGTGTGTTACATTGCAGTGCTACATAAATTGAGTTTTTTTGTATCGATATTCTAGATAAGTGATTTTAGTTCATCATTATCATCATCAGTTCATTTTTATGTCCCCACTGCTGGGGCATGAACCTTCCCTATGGATAGATAGAGAGAATGAGCCATATACCACCACACGGGCCCAGTGTGGATTGGCGGTTGTTAACGACTGCTAATGCAGCCGGGACCAACGGCTTTACGTGTCTTCCGAAGCACGGAGGAGCTTGAGATGATACATTTTCGGTCACTCATCTGATGATCAGCCTTTGCGAGAGTTGCGCGCCATCGAGCTCCTCGATTTTAGTAATTTAGCAGTATTGTGAAGGCGGTAATGGATAAAGGTTTGTACGGAGTGAGAGCTCCTAGAAGGTTAATTCTCGGTTTGATAGCGTTAGCAAAAATTTGCATAACATTGAAGTGACGCCTTTTGGTGAAGTGTAGACTTAAGGCCTACGCAGACCGGGACGGCATGGCAAAGCATGGCAAAGTATTTTTCCGCCGAGGGATGCCATGGCATGCCACGGAGAACTGGCCAGAAACCATCACGCGCACCCATTGCGTATTGGTGGTTGTTACGGATGCTAATGCAGCCGGGACTAACGGCTTTACGTGCCTTCCGAAGCATGGAGGAGCTTGAGATGATACATTTTTGGTCACCCATCCGATGACCGGCCTTTGCGAAAGTTGTTTAATCTTAGCAATCGCAGACTGAGCGCGGTTAACCACTGCCACAAACCGCCAGTGTTCGCGATCGAGCGGCAAGGGCGACCATAAACGGTCAGCTTGAAGCAGTCAGGATCAGGATGCGACTGCTTCAAGCTGCGACTGTATAGTGAACAATAATCTTCCATTTACAAACATACATGGAACCGTTCAAGTTCACTACGCAGCCAGTGTATGGCCGCCCTAAAGCTAAAAAAATCTAAACCCAACAATATACAGCTCAGCTGCGCTTGTCAGGTGCAGACATAAAGATGGCGTCGTGAGCTGGCCGGCTCATGCGCTGGACCTTTTTACCGGCTCGTTTAATTTGTCTCCTATTTGCCGACTTCTGTGTTAGTTCGCTGCCGCGGTTTGGTACTTGGTCGGCCATCCATACGAATGGTTTTGTTTCTTTTTCATTTTTAATTTGTTAGTTCTTACACCATTTTTACTTTTTTCTATAAAAATAGTAATTCTGTTAGTTAGTAATAAACATAATTTATGAATGTCCTCCTAATATATTATGTTAGTGTTGTGGTATAGTTAATGTTTATTAGTAATATATAACATGGTTTTGTTTTCTTAACATTTCTTATTTTTATGTCTATCTTCAAACACAAGGAAATTTTAAACCATAACATACGTCCAATAGTACAATACTACCAATAGTCTCATAGAGTTATGGCCAGTCCATAATATAGAACTAACTCCCCATAGAACTTAATTTATTTATGCTTCCAAAAAAAACATAGCGCAAGGTTTCGTTAGAATATAGAAAACATGGTTGTAATAATTATTTTCTTCCGAAAAACTCTTTGAAGTGGTATATACTTACAGTTCACCTGATTAAAAACCTACTTCGATTTCAAAACTAAAGAATTTACCATTTCACGACGCACCCACACAATCCCAGTGGATGGCAAACTACTAAAAATGTATTATACAACTTTTTGCGTTTGCTTTCATTCGATCGCGCGGCATCGTTTGCTCGGTCATTAATTAGGGAAATGTCCACCGGCTGCCTGTACATAGCATTGCCTAGAAGTCTAAAGGGAGCAAACGTGCCGCTGCAGTACAAAAAAAAACGGCAACCACAATTTGTACCCGTTTCAATATCAATTTATAGTGTATCGACTTTGATGTATTTCGTTAACACCGACGATTAAGTCTACGGCCGCTATTGGAAGACAGTTTAATTGTGGCAGGACTTAAAATCAGCGTGGCGGTGAATATTAATTGCTTAATTAGTATTGTTCGCCAATAGTAACTGTAGATGAATGCACTGAAAGGAGTCGCAGGCGCAGGTTGTCAGCCAACTTTTTATTTCGCTTCATACACTTTTTATTGCTACGCTAATGAGTGGCGAGTCTATTCATCTGCTTTGGAACACCTGGTTTTATGGTGTGCTGTGGGTTTAGATACAATGTATGTTGAAACTGTAACACTTATAAAGATAATGGACGTGATGCTATTCGAAATACCTTTATGACACAAGGTACCTACACTTTTTCATCGTATAAGAGTTATTACCAGTCTTATATGGCATCATATCGTAGGGATAGTCAGCTAAGTACTTATGCTGTATCAAATTTTAACGTTTCTACAAATAAACTATATCGCTAAGGTTACATGTAAAAAGTATGTTGTTGTAACCGAAAATAAATAGGTTTGCGAAATAGGTTTAGTCATTAACACGATGACTGCCTTAAAACCAGATACTATAGAAATTTAATTGTTGCCCCGCACATGTGCGAGGTCCGGCATTTAATGGGTTAACAGACCAACTTTGTGCCCACTAATTAGTACCTAAGTAAGTTGTGTTAAAAGTTTTTGTTATCTAAATCATTGTTTAAATGTAGTAATGTTTTATCTGTCAACCATTTTGTCTGTCATTGTCACTCCGTCCGTTTTATATTTGTTGAACTTTTTTACCGTTTTTAAAAATAGAGTTAGGGATTCAGAGTATACAGCCTATAATTATTTTCTTTTTCTGTTCTAATTAAATATTTTTGTACTTAGGGCTGCCATTTTTGTTTTTTATATTTTATACTTTTTATGTAACGCTTGTGTTGCAATCGCAGCATCACCTAAACCGGTTCCGACGGAAGATCAGCGCTAACCTTAAGGCTAGCATTTTGCTGAGTCGGAACCGTTTTGGGATTGTCCTAAGGTTTTTTTTCCACTCTTTATCTGTATGTTTAAATTATCTTGTCCCAAATAATTTTAATTTGATTTTTTTTTTTATTTGTATAAATGTGACAAGCTTGATGGCACAGTGGTGACTGCGCCCGGTTTCCAATTGGTAAGGTTAAACAACTTTCGCAAAGGCCGGTCATACGATAGGTGACCAACCATTTATCATCTCGAGCTCCTCCGTGATTCAAAAGGCACGTAAAGCCGTTGGTCCCGGCTGCGTTAGCAGTAGTTGACAACACCAATCGCACTAGGCCCGCGTGGTGGTTTATGGCTCATTCTCCCTATCCATCCATAGGGAAAGCTCGTGCCCCAGCAGTGGAGAAACAAAAATGAGCTGATGATGATTATTGTGACGTTTTAATAATAAATTAGCTATTAAAAAACTAAAGAATTATTTTTGGGACTAGGTACCGTTATTTCATTAAAGAATTAAGGAAATTATTCCATTGATATTAAAAGTTAGGAACTAACTTAATCAATTTTAAGGATCAATCAATTTTGTGTCGACTATAAACCGTTTTGTACAGTTGATTCCCAAAAAACATGATTTTTTAAACAATCTTGTGAGCACTATACATTAAAACAGTTATATTAATAATCTGCACCGCCAACTACGTAAAAGCGAACAATTTGTTGATGTTGACTGTATAAACTTGCGATCTTATCCACCCGATATGTAATTAAAAGTAATCGCAGAATCTTCGCTCAATTGATTTTTACCACTTATAGAATTGACATCAATTTCGTTGCAAATCAATTTTCCAACAGAAATTACAAATTCGACAAGAGAGTGAAAAATATCATCGACACCTACCGGCACCGCCCAATTTAGTCAAAATTATCTTAAATACCAAGGATGCGCCTTAATTGAAATACGCTTTTAAAGAACAAGACAACACCACGAATTATGTGCATTTTGATGAGGCGAAATACTTAAAAATGCGTATTAATTTAAAATTTTAATTTTCGGTAGCGCAAAAAGGCACTTGTACAAAAATACTCGACACATCATAACGCCATGGCAGTCGCGACCGGGAAACGCGCGTTTTTGTCACAAAATTATTAAATGCCAACACGGAATAGTCGAAACTGGAATAGTGCATCGGCCATTCCGAAAAGTGTTGTCTTATTCAATTTCGATCTTTCGATTTATTTGTTTCCAGTTTTTACAAAGGCCCGGTAAATATAAATCCCCCTTCCGTTACCTCTTAATTGGACATTAATTTAATGCTTAAATATCGATGCTTCTCGTTTTATTTTAAAGTTTAACTTTCGGCCATTCTCACGATATAGTGATCCATTGTTTTCACAAAAGTTCACTCCAATCGAACACAAATAAAATTGTAATTTGGACACGGTGGGGTTATTAAGGGCTTAATTTTATCACGCCGATGCGATAATAAATAGGTGAGTGTCAAACAGCGCCATATACATTGTTGTGACCGAACCGAATTACGGCTCTTTTAATTTACTTTAATTATTTAAATACAAGGAGTTTCGATGTCAAAGTGATGGCGGGCATTTCTTTACAATAACTTATTGAGATAGCACAACTTGTTTTTCGTTCCATAACGGAGAAAATAATGTAACAGTTGTTGAATCTCCCCACACTTGTATTATACTACGAATTAATAAATTAACCTAATTAATAATTACTTGGAGAAGTTGGACTATGGACTAAATACTACTTTACGTAATTCCGATGAGGGTTGGGTGAGTAATAACTATTGCTATCATACTACAACATCCGGGACCATTACTTTTACGGAAGAACTCAGGATATTACTACACTTTGGTCACCCATCGTCATTGCAACAGTTGCTTAACATGCTAGATCACAAAACAAAAGCATAAGCCGCTTTTTAAAAAATGAAGTCGATAGTTTTTAATAGCTACAGCCATTTTAAAACTCAATAGCATAAAATTGGCATGTGGACATCTCAGGCTATGTTTGAGCACTTAAACGGACCTGCAAATCAAATGTTAGCTTTGAAAGTGAATGGATATATGTTTTGGTCTCAAGACAATATTGACTTAACCCAAAAATGTAGGTTCTTCGAATAATATTATACGTTGGTCCGTACGTGTATATTTTAATAATAAGTTAAGTCTGTTTATTTGCACACACACATACATGGTTTGAGCATATAAAAAATTATGATACTTTTTCCAACTTTCATTTTTAAAGTGACGACGACGCGAACGTATCGACGTTTGTAAACGAGATTGATGGGAGATTGCCAAAGTTTGAGATGCGTGGAAGGATTCGGGGACACCAAGCTCAGCTGTGGGACGATAGAAGACGAGATATTTTCATTGAATAGTAGAAATAGTTAAATAAAAACTTTGTAACTGTTGATAAATTTTATATTATGTCGGGACTCCTATTCTATAGAAATACCAACTATAATCTCACTCTCCAATATAGATAAGAGAGTGCATCTATTTTCTTAATGTCTCTCGGTAATCATGGCATTTACGAATGCAAGCGAATATTAATTTACATGTCAATTAATTATTAAATTTATCACGTAAATCAAATAATTAATAAACTAATAAATATTAAAAAACAATTAATTAATATTTAATTTAATAATTAGAATTCAGAACAACGTACTTTATTGTTGTTTTATTTGAATTTTTTGTGTGAACTATATAGAGTTGAATGAAATGAAAATGAAAACTTTATAGAGACACGATAGTATTTATTCTCATTCTAAAATAAATTAATAATTAGTAAAATAAGTAGTAGCTCTGTTATACAGTTTAACTGATAAAAATCGACGAAAGCCGAAACACGAAGTTTGCCGAGAGTCATTAAAAAATTAGATACACTGCTAGGCTTTGCTATTTCCTTTAAACAGTCCACCTTATTTCCTTACATATAAGGAGGCGGAACGGATGCTCGTTACAACACCTTACTGTTGTAAGCAAATTTTAGGCTTGTAGCTACCATACGAGGTGAATGGGGAATAACGGCCTCCGTAGTAGAGTGGCTCGCGTAGTTGTCATCTCCGGGGTTCGATACCCGGTCGGGTCAATGTAGAAAAACCGAACTTTTTCTACATTTTCTCGGGTCTGGGTGGTTGTGGTACCGTCGTTGTTTCAGTCATTATTATCAGCATTCTTATGATCAACAGTATCAGCGAGCAAGCCAGAACCGTTGCAGTACCGCACCGACAGGGCCCAACCTCCTGCTGCGTGCACATCGCAGGAGGTAGCAGAGTACATTCGAATGAAGTGTAACTTTAATTTGAGGATTAGACCGCTGGAGTCGCGCCATATCACGAGCTTCAAAGCGTTTGTGGTGCGAGTCCCGACATCGAAGCTGGACATCTTCATGAAGGAGGACTTCTGGCCGAAGGGTGTAGTTTACAGGCGCTTCCATGGGAAGTTGCCTGTCGCTACCAAATTGGCACAGTAAGTGCCAATCAAATAATACTAACATAGTTATTCAGTTATTTTATATACTAACAAAAAAAATGTTTTTTATTTTGTATGTATGTTAGTTTATAAGGTATTTATTATATGGGCCGCTCTGTATTCTTACCATCTTTTACATTGTTTGTTGCCTGAAATAAAGATTTATTATTATTATTAATTTATTATTCAATACATACCACACACTTTATTCCAATGATATAATTTGGTATTTTTCTAACGAATACGAAGTGGATTTGTGGGATTTTGTAACCGGAACTGTCATCTGACTTAGTTGTCTGTCTCCTTTGAGAGAAACTGTGGCCAAAAAGATACGGTTAGCTTCTTTTGTTTGGAGTGTCTTTTGGGCGCTCGTAACGTTTCTATCTTTTTACTTACCTATATAATATGATGTGTAGCTCGATGGCGCAGTGGTCTGCAAGTGTTGAGGTTAAGCGACTTTCGCAAACACCGATCAACTCGAGCTTCTGCCTGCTTCAGAATGCACGTAAAGCCTTATCATTCATGCATGCATTAGCAGTCGTTAACAACCACGTGAGGCCCGCGTGGTGGTTTATAGCCCGTTCTCCATAGGGAAGGCTCGTGCCCCAGCAGTGGGGACACATAATGAGCTGATGATGATATAATATCATAGGTCGAGACTGCCATTGTCTTCTCGTAATCCAAGTATTCCTCAGTTGCACGCGGACGACGCTGGCCGTTATAAATAAAAATATCGTGCTCCGCAAACTCGCAATCTGTATTAACATTTAAAAGCGCAAATATAGCAAAATGTTTTAGGTCAGAAACGTGGTTGCGTTGACGACGACGCTCTCGGATTTCGTGCACAGATACATTTATTGGGTTTCAATTTGAATTTTATGTTTCAGATATTTTACTTTTGGCGCGGTCGCCATATTTCGTGCCGATAAAATTCCCTGCCAAGTTATTTAGGGTGCTGCCGATATCAGATTGTCGGATGTTTGGTATTCTTTTTAAACAATACTCAAATACTTTTGGAACTAAACTCGTGTAATCTTGAAGCTTTAGAGAAACGTATCGACAGTTAATATATCGGATACAAGTATATTAAGTAGGTACATATTTTATCAAAATTAAACAGCTTAATACGCACACAACAAGCATGGTTTTAATTATTTAAATAACCAATATTTAATTCTGTACAAAATTTTCTGCAACTTATATAATATCTCTGTTATGGCTATATTTTGAGAAACACTAAGTCACGTTTTTTGGAAGACAATTGTTTTTTAAATATTTTTTACAATTACTTACAATAACTACAAAGAAGTAGAATGTAAGTATCTACGGACTATAGATACTCAAAATTTCTCGTCGTAACATTCGATGACGAATACATCGATTACACTACGATGCACGGCCGATGATTGCGAAATCGATTAATTTTAATCAGATCATGTGGTGATATCGTTAACCCGTCAGTGAAATGAGTTTTTTGCGAAAAATTATGGCGGCGTTAAAATATGATGAATGGAGGTGTCTCGTGAAAGTTTTCAGTAAATTGATTTTTTGAGTTCAACGTTCTTTAACTTAAATAATTAAAAATACAACACGTTGAGGGCTACAACATCGATTACCCTTTAAATTATATCATAAAGGAACCATAATTTATCATGATGATATTGATGATGATTTTATGTTATTATTTACATAAATAAATAAAAATAATAACAAATTAATGAAAATATCCTTTGAGAATGAGCTTAGGTAGGTACTTTATTTTCTTTTTAGCCTATTTGATGTTGTGGTAAGACCATTGATTTCAGGTCCAAGGGTCTTGAATTCGATTCCCAGTGGGGGAAAAATATTGTACGCAGTTTCTTTGATAGTAGGGCTTGTTTTAAGTACTTCTTACTGTTACTATTATAAACTATCGCCTGATGGAAAGCAATCACCGCAGCCTACCTACTCTTGCAACTCCAAGGGTATCCCGCGAGCAATGACCACCTTGAAGCATCAGGGCTTCTGCCTTCACGTCTTGCAATATCACTTGATCCCCTGCACTTCACAAACACTGCATTGCGATAGGTATAAGGTCGATTTCCATCTAAAATGTTTAAACAAATGTTTAAACAAATGTTTAAACAAAAACACAAATGTTGAAAAAATTTTAATTAATAGTGTTTTTGCGATTTCCGTCTAGTTTGATTCTGAGCAATATCCTACGACCAGGCATATTCTTTTACTTTATATTTTGGCTAATACTAATGTCCCATCTGAGGGTAAATTTCTTTTTAGTGTGAAATTTTCAGTTTTAATAGGTTACGTGGGTGCTTAAAGAACGATTGAATTTGTTGCAGCGCTAGCAAGATTTAAATATGTTGTATAAGGATAACAAAACACTCATGTAACGATATAATAATGGGTACAAAGTTAAATTTTCCGCTAATTCCAAAAAAAATTGATAATACTCCTGTTTACAAAACATGGCTGCCATCCTAATTTTTTATTTCTAAAAATGTTAGTTGCTTTAGCGAGTATAACAGATATAAAAAACGCCTCCATAAAAAGGTATTTTAAAAAACTCTCAAAATTCAGTCTAATTGTTTACCAAACATTGATTTATCACAATAAGAATAAAGTTGATAATATAATTAACGAAGACTTCAGCGACTGCATACCAACAAAGGAGGTGCATAATTAAAATATCTCCGGTAATTAATGGGGGAGCGCGCGTGAGTTGCGCGACTGATTCAGGTGATAGCCCAGTTAGTGTTACCTGTAGTATAACTACGAACTAACTGGCTCATAGGGAGGTGCTTGTTGACATATGTTAATGAGGATTTATTGAAATAAAACTGTATACCGTGTTTCGAAAAACGCAATTGTTTGTTTATAAATAGGTACAATTGATAGTACAAAAACGACTATTTAGTCTCAAAATTAGTTTTACATCCTCGTATTATCTTTATTAACAAAGCTCGTAGTATCTCTCGTGTTATTTTAATTTTAGGCAGATAAAAAGTTTCAACAACAAGCAACAACTTTACGTCAACGTTAGTAACAACAATGCCAGTAGCATTGTTGTGTTATCCTAGTTAAAATTGCTGGCTCCTCATTGCTTGAGTATTTTGTGTGAAGCACGATACCATCTACCTTATCATCATTAATCAACAGATGAGAACCGACTCATGACTGATGTCACGTGAGGTGTGTCACCATTACGTGGGACTCACGACACGCCTAGCGTGCCACAAGTGGTTTGTATGTGCCCCTAGTAAAACTTTTATTTGAAGGAGAAGGCAATTAGTTAAAGCTAAACGCCTTCATTGTGTGTAGTATAAAAAAGTTAAAACATTTTAAAAGGACACAAAAAAAGCAACTTCAAAAAATTGTTAGCTTGCTGCATTTTTTGCGCTCACCGTACAGCTAATTAATTCCACAGCACGTGTGCAAATAAGTATCGCGCGTGTGCTTCAGGTCAACTAATACAGCAAACGTTTAAGATTCAAATAATTGTGAAACAATTAGTTTTATTACTAATAACTATTATTATTTTATTTTTTCTTAATGTTCTCTCTGGCATATCTACAAGCTGCCATTTCAGATTTTCTTATTGAACTTCGACATAGACTCTTTTAAAAGGCTTAAAGAGGTGTAAATAAGTGTGTATTTAAAATTTTAGAATAGCAAATAACAAGTAGCGAGTTCAAACTCTCCTCGTATGCACGTCTGTTATAGTATTATTAAAATTTTATAATAACATTTAATTTAAAGCTGGCATGTTATTATGATAATCATAATTTAGTATTTCCATAAAAAAATTACAAAACGTGAACTTCTAGACTGTTGTATCTTTTGAAATTGTGCGGATTGGCAAGGCACAATCCAGCTCCACATCTGCTTAACATATATGTACGTACATATATAATACTTTTATTGCAACACTATAAAACATAAACATGAAAAAAGAAAAAAATACAAAGTTACAATTTGGCGGTCTTATCGCTTTCAAGCGATTTCTTCCAGACAACCAGTCGGATGGAGAGAGCTAATAAACTGTAAGATCAGAGGTGAAACTATGAAAACATACTAGAATAATGTGTATTTTATAAATAAAGCAAAATAATAATAAAAATGACAAATATATAACGTTAATAATGATAAACATATTATATATAAATACCATATATATAAATAAACATTCTTAAACATTATTAGTAGCCTCAGGTAGGAATGTAGCGGATATGACAGTTTTGCGGCAGGACAGGGTTTTAATCGGAAAGGTGGAACTTTTTCACGAGCTCTTTAATTAGGTAAATGGATTTCGCACGCCTGGGGGTCGACCGCCTAACTCTCTCGCTTTCGATCGCTTTGAAGGCGAGGCGAGGAGGAGGAGTCATCTTGTCATTTCGAAAGCAATATGAAAGCAATATCGATAGCTATATGCTATAGCTTTCGATATTATTCGATATTACATTTCGATATTATATTAGAAAGCGAGGCGAGGGCCTCGCCTTCAAAGCGATCGAAAGCGAGAGAGTTAGGCGGTTGGGGGGCTGATCGCAACGCAACATCAGGTAGAGTGGAGACATTTTGTCAACAATAATCTAAAAAAAAATATAACTCTTTTGCATCCAGTACTTTTAATGAATAGCCCTAGATCGCGTGCGCTACCCCAGTTTACAAGTCTAGCGTATAAGGCGCATGCCGAAGCGTATTGTTTATTGGTAAGGCGAGGTAACAAATTAATTTGCCGTCGCTACCTGAGAGCGCGCGTTGACATCCCATATTAATAGTTGGGAGACTATTTTAATGCAACCATTAAAATTCATTAAGAACGTAAGGAATTGATTTGATCGTCAAATTGTCTGGTTGTGATATTTTATATTTAACAGTTAGTAAATTGTTTGTAAGGATAATTATTGGAATTAGCTTTCGATTTTAAACTGGTTTTTATTTAAAACGAATTACTTAATTTCAACTTAAAACATACTCTGGTATCTAAAGTTACATATCTTCTTGACAACTATGTAAGTTCTTCCCAAAAACCAGTTACAGTGAAAAAGATATCTTCGATAAACAGCAACATTGATCCACAATATTATATTTATTACTTACTTATATTATTACTTACTTACTTACTTACATAATATTATTAATGAATCCTATTCTTAAATATTTATAAAACATAGTGAAGAAATTAAATGCCTACCCGACCCAGCCGTTTACTATAGTGTTGAGTTATCAATTTTGTGGTATTTCATCTGTATTCATCTGTAAGCAGTGAAAAAATTCAGTGCTTACGTCAGCATTCCCGGTAGCATAATCGTCAGTGCAGCCGCCCGGATTGCGGAAGACCCAAGTTCCTAGCTGGGTCGGGTAGGCATTTAATTTTTTCACTGTGTTTTATAAATATTTAATTCAGCTTCAGTGCAGCAATAAGCACTTAAAAATAAAAAAAGTAAAATTTAATCCTATTCTTGGCATAGCGGATTATTTGAGACATTTTTATTTTTTTGGTTTTCGTTTCCATCATGCGATCAGTCATAAACTATAAGCAGATGAGATGTCTCTTCTTGAATTTTAATATGTAGGGCGCTACTCCCAGCGGAGCCAGCCCTTTCGTTTTCAGTCAGTTATTCTGCTGACTATTTTCGTCAAAGATATCCCGCCTCTTCTTTAACCGACGAATGGTTTCTGGGAAAATTTGAGAAACTTAACTTAATGCTGGCGACTGGCTGGAGTATTGTAGTTTAAACCTTTTTTAATATGTTCTTTTATGGTTTGTTTTTTATACTTTTTTAGTGAAAATGTTTTTTGCTGTTTGCTTGAAATTATTATTAAAGCTTTCAATAATAACCACCATCGGTTTTCCATGTCATAGTTTTAGTTATACAGTCCACACGCTCGCCAACATTTAAAAAAATGCGAGTAGTGAAAAATGAACATTTATTTATACATAAATTAAAAATTATTCCAAAAAAAAAATCTGCCAAGTATATGATTCAGACTGGCGTTGTAACGACAATTTTGTGTTCTTATAGTTAGAAATGATAGCCAGTTTGTTTTAGCGATTTTTCAACTTATTGGAAGAAAGCATAGCGCTTTCTTGGTAATGAGTTAAAAACATTATTACTATAGTCGTGTTTTTTGTGTATTTATTTATTTATATTATTGGAAAAAATACACTAAAATGTGCAGTTGCAATAATACGCTTGAAATACTTATTATTGTAAAAGGACAAAGTGTTGAAAAAAATCCACGAGCGGGATTCGAACACGCACCCCATGACATGCCGAGTCAGGTGCACTACCAACTATGCTATCTAGCTATGAAATTAAACAACACTATCTACTCTTACTCTGTAAGCCAAAGGAGCCACTGTCGTTGTCATTGTCATATTCAATGTCGACAACTACATAGGTCATCAACATCCGATCTTAATATTTTTACAAATATTGTTTTTTTTTATTTTTTTTCAAATTGCAATGTGTTCGCAACAATATTTCAGTAAAATTATATGTAAATAATCATAAATACTTATTATTATTATTATCAGTCACTAATTTCCCACTGCGGTGCAAAGGCCCCCCTTCCTTTCTTCCACCTATCTTTATCCTAAACTAGTTATCCCAAATCTTCAAGTGGGAGTCTAACTCATCCCGCCGCCTCCGTCTAGGTGTTCCACGTTGTCGTTGTCCACTTGTTGGGACCCATGATATGGCAATCATTGCCCAGAATTAATAATAATTAATACATAATAATCTAAAACGGTATTACGTATATATTTTTATTGCCGGCACGGCGACTGGCCTTATCATCTACATAAAACAACCGAAAGGAATAAACACAATTTAATTGCCCGGTTTTTGCATTATAATTATACAAAAAGTATATAAATTAATACTTAAAAAACGATAAACCAATGTTTTATGCGTTATTTTTAACATGTTTACAGCAATAAAAAACTCTTGAGACATTTAGGGTGAGTTCTTTACACTTCATTATCAAAAATGACGACATTGAAAGCTTTATGAGCGCTTAAAGTTTTGCGTATCACTCGGGGATCGGTTCAAAATGGCTCCACTTAAGGGGAAGGTTATTACTCGATTAATAAAACCAAATAAATTGTACTTAATTAAAATGTTTACAAGTGGTTGATCTTTAGTGTAGGTATCATATGTCTATAATATACTATATTTTCTTTAAAATAACAAAAAGTATATTTAAAACGTTTAAGCGGTGTTACGCCTCCATTTGCAAGACAGATTCTTTATGATTTATTTTAGAATATACTTGGCCCATAAACTGGTTTCAATGAATTAAAAATTACGCTTAATAATTAGGTACATATAAAGCTACTACGCTTCATTTAAACCTGAAATAGTTCTAGATGTAAGCTTAACATGATGCAAGTGTAAAGACTTATATGGAATCTCCTTATATAATATTTTTTGTTCTGATAAAATTGATGTTTAATTTCTAATCAATGTTGTTTTATGAATAGACTAGCTGACACGGCGGACTTCGTACCGCTTTGACAGTTTCCATCATTGAATTAAATATATCAATGGTCTCCATGACAACAAAACAAACAAATCATTTTGTATTGGAAAATTAAATTGTCGTTTTTAGTTTTTTTTTTAATATAGCCTATGTTACTCAGCGCTAATGTAGCATTCTAATGGTGAGAGAATTTTTTAAATCGGTCCAGTAGTTTTTGAGTTTATTCGTTGCAAACATACATACATACATTACATACGTACATACAAAAATACAAAGGTTTCCTCTTTATAATATTAGTATAGATTACTTCAAAACTCTACTTAGCTGAGCCCACAGAGCCGATAAATAAGTCAAACTCTGTACAAAAATATTATTTCGATTATTTGGTTTACTCAAATAAATAGACAGTATATCATGATTCTAGTATTTTTTAACTAACACGGCAATAGAATCCATTCTACATCATGTTAAGTGGAAATAGAGTCTAGACGCGGACACAAGTGGTTGAAGCAGTCAGACTTCAAACAAGGGTGACACATCACTGCTGCCCTTAGTAGTGATATAGTGACTACTGTGATCCCATCACAGGACCATCACACTATTGGATTGAGAAAAAAAAAGCTTCCTGAGTTTCCCGCCAGCTCTTCTCGGTCGAAGGCTCTCCCAAAATCCAAACTGGTGGTGGATTCAGTAGATTAGTCTAAACGTTTTTTTTAGTTTTAAAATTTTTATTTGAATTTTATAATTTTGACGTTAATAAGTGCCTATAAAGACTTATGTTGAATAAATGATTTGACTTTGACTTTGACGTTGAAGGACCGTAACTTAGACAGTTAAGTTAGGATATAAATTCAGTCAATTTCATAAATCAAATACTGTATTCCGTATTGCTTATTGGGATAACTCAAACAATGTGACGGTGTATGAATATTTTGGCGAAAGCAGCAGATGTCAGGACCGTAAGTAAATTAGGTTAATATTTGTTTCTATTTTCAAAGACAGTAGTATCCCGATAGTAACGGGTAGTATTGAATTTCTAACTTACTACTAAAGTGCAAGTTACAATAGTTTTGCATGATCCTACGCCAGTAAGAACCGATACACCTCTTAACGTCGGCAAATTATATCTTGCTCGCATTTTATTGCTTAAAGTTTATGAGTGCGCAAATAAAGTGTTAAGATTAAGATAATGCCTTTATTTAGTGGCCCTCACGTTGGCAATTTGTATAAACATAGCGTTATATGAAGTCAAATGCGAAACAACTGAGGAACAACGTGTTGTCGATATCGGAATATTACTTCACCATTTAAAAACGCGATAAGAAATAATGGGTTGGAAAAAATTACAAACAGATTTGTATGATTACAATTTAAAAGGGGTTCCTTAATGGTTGTACTCATAATAATATACAAACAGGAATCCTCTTCAATTCTGTAATTTTATTCATCATCATCATCATCATCACTGTCTAAGCTAAAAGACTTCCACTGCTGCACAAAGACCTCATCCAAGGATTTCCGCAACGGCCGGTTGTGTGCTGCTCGCATAAAATTGTAATTGTATTCAAAATCAAATAATTATATTTTACATATACAGAATGAATTACTTGATTAAGTCGAAGAATTTAATAAGGGACTTTATTTTATACTTTGTGTGAACATTAAATAATCATAAAATATTATTATTAATATAAATGATCATCAAATAAAAATAATGGCGTCTCGCTCTCTTGCTGAAGAATATAAAACACCAAAGTTTACTGCTAGCACGAAAAATATGGTAGAAGTATTTTTACAAATAACTATGTTTAATTGACCAATAGTATTTTTAGAGTGATTAAAACTACCAAACTTTTTTTATCGAATCCCGGATCCCGGAAATAGTTTTACTTCTTAGTAGTCTAACATGAAATTACTTAGTAAACCAACAAAGGCTCTTTTATGCTGATCGATATAAGTTTTCTATTCAAAATAAATTTTTTTAATGCGGACGTTGAAATACTAGATTGTGTACTACGACTTTACAAAGAAGTAAAACTATTTCCGGGAACCAGGATTCGATAAAAAAAGTTGGTGGTTTTAACAACTCTTAGTCTTGTCTTGTCGTCGTGAATCAGTTAGTGGAGCCTGTTGAGCTTTCTTCTCCCAGTAGCACTTCAACCCATCAGGATCTATTGTGCAAAGTTGTTAACAGTTCTCTCAGTCGCCCTATCCATCCATAGGGAAGGCTCGTGCCCCAGCAGTGGGGACATAAAATGAGCTGATGATGATGATGATCAACAGTTACAATCAAGAACTAAAATTACCAAAAAATCCTAAATACCAAAAATTTGACATCATCAAGAAACAAATTTCAAAATGAAGCCAACGTTCAAAATTCGCCGCACCAATTAAAGCGTGTTAAAATAAAGCTACCCACGCCGTAAGAGCCGGCAATTACAATTTTCGTCATGCGGCCAGAAACAGCTAGTGCCCGCAAAAAAACGTATCGGAGACTTTCTTCAACGTTACACCACCGATGATCGCGGCCAAAGGACCGCTCCCACAATTGATTTATTAAGCGCCTTTAAGCGGTTACACGCTTATGAAATCCTGAGACGCGTCTCGGGATATCTCTTCGAAAAATTTTTGGTAGCACGAAATCAAAAGTGAAAAAAACGGGAGTAGATCCGTATAAATTATTTTACTTTAATGAGATTTGTGTACTCTTACTGACTCTTCTGACTTTAGAAAAGAAAAACACTAAATCCCGATAGGTAAATTTATTCATAAAATAAAAAATATTTCTGGTTTTTAAAGTTCAACTAAATAACAACAGTTTTTTTACAGTTTTTGACTTACTTAACTCACAAAGTAAACTCAATGGAACGTTTAGCAGTTCAGTACCGAAAGGAGATCAAGAGATCCCATGGTTGGGTCGCTCACCACCTAGATTAGCAGACCTCATTACTCGATCTGGCATCAAGCTCCCATAATGTCTCCTAGCCGGATAGAGAGCATTCATTTTCCAAGACCCACCCATATCCATGACCACACTGCTCAAAAGTGCTCAACAAAGAAGGAAGTACTCACACCCTTTGATAGATCTATGCGGGAAAAAGGTTAACTACTCGGATCGCCGACAAAAGCCTGTTGAACTTAAAACGCAATAACAAATTCAATCTCGTGTGTACCGTTCTCGTCCAAATAAGGCGGTCTGAAGATGCCCCCGCGCTATCGGTATGCAGTCGAAAGTACTAATTGAGGTGCCTGCTCCGCGCGAACCGGTGCACTGTGCTTTTTTTTCAGGTGCCTCCTCAGCTTGATTGCAATTTCTGAACTCATGACTTCTAAAACTTTTCAAGTCAATTTTCGAATTTATTTCTTTATTTGTCCTTTACTGTGGACTTACACGAAACACACACATGCAACAGACACATTTTACAATTATTAGAAATTAAACCTACAATTTATTAGTCATAACGTTTTATAACGACAGGAGTCAGGAATTAATCCGCTTCTTTGCAATTTGATATTTTGCATACAAGTGAGTCAGAAGAGCATATTATAAGTATGTTTAAAACTTTAGATATGAAGAAGAATGAAATTTTAATACACATGTGAATTAAAATTTAATTTTGTTTTGTCTTGTGCTTTTGAAACATTCGAAACTGAGTTGCCAACAGGATCGAAGAACAATATTTTTTTCATTCATTCACTCAAAAAGAATTTAGTCAATCGGCATATATAACGGAAAACAGAATTAATGAATCAAGTGCTGTGGCTTTGAAATTTTGTTTGGTACTTCGGTAGAATTGTAAAGACTAAATCTAATTATCAGCCTTTATCTGGCCATGTCTTAAGCATAGACGGAAGATCAAAATTTAAACAAAAAAGGTCAAAATTCGTTATTCAGTTTAGGCTACAAATTAGCACTTATGAATTATATTATATAAAACATATATTTTAAAATTGCCATAACTCACCACAATGCAGCCCAATGCGGTGCCTATTGTCCAGTTCATTCAAACAAAGGGGTAAGTGCTATTCTAATTTATCGATATGAAATTAAATAAAAGTAAATTCAGAAAACTATCAGAAAATGTTTTGCTTTAAGTATGATATTTAAAAGCCGTTCTCTTTACATCGCTGAAAAAGTTATTACATTATAAGGAATTTTAAAATATATTAGATAGAAACAAAAACTTACACAAGTCAGCTTACTCGTATATAAGTAGCGCCCTTGCACTACATTTACCTATAAAACTTTATTTTTGTATCCCTTGTGTATGTGTGTACATATATGAACCTTTAAATACAAGGCATAACTGTTACTAACTCTACGCTGAATTTATTTCCAACTACAAAGTAAAAAATAACACTATTGATTGCACCTCAATATGCCATTTTATTTACTACGATCGCAAAAAAATTTGTTAAAAAAATAATTTAGTCTAAAATCTTGTCGATCAATGCCAATAATTTAAATGTCAATATCAATAAAACTAAAAACATACGATTTTATAACAGAAAACCTAAAGTTAATGATCTTAATGTGCTTCTTAATAATTAACCTATAATGGAGTCAGATGAAGCAGTTTTCTTAGCCATAGTTATTGACAGACAGTGTTCATGGAAAAATTATATTAAGAAAGTATGTTCTAAAATAAATAGATTTGCTTATGCGTCGTGAACTAACGACGCCAATAAACCAAAAAACCTCTTAGATTGCTTAACATGGATACGTGGCATCGAATCTTAGATACGGCTTAATTCTAAGGGGAAACTCAACAAACTTGAATAAGGCTTTCATATCATAAAAACAATGCGTACGCGCCATGTAACGTGCAACCAATGACGGCATGTAAGCAATTATTGCTCCCCAAGTTCTAATAACTCTTCCTTCACTTTATATATTGGAGTGTTGCATTTTCGTGAAGAATCATCTCTATTTATTTATAGTTAAAGGTATAAACTCTGACAGAAATACCTATAAGTTGTTTTGGAAAGCTGTTGTTACTGAAAATGCACACGGACTTCTATATGAGAAATTAATGTAAAGTACTATTTGATAAAATATATTGTTTGTATTATTATTTTTCTTTTTCATTTTTTTATTATAACCAACTGTTTAAACTGTAAACTGAATTTTCACCTCTGTTCCACAAAGTAATACAATTATGAATTTAATAATTACTGACACGTCGCATACACCCGAAACTCGAAGAATCCCAACACATCAAAAACCACGAGCAAACCCCAAAAATGATTTACGACGCTCGCCTGCCATCCGCCATTTTACACTGGCGGTTATTAAACATGCGCATTTACGGACAAAAACGAGATGACCCTATACGAACGCGGTGCACGTAAGTGCTTTTTGAAGGGAAACTTATTAAATTTTATGAGTCCTTTCCATACTTGCCCTGCTCCAATTTTTTTGTGTGTCCGTCCATTTTCGGGATGTTGGCGTAGAGGTGCTGGATGTGGCACGTTATAAATATCTTGCAATATATGTATAAGTCGTTGTCGGACAACTAAGAAGTTTGTTCACAATTGTTCAACGTCGTTAATACGTCTTACTACAACCGTATTAAAAAAAGTGCCGCGTAATAATAATAATAATAGGGTTATCCCTATAATTTAAAAATTCCCTGTTTCTGTAATATGCAATAATATGCCTGAAGCTTTGCTTAAATCGTCACTACACCATCGAATGACCACGAGTTAAGCCAGGCCTTATTCAGCCATTTTATTTAAGCAAAGCTCCCTTCTGCCTAGCCAAGTGTCCTCCTCAGTTCCATTTGAGAAACGTAGTCCTAATTCCGACTTCCTGGATTTTAGTCTAACCTCAATTTTGGTATTATCAACTCTCTGTCTGTCTGGAGTCTAATGTTAAATATAGGTCGCTTCATGGGTAGAGTCAGTATGACCTGTATGTACTATGTATAGTCTCTTTGATGAGTGTCCGTCCACGCCTCAGCACTGTAGGTTAAATTTGGGACTACACATTGGTTCTAGAGACAGGTTTCAGGCACTGTGCAGCATTTTTAAATCGAAACATATCCTATAACTTTCAGAACTCTATCCGAGTTGTATCCTTCAAAGGTTAATGATGATGATTTTCATTAAACTTATTCAATTATTCAATAATATTTTCAAGCCGTCCAAAAAATGTACATTCTACTGACAGCATCCAAAATCAACAGCTTAATGTGGTTTACGAAGCACGATAGAAAGTAGTGAACAAACTTGTGAAATACCAACTGTATCCAGATAAGAAGCATCAGGCTCAATAAGATGTTAATCAGACATTTCTAAACATAATAAAATCTTATGATAACGAAAAACAAATTCTAGATATGCAATGTTTACCGCACAACACGATAAGCGATAGAACTCAAAGAATTTAGCATAAAAAAGCTCGCCATCATTCATAATGCAATCACATTGCTCTACAAGACATAACAAGGTACTATCAACTCCATTTACAATTATTCTCACAGTACAAATTGAAGCTTATTGCATTAGAATAAAGTAGGATACAATTCGAAAGTGTAAAACTGAATGTTGTGTCTGAAGTGCTTCCAGAAAAACTAGATCGCTGATTCGCACGGGCGGCGCAGCAGATCTTGATTCTCGTAAAATTTTATGTGTCTTGGACAAAGAGAATTTTGTTAATTAACCATTTTGCCCACAAGTTGCTTTACTCTCTTGTATAGTGATAGATAATGGTGACTTTTTATCTCGCAACTTGAATCTTAACAAGCACTGACTGTATCCAGCATTTTGGGTTGCGGTTTACGGTACACTGTTGTCAGTAACTCTCAAAAGACTGAAAGATAAATGTGCATTCGAAACTAACTGTTTCCGAGCCTTTTAAGTCTTAAGATATTGATACAGTATTCCTTATTTGGACCATTCATAAATTAAGTAAACCAATAAAGTTTCTTTCAAGTCAGAAAATGATTCATGGTATTGAAGTTGTAGCTGAAATTATTATATTTCTTGCGATTACATCCTTTGATTTATAACTGTAATAAAATGAAATTGGCGTAACACATGTGATTGGTATACTATGCATACATACTTTTTCGACACCTTTTGACATGATTTTATATTTTTTTGGATTTTTTAGTTATTAGGGAAGACCATAGTTTTGTTTTGTCACAGAAGTTTTTAGTGCATCTTCCGTATAATTTCATTTGACCGGGGATAAGAATTTATATACTAAAGCGGTTTTAGAAATCCGTGGTTGTGGTTACCACTGCTCTTAAGCCCAGAGGCCTGCCTGGTAAAAAGCGGCCACCACAGCCCAGGGACGATTGCAATACCAAAGGGCGTTGCCGAAATTGAAGCTTCACTTCTCATACTTCTATGCTGATTGCTGATGCTGATGCTAAATATAACACTGAGTCTCTTTAAACCAGTATCAGAAATGCAAAACAATGCAGCTTAACGTCAGAAAAATATATTAATATGATCACCATCCAGTCGGTTCTACCATCAAGCACTATAATCGAAGCACTAATCCTCATGAATGACGACGACGCCGACGTGCTCTTCCATTCTTAGTAAATCATCATTTACCATTAGGTTAGATTTATGCCTGTAAGGATGCGAGTGTGGAGCCTCCCTGCATTCGATGCCACACAGCTCATCTGTCAGAAACACAACAACGATTATGGACGATTTAATCGAGGCTGAACAGAGGGCTGTTGACGTGGTAGCTTTTTGAAGAATATGATGATGTCGATGTCACTGACACGAGAAGAAGAAGAAATTAGGTTAGATGAAGGCCAACTTTTGTGACTGTTTATGACGGTTCCGAATCATCCTGGCGGTACGTAAGGGGAAGAGTAGGAGTTATTATTGGGTATGCCCTTCCCCCTTGAGGGGATCGAGAAGTAAGTATCACATAAATGGTCACGCAGATGACTGCGTCTTCTCCAGCGCAGTGGTATACTTAACTTCTCCTAAGGTAATAGTCGCTCCTAAATTCTTCCTATCCATCTATAGGAAAGGCTCGTGCCCTTGCCAGTGGGGACCTAACAATGAGCTGGTGTGTGATGATGTGATTATGTGATGCCATTGCCCCTAGACGGTGATGGGGGGATGGTCCCATATAACCATTTGCGTCTGCCCTGGCGCAGTGGTATGCCTAATTTTCTCTGAAAAGCTTTTCCTTTGTTGTACAAAAACAATAAAATCCGATCGCGAGCAAATAGTTGGTTTCCCGGAACAAAATAATCTTCACCGCTGTAAAGCTCAACAAGAGCATGGAATCTGCCCATCAAGCAGTGTAGCAGAAAAAGTGTTTTTTAATTACCCCCCTTTACTCAAGAGGGACTCATTAAACGGCCCGGGGAATGTGAAACTGTGGTGCGCGCGATAAATTTGTTATTTACGAGCGTACGTGATCAGTCGTCATGTAATGTCGTCCGATTGTTTCGTGCGGCTCGGTCTTTATTGAGGACTCACATTCCGATTTGTGTGCGCCGCCATTTTCGACGTTGTTCAGCGCTAGTTAACGGAGTGAACGCATTTTTGGCGGCAAAGTGAACTCTTCTTTCTTTTTTTTTTACGTTTGCATGTATTTTTGATGGCATTGAAAACATTTTCTTTCGTTATTACTTGTAAGAATTCAATTGATACATCTGAAAGCTTATAATTTATTTACTTAAGGAATTTATTTATTTGTAATTTGTTAAAATAAAAAGAAGTATAAGGCCACTTTAGAACTAAATATTTCCAAAAGATCACGAGAATCCGTTGCTTCAAAGAGTTCTTTTAAACTACGAATAAACCAAAATAGACCAACAATTGCCTCGGTAACCACAATTAACCCTAATAAACACAATTTCAATTAATTAATTATACTTAATATTTCTCGATAAGTCATAGTCATATACCATTCTGTGGTCATAGTACACCTTCTTCATAGCGATTAGGTATTAATAGGTGGCATCGCTTACAGTGCCATAACAACGACAGGTTATGTACAAAGGTTATCTCGGGGTTTGGAGATGAGCCTACTTTCACTAACCAAGCCTTTTTGCTCGAAAGCCTTATTACACATCGGCCACACGAATTTCAACTCTATATCTTCGAAATAGAAGCTTACTAGCATTTTTATACAGTGTTGTTGTTGTATTTATTTTGTGATATACTTGTTCTATCAAATCTGAACTTTATTGCATAGCAAGAAGACCTTTGTTTGCTTCAAAATCTTGTTATGAAAATTTAATTTGCATTTCAAATATATACTTTGCTGTATGCGTTATGGAAAAAGACAATAAGATTAATAATTGTAAATCTTAATAACTGTCTGTGTATAGAATATAATTGGTGATTCGTGTTATTGCAATTATCAATTACTAATGATTATTATTTGAGTCAAGCCGACATCCTCTTATCGACTTGACCTTTGGTTGCGGTAAGTGTTCGAAAGCCGCGTTAAATTTGTTTAATGATCCATAGTCTGTGACAGTAAGATATTACTAATATTCATAGAAGTACTGAATGTACACACGCCTGCACATTCACATTCAATAGATTTTGAACTTTATGCCTTAATATTATGGTTGAAAAAGTATTGAAGAAATTTAACAGTATTTTTTTTATATTAACGGGTAAGCACAGTGCCTTAACCTGATGTTAAGTGATGATAAGGCCAACGATGGAGGCGCACTTCACCCGGGATCCTCAACTAGTGAGGCACTGGCTATCTTATCTCTAGCTGCCGGAACACAACAATGCTACAAACATTGATGTTATGTATGGCGACATATTTAGATAAGATGGTGGTAGCTAGCCAGGCGGACAAACAAGCCCTACCACCAACCAAACCGAGTACACAAACATGTACCCCCCCACTGGGAATCGAACCTGGGACCTCTGGGTCTAAACCGGTGGTCTTAGCCACTAGACCACAGAGGCGGTTGAATCATGCGACAGTATTTGATACCATTATAAAATATGTACAAGCCCCTTGATCAAAGATTCAAATTATAAGCCGTGAACACAATGAAAGTTTTGTAATAGTAGATGTTTAGAAATCACTAGAATCGAATTTTTTACTTAATAAAATTAACAATTTTTAATTATTTTTAGAATAACAGTAATTTAAAGGAGAAGGTATGTTCTGCATTGCTTTTAGACCTTAGGATCCACAAACCGCAAATTGTAGGTACCCAATTTGTAACAAGCGTAGTAAGGCTGCAGTGTTCCCCTACCATCAATATGCCTGCATCATCTCCGTCATTTAAAAAAATTGTAACCAGCCCCAAACATAATGAAATAACTAGTTTTAAAATTTATTGCAGAAATACTCTTTTAATTGTCAAAATAAATAAAGAAAGCCACACCCGACATTCTACGAAGATAATTGAAAATCCGACAGGTATCTCTTACGAAGCCTTGTCCGCTGTCTTAATTATAAGATTTACACATTTTATTTCCCACAGCAAATACCATAGGAAATAGGAAGCACGCCGTTTAGAGCGTGATTTATTTATAGTTCCATCAGACAACTATTGCGACCAATTTCAAATATCACAAATACCAAGCTGAAACGCAGAAAATATATCAACATCATTGCTACAGTTACAGTTTTCTTTCAAATAACTTTTGTGATTGACTACGTGGTGGACGAAAGTAAGCTTTATGCACTAAAGGTTATAGTCGAGAATCAATGATGCAAGATTGGAAAGATAAATCAAGATAGGTATGCTGACGGTTACAATTTAGCAATTTACTTGTCAACATGATCTAGTCCAATTATCGCTTTGGTTTATGGCAGGGGAGGAAGCGGTAGCGTTTGATAAAACATTTGATTGCAATTAAATGTTTATGTAGAAACTAAAAGTAAGTCAAATGTTTAAAGGAAAGAACTGCTAATAATGAGACATTCCACATAAGAATGAAAGTCATCGATACAGTCTAAAGAGTCACCAAACTTAACTCGTCCAGAAAATGTTAATTCAATTTTTATGTGCCTTTGTGGTCTGGGGAAAACCCTTTCTATGAGAAATGTTCTCTTAAATATGCCCATTTTAAAGGTTCTGTTTGCAAGTGGCTATGACGTATACGAAAATGAAGGCCTCCAACAAGGTGGTCCAACGTGGTAAACTATACCAGAAGACACTGTGAAATGGACGTCGTTCGTCTGAAATGATGTTGTTGGTGGTGGTAGTTATAGTGATGATGATCATATTGGTGATGTTAATGATTTTGATGATGAAAAATTACTTATTAGGAAAATAAATTTAAAATGATCATCCTTGTAACAGTTCTACGAGCCTATATCAAATATTGCTTTAAATAATTTAAACGCATTCTCTTTAATCATGGACCACCGCAAAAAATAACGTATTTACCGGAGGCCGGGCAAAGAAATTAAAATGGTGTAAACTGGCCATTTATTTACCTCTTGTTTGTTAAATTCGTAATAAATAAAAAGCTAATCCCATTGAATGTTTTGTCGGCTGTTAATTTAATGGGCGAACTAGCTAAGCTGCACTAAAATGGTATGTAAATTAAGCCTTTAGAGTGTTTCTTCATTATGTTTGTTCTTGTTGAAATTCCTTAGTCTACCTAGGTAATCATTTATTTTCAGAAGCCGTTACTAGACATGTGAATGTGTTAAGCACCTGTGTTTCGCATCACCCTAATTATACGAGTATTACTAACTATATTTCACCACCAACTAGCATTGACTAGCGTTGTGGGCTATAAATCAATTTTCTGTACTATTCTTCTTTTTCTTTCAACTGTCCATAACACTCCATCTTATGGTGACGTCTCATTTAAGGGATAACTCAACACTCAGGCCGAAAAACTCGTGATTCCTGACCGTACACCATTAAAGCCGCTGCAGTTTGTCACAAAGAGTTCTGTTTGAAACAATGCGTCCACTAAGTCCATCAATTGCCAAACCACCGATCTAATACCGTTAATAACTCTGGCTCGGCTCCACAAAGGCCAGCTACATCACCTGCCGATAGCATCCGAACACGTCCCCAGACCACATAAACATATCACCAGGCTTGTCGGCTATCGGCCAATAGCCGCGCGCATTCCGATCTTTACCCAATGGGACAGTACGCATGTTTCCTTAAGACATCGTCTATTGGAGATAGTATCGGCCGCCGGTGAATAGAGCCTTGCGCCGAGGCATTGGGATAGTTTAGATGTGAATGTTTGTTGATTCTTTAATTTATATAAAGAAAGAGAAATCACTACGAATTCAATTGACAATTAATTGCATTATATTTGAAAAGGACAACTTTAGAAAAAAAGTAACATTAATTTTTGTGGCTTTTAATTTTTTTTAATCAGTCATTGAAGTGTTCTTAGTTAAAAATAACATTTCACTAACATTACATGAAGATGTCGCATTTCGAAATGAAGAAAATAGTAAAATGTAGTTCATATGGTGTAGTGTCAGGGTTACAAGAAAAAAACATAATTAAAAAAATTTAAGCGGAAGCGACAGATTTAAGTTCTCACTTCTTCTGTCTAGAAGACAAATAATAAATAGCCCATATTACCACCTTCTTTGCTTATCGAATAAGTTCATCCCAATGGAGCGGCGACTAACAAAAGTTAAGACGATTGCTGATTGACGACTGAATGGCGACTGATGCGCAGACTCCGACGGTGCAAGCGCTCTGATCCGTGCCACTTACTATTATACTATAATATTAGTGAGGCTTAAGAGGAGACCGCTGGTGTATTCAGATTGTGTTGGAGCTTTACCCTTTTCCGCGACAACATGAGTTGAGAACGAAGCCTTTACAGGCACCGTCGTTTGCCATTTTTTAATCTGGCTTAAAAATCTAAGTTAACTTAGTATAGTTTTGAGGTACACATCTTACAAAATAACTCTTAGGTTCCCCTTTAAGGTTCCCGCTCAGTAGTTGTCCTGATTACTACCACTCAAGAGGGAGGTAGCCGAATATATAGTCATGAATATAATGTCTGCCGCCAAACAGCAGTGTTTTGCATAGTATTGAACAACCTTGCTATACACTCTAAAAGTTTATATTTAAACCCCCTAACTCTGACGGTTACAAAAAGGTTGACACCTTTAACACAACAACCTTGACATGTAGTAGTATTTAACAGTCATAGGAACAAAATAACTAAGACCTTGAGAACTTGTGATATCTATACTAATATTATAAAGAGGAAAGCTTTGTATTTTTGTAGGTATGTTTGCAACGAATAAACTCAAAAACTACTGGACCGATTTAAAAAAAAATTTCACTATTAGAATGCTACATTAGCGCTGAGTAACATAATGCTATATTACAAAAAAAAATCCGTTACGAAGTCCGCCGGGTCAGCTAGTATTTGATATTTCGACACAGTGGCATGTGCCATGATCACCGATGTAATTAACTTGCGGCTGGTTGATATTTATGAGCAAGCAGAAAGATCTGCCCTTTTTCTTTCAAACCACTGTAACTACACTATAAAACACTGTAATGTAGAGCTAGATCGACACAAGAAATCTAAAATACAGATCAACGATATCGCTAACATAATGGATTTCAATTAATCTCACACATCTCACCATTAACTAGAACACCACATCAATTAATATCACCATAAAAAGAACCTCACACGCAACCCCAACCATTTGATGAGTTTTAGAATTAATTCCTTGTAGATCTCATTCGAATTGAATCGACACTTCGCACTACTTAATTCAAACTGCCTTCCCGTCCTTAAAGTGCAAAAAGCGTCGTCGTCTGTCCATTTCTCGACAGATTGATGATCATTTCAAGTACTTCTTTCACGATTGAGGGACGATAAGTTTCGTGTGGCCGTTGGGTTTGAAGCGCCATTTTAAAATTCAAACGACGCCATTTTGTTGCGCGACTGTAAGTTCGGCATTTGAAATGGCAGCCGTTACTTTTGTATTGTTGACGCTGCTTTAATAATCGGCAGGTCTGAAATGTCTCTTGGTTAATTCAAACTATGTTTGTGTTGGAGTAATCTATAAGAAGTTGAAATCTTTGTATAAATCCAGTATTTTGTTAATATATCATTTCTGACTTTAAAATAATCAAAATCGAATCGAAAATGCAAATTATGACTTAATTAATATTAGCCGTAAGAGAGAGTACTTACTCCTGAGCAACGGTCTCCCTACAATTTTCCATACCTTTGTATGTTATTCTTATCCATTTACACTTCCCTCAGAAAATTAATTTAAATTGGAGCTTTTTCAAAAATCTTTTCAAGAGTTCAATCCTGCACAACTGAATATTACCAAGACAAAAAAATCAATACACAATAATATAGAAAAGCGTACAGCCTTTAAGAAGGTAATATACTTTTTTGAAAGTAGGTATTGAAAAAAGACAAAGTGTTAAAAAAATTCCTCATGACATGCCGGGTTAGGTGCACTACCAACTATGCTATCGTGGCTAAATCCAACTCTTTCTTTGTCTTTTTTCAATTTGGAATTTGTTCGCAACAATATTTGCGTAAAATTATATGTAAATAATCTTAAGTTTGCTTCTCAGCACAGAAGTCGAACCGGTACTAAAAACAATACATTTATATTTTAACACCGTCATAACTTTCGTGGGTCCATCTTTCGAGAAGTAATAGCTTACGACCGCGATCGTCCCGAGCCAAAAACACACAGCGCACATTAAGTAAACGGTTATAGTAATGTTATTGTTATGTTTATGAAACGATAATGCTGTATGTACATTGGCAGTTACTCGAAGATACAATGTCGTAAAATGCCAAAACCCGACATAAAGACAAGAGTAGGTACAACACTCCGAAATAAGATTTTTCTCGCACATCAATGACACAAAATAAGGAGACTGCAGAAGGTTAGCTAAGGAGCGTTTACGCCGCACACTAGCGCCGCCAATGAAAATAAAACAAATCTAGTAATGAGAGTTAAAAAATCAAATTATGCTCAACAAACTATTTGAAAGCAGTAATTTAGCATTTTTACGTCACCTAATGAACATCTGACATGTTATGGTTTAGTTAAATAAGATGTTACAGCTAAAAATGGCCACTTTTAACTATAACGCCGTATTTAACTAAACCATAACATGTCAGATATTTATTAGGTGACATAAAAATGCTAAATTACTTCATTCAAATAGTTTGTTGAGCATAACTTGATTTTCTATCTCTAATTACTAGATTTTTTTTAATGGCGGCGCTAGTGTGCCTCGTAAATGCTCTTAATATATAAGGCGCTCGAGCAATACACACATAGACAACCTCTCACGGGCACGGAATCTTGCAACAGCTCGCAACAGTCCCGAGGGCAGCTGTTTGTCCGATAATTGGAACTCCGAAAATGTTCTTCCTTACATTTTTCATCCTAACAATCATAATTCCTAACTACTCTGTTTCTTCAACTTCATAATGTCAGTAGCAATAAACATCTATTATACTCTTATTTGTTTTCCTATATTTTCTCAACATAACCGTCTTTTACACTTTTTTTCAAAGTCATATCTTTTTTATTTGAAGCGACTTAAAAATAATTTGAAGCTAAGGGGCGACGAGCGGGTTAGGTTGACATAATCACAGCGAGACAGCCAGAAGCGACTTTAGGGCGTTTCTCACATTAATACTCGTATACATCACTTTACAATGGAAATTATGTTTAGGGATAAAAGCGTCATGAAAAACAACAGTAGGAGTTTAAATATTTACATTAGTGATATTATTAATTGTAATTTTCGAAAACATGAGTGCTATGAACATCGTCTGTAGTAGGTACTATGTAAGAATAAAAACTTTAGGAAGAAAAACTTTTGGAAGAGTGATCATTCGGATTACAAATCGGTAGGAATAACAATTTCGGGTAAAACACTTTAGGTGAGCCTATATGGACCCCTAAGTGCGTTGCTAGAGCGCGTTTATGTGAAGCTTATCTTCTGCAGTTTCAATATTTTGTGCCAATGATGCAAGTCAAACTTTGCGGCTTTTGAAATTGGGCAATATTGTAATTTATGGATGTGACTTATGTTTGCGTATGCGGGTCAATCCATATCAGGGTGTAAAGAAGTCGATCGTAAAATTAAACAATATTATCTTCTACATCGATAAAAGTGGTGGTCAAGCGATGTTATTTTTTAAATTACTTGTTTAAATTTTTTGTGAATCACACACTGCTCTTAGCTTATCTTCTATGTGTGTTTTAATGTTAACTTATAGTGTTTCAAAAATATAACCATGGACTTCTTTTAATAATTTATTTTAGTTACTTTATTATATTTTTTAAGGTTTTTAGTTTTAGGTTCTTTGTTCTTTTAAATAACAATATGTCATGTTTATTTAACCATTAAAATCATAATAGTAATACCATGTTTTAACTTAAATGTTTTTCGTTTGACATACTGTTCAGATAAAATTATGTGAATATAATGTTTGTGAAGAAAACCTAACGATTTAAACGCATCCCTGTTACTACAAAACAGTGTTTAAAAGTAAACAATGGCTAAATACGTGTTTAAAATATTGTGTCTCTGTCTAAAAGTATTAGCTAAGAAGGGACAGCATCTGTTTTAAGCAGTGTTTTGTGGTAAAGCACATTGAGTCGCTCCGCGAGACTTTCAAGTAAATACTTTAACCAAATAGGCTTCCTAAACATAGTCCAATAACGTGACACCAATATTAATATTATGTTATACCCTGCAAATTTCTTTCTTTCTTTTTTTATGTGCTAATTGTTGCACTGAAGCTGAATTAATTATTTATTATTACAGTGAAAAAATTAAATGCCCACCTGACCCAGCCAGGAATCGAACCTGGGTCTTCCTTAATCCGGGCGGCTGCACTGACCATTATGCTACCGGGAATGCTGACGTAAGCACTGAATTTTGTCACTGCTTTTTCATTTTTGAGTGCTTTTTAGAAGTTGCTATAACCGTTGAATAGATGGCACTCTGCCGCTAAAATTCAGTGCTTACGTCAGCCTTCCCGGTAACATAATGGTCAGTGCCACCGCCCCGATTGCGGAAGACCCAGGTTCGATTTCTGGCTGGGTCGGGTAGGCATTTAATTTTTTCACTGTACTTTATAAATATTAATTTTTTTTTTTTTTCAATTTAGCCACATTTTTACAACCGCCATATTAACTCTAACTTCTTAAGAGTCTTGAAGCTTGAAGCCATTGAAGACCTAGTCATAAGCAAAGGATAGATAAATTGTCATCGGAAAATTGCACTCGTTGGTGACGCTACAAAAGCACAAAGATATAATTAACTAACAGTGTACTGCGATAAAATAGGTAAGAAAAATGTACTAATGAATTCGTTAAGGGCTAAAAGTTGGTTAATTAAAATAATTATTTACCTACATATTATGTTACTATTGTCACTATTGTGAAAGGTGCGAGTAGTAAAGTCGCAGGTAAATGCTTAATTATTAAATATGTAAAAATATCAGTATTAAAACTTGATACCTACATCAAATCTACTACTCTCTGTAGTAGACAAATGAGCTTATACAACAATTATTCACAATTTATCTATATACATAAACTAAGAGCAAATAAGTTTAATAAAAACAGTACACCACTATACAGATTATAATATAATTCGGCAGCCGTTCAGAACAATGTATCTCCTATAAAATGAGGCTCCTGATAATAATCTCAATTTGGTGTGAAACTCAATTTCGTAAATGTCAATAGCAGTGATTATAAAGAACAGTATTAAATGTATCCAATTTACATTATCTCATCATTTTAATTATGCGCCTTTGATAAGTCGGATTTTGTCCCGACTGGGAAAGGGCAATTCAAAATTATGAACCATATTGTAACTGAATTAATAATATACATGTTCTTGGAGAAATTGACGAGAACACAGTAGTTTGGGGTAAAGAGGTGTACACATCAAAATATTATATTCTAAAGAAAATCCTTTTCATGTATCAAAATTGAAATTAAATAATATAAAGTATGTACACAGTGTGTTATTCTAAAATGTTCTCAAGTCTAGAGACTTGTCTGTAACATAATTATTTCAACTAGTCACGAGTTTTTTTTTCAATTACTAAAATTTCTTTAAATTTACTTGGTTTAATACTGATAATAACTGCAGGGGAGCTGCCTATACGTTACTAACTTTGAGAGATTTTTGTTATTGGAAGCGGAATGTCGAAAGAAACAACGAGAAAAAAAAACAAGAATAACCCTTTGTTTTGTTTTTATCTTTATAATAATATCAATAGTAAATAACTTTTTTTACCTCTAACCAAAACACAGTATGCAGGTGTAACTTCCCAGTTAACTTTATTTATTATCAAAAATTACACAACATAACTTAGGTAAAAACTATGCTTATGTAACCATAAGCATAGTTTTATATTACTCTGCATTTCAAAATGCAGAGTAACCTCTGCATTTTAAAATAACAGGGCTAGAGTTTAATCGTTTAACTAATATGCACAATTGCACAGCACATCGGAAATTGTAAACATTTCGAGCAAATCCATTTCAGGTACAATATTTAAGCCGACAAAGTAAAATAGCCGCTCATTATATAAATCCTTAACATCGGGAACAACAAATCATTGTCCCCAGCATTATCGCGGTCCATTCAACTGCTAGCAGCCAAAGGAAACTTAAAACAATGTTCATTAAATGAATACCAAAGTAAGCAGTCCAATAATTGCAGGCTCCATTTAGACATTGCATAAAACTATTCAATAGGAACAATTTGTCGGTGCAGCTCTTAAAGCAACTTTAGAAAAGCAGACATTTCCAAAGGTCCGCTTGGATCGCTCTGATACCTCGTTAGTTATCTTGCGCTGCCACTAAATAATTGTAGCAGAATAACTCGTGGGAAACGACACGGACAAATCCGAACCTAATCCTGAAGATAAAAGGGCTCCAATTTGCAATTCTGATGAGTGTGAAGCTGTTAGCGCTGTTAATAAGATTTCTGACTTAGCAGTTGGAAATAGGATCGAATATGAAACGTGGAGCTTCATTTTTTGTACCCACGATGCTGTAATCGAAATTAAACCTTATAATGGAGATGGGGAGTTTGTAATTGAATAAACAGACGTTGTTAAGGTTTTTGAAGATATTCCGAATGGCACGGAAGCGGGAGCAATTTAACTGTCCACGGACTTTATTTACCAGTGTTGAATGATATATTTACAGACAAATGTGAAGTTCGAAACAGAAGTACTGTACAAGTGTATCAAATAATGTCTTAAGAATCAATAGGTTTCAAAGATAATATTAAGAACGTTTATGAGAAATAATTTGTGGTAAATTGACAGTTATGGTAAATAATTATAGAAGCGGATGACATAGCAAATCGTTAGTGTATAAGAGATTTAATCCACCTCACTTCACACTTAACTTGGTTTTTTTTTCGTAAAATTCGTACACACCAATAAAATATTGATAAATTGACTAGATCCTTATTTCCATGTTAAGTGTACGCGTTAAATTAAATAAATTATAATAATTATGGTACATTAATGATGTAGTACTTTTCATTACCTACCATTACCCTTTACAGATTTTTCCGTATTCAATGACACATAACAAAACAGAAAACACTTTTTTTGAGGGAATTTGTTAATTAACTCAGGCGGCATTTCAGCTCCACCTGGGTTCCTCAAGCCGTGTCAAACGAAGCACCGCCAGAGGTTTTCTAGAAGGAACAGCATCACGCACTACTGCGCGTTCCCTTGCCCTACTAGATTCTCCGAGTGGTTCAGATCGAATTGGAACGGAAAACAGAATTTAAACTCTTATTCCTTTAATTAAAAAAGAAATTACATAAATACCTAAGAACCAATCGTGTCGATCGGGACTTCTTGGCGGGAAAGTGAAGAGTCATGTCTGCGGTTTTGTTTTATTTTCTAAAATTTGTGTTATGTCGAATATTAATGTGAAATAATGGTGGATTATTAACCGTTAAGTGTTCGTGAGTGTGCATGAATGTTGGCAAATGATACAAAACAGTGCAACGTCACTTTTCAAATTCTCTCAAGAAGTCCGCCCGAGGACTTAGTAAAGCCCCACATCTTTGCTGAGATACTCGAGGGGTTGGGGGTATATCATTTCTCACTTCTCATTTCTATTATCATTCATCATCATCATACAGAAAAGAAAAATTGTTTATTTATGTATTACTTGTTACAAAAACTACTTGACACTGGCTAAATGTGCTAATCGAACAAAGCCATCAACAAAAAAAAAAAAAAACCAATCGTGTCTCTCAAGTGGCAGCGAAAACTCCCAGTAATAAATCGTAATCAATATTATAGACATTAATGATACCAATTAAATAATCATAAAAAAGACGATAGCGATCAGTTACATCCACCGTAATATATTATGGTATTGCGTGCAGTGAGCAATATTATTTATAGCATCGGACCGTATTAGCGTTTCAATAGACAAATATATATATGAGGCTAGTGAAAAGGCTGCGACGGGAGTTGATTTCAATGGCAAGAGGTTCTGTATATTCATAATTGAGTTTTCTGACCTTTGAAAACGATGAATTTGTTGTTTTTTGTCATAATGTGGCATAAATTTTTACTTTTTATTTTAAGTGTTAATTGCTAAACTTAAGCTGATTTAATTATATTCATCTGCAAAGATTAATCTGCATGCCCATCGGTTGCAATCACCTTTGGATAGATGGCACTAATGTCGCTCTAAAGCATTTCAAAAATCAAGAAGCAGTGGAAAAATTCAGCGCTTACGTCAGCCTTCCCGGTAGTATAACGGTCAGTGCAGCCGCCCGGATTGCGGAAGACCCAGGTTCGATTCCTGGCTGGGTCGGTTGGGCGTTTAATTTTATCACTGTATTTAATTTATATAAATATAATGTAGCTAATTAGTGACAAATTCTCACGCTACGATATCGATTAAGAGTTCTCCTTTTTCACATATTCAAAGTCTCTAGTAACTTGTTTTTGACAAGAAAAATTGTCGAACGGTATTTATTCAAAAAAGGAGGTTCTCAATTCGTCGAAATATTATATTTTTATGCTTCCCGATTACTCGAAGACGCTTGGATCGATTTAGAAAATTATTTTTTTGGACAACTATAACGCCTTAATCTTTTTGTGGCTTTTGACCAGAGTCAATATTAGTCATAGTCATATTCATAGATATTTATTGCATCACGTTAAATTAACATTAACAGAACTCTTACAGATAAAGGGTTCAAAACGTCAACATAAATGGAAAATAAACGCGAGTACATCTGTATTCCATATAAAATATTTTATTTCAATACTGAAGGTACCCAAGTATCTTACTGTAATGATTATTTTGAACAGCCACGTCGGATTATGAAAAAATATAGGGCTATCAATTATTATATTTAAAAGTATAAACTGAGAAACTTTATTACGATGATAGAAGCAGTAATTTATGGACAATTCAATTCCAGAATGATTAGGTTCTAAGAACTATTGGATACCTATTTATTTATAAACAAAACGTTACATATGTTTTACAAAAAGATACAGCATAAACTAATTTCAGTTTTTATTTTTATATTTTATTTTACGGGTAAGCACAGTGCCTTGATCACACCTGATGTTAAGTGATGATAAGGCCAATGATGGAAGCGCACTTCACCCGGGATCCTCAACTAGTGAGGCACTGGCTATCTTATCTCTAGCTGCCGGAACACAACAATGCTACAAACATTGATGTTATGGCGACATATTTAGATAAGGTGGTGGTAGCTAGCCAGGCGGGCAAACAAGTCCTTCCACCAACCAAACCGAGCACTCAAAGATGTACCGGAACACAACAATGCTACAAACATTGATGTTATGGCGACATATTTAAATAAGGTGGTGGTAGCTAGCCAGGCGGGCAAACAAGTCCTTCCACCAACCAAACCGAGCACTCAAAGATGTACCGGAACACAACAATGCTACAAACATTGATGTTATGGCGACATATTTAAATAAGGTGGTGGTAGCTAGCCAGGCGGGCAAACAAGTCCTTCCACCAACCAAACCGAGCACTCAAAGATGTACCTCCCGCTGGGAATCGAACCTCCCGGGTCCTCTGGGTCTAAACCGGTGGTCTTAACCACTAGACAATGAGGCGGTTTACTTTTCCGCCTTGATTCGTCATAGTACCTACACATTATTGGACTCGGCACAGTGCCTTGCAATTATTCAAATATAAATGACAATAATACTTTTAATTCTTAATATTTAAATATTTTGTTGAAGGCAGGGACTAGCGATTGAATTAAGATCGGAGTAATGTGACTCAATGAAGCGCTTCAGTGGTAACTCAACGCGTCATAAATGCTTTTTTTCTATCCCCTATCCAGACACAAATATTTTTTGAAAGAGATGTAATTTTTTGTCTCGTCTGGTTTTACAGTGTATTTGGCCTTTTAGGGGCGTTGAGAAACTAAAGGTCCCTCAAGCAATGGAACAGTCTTAGAGGTTTTCTAGAGGGGATGGCACTACGCAAGCGTATCCTGCTACATTCTCCGAGGTATTCGGTTCGGAATCCAAATACCGAATTGGTTCAGAATGTGACACAACGCGGCGCTAAACAATTTGTTTTAGTAAATGTTCAAATCATTTTTAACGCAAATTTTGTACGAACAAATTACAAAAACACAAATGTTGAAAAAAAAAAATTCCACGAGCAGGATTTGAACCTGCACCCTTCTGACATTCCGGGTCAGGTGCTCTTCCAATTGAGCTATCGTGGTTCTAACCAGTCCGCCGAAATTATTCAACACTTTTTACTTTGAAAGCCAAAGGCGCCCATTCAACTACTACTACTACAACTACCGTCACTAACATTCGATCATAATATTTTTACAAATATGTATATAAATGTTCAAATAATTTTTAACGCAAATTTTGTTCGAACAAATTACAAAAACACAAATGTTAAAAAAAAAAATTTTTTTTCAACATTTCTGTTTTTTTCAACATTTGTGTTTTTGTAATTTGTTTTAGTATATTACAATAACATAGTTCATAAGAGAAAATTTTACTAGAAAAAAAATCAACCAGTCTCAGTGAGCTCGAGTGGGAATCGAACCCACGACCTTTAGATAACCGGTTCAATGCTCTGACCGCTGAGCTACCGAGACCCCAGAAGACTCGTTGAACTCTTCTAGTATGTACTTTTATTTGTGATTTACGCTGCGAGCCAGCGGAATTACGTCACTGTGAAGTTACTTCCTTTTCGAAAGAAACACTTTTTGCAAGTATTTAACAATCGATAAAGACGTAATTCCTTATAAATATTGTACATAGTTCGTGTAAAAATGTATATAAAAAAAATCAACAAAATATGTCTTATTAGTTTAACATAATAACAGTCTGTTACAATAATTTCAATCCCTTCCAGTCAGACATTTCAAAAATCAACAAAACCATTTGCCTTTTTATTATATAAGAGTATGTAGGTACGGCCCTATCAAACAACCCTATACTTAGTACGTAATAAAATCATCACACGAATCGTCTCAAAAACTTGAAACTATGACGCCAAACAACTTATACCGGGCTACTATTTCAAATTGCCTACAAATCCTTCCAGCATTCTACATAATGACATCTCTTTTTATCACTTACCGCGAGACAAGTATGTATTCCTATAGCGACCAGTAAAAATATGATTAAGTTTTGTACGAAACCTACGTGAGGTATAAATTAAATGCCTTTTATTAGAGCGTTTTGCCGCGTAATGGGCAGTATATCTCTTTAATTGGAATAGTTCTTGTGATAACACATAGGTGATGAAGGGGACGTGAGAAAAACGCATAGTTCGAAGTGTTCCATTCATCTTCGTGTGATGTTGTGTGGTACAATTGATAAGTGAATAGCGATGAACTATAAGTAAACGCTTTTGTAGTGCCATGTATCTTCGCTTCAAGAGCTTGGACATTATTTGTAAGTAACTTTGCATAATTAAATAATAAAAACAATAAAGAAGGCTATGCTTTAGGTTTCTCTGAGTCAAGGATAGGATCAGAAATAAGGATACCCGTAAAAGAACAAAGGGATATATCACGAATAGTTACTAAGCTCAAGTGGCAGTGGGCAGGGCACATCGCTCGCAGGACTGACGGCCCGTTCTGCGATTGCTGAAGTTACACAAGTCTCGCAAAAACCGGTTACCGGATTGTCAGGCCAAAAAGGTATTTATTTATTTATTTATTTCACAACCATAATTCACAATGTATGTATGTTAATAACATAACATATATAAATAGATACACAGGATAATTATAGCCCCGTAGGGGCACAAAAATTAAGTAGAAGAGAGGAATCATCTTGAGCTCCACCTTGTTTCGAAAAACACATAAAACCGTTGGTCCCAGCTGCACTAGCAGTCGTTAACAACCACCAATCTGCACTAGGCTGTTGTAGTGGTTTACTTTGTGGTGGTATATGGCCCGTTCTCCCTATCCAACCATAGGAAAGGCTCGTACCCCAGCAGTGGTAATAGAAAAAGAGCTGGTGATGATGATGATGATGATGATGATTATATTATATCAATGCAGAACATAGACAAATAAAAGTAGCGGTGCCGTATTCTATTAAATTGCACCACACAAAAATTTAAAATAATTTGTACTCCGTCACTCGGTGTCGATGTTAAAGTTTCTTTGAAACAATACGGTGCGAGAGATCCGGGCGTGTCCACAATTAAATTGGTATTAACACCAGCGGACGAGCGATTAGCAAACGCCACAGATGGATTATAAACGACCGTTTAGCAATGGCGGTTGTAGGCAAGAAGTTTTATTGAAATATTGATTGACGGCATCCTGCAAGTGTTGACGGGTGTTCAAAGATTGTTTGTTGTTTTTATTTTTACCAGATTTTTTCGATTTGTCTAAAAGCCTAGGTGTCAAGGCAAATCACTCGGCACGATAGGCGGAGGACCAGGGTTCAATTCGAAGAAGGTTTGGGGCTAAGGCTAGATTTTTCGGTTACATTCCATTTGATTAATCCAACAACAGATAAAACATGTTTAAACATTCCATTGGTTTTCAATCTTATCTCAATCACATTAAGTTCAAAATGTGTATTTATTTATTTATTTATACAGGTAATTACAATGTTTACTTATTCTACGGATAATTACAATAAGTAAAGCCAATCACAGGTTTCTGCATTTAAAATTTCTTTTATCCTTTTGTAATGAGAAAGAAGGTCACAAAATAGAGATACAAAAAAAACGCAATAAACGGAACACTAACCAACTTCTAACGAAATAAACAAATTTTCCTAACTAGAACTTAATTAAAAACCCATTAACTACGAATTTAGCCTTGCAATGAGCGTAAGAGAGTCATTGAACGCTGCTCTTTAAATATAAAATTGGTTGTCTGTAAAGTCGGTTTACTGACGATAGTTGAACGTGACAACGTCTTAAGAAGGTGTCGGGAGGTGTTAACGACAAAAAAGTCACGTCCGCCATCTTGGATCTCGAAATAGATGTTGTATTCGAAATCGGCACCCCCGAAAACCATGGAAATGATACCCATATTAATTTTACATAAAAAAGTTGCGTCCGCCATCTTGGATCTCGAAATAAATGTTGTATTCGAAATCGGCACCCCCGAAAACCATGGAAATGATACCCATATTGATTTTATATAAAAAAGTTGCGTCCGCCATCTTGGATCTCGAAATAAATGTTGTATTCGAAATCGGCACCCCCGAAAACCATAGAAATGATACCCATATTGATTTTACATAAAAAAGTTGCGTCCGCCATCTTGGATCTCGAAATAAATGTTGTATTCGAAATCGGCACCCCCGAAAACCATGGAAATGATACCCATATTGATTTTACATAAAAAAGTTGCGTCCGCCATCTTGGATCTCGAAATAAATGTTGTATTCGAAATCGGCACCCCCGAAAACCATGGAAATGATACCCATATTGATTTTACATAAAAAAGTTGCGTCCGCCATCTTGGATGTCGAAATAAATGTTGTATTCGAAATCGGCACCCCCGAAAACCATGGAAATGATACCCATATTGATTTTACATAAAAAAGTTGCGTCCGCCATCTTGGATGTCGAAATAAATGTTGTATTCGAAATCGGCACCCCCCAAAACCATGGAAATGATACCCATATTGATTTTACATAAAAAAGTTGCGTCCGCCATCTTGGATCTCGAAATAAATGTTGTATTCGAAATCGGCACCCCCAAAACCATGGAAATGATACCCATATTAATTTTACATAAGGCATAGCGAGGTAACGCGGCATTAGCGAGCGAGGTAACGCGGCATTAGCGAGCGATATAACGCGGCATTAGCGAGCGATATAACGCGGCATTAGCGAGCGATGTAACGCGGAACTTTTTCGTGCGTGCAGCCGGCTCTATCGAATTATAAGACGTTGTCACGTCAAAAATAATACTGAATGTATAATTATATAACTATACATACATAAAAATTTATTACTTTTATACTACTTATCACACTTGATAATTTCGATAAAAAAATTTAAATTAAATTTTGACTGAAAGAATGCATCTTCCTTGCTAAAAAGAGTATTATAGGTGCGTGCAATGCACGTTAGGACAGCGTTTCTGGAGTACCTGTTTGGTGGAATGACTTGGAACGAGCAACAGAAGTGTGTGTCGAGTGCAACGTGAAGGGACACGATATGCTACTTTAGACACTAACTGCGGACACTCAACGCCATTTCCAATAATGTCAAACCATAAAGACATATCCATAACTTTATGTCTCTCCTCAACAGGAAGTAAGTAATGTCGGCGACAACCGTCGAGATATGAGTCACTGGAGCAACAGAGACGATAATTAAGATGTTTGATAAATACTTTTTGAGTATGTTCCAATCGTTTTTATATGCCTCGTATTGTGGTGTCCAGATGGGACTAGCATATTCTAAAACGCTTCTAACATATCCAAAAATACTGTTTTGAGAGTATCAGGACCGTATAACAAAACCCAAGTTCCGAAAAGCTTTATTAGCTAAAGTATCAATATGTTGATCAAAAATCATTTTACTGTCTAAGATAACGCCCAAATCTTTAACTTTATTGGTTTTTTCAATTAGAACGGTATTAAAATAATAATTGTGCTATATTTGATTTCTTTTGCGGGTAAATGATATATATTGACATTTTTGAGCATTAGCAGTAATTTTATTTTTTGTATAGTAGTCGTATAAAGAGTCCAGATCCCTCTGAAGTTTGGTACAGTCTTGTCGACATTTGATTAAACAAAATATTTTCTTATAGTCTTCATACATTAAAAACCTCACAGTATTAAAGCAACTACTAATATTAAACAAATAGGCATTATAGAAAAGGGATCCCAAGTGTGAACCTTGAGGGAACCTGTGAGTACACATACAAAGTCAGACCTAAAACCGCCAATAACCACTGCTTGGGACCGATTATGCAAATAAGATTTAACCCACACCAGAGTAAATCACCACGAATTCCCAAACTGTGCAACTTTCTCAAAAGGATGACGTGATCCACACGATCAAATGTGGTCGGCATATACATCCGTTTGACTGTGAAAGGTTTAACATTCTATTTGGACCACCTCATTTTGAACAGTCTCTAAAGTTGCGTTTATTAAAACAATTTTTAACTAAACATACTTAAAACGCCATATAGCCGATTTTTCTTTGCGAAATTCCCTCACCCACACTACAATTGAAACTGAAATTATTTTAAAAAGAACACCAATAATATGAGAAACAGTAGAACGACCGCGCTCTGCATACGAAAGTCCAATCTGATATTAATAAATTCAATGAGTGGTGCTCCTTAATCCGTAACGGAGATGCAAAAAGAAACAACAAGACGAAGGTTTACATTCAAAAGCCTTATATCGCATTTAAAGAGAATAAACTTAAACCTCCCATGTCGATATCAATAAGCCGGCCCTACTTGAGAGATCAATTTGTAAGAACCTACAGCCTGAGGGAAGTGGGCAAAGAGTAGGCAGGAAAAACGTAAGAGCTGATTATCTTCAACACATTCTACCTAAGCAACGTAATTCAAATCATCAATCATCATACAGTATCTGTGTATATTTGTTGCTTCTTCACGCTGCGACGGATGGATGGATTTGGATGAAATTCGGCATACAGATAGTTTATAACCTGGGTTAACACATAGAATAAAAAACTTTTTATCCCGATATTCGCACGGGAACGGGAATCACGCGGTTGAAACTGCGGGCAGCCACTAGTATAGCATAAAAGCAGCGCCCCCTAGTGGCTTAATTTAGAGTGTCCATATTTCTTATGATAGCCATTACTTATCATTCTGATCCTTTCATGTCCCCACTGCCTAGAGAGAACAGCCCGTAAACTACCAGGCGAACCCATTGGTGTTTGTTAACGACTGCTAATGCAAGAGTGCAGCCGGGAGCAACGGCCTTTCGTGCCTTCGGAAGCACGGAGGTGCTCGGGTTACATTTTTCGTCAACCATCTGTTGCCTAACCTTAACCACTGCGCCATCGAACTCCTCCAAAAAAATGCTATTGTATGTTTGGTAAATTTTCCATATTTCTCATGATAGCCATTACATATTATCATACGGGTCGTTCCCAGGCCTCCAAAACCCCATTGTTCTCGAAAAATCAAAGTTCATACATTGATTCCCATCGCCTCCAAAAATAAATTAAATCAAATTAAAACTGTTGTATTGATTCCCACCGCCTCCAAAATAGTACAGTTGCCATAAAAAACGTAAACGTGAAACGATAATTTCAGTTCGATCAAAGAAAAGATGAATGAAAAACAATTTAAATTTAAATCCTTTTATTACTGAGTTTCGATTGTTTTTTAAAATAAAATCAAAGAACTAGCTGTAAATATACGGTCTATAATAATAATTACAAAATACAACGTATTAATAATGAGTCGGTTAAAAGGAGTTTATTTTAATATAAAAGATGCCTAGTATAGTTACTGTTATAGTGAAATAAACTTTTTTTATATAAATCACAGGCTAAAAGGTAATTAGTTGTCTATCATAATAATTTAATCACATCACAAAAAATCAGTTTTATGTGCTAACTGAAGTAGTTAGCACATAAAGCTGATAACCCTCTCCAATAACATTCAGTAACACGTAATTAGAATGTGCTATCACTATCGCAGGTAATCAAACTTATAATTATTAATTATTTTGATGCTCATTAGATGACAATCTTAAAACTAAAATATAAAAATATAAATTCGATGTATATAAGTCATTAATCATGTAAATATTTTTTTTTGTAAATAGTTAGAATCTTTTTCGAATCCTCAACAATTAAATCGTTAAAAAATACAAATTAGTTTAGTATTGATCACATGATCATATCACAGAAAATCAACTTTATGTGCTAACTACTTCTATAACCTTCTCCAATAACATTTAGTAACTTTTTAATAACAATGTGTTATCATTATCACAGGTAATCAAACTTATAATTATTAATTATTTTGATGCTCATTAGATGACAATCTTAAAACTAAAATATAAAAATATAAATTCGATGTATATAAGTCATTAATCATGTAAATATTTTTTTTTGTAAATAGTTAGAATCTTTTTCGAATCCTCAACAATTAAATCGTTAAAAAATACAAATTAGTTTAGTATTGATCACATGATCATATCACAGAAAATCAACTTTATGTGCTAACTACTTCTATAACCTTCTCCAATAACATTTAGTAACTTTTTAATAACAATGTGTTATCATTATCACAGGTAATCAAACTTATAATTAATAATTATTTTGATGCTTATTAGATGCCAATCTTAAGAAAATCGCTTACAAATTATTTTGTACTGGTCAAGGGCTTCGGCGATGGTTATAATTTTCTGTCTATACTTATTTTCAATTATGTGTATTTTTAAATCTTTATTTATGGACTTTCGGCTTCGATTTTTTGAGGGACTATAATATTTTTCATAATACTCCGCTTGTTCACGAATAGTAAAAAGTAATTCCAGTAATCGTGGTTTGTTTTTAAGCTCACCATTAAGATTTTTATGCCAGCTTTCAACTAAATTAGTTGTGCGGTGACGCTCACCTTCACAATTCCAAATCGCGTAAGGTATACTGGCATTGTTGAGCCATGTATCAACAAAGTAGTTGTTGAATTTTGTGATCTTTTCATTTACTGGCGCTGATTCCATGATGGTTAACCATCCATCTTCTACATCAGTAACCGGTAAATGAGCCAAAGCAGCACATCTATCTACATGATCTTTGTCTTCGTTAGCAGAAATATTAAGAACTTTTGATTTTTTCTTCAATGCCTGTTTAAAATGGAAGTTACAGCCTTTCACGATGACGTCCGGTAAACACGTTCGAATAGCATTGATGGCACCTAACTCAAAATCCAGAAAAACTTTACGTGGACGCCATTCTGGCAGATTTTGTTTGACGGAGTTAAAAAAAATATCGTATGTTCTTTGCTGCTTATTAGGTAAAAGTGCAAAAAGTAGAGGTATTATATTCGTTACATGTTCATTACTACCAATATCCGCATGCATCGAGTATAATTGATAGAAAGGTGATGCACAACTTTTAAATGTGCCATCAAAAAAAAAAGTTTCTTTTTCACTTATTATTTTTCGAGATTTGCTTAACGAAAATATGAGTATGCGTTCCTCTCTGTTATAGTCCAATAATAAAAAATCCTTAAAACATGCAGGGATTTCCACATCGTTCGTGTCAGTAAACAGAGTTCTAGTAACATCAAAACTTGCATTTCTTGTTCTGTATAAACTACTTTTAACACTGCTAAAACTGGGCACATCTTGTAACAAATCAAAACCTTTATCAATGAAGATTTTCTTAGTATTTTTATAAATTTTTGTTATAGCAGTTGGAGTGTTAACGTACTCTAGGCATTCTTTTTTGAATTCTTGTGTCAGTGACGAACGCTGCGTTTGTGGTAAACAAGTATGATGATCTTCACTCAGAATTCTAGTTCCTAAAATTTTTACTTTTGCATTACAAGTTCTATTGTGCGTACATCGCCACATTTGCGAACCGTTTTTCAATTTGTGGTGAAGAAAATGTCTGTAGTGGCCTCTTAGGAGGATTTTCTTGTTATCTGAAATAATTTAATTTGCCATTTTTATACCATCTCATTTAAGGGGAGTTACAGAGCATAGCTTGTGTTTCAACTCTTCTAAAAGTTGTTACAAATTTATTTATATATTATTATTTTATTTTCAATTCCGTGAATGGGAGTACACACTAGCGACAAACATTACATTAAACCAAATAAATAGATTAATATTATTAATTTCTCATTTTCCAAATTAAATTAACAGCATCAATCTGCGCTAAATCATATTTTAACCTATCTCCATTCATCATCCTATATATAAATGAATTAAGAACTGAATAGTACTTCCACTACTAATATAAATAAATGGATCCCAAAACCAAGTGTTCTAGGAAAAAAATAATTTCAAGGAACTTATAATTCAAAAACATAATAAATAATAATACATTAAAATATCGTTTTATTGTAATGTTTGTGACTAGCAACTACTACGCATTCCGGGAGTGGATATAAATTTAATTATACCGGAATGTAAACAGAAAAAGTTCGGAGCATACCGAATCTGTGTCTGTTCAGTATTCTCAGGACTTTCACTAGGTAGGTACCTACTATTTATGACTTTGCATAGTTAAAGATATTATAAAAACTAAAGTTTACTTACTGGGACCAGTGATAAATTCCAAATTTGTTCCCGTGCTGGGTCCAGCAGTATCATCATCAATGGTTTGACACTCTTTCATTTTAACTGACACTAGCACAAATAGTAATATAATAACAATATGTACATAGAGTGCACGTTGCAAGAGAAGAGAACAAGGTCAACTGATAACAAAACATTGCAATTATGAAGGATGACCGATTCCCAACAAACAAGTTTCGTGCTGTCCCGCTCTAACTTATCCTTGTAAAAAAATACCACGCGTCGCCCGCCACCCCTAGCCTACAGACGCGTGCTTCACAACAATTCTACTAGAATCTAGCTAAATCCTCCTGCACGGGGTGTTGGATATCTACGACTGTACTTTCGTGTTTCTGGAGGCGATGGGAACTAAATAAAATATAAAATAAATAACATTTTAAATTCTTGGAGGCGGTGGGAAACATTTTTTGGAGGCCTGGGAAAAACCCTATCATACGGTTCCCGTCAACTGACCTTATCGTTCGCTAATTAAAAATGTAGGTACATTGAACGAAATGTCATAAATTAAATCGAGCGAAACCTGGCGAGATATGAAACTCATCGGCCGTCCGACATCGCATGTCGTCACGTACAGCCGTGTTTATACCAATATCGGGTTACGATTTATATCTGCGCGGGCGCATGTACGCGCTTAGGACCTGAAATTATGTTGACAGTGCCAGTTATGTTCACTTATTCTAATTTCTTTCGATGTTGCGAGCGATAGAGAGGTAACATTCAATAAATTTATAGTTTTATTTTAGGTATGTGTAATGGTTATTATAATAAATACGGTTGACTGCTACTCATTGCAATTTGCAAGACCCTAAGGACCTCTCATAGTGTAGAACTAGGTGTAATTGTTACACGATGCAACTGTGCAATAAAAGATAATTGAATTTCATCATCTCAACCAAAAAGACGTCCACTGCTGGACAAAGGCCTCCCTCAAGGATTAATCATTTTGAGGGGAATTTGCCATAATCGCCACGCTTGGCAGGCGGGTTGGCGATCGCAGTAAGGTGAAAATAATCACAGAGAGACGCTGCTGCCCATCCTCTGGAATGGTCCCATAGTCGCCTTCTACGACACCCACGGGAAGAGATGGGGTGGTGCAATTCTTTAACCCCGGCACCACACGGGGCAAATTGAATTTATTAAAAATATATGTATTTACGAGCTCGATGGCGCAGTGGTTAACGCGCCAGGTCTGCGAGTGCTGAGGTTAAGCAACTTTCGCAAAGGCCGGTCATCGGATGGGTGACCAAAAAATTATCATTTCGAGCTTATCCGTGCTTCGGAAGCCGTTGGTCCCGGCTGCATTAGCAGTTGTTAACAACCACCAATCCGTACTGGGCCCGCGTGGTGGTTTATGGCCCGTTCTCCCTATCCATTCATAGGGAAGGCTCGTGCACTAGCAGTGGGGACATAAAATGAGCTGATGATGACGATGATGATGATTTCATTTTTGCGAGTGCTTATAGCAGCACAGTGCCATCTATCCAATGGGGTTTGCAACCGATGGCTATTCATTAATTAATTCGGCTTCAGTGACTTCAGTCGACTTAAAAATAAAAAGTAAAAATAAATTTGATTTCTTTTTATGAATAAGTAAATCTACGTAAATATGATTTAGCATGTTATGACTTTTAATTTGGTTGCATGGCTATGTTTCGAGAAAATACACCTATTATCAAACATCCTGTATAGGTTTATCACTCCACAGAGAAGCTGATCTCATAGATAACACACCAAACCTGCATCGTCTTAAATCACACATTCCATAGTATCTCCATTCACATACCATCGACAAACGCGTACCTACGTAATTAAATCACCTTAACAATCCCATAATATATCAAAGCGTAATGTTGTACCGGCCGAGTGAGCTGTAAAACTTAAGAGCCCTTTTACACTTCGGTATACCATACAAACTTAAATGCTCCATTCTTTCAAACCGATAAATTAAATTTAATGAATATTTTTATCATCATCATCATCTCAGCCAAAAGACGTCCACTCCTGGACAAAGGCCTCCTCCAAGGATCTCCACAACGACCTGTTTTGAGTTGCTCACATTTAGTGGCTACCTTCACCAGATCTTTCAATCCAATCTTTCTATGCTTATGGGAAACACAGAGATGTTGACAGTTTATAGCAAAAAAAATGTTTTGACTAAAATAAAGCGATAATTCCACCGTGGAAATTTTGAAATCGCTTAAACCAGTTAAACTTACGATCTATTTTCTCTAAGCATAAAAATTTAATGCCGAACCGGACGTTTTGTAAGAAAGAAACTTGAAGGGTTCCTCGTGCCTTGTGATCGAAACACCAACGTCAGAGGGTTTCTTGAGGGAATGGCATCACGCAAGCGTGTTCCCGTCGCCTTCTAGATTTTTCCAGGAGTTTGGGTTGGATCGAGAGCAGAACTACCCAAGGTCATCTTTAAGTCCTCGACTTGGGTTGACTAGGTTGTAGAGGTAGAGAAAAGTGCCCTTTATGTCTTCGTAACCTGTTCTACGAATACGGTGTCTTGGGCCTATTCTAGTGTACATGTGTATTTATTCTGAACGTTTATTGGTTTAAAAGAATTAGATAGAGCGTTAAAGTTTGTAAGGGTCACCTAAATGTGAAAGGCTCTTTACCGGTCATTGTTGGGTTCGCGCGACAAACACTAATGTTTGGTTAGCACGGAATCTTCTAACGGTCGACGGGCGGTTTCGCCGTGCGCGCGCGCACGTGTTGAATACAAAATTCGTAATTATATTGTTGGTATATGCTAATTTGGTTAGAGATGCCACTATAGTATTATTGGTATTGTTAATGAAGCGTTCGGCGGTCGGTTAGTAGACTGGTTTTAATATCCTTCCGACCTTCCTAACACCACTATACACTAACACACGAAATAGGCACACTAGCCTAGGTTTTAGACGCCGACTTGAACGCCTCGGAGGATCTAGTAGAAAATATAAATACTTATAAAAAAAAGTTTAAAAAAATTAAACGCCTATCCGACCCAGCCAGGAATCAAGCCTGAGTCGTCCGCAATCCGGGCGGCTGCACTGACCGCTATGCTACCGGGAAGGCTGACGTAAGCGCTGAATTTTGTCACTGCTTTTTAATTCTTTTTTATACGCTTGTATAGCAGCAGAGTGCTATATGTATATCCAACGGTCATTGCAACTGATAGCCATGTAGATTCATCTTTACAGATGAAATACCACAAACCAATGAACCATCATCGGTGAATTACAGAATGTATGCTTCGGTCGGTCACTACATCTTTTTTTTCATATTTTACGGTACGGTTACGGTAGGTAAGCACGGTGCCTTTATCTCACCTGATGTTAAGTGATGATAAGGCCCATGGTGGAAGCGCACTTCACCCGGAATCCTCAACTACTGATGCACTGGCTATCTTTTCTCTAGCTGCCGGAACACAACAATATGCTACAAACATTGCTGATATGGCGAAATATTTAGATAAGATGGTGGTAGCTAGCTAGGTGGGCAAACAAACCCCACCACCAATCAAACTTAGTACACAAACATGTACTCCCCTCTGTGAATTGAACCCAGGACCTCTGGGTCTAAGACCAGTGGTTTTCACCACTAGACCATAGAAGCGGTAAGAGCTTAGGCTTCTCAACACAAATTGCGCCTGCGTGCCTTCCGAAGTGATTAGTGATTACAGTGACTAAAGTGATTATATATAGTACTAGCTGTGCCCCGCGGTTTCACCCGTGTTAATTAGCGAACAATCTATAGCCTATAGCCTTCCTCAATAAATGGATTATTCAACACAAAAATAATTTTTCAATTCGAACCAGTAGTTCCTGAGATTAGCGCGTTCAACCAAACAAACAAACTCTTCAGCTTTATAATATTAGTAAAGATTATTTTAGCATGTTTTAATTATTGCACAAAATATGAATTATCTAAAGGTTATAATAAACGATTTAAGTGTGCGATAAATATGTATATTTACATACAAAAGCTGCGGCAATGACGAAACCAGCCTAAAGGTGTTAAAATAAAAAAATATTACCTAATTAATTGTCAGTCACAGAAATCTCCACACATAATTTATACAATACATCTTTATGGCACTGTCACTATAAAACAGATTGCTAACGTTGAAAAATGAAAGACACATTTCGATTCTATTGTAAACAAGTCAACACTGATTAATAACTTATGGTAATATTGTAAATCTTAAACATATATTCTCATAATCGGCACGTTGAATTATTCATAGGCATAATTATGGTGAATTACGAAATTGACGCTTTTAAAGTGAAAAATCTCACTTTAATCAAAATTTTACCCTTGCGGTGCCAAAAATGCGTAATTGTAGGCGAATTGTGGAGATGCGCGTTAACGAGGTGCCCGTTTTGAGGTCACTTTTTTTATTGAAACTACAATCTGTCTGTCACACCGAAATCCGTGTGGTATCTACTTGAAAATTACTTTTATTGAAGGTATAGGCTCTCTGGAGAACAGACGAGGTGTTCTCTTTTAAGGATACCTTTTTTGTAACTGCAATCAGTCTGTCACACCAAAATTCATTTTAAAATAATGTTGGTATCTAATCGAAAATAACTTACCTATATTGTGGGTGTAGTCTCTCTGGAGAACGGGCGAAGTTAACTCTTTCGAGGACTCTTTTTTATTGTATTTACAATCTGTCTGTCACACCGAAATACATTTCAAAAGTGTTGGTATCAAAAATAACTTTTATTTAGGGTCATAATACTTTGCTTTGTGGAGAGGAGACTTCTGTAAAGAGGTATTCTTTTGCTTCTTCTTCTTTTCCTCATCAATTTAGAAATGTATGAAACCTGCATGGAGATCATCGCCTTTCGTACAAGATGTCCCAAGTAATACAAATCAGAATGAAATTTTATGGTGCGTCTCAACTACGCAGGCATATAAAAATGATGTGATGATGATAGGTAAATTAAGAAAATGTACTTATGATCGTTTATTTATATTGTTCTTGTAGTTGTTAGTTAAACAACTCAAAGATCGTTGTAATTTCAGGTATACTGTTATTTGGAACTAGTGTTACGCTTCGGTGTAAACGAGGAATAACATAATTAGCCCTCATTGTTGTAGGTGTGAATGTATTCAAAATATGCCGATTCTTGTTACCGCATTTTGGTATGTTCTTATTAACTCGTTTAAAAATATATATAATAACGTCACGTCACCGAAATATTATTAAAATTAATTGAGTCGGTAAATAACCGAAACAGGATTCGAACCTACGTGTTCGTTATAAGTCAAGTGTTTTGATCGATTTGCGTAATAAATTAAAACTAACAGCTAACAGCTTTATTTGAATGATGAAATAAGGTACGGGTATAACGTAATTTAAATTATTTCTTTTGTTTTATTTGATAAATTATTTCTAATGTGGTTTTGAAGTAGAAAAAAATCAATTCATAAATTAAATCTCTACGTTGTGTTGTACCAAGACCTAAATAGTTGGGTAAGTATATTTAACTTTTCCATATTATGTCATATTGTGGGAGACTGATTTAAAAAAAAATACTTTATGGCTAAGCACAATGCCTTCATCTCACCTGATATCAAGTGATAATAAGGTAGAAGCGCATTCAACCCGGAATCCTCAACAAAACTTCTAAGGCACTGGCTATCTTATCTCTAGCTGCCAGAACAACGATACTACACACATTGATGTTATGGCGACATAATAAGATAAGATGGTGTGGTAGCTAGCCAGGCGGACAAATAAGCCCTACAACCATCCAAACCGAGTACACAAACATGTGCCCCCACTGGGAATTTAACCCGGGACCTCTGGGTCTCAGACCCGTGGTTATAACCACTAGACTGCATAGGCGGTTGGCGGCGATTACCACTGGGCTATCCCTATGTTTATGTCAATGTGTATACATATTCTGGACTGCAGATCTCGACTCGGCATAGGTAATGTAGGACGCCCTCCGGCGCGATGGAGCGACCATATACAGGGTAATTTTTTTATCACCGTCCAAACCTTTTGAGATGATTCTCGTGATACAAACGAACAACTCTTACTATTGGACCAACTCCCTAACTCGAAAATAATATTTAGCTGTTCCATACAAAAACATCAATATTCATTCGAGCAAGACGTATCATCATCATCATCAGCCTATAAACGTCCCACTGCTGGTAACAGGCCTCCCACGTGAACAATAGCACGTGGGGATATTGGGCCATAACCCACCACGCTGGCCCAATGCGGGTTGGTGGGTTTTAACGACTGCCATCTTACGACAACAACCGGGACCAACGGCTTAACGTGCCTTCCGAAGCACGGAGGAGCTCGAGATGTTTTTTAATTGGTCACCCATCAGGCGACCCGGCATTGCGAAAGTTGCTTAGCGGGCAAGATCGCAAGCCGAACGCGCTAGCCGCTGCGCCATCGAGACCAAGACGTATGGAACAGCTGAATTTTATTTTCGAGTTAGGGAGTTGGTCCAATAATAAGTGTTCATCATGGGAGTCATCTCAGAAGTTTTGGACGCTGATAAAAAAGTCAAACTGTATACGCAGTGGTGGTAGTGGCTGGCAGCAGTTGGAAGAGAATAACCAAAGATCTCTTTAGTGGCATGAATGAGAAGAGCCCTTTATACAGCAAGAGGAGCTCGATGGAGCAGTGATCGACGCGACCGGTCTGCGATTGCCGAAGTTAAGCAAGTTTCGCGTAAAGGTCGGTCATAGGATGGGTGACCAAAAAATTGTCATCTCAAGCTCTTGCGTGCTTCGGAAGGCACCCATCGCTGGGGCACGAGCATTCCTTATGGCTGGATAAGGATAACGTGCCATAAACCACTACGCGAGCCCAGTGCGGAATGGTGGTTGTTAACGAATAAGTGCTTCCGATGCACGGAAGAGCTCTAGATGATAAGGTTTTGGTCACCCATCCGATGACCAGCCTTTGCGCGAAACTTGCTTAAAGCACTGTGCCATCGAGCTCTTCGGTTTATCAGTACCTTTCCCAAAAACAATATCACTAGTTAAATAAAGTGCATCGGAGCATCGAACCTGCACTTACTATAATAATCGTGTGCACGTACAAATTGTACCAATAATAAATTTCCGGAAAGCCCATGGCACGATTATAACGCGTAATTGAAAATTCGGTTATCGACATCGGTTAAGTGATTTCGTAGAAAATCTTCGGCTTGCAGGGCTACCACTCGTTCCACTTGGCCACACATTATAGCGAGTTTATTTTTGAATAACACCCATTTTTTTAATAAACTGCTGTAAAAAAAAGGATAATATTTCACATACCTAAAAATAAGTACTTTGGAAGAGCGGTGACGCCTTAATACAGATATAATTATACTTTCACAACATTGTAAATAGGTAGGTACAGTCAGTTCAAAATAATCTGAGCGTTCAAACACACCAAAAATATCTGAACATTTGACAAAAATCAACCTTATCTCAAGACGTAGAAATTCATTTTTATTTGTTGTTTGAGAACAAATAACATTGAATGAAAGTACATCTTTCACGTATTGGGCTAAGAGTGATTTTTGTCAAACGTTCTGATATTTTTGGTACGTTTGAACGCTCAGATTATTTTGAGCTGACTGTACATGGTTTGTTATTGAAATGAACATATTTTTTAAATTTTTAATTAAAATGATTGAAAATTAGATTATTAAAGTCGATATTTTGTAATTCTCATTGACGTATATATTTCTTACCACTATATTACAACTCTGTCGGTTTGCGGCGCGTAGCACGTTTTCTCTGTATATTGAACGCCATTTCCATTGTCATTTAGTAAGACTTCCGTAGCATAAATCGCAAATAACGACAAATCTGCTTGCGCGTCGTACCTAAACGCTCGTGCTTAAGCCAAGACCTTAAGTGTTGCAACCTGCAACGCACAAACTTTTTGGTCACAATTTAATAATCTGAAACACACTTTATCTGACCTGAGAAATGAACAAGCTCTCCAAATATCTTCAGTCTGGCTTTACAAATTACAATTTAACTGTTAAATTAAATTATATGTTTTACGGCGAAGTTTACACAACGCATTCACAGATCTATTAAATCTGTAGTATCAACAAAAAAAAAAGCGCGCTCAAATACAATTCGAATTTCAAAAAGGTAACGCCACACATCAGCCCGTAATCGTTCGCCGATTATTCATTCGAAATTTGAAATTGTGCTCTACTGCGGTGGTCTTGGCGCGAATGTGAGGCGTGGCCCACGGTACGAGCCCGCCGTACCGAAGTGTTGTATGAAATTTTCTAGATTAATCGCTCGTACCGGTGGTTACAGATTTGTCGATGCCCGTATTAGGAGGCTGGGGTGTAGTTTTTGTTGGTGCACTTCAAATATTTTGCGCCCGCTGCGTACGTTATATATTTATGATGGCTTATTAAGGTGAACGGTATGCGACCGATCCTTCTTCTAGCTGCTATAAAAACTTGGTGCTTTTAGTACGTAAGTATTTTATGGCAATGGCGATTTACTTATTTTTTTTAAATATACATGAATGATCGCTGTTCATCTTGTAATGTCTATATTTGAGTGAATGTTGAAAATTTGTAGTTATTTATTTATTTATTTCTATTTAAAAGGATACAGGTTGTCATTTAAATACCAAAATAGCAGTTACCTAGCTTAATTAGCGTACTTTTATCCAAAGTTTTCTTTCACCACATAGTTGTCCGAATTTAATTAATTAATTTAATTTAATTTAATCGTTCGCGTATGCATGGAGGTATGTAATGTAAACATGTACGTATCGTAAAATTTATCAACATCAGTCTAAAACAAAATTAAATGTCTTTCTGCTAAGCTCAGGCATGCATAGCACTTGGCAAGAATGAGTTACATTATAACCACCATAAAAAAAACGCTGCTGGCTCCATAAAGGTAAGTATAAATCTGCTGTAAAAAAGCAGCAGTAAAAAACAAGATGGCCACCAAACTAATAAACAACATTGTTTTGTATTTTTGCGTTGCGGCTTAAAGGGTTCAATAAAATTCAAATTCAAATTAAATGTTTTTCATTTAAAATTTACGTTTACAAGTATTTTTTGAACATCATTCAATACAACGACGGCCATAACAACGCGTGCGTACCCTACCCTTATGTTGGTACTCTTGGTGTTGCTAATGTTTTTAGAACGCGGTTATAGAACGAGATTTCAAATGAAAAAAAATTAACACTCCTTGTTTGTTACCAGGAGGCTTACCACAATCTCTTATTGCGATTTACTTTAGGATCTCAATTGAATAGAATCGCTAATTGGTCGTTGTCGTCATCGTCTTTTATTGACAGCGATTCACCTAAAAGTTGAATCGTTGACACGATTTCGTTCATTCAATTTAAATGAAATTTGGTACTATCACCACGTTCTAAACTGACACGTGGAGCTATATGACTATACAAATCCTCGTTTTCGTTTACAAGAATGGCAATAAAACTTCTATTAGTCACTCAGTAACATTATATGTGATTTTTTTTTCGCTCTTGTTGTTTTTTTTTAAACATGTTTTTTTTTTATTTAAATCTGCTGGCTTACAGCTTAGCTCAAGACCATGTTGTGATTGATCTTTATATTTTGTGTTTTATTTGTGATGGAAAGTATTTTTTTATGATATTACATTTTCCAGTATTTTGACGCTGTAGAGACGAGAAGAGACGCGGGAGAAAAGAAACGCCTTTGTTGAGTTTCTTGCCGGTTCTTATCAGTACATGGTCTCCCGCCCAAAGTAGACTTACGAGCCGATGGATGGCATAATGTCGTTCATATAGCTATTTGTAACCTAAATGGAATAAATGAGTTTGAATTTCGAATTTAGAATTAAAATAAACATACCACACAACCAAGTCCCACAGTGTGGTCACACAAAATATTGAAACCCTTTAAATCGACTCGGCCGTACAAAATGACCTGTCCAGATCAGTCCGAATTAAAAATCGAACCCATTTGTTTTATCGATGGCTCTCGGTTTTTTTTATTGGTGTATAACCTCCGTAGTGTAAATTAATGTTTCGTACACGTTGTAATGAGTTTGTTCATCTGGTTGGAGTGTTTAAGTATAAATATACGTATTTGGATGAAACAGCACGTTTTCTTGTGTCGTGACCAATGTCGATGTTATTAGTTTTGTAAATGGAATAAAAAACATAAGTGAATAGTTAAATCGATTTGATAGAATTACATAAGTATGTATATTCGTAAATACTCGTAGATATCATCTATTAAGTCCGCTCTTGTAAGGGATGTCAAACATTTAATTGGATCTGAGTCTCATTTAACTGAGTCAATAAATAAACTTTTTAGCAACTGTCAAAATGATTTTTTATTAGAAATTGTATGGAAATGATAAACTATGACGTCACTATTTTGTTCCGTCAATTCAGTGTGTATTAATAACTTTTTGGGTTTCAGAAATTCATGCTTAAAATTCAAATGAACAATAAGTCAATGTTTAAGGAACTGTTACTTGATTTCATTTATTTGTTTAATGTTCTGGAGTTAGTTGTTATCAACATCCGTATTTAGTTGCAGATACGATTAACCAACATAATAATATAATTTGCCTTTAGGTCTAGTTTCATAGTAATGCGGTTTCATAATACCCAGTAATCTCATACCCTTCCAACAAAAACAAGACTGTTGTTTGGTTGCAGTGGCAAGTAACCATCTAAATATACAACGTGTAACAAAAAGGTGTGGTCAAAATGAAAAATGGAAAGTGTATCCCATCTAGATCTTATATGTGTTGTTACTGAGACATAATTATTAACTTTAATTTGTCATGCAATTTTAACACAAATGTTGAAAAAATTTCCACGAGCAGGATTTGAACCTGCACCTGCACCCTTCTGGCATATCGGGTCAAGTGCTCTCCCAATTGAGCTATCGTGGTTCTAACCAGCCCGCCGAAATTATTCGACAGTTTTTACTTTGAAAGCCAAAGGCGCTCATTCAATGTCAACAGCTACCGTCACTAACATCCGATCATAATATTTTTACAAATATTAAAGATCAGTTAAGAAGTAAGTAAGTTGTGTTTTTGTAACTTGTTCGCAACAAAATTTGCGTTAAAAAAATTATTTGAACATTTTATGCAATTTTAAATTAAATATTTTATTAGTGAAGTCATTCGTGTCAGGCGCGCATAAGCAAGTAGCAGTAATCATAAGAACACAGAGACTACTAGGCCACTAGGGCTGTGACTTGTTTATTTTGATGTGACGTCACAATATAACTTATTTAATTAAACATTGCATAACTAGTCAAAGTTAATAATTATGTCTCAGTAGCTCTGCATACAAGATCTGGCTCGGATACACTTTGGATCTTTTCATTTTGACCACACCTTTCTGTTACACGTTGTATACTCAGAGAGACAAGTTAGTGCGAAAATCCCACGATTGACAAGCATCATCATCATCATCATCACCAGTTCATCACATTTCCCTCCACAGCTGATTTTTTTTTTTTGTTGTCCCAGGGGAAAAATATGCAAACATATTCATCTTGGTTTTTAATAAAAAAGCAAGAGTGATCTGGGGCTGACCTTTTATGGAAAGTCGACCTAGTAAACGACCCCTGGGTTGCCTTTAGCCTGGAAGGCTGTGAAGGCTATCGGACCGCCTCCTCCCAGACAGGGAGGCGTGGGGCACAACTGGGGTACAAGCCTTACCTATGGATTGGAACACTGAAGGGAGAACGGGTCATAAACCCCTACGCGGGCCCAGTACAAATTGGTGTTTGTTAACGACTCCCAATTCAGCCGGGACCAACGGTTTCACGTGCCTTTCGAAGCACAAGAGATTTCGAGCTAATACATTTTTGGCCACCCATCCAATGACCGGTCTTTGCGAAAGTTGCTTAACATTAGCAATCGCTGATCGGGGGCGTTAAACACTGCGCCATCGAGCTCCTTACTTACTGACATACCCTCTAACTAAGCATAAAATATGGGTTGTATTTAATCGATCACCAAATTAACCTAACCTAACCCACAAAAATACAAAGTTAGCACCTAAAGATACAAAGTTAGCACCTAAACTACTATTTAGATGCTAACTTACCATTTTAGGTGCTAGCCTACTATTTTTTTGTGGATCAATTTATTACTTCTCATAAAATATTACACAATAGGACTCGTTGTCACAACCAACTTACTTCAGCTATATACATTTCACTCCCGTTCCACCGACCAGCTACATCAATATTTGAAGTGATAAATCCAATCAAATGCATCTCAATCCGGTACAATAAACCAAATGGAGTACCACAATGTATCTTAAATTATGTATCCGTCACTTATTCCATTTAGGTAAATTTTAATAAGTCCACATTCATATCATAACGTTTGCATTGACCGCATCGATCAGTCTTCAACAATGGACGGTCCTTCCTCTTACGTTAATACGGAATGGTCAATTCTAGGGATGGGGTACCTAAGGATAAAGTTATCGATGTTTTTGGAATAAACAGGCTTTCCTTTTTTATGTTGGGTTACTTTCCCAATGTAAAAGTAGTTTGGTAGGTAATAGAACATTAAAAGTTAAATCTTGGAACATTTAAATGTTTAGTTTTGACACACTATGCGGATATATTTTTAAACTGTAGTACTTACCTTCTTACAATTTTAGGGTTGTTTTAATGGCGCTTTATATTTATTTAAATAGACTATACAAATTAAATTATTGCATTTAAAAAAAAAAAATGAACTGTAGATACTCCATTATTGTCAAGTAGACTTTTAATTTTGCATGAAACATTCAGATTCTTCGATCGTAATTTAGATACCTATCGTGAGCAAATATAAAAAGATGCTAATTGATGTACCTATTACCTTTTACTTTTTAATACAGCGTGCATTCGTATCCGTTGATCAGAAATCAATTAAGCGGGCAACGTATATTATTAGTCTTAGCTTTTTTATATCAACTTACATCTTAAACTTAATGTCGAAACACATCGACATTAAGTCACATCCCTAACCGTCGCACTCATTAAAAATACACACACAAATCAAGGGTCGAAAGGACCCATAACTCGAGTGGACTTATGACGTCGCCGACCAATTATACAGAAGACAATCATTCCATTAAGTGGCCGCAGCGCCCCATAAAATTGTAATACCTTAACAATTGAAAAATATTACAGAGGAAAGAAAGTTTCATCTAGTTTTTGATACCGGTTAAATTTATTTTAAGTAATGTTTAAAGGTTTAAGCAAAGGTTAAGCAAGTAACTTACATAAGGGATCTATGATTACGGTTATATTAAATGTTACTCAAATTTTGTACCGAACAAATTACAATTTGAAAATTTGACAATTTGAAAGATTTTTCAAGAGTCAAACAACCAACTTAGCCACAATAGCATAGTTGGTGGTGCACCTGACCCGGCATGTCGTGGGTTGCGGGTTCGAATCCCAGTCGTCGAATTTTTCAACACGTTATCTTTTTACAAATAAGGGATCTATTTATTAGTTTAGGTGTCAAATTGTTATTATTCATTAAAAGATAGGCTGTATGGGATAATGCTCGGGTTTTAGAGTATACCAAGTTAAAGCCAAGTTAAGTTACAAAGGCTGGTTAGAACCACGATAGCTCAATTGGAAGAGCACCTGACCCGGTATGTCAGAAAGGTGCAGGTTCAAATCCTGCTCGTTGAAATTTTTTCAACATTTGTGTTTTTGTATACCAAGTTGTCAGACGGATCCATAGCGACGTTAGTGTTTCTAAGTGGCATAAAAAGGTAAATTTGTAACAAACGTTACATCTTTTATACACGTTTATAGATGTACGTATGTTATAAATTTATGGCGAAATAAATAAATATAAATACATATCGGGATGCCTTTATCCAGCAGTGGACACCTTTTGGCTGAAATTATTGTGATGATATATCAGACAGTAAACTATAGTAAACCCGACTAAACCTAGTGCCTAGTGTGACTTTCATTTGACATTCGATCACGTGAACGAAAACGAAAATTGAATAGGTTATTTTAAAAAGGGCTTAAATCCACCTGTAGAAAATTTTTCAGGAACAATAAAAAACTGTTTATTGAAAAATTTTGTAGGGTTGTATATTTAAATAAGTAATGTAAAAGCTGTCATATCGCGTAGACGAAACCGTGAACAAACGCCGTTTTCAGAAATAATATGCGGAGGCGATAGACAAACACAACTACATTCATAATTCAGTTTGATCAAAAGGTGTGACTTGCGCCCCTTCAACATAACTGATTCAATTAGTGTGGCAATGAAGCAACGCCACCTGGCGACGTACGAGAAGAGTTAAAATTTTGCCATTCAAATTTTCGTTTTTGTAAACGTAATCGAATCAATACGAATAGTAAACAAAACTCACACTAGGTTGCAGATCCAGCGCTGCGCGAGTTTACCACAGGCGTGATCGATATAGCACATTTTCAATTTAAAATCGTTAACAATCGCTCGTGACCAATCGCGATCTCGTATTCTCGCGGTATTATGAATAAATCGGCAGTTAAGGTATCGTTCGTCATAATGCGAAGTCTTCGCCACAGATAATATCTGGCTGAACAATATAGGTTTCACGACTCGAGCATTTCTCACGCGACGCGACATTGTTACGATAGTTTTACGGATTCCGGTGGTTGGACATAACGTGTACTTTCAATGTCGTGACTATATCGAGGCTTACATGTGAATTGTTGCTAATAATATGGCCGTTAGTAACTTATGGTGTATTCTAAAGGCCTTTTTAATAAACAAAGTATAAGCTTCGAATAGTTTTCCGTGTTTCGCCTTTTTTACTTATACTTGAAATAAAGTTTGCATAAGAACTTTTGTTGGAATATCTATTTCAAGCTAACACGCGGTTCGCAAGTAAGGTCTTTGATTTATACGCGAAAAAATTGTGCCTAAGCTATCGATCTAATTGGAAAAACTTAAAATTGCATTGCGATCCGGTTGTAAAATCACTATTTAAAAGTTTTTTGAACTTACTTTAATAAAAAACATTTTTGACCTTTGCATTGCATCATTTAGACTGAAATACATTTCATAACTTACATATAGGTACTGCCCTGTGTGGTGCCGGGGATAAAGAATTGCACCACCCCACCTCTTCCCGTGGGTGTCGTAAAAGCCGACTAAAGGACCATTCCAGAGGATGGGCAGCAGCATCTCTCTGAGGTAAGGATACTCTCAACCTACTGCGATCGCCAACCCGCCTGCCAAGCATGGCGATTACGGCAAATACTCTATCCTTGGGGGAGGCCTTTGTCCAGCAGTGGACGTCTTTTGGCTGAGATGATGACGATGATGATGTAGGTACTCGTATTATTACTCGCATGCTATACCTATATATATACCTCTTATTAGCCTGTATTCTTCAACCACAGGTTGTCTACAAGAGATACGACCGCTTTACCCAATTTTACCTTTAAAACGAACTACTGTTTTCCTTATAGGTATGTAAGCAATAAAGTTTACATCTAGCTATCTAAAATACATCAACAACACAGAGGTAGAGGTACAAAATAAAGACACTGCAGAAGGTAAGCTTTCATACATAACGCGCACGCGCAACGCACACATTATACCTTCTCACGGACTCGGAATCTCGCAACAACTCGCATCAGCCCGAGCTCAGATTTTTTTTTTGGAGAGTTTGCTGATTGCCTCAGACGGCATTTTCAGCTTCACCGGACTTTTTTGGGGGCGGCGAGAAACTTAAAGGGTTCCTCAAGCCGTGTGAAACGAATCACCTTTGGAGGTTTTCTAGAGGGAACGGCATCACGCACTAGGGCGTGTCCCCGTGCCCTACTATTTCTCCTAGGGGTTCGGATCGGATCGGTCCGACCGCCAGTTGTTACGATATCGTCGCCGTAGAGCGAAATATCACTAAGTCGACATTTGGTCGAAATTGAGTTAGAAACATAATCCAATTCTCCAAATTTTTCTGCACAATTTCAACCTTGTTGACATTTCTATACGTGTCATAGTTTTTATTTTACATAAGTAGTGCAACAACGCATTAACTTTACGTTTGCACTACTCATTGGCAGTTGAAAACTAATCAATTTCGTTAAATACTTTTTCTTTATAAAGCAGCATTGTAAATCTGTAGCTAAGTCGGGTTATTAGATAAAAATATCGGTACCTATAAGAATTGAGGGTAAAAAATAACTAACTTTGTTTTTTGTCGTTATCTCAGTAATTCAACAAAATTAATTGAAAGTAATATATGTGCTTATCTGTTCTTTAAAATATGAAACCATGAAGTTAGAATTATCTGATACCAAATCTAAGTTATGATTTTAATTGTTTTATAAAATTTTGAACCGTCATAACTCAAACATGCTTAGTGACTTTTCGCTCTACGCCGACGACATACCGTGTCCGTGAGAGGTTATCTATGTGTGAGTTGCTCGAGCGCGTCATGTATGAAGATTACCTTCTGCAATCACCTTATTCTGTGGTAGAGGGTGTCCGGCACCGCCCAAAAACATTATTAACAAGTACATCACCGATTAAAGGTAATTAAATCAACATATTATCTCGCGAGATCTCCAACTGCGCGCTGTTATAAATTCGTAAAGATCTTATCGAAACCATTACGCTTTACCATTCGCACCTTGGAATTATGCCTATTAGCGATAAAACACACTGCCTTTCCCCCAATAACCGTAAAATGCCTTTTACGAGGACCCCCAAAAGGTTTCTGGTGGTACAGTAGGTGTTTTTGGGGTGTGGAAACGGTGATGTTATGCGGTGGCCTTAAGACGAGAAACTAGTAGTGAGGGTCTTGAAAACTGTAGAGGTCGTAAATGAAGGTTGTTTGTTTGTTTATCTATATATTAATACGTGAAGCAAAAACTTTGTACCCGTTTTTACGAAAATTGCACGGACGGAGGAGTATGAAATTTCGCACACTTATAGTTTATATAGAGAAGGTTATCCAAATGTTAATATTTTTTTAAATTATGCATTAAAAATACATTAAATCAACAAAAACAACATTACACACACTACCATGTATTTGACACATACGTATTGTTTGTCTTTAATGCGGCCGACATCTGTCAATGCCAATCCAAACTCACATTCTATCTTTTTTAATTTTCATTGCTTATAATAATAAAATTACGATCGAATTTCGACCACTGGGCGACCACTAGTTTAAATAAGTTTACTAGCTTTTTACATTATTTTTTAACACACGACCAAAGGACACTTCCTTTGGCCCTGTCCACAAGAAGGAGGCCTACCCAGTTATGGGTAAAGACAGCGCTGCTGCTTATGATATGTTTCACAACAAGTGAAACCAGCTAAATATATATAGGTAAACACGGCGCTTATGAGTAGAGTGCAAGGTAAGATTTAAAATAATAAATAGATTGACAAAAATAAAATATGAACAAACAACAATTAGGGCCAAATAATACATGGATTTTCTGTACCCTGTTTTATAGCATACAAGTACGAAATAGATAGGTATGCTACAAAATTGTATAGTGAAAATGCTTGCTGCATTCCTCTATAACTTTTCTCAAATCGAGTTAGCTAAAACAACGAAACACCTCTACCTTATGGTCCAATATTAAAGTTAACTGCACTCAGACCAAGGAAGCTACAACATAGTAAAGTCTAAAGTTCAACCACTTGTCTCCGGCCAGCAAAACATAAATCTAAAACCCTATAAAAACAAATTAAGGCTCAACCGCATGCCACGAAGTGACAAAGCAAGGGTCCATCAGCTGAATGCTTCTCCATAAGGCTTCGCTATACTGGGCTAGACCCTTAAATAGTTTAATGGTCCTATTACTGCGAGAAAGGCAATTATTGCCTCGCGAACAATTAGCTAGGATGCGGACGGAGGCGAACATAGCGACGCGTAGAGGCGAGCGCTGCGCTCGCTTCGGTTTTTATGTGAAAAACGCAAGGAAGATTTATTATGAGAGTGATTAATTAGATTGGTCTCGCGCTCTGGATGGGGAGAATGAGCTCGGAATAGCAATCAGGTGTGAGGTATAGCGTACAAACTTAATGGATGCTATTTATGTGGCTCCGCGATATGGGAGTATGATTAGCGGTCGCGTTTGTAGGGTTATGTGATTTGGTTGAAAAGATGGAGGGGGGAAAAGGCTTGTCGAGTTTCTTTTCGGCTCTTCTCGGTTGAAGGCTCTCCCAAAATCTAAGTCTACACAGGGCGACCTTGTGCTGAGAAGTATGTACCTGTAAGAAACTCTTTTCTCCCTTACAGCGTTAAAATAATTGGAAAATGCCTTATCATAGCAGGACACGTCCCATTACAAATAAACACACAAAATATAAAGGACAACCACAACATGTAAAAAACAAAATAAAAAATCTGACTTAACTTACATTAGGTGAAAGTTCAAATTTCCTCACTGTTATACAGTCACTACTGGTAGTGCCAGTACTCTAATAATAATAAAAATCAAAAATTGTTTAAGAAAAACAAAGTCAAACTATAGTGAATAATACTAAAAATAAGAGATAATATTCAAGAGCATATCAAATAAACAATTTGATTTTATATAAATATTTATCGTCAGCCTATAAACGTCCTACACTACTAGGTTAAGAACTTCCTACATTAATAGTAATTACAAATCAGGCTATCACACACCAAGCTGTAACTTGAGCAGAGGATCTGGGACTGTGCTCATTATATAAGGTCACTTTTTATCAACTGCAAATATTTTGACAAAACATCTAATTATATTAGAGAAATGAGGCCCTAGCATTTTTAAAAAAAGCTTTTTGGCGTTTTTCTTGAAAAATAGCTTATAAAAATTTAAGATTTTTTCATTAAAATAGTTTATATATGTAGTTGAATTTATCCTCAAAATATGTGCAGTTGATAAAATGTGACCTTATATTGAGCCAGAAGTGTATTGATTGAAAAGAATAAAAATGTACTTTTTTATGACAATATTTTATATCTAATTTCTGATACTGCTCCCATTTGCGTATAATACAAAATTTAAAACCAATAAAAAAATATTTTTAACGTAAACACCACACCGCCGACGAACCCAGATAGCTAAGGATCGTGCCCGATACCATCTGACGCGCGTCCTCCAAGATTGACGCGCAATGGCCCGCTCTAGTCGCATTGACAAGGGTGTTAAAGGCCCCCGATTGTTCTGGCTCCTCGATATAGTTTCTGCATTAGGTGTTTGCGCTAAGGTATTTCGAAAGCGCTTCTTTTTTTACAACATTGTGGCTGTGGCTGCCGGTGGAACATGGAAGTAGTTCTCTTAATGTGACAGCCGGTGGTGCTTATCTGGTTTCTGTTACGTTTTTAGTTAATATTAGAAAGCCTCTGCTCTGCAATGGAAATGGGTCATAGCATAGCATAGCATTCTTAAACTTCAAATCGGTTTGTAAGTCTCTAATCCAGGAGACTTTGTAGGTACATTAGTTTACAGACCGTTCTCCCTATCCATCCATAGGGGCTACTCATGCCCCAGAATTGGGGACGTAGAATGAACTGGTGATATAAGACAGTGAAAGAATCGATCGAATCGAGGTCATCAAACTTTAGCAGGACACGAAACTAATTCAAGAAGTGTCAAATGTATAGCAAGTAGCGCAATCACAACAGGCGTTTGTAGAATTTTAACTTGCTAGTTGGGGCAACATTGTTCTATGGCACGTGGAATCTTAGCTTTTTGTTCGCACCTCGTTTCATCTTCAACCACATTGTCGTTTATTGAGATTTAAGTGTCCTCAGCCTCTGTACAGTCACGAGCATTAACATTGGATACACCTTTGACTAGTTTTGACTCTTATTCCATTGAATTAAGAGTTATATTTATGTTTATTTACATATAATTTTACGCAAATATTGTTACGAACAAATTACAATTTGAAAAAAGACAAAGTGTTGAAAAAAATCCACGAGCGGGATTCGAACCCGCACCCCATGACATGCCGGGTCAGGTGCACTGCCAACTATGCTATCGTGGCTCAATCCAACTCGCCGATCTTTGTCTTTTTTCAAATTGTAATTTGTTCGCAACAATATTTGCGTAAAATTATTTGTAAATAATCATAAGTATAGCTTGCCTTTAACTGATCTTTCAATATTTGTAAAAATATTAAGATCGGATGTTGATGACGTAGTTGTCGACATTAAATAGGGCTCATTTGGCTTATAAAGTAAAAGTAGATAGTGTTGATTATTTGCGGCGAGTTGGATTGAGCCACGATAGCATAGTTGGCAGTGCACCTAACCCGGCATGTCATGGGGTGCGGGTTCGAATCCCGCTCGTGGAATTGTTTCAACACTTTGTCTTTTTTCAAAGAGTTAATATGTTAATGCTGTTGACTGTACACGCATTTGGAGTTGTAGGTAATGTTCATATTGTACGCTTTTTGCGTTCTGTCATTTCTTAGTAGTGATTGCTAGATAAGTTTGTTGGGAGTCAGTTATTATAAGGAAAGGAGAGGATTTAAGGTTTTTTGATTTGCTTCGCAAATACAAAGATAAATGCTAATAAAATACCATGTTTTATGCAAATAATGGTTATTATTATTATTAAATAATTGATGCTGAAGACAAAATTAATTATTTAAGTGATTTTATTATGTAAACTATTAAAATGATAAATATAACAATCCAATGATTCATAAGGTCTCGCAATGACAATATTATCCAAAAGTAATTTTCAATCAATTTAAAAAACAATTAATAGGTATTTCTAGGTCTACATTTTATTATATCATAATTTTTGTTTTAATTGACACATACACCGCAAACTGCATTATTTTATATATTTATTAGTATATGATTATTAAAAATACTGGAAAATGGAAATAAATGCGAATGGAAAAAGTTGCTGCCATTAAAAACTAGAGTAAAATACAAACCCAGCGACACAAACAACGAAGAAAAAAAACAGAATCGATTCATAGTGGCATTCTCAAAATCGAGATCTCGATTCACGAAATAAATTCGGATACGGTTAACGGATCGGAGCACATAATTTCGTACATTTAACGAACGGGACGATGTCCACCAGTTTTTTGTTTAATACCAAATTGTATTTGCGTTTCATCTTCTCAAAAAGCGAATCTACTACTTACACAATAGAGTATATTGTCTTCTTATTTACTCTGTTTTATGGTTTGCTTTTCGCTGTATTTATAGGCTTTTATGCCCTTACACAGTGCCCGATAATACTCATTGAGTGTAAATTATTTTGTTTCGGTTGAATTTTGGTATGAGTTATGCCTTTGTTTCATTAAGCTTAAATGGTGTTGTGGTTGATTTAATACCACTGGTCTGTGAATGGGTTAAGGCTATGTTGGCGTTGATAATTGTTAAATTATATGAGACAACATATTTGCCTCTTTTAGCTCCAACATATTTATATACCGCTGGCTAAGTTCCTTGGACATAGTTGCTGAATATCGCGGTCTGAAACATACTTACTTACTTACTTACTTACTTACTTACTTACTTACTTACTTACTTACTTACTTACTTACTTACTTACTCAGCTGGCTTAGCGACCCGTAGTGGATCTTGGCCTCCGACACAACAAGACGCCATTCTCTGACGATCTGAAACATAGGAGACTTAAATATACATATACCAGTGAACCATAATAATATCACAGTCTATCTAACCATAATATGGTAGACAGAAAGGTTGCAAGAATTTGTTTATTATAAAGATTTTTATTAAGTTAAGCTAGTCCTTTCGGAAGTCCTTTCCAGAAAACTAGTACACTTGTATTAGAAATTTACACAATAAGGTTTCACGTCAGCAATTTATTAATCTTGTGTTGTATTGGGCAAAGATTTGTCGCATTCAACTCTAGCATCTATTCATTACGCTACCGACATATATAAGGTCACTTTTTATCAACTGCAAATATTTTGACAAAACATCTAATTATGTATATCAGAGAAAGAAGGCCCTAGCATTTTTAAAAAAACAGGCTAGTTTTTTTTTTTACTTTTCCTGACACAAAAATTGTTATATTTTTAAGAGCGGCCTCTCAGTCGGCTCTTTTGAATGAAACTAGGGGCACGTGTAAGCGGTGAAGGCATTGCGGCCTCTCTGTTTCGGCTCCTTTGAATTGAAACTACCGAAAGTGCTTTATTTTTCTTTTTAATCGAAATGTCTTTGGCGTTTTTCTTGAAAACTAGCGTATAAAAATTTAAGGTTTTTTCATAAAAATAGTTTATATATGTTGTTGAATTTATCCTCAAAATATTTGCAGTTGATAAAATGTGACCTTATAGTATATTAGTTTAAAAATAATTATTTATTAAAGAAGCTGTAATGAATAGTTACAATGTAAGCAATCATGGATCAATATGAAGACAATATTATAGTCTAGTCTAGTATCATGTAATTTTAATAATTGCACTTTTAAAAAAACGACTTTTACTGATGTCGTCATAGGAATTCAATGTTTAATTGTATGTTGAGTTCCTGCATTCCGGATGAACTTCAGCAGTTTTTGTTCTGCTATAATGCAAAACTATTGTATGTTTTAGAATATGGTTTAACAAACACACATTTTACGAAATAAATACAATTGCGTTGCTCTGAAAAGAGATTTAGTTTGTTAACATAATAATCTAACGTAAATAATTAACATAAATGTTTATTGCCATTATTGTAAGAACATCTTACCTGAAAAGAGAAACAACATTTAAAGCTATTATTTCGCAATATTAGTTTTACTTTATTTCTTTAATATTCTATTAAAATGTCAAAACTGACAAATCAAACACTTCTTTAACTGAACTGCGCAGCAAATATATAGATTATGTAACCTTCATTTACATATATAAAAAAATAAAAACTAAACTGTCACAATAAATACTGTTGTTTTTCACAAAACCACTGAAGCGCAGCTAATGCTGACGACACTGGATAATTAGTGCAAAATATAGGCACCTAAAGTGACTTGTCATGTTGACATGCTCCACAATTGTTGCGGAAATACTTAGTACTCGTATATCGTGATGTAGTGATACTTTTGAGCATTAGGGTCATCCGTCGGCTGTCTTTTGTTTGACCGAGAACCTGGCAAAATACTACGGGAATACTAAGCCCTTTAACCATGTATGAGGAAGGATAAAGAGAAATATAGACTTTAGAATTATTTTGATAAGGTTCTGTACAGACTTTCAAAATTTGATTTAAAAAAAATATATAGTTTCGCTTTTTAATACCTAATTCATCTTAAAGAACTTGAAGACAAACGATTTGCCTTCAGTTGGGACTCGATCCGACGTTCTTTTGCAATCCGGGAGAATTTTTACAGTCTACAATATAGCTATTTTGTATTATAAATACACTGGGAATTCAAAATAACAATTAAAAATTAAAAAAAGATAGAGAGTTTCAACTCAATATTCATACTCATCTCAATATTAATACTCAATACTGTGGTGATAAAATACAGAGCTCGATGGTGCAGTGGTTAACGCACCCGGTCTGCGAGTGCTGAAGTTAAGCAACTTTTGCAAAGGCCGGTCACCGGATGGGTGACCAAAAATTTATCATCTCGAGCTCCTCCGTGCTTCGGAAGGCACGTCAAACCATTGGTCCCGGTTGCATTAGCAGTCGTTAACAACCACTAATCCGCACTGGGCCCGCGTGGTGGTTTATGGCCCGTTCTCTCTATCCATCCATAGGGAAGGCTTGTGAAGTGGTGACATAAAATGAGCTGATGATGAAAATTATATAAAAAGCAGTGGTTAGATACTATAATAACATAGTTATTATAATTACGGTACAGTAAGTGTAGTTTTTGTTGATTAAGCTTTCGAGAAAACGACCCAGATGTAAATATATGCAATGCAATATAATATGCAATAAACTAATGAATATGGGTACACATAAATAGTACGTACAAAAAAAACTGTTCTGTGCTTCGAAAGGCACGTAAAGCCCTTGGCCCGGGCTGCAGTAGCAGTCGATAACTCCCACTAGTCCGCAACGGGCCCGCGTGGTGGTTTACGGCCCGTTCTTCCTATCCATCCATAGGGAAGGCTCGTGCCCCAGCAGTAGGGACGTATATAAGCTGGTGACGATGAGACATAAACTTGTCGATTAAGACGTGTCTCTCAAATAATGAACACTTTTCAAAATCTTATTTGTAAAACAATGATATTTATTTTGCAATAACAATAAAAATACTGTCAAGATAAAGATCATGTCATGTCTGATGTTTTAGGTAGATAATAATGTGTTAAGAATGATACATACCAAGACATGTCCAATTTAATTAAAAATACATGGATAGATGTCACATTTGTGACTGCAGCCTTCATAATTAACTTACAGCTCGACGTCACCTCGTAAAGTTAATCGATATCAGATCGATTTCCGAATCTCGATTTAAATATGATCGGCGGGTTTCCTTAGTTGGTGAATGGACACATCCCGATTGCTTAATGTGATAAGTTTATACTTTTCTCTGCACGCCTGTAGTTAAGAATTGAATTTTGAGAAACATGACTCATATTTAGATGAAATCGATAACCTATAATGTATTAAATATTGTATAATCTGAAAATAAATGTAGAAAAGAATTATAAAATATAATAATAAAATATAAATCGTTAACCAAAACATTAAACCTTATTACGATAACGTAATACATATAAGATGGAAAAAAATAAACAAAAGTAAATAAGTATAATTAGATTAATTAATAGGTTAACTACCTAGTATTGGTTTATTCTTCAATTCACTAATACCTGTATATGTTTTTTTATATATTTTACGGATAAGCACAGTGCCTTGATCTCACCTGATGTTAAGCGATGATAAGGCCAAATGGTGGAAGCGAACTTTACCCGGAATCCTTAACTAATGAGGCACTAGCTATCTTATGTCTAGCTGCCGGAACACAACAATAATACAAACATTGGTGCTATAATAATAATAATTAAATTCATTTATTCAGATAAGTGCACATCCAATTCAATCCATTATAATAATATTTGACAAAACACAGAAACACATAATTAAAATCAAAATTTACAATATAATATTCATAATTCAGGCAAGCGGGACATAAAAGAAAACATTTTTTTTTTCTTATCTCCCGCCGGAGGAATAATAATTGTGAGGCACTGGTGCATGCAAAGACATCCATGCTAGCTATGGCCATCCAGCTATGGTGACATATTTAGATAAGATGGTGGTGGCTAGCCAGGCGGACAGACAAGCCCTACCACCAACAAAACCGAGTACACAATCATGTACCCCCTGTATCTAAACCGGTGGTCCTAACCACCACAGAGGAGGTAAAAAATATATATAATACTAGCTGACCGGCGGACTTCGTACCGCTTAAACAGTTTCCATGACAACAAAACAAACAAAACGTTGACATTTTCCATGACAACAAAACAAACAAATCATTCGTCCGCTTAAGAACTCCCGTATCCCATGATGGACCCCTATAGCAGCGCCACCTACCGGGTACAATTGTAAATCTAAATCATTTTCGAATCCACTTGAACACACACAGACAATTGTATCCAAATTGGATCTACATCTAAAAGGAGTTCGATATTCACACACACGTACAGATGATTTATTTAAATAAATATTTAGGTGTTTTCATTTCTGCATAAGAGTTCATTTATTTCAATCCACCAAAGTATATTTTAGGTTTGATCCTATAAAAGAAATATTCATTCAATTGAACTTCCACATTGGTAACCCAAAAACCTTCACATAACTGTAAAAACAATGGCACCGTCCAATTTCCTTTGCAATCAATAAAATCGTACATAATAATTTCATCAATCTACCACCTGTGTACCAACTTATCAGCAAGCTTTTTTAGAAGGTGCTACTTCATTTCTTCTAGCAAATAAGGTTCCATTTCGCTTGAAACTTTTGATTTCCGTACGTTTGTGTGGCGTTCAATTCTTTTCCGACTCCTCAATAACTTTGTGCAGTCGTACAATCCGCGCTCGTAAATTTCCCCCGATGACAGCTGTCATTAGTGGCGGCCATTACAGCGTCCGATATCGAGTTGATTTCACTTAACTCCCTTATAATTTTGATGCGATTCCAGTACGTGACTCTGACACCTTATGTATGGTGGGCGTAGGTTGCAGCTCTGTATATATGATGATTTTATATTGAAGTCTGAAGTTGGGTACGTTTTACGAGGGTGGTTGCTATTGAGATCGGTTAACGCAATAGGTAATTAAAAAAAATATCCTATTGAAAGAAATAAACTAAAACTAGATGTATTTACCACTTAATTCATTTAATAGTTCAGTATAAATTACTTTTTATAAGTAACTATATAGTTGAGGCAGCTATGGCTGATATAATAAAAAAAAGTACATATATAGTATCTACCTACATCTATATACAAATAAATAAAAAAGATTTTGATGTCATACAGATAGATACATGTTTTACATTTAATGAAAATTTTAAGAATCATCTGTTTCATTGTATCCTATTTCTGTCTTTCTGGCATAACCATTTTAACACCAACATTAATGTTTTTGTTAAAAAATACTTATTATGAAAAACTTAAACCATAAAGTACGAAAATATAGCTCCAGATGCAAACAATAAAGTTTAATCTAAATAAGCAAGATATGGCATTTTAGGAGGTAAGGTAATATAACACACCCTGTATGTGCCAAAGTATGGGGGCAGGTACCTAATTGAAATTAAAGAGTACCACCGTACCCGCCAATACTGTAATGAGCCGAAACACTCGGTTGAATAACACGTCATAATTTTGCCTGAATTACTACGATACAGATTTCGATGCGAAGCGAAGTAAAGAAAGGGTGATTCGGTGTGTTCACATTGTGTCTTATGAGTTGCACCATTTTGGAAGCTGTTGCAAAATGAGAAATGCTTTTTTGACATAAACATTAACCCCCTTATACATAAAAACTATTAAAGCATTATTTAGTTAAATATTGTTTTGTCAACGTCACACAAACGTCATTTTGAATATGAGAAAAAGAGACAAAACAATGATTAACTAAATTATGCTTAAATATTTTTTATGAATATGGGGGTTAGTATCAAAAAGTAGCAAGCAGAAGCGTAGTAAGTACTCGAATTTAGATAAAAGCTTTTTTACTTTGTGAATTGTGTTGACATTGTGCCTTTTGAGTTGCACCATTTTGGAAGCTGTTAATAGTTGCAAAATGAGAGCGGCTTTTTTGACATAAATATTTTGTATCAAGAAGTAACAAGCGGAAATGTAGTAAGTAGCTAGTCTAATTAAAGCTAAGTTAGATAAAAATGTATATTATTTTAACCTGTAATTTAAATAATTGCAAAATTTATTTTCAAACGTATGAGTACAGTCGTCTACACATAAACTAGAAATATGCTATTAAATACAAAACCTATGTAAATACAACAATTACTTAAAAGAAAACACTACATGCAATATTGAACTACATAAATTAAAAAGGAACGAATCACTTACACCAGTGGGAACGCATCAAACAGATCGTCACCCGTAGGACGGTCATCAAGGCTCATTAAGGTTAATAACAAATTTTGAGCGAATATCGATTTAAATGTATCGATGAAAGTTTCCGATTTCGACCGATTATATTGTATCTTTGCGGCGGTATCGTGTGTAGCACGACATTTAGTTAATCATGCATATAAATAACCTGAAATGGGAATGCCGTTTCGATTGCAATCTTCATATTTTCTACTGTCTTAATTTTCTTTTTGCTTAAAATTTTTTCTGTAAATATTAAAATAAAATCATTTTTTATTCTTCTTCCATATTACACCGTATATTTAGCAATTTATGATACCGCGCGTTGTCTCTGCAAGTTGTTCTGTTTTCTTGCTTTATAAACATGTATTTTTAAGAGGATCCCTTGTCTGACACCTCCGGCACTTTAGTAAAGAGCTACTTGATTGTTTTTCTTACGGCAAACTTTTTTTATAGATGAATACAAACTTTTTACTGACCTCAAGATAACGAGTGAATTGCAATGATATTGATAATGGTAAATTGGTTGTAGGTTTGAATACAAAACAAGCGCAAAGAATTTTTCGAAGTTTTTCGTACGAACTTCTAACACAAGCACACATTGGGTACAAACTAGGTACACATATTTTTATTTCAGTGATTTTCAGTGATTTTAGTTAATTTTTAATTTCATTGACAAATTATTTAAAAGAAAAACGAATAAGCCAGCTAGTGTTTGTAATTTGGCATTTTTGTGACGATTTTTTTTTCTTTTTATATCTTACGATCTTCTTTTTTATTTTATTTTTTTTTTATTGATGTTATGGCGACATAATTATTTAGATAAGATGGTGGTAGCTAGCCAGGCGGACCAACAAGTCTTACCACCAACCAAACCGAGTACACAAACATGTACCCCTGGGAATCGAACCCGGGACCTCTAGGTTTAAGCCGGTGGTATTAACCACTAGACCACAGAGGTGGTCAAAAACTAAATCTAAAAATGGGATTTTGTAACTCCTTCTTCGATGACTATTGAGGCCAAAGGGACAAAATTGCGTTCATTTGTATGGGACATTTTCGGGCGTTAGTAGCCTTTCTTCTTATCTTTAACTCAGGGCACATCTAACCGCCCACCCCGTTATTTTCATACAAACAGGATCACTTTGCAACTCTTTACATAAAAATGTCAATATATTTCTGCAAAGATCTGTATGCTAATGTTTGAGTTAAGCGTTCGACTGTCCAATTAGCACTTTGAACAGTTATAAAAATTTCTTCCCGTTTCCAAACCTTCATTTAAGCAAAGCTTTATAAAGTACCTCTACTTTATTGCCATATCACATTATATGGAATGTGATGAAGCATTCATTGTTCTGCCTCTATGGACAAATGCAATGGTTTCGGTACTCTTTCAAAATGCTAATTGGACAGTCGAACGCTTAACCTAAATATTAGCATACAGATATTTGCAGAAATGTATTGACATTTTTGTGTATAAAGTCGTATAAAGTGAGCATGTTTGTATGAAAATAACGGGGTGGGCGGTTAGATGTGCCCCTGAGTGTACATATAATTCTTCTGTACGTGTGTTTATCACATAACTCCTCATAAACGGCTGGAGCGATTTTGATGAAATTTTGTGTGTATATTTCAATGGGTTCTTGGATGGTTTGAAAACACAAATGGACCCGGTAAGTTGCACTGCAATAGGGGATCCTCATGGGATACGGGTGTTCTCAAGCTGACGAAGTCGCGAGCGGGCCAGTATAATATAATTTGCAAATAATTAATTTTGTACACAAACTAGCACATCTTAACTAACCTTTTTGGTTAATTATTTTAAACTCACCAGTATACCAGTTACAAGATCACTTTGATATCGCACCTCACATTGAAGCACTGCTTTCGCTATCTCCATCTGACAACGTAACTTTGTAATTAACACTGACTTTATGGTCTGTAATTAATGCCTTCCGTTTCATCTGTCGTAAATCAATGTTATGCACTTCTCAATTTGGTAGTGTGGTGAAATTGTGTGTTGGACGAATTGCAGGGTTCATTACGAAGAAAATGTAGTTAATTGAATTTTATTGATACTTATAGTATAGAAAAGTGTTGATTAGTTTTTATACGAGCGAGATTTGAAACAACGCCGCTAGTATCCTGGATAAACCATTACAAGGTTTCAGAATGGAGACATTCAGCTATTTTTAAATATTCTGTGTCTGCTTTTGACTGAACTATTTTGCCTAAATATCAGAATCTGCTGAGATAAGATTGTGAACGTTAAAATTTTAAATTTATTTAACGACTATGTTTTAAACATATTTTCTTTCAATAAAATCTTTATTATGTTATAAAAGACGCGATTTAAAAAACAAAGTCTCTAAATAGCTTTAGTGTCGGGCTCTGGCCCATACTTTCTATGTCCTCAATATCTATGTATGTATATAGCGCTTCTACATAGCAATGCTACAAATGAATACCACGCTGAGCGACGACGACAACAACCCTTTTGAGATGCTGCGGCACACACATATTTTTGTATTTTTTGATAGTTTACTGTGTCATGAAATTATGTTTGTTTTTAGTGTAATTATTGTTATTTTATGATTGTATAGTGTGTGTGTGTGTCTATCTATTTATTTGCATAGAGACTTTATTGAGATCCGCAGGAAAGGTCTACAGCCTGAGTGCTAAGTACGAATTTTATTAATTATTCGACACCTGGTCACGGTAACTTACTACAATTAAAAATTTTTAGTTATATTATAACATAATGAAAAATGAAAATTACTTGTATTGTTATTATAGCGAGACTATGAGTCTTTAATACCAAATTACCTTACTAATGCGTCGCCTCACGTACACATAGTGTTTGTTTGGCCGACAAACCTTTGGGTAATTTTACAGGAGCAATGTTTTTTTTCGATGAGCTCGATGGCGCAGTGGTTAACGCACCCGGTCTGCGAGTGCTGAGGTTAAGCAACTTTCGCAAAGGCCGGTCATCGGATGGGTGACCAAAAATGTATTATCTCGAGTTCCTCCTTACTTCGGAAGGCACGTAAACCCGTTGGTCCCGGCTGCATTAGCAGTCGTTAACAACCGCCAACCCGCACTGGGCCCGGCCCATAGGGAAGGCTCGTGCCCCAGCAGAGGGGGCATAAAATGAGCAGATGATAATGATGATGAATGTTTTTTTGTTTTTCTATGTTATGACTCAAACAAAGCAGTAATGTTGTAGTAGTTTCCAAAAATATGGTAAACAGTAAAGTGTGACGTCATGAGCGAGCGGGCCTGTGATTGGTATACTACGCGCTGAGAATTTCGGTATTGGATGTCAGTTAGTTTGTGGTGGTAATCCATACAAGCTCGAAGAGTAAAATTCAAACAGTGGATATTGTTTTTTTATTTCGTCTGTTGCTCGTTTATTTGCTATAGTTACAAGAGTTATTCTTGATTTAGTCCGTGTAGAATTTGATTCTTAACCATACTACATGTAAAGGTCATTTTTGCCTAAATTGGTCTGTTGAGCAAACAAACTCTGAGGCGAATTGTAAAGTTATCAGCACTTGGGACCGTTCCCATTACCATGTCGACTTATAGGAAATTTAACTATACTATCACTTACTAACTACGTCAGCCATATGATCGACTTACACAATGTCTTTTTAAATGCATACCGCAAATCTATTTGGAAGCATCTTCCTAGCCCTGATGTTTCTGTTGTCCCTTTTAATAACTGACTTCCAAGTTTTTTTTTTATATCTCAATTAATGTCTGTTTTATGTGTATGTTTGTTTATATTTCTGGTTCAAATTTGTGTTTAATTGTCTTTATTTCTAAGCATGCTTTGTTTACCTGTAATTAGTTGTTACACTTAGCTTAATTAACCTGTTAGTAGTATTGATGTAAATAACTGTCGGTAGACCTATTTAAATAAATAAACTAAAAAATAAGTACCAACTAAAACATTAGATTTATTTTTTTTATGATTCACAAAAAGTCACAGATTTTTACCAATAGTATTAATTATAATTCTTATGGTTAAACCTTCTTACCACCCAACTAGCTTTGACCACGAAAGTTTATCTCAAGCTACTAATTTATACTAACAAATGTGAATAAAAAAATCATCATTATAAAAGACCAACCTTAGATTCAATTAAAAAGGATGATGAATGACATTAAAAAAAAACACTTGTAAAAACTGTGGCTTCCGTAATGCTCTACTTAATGATTAATGATATTCGAATGCCCAAATTAATGATAAATGATTACGAAATGATTGTAATTACGAGGAACTGGGTGTTCACATTGCGCGATTTTAAAATATTGTTATTAAATTATGCGTATTAAATAATGAATCTTTTATAATATTAACTCGAAGTAGTGCGGAAACCATGTATTAACTTTAACCTTTTTTATATTTTTAATTCTAATAATGTTTTGTAATGTTATATAAAAACTTGACCTTTCCATTTCAAATTTGTTATGAGTTGTTAATCTCAAAATTATGGAAGCGTCACTTTGTATTGTGTATCAATAATGATTATCTTTCAAATATATTAAACGACACAGTCATCTCGTAATATTCTTATTTATATTTCCTTAAACACTACAATTTGTAACATCTATACTTTAATATTATAAAGCTGAAGAGTTTGTTTGTTTGTTTGGTTAAACGTGCTAATCTCAGGAACTACTGGTTCGAATTGAAAAATTATTTTTTTGTTGAATAGTCCATTTATTGAGGAAGGCATATTACATCACATTATGACTATCAGCGCAGGTGAAACCGCGGGGCACAACTATTGGTTTAAAACTTACCAGTTGTAATATTAGACCAATTTAATATTTGTGATTTTCATGTTGATAGTCTTTAAAGGTTACGTGATATTGTCTTAACGGTTAGGTAAAAAGCTTAGATTATATAGGGTTAAAAGTAAATAACTATATATTAAAGATAGAGGTTTCAAAATATAATATGAACCGTACACTATTCCTCGTACTCGTACACGAAGCCTCTTTTTTACTCCTAGGTTGCCTTGATGATATTGCTTTTAGTGATAAGGCCGCCAATGATAGTAGTAACGAAAACTTACTAAGTCGTTTTAGGTAAACCTACTAAGCCAGAATGTATTTATCGTTTAAGCGCTTAGGTCTAAACCCAGCAGTTAATCTTAAAAAGGCTATTAAAGATGATAAACGTAACGAGTGGTCGACTTTTGAATGAAATTCACTTCAACTTTATTCAAACCCTAAACCTTTAAGGGTAACTTACGCTACAAAAAGTATTGGTAGCGTAAGTTCATTAGTGACAGTTTGTCTTCCCACACTTCATGCTACCAAAAATGCTAATGTGAAACGTTCAGTGCCTAGTGGTACTCCTCTAGGAACGCCATTATACATATTGTTCCACCCTGGGACCTGAGAATAAGCAAATAGATAGAGTAAGTGACAGAGCAGGAATTAAAAAAAAACATTGTACTGCCTTTTTAAAAATAGTTCAGTGGATTTAATTATGTTCTGACCCACGGACTATTACCCATGCTCTCATGGACCATCTGTTGGGAACCACTGCATTAAAGGCAAATTATTCTCTTCACGTATTAATATAAAAAGGGTTGTATTTAATTGATCACCAAAGTAACCTAACGTAACCCACAAAATACTAAGTTAGCACCTAAAATACAAAGTTAGCACCTAAACACTACATTTAGATGCTAACTTACCATTTTAGGTGCTAGCCTACTATTTTTTTGTGGGTCAATTTATTATTTCTCATATAAAAATATGAACGTATTAATGCAGCCAGTAAGCGAATGAGAACGGAGATCGTTTAAAATAATTAATAGTTTGTTTTTTGTAAGTTTTCTTTCTCTATAACTTTGCCAACATCAATTAAAAACTTATTTGTACAACTGTATCGACGGTAGCCACATTAAAATAAGTAATAATAGTTTTTTTCGCAAATATTTTCTGCTGGGGATATAGCTCGATTATTCGATGTTTATGAAGGGTTTAATCCCAGCAGTGAGATTTTAAAAGGTCGATGATACATTGAAATAAAATCTTAATGAGATTGAGATAAGTAATTTTGTCACGACAGATTATTCTGTTGTGACAAAGTGAACTAGAACTATGAATTTCGATGAAGTTAAATGAATTGAACAGCTCAAGAATTTTGTGTTCAGAATCCCGGATACGAAGTCTACTATAGTAGAAATCAAACGGCTTTTACAAATTTACTCTCGTATTATTTCACATGATATTTTATTTCATCCTGACGTTTCGAACCTTTTGCAGAACCTTCTGCATATTAATTTGTAACGCATACTGTCTTTTATTTTCATCGGGTGCGTTCCGTTTTACGCAAAATGAGCTGCTGCAGTACATAAACAAAACACTATCTTCACATAAATTTTCAAGAAAGAGAAGAAAAACTTCTAGCGCAATCGTCTCGATGCCCATATTAATTAGCTAAGCGAGTCCGCTCCGTGTACTTGCTAAATACTTTGATTTATTGCTGCTATATAATGTCGTCTGCTGAATATTTAACTTTACCATTTTCGCTGTTACGATAACCAATTACAGGTGGTCCAGTTTTTATTACTTAATTTCCGATTCATTGATTATTTATTTAAACCTGTATAGCGCGATGCTTGAGACAACTTCCTCGTATTGGTAAGATGATAGTGATAGGTTTCTTTTATGATAAATGTGAACCTTTTTAAAGTAGAGATGTACATTTTGTATTAATATTGCCACAAAATATAAAATTCTTATAGTCTTCGAAAGTTAAAACGTAAAAAAAGCAATGTAAATATTTTTTTGTGGAATGATATTGCTGTTTGGCACCCCGAGTTTAACAGGTGAACCGAATCAATAAATCTTATTATTTAAATTAGCTAAGCACAAGCATGCTGTAGTGGAGTTAGGCGGGACCATGCGAGACATATCTGCAGATGTAACCACAAATGGTCACACAAGGTCCTGACATAGCGACCAAGAACTGGACGTAGGAACGTAGGAGGGCAACCGGCCCGATGGTGAGACGATATAGATAGAGTCGCTGGAAAGAAATGGTCTGGAATGGCTACCAACAGAGAGAAATGGCATGCAAAGGGATGCCTTTACTCAGCATTGAGTGGCGACATGCTGAAGAAGAATCTTTTTATTATGCGCTTACCGCACTTGGCACTCCCTCACCTGATGTTAAGTGTTGATATGACATTGATGTTATGGCGACATATTTAGATAATATGGTGGTAGCTAGCCAGGCGGGCAAACAAGCCCTACCACCAACCAAACCGAGTACACAAACACATGCACACACGCACATACATAATCGCAAACATCACGCACGCCCACGCATTCACACATGCATGTACGCACACACAAACACAAACACATACACAGCAACACACACACATACTCTCACACACATTCTTTTATGCCAACAGCAATTATAAAAATTTTGCTTTTAAGTACTTTGAATTGAAATTTGAAACTAGAAACATTATAAAGTTATGATTATGGAAGAGCGGAGCCTTCTCTTACAGATATTTTCATGTCTAATAGGAGGCTCCAAATAATAATAATGTTACAATGTTTCTAGTGCTGAAATAAAAGTATTTTGATTTGAATTGATTTAACAAACATGCACCCCCCGCTGGAAATCTAACCCGGATCTCTGGGTCCAAACCGGTGGTCCTTACCACTAGATCACGGAAGCGGTAATATTAAGAAGATTATTAATATTTCGTTGCGGCGTCCATCTCACCTAATGTTAACGGATGACAAGGGTGAACACTGCAATTCACACGGAATCCTCAAATACTATGGCACAGGCTTTCTTATATCTAACAAAACACAACAATGCTATACTAACATTGATGTTATGGCGTCATATTTGTAACTTTAACTATAACTTTAGGTTCCTCAAGCCGGAGTGACCGAAAATACCTTGGAGATTTACTAAACGGGCTGGCATTACGCACACCAAATTAGATTCTCCGAGGCGTTCGAGTCTAATGATGACGAATGGTTGGACCCCCATTAAGATGACAGTTCCATGAAAGGAACACTATTTAGATACTCTTCAGTCTCTTGACTCGTTGTCTCCATTAAATGTATATTTAATTTTATTATAAAAATCTTGATCGTAAATAGTACTCTGAAAAGTCGACAAAGCATTGAATCAGATAGTTGTCGATCGAATTGTACGATCACTTAATTGATTACGAAAGTAAACAGGTTGTGCTTGATCTAGACTTTGACCTGTGAACAGTTTCGAGTAACATCGATATACGACCGCTGGGCATAGACAAAATGGATGCGGCAAAAACGCGACGATTCTTGTGTTCTTCATGATTTATGTTTAGATTTTTTTTTATGTTGAAAGGAGGCATACGAGCAGGCGGTTTACCTGATGGAAAGTAATTACCGCCGCCCATGGACACCTGCAAAACCAAAGTAGTCGCAGATGCATTGCCGGCCTTGAGGAAGAAGTTGGAACTTGAGGAGGGAGTAGGAATTGGGAGGGGGGAGGGGTAAGAGATGGGCCTCCGGTACTTACCGAACGAAATACAACAGCAACGAGTGCCATTGTTTCACGCCGATATTCTGTGAGAGGGTGGTATTACGCCGGGTGAGCAGGCCCATTTCGTGCTGCAACGCAGCGTGGCTCTACCACTCAGACAGTGTCACTCATTTAGCACCACCCCGGTCACGTGTAGGGTCTCAAGAGTAAACCTACGGACGCGAGTAACATTAACCCTCAAAAGATTATATTAGATTGGTGGTTGTTAATGACGGTTTTACATTTTTTCAAGAGATTTTGCTGATTGCCACTGTGCATTTTCAGTTTCACCAAGCTTTTTATTAAATATTAAAATGTTGATGGGAATGGAAATGGGAAAAGAAGAATCGCCGCCTGTCCTCGGAGCTCAGCTTCTGGTACCACGGCACGACCGCTGCGATGAGGAGGGATTCATCAAGGTGAAGAAAAAAAGAAGAAGCCAGCCTGACGCAACCTGTGTGGCACCGCACCGACGGGGCCGAAGAGTACTCTACGAAGGCGGAAGAGTTTGTAGAGTACATGCGAGTGAAGTCCAACGCCACTCTGTGGGTCGAGCGGTTGGAGTCCCGCCACAATGTGAATTTTAATTCCTTTGTAGTGAGAGTACCGACCGACCATCTGTCGACCTTCATGAAAGAGGACTATTGGCCGAAAAGCGTCATGTTCGGGCAGTTCCGAGGCCGGATACCGGACAACACGTTGCGTTGTAAGTCGCCGTCTTTACGTGTAGCATAGTTTTTAATTTATATAATTATATTATTTGTATGTATGTTAGTCTGTAAGGTCTTCTATGGGCCTCTTTGTATTTTACCATCTTGTACACTGATTTGTTGCCTGAAATAAATAAATCTATTCTATATTCTATTCTATAATCTTATTGCTGGTATTTTGCCTCGTGCACCACTCAGCTTGCACTGGTAAAAGAGGCCGAGGCCGGATATTTTACGGGTAAGCACAGTACCTTCATCTCACCTGATTAAGTAATGATAAGGCCAATGGTGGAAGCGCACTTCACCCGGAAACCTCAACTACTGATGCATTAGTTATCTGGCACAACAATGTTACAAAAAAATTATGTTATGGCGACGTTTAGATAAGATGGTGGTAGATAGCCAGGTGGAGAAACAAGCCCTACACCAACCAAACCGAGTACACAAACATGTACCCTCCGCTGGGAATCGAACCCGGGACCTCTGATTCTAAGACCAGTGTTCTTAACCATTAGACCACAGAGGCGGTTAAAACTGCCAATTACACCTTCGTCTTCTTAGGGTGCCTCTCGAAGGTTGGAAGTCGGCTCTGCATACGTCATCTTTTTAACAACTATACCTAGTCGTATACCTAGTCGTTTCTTTTTCTAGTTCTTAACCCACCGGCCGTGAGAAATAGTCCGCCCGCGGACTGACCCCGTCCAGTTTAGGCAATATCGGCGGAATCGGCCCGTATCGCGGCCGCCCGCCATCGCGGATCGCGACTGATTTATTCGCTAAAACCTCTCCGGCGCACGACCCTTCGTGGTGCCGGTTCACGACACCGTTTTTAGATCGTTTGTCATTTTAGGAACCTTTGAACGGGCATCGACACCTTGCGCGTTACCCTGACGTTGCGAAATAATACTTTACTCGGAGATAAGAAGGTTGATGTGAAGTTAGAGGAGTTGTGGTAAACGTACTGCCGATTGTATTGTATCCGTAGCGTGCTAAAATGATAACATAGTTTGGAGAGCAGGAAATTGTGGCAGTGCGGAATATGTTTTTCTTTGTGTTTTTATAAGTATAGTTGGTCGAGAAAGACAAAGAAGTGGTGTGTAAAAGAAACTATTTGATGACGCTTCTATGTATTGAAATGAACTCTTTGCATGGTTTGTGTGTTAACACACGTTCTAATTTTTTGAATCACGATCATGCCAGAATGGTGTTTGTTCGAATTTTGCTCGTAAAAACATTTTTCCACAGTTTAGCTGCCTCAAAAAAAGATATTCGTGGATTTAAATTTTTTCGCATTGAAATTAATGTTTTCATCAAGTGCACAGTGGCGAGCACGATCCGCGGCTACTACCATCCAGCTAATAATTGCCAGCAGCTGTTAGTCGCTCCACCAATTATTTTGACGATATTCTATAATACGTTTTTCGAGATGCGGAAAATCATAATAATGTATCTTTACTTAAATGCAATTTTATGAATGAAACCTTTTTGTATGTTCGCAGCACAACTTCCTCGTCGCAACGTATACCGGAGCTGCGCAGGAGTGTCACGTACGGCAAATGTCCACCGTAAATGTTATGGCAGGAGTTAACATTTATGATTGCTAATTTGATCGAGCCCAGATCAGTAGCGTTATAATAAAAGCACCGAACGACACGCGCTTTGGGCTCTCTGCGCTTGGCGTGAGGGTAAAGCGACTAGCGATTTAGTAGTTTAAATAATTTATATACCACTATTTATGAAATAAATAGGAAAGTTTTTTGGTAGTAAAGTTAATGTTTTTTTAGTAAAGTAATATTAGTAAGTCCAATAGCAAAAACAACAATAAAAACAACAATAACGTTAATACAGGCTAAATGTAACTGTAACATTATATTATTCTCACGCGATATTTCCTTAATAGGTTTTTGGCTGTTATGGCTCGTGCCAGGTAAGGTCATCCTTGCAGAGGAGCGAAAGATGTGGAGAAAGAGGCATGAGAAAATATAGATAATTGGACAGATTAAGAATTAATTTATGTTTATGTTTTGACATAAAGTATACCCTACATTTCGGTATCCAGAAAAGCTTGAGTTTTTCAAACGATTTCAACCTTTCCTTAGTTCACTTTAAATGGCATATATTTTGTCAAAAAATCTTTCTCAAATGTGGTTAAACAAATTTTCTGTATATTCCATAATCATTATAAAGTATTTTTTTACACTGTTTATAATATAAAGTTTCATTAAAATTAAATTATAAGCTTGAATTCTTTTTAACTTTAAAACTTTTGTTGAGTACCGAAGATATTAATTAACTCTTTGACTGGTACAGCGTTATATATTTTTCATTGATTTTCGAAGCTATTGCAATTTATGGTTCAAATTATAGTGGCATCTGTATTGTAACCAACACCAGTAAAAGTCGAGGCTCTTAAACAGAAAGTTTTGCGATTTACTGCATTTATTCGCAGCAGGATGTCACAAAGATGTTCATGTGCAAGTAGTGTCATTATCGCTCCCGCTAGCTCCTGTGCCATGATCGCAAACGTATGAAAATATAAAATTTTATGTCCTGCTTCGAATTGACCGTTTCAGAAAGAGTAAGTGTTATTGCTTAATTTAAGCATTATCGTATCAATCTCTGATCTTCATGTTGTTACAAAGCACTTTTAGCAGGACCATCATCCTTATGAGAAGAATAAAAAGTAACTTTATCACGCGAAATCACACAGTGAGTAAATTAAACCTTCATATTGGAATATTACTTTATAACTTATAAAGTTGTATGATGTGATAAAATTATTATGACAAATATTATGATTCTGTGAGATGATGGCGAGAGTGTTCTAAAAGAACATCACATGACTTTTCGATGTGATGCGATGACCAATCCAAAACCAATCGTTTCTCCGTAGTAACAAAAAAAATTTTGTGATTGTTAATTCTATCAAAACTAGGATTGAGTTGTGATATGTCATACATTAGGGGGAGGCCTATGTCGAGCAGTGGACTAAGATAGGCCGATGATGATGATGATGATGATGTCATACATACCTATATCTTTTAAACTGCCTTTTTGGTCTAGTGGTTTAAAATACCGGTTTCAAGTTCAAACTCTCCGGGTTCCCAGACATTTCCAACAAGGGGTGCATATTATGTTATTCGTTGGGTGGTAGGACTCGTTTTAAGTCCGGCTGGCTATCTACCACCATCTTAACCTTCTGGTTACAACTAGAAGAACAATATTTGTAGCATAATGTTACGATGGGAAGAGATAAGATAGCCTGTGACTGTACTTCGGGTGAAGTGCACTTCCACCTTCAGGGTTATCATCACTTACCATCAGGTGAGATGATAACTCATTTGATTGAATTGTATGTGCTTTGGATAAGTCTATCTATCAAAAGTTCTGACCACAATATATATAAATATATTTTTAAATATTTTAATACATCATCATCATCATCATCATCAGCTCATTTTATGTCCCCACTACTGGGGCACGAGTCTTCCCTATGGATAGATAGGGAGAACGGGCCATAAATCACCACGCGGGCCCAGTGCGGATGGTGGTTGTTAACGACTGCTAATGCACCCGGGACCAACGGCTTTACGTGCCTTCTGAAGGACGGAGGAGCTCGAGATGATAAATTTTTGGTCACCCATCCGATGACCGGGCTTTGCAAAAGTTGCTTAACCTCAGCACTCGCAGACCGGGCGCGTTAACCACTGTGCCATCGAGCTCCTCCAACACAACTTTCCACAACTTTTTAATACATCCAATAAAAATTAAAAGTTTCCAGTATAAAAAATCAACCACGCCCGTCTCATTCATATATCGGTGTCCACTAAATAAACAAGAAGCTATAACCATAAAAATAATATAGACTGCCTAAAGGTATCAATAAATACGAAGGTTCACTCAAAAATTATAATGATCTGTTCAAATTTGAACCCTATTGTTGTGAGGAAAGAGCGAAGTTGTTTCGCAAGGGAATTATTCGATGATGATAAGCTGCAGTTTCAGTGCTGCATCAAGGAGTTTATGATGTTATTGTGAACAAACGGGATGTTGCAAATTGTAATTGGATGTTACTCAAACTACATATTAAAGATTAATGCAGTGTAAACTGTTATGTATGAACAATATGTATACAAAATGTTCAAATAATTTTTAACGCAAATTTTGTTGCGCACAAATTACTAAAACACAAATGTTGAAAAAATTTCCACGAGCAGGATTTGAACCTGCACCTTTCTGACATACCGGGTCAGGTGCTCTTCCGATTGAGCTATCGTGGTTCTAACCAGCCCGCCGAAATTATTCAACACTTTTTTACTTCGGTATGTCAGAAGGGTGCAGGTTCAAATCCTGCTCGTGGAAATTTTTTCAACATTTGTGTTTTTGTAAAATGTATACAATTTCATCCGAATATTTGTGATTTAATTAGTTGATATAAATCTTTGTAGCAGAACTTAGGAACGTAAGCTTAAATTTTTTATTTGGATCCATCCCCGGACTTATACTTTGTAAGCCTATTTTTCTGTCTTTCACCAAAGTTTTTAAGGCGTGCAACATATTTTAAGGAATAGATTAGCTTTCTTTAAGTGTAAGAGTTTTTAGAATCGGTCCCTTAGTTCTAAAGAGTACACCTTACAAACAAACATACAAACTTTCCACTATGCTGGCCTATTTTTTACTGCATACGAGTATGTCACGGGTCCGGGGAGACCCATGAGTTACGTGTATCTCAACCCTAGCTTTTTCAGTAAGTAAGTAAGTACTTTATTGTGTAAAGAAAGAGGTAAAAGTATGCAGGTCTTATTGCTAACAAAGAGTACTTTAATCCTAATTTTTCAAGTGTATACACATCTCATACATCATCTAGTTATTACTTATATGAAAAAAAAACAAAAAAAAAGGTATAGTTTTTTTTAGTTTGATCGGCGGGCAAAAGGTAGATGTCGCTTTAAGGTATTTTTACCGCAATAAAGAATAATAACTGCCAGTTATTATTATTTTTTGATGTACTATGAGTAGAACGAGGGCGGTCAGGAGGCTATACATCAGAACGAAGATTTCGTGTACCCTGACAATTTTCTTGAAACAAAAATCTATATTTATATACAAATAAACAAATATCGAAAATGTAGAGACAGAGCCGAGTAAATAAATTATAGTCTCTAAAAAGGGCCAAGGGTTCCTTTTGCTTTAAACCAAATATCGCCCGGTTAAAATGGCAGTTAAGCGTAAAGTAAACTAAGTACTATTGCTATTAATAAAAACTATATAAGATTACTTATAGTGTAGCAGTTTATTAAAACTGCAATACATTTGGTCATGCAAACAAAATTATGGCAGAGAAAGTGATATGAGATACGTGGTTGTACCAATAAAATATAACAATTGGCCCACGGTGCAGATTCGGTCAATTCGTTTTCGGCTGCGATTCGATCTGGTGCGATTTACGAGTGAAATCGAACAATAAATATTAGCCGTGTAGGTACTCGAATTTCATTTAATGCGAACATTAAATTACTTTAGCCCAATAACGTAATATTGATGAAATATCTTTTTGACAATGTTGTATGTTTTGATGAAATTGTTGAAACATATATTTATTTAAAAAACCTTTTTTTTACTTTTTTTTATAATAATGGGTAAGCACAGTGCCTTGATTTCACCTGATGTTAAGTGATGATAAGGCCAATGATGGCAGCGCACTTCACCCGGGATCCACAACTACTGAGGCACTGGCTATCTTATCTCTAGCTGCCGGAACACAACAATGCTACAAACATTGATGTTATGGCGACATATTTAGATAAGATGGTGGTAGCTAGCCAGGCGGACAAGCAAGCCCTACCTCCAACCAAACCGAGTACACAAACATGTACCCCCCGCTGAGAATCGAACCCGGGACCTCCGGGTCCAAACCGGTGGTCTTAGCCACTAGACCATAGAAGCGGTTAAAACATAACGTGCGTAAGGCGCGCAGTAACTATACATGCAAAGCTATTCAATAGCTGTTTGTGGTTCTTATCAATGTGTCTATAGTTACATTTTAATTATTACCAAAAAACAGTAACAATATAGAGCCTAATGAAATCAAATTTTTATTGACGACCTCTGTAGCCAAGTGGCTTGAAACTCTGAGGTTCCGGGTTCGATTCCCGGTCGACTCAATGTCGAAAACGAACTTTTCGATATTGTGTCAAGTCTGGGTGGTCGTGGTGCCGTCGTTGATTTCCATGAAAGGAGTGCTTTAGCTACTTACCTTGGGATCAGAACAATGTAATGTGATGTTGTCTAAATATTTATATATTTATTTATATTTTAAAAATATTACGAAAAATTTGTTCGTATGTATGTCACACTACACAATAATATCGGTTCGTAAGTCTAAAAGACGGGAGACCTTTTACATTCAGTCTGTGCTTGTACTGAGAATAGTGGGCAACTCAACAAGAGCATTTCTTTTTAATTAACTTTTCTATAACAATGGCGTAAAAGAAAAAAAGAAATAAACCATCTATTTATGTCGTTTTAATTGCAATTATATTAATGCTGCCTTTTCCCCGCTCATGTTTTTTTTTTCAATTCTTATCCAAATTACAATTTGCTTACGTCAGATTTATAACTGTCTTTTATAAATATTAGATAAATACTGGCTCCAACAACAAACGTTGCATCCCTAAACGAAAAGAAGTTTACCGAAGAATCTCACAAGATTGACATAGTAGCTGAAACGAAGTGACGTATACCCACTTTTCATTAAGTAAAAAACTTAACTACCCACATTTAATAGGTGTCTCGGTGAAATGCCAAACGTTTCACCAATCCGGCCCTATTAACGTCCCTACCATAGTTTTTATAACTAAAAACACGACAAATATGTCGGTTCGTGTGAACTGAGGTGATAAACCGTCTTTTAGCTAATAAGCGCTTAGTTTTTCTTAGTAATTACTTACTGGCTGTTAATGGGAGGGAGGTGATTAGAAACAGAGCGTCAAAGCGTCTTGTGAAAAGAAATCTCTCTCGTTAGCTGTACGGGAAGATACTGTTTACTAAAGTTTATTTTATAAGTTAAATATAATATTAGTCACACAATTAAATCTGAACTTAAATGAAGTGGGGCGGGACTCCTGTCTTGATATAGCAATGACAGGTGGACCACAGCGTTGAAGGAATGGTGGTCGAGAACTGGCAGGAGTAACGTTGTACGTCCAGTAACAAGATGGGTCGTCAACACTACCAGCATCAGGGGTCACTAGTATCGTGCGATACAAATAGGATGGCGGCTGTGAAGTATGCTGGGAGCGCCGGTGCGCGCAGGTAACGTCCCGCCTGACGTCGTCGTCGTCAAAATTCGCTACTGCGACGCGACTTGTGACTAACTTCACAGCCGCCATCCTATTTGAATCGCGCTATAGTTGTGACAAGCGCAGGACGCAGGAATGCTTTCCCAACAGACGTGTCACCTTCCTACAACATGGGCTTTAAAAGAGGTGAGAAGAAGCATCTTGCGAGTCGGTAGGGTGAGGACGGCTACTGAGGCACAATTCTACTTCACTAGCTGTCTTCGCATAGGGATTCCATCAGGTGGAGCGGACTTATTTGTTTACTCTAACACAAAAAAGACAAATTAAACTGGTGAGTAATGGAATGCCTTTACCCAACTTTAGGACTTGATGATGAGGATGAGCACACTGAAGTCTTTTTTTTATTACCCACGTACTAACCGCACTTGGCCTTCATCTCGCCTGATTTTAAGTGACGATAAGGCAGAAGCTGGAAACGCACTTTACCTGGAACCCTTAACTTCTGAGGCACTGGCTATCTTAACATTGGCTAGCCAGGAGACAAACAAGCCCTACCACCAACCAAACCAAGTACACAAACATGGTACATGTTACATGTTTAGGTACCCGCTGGCACTCGAACCCGGGACCTCTGGGTCTAAGACCGGTGGTCTTATACACTAGACCGCAGAGGCAGTTAAAGTCTCACCGTAGTCCCTACCATTCCCCACAAGCCACTGATGAGTAGTTAGTTCGAAAGTATATGTGCTGCTGTGTAATTTATTTACATACTGCTATACACAGTTCTGCAAGTACAACGATATTGAACTCTCAAACTAAACCAGTTGCAGGTCATTGTTACCCGATGAATGGGCATCATGCTACAGTTTAAATATGGTGCACGCTATGCCATATAACGGACACGAATTAAATCAGTTAAGGAACGTGACGCGGCGATATTGGGTCTAGTGACAATGGCGATTGTCTTCTTGACCGACAACTAAATGTGTGGTTTGTTTTTCTCCTTTTATTAACTGGTTGCTGACTTCTTTAATGATTGAGATATTTACCGAGCAGGTGTGGCTTGTAACCAAGCGAAAATAAGTAAAGAGCAAACGCTTGGCATTTATCTTAAAATCATGATGGTAAATGGCGAAATGGCCAAAGTGGGAGTGCACTGCACCCGCAATCATCAATACAACAATGCCACATACATACACAATTAGGTTTCTTCTTCTTCTTTTTCTTCTTCCTCAATCCAGATGCCACTCGCATTCCTTCCCGCCGTCCTCACAAGGTCGTCAGCCCATCTGTCAAGTTGTTAGGTTACGCACTTACTAGTAAAAGGAGGAGCTCGATGGCGATGGTGATGAGTGGTTAAAGCGCCCGGTCTGCGAGTGCTGATCTTTAGCAACTTTCGCAAAGGCCGGTCATCGGATGTGTAACCAAACATTTATCATCTCCAGCTCTTCCGTGCTTCGCAGGATACGTAAAGCTGTTGGTCCCGAGTGCTTCAGCAATCGTTAACAACCACCTCGTGACCACTATTAGGCCGTTCCACATACGCTCGCTGCACCGCGCAAACTTCTCCTATCCTCTCAAGATGGCCAAGCCAGAGAATTCGTTATTTGGTTACAACCTAATTGTAATTGCTGTCAACTAATGTAGCTAGACATGATCCACCGCCCGTGATCTTTGCGTTTGAACCTGATAGCTTAGCAATTACTTCACATAGGCTTTTCATTATCGCTTCAGAATATAGAATTCTCTCCGCAGTGTTTTGTTTAACGAGCCAGTTCATCAGCTACCTCAACATGAATTACTTTACTCCTTACAGTGTGAATTGAAATGCACCTTCAATAATTCAAATGGACAGACAGATGGTTCGCTGATACAGTTCTAACACGCTCGCGAGCCATGCTGATGCGGTGTGTTGTCAGTTAATGCTTCTGTTAAGGCTCTGTCTACTAGGTATAGAAAGTAACAAGATATATTTTACGAGAAAAATCAGCCTCACAAAGTTTTTTATTTATAGATTGCTCGGCAAATTGCTATATATAAGGTCACTTTTTATCAACTGCAAATATTTTGACAAAACATCTAATTCTATCAGACAAATAAGGCCGTACCATTTTTTTAAAATATTCAGGATAGTTTTTTTTTACTTTTCCTGACACAAAAAATGTAATATTTTTAAGAGCGGCCTTTCTGTCGGTTTTTTTAATGAAACTAGGGGCACGTGTAAGCGGTGAAGGCATTGCGGCCTCTCTGTTTTGGTTCCTTTAAATTGAAACTACCGAAAGTGCTTTATTTTTCTTTTTAATCGAAATGTCTTTTGGCGTTTTTTTTGAAAACTAGCGTATTAAAACTTAAGGTTTTTTCATAAAAATAGTTTATATATGTTGTTGAATTTATCATCAAAATATTTGCAGTTGATAAAATGTGACCTTTGTGGGCATTGTGAATGCAAAATTCAAAATAATATACATATAGAAAGAAAATTAAAATATGAAAAATTCCTTTTTACTTTATTTATTAATTTAAGGAGCTCGATGGCACAGTGGTTAGCGCGCCCGGTTTGCGAGTGCCTAGGTTAAGTAACTTTCGCAAAGGCCGGTCATCGGATGGGTGACCAAAAATGTTTTATCTCGAGCTCATCCGTGCTTCGGAAGGCACGTAAAGCCGTTGGTCCCGGCTGCATTAGCAGTCGTTAACAACCATCAAACCGCATTGAGCCCGCGTAGTGGTTTATGGCCCGTACTCCCTATCCATCCATAGGGACGGCTCGTGCCCAGCAGTGGGGACATAAAATGAGCTGATGATGACTCAACAAAGCATTGTCACCAGCTTATTTTATGTCCCCACTGGAACGAGCCTTTCTTATAGGTGAATAGAGAGAACGGTCAGTAAATCACCACGCACGCGGGCCCAGTGCGGATTGGTGGTTGTTAACGGCTGCCAATGCAGCCGGGACCAACGGCCTTACGTGCCTTCCGAAGCATGGAGAAGCTCGAGATAGTACATTTTTGATCACCCATCCGCTGACCGGTCTATGCGAAAGTTGCTTAACCTAGCAATCACAGACCGGGCGTATTATAACCACTGCGCCATTATCAATATCTTTCTATCTATTGCAAAAAGTTGTAAAAAGGAAATGTCATGAAAATTATTATTATTATTGACGACTTCATACACTTAACTGGAAAGTCTCAATATCTCGTCAATTACATCAGTATTAAATAATGCAACACGCTAGCTCATCGGTAACCGACTTTGTAACTCAATTCACTAAATATAGAGTTCCTTTTCATTTGAAATCGATTGATGTATTGAGTGTTACAGTTTCAAGTTAAGTGCACTGGTGCAAGTAATTTATTTTACTGGTGAAGTCAAACTATCTTCAATCCATTCTTGGTGTAAGAATAGAACAAGGAGCTATGGTCTCTCTGTAATTTATATTAATCGCAAAAGCTGAGAAACAGCTAGTTATAATTAATATGTAGTTACTTTTTTTAGCAATTCGCTTTTCACCAGAAACCTCTGTTTCATGTCACAGCCATTTTACTGGCAAACATCATATTTATCCACAAAATAAACAGATCTCAAAATACATAAAAGCTTTAACTATACTAATATTATAAAGAAGAAACCTTTATAAAATGTTCAAATAATTTTTAACGTAAATTTTGTTGCGAACAAATTACAAAAACACAAATGTTGAAAAAAAGTTTAGAACCACGATAGCTCAATTGGAAGAGCACCTGACCCGGAATGTCAGAAGGGTGCAGGTTCAAATCCTGCTCGTGGAAATTTATTCAACATTTGTGTTTAAGAAACCTTTGTATTTTAAAACTCAAAAACTCAAAAGCTACTGGACCAATTTAAAAAATTCTTTCACCAATAGAATGCTACATTAGCGCTGAGTAACATAGACTATATTTAAAAAAAAAGAAAAAAAAAGAAATGCGGTACGAAGTCCACTGTGTCAGCTAATAAATTATAACTTTATGCTTTAGTTAGCGTATCCACTTTCGTTACATGGTTGTCAAATTTCTTCAATAAATGTTCAACCTATGCCATAAAATCTCGAGGAAGAGGAGCTCGATGGCACAGTGGCTAACGCGCCCGGTCTGCGAATGCTGAGGTTAAGCAACTTTCGCAAAAGCCGGTCATCAGATGGGTGACCAAAAATGTATCATCTCGAGCTCCTCCGTGCTTCGTAAGGCACGTAAAGCCGTTGGTCCCGGTTGCATTAGCAGTCGTTAACAACAAACCAATACGCACTGGGCCCGCGTGGTGGTTTAAGACCCGTTCTTCCTATCCACCCATAGGGAAAGCTCGTGGCCCAGCGGTGGGGCACTTAAAATGATCTGGTAAGATCCAACTATCTCCAACTCTGTCAATGACAAAAAGCTTCTCCAATCACATGGTCATTGTTACCGTATTCAATGATGACTTACATCAAAAACTAGCAATAAATCATTACCGTAAGACTTAAGGCTTGAACTCGATTAAAATCGGCCATCAGCCATCAGCCACAACAAAAATAAGGCCGGTTTCACATGGGAACCTTCGCTCGCAAAAAGCGCGCAAATTGAATCAGCCCAGTAAATTATCTGCAAGCAAATGACTGATACAGTTTGTGCGGAGACGAAGCGGACCGGTGTCATCAATCATAGGTCTGCTAAGAATCTCACAGAGCGGGCAGTGGTAGTAAATTCTGTTTTATGGTTCTTGTATTGTTGTTGGTTATTGAAAATGTTGAGTTACAGGCTTCGTGTTCTATTGACGCGGTCAGACGAAAGGAAAGAGTTTGTACCATTTGAAAATGGTCACTTGTAAATCGGTTTTTCGGTAATTAACGTTCAAATTAACTAAATTAACTACGTTTGTTCGTTACAATTAATTAATTAGGTATCTGGAAGAAAAACATATTATTTTGTGTATTTCAAAATATCAAACAACATCATTTTATATTATCATTTTGGTTATTAGTTAAATTTAAAGTGAACTTTAACAATTATTTTTTGTGTTTTAATTTCATTGGTGTACTTAATTGAATTCACTATTACTTTTTCGTTCAAAATAGCACTTTTTATTTTGTATTTTTAAGCAATCTACGTAAAGATAAGTACTATGTACTATGTGACACCTTTCAATAAAGTCAAAGAACGTGTCACGTAAAAACCCATCTCATTAAATGAGCTATATATTTTGTTTACTAACACATTACAATGTCATAGAATTGGCAAAATATTAATATCAAAATTGCTTATTTTAAAAAAAATTTTTTTGATCGATTTCACTTTGTTATTAATGCACAAAACAAATTACGCGGTTATAAATTTACCCCACAAACGTGGTGTTTTAATTCTCGTTAACATTTCGGAGCCCGGTTTTCCACTTCGCCTCTCAACTTAATGCTCCCCGTACATCAAAGAGGCGAAGTACAATATATTACGAACTCGTTTGTTTCGGCTGCAAATATCGCTAACGGAGACTTAAGAATTTGTTTTAAAAAGGTTTGACCCATATTTATTTTTTGCATTCTGAACTCTTTTATTGCTACACTTAAATCAAATATATAAGAGAAATTGTTTACATGTTAACTTTCGTAGCAGAATGAAAATAGCTTCTAAGCTACTATAAAGGTTTTTAGACGACTATTGGGCAGAGCATTAACCTGTCAAGTCATTACCCTTCGTGAGCCGAGCGCTTACATATAAGCGCCAAACAATAAAATTCTATTATGTCTCTTATTTACGCCCAACGATGGGTTTATCTTACATAGACGGAAGGAATCGAATCTAATTTCGAATGGCTAAAACTTTTTTCTATCGTGTCATATTATCTACCATTTTTCGTTTTTTTGATTGTGTATTACGAAATTCAAAAATTCAAAATTCAAGATTTAAAATTCAAAATCATTTATTCAGTTTAGGCTACAAGTAGCTCTTATGAATGTCACTATGCCATCGGTTCGTAAGTCTACTCTGGGCGGGAGATCTTGTACTGAGAAGAACCGGCAAGAAACTCAGCAAGTGTCCAGCTCTTTTCTCCCTTACAGCGTCAAAAATAGTGGAAAATGCCCTATCATAGCAGGATACTTTCCATTACAATAAACACAAAAAATATAGAAGACAACCACAACATGTAAAAAAAAACACAAAATGAAAAATATACGTTAACAAATTTACATCAGGTAAAAGTTACAATTTCCACAACGTCATACAGTACCACTTGCTTTTCGAAACACGGAGTTCATCAAAAGTTAAGACTTGCAAGATAATAACCGAGCGCCTTACTGTAGACGTTTCGATGGCCGATTGGTAAAGCACTCTTCCCAACATCGGGAGGTGCTAGGTTTATTTCCCAAGTCCGGCTAAGTTATAATTAAATTTTACCGATAGATGTCTTAGATTTGTGATCACTAAACCGCATATGGCTAGCGAGCGTGATGATAAAGCAAGAACCCAGCAATTGCATTGATGACTCAATTTCAATGGGACCCTTTACTTAAAAGCCGTTTAATATCTAGGTTAATTAATTCACCCTTCTGACCCGTTGAAGCGAAGTTTCCACATTAATAAAACAATAAATATGAATATCTCATTTGAAATATCAATGGACGTTAGTTCTTAGGTCGTCTTCAGGTCAAGGCGACCCCTGCCTATGGCAGACAAAAGCTACTTAATCTTAGGCATCCACTTGTTGGCAAGTCAAGGGTCATGCGCATAACTCAGACGGCAGCACCGTGCATGTAAATAAGGGCATAATTCAAACCGCATTGGCATACGGCTTACGTCTCCGGAAGGTAAGGTGTTGGAGCGGTACTATTGGCGAATGGGAATGCGGACGGACGAGTATTTTATGTGTGGCCGGGCTTATTGTAACCGCGGTGGTCTATATGACCAGGTATATAATTACCAACCAATTGGAACTTAGTGCTTGTCGGCGTGGTCACACCATCGATCAGTTCGGAGTAGGTGGTGTAGGAGTTCTGATGGTCTCCCTCAGGAGGTTCTATGCTCCACTGTATGTATTTTTTTATGTATATTCATCGATTTCTCTGTCAATTCTGGATCGATTTTCAATTTTTTTTGGTCCCATTGTCATCAAGTCAGGATCTGATCAGGCAACCCTGAAGTTTTATAGGCAAGTATTATGTGTTTCATAATATATTTTTCTTTAAAGATATTTAAGTATTTTTATAATATGTAAATGAATGGCACCCCATTACCATTTATGCTAAGTTGGAAGAACGTGAACGCCCCTGAACCTAACCCAACACACCTGTAAATATTGGCACCTTTTACTTGAGGTCGATTTTATTTATTCGAAATATAAGAAAATCTATCTTTCGTTACTTTGTGTCTAATGTACAATATTGTATTGCTATCGGCAAACAGACACACGACCGAACGCGGAAACCGCTGCGCCATCGAGTTTCTCGAAACAGTTTTATTAACATACAATCCCATCAATCCCATAAAGTCACAAGAAGTAAATTCGTCAAATGCACCTCTAATATTCACGCTAATCGATAAATCATTGCACCTAGTCGAATGAATCTATTCCATTCATAAATAAATCGATTCAAATGTCAGTGCTTTAAAGCGTTTATTAGTTGAGTATGGACCTTCCGTCCTGTTTATATTCAATCATAAATCTATTAAAAGGCGGTCCACACAATATGTAAAATTTACTGCAATAACTGTGAATCATATTCAGGCTATACAGGTCCCACAGATGGGGTCAGAACCCTCGATCCGATCCGAACCCCTCGGAGAATCTAGTAGGGCACGGAGACACGCACTAGTGTTTAAAGCCGTTTCCTCTAAAAAACCTCCTAAGGTGATTCGTTTCATATGGTTTGAGGAACCCTTTCAGTTTCTCCCCGCCCCCAAAAAAGCCCGATGAAGCTGATAATGCCGTCTGAAGCAATCAGCAAACTCTCTCCAAAAATAAAGGTCAGAATCCAAGAGCTTGAAGGGTGTCAATAATCACCAAGGACATCTTCACACTGTTCTTCAAAGCGGTGAGAAACCGCTTCTTCCATCTAGTAGAAAAGACAAACAGTCTTAGAACCCGGCGTCGATTCCTGACGGGGGGTACAAGTTACCCGGTTTGGTTGGTAGTAGGGCTTCTTTTAAAATCCGCCTGGATAGCTACCTATTATCTAAATATCGCCATAACATCAATGTTGTAGCATTATTGTGTTCCGGCAGCTAGATGTAAGATAGCCAGTGCTTCAGTAGTTGAGGATTCCGGGTAAAGCGAGCTTACACTTCGGCCTTATCATCTTATCATCACTTTAATTCTCTACCATTGTCTGTGTTCCCAAAAACTTACTCGCTCCACCGTAGACCTCATCTACGCTCACCATCAGGCGAGATCGAGGTCAAGAGCTTAGAAGGCATTAAAAAACAGACCTCCTGCTTCCGAACTATCAAGTGTCATCCCGTAACATTGCAAAGAAACGCAATGTAATTAGGGCGCGGGAGTTTCACCCGAATACTTCCCGTAATAACACGTGTTGTCAGACTCCATTGTAATTCCCCTAGCGCTTACCCGTCAGAAATTTAAAAAAAACAGTGTGTGATTAAAAACTGTTGTTTATATGTATTGATAATGATAATTATTGATTTGACAAATCATACTAGTGGTCGCCCAGTGGTCGAAATTCGACCGTAATTTTATTAGGGCTGTACGGATTGTATCCTAAGCAATGAAAAATTAAAAAGGATAGAATGTGAGTTTGGATTGGCATTGACAGATTTCGGCCGCTCCTCTTCCATTTTAGAAATTTTTGAAATAGCACTATGCGTGTGTGTGAAATACATGGTAGTGTGTGAAATACATGGTAGTGTGTGTAATGTTTGTTTTATTGATTTAATGTATTTTTAATGTATAATTTTAAAAAAATATTAAGATTCTGCAGTCCTTCTCGATAAAAACTATAAGTGTGCGAAATTTCATACTCCTTCATCTGCGCAATAGTTGTAAAAAGGGGTACAAAGTTTTTGCTTCACGTATTAATATATAAGGTCACATTTTATCAACTGCAAATATTTTGAGGATAAATTCAACAACATATATAAACTATTTTTATGAAAAAACCTTAAATTTTTATACGCTAGTTTTCAAGAAAAACGCCAAAAGACATTTCGATTAAAAAGAAAAATAAAGCACTTTCGGTAGTTTCAATTTAAAGGAGCCGAAACAGAGAGGCCGCAATGCCTTCACCGCTTACACGTGCCCCTAGTTTCATTAAAAAAAAAAACCCACAGAAAGGCCGCTCTTAAAAATATTACAATTTTTGTGTCGGGAAAAGTAAAAAAAAAACTAGCCTGAATTTTTTTTTTAAATGCTTGTGCCTTATTTCTCTGATAGAATTAGATGTTTTGCCAAAATATTAGCAGTTGATAAAAAGTGACCTTATATAGATAACAACCCGATTTCGCTAGCCACTAAATTTGGCTGAAATTAGTATTGTACTAGTTCCGCGCTTAAACACACAGAAGTATAATTATATTATAATAATGAAGTTCAATAACTCACAATACTGATTTCCAATGTCGCTATAAAGTTTCATCTTCAATTTCTCACAAGTTATTGAAAAAGTGTTAAATTTTATTAAATACCATAACAAATCGCGTAAGTGACCTTTAACGTTAATTGATATCAATACTTTATAATTTATAGACGATTTGGTTAACACTAATTGGCATATAAAGTTTATAAGAAAATGTATCCGTGTCTCGTAAAAGTCAATTATTGTGATTGTTTTTATGATTTACAATATTTAATAAACACTGTCGTAAAATTTTAGTGCATTATAGGTCGACCACTTCAATTACGTTGCATGAGACTGCGATATTTATTTTTTTATAGTTAGCACGAGGTATGACTCCATTCCACCTGATGTTAATTCGAAATGGAGTTCAGACGCAAAGACAACTGGTGCAGCGTGAAAACAACGCAGTATCAGTTAACAGTTTACCCTGCTGACCCACAAGGTGCTTCTTCACGCTATCATAGGAAGGATGGAAAACGTGTTATATATTTAGAGTTTCTTTAACAATTATAAGCACTAAAGAAGCTATCAACTAGTCGTCAGTCAATAAAGATCAATTATGCATTGCATGAAATTTCAATAAACCACACCAATACATTTAGATTAATATTTAACCAGAATATGTCGTAGCAGCAGATTAAAAACAATAAGAATATAGAGAATGTAAAATTGTCGAAAGTGGAGCAGAAAAGGTGAGTTATATTAATAACTCATTAAAAGATAGTTATTTCAAGTAGATTTAAAGTTCTACGAATTTTATAAAAATATGTTTGTTCAACATTGAAGGGCTTGAACTATGTAAATAATTGTAAAGTACATGATTCGTTGTGTATTTCGCTGAGACATAAACCACGTATAGGTACGGGGCCCAGTATCTGAGTATCAAACTCTCATAGCTGTTTGCAATCATACTTTAAAAATGGTGGTGAGAAATTAAAAAGGCAATTCTGTTTACAAATTTCAACAGAACAGCGATCTCACCGCAGTCGTCCTGTTACACGCTTCGATTAAACACAGCATTGTTTATTAAAGCCTCTGGTTTTGGACGATTAATACTCCTCCTTTATAAGAGTGATATTAAGGACTTATGTGACCGTCACAAGTACAGTCGACACCATATCTCGGATGGTTATTGTATACTTAACGTAGCGAAATGCGGTGGTTGCCAAAGTGTTATGAGTCAGGCGTGCGTAGTACTTTCTTTAAAAAATGGCTTCATGGAAACGAGGGTAGATTAATATGATAATGCGGTGACTATAAAAAGATGATTGGTAACATCGGATTAATGCTTTCAACGGGGTACTTCGACATGGTTTGCGAGTATTGAGCGATCATCACATATTTTGTATGTATGGACGTTTCAATATATCATTTTGTGGCGAAATTTCGACTTAAAATGTACATTAAATTTGAGGTCACATTTTGTTGAATAGTTTTTGTTAATCGGCCGTCGAGATTATAATTATAAAAGGTTTCTTTTATTTTTTTTTACTTGTACAAAATACACAGAGTTATGTCTAGTTTACTTAGCTTATTAGTAGTTAGTTTAGTTTAGTTAATTGACAAGTATAATGCATAGCTGGTAAAATAAAAATAAAAAGAGTTAAACCTACTAAGAAAGTATTAACATTACCTATTTTGTATGTCATGGTTTTCTGACTCTATTACCTATCTACGAGTATATAGATATATTTTGAGTTAGATGCTAAGGTACTAGTTAGTTGCATATAAATGAAATGACGTGCCTCCCAACGCATATACCCGACACAGGAGTATTTGATCACCAACCCTGGGAAGCGGTCACAAATTCAACATTTCGAATTTTCGCTTGTCGCAATACCACCGGTGCATTAGGATTCTAATGCATGTGTGACCGCGCGCATTCCCCATTTGAAATGATAAAACGTCAGTACGATCGCAAGATTCGCAAGATGCAGCTGTAATTGTTGTCTGTCATTTGTCGCGACTGTCAGCTGTCGGCGACGGCTGACGTTCAATGGGTAGCCATGCTGCCGTCCGATGCTGATTTGTTTTTGCGGTGAGATTGTTTTAGCTCGGGAATTGGGATCGCTTGAGAGCGCTCAAATTTAAAAGTGATGAGAACATGAGAACTTTTTGATCTTCGATTGTTTAGAAGTGACGTTCACCTGTTTTTCGTTCTAAATTAAATAAAATACTTTACATACTACATACTCTAACGTTCTGAGGTGTAGTAGTTAACTTCAGTGATGGATTGCTAGTCGATCGCCTGATGTGTGAGTATCTTGAAACATTGTGCCTTAATGTCTCCGTACACTAGGCGACACGTGACTGCGACAGCTCGGCGACTAGAAGCGACGACAGGCTGTGGCCAACAATTTTCATATATTTTATTCAAAGCTCCGTACACTTGGCGTCAGTCGCAGAGTCGTGACGACAAGCTAGGGGAGTCGCGAAACTGACGCTCATAACTGTCGTACGACTGCCGTCGTGTGTGCGCGTGCTCTACGCGACTAAACGCAACGACAAGTCGTCCAGTTTGCGGAGCCATTTAGTCGGCTCTTATTGCACGGGAAGTTATCAAGCTGATACATTATTTTCTTGTGCTAGATAAGAATGGGATACATGGGATTAAATACTTTTTATTATAATATTGAACAGCCTTTCTACATATTCGTTTCCTAAACTGACTTTAAATTTCAATGTTTTACCAAACTATAACCTTATTCCAATCCCATCATCAATAAAGTTCTTTATATCACGCTTGCCGTTTATAAAAAAAACGCCAATGTAATCTATGAATGTAAATAAAGTCTAATTTGAAGTCCAATAGTACCATGAGTAATATTATTAGGTACAAATGTTATATTAGAAAATTTATAAACTGACAAATGATAGGAAAATGAACGGACCACATCGCCATCAACCTATAACATCCCACTGCTTAGCTCAGACCTTCCTACATAACCAATAAAAAACCCACCAGGCCCATATGATTACCCACCACACTAGCTCAATGCAAGTTGGTAGGTGTTAACGATCGCTTCTTAAGATAATAACAGAGAAATGATAAAGTAGACGAACATAAACTTTTTATCGCTACCGCTAACAAAACGTCATATAAAATGTCAAAGTGTCAATTTGGACAAAGTGCCCAAATATTTTGTGCCCAATTCATCAGCAAGTCTCTTTAATAATTTAACAAATTTCATTTGCTTATTTTCATGTTATTGATTATTATGTTTATCTATACTAATATTATAAAGAGGAAACCTTTGTATTTTTGTATGTATGTAGGGGAAGCCGGGGCAGTACGGGCACCTTAATGGAAATCTATTATAAAACATATTTGAAAAGAGTTAGTACCAATTAAACACAATCATTTGCTAATACTATTATTGTCATTTAAATCAAGCAGAAAATATGTGGTAAATGTTTTATATTTTATGTTAAACAGGTGTTTATTGTTAAAGTAGAATCTGCCCATATTGCCCCTTGTCTGGGGCATAATGGGCATACAGGGGGCATAATGGGCATATAGTCATGAATGTTGATTAAAACTGCTGTTCATTCAATAATAATTATAATTAAAGTATGACATTAATTAACATTGCTCTTAAAATAAAAAACAATTAAACATACATTTTAAAATTAACAATAAACATAATAAAAATAGCCTAATATCTAGCACAAAAAGAACAAATATGATGTGACTCATCATCATTATCATCTTCGCCAGCACAAGAGCAATGAGCCCATCTTTGGCAAGCACGGCAAGATACCCAACCTTCGGTAGACTCGGAGTACAAATCTCCATAGTAAAGACAATCTACATCGTCATCCCCCGAATCATTTTCCTTATTATTTGCATTACTTTTCTTTTTCATTGTCTTTGTCATAGATTTTGAATTTTTTTCCTTCGTTCCTTTTATCTTTGGTTTTTTGTTTGGTTTTCTTCTAGAGCTTTCTTATATGGTGAACCAGTTATTATTGCAGTCTTTCCGCGTTTTCTCACTTCTCTTTTTTGCACCTGTGCTTTAGGCTTAGGCATAATATTATCAGGTGACAGAACATGAAAAGAAGTGGAAGGAGTTGGGGGTGGAGTTCTTGGTTGCGTGTCATGTGGTAGCTGATGACTTGTTGATGGCTCTGGAGATATAGTTTGGTTGACTGCTAGTTCCGGTGCAAGTTCTTGTGAAACAGGCAATTCAGTATCAATAACGGGCAGATCTGTGGTGTCTGCAGCCAAAAATTCATCATCTCCAAAAATATCTGGATTAATGGGCCATATTCCAGTCTTACGAAAGCCATTAACTGCAACAAGCATTGTGGCAGCTTTCATATAAGCATTGCAGAAGAGGTGAGCTACCTGGTAATGTGTAACCAATCGACCTGGATTAGTTCGCAACCACTTCTTGACTTCCTGTCCGTAATAAGTGCTTAAAGGCTTCATGAAACTTACGTCTAACGGCTGAAGTTTATGTGTACAATGAGGTGGAAAACATATAATATGGACACCATTTAATCTGGCCACATCAATCAATTCCAAACTTTGAACATGGCTGGTATGTCCATCTAACAGAAGCAAAACTGGTTCTTCTTTCGTAGCTCTAGACCAGGTTACAAATTTTCGAAACCATTTCAAAAATATTTCCTGCGTTATCCAACCTTTTACATTGCATTCTGCCCAGGAATTCGGAGGAGCTCCATCCATTAACTCTGGCTTAAGCCTTTGACGTGGAAATATGAACATAGGAGGCATGAAGTTTCCAGTAGCACTTGCACATATTTCCACAGTTAATAGTTGTCCTCGTTCTGCTGAAGACAAAGATCCAACCTGTTTTCTACCTTTGGTAGCAATAACTTTTCCTAGACTCTTCGCTACTGTAGTTATTCCCGTTTCGTCAACATTAAATAATTTCTCTGGAGTTATATTATATTTTTCTACTATTTCAGTCAAAAGATTGTAGAAGTTCCCCACGGCTTTACGATTGAAGCCCATTGCACGAGCTGCAGATGTGGCTTCAGGCTTGCGAAGTGACAAAGTAGAATTTACTACTACTACTACTACTCCACCGATTTTAAAAATTCTTTCACCTGAATGCTACATTAGCGCTGAGTAACATAGGCTATATTAAAAAAATTAAATAAAACACTAAAAACGACAATTTAATTTTCCAATACAAAATGATTTGTTTGTTTTGTTGTCATGGAAACCATTGACATATATTTAACTGGAAACTGTCAAAGCGGTACGAAGTCCGCCGGGTCAGCAGTATTATATAGGTCGGATACCCGTATCCCGTTGGAAAAGGCTATAGGGGTTTAAACCACTCCCAAAAGACCTGGTGCAGAAGGCAAGGGGCAACCACGCTGCTCTATTTTCCCAAGAAAGTCGTTATGGACCGAAGTAACCACGACCACGACCACGACCACGACCACGACCACGACCACTCTGCCAAGAGGGTAACGACTAAGAAGAAGATTATGTTTATGTAATCTAAATTGAACTAAATGAAATAACTGTTTTCTATTTAATAACATTGGCATTGTAAAGCATTGTAATAGCAATCTAACTAAATCAGAAGAACAAACGCAAAATTTACTTAATGAATAAGAAAGCTATATCCGCAATAACAAGTATCATCATCATCATCATCATCATCACCATCTCAGCCAAAAGACGTCCACTGCTGGACAAAGGCCTCCCCCAAGGATTTCCACAATGACCGTAACAACAAGTATATAATTTACCACCAGCCTGGGATCCCATCATACAAAATATTAAATCTCAGCCCCAATACCATACTGCCAGACCAAAAGACACTGTAAGCTCTTTTTGCGTAAAACGGAACGCACGTGATTAAATTTAGGGTATACAAGCTACCAACTAATTATGAGTATATTATGGTAGTGTTCGCGTAAACTTAGGAAAACAACATCTTTATATATATAAATCTTATGTGCGTGTGTATGTTATTGAACTCCTTTTAGACGGCTGGACCGATTAGGATGAAATGTTATGTGTGTGTTCAAGTGGATTCGAGAATGGTTTAGATTTACAATTGGACCCGGTAGTAGGTGGCGCTGCTATAGGGGTCCATCATGGGATACGGGTGTTCTTAAGGGGGTGCAGCGCCGAATTTCGAAAATTTACGTGTTTTTAAGTCACTGGCGCTAGGCGCTGAATAGGTCATATACATTAAAAGGACTAGTGTAGGTTAGCTTGATCCTTTCAAAATAGCGTGGTTGTCTTGGAATTTGAAACAAATACCTAGAACCTGCATTAACAATACGTAAAAGTAATCATATATAAAAACTTATTTCTTCAGAAACTTTGTAAATACAGCACAAATGAAACAATGATCCGACATCAAAATGTTTGTATTGATATTCCGCAGGGCACTGTTGTCTTATTTTTCAATTTAAAAAAATGAATATGAAAATATTAAGACTTTTATAATTTTTTACCCAAACGCCTATAATTTTACGAAAGTAAACATTGCTCTAATTAAATCAGCAGCCTACTCTGTACAGATATTAGTGAGCGTGCGTAATCGTAGTCGTGCGCCGTTGTCACACCACTGCCACGCGCCGCTCGCTCGCTATCATAAAGAAACTTGAAACTCGCAGTTTTGCGTCCGCGCTGCACCCCCTTAAGCGGACAAATGATTTGTTTATTTTGTTGTCATGGAAACTGTCAAAGCGATACAAAGTCCACCGGTCAGCTAGTATTTTATAATTATGTAAATTTAACGTAGTCACGCCTTTTATAAACGCAGTATTATCAATTAACAAGACCCAAGGCGTTCGGAGGCGGCACCGTCCCCGCTTTGTTAACAATTCACGATTAATTAACATAATTCAAACGGTTGTCCGAGCCTACGAGCCTTCGCTATGCACCTGTTAATAACCGTAGCTAATTGGCTTTATTATAATTTAATTACTTCGGGCACGCGTTGGCGCGTTAATTAAGAATTGATTTATTATGTGTCATCCATTTTAATTTTAGCGACAAATTATTTTGTTAATTGTAATTTACAGGACGGTTTGAAGATTGTTATTTGTTTCTTAGTTCTAAGTTTCTAGTGGTGAACCGATGAGATTACATCTCGTTTGATGATAAGTAACTATCAAGCCGAATAAGAACCGCTCTGTAAAGAGGGTTGGGTAACCAAGAAACTTTTTTATTTAATACAATAGTGCAAGTGAGGAGCTCGATTGCGCAGTGGTTAACGCGCCCGGTCTGCGGGTGCTGAAGTTAAGCAACTTTTGCAAAGGCTGGTCATCGGATGGGCGACCATAAATTTATCATCTCGAGTTCCTCCGTGCTTCGGAAGGCACGTAAAGTCGTTAACAACCACCATATCCGCACTGGGCCCGCGTGGTTTTATGGCTCGTTCTCCCTATCCATCCATAGGGAAGGCTCGTGCCCCAGCAGTGGGGACATAAAATGAGCTGATGATGATGATGATGAATAGTGCAACGCACAATAGTGCTACTACATGCCAGGTGAACAAACTTTATCACAAATTATTTTCCCACTCCGCAAGAAGCTAAGTCCTCTTACTAAACCGCGCGATGGTACTAAGCAATATAGCGTCCAACTTAACTCACGACCTGAGTACCTAATAAATTGATTGCATCAGTTTGCATCTTTTATTTATCTATCTCTTTTCTGAACCTGGTGGTGCCTAACACCCCAGCGTTTCAACGTAACAACTTCTTTGAGCACTTCATCTTCCCACCTGTACCTTTACACTTATGTATTTACTCTGTTACTGAATTCTGAGATCACAGTATTTATAGCGCCACACGACAGTCATATCTCTCAGCCGTGTCTATTAGAATATTTCTAGCTTAATAGCGGATTCTTATAATACATGCGGTGGGTGTAATACGCACTCGCGGTTAAACAATCTATCGATTAATATCCACTGGATCTCTTTGAAGATTTTAGAAGTAATTTTTTAAGTTGAAAATGTTAATTTTATATTTTAATTCTACTGAAAAGCTTACGGAAACAAATAACAGCAAACACATTACATTACAAAGTACAATAACTGAGTTATTAGAAATGGTAGCGGGCTGGCCCGGATTCTGATGCAGCGCTGTCAAAACTAAAGTTGTTCATGTCACTGGCGATATGGTGAGACGCATATTTACAGTAATTGAAATATTACAATTTGACGAAGAAACATTTTGTCTCATTTTTGCTATATCATCGCTAACTATTAGCTGAGATAAAGGCTAAAAGTTTCACTGCCGAAAAAAAAAAAAAAATCGCTGAAACATTTATCAACGTTATGACAGTGCACCGAAAAGTCATCTCCCACTCGTTATAAAAAGAACCACACAGTTCTTTACAGCAAAAATAATACGAAAGCGATGAAACGATTACCGAGTAGGTATCAGTGCACCCAACACGAATAAATCAGCGAACACATCGCGTAACAAAACACAATAACTGAATTATTGGAATTGGTAGCGGGCTGGCGCGGTTTCTCACGCGCAGCTGTCAAAACTAATGTTGTTTATGTCACTGGCGGGACGGTGAGACGCATCTTTTACGGTGTTACCGCAGATTGTGGACTCCTATTGGCGTGCTGGCTGACTGGAAACTTGGCATGTCATCTTCTTGGCTACGTAAGAGCCGCATGTTTCTTAAACATGACGCTTGATGATAAAAAATAAATTAAACACGTTAATCGTTCTTCAAATTTGACTAATTGGTCGCACAACTGAGCCATGGGCTTATGTTCCTATTTATTGTCAGTTCGATCGGTTTTTTTTCTAATGATAGCAGTAAAATTCAATTACAGTGAATATAGTAACAACACAGAAAAAACAAATATACATAAATCAATTCTTCTTTCTACATGGTTTATGGAGAAGAAAGGAATTATAGAGACAAGACCAGTAGCAGAAAGAATTGAGGCTAATGATGTTTTCGTTTTACTGTGTTAATAACCTTTGAGGGTAGTATTAATAGTTTCAGGAAAAAACAAAATAAAATTTCTCTCTTTTCCTCAATATCAAAACTTTTTGCTTGACAGAATTTCTCCCGAGATTTAGCAATTGTTCTTAGAAATGAAAACGACATACTTACTCGTACCTACTCACTCAGCGTTTTGTGGAATACGTTAGATACGTAAGTATACGCTGCATTTGAATGAAGCTAACCACAAACGACAAATTCATCACTAGGGTTCCAGACAAAAACGAAAAAGCTAATTTGTGAAAAGAACTTTTACAGTAGTTTAGTGGTTGTAAATTTTGTAATTTAAATTTTAGAAACCACCTATGTAAAGAAAGTAAGTCGTTGAATATGAATATGAATGAAAATGAATATGAATATGAATGAATACTTACATAAGGTGAGTTTCGGAAATTAATGTTGTCCAAAAATAATTCAAGCTTTTTCCCAAGTTTCGATTACCTAATTAAGGGTGTGTGCTGGACAGTATTATAATTACTTAAGTATGTTTGAAATTTTAAACATTTTATTTTATTTATAAATGAACTCTGTTTCTTTATGAGTAATAAAGTTTCTTTAAACCGAAGGGTCAAAGTTACTAGCTATAAGCTACATACATATCATACCAATGAATGGTGATGCAATCGGAAGACAGTATGTATGTATTGCTTGCTCAGTAACAAAAAATTAAACATAGCAAATAGCCTATAACTGTTCCACTGCTGGGTAAAGGCCTCCATAATGTGATCAAGTCATCACTCCAATTGATACGCTAGCCAAATGCGGGTTGGTGATAACAAACCCGGGCTATGCATCGAAAAATCCGAAACACACTTTGCCCAAATTGGTAATTGAACCCGGGTCCTTCGGGTTCGGGCCGAGCGCTTTCCCACTCGGTCATTGAGGTGTTAAAATTTTTTTTTCTTTTGTGACGGAACCTTAAACATACTTTATGACACATACTCCATCGTAACTAGTCAACTTTTTATTTTGACTGTATGTAGGAGACAGCCCGCTGATACGCAATATCATATTACCCACACAATTACAAGCGAATTCTCGCAAACGTCCGCCGAAAGGGGCCTTATCAGATTTTCAAGAAGTTGTTCATAAAAAGTCCTACGTGACAGTCGGGGGAGCGCATGTGCGAAACGTGAACTAGATTCCATGCGAGGTTGAGTCAGAAGCGAACGAAAGAAAATGACGTCACTTGAGGTTGTATGAATGAGCTTTCTCCACTTTTAAAGCAGCAGATTTTTTATATCACCACCATCACTAGCTCATTTTATGTTCCCACAGTTGGATTACGAGCCTTCACTATGGATAGAAACTCCACACGATGTGTATGACTAGAACAGGCCACAGGCTACAGGCCAGAAACCACCACGCGGGCCCAGTGCGTATTAGTGGTCGTTAAATAGCTAATGCAGCCTTGACCAACGGACCAACACGTGCCATCCAAACCACGGAATATACTTAAATAAAACCTTTTCAAGTTGTTTAAACGCTGGCTCCTTAGTATAAGCATTCTAACCATATTGCTTATTAACCAGGCAGTAAGATGTCAACGACGCTTATATTCGCCGGTCATGGAGAAACATCTTCATACCTCCTTTGGAAAACTCTATTCATCTTGCTTTTGAGTAAATAGTGGCAAAGAGTGTCATACGAGTATATAGTAACAAGGAGTAGCAGTGGGAATTGTTTGGAAGAGTACACCTGCAGAACAAACGAACAAACTTGGAAGATATAAATGTTTGTTGAAACTTACACGGACAATACACATTCAAATTGTTTAATTCACATCTATTGGCTTCAATTTGTCAACTTAACGTAAAGTCAACACTATAAATCGTCAATACGACTAATTAACGTAAAGTCTGACTATCCTAATCGTTCTTATAAAATGTTTTATCTAAACAGAACAGTTCAAAAAGTCTTAAAGCTCACAAAGACAAATAATAAAATAAAACAAAAGCGAAACCAACTTAACCCAGAGTTCTGGCATTACTAAGCCCACTATAAAGCACTGACAAACGTTGAAGCACTAAGCTCGATAACACAACGATATTCAATAGACTACATACAAAATGGAAGCACTTGCCGAGCAATACGAACGGAGGCACAAAAGGCGGCATCATTTTAGTAGCGGCCTCATTAAACGGGAGTTATTAGGTACCACTGAATGGCTCATTAGTCAACCACGTGGAGGCACGTACTCCTATTGTGGTGGGAGCGGTGATGGCATGCACCGATATGAGCGGTGCTGCGACGAAGCATTTTGATTATGCCAACTTTAATCCATACTTTTTGGTGTCACCAGTTTGTAAACTTCATCGCTTCTAGGTTTGGATTGAGAATAATCTATCACGCAGGCTGAATGGCTTTTGCCAACGGGATATAACAAACCAGACCAGAAGTTACAGTCACGAGCAGACCAAGTAACCAGTAACTCTTAATACAATGGAATAACAGTCACAACTAGTCAACAGGGTATCATCATCATCATCATCATCATCATCATCATCATCATCAGCTCATTTTCATGTCCCCACTGCTGAGGCCTTTCCTATGGATGGATAGGGAGAACGGGCCATAAACCACCACGCGCGCCCAGTGCGGATTGGTAGTTATTAACGACTGCTAATGCAGCCGGGACCAATGGCTTTACGTGCCTTCTGAAGCACGGGTATACATACAATATATTAATGATTCATATTTTTATTTCGATAGCGATAGTGAAAACGACTAGGCTAGGTTGTGGTTGACTAAGCTGAATTCTGACAAAGAGGTCGATTAAGGATTGAGAAGGTCCTGGTCATAATATATGAAAGTTAAAAATTATTTAAATTTAATTTGAGGACTTTACAACCATTTCCTTATCCTATTTAAGGTGTAGAGCTCCTCATACTCATAATTTGCTTACTTTGCTTTGTAGGTAGAGATCACGATCCACTAATCTTATCTTAGTGGGGTTTCCCTCATCGAGATATCCCTTTTCCAGTATCTTGTCAGCCCATTGGAATTTTTTGTGCAACCTCATCCTATCAATCTTGTTCATCAGTAAAGATAACTGGAACGTTTTCGAGGGTGAAGAACCTAAAGTCTTCTTGAGCCACTATCCACTTTCTTCTAAAGTCTAATCACATTTCAGTCGCTTCTTCAACCTTTATGCTCGCTTGTCTATCATATTCGTGTTATCGGTTAAAATATCTATTAGACGACCATTTTCAAAAGTCGTTCATACACGTTCAATTGCAAAGAGCTAAGCTGGCCTATCAGCGGGCCAATCAGGCGTTTTCCTTTAACCGATTAACCGACTAATTGTGACAATCTTAAAACAACTTTAAGTGGCGATAAAAACAGCAAAGGCGTCCAAGTGTTGTATGAACTGCATAAAAAGCAGCCGACATACCGAAAACTGTTGCAGACGTAAAGACCAATTAACGATCGGCAATTAGGGCTACACGCTTTCGTAACTTTTCTCTCGATTACTGTATAGTGGGGTGTAGCTTTACTATGTAGTCGATAGACTAGAAATCATACCACTATGCGATGGATTTAAGTAAGTTAGTAAGACTTAATCGTCTCCGTGAAGAGTTCGATGGCGCAGTGATTAACGCGCCCGGTCTGCGAGTGCTGAGGTTAAGCAACTTTCGCAAAGGCCGGTAACCGGATAGGTGACCAAAAATTTATCATTTCGAGCTCCTCCGTGCTTCGGAAGGCACGTAAAGCCGTTAGTCTCGGCTGCATTAGCAGTCGTTAACAACCACCAATCCGCACTGGGCCCGCGTGGTGGTTTATGGCCCGTTCTCCCTATCCATCCATAGGGAAGGCTCGTGCCCCAGCAGTGGGGACATAAAATGAGCTGATGATGGTGATGGTGAATCGTCTCCGTGGTCTAGTGGTTCAACAACCCTATTTTTAATAGGTTTGATTGGTGGTAGGTTCATGTCAATGCATGTCGGTTGTCAGAACCGCTATGATAGGTATAGTGACTATGTTATACTCGTAATTGTTATTCATTTGCTGTTTACAGTTTTATTGATCCCAGGTCGGGCAAAGTTTGTTTCAGATGTTGATGCCTAGCCCGCAAGCAAACGTCGTGATTAAGTCACACGGTCATACACATATATCTCTTTATAATTAGCATATATTATGATTAAATTTTGACGTATAATTTTTATGCAAATTACAATTTGAAAAAGTGTTGAAAAAAATCCACGGGCGGCATCCGAATCCGCACCCTATAACATTGTCATAACATATCCCAGTATAATTAATAAGTTATCTCACTTCCGAACAAGGCACATGAAAGATCGCTGTCTTTCACCAGCGCAACATTGTTAGAAATCGCCGCAATAAAACAGGCATGCTGTAAATACTGGCGGTATGCCCACATTGCACGTGCCAAAGCAAATTGGACCTTATATCACGTGTTAAGTGTTTCAAATTGCTAGCGGAAATGTGTCGTAGTGAACGACTCAGCGAATGGTGTTTAATCGTGATGGGTTTAGTGAATTTACTGCTTGTTTAGTTACAAAGTGAGAACATAAGAAGATTAATTCATCATCATCAGTTTAAAATGGTCCCACTGGTGGGCTCAGGCATGAGGTAAGCCTCATGATGATGATGATGGTCATACACAAATCACCAAAGCCTATTGCGGGTTTTAACGACGGCTATCTAGCGACAACTGGAAAAAACGGCTGAACGGTTTCTTTCTCCCTTTCGCTCCTAATTTTAGAGTGACCCCTCAGCTACGCTAGGTAACGTTTTAACACTGTATTCTAAATTTTAGGTGACTCCTAAGCCACGTTTCGTGACAATTTTACTCGGGTACTAAATTTTAGGTGACTCCTAAGCCACTTTTGGTGACAATTTTACTCGGGTCCTAGATTTTAGGTGACTCCTAAGCCATTTTAGGCAATACTTTTACTAATGTTAATGCGTAAGCCACGTTAGGTGACGGTTATACAGCAGCAGCTAAATTTTAAGCTACGTTAGGTGACACTTTACTAAGTCAACTGTCATATTAATGTCGTAAAAATAAAAGGGGTTACCTAAAACTTAAGGGCCGTGTCAGTGGATACAGGTATAAGAAATTATTATCGTAACTCTACAGGTTTTGACATTGCTCCGGTTCAATTCAATACGTGTGCCAAGTCTCCAAGTATGCGGCAATAAATTATCAAACGAACGCCATACATTTCTCATACACTTATCCAGAGCAAAACTTTCGCGCGCCACTAAAGAGGTCTCATATTTATCGCTGTAAAAAGGTTCCCCCTTTTATAAAAACTTGTGCCTTTTGCAAAAAGGCGGTGAACCGATTTATTTCTCGAGATAGTGTTCATTTAATATGAGCTCATCAATTTTGATGAGGCCGTTCCGATCCTGCAGTCAGGGATTTCGACTCGTGAGCTGTAAGCAGATAAATCGCTCGATTCTTTCAAATTTTTAAAGTAAATTTTTTACGGTTGGGGTTAAGCGTGCGGAGTGTTGTTTCTTCGGAGTCCTATGCCGATTGGTGAAAGCGTAAGCGGTGATATAAATAAAGTTATTTAACGAGCTTTAAGTACCCATAAAATTATAAAAAGAAAGATTTAAAGTTATTTATTTCGGCATGCCATACAAACTTTAAATTTCAATGTTTTTTTAAACCAATAAGTCAATTCTAACAAAATTTTCTTTGTCTAATTTTTTTTTTTAATAATTTTAGTCAACTATTAGTTTGTAATAAAAACAAACAAATATCTAAAATTAGGGTTTATTGTATGCGATAAAAACATAAAAAAATTGTCAAGAACGGGTAGTAAATTTATATGCACTTATAATATATTTTTTTTATATAAAATTTGCAATACTTACATGACCTTCCAAATCTTCTGGTTCAGCGTATCTCCTCGGGGTTACCGGAGCATACATAGTGACATTTGCAAACGGACATAAAGGTCGGTCCACAACGAATGGGGTCGAGACCGGTCCATAAATATTTCGATGAATCAACGATAACTTTGTCCCTCATCTCGTTGGTGAATGAACTGGTTTTTTGGGTTTAAGTAAGTATGATTTCATAGTTAAGTTTGTTTTTAAAGGTAGCTTAGTAACTGGACGGAAAGATGCTCGCTTTGAATGCGAGATATCGTAGTTCTATCCCCGTAGATATTGACTTAAACAAAAAAAAACAAGGCATTGGCTTTTCTAGATGTATTAACAGGACTATAATTATTGTGTTTAAAGTTTATCTGTTAAAAAAAAACTTAAAGTACATTTCAAAAGACTTAACCAGTCGGAATTACGCAAATTTATATTTTTATTTGATAATATATTTTTTTCTTTTTTAAAGCTTTCCCGATGAGTAACAGGCCTGACTATTACCACAGATTAGGTAATAGTTACTTCGTATTACTAATATGCGCTATATTAGTAATAGTCATTAATAAAATAATCTTCAAAGAAAGTATTAGTGTCTATTACAATCTCAGATTTATTATGAAACGTAGATTCAAAAGAGTATATTTACATACAATGTTACATTCAATTAACAAAGTATTTCTTGTGTGTTTAAAAAGTGGCGAAGTTCAATTTGTGACCTTACACTTTTACTGTTTCAAAAATGGCCGTTTAGCACCACTTACAACGCAAGTTTAAAATTATTAGTGTGCTTTCGTGAAAGCGTTCATTTATCACGCGCAAATTGACGCTCTCATAACGAACGAGTGCTTATTGCAATCGTAACAACTAGGGTGGGTCTGAGACAATGACCAAGGGTTCCGTAGATTAAAATAACTCTTGATAATAATAGAATGATCATTTATTCGGCACGAAACATAATAAAATATTATACAAAATATGAAACTATCTAAACTAAAATAACATAGCACCGAATAAGAGTCATATTATCGCTCAGTAAGTAGTCAAGAAACACACAAAAATATATATTATATTAAATAATTTTGATGGAAAAAGGACAAGCTTAAAAGGCTCGTCAGAGTACTTGTGCTCCCCATATTTCTCTACGTCGCGACATGGACATTGCGAGACAGCAAGGGAAAGAAAATAGACGCTGTAGAAATGTGGTGTTGGAGTAGGATGCTTGGGATATCATGGACTGAGTTTCGCACAAACGTCTCCATACTCGAAGAACTCGGCATCAAGCGGCGTCTTTTCTCTATTATTTAAGCTCGTATACTCACATTCTTTGGGCACATATTTCGGCGTGATGATACGTTAAATGAACGTCTTGTAGTCCAGGGCAAAGTAGGAGGCACCCGAGCGGGCGGTAGATCGCCAATGAGATGGTATGGTATATTACAATAGCCTTCGCAAGTTCTAAAGCTGTAGTTTTTATTTTATTCTTCCGGAAATTTGACTGGCCATCGAACATAGGGCTCTTCCATGACTAGGAAGTAGGTACTCAATAATAATTCGTATATGAGAACTAGCCAAGTCAAACCTTAGGCTTCAATATATTATCCTAAGTTAAGAACAAATTATATTTTAAGTTGTTATGAAATATTTTTTGTTGTTATAAATAAATTTCAGGACCGACCATTGAACTTGGCGCCCATTTAGATCTCACTTCTTTTGTCGTTGAAGTCAACAACCAAAGCATATATCATAATATTGAACTTGGCTCTCTTTTCACATTTATGTTTTTGATGGGATAAATGTACTAGCTGATCTGGCGGACTTCGTACCTCTTTGTCAGTTTCTAAGACAACAAAACAAGCAAATCGTTATATAGTTTACGCGTGAAAGCGTATCAAACAAACAAAAAACAAACCTACTCACTTTTTTTAACAATAAGTATCCTATATCTTTAATTATACTCTTGAGAAATTTCATGATGATCGGTTGAATAGTTGACGCGTGAAATCGTACCAACGAACGGCAAACGAAAACACAAACTCACTTTCGCATTTATAATATTAGTTAGGATATGATGGTTTCAAAGGTTGGAAACACCATATAACGTTAGGACGTTTACGGCCGTTTGAATACAGCCACTGAACCCTAATGTGATCAAAAGAAATCGATATAAAGCATGGACGTGATATTTTAAATCGATATGTCAGACATGTTATTTACATTTTATTTATAACACGTCCGGTGTTAATTTTGTAATAATTGCACAGGGTTGCTTACAAATCAAAATTTTGGTGAGACTACTTAAACTATCGACCTAAAGGAGAAATTTGATTTATATTGTCCTCAAACGTGTAAGTACTGAAACTGAATTAATGGAATAATTATTCAAGTAATCTTATTAGATCAGCGCTTTTGAATCGTCTCAAAATATTTTTCCTACCACCCATTTAGGACGTCTTTTAGCTGTGCAGAAGAACGGGCGCAAGAAACTGCACAGCTTTGTATAAAAGTAGTGACAATTACAAAATTATATGCCGTTACAAAAACACAACATGAAAAAATTTTTTGGCGCCTTTGGCTTTCAAAGTAAAAAAGTAAATAGTGTTGAATAATTTCGGCGGGCTGGTTAGAAACACGATAGCTCTATTGGGAGAGCACCTGACCCGGTATGTCAGAAGGGTGTAGGTTCAAATCCTGCTCGTGGAAATTTTTTCAACATTTGTGTTTTTGTAATTAGTTTCGCATCAAAATTTGCGTTAATAATTATATAAACAAAACAAAAACATTTTATATGCCGTTGCCAAATTATGCTATATACAAGTTTACAATGACTTACAAACATTTTAAAATAGAATCACCGATTGGCTCTACTTCTACATGACTCGAACAATGTGTCTAAGACGATATATAAACGGAAATTAAATTATTTGAGTTCATTTAAACACGAGAGTTTTAAAGACAATTTTTTACTACCGAAAGCGTTTATATAATAATTCTTACACAAGTATAAGTTTAACAGATTTACATTGTATATTTTTTATTTAGTATATACACAACAAAAAGAAACATAACTGTACTGAACTACAAAAAACAGAAAAATAAATAGCAAATTAAAAACTAAATACTTACCTATAAATAAAAGATATCCTCCAACTGTGGGCTACAATGTGTTGTTACTGAAACAACTGCAGTGAAATCACACACTTCATAATATAAAGGTTGAACTTGTTACAAAACTATTTAGACACTAGTCTACTACTTTACTTTAAAATAACTTAAAAACTTTTTGTTGTTCGTTTTTTCTTTTTCTGTTTGTTATTTACCAAGTCCCTAGTTACAGTGGCTAGGCGCAGTAACGTCTTTATCAGTAACTGCTTCAGTTTTCGGAAGTTTTTAAATCACTCCAAATTGTGAGATTACTCGGAATCACGATGAGTTACTATCGAAATCTTTATTTACATCAGTAGTACTCGAAATAATGTAAGCGATAAATATATTCTCATTGTATGTATGAGTCGCCCCGTACTTTGTGCCAATCTGAAATCTTTGTAAAATGTAAATTGTAATGCGCGTACTAAAATTTTAAAGCTTTTACTTTGATTTAATGTCAATACAAAATGCATTTTAATTATTATTTAATAGTGTGGTAGTTTTTTTTTTATATTTTACGGGTAAGCACAGTGCCTTGATCTCACCTGATTTCAGGTGATGATAACGCCAATGATGGAAGCGCACACCACCCGGGATCCTCAACTACTGAGGCACTGGCTATCATCTTATCTCTAGGTGCCGGAACAGAACACAGTAATGCTACAAACGTTGATGTTATGGCGACATATTTAGATAAGATGGTGGTAGCTAGCCAGGCGGACAAACAAGTCCTACTAAAACCGAGCACACAAACATGTACTTCCATGTAATGCTGGGAATCGAACCCGGGACCTCTGGGTCTAAGCCGGTGGACTTTACCACTAGACCACAAAGGCGGTTGCACGACTCGTTAGCTGGAGTCTGTTCTGGGGTAAATCTGCAGTCTTTTTTATTTTGATTTTTATTTTATATAAGATTTGGGTCACCCATCATGTGACCATGTTAATCTCTACGAATGATAATTAACTTTAAGTTTGTATTGGTACGTAACTTTCGCAAAAGCCGGTACTACTCATCATGAGCTCATCCGTGCTTCAGTAGGTACGTAAAGCCATTGCATCTGGCTGCATTAGCAGTCGTTAACAACCACTGCACCGCACTGGGCCCGCGTGGTGGTTTATGGCTCGTTCTCCTTATCCATCCTTAAGGGTTGTGCTCCAGCAGTGGGAACATAAAAAGAGCTGGTGATGGTGACGATAAGGCTAAAGATGGAACAGCACTTCAACCGGAATCACTGGAATCCTCAACCCTTAAGAGTCTGGAGGCGGAGGAGAAGTGAAGTTTAGATAAAACGGTGGTAGCGTATCAGGCAGAATCAAAACCTTACCACCAATCGATCAACATTCACAGAAACGTTACACCGGTACTACGCAGCCGGCAGTGTGCGCAATTAATATGAATCGCTTGATCTCGTTTAAACGCTTCCACGAACGCCTGCGCCTGCGCACGGCACCGCCATTATCTCCACTTAATGTCCCCAAACAATCAATTTTGAGACATAAAACTTGAGGTATGACGGCACAGGCAGGCGAATTTTGGTTTTTTAAACTGTCTTATGTTTAAGTAGATCATGTTGGGGCGGAACTAATGAAAGAGTTACGCAAAACCGCAAACGTGCACCGGTGTCTCTTCAATGCAATGGAGAACCAGGAAGGGGGGGAAATTGTAAAACAATACACAACTTTTTTGCTAGCTAATGCTTCTGGCTATTTTGCTTCACCATTAAATTAATTCATCATCATCATCATCAGCCTCTCTCGACCCACCGCTGGGCATAGGCATTAATCAAAAGTTTATATGTAAATTTAGATGAAAAACTTTGACGTCGAAGTACTGTTTCCTAAGTAATATATTAGGTAATACAAAATGTTTATTTATTGGTTAATTGTTTTTTAAAGTTTACACAAAAAGTTAAAAAAAACTCTTCATTATCAGTCTATATTAGTCAACAGGACACAGATCTCTCCAAATATTAATAAATCTACTCAATTCTAACTACTCAATCAATGATAATGATATTTCAATACCAAAAAACAAACTTTACAACACGTTTAAAACTTCAGGCAATAAATAAGTCTTTTACTATTAGCAAGTATACTCTTTACTCTTTTAAATTCTAAAATAGATTACTCGTAATACTGAGGTTCCAAATATAAAGAAACATTATAAAAACAACTGAATGTAAAAAATATCTGCCCCCCTCTCAGAAAAATAGCTAGATCTAACACTCTAACCACATGGTTAGAGTGTTATCTTAATCACAGTTCTTCTCAGTGTTATCTTCTTCACAGTGCGGCAGATTATACAGAAGACCGAAGAGTATAAACGGCCCCTGTGCTTAGCTATTTTGGACTATGAGAAGGCATTCGACTCTATCGAAACCTGGGTTGTTCTAGAATCCCTGCAAACGGTGTCAAGTCGATTGGCGATATATTCAAGTGTTGAGGTGTCTCTACAATGCTGCCACCATGTCCGTCCAAGAACAGAATCAGCAGACTAACCATATCCCCTTGCATCGAGGTGTGAGACAAGGGTATGTGATATCCCCCAAATTGTTCACAAATGCATTGGAGGATGTGTTTAAAACGCTTGACTGGAAAGGACGTGGCATTAACATCAACAGCGAACACATCTTACACTTGCGATTCGCGGACGACATCGTCATCGTGGCCGAAACGTTGCAGGATTTACGTTTCATGCTGAACGGCCTAGCAACGCATCGGTCTCCGGATGAACTTGGACAAAACCAAGGTTACTCGTATGTTCAACGAACATGCCATTCCGGGACCTTGAGTGACGAATACCAGACACAATAGAATTTTAATTGTTATCGGCCACCTGGTGGTCGATACACACTCAAGGGGTTAATTTATCGACAACACAAAGCTTCAATAATATTTTTAAAACAAATAAACAGTACACAAAACAATAAACAATCAAGACGTTGATAAGTCATCAAAATTGAACTATCTCCTACCCTGAATACGATAGAAAACTTACGGCAAGAAGTTATGAACCCAAATTACCTGCCATCATTTTCATAGCAAATTAAGCTGATTCAATCATACCAATAATGTTCAATATAATTCAATTGGAACATGCTGTAATGACTGCTTCCCTACTGGAGCGGATTTTTAATACAAATTCGACATAAGAGTTCGCGGAACGCGATCGCGGATTCAATTTACGATCGAAAAATTCGACTTGTAATTTGAGTTTTCAGAAATTTCTCGGCGAAATTACATGTGTGGATGCGACAAGGCATTAACGGGGTATCGACTCAATGTTTCCAGCTTCCAAACTAAGTTAATTGTTAAATTGGAGGTTGTAGCTTGTTACAGCGTACTGCTGAGTTATCATTAAAATAAAATTTAGAAGAAACGTGTAACTGACTTTTGGATTTTAATAATATTCTGTATTGTACTAAAATACACATACAGAACAAACAACAAGGTGACAGCAAAAAGAGGTGGACTTTTTCTTACAGAGATTTATTCAAGCCAGTTTGATGGGCGCCGAGAATTTTGCTGCGACTTGGTGGTTTAAAAACAATTATGCTTATCCTGGACGTTTTGAGGATTCCGGGACGCCGGACTCCAGTTTTACCTGCTGTTAAGCAGAAGTAGAGTCCAGATGCGAGGACAACTACTGGAGCAGGATTGGGCCTGACTAGCTGTTCTCACCTTGCCGACCCGCAAGTTGCTTTTACACCTTGTTTAAAGGAGACTGTTGAAAAAAGGAGGAAAAACGTGTGCTGTGAGACTATTCTATTTTTTAGTGAAGTAACAAAAAAGATCTCATCAAATTTCTTCGATTGAGATTGAATTCACAGTTTTTAAATTTGTACAACAATTATTTTAAAAACTTACTCGTTTGCTAATCTGTAAGTCTGAATCTGTATCTCAGAGATCAGATAGAACGCTCAGAGGAGGCGGCGCATAATAAAGTCATAAAAGCAACACCGGTAGCTGCGCGAGCGCATTAATCACGGATTACCAACGCGCATAGATGCAATCGCATTGTCCTGGACCCCCGGCGCGGGCATAGACTAAAACACTAGTAGGTACTTGTCGTATTACTTTCTGTTCTTTCTTTCGTCTGTGGCACTTTATGTTATACAAACTTAGTTAATTTTAAACACACGTGGGTACTACTTATTTTCTGACACGTAACACAAATACTTTTTTTTTAAATGAATGTTGTGTCAAAATCAAATTTTAAAAAGAAAACAACATAATCTTCCATAGATCGTTTCATTGTTGATTGCGGTATATACCTTTTAATTTTTTTTAAACACAACCTTCTAATAAGCTTTTTGATAATTTTGTGAACAACCCCGGTACATACCTAGTGTAGTATAAGGTTTATTTGCATAATTTAGTTTGCTATGTTATCAAAGTTTGTGCCATGGCACCTTAGAGCTTGGTTTAATGCTCTAAGCATGGCACAGTCAGTCAAATTATGAGATAAAACATAAAGATCAAAATGATGTAAATTGAGGAGCTCGATGGCGCAGTGTTTAACGCACCCGGTCTGTGATTGCTGAGGTTAAGAATTTTCGCAAAGGCCGGTCATCCGATGGGTGACCAAAAATTTTCCATCTCGAGCTCCTCCGTGCTTCGGAAGGTACGTAAAGCCGTTGGTACCGGCTGCATTAGCAGTCGTTAACAACCACCAATTCGTACTGGGCCCGCGTGGTAGTTTATGACCCATCCTCCCTGTCCATCCATAGGGAAGGCTCGTGCTCCAGCAGTGGGGACATTAAATGAGCTGACGATGATGACGATGATGATGCAAATTAAATTTAAAAAAATATTTTGACATAATTTAAATATATTAATAACAAGTAAAGAGTGAATTTTTTTTTAATATTAAGGATGTCTCAATCAGTTTGATGCTCAAAACATCGCTGTCTGTAAACCCTATCTACCATAGGTGTAACGCTTCTGCACAATATTCGTAATTAAATAATCTTTGCGCATTATTACGCTATTAATATATGAGGCGATTCGTCTCAGCCGAATAAGAGTGTTGTAATAACTCAGGCCGCATTGTGTGCGGCTAACTTACGACTTCCGGTCACAATACCAGGACAGTCGCGCATTTTCCTTGTTTCATCTTTGCCACAGACGAGATATTGTTGTTAGTATCTGTGAAATACTTTAAAAGATGTACAAGAATAACAAAAAAAGAATAAAGAGAGAGTTAAAAATATAGTAGGGTAGGGTTTACGAAGGCATGGCGTAGATTTGATGTTCAAAAAATAGTTAGATTAGTGGCACAGGTGTTCAACAGGTACCAGCTAGCGACATTTTTTTTAATATAAGAAAGAGGCATACGAGCAGGCGGGTCACCTGATGGAGAGTAATCACCGCCGCCCATGGATGCCCGCAAAACCAGAGGAATAGCAGACGCGATGCCTGCTTTTAAGGAAGGAATAGGCTCGTTTCTTGAAGATCCCAAGGTCGTAACGATCCAGAAATACCGCCGCCGAGAGCTGGTTCCACAACACTGTAGTTCGAGGCAAGAAATTTCGTGAAAAATGCTCTGTAGTAGACCGCCAACCATCAAGGATGTGGATGTGGATGGAATGACAGTCTACAACTACAATTGCGTGTAGTGCGGTGAAGGAAAGCAGCGGCAGAGATCAAGCCCAACAATTCCTAAGAACACTCCCCATGATATATGCGGTACAATATACAGAGAGACGCAACGTCTCTCCGAAGAGCCAGTGGATCAAGCCGACCTGAAATAACCATGTCGTCGACAATTCGAGCAGCTCTGCGTTGAATGCGGTCAAATGGAAGGAGTTGGTACTGGGGTGCTCCAGCCCAAAGATGGGAGCAGTATTCGATATGCGGCCTGACCTGTGCTTTGTACAGTTGTAAGCATTTTTATCCTTTAATCATTTAAAATTGGGGTTCAGGGCAACAGATTCTTTATCAACAAGTAAATGCCAACCACCTGCTTCCTAGCTTCCATCCCGTCATATTTCAATGAAAATCTATGTAATTTTATTGCGACATAACCTCTGTCGATTGTCCTTGAAGTGTCAAACACACAAACATCATTACTCTACCTACTTATAAAAATTAAATATGAATAAAAAAAAGGTTTTTGAATGATTTTTTAAATCATTTAAATTATTTTTCTTGGAAAGTGATTTCTGCCGGCCACATTATGGCCTATACAACGTACCTCAAGGGGATGGCATCACGCATGCGCGTCTGAACCAGAGGTCGCCTCTAAAGGTTAGGACCTCGACTTGGGTGACCAAGTCATAATTATGGAAGAAAAAATTAAGAATAATTGTCGCCATTGGGCCAATAACGTAGCACTGCTGGACCCTTCTCGCATTAATAGTAGCCCATGGGGATATATATACCGATAGAGGAGCTCGATGGCGCAGTGATTAACGTGCCTGGTCTGCGAGTGCTGAAATTAAGCAAAGGCCGGTCTGTTAAAAAATGTTTCATCTCGAGCTCCTCCGTGCTTCGAAAGGCATGTAATGCCGTTGGTTAAAAACCACCAACCCGCACTGGGACCGCGTGGTGGTTTATGGACCGTTCTCCCTATCCATCGATGACGATGATGATGATGGTGATGATGAGATGGATAGATCCATAACCCTACTTATCTTCTTCTTTTTGATTGCCTTTCCAAGTAGTGAAGATTGACAGTCAGCTCTGCATATTTGGTCCTGTCCTTGGCAAGGCAAAGGATTAAGTGGCAATCCCTATACCCGTCCACTCCCGAATGTTTTGCAACTACGACTTCCTTCTGCGACCAGGTCCCTTCTTTCCATCTACTTTTCCCATCATGATAAGTTGCAAGAGTTCGTATCTGCCGTGCCTAAGCACATGGCCCAGATATGCTATGCTAATGCACGAACACTAACCACCTCTGTGGTCTGGTAGTTAAGGTCACGAGTCCATGGTCCACCTAAAGGTCCCAATTCCTAGCGGGGGGCACATGTTTGTACTCGGTTTGGTTGGTGGTAGAGCTTGCTATGAGTCCGCCTGGCCAGCTACCACCATCTTTTTTAAATGTCTCTATAACAACTATGTTGGTAGCATTGCTGTGTTCCAACACAGAGTTAAGACAGCCAGTTCATAAGGGGTTGAGGAATCCAGTTGTAGTGCGCTTCCAACTTCGGCCTTATCATTACTTTACACCAGCCGGAGCCCCCCAACCGCCTAACACTCTCGCTTTCGATCGCTTTGAAAGCGACGCCCTCGCCTTGCTTTCTAATATAATATCGAAATATAATATCGAATAATATCGAAAGCTATAGCCTATAGCTTTTGATATTGCTTTCATATTGCTTTCGAAATAACAAGATGACGCCTCCTCCTCGCCTCGCCTTCAAAGCGATCGATAGCGAGAGAGTTAGGCGGTCGACCCCATGAAGGATACGTTATTTTCTGAAAGATATAAAAAAAATGTTATCGTCCATATCATATCTGTTAGATAGTATATGGATATGTATAAACGAAATAGGTGGTCTCACAAAGCAAACGTGTACTGTTCTCCCACAAAAAAAACTTGAGTCAAAGCCTGAATATTAATTATCACGGAATATAGATCAACGGAACGGATACACACCCAAACCGATTATTAAACGAAAACTAATTAATAACGCGAGAACTATGATTAGAATCGATGTGAATGTTCTGCAGTTAAATAGATAATTGTTATAATTAATCTATATTTTGACAAGGGAACTATTTTGAGAGTTCCGCTCGAGGTGGGACGCTCGATCGGCACCGGAGCGACTTTTAATAAGAGGATAAGTATCTGGTAATTAATTTGGTTGTTTTACTAAATATCTAAAAAAATATATAGGTAAGTAGGTATATTTTTTGTTTATATCCACTCTTGTGATATATAACTTGTTTAAACCTAATTTTGGTTTTAAATAATAAGCAGTAAGAGCGAATTTTTTTTCAGATTCAGAGTAAACTAAAGAACGCCTACAAAATTGGAATGAGCAATATTGGAGATCTACATCTATCGAAAGATCAGATTTTCACCAATGATGACCAACAGGTAATCGTAAACTGCGATTGATTTCAAACGCTTTAGGCCGTACAAATAAATAGAGTATAAGTTTCGAATAGTTATTCCATGTTTTGTCTCTTTTACTCTAATCTGATATGAAGTTTACATGACAGGAACAAAACACGGAATATCTATTCCAAGCTTATTCTTCGTTTTCTTTGTAAGGCTCTTTGGGTATAACAGAATTGTCATGTAGGTATTTGTCCTCCCCCTCGTGAGCGAACGTGAGGATGGAAAAAACTATTTCCAAAGAACAGAATATATTACCTATCTTTATCTATAAATATATAAATCTTCTGTGCGTGTGTATGTTATTAAACTCCTAAACGGCTGGGCCGATTTGAATGAAATTTTCTGTGTGTGTTCAAGTGGATTCGAGAATGGTATAAATTTACAATTGGACGTGGAAGGCGACGCTGCTATAGGGGTCCCTCATGGGATACGGGTGTTCTTAAGTGGACGAATGATTTGTTTGTTTTGTTGTCATGGAAACTGTCAACGTTTTGTTTGTTTTGTTGTCATGGAAACTGTCGAAGCGGTACGAAGTCCGCCGGTCAGCTATTTTCGTATAATTACCTAGGATTTTGGTGTCGGCAAGTATAATCTATGAAAAGGTATATAGTACTTCTAGTCCCCTCTGAAGTTGGCGCGATTCGCGTCGCAGTAGTAAAAAATAGGCGTCAGTAGGGCGAAGGGGACGAGCGGTCGGGCCTGACTACAGCTGCGCAACAAAGCAACTTCAGAGGGGACTAGAAGTTTGGCGCGACCTATACCAGTGCTTGACACTTTTTATTAAAAATAGACGTCTGCTACACTGCCGCGCTAACGGTAACAGCAGTAAGTAAATAATTGCTATTTATTTATTATAATATATTATTTAATTGACAAAAACTCCTATTATCTTTAGTACGAGTTAAATGTACTTGTACTGATTGCTTAGAAACATCGCAGTAAGTAACAGTAACCATTTTCGAAAATGCTAAGAGCCTGCAATAGTACGATGTACGTAGATGTATTACTTTAACAACGTTGAATACAGATCCCCTGCTTCCTAACTGTCATTCAGTCAAATTTTAATTATTACTACAACAACAATAACAACAACAACAACAACTACAACTACGACTACTACTTACTACAACTCTACTGTATTATATTTTGGTGTTGAACACCGGGCTTACTGTGTCAACCTCTGGTGCCACTGCAATGTTTCAATAGACTACGGTAGTCTCTTGCTATCAGGCAGACCACATGTCAATTTATTAAAAACAAAAATCCTCGCACCACAACCAGCCACACGGACTCTCGCAAGACAACAGCTTGGTATTGCACGAACAATACTTACTCCATATTCCGAGGCGGTGCAGGGAAAATAAATCAAGGCGCATGCGCGTAGGTGGCCGCAGCCAGCAATTACCAATTAGCCGCGCCTTATATGTTCGAAAATCAAAATTCAAATTCATTTGGTCCGTTGCGCGGGTCACACTTTTAAAATGGCGCCGTGAAATCGCGTTCCCGCATTGGTGCAATAATTTTATAAAGTGTAGTACTTACAACGCAAAAAAAAATATAATAACTATACAACCGAATTGATAGCCTCCTCCTTCTTGAACTCGGTTAAAAATGATAATGCGTTGATCAATCGATTCTATGAAGATAAACTTGAATGCCCCTCGCAAACTAGCTCGACCTTCAAGATACTTACCTTTTTGCGCTAAAAGCTTTAGAACTTTCTACTTCACTTTTCCTCTATTAATCGAATTCAGTCCCAATACCATCACCTGTCACGAATCGTCTGCAGTGTCTTTTGATGCTGACATGTTTTATCCAATTCGTAAATTCAAGTCGTTTTTGTATACTTTTTTACAGATCAATGTTAATGCATGTCTAGTTTCCAAAATAAGTTAAAAAAATAGATAACACTTACAATAAGCTAAGCGGAATATTTTTGCTCTGTTATGTCTAGTGTTAAGTTACTTTTGTATACTTGTTTGAATTTATGCATGCCGTGGCAGCCTTTAATTAAAGCAGCGCCTGTGTAATAGTTATACCCTCTTACAAATAAACAAAGAATAAGGTCCGAATAGTTATTCCGTGTTTTGTCTCTTTTACTCTAATTTGAAATGACGTTTACATGACAGGAACAAAACACGGAATAACTATTCCGACCTTATTCTCTGTTTATTTGTAAAGCACATAGGGTTTTTAATGTAATGAATGTCCAGGTGTATGCGTTGTTGGATGTCCTTAAATAAATAAATTCCTGGCTGGGTCAGGTGGGCGTTTAATTTTTTCACTGTATTTTATAAAAACTTAATCTAGTAGTTGAAAAGCCTTGTCATAAGTCCGCACTGTTACTCTTGTTCACTCACAAAAGCTGCACACTGAAACATCGGATGTCTAAAAATAGAATAAATTTAAAAAAGTTTTCAACAAAAAATAGTTTTAATAAAAATTTCGAATTTCAAAATAAAACCTTTTAGACCACTTAATAAATTCAATCCCATAAACAGTTACACATTTATTTAATTTCAACCGAGTATTTCTACCACATTTATAAACTTATTTGTTTATCAACTAAATTATGAGCACACACATTAACATTTTTATTTTGATAGCGTATTCGTTTAATAATGTTTTGAAGAGAAATATGGGTTATCCAATACTAATCTATACGATATACTGTACGTACCTTAGGGTAAAAGGCCTGGTGAAATCGAAAAACTTTAAAATTAAGGCCTTTTAATATCGATTCGAAGAAATAATTCGTAATTTTGTAGCTAACTAGAAATATTTTTAGGCAATTTATAAAAAAGTCATCAACACTTTTTTGAATTATTAATAAATAGCAAAAGAATTTGCGTACAATTTATATCTATATTGTATAATCTGAGTATAATCAATGAAGTATTTATTGTTTGTCGACCTGCTACATAAAATAATCGACAAATTTATTATATTATTATTATTAATTTGTCATTTAAATATATGAAATTTTTGGGATATGTCATTTTCTATAACATTTTAACAGCCTACTGAGTTTATACAATTTAAAATTTATTTTATAAATAACTTAGCAAAATAATCTTACACTTTCATAAATGCAACTCATTAACAAACTAGTTCATGCATTTTATTTGTCATGATTAGAAGTAAATCTCAAGAATATCACACTTTTGGTTAAACTTTATTACATATTACATACACTACAATATCATATATTTTTTATTATATTTACAAAAGTAGAATTTAACATAGGATCCATTGGAGTTCATCACCATTTATGTTTAAAATATATTTAAAATAATTAATCTAATTGAACTTTTAATCATAAGATAATAAATTATATTTAAATTATAAACAAATCATTCAACAAATTCGATACTCAGTTATCTTATGTTTATTTTACTGACAAAAATATCATATTTAGTTAACTATTGAATATGCATGTCCTATCTATTTACAGTTAAAAAATAAATATGCAACATCAATAAAATACTTTTTAGATAAAAGACCTATATTGTCACACCGTGGTTTGCAATATAGACATGGAAACACTAAAATATCTACTTATGTACCTGATAGTATAGGAGATTCTTTAATCACTGTAAGTATTTAAAATATTAATTAGGTCTTTATTTGTTTTACTCCACTAATTGCAAAAAGGCATACAGCCCGCCAATTGGTTTACGGGTTTTCTTAAATAATTATATAAAGTAAATTAATTAAAATAAAAATCTTTTATTTAAATATTTTAAAATGTTGAGGTAGGGGGGATCATATACGGTAGTTTCAGTCAATTCAAAAATCATGTACGACTTTTTTCAAGTAGAATTCTCTAAAAAGTTATTGTGATGTTAAAATAGTCAATTGGTTCACAAACAAAATCTAAGTAGGTAATCTTAATAATTAATGACGAAATCATGTTTTTTTTCAATGAAACAATATTTTAATTTATCTAATATAAAAATTTCTTGGAAAAATCTTGGATAACCTTAAAAAAATACTGTTTACAGTGATTTTCTCTAACATAGGTTTCTTACAACTATTTAACTACCTAAGCATAATCTACTAAATCATACAAAAATAATTGTACTAAATACATTATCTAAAAATATACTTGTCATCAGTATTAAAAAATACGATAGGACTATTATGATAGAATAGTTAAATTTATCGATATCAAATGTTTTAAATATTTCAAAAGACATTCTAACATGGAACTTTATATACCCAGTGAAATAGCTGTATTTACGATATGAGTAAAATTTATAATATTGGCTATGATTCAATTTGGTATACTTATGCCTAGATTCATAGTTTGTCAGGCGTTTTCACGAAGTAGGTGACGAGAGTGCCCTTGCCTTTGACGTAGGTAGGGCCGCGGCACTCGCACGTATAGCCAGCGTTCATCAACACCCTGAAACGAGAAACTCTCAATAATACATTTTACTTTTTATTTTTAAGTGCTAATTGCTGCACTGAAGCTGAATGAAGTATTTATAAAATACAGTAAAAAAATTAAATGCCTACCCGACCCAGCCAGGAATCGAACCTGGGTCTTCCGCATTCCGGGCGACTGCACTGACCATTATGCTACCGGGAAGGCTGACGACGTAAGAAGCACTGAATGTTTTTTGATTTTTGACTATTGATTGTTGATATGTTTTATGGGTTTCCTCTGTTTGAGCTCTAAAGGCAGCCAGAAGCCAATACCAACAATTAAGTCTATCTAAAAAAAGCCTGACCTCGTTCAGGAAGACTCATTATCATCATTATTTGTATGGTATTGACCTAATGTCAAAATAATTTTAATAAATATAGATTTATCTATACTAATATTATAAAGAGGAAAGCTTTGTATTTTTGTATGTGTATGTAAGTATGTTTGCAACGAATAAACTCAAAAACTACTGGACCGATTTAAAAATTCTTTCACCATTAGAATACTACATTAGCGCTGAGTTTCATAGGCTATATTAAAAAAAAAGAAATGCGGTACGAAGTCCGCCGGGTCAGCTAGTGTTACGATAATAACAACGGTTGCCAACGAACAAGGTCTCAGCCAATAGTCAACATAAAACATTCGCTCGCAATTTTTGAGAAGGCGTTTCGTAAAACATAAGCTATACGAGTACAATTGTATTTTAATAAAAATTTTGAACCCCGGTAAGTACCATACGCGTGCAAACAAGCCGTTTTAGTAGTTTAGTTTGTAGACTGACTTGGCGGTGGCGTCGGTGACGTGCAGGCGGCCCATGAGGCCGGTGGAGTCCATGCGCGAGGCGACGTTGACGGTGTTGCCCCAGATGTCGTACTGCGGCTTCTGCGCGCCCACCACGCCCGCGATCACCGGCCCGTGGTTCAGACCTGGCGGCATTACGCACTGCGTCAGCATCAGCAGCTCAGGCCCGAGCATTCCCCATGGATGGATGGGGAGCACGGGCCGTAAACCACCACGCGGGCCCAGTGCGGTGCGTTGGTTGTTAAAGACTGCTAATGCAGCCGGTACCGACGGCTAGACGTGCACGACGAAGCACGGAGGAACTCGAGATGATACAGTTTTGATCACCCATCCGATGACCGATCCGTTGCTTAACTTCAGCGATCGCAGACCGAGCGCTTTTTAAAATTAATTTCCTAATTTAAAATTGGCGCTTTAACAGTTCCTCTTTACATCGATGATACCTATGAGGTGTTGATAATTTTTTAGACAACCTTAAATGTATGCGTCGATAAGCGAAGAACTCACCAATTCTAAGCTTGAATCTCTGGAATGATTCGCGGTTGATTTGGTCCAATATCGTCATCAGAGCTATCGCAAACTCCACTAGTATTGCCACGGTGTGCTCCTCCTTACGATTTGCATCCTGCAAATCAAAAATAAATAAAATTTTCATCGAATGACGAAATCCAAAAAAATCTCAGTTTACACTTCTCAAGAAAAAAATTACACATTAAAAATCAAAGTTTTCTCTTTTTTAATTATTAATTTATAAACTCACCAACTGCTCCTCCTTTCCAGGTCTCAAACCTGAAGCTATCATATACGTGCTGCCGATCGTCTTTATCTTCTCTATGCAGCTGAACTTTGGCTTCAGAAGCAGCTGCAAGAAATTATGGTTTTGTAAGCGTTAAATTGTAAAATAATTTTAACTCGCATATGTCTTATGGAAAGCCTTTGACATAATTTCCCTTCGATCATATTACTTCCTGCGTTTGAACAGGGTCAAGTGCACTATCAATAAAGCTATCGTGACTTTAGCTAGCGCGACAGGAGGGTAATGATTGTTCAGTACGCAACCGGTCGTGTGTATGACAGTAGCAACGTTGTCCTAACCTCATCAAACACGCCGGGGCGCACTTATGTCCGCCATTCGCGACACTTGGAATGATGCCTAATAGCAAGTGTCCCATCAACAGCTGCAGAACAGCGGCGGTGGGAGGAACGCTCCCCTATATCGATCACGCCGGTCGAAGCTCAGCTTTGTGCCTGGTCTTCTTTAGTTTTGGGAACACTCGCACCAAACTATCAACACTAGGTACACAGGGAACCTTACTACAGCCACCAAAACCACCTGATCTTGTAATTATATCCAAAAAACACGTAATAAGAACGGGAGCACACAACCGTCGCGCACACTGTCATCGACCAATCATTCCGATCGCTCAAGACGGACTCCTCTTGCGTCCGCGCCTTTGGATTATAACAATGATTATAGCATTTAAATGCCGCCTCTGTAATTAAGCTGTTCTTATAAGCGGCCGCACGGAACTACTAAGAGAATGGACTATAGTCATCGGTCACAAACTATCTGCATTGAAACTCGATTTGGTGTGTCGACGGTTAACTACCAGAACAAGGTTTGTATGTTATAGGGAATCAAGGACACCGTTGTGTTGTATAAAGTAGGCAGTGTGATAAATAATATAATGGTGGATGAAGACTGCCGCGCCAACAGAGGCGTAACACGGTCGGCTCAACTCTGTCCAAACGTCCGGTATAAATATTTTATACTAAGCTTAGGATACATATTTGAAAGCATAGGTATATACCTATGCTTAGGATACATATTTGTATTAAGTATTCTGTAGTGACCTTGTCGAAGTCGCAGATGATCTCGTTGAGCAACCGTAAGCACTCGAGCCCCTGCTTGTTGACGTCGGTCTCGTCGTAGAACTCCTTGTAGTTGGGGATGGACGCGAACATCACCGCGATGCACGAGTAGCGCTCGTGGTACAGGTCCTCCTGCGGTCGGGTGCAACTGTTTAGTTTAAGTATTGCCATATAGGAGCCATGAAGAGTCCGATGGCGCAGTGGTTAACGCGCCCGGTCTGCTAGTGCTGAGATTAAGCAACTTTCGCAAAGGCCGGTCAACGGATGGGTAACCAAAAATTTATCATCTCGAATTCCTCCGTGCTTCGGAAGATGGCCCGTTCTACCTATCCATCCATAGGGAAGGCTCGTGCTCCAGCAGTGGGGACATTAAATGAGTTGACGATATATATAACGGGTAAGCATAGTGCCTTGATCTCACCTGATGTTAAGTGATGATAAGGCCAATGATAGAGGCGCATTTCTCCCAGGAACCTCAACTAGTGAGGCACTGGCTTATCTTATCGTAGCTGCCGGAACACAACAATGCTACAAACATTAATGTTATGGCGACATATTTAGATAAGATGGTGGTAGCTAGCCAAGCGGACCAACAAGCCCTACCACCAACTAAATCGAGCAAACAAACATGTACCCCCCGCTGGGAATCGAACCCGAGACCTCTGTGTCTGAACCGGTGGTCTTAGCCACTAGACCACAGAGGCGGTTAAAATATATTGCCATATAAGTATTTAGTGAATAACTATTCAGCAACTGTAATATGGGCATGGGAAGAGCTCGATGGCACAGTGTTTAACGCGCCCGGTCTGCGCCAAAAGCTGGTCATTGAATGGATGACCAAAAGTTTATCATTTCGAACTCCTCCGTGCCCCAGCAGGCACGTGGGGACATAAAATAAAATAAAAATAATAAAAATTAAAAAGCTGACGATGATGATGAACCGTTATGTCGGTATTAAGAATAAGAAACATTTATTGATCTGCACAAAAACAAATACAAACAGATGAAAAAAAATTAAATAATAAAAAAGGAACATCATAAAACAACTAACAGAATCACAAAAAAAAAACAGAAAAAAAACTATGATGTGCAAGGCTAACGGGTGTCTTGTGGCAATACATTATATGTAAGTATTACTGAATTTAGTTTTAAATACTTTGTGAAAGTATTTAAAACTAAATTCAGTCAAAAATTATTCAAAAAAAAACTTAAACAAAACTTTAACTTATAAAAACAGTAAGTAATATTTTTTAAATTTTCTTTTAAAAAAACTCGGACTAGAATGACTTTGCTGGCGCAACGGCTATTTCGTTCGGGTTTGGGAAGGCAATGTACCCGAAGTACAGTTTTACTATACGTGTTCTTTAGAAGGAGATAAAAGATAGATGTGGTTAGGTAACCATCCCGAAATGCCCGTCACTACCAGTTGAATTAGTAAGATTCGTCTTGTCCTCACCTCTGAAGCTACAGACGTCAAGAAGTGTTGCGCCACGTGCGCTGGCAGTATGTTTTCCAGAAGAATCTGAAAAAAGCAACACTCAGTTGTTTCAAAAAGGTTATAGCATGGATAGAAACTCCATGGTAAACGGTTTAAAACTTTAAATCGTTCATAAACTGTTTGTGTTAACTTTAAAAAAGAAAATAGAAGTAAACCTAGGGACTTCTTGGGGGGAAAGTGAAGAGTCATGTATGCGGTTCTGTTTTATTTTCTAAAATTTGTGTTATGTCGAATATTAATGTGAAATAATGGTGGATTATTAACCGTTAAGTGTTCGTGAGTGTGCATGAGTATTGGCAAATGAAACAATACAGTGCAATGTCACTTTTAAAATTCTCTCAAGAAGTCCGCCCGAGGGTTAGTAAAGCCCCACATCTTTACTGAGATACTCGAGGGTTTGGGGGGAATATCATTTTTCACTTCTCATTTCTATTATCATTCATCATCATCATACAGGAAAGAAATATTGTTTATTTATGTATTACTTGTAAGAAAAATTACTTTGACACTGGCTAAATGTGCTAATCGCACGAAGCCATCAACTAAAGGAAAAAAAGTAAAACTATGCAAAAAATCATAGCAGTGAGATAGTACGTAATCTTTAAAACCGTCAATTTAAATTGGGCTAGACTGTACCTACTACACCCACTATCGCTAGTGGCATTGTTCATGTAAGACAGACCCCAGTAAAACCAGCAGTGAAAAGTTCATAGACGATGATAAAGATATTCTAGACTCAAAACTTTAGTCGAAACTCCCTACCTTATTAATTCCCCTCATAGTTTCCACCTCCTCTTGCTCGAACTTGAGCTTGTCCTTCCAGAGGAAGTCACTCCTCGAGGTGAACTCGATCTGCCGATCCATGATGTGCAGTAGCGCGCCCACGAACACCAGCGCCAGGCCGGCGCGCACCGCGTACGGGAGCATCGAGAACCTGAAGCGAGGAAGCATATCAGTATTACAATTCAATATGTAATATACAACGTGTAACAGAAAGGTGTATTTAAAATGAAAAGATCCAAAGCGTATCCGATCTAGATCTTGTATGCAGAGTTACTAAGACATAGGTACTTATTAACATTAATTTGTTATGCATTTTTTATTAATTATTTTTATTGTGACGTCACATTAAAATAAACAAGCCACAGCCCTAATGGTTAAGTGACCTCTGTGTACTTACATTTATGATCACTATCGCTTTCATATGCGCGGATGACGCGCATGACTTCACTAATATAAATATTTAATTTACGATTGCATGACAAATTAAAGTTAGGATACACTTTAGGATACACTTTGGATGTTTTCATTTTTACCACAACTTTCTATTACACGTTGTATAATAAAAATAAATTGCCACATGTATGACGGAGCAACGGAGAACGGTTCGATCGATTTGACCGATTTCTTTTCGTTCTGTTCGCAATTGTCAGAACAAGGCTTGTATGAAAGTATTTTTTTGACGCGAAGGTTTCTGAGTTGGTAAAATCATCACGGAATACGGGTGATAAGAACCTTTTGCTATTCATTCTCTCTATCCATTCATAAGGGAAGGCTCGTGCTTCAGCAGTGAGGACATGAAATAAGCTGGTGGTGGTGGATGATTATTAGCCAACTCAATAGCATGTAAAAAGTATATCTCTTACTCAGCGTGGTTGTCCATCATCTGCTCGGCGCAGGCGAACAGTGAGATGTGCGTGAGCAGCGTGGCGGCCGTCAGCAGCAGCTTCAGCATGAACCCCGCGCGCAGGAACACCGAGATGGACGCCAGGCTCAGCACCGAGCTGTACAGGTAACTCTGGGGGGAAAATGTGCCGTTCGTTCGCAACTATTTTTGATGTGTAACATCTTTCCGCTCGCTTTCTATATAAGCAATTTGTGGGAGTGATTTCGTGAAATGTGACGGAAGTAGGTATGCGTAACAGTGTAACAAAACAAGTGTGTAACTGAAAGTCGGGGAGCTTGTGGGAGTGATTTCGTGAAATGTGTAACAGTGTAACTGTGTAACAGGAGGTCGGGGAAGCGCCATTTTGTAAATTTAAAATCGATACTGAGAACATGATATATTATTAATTCGATTCATTTTCTTGTAAGATGGCTCTCGCTATGATTTAGCCACGTGTCTAGTTTTATATAGGGCAGGTTATTAGTGATTTGACTTTGTCCGCAATATAGACATATTATTATTATAATATGTGACATATTGTGTCATTTGACTATCAAAGATAATTTTGATATGTCAAATTAATGTCTTCTAATGAGTATTTACTGCATTTATTTTATCTAAGTATATATTAATACGTGAAGCAAAAACTTTGTACCCCTTATTACGAAAATTGCGCGGATGGAGGAGTATGAAATTTCGCACACTTATAGTTTATATAAAGAAGGATTGCAGAATGTTATTTTTTTTTAATTATGCATAAAAAACACATGAAATCAATAAAACAAACATTACACACACTACCATGTATTTCACACACACGCATATTGCTCCTTCAAAACATGCCTATAATTCTTAAATGTTGAGATCAGATAGTATTTGTAACGGGTCGCATAGTCACGAACCCCTAATTGGTAACCTGGCACTTGACCCTGTAATGTCACAGGGTGAGGGTGATCTCACAGTTTATTTTGTACATTTCTCCAAAGGTCTATTTACTTTCGGTCTTTAAAACCCTCGCCAAAGAAGCAACAATACCTATATAGGTACTAGTGGTCGCCCAGCGGTCGAAATTCGACCTTAATTTTATTAAGGCTGCATGGATTGTATCCTGAGCAATGAAAAATTAAAAAAGATAGAATGTGAGTTTGGATTAGCATTGACAGATTTCGGCCACTCCTCTTCCATTTTTGCAATTTTAAAAAAGAGTATATATGCGTGTATGTCAAATACATGGTAGTGTGTGTAATGTTTGTTTTATTGATTTAATGTATTTTTTTAAATTCAAAATCTTTCTCATCATTATCATTCTCTATATAAACTATAAGTGTGCGAAATTTCATACTCTTCCGTCCGCGCAATTTTCATAAAAAGGGGTGCAAAGTTTTTGCTTCTCGTATTAATATAATAATATAGATTTAGTAGGTATCTGAAAAGAAGTACTGAGTAACAACTCACTGGCGTCATGTCGACATCCGTGTAGAACACTGTGCTGTTCCCTCCCTCCGTAGCGTTGCCTGTCTCCATGGTCACGTCGCCGATGATGCTGGGCTGAAACTGACCATTCATCATCATTGTCAGTCTAGATAAACATCACGCTAGGGTCAGGACTTCCCACATATTTGGTGCCATTAAGTCTACTAAAGGTTAACGTTTTCCTTCTGTAGACTTAATTCACCCATTTGCAGGTGAATTAAGTATACTATTTGGAAGACTTAATGCACCCAGGTGATATCAGCCAGGTGAATTAAGTCTACTAAACCGCTATCAGTGGCCTTGAGCTCGCAAGTGGCTGGTTTGGAGTTGAGTGGAGCGTTTTAGCGGGTATTGTGACTTGCCCTTACGCCCTATTCAACTTCCCGTAGTTGGGCGGGGATCAGGGGGGAGAGCCTCAAATAACTCCCCCAGAGGTTGCCCAAGACCCGTGAGTAAGCGTACAATGCTATTTTCTCGCAGTAAAAAAAAATGGCCTTGAACATGAGCACATGGAGATATCGTGCCTTACTGCGATCTCACAATGACACCCGGGACCAATGCTCTTCGAAGCAATTTCCGTTTATAATGTATTTCATAATAGTAATTAAATAGTATCTGTAAAAAAATAAGCAATAATATTTAAGGGTGCGTACATATACCCTGTAAAGGCGTCACTGCTTAAATATCACCATTAAATGTGGTAAAAAAAAATATTTTTTTTTTTACTTAAGTGTAACGTTAACATTTTGTACAACCCTATTTTGTTATTGATTGACAAGCGCAAGCGCAGTAAACCACTTTGGGGTATTAATCTTTAAAATAGAGATTATTGCCCCGTTTAAACAAAAACTTGAGCTCCTTTTTATCTAAAAAATATAAATTTCTCAGCTTCCTATATTAAAAAAAACAGTTATCACCAAACATGTAGGCTAGGTACTCAAATTTTATTGCTTATTTTTTTTACAGGTTGTATTGTATGAAGTAAACTATCAGTTTTTCATCTGTTATACTCTTACAGGGTGCATGTATTATTTTTTGTGTACCATACGCTTGTTAAATGTTTAAATAAATGGATAATATGAAGCTTACCAAGTTGATGACGGAACAAGCTCCAATCAGAAGTACTGATACCAGGAACATGGTTAGTCTGATGAATCGGTTGTTGGTGACCACCTGAAATAACAGTATTGACAATGAGTATTATGTTGATTTCATAGGAGAAGATTTTACCCCTAGTCTGAGATTGCTAATGTTAAGCAACTTTCGCAAGGGCTGATCATCGGATGGGTGACCAAAATTTATTCAAAATTCAAAATTATTTATTCAGTTTAGGCTACAAGTAGCTCTTGTGAATGTCACTATGCCATCGGTTGGTAAGTCTACTCTGGGCGAGAGATCTTGTACAGAGAAGAACCGGCAAGAAACTTAGCAAGTGTCCAGCTCTTTTCTCCTTTACAGCGTCAAAAATATTGGAAAATGCCCTATCACAGCAGGACACCTTCCATTACAATAAACACAAAAAATATAGAAGACAACCACAACATGTAAAAAAAACACAAAATAAAAATTATACGTTAACCAATTTACATCAGGTAAAAATTTCAATTTCCACAATGTTATACAGTACCATTACAGTACTCTCGTAAAAGTCAAAAATTTGTCAAACTATAGTGAATAATAAGTACTAAAAATAAGATAAGTAAGTATGCGTTTAATAAGTATGATATTGTTATATCATTTTATACGGAGCTCCTCCATGCTTCGAAAGGCACGTAAAACCGTTGCTCCTGGTTGCATTGGCAGTCGTTTACAACCACCAATCCGCACTAAACTTAGTCCCGTTCTTCCAACACATTTAGGTATACGGAAGGCTCATGCCCCAGCAGTGGAGATATACATTGAGCTGGTGGTGATGTGGTGAGTGTACCTACCTGCCCCGGCCTGGTGCAGTTGTCGTCGGGCGTGCGCGACAGCGGCAGCATGCCGCGCCGCCGCCCGTCGCAAAAAGACAGGTATACGAATACCATCAGGGTGATGAAAGTAGGCCCGAACGATGCGTACAGGATTATGCCCCTGGAAAAAAATATTGTGACTGCTTTTAGTATATTTCTAATGATAAATTAGCCAAATAAGACTCCGCTCCGATCTAGTTACGAAGAAGATGTAAGCAGGATTTTTTATTTATTTTTAAAGTTGGCAATTCTACTTTGCCTCGCTATGTCCAGATGCAAAGACGGCTAGTGAAGCAGGATTATGCCATTTATGCTGACGCGCAAAAGGCTTCTTTACGTCTCGTTTAAAGGAACCCATGTTGTAGGAAGGACGGAACATGTTCCATCGCTGAGTTGTGACTTAAAAAGGATAGCTTAGAAATTGGAACTTTGTAAAAAGGCCGCCAATAAGAGAATCTAATTACAGTCGGACTTACTTATCTGCACTTTTTTCTACTTAACTATAAGTAGTTAGAAGCTCCAGCTTCAGAATTCTACCTTCTTCAAAACTTCCACGTTCTTAAAATAACGAACTGGATTTTCTTTTTAATATAAATTAAAATGGCCTTACATGTTAAAATGAATCTTTCGTTCCATGAACTCACCTCTGCACTGTAAGCAGTTGTATAAAAGCCAGCAGTGTGAACAAAGCCGCCGCACACGCCACATTGTACTTGAACTGTGTGTCGGGCTGCGCGCGGTACTGGCGCTCCTGGGAGCTTCTCTTGAACCAGAGCGTAAGGCGATTCATGCCCTCAGCGTTGTTGCTGGAAATATAAAGCAATTACTTAAAGAGCTATTGCGATTCCATATACTCGTATGTAGATTCTGGGAAACTGCCCTAATGATTGCATTTTTTTAATGGAGAAAACGTTCTACGGCCACGTCAGCCGCATTGGCCCAGAGTAATGGGCGCAGATCACCACTAGCGGCGGGTTTCTCGTGGTGGACACCAGATACGTGGCAGGCCAAAGCAGAGACTTAAATACTTTTATGCCAGGGTGGTAAAAAGTGACCCAGGGGGACGAGTGGAGATGTAGAGGGATAAAACACCTTGGAACCACTGCGTCAAGAGATGCAGTTGGTTATTGGGACTCTCTTTTTACCTAGCCCTCCAATTATCAATGTTTATAAATGCAGGTTCATTAAATGCGTCCCTGCTAACAAACAAACAGCAATCTTTTTTGTATGTTTAATATAAGCTATGTCTAGTTGTAGCATTTGAAAACATACCTGCAGTCACAACACGTCGTTCTTTGTGGCAATAAATTCTGTTCTATCATTGCTAAACTCTGAAACGTAATAAACGAAATTTGAAAATCTATTTATTACACAAAAACAATATATTTTAATAGCAAATGAACGAGAGAAACTTACGGATATCCCAATATTCTTAGCGAGGGTTGAATCAGTTATGTTGGCAAAAGGTTTGTCCGCTCCCCAACATTCTACATACTTTGTCATTTTGCTAGAAGGACGAGATCGTGTGGGCACTCCGCCGGGAGTTGCTGAAATATTATTAATCTTTAAATATAAAATAATATAAAAACAACCACTAGTTTTAGCAGTCCAAAATATTTTAAAAAATCTGCAAGTACAACAAAACGTGGGAAAACGACATAAATTATTATTACAGATGAGGTAGAAATTAGACATTAACATTATAGTGATACCTAAAATAGTACTCTTATCTCGTTTCATGAGATCTAGACTACTAGAGACTTTTGATTACACAAAGTCCATACTTTGTGTTACTGATCACGTTTAACGACAGAACCATTACTATCGTTAAACGTGATCAGTAGTTTTGACCAGCCACATGCTAACTTTTATTGACAACATTTCAATTACAAATTTTAATATTGAACAAAATACACAAAATTGCAAAAGTTAGACATACATTATGTTACAGGGATACAAAATGCATAGAGTTCACTTGACTAACTCAGAGATTCCACAGATATTGTGCTTAGCAGCCTTAGAAAAGAAGGGAAAGGTTGTAATGTCTCCGAAGTGGTAGACGATGGAGGAGGCGAATCCTCTGAACGATCCTCTGCATAAAAAAAGAAAAAGGTCATCAAATGTCCAAGTCCACCAAAAAAGCCTTGAAAAAGATCTCACCAAATATTATTTAATATGTATACCGTCATTATTTTATCTTTACAATGTATTGAAAAGTTTATTTATAATTTTAAATAAATTTTTTTTTTGGAATATCCAACATGAAAACCTAAAATTTCTTCCACCGTAGCTACTACTTACAACGTTTTAAATTTCTTTATTTAAATTACCTGTTCCCATTATAGGACTAATTGCTCCAATGATAGATCCACTGCGACTCTTCGGCTTGGCACTGACAACAGTACCGTTGCCAATTCCATCTCCAGGGCTGGTTGCCATGCCAGTTTCAAAAGCAACCATCTTCGGACCATCAACCTTCACAGAAGCCCGCCTGCTTAGATCTGAAGTTAATTGGTGTAATGTAGGAATGGATTGGCGAGTGAAATTACGAATAAAAAGAAAATTAAAGATGAGGTTTTTGACCATTATCTATTCGATGTCACTTAACTAATTATTTATTTATTGTGTTTAAAACTAGACGAGTATGGTCGCTCTATGGAGCGACTATGGAGCTCGATGGCGCAGTGGTTAACGCGCCCGGTCTGCGAGTGCTGAGGTGAAGCAACTTTCGCAAAGACCGGTCATCGGATGGGTGACCAAAAAATTTTTCATCTCGCGCTCTTCCGTGCTTCGGAAGGCACGTTAAGCCGTTGGTCCCGGCTGCATTAGCAGTCGTTAACAACCACCAATCCACACTGGGCCCGCGTGGTGGTTCATGGGCCCTTCTCCCTATCCATCCATAGGGAAGACTCGTGCCCCAGCAGTGGGGACATAAATGAGCTGATGATGATGATGATGATGATGATGAAGTAAGAAAGAAATGAATGAAGTAGGTAGGTATATATTATATATGGAAAAAATAACAAAATCAAATTATACACAGACCTTAGTAAATTGTCTTGTATAATAATATTATATATAATCTTTTATAAAGTTTGCTAAGTTAGTCTAAAAATAAAAACTGTAATGTTCATTCCAAAGTGTTCACTAATATAGTCCAGGTAGTAAGTACCTTTTGTGATGAGAAAAATAAATAACATTTTTATTTATTATTTATTTATTATTAACTAGCTAACCCGGCAGACTTCGTACCGCATTTCTTTTTTTCTTTTTTTAATATAGCCTATGTTACTCAGTGCTAATGTAGCATTATAAAGGTGAAAGAATTTTATTTTAAATCGGTCCAGTAGTTTTTGAGTTTATTCGTTGCAAACATACATACATACAAAAATACGAAGCTTTCTTCTTTATAATATTAGTATAGATAAAGACTGGCCGAGACAATTCCGCGGATGTTATTGTTTTAAAGGTAGCCGGATCATCATCATCATCATCAACATCAGCTTATATAAGTCCATTGCTGGACATTGACCTCTCCTCTTCATCATTATTCATTAACTTACTAAACTGATTAGAGAGCTCACAAACCTCCTGGCCCAGTGGTTCTCATAGACTCCGTCCGCAGCACCTTCGGACCTTCATCGATGAAGCTGTGCTGCGACGGCGCTGGGCTGATGCTGTTCTTGGGCCTCGTCGGCGAAACGTCCTGGTATATTGAGGAGACGATGCTGGCTTTTCGGTCCACTGTGCATACGGATAATCGGCCGTTCTCAGAGACGCCTGGTTTCTGAAACATAGTTTTTCACTTTTAAACAACTTTGAAGTGAAGAGAGTGTTTGTGGATGACTAATTTTACACATATTTTGTTAGGGTCAAATAAGAATATGGAAAAGTGTTGAAACAAATTTCCACGGTACTCGAGTTTACACCCTCTAACAGAGTCACGACAGCATGATTGGGAGTGCACCCTAACCCGGTACCTATGTCAGAAGGTGCGAGTTCAAATCCCGCTTGTGGAAAATATTTCCAACACTTTCTAAAGATAATAAATTTTAAAACTTTTTCATTTGAATATTTGCTCACTTTAGAACCATACTTATAAAGTCGCTATTCTACTACCGAAGGAAATTGCTTTTTCTCATATGCGTGGCGATATTATTCGTTCCAACAGGATTTTAAATATAACAAGATTGTGGAAATTTACGTGAAAATGATATACATATACTGTAATATTATATTGTCTTATATTGTAATCATACCTAGACTTAAAAGTAAATAAGGAAGCACCATTCTCGCTTCGAATAAGAAAGTCCCAGAATTAATTTCTACGAAAATTCTAATTAAGAAAATCTCGCTCGCTCGCAATAAGAAAATACAACGAGTAGTATCAGGTAGAACCCCGAAGTATTATGATAAGGGAAGCCTTACCGACCAAAAACAATACCTATTGTTTGTCTTCGAAATTTGGATGAAATATTCTATTATTTTTCACTCGACAACCATTAATTTATGCAAATATTATTTTACTATACAATATTATATTACTTCCGCACAATGAATTAGTCTATTTTAGTGAAAGACACAGAAAATATGTCGAAAAAGAGAGTTTCACATTTACAAATGGTTTATTTACAAATTCAATAAAAATTGTAAATAAACAAAAATATTAAATGAATGGCGTAAAGCATTTGCGAAGAGAGGCAACCCAGCAGTGGATTGAGAGGGGCTGATGATGACGATGATAATGGTGGTTTTTATTATTACGTTAATAACTAGTAGTCGCCCGCGACTTCGTTCGCGAAGACTACAATAGTGTAGTCTTAAGTCTTGTAGTCGGTAACAAGTTCCTGTGGGATAGCCCACAGGAACTTGTTACCGGGATAAAAATCCTATATCCTAGTCCGGGTCATCGTCTGTCTATGTGCAAAGTTTCATCCAAATCCGTTAAGCCATTTTCACGGTCAAATTTAAACAGATAAACAGACAAACAGACAAAAGTTCTAAAAACTGTTGGAACATGTTCTGTATCGATTCTAAGTATCCCCAGCCAACTTTTTTTCGAATATCTTCTATGTACAGACTTTCGACCCTCTTTATCTTTATTATAAAAAATAATTAAAAATAAATAATTATTATTAAAAAAAAAATTTAATTTTATTATTTTTATTTGTTTTTTTTTAAATAATTATATGTATAGATAGATTACAAGCTTACCAGTGCAATTCCAATTGCACCTCACAACAACAGAACCAGATTTATACACAGAATTGTAGTTTCTGTACTAATACAGACTAATACAGAAACTACAATTCTGTTTTAAAATATTGTTCCGTTCCGACACGTAGAACTTGTTAAGAAAGCAATCTGGGAACACTTTCATTGAACCATTGGGAAAGCTGCAATTAATACTTACGACTGTAGATACCCTCGAGCCCAATAACAAACTGCCATCCTTTCTTTGCCAAAGAACAATTAAGATACAGAAGGTTCAAGTGAAGATGTTTCAAAGACTCTTGACCTTATTAAGTTTTACGTTTTCAGTCTTACTTTACAATATTTTACCGACTCTCTAGTCTTGTGCTTAAGACCACCGTTCTCAGACCCAGAAGTCCCGGGTCCAATTCACAAAGAAGGTGTACCTTCGTACCAAACATACACAAACATAAATGTTTGTGTACTCGGTTTGGTTGGTGGTAGGGCTTATTTATCCGCCTGGGTAGCTACCACCATCTTATCTAAATATGTCGCCAACATCAATGCTTGAAGCATTGTTGTGTTACGGCAGCCAGAGATAAGATAGCTAGTGCCTCAGTAGTTGAGGATATCGGGTGAAGTGCGAATACACACTGTTCAATAAAAAATATTAAAAACATATTCAAGTTATAATTTTAAAAGACAAAATAGCATTTGTTTTAAACCTTGTTTTGTGTCTGCGTAATGAAATTAGTTACTCTTTGTCAGTTCTGCCCTCAGGGACAATAACATCAAGTTATCAGCGTTGGATCTAAGCAGCCGAATTAGTCAGAGCTTAGCTGTCGACCGTAATTTAATCAAGCCATCAAACTTCTCCCCTTTGATTGCATTTGGTGTGACAGGGAAACTTTGTATTGTACCTACCGAATTGTTGGGTTTGTAATTGGTTGTTTCCGACTTTGATCTATAGTGTTGACACGAGTTCACCGATGTTATCAATGTTGTATTCGTATGTCTTGAGGTTTGGACAACTTTGTGTTACGGTTAAATTTTAGATAATAATAATTGTAAATAATTTCTCGATGGTGCAGTGGTTAACGCGCTGCGTCTGCGATTGCTGAAGTTCAGCAACTTTCGCAAAAGTCGGTCATCGGATGTGTGACTAAAAAATTATCATCTCGACTTCACCGTGCTTCGGAAGGCACGAAAGCCGTTGGTCCCTGCTGGATTAGTAGTCGTTAACAACCGTGGTGGTTTATGACCCGTTTTTTTTGTGATGTTCCTATCCATAGGAAAGTAATAGGGAATTTAACAAGACTAATAACTGGATTCCAGACACGCGACAGTTTGAATCTCTATCTATCTTCATGATTGAAATTACGAACTACAAAAACTTCTTGTTAAAAACCGCAAAAACGACAATAAAGCAGTTTCGCATTCCGATACTGTGAGTGTAGTGTGTCGTGAGCAATTTCGAGTGAATAGTGACTTAGAAACCGCTGGTACGAGCATCGAGCGCAAAAAATTACTAAGGAGGGTAGATTGTTTTGCCTGCTCATAAAAAACTCACCCACTCCGTGATCATGGCGCATGCAACTGTACCCAAATATCGGATACTCATAATAACAAACATGGTAAGATAAGAATCCCGTTAATAATCACTCTGTGATATATTAAGTTGTTATAAAATATTGTATGTTGTTATAAATAAATTTCAGAACTGACCATTGAACTTGGCACCCATTGAGATCACACTTCTTTTGTCGTTGAAGTCAACAACCAAGACATATATCATAATATTGAACTTGGCTCTCATTTCACATTTATGTTTTTGATGGGATCCATTTATGTATAGATCGTGCCCTAGCAGTAGGGACACATCAATGAGCTGGTGATGAAGGACGTTTCAATTTGACGACCTCCTTGGTCGAGTGGTTTGTACACCGGTTTTCATGGTGTCGCCATCTCTGAGGTCCCGGTTTAGATCCCGGGTCGGGTCAATTTAGAAATTATTGTTTTTTCTAAATTGTCTCGGGTATGTGGTGTTTTCTATGTATATAAGTAAATATTTATATAAAATACAGTGAAAAAATTAAACGCCCACCCGACCCAGCCAGGAATCGAATCTGGGTCTTCCGCAATCCGGGCGGCTGCACTGACCATTATGCTACCGGGAAGGCTGACGTAAGCGCTGAATTTAGTCATTGCTTTTTGGTTTTATGAAATGCTTTAGAGCGACATCTAACCAAAAGTATTTGCAACCGATGAACATGCAGATTCATCTTTGCAGATAAATACCACAAATTGATAACACAACGCTATAGTAAATTTTTACTTTTATTTTTTAGTGTAGCAATTAACACTTAAAAAATAAAAGTAAAAATGTATAAGTATGTATTTAAGTATTTTAAGTAGGTATATTTATCCGTTGTCTAGTAACCATTTAACGAGTTTCAAAACGAAGCTTCTTTTGGGCTAGATAATTGGTGTGAGTGTAGGAAAGTTTATTTATTTAGTTTATATCAAATGTATCTTAACAAACTTGGCCCTAAAATATAAATTTTAATTTTTTTTTTTAATTTTCCATTTAGGAAGTAACTTTGTCATAACCGATTTTGTGTAACACGCCAGCACATCAATCTACCACAACTGTCAAATTTCCCCAATAGACTGTGAACTTTGTTACTAAGACATATGGTTGAAAATGTATTGAAGAAATTTCACAGTTTTGGAGAGGTTGACTTGCGGGTCTGTACTTTAAGAGGGTGCAAATAACGTTCCCGTCTCAGCCTAATGTAAATAAGGAAAATATGATTCGTTCCATTAAAGCACTTTACTAAAATTAAATTATCTCGTGATATTTTTCAGAAATTAATAGCAACCTTACGTACCGTCAACAGCATAAGTCACCGATGATTGTCAAATATCAAAATATAAAATTAGTATAATTGGCAAATTAATATAAAAACATTTAAAAATTAATATTAAAATAATAACTATGCTATCGTGGCTCAATCCAACTTGCCGAACTTTGTCTTTTTTCAAATTGTAATTTGTTCGCAACAATATTTGCGTAAAGTTATATGTAAATAATCATAAATATAGCTTGCCTTTAACTGATTTTTCAATATTTGTAAAAATATTAAGACCGGATGTAGATGACGTAGTTGTCGACATTGAATAGGGCTCCTTTGGCTTATAAAGTAGATAGTGTTGATTATTTGCGGCGAGTTGGATTGAGCCACGATAGCATAGTTGGCAGTGCACCTGACCAGCCCCCCAACCGCCTAACACTCTCGCTTTCGATCGCTTTGAAAGCGAGGCCCTCGCCTCGCTTTCAAAGCGATCCTCCTCCTCCTACTCCTTCTAAACGGCTGGACCGATTTAGATGAAATTTTCTGTGTGTGTTCAAGTTGATTTGAGAATGGTTTAGATTTACAATTGGACACGGTAGGTGGCGCTGCTATAGGGGTCCATCATAGGATACGGGTGTTCTTAAGCGGACGAATGATTTGAGTGTTTTGTTGCCATGGAAACTGTCAACGTTTTGTTTGTTTTATTGTCATGGAAACTGTCAAAGCGGTACGACGTCCGCCGGTCAGCTAGTATATACCTATAAAGCTTCTGTGCGTGTGTATGTTATTGAACCCCTTTTAAATGGCTGGACCGATTTGGATGAAATTTTCTGTGTGTGGATTCGAGATTGGTTTAGATTTATAATTGGACCCGGTAGGCGGTGCTGCTATAGGGGTCCATCATGCGATACGGGTATTCTTAAGCGGACGTATGATTTGTTTGTTTTGTTGTCATGGATACTGTCAAAGCGGTACGAAGCCCGCCTGTCAGCTAGTAGTATATAATAGTTATTTGTTATACAAGAGTGCAAAGTTGCTTTTTAACCGCGTGCTCAATTTTGATGACCGAGCAAGCGAAGGATTCTAAAAAACTAGAATCCTGAGCGTTAGCGAGGGAGTCAAAAGAGAACGAGGTGAAAAATCTTTGCACTCGAGTGCAACACGTAACTTTTCATCCCACCTCAGCGAGGAAATGACTAAATGCAAAAAAAACATTTACAATCACAAGATACTTTTATTTCAGTTTAGGTATTAACTACTACATTATAATAGGTAAGTATTACAGAATAATCTTTAAATTATAACAAATAATACTTAGGTATATTTAAGAAAAATTTAAAATAACGTTGCTACAGTTACTTAAGTTGAGTGTAATATTTTTGTTGTAGGTACTGTAATGTTGGTGTTAGTGACTTGTGTACTGATAAATTCGGCACCATGGAGGTAGAAGTAAATATGTTTAATGATGTTTTGAATTCATAAACTTAGTGCACACGATGTTCTAAATTCAATTTACTTTAACCTCTAGCGGATAAAAACGGCTTTTGCACTCAGATATCGAAGAGCAAAAATACTCTTTCCGAGATGGGGGGATGACAATGTTTTTTATTTTATTCTTTAATTTAGTCAAATGTTTCGCTAATTGAATTCGAATATTTTTTTCTGTTGCAGTGCCCTGTGCAGGGCTTATGTTTGAATCTAATAATTATTTTAAGACCAATGTTGTACACAACACAGAGCAATAAAATAATTTGAATTTGAATTGAATTGAACTCCAAAGTAAGTAATTTGAACCCTTTTTATTCCTCTAACATTAATCAAAACTTATCACCCGCCAGACGATGAGCTGCGCTGATAATTTTGGCCAAACCCATAAAACTCATTCAACCGGCAAAGTAATAAAAGTTGACAAACTGCCCTGCTCCGATACAGCGCGAAAAGCATCGATATCACATAACAGAATACGAGTAAAAGCAATGCCATCAAAAACATACTTGTAAAAAAAACCAAGTCTCACAACTCAGTTCTTCTACCGTAAAAAGTTGTGAGATCCATGTAATACCAAGTCAGTTAATTTATTCAGTACCTACTTAAGGGACCTTCTGTCTTAAGTTATTACGTAATTAGCTAACCTAACAACATCTTATAGTGGCCATATCAATATTAAAAATCTTTTAAGTTTTAAATAAATAGATTGACTGATGAAAACACAATATCTCACAAGTAATACATATATTATATTAAATTAGCTTGTTTTGCAGAGTTAACAAATAAATAAAAATAAAAAAGCTTTTATTTCTTACTAAGAACTATCAAAAAAACATGCCTAGTTATATTTAAACTATGCTAAATTCTTAAAAAAGTAATTACAAATAGATACATTAAATTATTTTTTAATTAAGTAAGAACCCCTCGTTCTCGAAGGTAAAGGCCTCCTCTAGAGATTTCCAAGTGACCCTGTTTTTCACTATCTCCATCCACTGTTTGCCAGCCACTTGTACGATATCATCTGTCCAACGGGCAGCTGGTCTACCTCTCTTCCTAGTGCCTGGTGGTCCGGTCCAGCATGTTATTCTGTGAGTCCACCTGTTGTCTGTTAATCTAGCTATATGGCCAGCCCAGCGCCACTTTAATTTCTTACAGTGATAGAGAGCGTCAGTCACTTTTGCCTTATTTCTTATAGTTTTATGTGATATTTTTTGAATTCTTCTAATTTTTAATAAATTCCTTTCCATACCTCTCTGACATGATCTAATTTTGGATTTAACTCGATGTGTGAGCTTCCAGGTATGGCTAGCGTAGGTTAATGATGGTAGTATACTAACTAAACTAACTAGAATGGCGCAGCGACCCAAAGTGAGTCTTGGCCTCCGATAATAAAAGTCGCCATCTGGATCTGTCCTGCGCCACTTGGTGCCAGTCGTCCGCGTTGAGCTCGCGCAAATCCTTACAAACCTCGTCCTCCCAGCGGTACCTGGGTCGTCCAACTGGTCGTCGGCCACTAGGACGTCCCTGGTAGTATACAGGTATCCAAAATCTTTTGTTTAATTAAGATTGGCATATCACTCTTCATAACTTCTTTTAGGCTCCAAAATTTGTTCCATGCATTTAAAACTCTCCTTTCTATTTCTTGCTCATTTCTCTGCGTTTTAGAGAGCATTGTAGATAGCAGAGTTACTAAGACATAATTATTAACTTTAATTGGTTATGCAATTTTTCATTAAATATATCTATTGTGACGTCACATTAAAATAAACAAGTTACAGTCCTAGTGGTTTAGAGCCTCTGTCTACTTAGGTACATAATGCTTGACGTGCACGACTTCACTAATATGAATATTTAATTTTAACAAGATTTGATCGGATACACTTTTGATCTTTTCATTTTGACCACACCTTTCTGTTACACGTTGTATAGGAAAGGCTCGTGCCCCAGCAGTGGGGACATAAAATAGGCTGATGATGATGATAATCCGTAGTCCGCTTAGCCACTTAGCTGGGAGTGTTTCGATTTCGAGTACCAGTAGAATCCTAACGTGAATATCCGCTACAAACGAAACATCAACCTTTGCGTACACGACTCAATCACACGTCGCGATGTCATCCGCATATTGCCTATTTCGAATATTCAAATCGATGGTGCCACTCGATTTATTTGCATCGAATAACTGCGCTCTGGCAAGCGAAATATACTCGGTCCCTGCATGAACACGAACCGAGAAAGAGATCTAAATCGGATACACTTTGCATCTTTTCATTTTGACCACACTTTTGTGTTACACCTCGTAGAATGGACGGGGAGAACGGGCCATAAACCACTTTACTTTACTCAATTTATTTTAAACATTTTTTTATTAACCTTGACATGTTTTGACTTCTGTTTCATTTGGGCCATGAGGTTGACGACTAAGAACACTATCAGCTTGTTAGTAACAAAAAACTTCAATATCTCAGCCATAATAGTGCTTTTCAAATAAAAACAAATCATTTTTGCGTTCATCTATACTAATATTATATGTATGTATGTATGTATGTTTGCAACGAATAAACTCAAAAACTACTGGACAGATTTAAAAAATTCTTTAATCATTAGAATGCTACATTAGCGCTGAGTAACATAAGCTAAATTAAAAAAAAAATTATTAAATAAAATACTAAAAACGACAACTTAATTTTCCAATACAAAATGATTTGTTTGTTTTGTTGTCATGGAAACCATTGATATTTTAACTCAATGATGGAAACTGTCAAAGCGGTACGAAGTCCGCCGGGTCAGCTAGTGTAATATAAAGGTATGTTTATAATTTTCCGGAGTTCTATTCACTGTACCCTATTAGCCATATTCGGGATTATACAGGTATTATCAAGCACATTGTATGTGCACTAATTTCTACTAAAGAGAAACGTAGTAAAGTTTCTAAATAGGCTACAGTACAGCCTGGCCAACAATGTGCTTTGCAGTAAGTAATTAATTCCTTTGTTTGTGCATTCCGCTGTTTAAACAAGCTTAATGCAGGTGGGTAGCGTACAGGGTGGAGACGACGATGTTATACTAGATAATCTTACATACTGTTATAGGTACCAGTGGGCTTAGACAAAATAACATTTTAAAAACGATAGCGAAACGATAGCGAAGTTAAAAAATAAATATATGGGATTGACATGACGTTGACCACTTGACTTAGCGCGGCTTATATGTCAATCATGCAATTTTTAATTAGATGTTTTTATTGTGACGTCACATCAAAATGAACAAGTAACCTCTGTGTACTTACATTTATGATCATATGATCAGTGCTGCTTGCTTATGCGCGCCTGACGCGCATGACTTCACTAATATCAATATTTAATTTTCAATTGGATGTCAAATTAAAATTAATAATTATGAATTAGAAACAACACATACAAGATCTAGATCTGATACCATTGAATCTTTTCATTTTGACCACACCTTTCTGTTACACGTTGTATAAAACAAAATGATGCCTGATGGTAAGGTTCCTATAGGGAACGGCATCACGCACTAGTGCATGTTCCGGCGCTCTACTAGATTCTCCGAGGGATTGGGATCGGATGGGTGCAGCAACGCGCTAGTCAGACCACGTTTAGTCAAAAGTATGAGTCTACATCGAAATTTGCAAGAAGTAGTTTAGTAGTAGACAGATGACTAGCCCATCACCTACTCAATCACCAATCCAATATCTCTTTAGCCCCTTGAGTGTCGAGCGAACAGCAGGTGGCCGATAACAATTAAAATTCTATTGTGTCTGGTATTCGACGCTTGAACTCTTAGTCGTCTTTTACGATATGCTAGGGAAGTAACACAGTTTGCACTTTTTTTTTAAGTTCCAGCGGGCGACTTTGAATCGGTGAATAATTCTCATGCTATGATATTAACCACAAAGGCTCCTTTTTCTCTTTTTCAAAGGTAACTTGACACCGCAAGTCTCAAACGGTATGTATATTTATAATGAAATTGTAAATAAAATGTCACGTTTACTTTGAAATCAACGGCGAGATTGAGAAATCGCCCTCTGGCCAAAAATAAAAATGATTTAAAATTTTGGTATTACCTTCGGTGGGACGATCAAGTAGGTCTCAACCTTGTGGTCAGCCAAGTACCCTTCCCTGGACCCTCCGTCTCCAGGCTCCACCTCGAACCTATCGCCCAGCTGCATCAGCGTTGCCTTAGTGATGTGAACACGTCTGGATGATAAAAAAATATTATTTGTTTCAATTCGATCTTCTCTATCCCTAAATTGCTTGGAAACGTTATGTGACTTAAAACCACATCGCCTCCACATATATTTTTAAACGTGTCTGTATTTTGTGTTCAATCGAGTACTAGTATATTCTTGACATGGGACGTAGATTATATTTTGACGACCTCCTTGGTCGAGTGGCTTGCACACCGGTTTTCATGGTGTCGCCATCTCTTAGGTCCCGGGTTCGATCCCCGGTCGGATCAATTTAGAAATACCTGTTTTTCTAAATTGTTTCGAGTCTGGGTGTTTCCTATGTATAATGAATATGTATTTACATAAGTATTTATGTATGTTTATCCGTCGTCTAGTTAACCATATAACGAGTTTCTTAAGGAAGCTTTTCTTGAGGCTAGATAATTGGTGTGAGTGTAGGAAACATTTATTTATTATTTATTTATTTATTAATTATATAACTCTCGTTTAAAGTAAGAAAATACTAATAAAAAAATCTATTTTTAGGAAAGCCTGATCACAGACGTGAAGCTCTTACAGAACAATGACGAAATGAACCTTATAACTGTTGATGCAACTTTTAAAATATATGTAGTTGGTGTAACGCGAACACTGCTGGAAAAAACAATTTCAAACAGTGTTCGCGTCTGGCCCCAATTAGTAGCTTCCATTGAATAGTCCAAGCTATGTGAGCTATGAAATTCAGACGCCAGACGGACGGACGAGCCGTCAATTATAAAAAAAGTTCAATCGCTCAGCGGAAACCCAATGAACTGCGATGAAAATATAACGAACTGGTACTAATCATGACTGGCAGGCAAAGAGATCAGCAATTATAAAAGTTTTCATGTAAGGGAGTTACCTCGGTGGCTGAGTGGCAAGTGCTCGGCCCGATAGCCGGAGGTCTTGGGTTAAATTAATGTCGGGTAAAGCGTATTTCGTTTTTGTGATCACCAACCCATTAATTTGTAATGATGATTTGTTGAAGGCGTTTGTTCCACATCATCATCATCATCAGCTCATTTATGTCTCCACTGCTGGAGCACGAGCCTTCCCTCCCCACATCCCTCACAAATTATAGACATGGTAAGAATTCCGTTAATAATTACTGGTATTTAAATTTCGATTACCAGATTGGACTGCGATCCATTCAATAGTTTTGAAAACACCGCTAGCATCCCAACCCATTACTATAAGTGAAAAGTAAGATATTTAATTATAATTTAGTAGAAGGTATTTATGTCATAAAGTAACTAGATTTTAGAAAGAACGTGTTTTAGTTATAAACTATAGAAACAGCAATATCAGAATCCCATAAGTGGCCATAGTAATACAATCAATCCGGGTAATCGAATCGCGATGGACTTTTAGCCCGTAGCTTTCAAGCCTGGCACCTTTAACCTTATTTTTTTTAAAGGCACTTTGTGCAGCCATATCTAAAAAAATACATGTTGCTTTCAACTATAAAAGCTTTAAAAGAGTCAGCCGGTGACCACGTCCGGTGTAACACGGCTAAAAACAGGAAAGGTCTACTGTTAAATCCAGAATATTATAAGCCTTTATTAATACGATATCGTACATTTGGGAATACGTAATGGCCTGATCTCCCCATGTCCCCATGTGCTAGTATCATATTATGCTACTAGCACATGGGGAGATAATTATGTATGTAAAATTATAATAAAAAATACCGAATGATGTTTTAATTTTGCCCTATGAGAAATTCAAGACACACGTTAACGAAACACTTTTAAAAAAGGGCTATTACAATGTAAATTATACAATTATTAATTTATACAACTAACTAACTGTATCCTCATGGGAACGCTTCAAAATGATTATGTTCATGATAGAATGCATGGAACTGATATCCTCCAATTCTCGCACACTGTATAAGTATAAAGCGTCATTCTATTGTTTTGAATTAGTACATAGTGCCCAAGTACGTTTTTTTAGATTAAAGTGTAGTGATAATTAAATGTATAGAGGTAAGCATTATTTGTAATTCCGGGCTCTTGAAAGTTTTTAATTGTAAATATTGTATGATTTGGTAACGACATACTTTTTTTTTATAAATGTCGTTACTTCTATTAAAGCTGTGGAGATTCTTGCGGCCATTCTTCTCCACAGCTAAAAAATAGACGTCCTGAATGGGTAGTAGGTAAAAAATGTATGAACGATTAATAACACTTTTCGTAAGTTTATTTGAATAAAAAATTTTGACTTTGACTTTGACTTATCATATACAGGTCGACTTTTTTATCACCATCCAAACCTTCTGAGATGACTCCCGTGATACAAACGAACAACTCTTTCTATTGGACCAACTCGAAAAAAAAAATCAGCTGTTCCATACATTTTGGTCGAATGAATATTGATGTTTTGTATGGAACAGCTGATTTTTTTTTCGAGTTAGGAAGTTGGTCCAATAATAAAATATGTTCGTATGTATCACGGGAGACATCTCAGGAGGTTTGGATGGTGATAAAAAAGTCGACCTGTATATAGTAGGACGTTTTAAAAAATAAAGAAAAACATTAATTGAAATCACATGACACGTTTATATTTACAGCATTTAGATAGTGCGGTCTTTTATCTAAAATGTGAAAAGTTGGTGTTTCTACAAAATCCTTTAGTTATTCCATATATTGAGAGACTTCAAAGGGAATCGGGCAAAGCAAGGTCCTTTTAGACATAGCGTGTATAATATTTTAAAGAAAATTATTTCTAGCTAACTGCCTCTTTGTCGACTCAAATACCAATAAAAGGTCCCGGACCAGTAACTGTAACCAGCACTGTTACCTAACAACCCGATGGTTTAGCCTAGGGCAAAAATTACGTAAAAAGCGGTGTTCCATCAATGAAACTGATATAGTCAGTTTCTCAGTGACCAATATTTCTCCATTGCACTACACTTTAATGTTATTACTATCCCATGAAAAACTAAATGTGAAATAGAGCCAAGTTCAAAATTATGATATATGCCTTGGTTGGTCACTTCAACGACAAAAGAAGTGAGATCTAAATGGGTGCCAAATTAGGATAATATATTGAAGCCTAAGGTCTGACTTGGCTAGTTCTAATATACGAATTATTATTAAGTACCTCCTAAAACAGTCATGGAATGGAAGAGCCCTATGTTCGATGGCTAGTTTCTACCAGCCAGCCTAATTTCCGGAAGAATAAAATAAGAACTTACAGCTTTAGAACTTTCGAAGGAACTTACTAATATAATCTAATATATTAATATATAGATTATAATAAATAAGAAAGAATATAATAATTATATGATCTATAGAGATCAGTGATGAAAAAGACGATTTTTGGACGTTAATATTTAAATAACGGTTTGAGGTGTGTTTATGAAATTTGGGGCACATAAATGTATCTCGCAAGAGTCTCAATTCTCAATATATGAGCCAAATTTGACATGTTTATGTATGTGAAATAGTTTTTGAGTTATGAGGGGGTCGAAAATGGCTCCAAATGGTTCGTGTAATAATGATAATAAAGGTATAGCTCACCCAGCGATTCCTCCAGACTCCATGTGGTTCGCGAGCGTGACGTCATCACTCCACACGTCGAACTGCCACTTGCGCAGGCCCAGCACGCCACACAGCACGTTGCCCGTGTGGATACCTATGCGCATGTCCACGTTAAAGCCGGTCGCTTCCCGTACAAACCTGACATAAGCGAAACACAATACATATTATTTAAGCTCACACATAGAACACACTCATGATAACGTTACAAAAGTTACGTTATAAAAGAGATCTCTTCCAACAAACCCTAGTTGTGGTCTGGAAAGAAAGTTTGCTGGACACAATGAAAATAAAAATATTAAGAAAATAATAAGATTAAAATCATATTATGGACTCAGATGAGAACCATTCGAATTGTTAAAAACTTGTCACAGATCCTAGACGTCTTGCTTCATGACTTATGCAAGAATCTATACAGTTTCTTATGAAGTCAGAAGGTGTAGCTTATCCCAACTAATATAATTATAATGAACGCGGTGTCATCCTTATCTTCAGCACAAGCCATGGTGATCGAACCTTCTCATAGGGTTTCTAGAGAGAATGACATCACGCAAGTGTGTCCTATAAGAATCTCCGAGGCGTTTGAGTCAATATTGAAAGCGGAAACAACCGAAAGCACCTCTATAAGACTTCGACTCAGGTTGTCAGAGTCATAGGCTTTCAGAATCTTGAATCGCGTCCAATGGTTGCAGAGCCTTAGTCCTCACCTGATTGCGTCGATCATCTGCAGGCCCATGTTGACGCAGTTGTAAGCGTGGTTGGGCCGCGACACTGGTAGACCCGACACGCAGTAATAGCAGTCACCGAGGATCTTAATGCGCATACATTGATTCTCCTGCGAACAATATAAGAATGATTAATATAACAACCACCAAACTGTACTAGCTGGGCCTGCGTGGTGGTTTGTGGCCCATTCTCTCTATCTATCCATAGGAAAGACTTGTGCCCCAGCAGTGGGACATTTAAATGAACTGGTGATGATGATGATGATGATATTAACTCTGTCTTCTGAAGAGTAACAAGGAGCTTTCAAGTGAAGCTAGAATTTAGTAACGAGACCTCTACCAGCAGGTGCGTAGTAGACAGATATTTTTCTGTATAATCGTCCTTATTTTTTTTATTAATTTAATACGATATATACCTACATCCACATTTGAGGTCGTTGGTTGATTAAGTATTATAATACGTTTGTATTGAAGATTAAAGTTCTAAAGGACCTACAAAAGCTTCACGTAGACAGCTGGCAGGAAGCTCAGAACCGGGACCAGTGGCGCCGACTTGTATCAGAGACCAAAGCTCACGTGGGGTTCCAGCGCCAGGATAAAGATTATAGTATGCATTTTTTTACTTATAATAATGTTTGATATATCAACTTACCCACAAATTGATTTACTAAATTAAACTACGTCTTGCTACGAGCGTAGAACTGCTACGAGTCGTAGTCGAATAATCAGTCGCATTTTAGAAATGTCTATGTTACGACTACTAATTCTTTCAAACAGGTTTTATACTACTACGGCAACTCCACTTCCACTTTCCGATTCGAAAATATATTTTACCTTAATTTCACAAAATGTTATTTTTAATCACAGTTTAGCGTAGAACGTTTAGCGTATATGTAGCTAGTCAGTATATTATATGTAGTATGTACAGTATGTAGGCAAGTTTCCTTTGTTCTAAAAAGCAATTTAAATTAAACTTTATAGTCCGTGCATCCATTTTATTTCTGAACGGCTCTGATTTTTTCCTTTGCCTCGTTCAATAGAATCGACAGCTGCTCTCTCGGGCAATCTCGCACAGCTAATACATCTCGAGTCGCTGTAGGAGTAGACGTTTGCTTTGTAAACAGTATAGGAAAAAATCAGGATTCCGTATGATCGGTATTAAGTAAAAACGTATATATTTTTTGAATTTGGAAAATGGTTGATAATGTTCCTCGAGCGGGATTTCAACCCGCACCTTGTGACTAACCGGGCCCTTTGTAAGCCAGCCAAAGGAGCCTTATTCAATGTCTACAATGACGTCATCAACCTCCAATCATAATATTTTTACAAACATCAAAAATCAGTTAAGAATAAGGCAAGCTATATTTATGATTATGGATATATATAATTTTACGCAAATTATGTTGCGGACAAATTACAATTTGGAAGTGTTTAATCCATGATTAGGATTCGAACTCGCACCCACTGACGAGTCGGGTTAGGTGCGCTTTCATTAGGTACATTGTCGTGGCTCTGTGAAAATTATATTATAAATTAAATTATCCTAGATACTAGAATAATATAATTTTGAGGAGCAACGACGTAGTGGCTAACGTGTTCGGGATAATATTGCAAGATTCGAGCTCATACCACCATCGCCCTTTTACCACCGAACCTCCAGACGTACTGCAGGATATCATCCCCACCTAGTAGAAATTCCACTATGTCGCACTAAGCGCTTCATGTCATCATTTTTACTGCGCACTGGCAGGGAGTGGAATTCTCTGCCATCGTCTGTGTTCCCAAAAACTTGTAACCTGAATGCCTTCAAGGCGAGAGTTAATAGGCATCTTTTGGGGTAGCTCGCTCTATCGTAGACCTCATCTACGCTCACCATCAGGCGAGATCGAGGTCAAGAGCTGTCTTACAAGAAATTTTAAAAAAAAGTAAAAAAATTGTTAACTTCTGAAACGTTGGTTTACCGGATAGGTGATGAAAATTGAAAGGGCATTGCAAAAAATCATAATATGAGTTAGAAAAAAAAATTCAATTCAATTCAAACTTCCTTCATCATAATTTGTATCAGTCCACTGTTGGATAGGATCTACTAAGGCATCGAACAAACAATCACAACATACATTATTTGTATCAATCACAATCAATCACAATATATCTATATGTACGAGAATATATGAAAAAGTGCATTATCTAGCGCAAACAGCGCACAAAGGGTGTCGTCTCGTGTTGCGGCGAGTTGCACAAAGCGCTATTGTGCCGCCACCGTGACGGACGATAAGTGGTCGTTGACATAATATTGCGTCGATGCTTTGAGGTTACAAGGAAAGTGTGCTAAACACAGTTATTCATTAGGTAATAAACTTGAACTACCAACATAATTATACAACGTGGAACAGAAAGGTGTGTTAAAATGAAAAGATCCAAAGTTATTCCGATCTAAATCTTGTTATTTTCATATTAACCACACCTATCTATTACACGTTGTTTAATATATATGTCGGCGGCGTGGTCGGTTTGTAGATAGGACGGTCGAGCAAACTCTGATTCGTCGATAACACTGTTCATCTTGGATCTTCAAAATAAAAGCGCAGTCGTATTCCTTACAGTCACTTTAATATTACTTTAACAACACAATTAAATTATTTAGAAACAGTTGCCCGATGCAAATGGATTTTAGAAACGAAGTGAGTTCTACGCGTGCGTACTCTCCGACCGCTCCCGTTCAAATGTGCCCCGTCCGTTGTCGCGCCAACTGACGTTGACGTTTCGCGTACCATAGAGCATAGGCTGCGCAGACCACACTAAGTATAGACTATACTTGTCGTTTCTAAGCGCCATGTCTCCGACACGGCCATCCTGATTGAAACACGTTCTCGTGTTTTTCTCTGTAACAAAAGATAACCAAGCACAGTATTTTCCGTTCGGTCTACATTGACCCTGCAGATTTCCAGTTCTGGTCCGGCTACAAGCCCTTCAGGAGTTTTTTTTTCTTTTTTTTTTTTGTTACACAAGCCCTTCAGAAGTTTTTTTTTTCTGGTTCGACTATTTTTTTTTTTTGTAACAAAAGATAGCCAAGCACAGTATTTCCCGTTCGGTATATCCTGATCAAACAACAATTGACTCTTACATTTAGCTCCACAGTAGGCACTATAATAGGCTCTACAGTAGACTCTGCAGTAAGCCTCACAGTAGGCCCTACATAAAGCTCTACATAAGTCTCTACATAAGTCTCTACATAAGTCTCTACATAAGTCTCTACATAAGTCTCTACATAAGTCTCTACATAAGTCTCTACATAAGTCTCTACATAAGTCTCTACATAAGTCTCTACATAAGTCTCTACATAAGCCTCTACATAGCCTCTACATAAGCCTCTACATAGCCTCTACATAAGCCTCTACATAGACCACGACCTCCGCCAGAGCTAAACACGCACCGCGCACCCACGGACTACTTGAGTTTCCTCAATAGACACCGATTTCTACCGGGCTACGACTATGTAATAGCTACTGGTATGGTCGACACTCGTTACGGCCATTAGAGCACTAACTCGAGTTCACACAACAACTTTACTCATTATCAATCGGGTCACAATGTATCTCCACCTCAACTTCGACTGGTACATTACCTTCTGGCATCCCTGTTAATCTATAGTGTGTGTATTTGTAAGTTCGCTTAGAATTTAATGCTTTCAACAGTTTCAACGTATAATAATCATGGGCTACCTCCATTATGTACCCGCACACAACTCATCATTTAATAAACTACTAGCTCTCTCTATCAAACGTAAATTCTTGTGAGTCTACTTCTAATGTCGCAGTTATAACAAACGAGTCTCTAAATTTATTATCTAACTTGGTTTGGTTTCGTTCACTATTTTTAATCGAGACAAAATCACCTGTAATAAACTTGTCCAGCTGTAGTAACAAACAGTACAGTGCTAATAACATTAGATTGTCCAATAACTGTCATTATCACTTCATTATGTAAACGTTTTCCTCTGGGTATTTGACTTTTTTTTTATCATAGAAATTTCTAAGCATTATAAAATAATCATAATGAATCATGAAAACATCACCAGAAACATTCAGCGTCCAGCAGGGTTGCCGATGCAGCACAGGTCTGTTTACCCAATGACGCTGGTTCACGTTGCTCGCCATGCTGCCGGTGTCAGTGTCGCTGCTGCTGGTTGCACCACAGTTGCTAGTAGCGCCCTTCCCCGCGCCCCGCAGTGATAGTATGAGCGCGTGGGCACATATTTGCAAAAGGATCCGTGCCTCTAAATCTGAAACATAACACCAGGCGCGTTTGGTCGATGTTTGACAAAATAATTAGCACTAAAAATAATGGAACGATTACATGACCTTTTATTATCCTTGGAGAGGCAATCGGTGCTGCGATGTCCCAGTTTCCCACACAAGTAGCCGTTTTGTTTTGTTCTTCAAAAAGCTTTTAAGCAAGGCTTCATCAAGCAAGGCTTCACCGAGCAATCACTAATGCAGTGCACTTTGTACATTTTTCTCGGCTATACACTCACATGGAGAATGTAGCAATCCATACGTCGACTGTAGCTACGCACGCGTATATACTCCGGTAATGAATCTCCTCATGTGCTTTCTGAACTTCAAGTAACGCCATCCAATTCTGATTTTGCTGTTCCAACATCCGTTGTCATTTACGATAAAACTTGGCATCGTTTTCTTTTAGTTGTTCGCGTCGATTACATCCTTAGAGCAAAGGTTACATCCCACTTCTGATGTCGGCGGCGTGGTCGGTTTGTAGATAGGACGGTCGAGCAAACTCTGATTCGTCGATAACACTGTTCATCTTGGATCTTCAAAATAAAAGCGCAGTCGTATTCCTTACAGTCACTTTAATATTACTTTAACAACACAATTAAAATATTTAGAAACAGTTGCCCGATGCAAATGGATTTTAGAAACGAAGTGAGTTCTACACGTGCGTACTCTCCGACCGCTCCCGTTCAAATGTGCCCCGTCCGTTGTCGCGCCAACTGACGTTGACGTTTCGCGTACCATAGAGCATAGGCTGCGCAGACCACACTAAGTATAGACTATACTTGTCGTTTCTAAGCGCCACGTCTCCGACATATATATGATTATTTGTGAAGTATAATATCCTCTTAAACTCGAGGTTCAGAGGTTATTCATTCTACATTAAGATAATGGCACAAGTGTTCGACATCATCATTTTCATCACCATCATCATCAGCTCATTTTTATATCCCCACTGTTGGGGCACGAGCCTCCTCGAGCATAGGGAGAACGGGCCATAAACCACCACGCGGGCCCAGTGCGGATTGGTGGTTGTTAACGACTGCTAATGCCGTAATTTTATTAAGGCTGCACGGATTGTAATCCTAAACAATGAAAAATTAAAAAAGATAGAATGTGAGCTTGGATTGGCATTGACAGATGTCGGCCGCATTAAAGACAAACAATACGTGTATGTCAAATACATGGTAGTGTGTGTAATGTTGTTTTTGTTGATTTAATGTATTTTTAAGCATAATAAAAAAAAAAAAATAACATTCGGATAACCTTCTCAATATAAACTATAAGTGTGCGAAATTTCATACTCCTCCGTGTCGCGCAATTTTCGTAAAAACGGGTACAAAGTTTTTGCTTCACGGTTTAGGGTTTGACATTACCCTTTATTATGTTAATACAAGTTATATAATACTTTCTAAAGATTTTTATTCGTCCACCACATTTTTGAAGATATAACAATAGCACTTTCCAAATCGCATCAATCACTTTCAGTCCTCTAAGCTAAGAAGTACAGAACTATCGACGGATCTTGTGCATCATCAATCCACTGCAACGACAGTCGATGCTTCGAGATAGCTAACCCTTGGTAAACTTTCAAAGAACTTTTGCACGTTAATAACGTTTGACGCTAATCAATTTATTTATTTATTTCTAGAAAGATTTACAGACAAATAACAGCTATAGTTATCGATACTAATATTATAAAGAGGAAACCTTTGTATTTTTGTGTGTAGGTATGTATGTTTGCAACGAATAAACTCAAAAACGACTTCACCATTGGAATGCTACATTAGCGCTGAGTAACATAGGCTATATTTAAAAAATAAATTAAATTAAAAACTAAAAACGACAATTTTAATTTCCAATACAAAATGATTTGTTTGTTTTGTTGTCATGGAAACCATTGATATAATATTTAACTCAATGATGGAAACTGTCAAAGCGGTACGAAGTCCGCCGGGTCAACTAGTGGTTAATAAATAGACATATGCTATTATCAAATCTATAGAATTAAATAATATAAACAACTAGCTGACCCAGCGGACTTCGTACCGCTTTGACAGTTTCTATGACATCAAAACAAACAAATCGTTAAATATTTACGCGTGAAAGCGTACCAAACAAACAAACAAAAAATAAACTTACTTTTTTTAATAAAAAGTATCCTATATCCTTCCCAATACCTTTGAGAATATGTGTACAAAGTTTCATGATGATCTGTTGAGTAGTTTCTGCGTGAAAGCGTAACAAACAAACTCACATTCACATTTATAATATTAGTAGGGATATGGATACAAAAACACAAATGTTGAAAAAATTTCCACGAGCTTGTTTTTGTAATTTGTTTCGCAATAAAATTTGCTTTAAAATTATATAAACAAAAAAAAAACATTTTAAGAATATGGATAGTTTTGTGTAGACTAGGTGAATTTTGCTTTAAATTACAAAAAATATACATGTTTTCAAGTATGATACTTAAGAGTGGATTGCACCAAAACTCTTTCATCAAAATTGACGATCATCACTAACAAAGACATCTAGCACAATACTTTGCTAACGTCAAAGTTAAAATTTTGTTATCAAGTTAGCCACATTCTTTATATTAGTGCCGAACTGCTTTTCCATTCCAATGACGCAAAAATTAGAAAAATAAAAATTACTGACATTTGACTGCCACTTTAACATGAACATTAACTGGGCTAATTTGAGCAGTTATGGTTACGTTAAAATATGAACGTCATTTTTAACGATTGTTACATGGTGCAACTAATTTTTCGCAAAACCGTTTATTTGACGGATGATTTGACGATAGTGTTCTAAGGTGCAACTCACCCTTAATCTCAACAAATCAATCTGTAAAAGTCAGGGTCAGCTAATAGTAAATTATATAATTATATTTCTTATTGTAACTAATTATATAAAAGGGTAAATGCAAGGCAATTTTTTTCATTATTGCTGCGACATGTGCTGAGTAGGGTCCTTTCCGGTTTCACTTCTATATTTTTTATTTAATTTTTGTTTATTTTTTTCATTATTCTTATTTGAAACTGAATAAAATATTTTGATTTGATTTGAATGTCGGTCAGACGGTCGATTATTCGGTCCATCAGTTGGGCCATCAGTCGGTCGATCTATCAGTCAATTCATCAATCTGTCAATCAGTCAATCGGTCAATTATTTATTAGGTCAATCAAATAATTGGGCAATCTATCAATTGGTCAAAATATCAATTGACTAAACCATCAATTGATTAAATCATTAAGTGGTCAAACAATCAATTGGTTATTTTATCAATTGGTCGATACATCAATTGGTCACTTTTATTCATCAATTGGTCAATCCATTAATTGGTCAACCTGTTAAGAGGTCAATCCATCATTGACTAACCAATCACCTAGATCTGATAAATTATAAGTTTGACTACATGGCAAAACATCGCCTCGGTAGCCTAGAGTCCGATATCCAGAGGTCCTAGTTTCAATTCCTAGCACAGGCAAAATCTTTCGTTTGGTTTGCGTTCACCAACCAGCATTTTACTAGCGTGGTGATCGTGAATACTAAAAACAGTATTATTTGAAAAAGCTTCAGTAAATCCAAGTAGAGGCGTGCATGCAAGCAATGAAATTACCGTAAGCGACGCTAGGCGTAATTGCTATTGTCCGGGACTTAGGCGCTAGGCACGTGGGGTTCGAGCTTAAAAGGAAATAGAAACCATCATCGCTAGCGTTGATACTTGAGACAAAAATACATAAACTTGGACGTTAGCTAAAATGATTGTTTACACTTCGGGCGATTCTTTTGTAAGGGTATAAGAAAAGATGGGATGTTGATAAATGAAGAATTAAAGACATTTACGCGAACATGGATGGGATGTTGGTAAATGAAGAAATAAAGACATTTACGCGAACACTATATATACGTACCTACTCGTTGAAATGAAAGACTTATCATAAAACTACAATATTTTTTACATAGTTATATGATTGTTTGTGCCATTAGCGTAGAGTATAATTTATTAAATACTTTTATTTAAATTCATTATCTTAAACAAAATCTTACTAAAATCGAACTTACTAAAAACACACCTTTTATTATATACATGGTATATACATATTTAACCTTGTTCGTTACTCCCTATTTTCTTAATAACACCGTAAACATAAGTAACATACACTTTTAGTTGTAGGTAATAAGTGAGAACTGTTTCATGCTCAGTTCGTTCAATCAATAGCTCAAACGGGGAAAATATTTTTACTAACCTGTACCTAGACAGATTTATGTAGTGTATAGAATGGCGTGATACCGTAATACCGCTTCATACAGCTTTGTTCCTAAACAGCGATGTTCTTTGTTCGTTGCTTGGACGTCACGTGATTGCGAACACTTGAATACAAGGAGCTTCATTTATCAAGTTCTGCACGTTCGGCTGCTGTTTGTCTGGTTGCATTGCGTCTGGCAGTGAATTTACATTATCTATACTAATATTATAAAGCTGAAAAGTTTGTTAGTTTGGTTGAACGCGCTAATCTCAGGAACTACTGGTTCGAATTGAAAAATTATTTTTGTGTTGAATAGTCAATTTATTGAGGAAGGCTACAGGTTGTTACATCACGCTATGACTAATAGGAGTGGAGCAGCAATAATGTATATGGCAAAACAACGTTTGCCGAGTAGTGCTAGTGTTAAATAATAGTTATCTTTTACCGAATAACAGGCTACAAATACAAACTTATTAGCAACATCACATCATTATCAGCTCCTTTTTTATGTCCCACAACTGGAATACGAGCCTTCTCTAAGAGGATGAGCCATTAACCACTGCGCGGGCCCAATGTGGATTTGTGGTTGTTAACGACTACTATTGCAGCCGGAACCAACGACTTTACATGCCTCCCGATGCATGGAGGAGCTCGAGATGCTACATTTTTGGTCACCCATCCGAATACCGACCTATACGAAAGGTTAACCTTAATCGAAGCTCGGGCGCGTTAACTACTTCCCCATCGAGCTCCTCTATTAGCGACGCCGTTCATAAAACATACAGCAAATCCAGCTCCAACCTTCCAGGCGTACACAGGTCCAACAAGCCCCTGCCCCCCAACCGCGTAACACTCTCGCTTTCGATCGCTTTGAAAGCGAGGCCCTCGCCTCGCTTTCTAATATAATATCGAAATATAGTATCGAATAATATCGAAAGCTATAGCCTATAGCTTTCGATATTGCTTTCAAATTGCTTTCGAAATGACAAGATGACGCCTCCTCCTCACCTCGCCTTCAAAGTGATCGAAAGCGAGAGAGTTAGGCGGTCGACCCCCAGGTGCTCGAAACGACGCCTGTTTACTATTGAGTTTCATTGTTTGTCTTTTATATAATCACGAGGGCAAATAGCGTCCGCTTCATATTTTGTAAGCGTTGTTTATGGGCAAAGCTTTCCGAACTTTTAGTTGCGAATCTCATTAATTACCTATGCTATCGTGCCGCCGAACAATATTTAGTTATTTTTCGGAGTATCGTGCAAAGAAGTTTCCTTTGATGTTTTTTTTGTAAATTATAGTATGGCTGTGGTATAGCAACGAGTACGAGCATGTACTATACGCCTGCATATTAGACTGCCACCAACTTTCTGATTTCCTCAATGGACTTGGAACTTTTATATAAATGGATTGTGGTTGAACATTTATTGAAGAACTTCGACAGTTTTAAATAGGTTGATGTGTAGACGTCTATACAATAGTTATTAACTAGTCAATAGTTTGTAGGGTTTAAACGAGCACTTACTGACATACTGTATTATGGTACTTCCAATTAGCCTATGGTGGCTGGCTCTATATATGACTCGTGCAAAATCGACACTCTCTACTCTTACTTTATAAGCAATAAATTACAACAACTACGTCATCAATAACTTCCAATCTTATAATTTTTATAAATATCAAGGACGACGACCATCAACAGTTAGGAGCCTAAACTAATATTTTATCTCATTTTTTATTTTTAAGTGCTGCATTGAAGCTGAATTTATTTACCATAGCGTTGTGTTATTTAAAATTTGTGGTATTTTATCTGTAAAGATGAATCTGCATAGCCATCGGTTGCAATAACCGTTGGATAGATGGCATTGTACCACTAAATAGCACTCAAGAATTAACTCTTGAAACATCGTAAAACCAGACACAATTGAAAATCAATTGTTGCGCGACCGCAGCGCCGCCGCTGGCGGTCTTATGATCCTTGAAAGGTTAAAAAGCAGTGAGGAAATTCAGTGCTTACGTCAGCCTAAACGTAGCATAAGCTTCCCGGTAACCCAGGTTTGATTCCTGGCTGGGTCGGGTAAGCATTTAATATTTTCACTGTATTTTATGAATATTTAATCTTTTATGTTTTGTTTATTTTATAAATATGTCATATCACCAGATTCAATGGTCACTGCTAACAAAATCAATATCATAAGAAAACAGTGTCCTGTTCAAACATAATTAATGCCGAAGTACTTAATTAGAGTGAATAACATAGTCATAGTTGTTTATTTCATAACATACTCCTACATATGTACATATGGAAATGTGTAAAGGAATTTCATGAAACAATTCTACCAGCCCACTTTCACCCTCGGGGCAATACACGCAGGTTAGATTCATTTTTACATTGTTAATTTTATGTCCACATATTTATTTATTTTTTTATAAATAAAGGAGGCAAACGAGCAGGCGGGTCACCTGATGAAAAGAAATCACCACCGCTCATGGACACCCGCAAAACCAAATAAAAAAATAGATAAATTATTGACTTGTAAAAAAATGTCCCAAAATCTAAATTAATCTGCATAGTTAATGTTTACCCGAAAATCGTGTTACAGTACACACGTCTGCACATAAACTTATCAAAATTATGATTATTATATAATTTTACCCAATATTGTTGCCATGCCGAGTCAGGTGCACTGCCAACATGCTATGCAAATCCCGCTCGTGGAATTTTTTCAACACTATATCTTTTTTCAAACTATCAAAATCTGTCAAATTTCTTCAATACATTATCAACCATATGCCTAAACAATAAAATTCAAAGCCTAATTCTTATCATCTAGATTCTAGATGATAAGAATGTCTAGATCAATGTTTGTTCATTCTTGTAACTACAGTACTACAGAGTACCGCGTGTACAAACCGAACTGCGACTGTGGGCTCTTACATCGGGCAAACAAAGAGAAGTGTAGGAACCCGCGTTAAAGAACATATAGCCGACGTCAAGCATAGGCGCGAAAATAAGTCTGCAGTATGCGATCATACCCTAGAAGGGCCCAAAAATACATCAGATTTGATAAACCACAAATACTTGCTAGAGAACAACGATTCATCCCTAGGATGATACGCGAGGCTATTGAAATTGAAAAAAAAATTATAATTTCAATAGATAAGATGGTTAGAATCTATACCAGCCTGAGATCCCATCATAAAAAATATTAAATCCCAGCCCCAATACCATACTGCCAGACCAAAAGATACTGTAAGCTATTTCTGTGTAAAACGGAACGCACCTGAATAAATTTAAATGAGGGTATACAAGCTACTAACTAATCATAAGACGACCAACACCTCAGTCTCCCTGTGATGACCACGGACCCTGCAAATGGTTCGAAACGTCAGGATAAAACATTAAAAAGTAATGTGGAAAATAAAGGCGAGTAGATCCGTAAAAGTTATTTCATTTAAATGTGTAGTGCTCACGTAAACTTTAGAAAACAATAACAGAGTACCTTTCACGGATAAATAAATATCCAATGCATAAACTTAACAAAACATCAGTGACAGAGTTTAGCCATTAGAGTGATGTTCCACAAAGTATTTTTTTTATTTTTCAACTACGGAATATATATTTTTTGTATAGCCTGCTCATGCTGTTCGGTTGTCGAGTGGTAAAGTGCTTGGTACATTCTAGACCAGTTCAGGCCCTGGGTTCAATTCCAATGTGTGTTTTGGATTTTTAGACGCATAGCCCGGGTTTGTCATCTCCAAACCGCATTTGGCAATCGTGGAGCTAAGGCCAATACCCATTGATGTTTATTTAACTGATGGATGGATGCCTTTGCCCGGTATTGGGAAAGTATACTATAGTAAACTCATGTAGATGATATTATCATGAGTAAATAAAGTTAAATAAAGATAAGAATAAAACGAAGTCTATTTAACTATATCTTCGAAGCGAATTAACAGAGTTGCCTCCAGTTTTGCAGAGTAAGTTTGCCCTCCACTTTCTCACGTGCTCTCTATAAAATTGAAGTTTCCCTGGCTGTGACATCCTTTGTAATAGCTGCACGTCCTACTTTATAATATTCTTGTGAACCGGCTTCAGCTTAACTTCATTGTTGAAGATATCAACTTTATGAGTAAGTAGATAATAGTATAAAGAGCCGTTTTCACAGTAGACCACCGGTTTAGACCCGGGGCGGGTTCGATTCCCAGCGGGAGGTACATGTTTGTGTACTCGGTTTGGCTGGTGGTATGGCTTATTTGCCCGCCTGGCTAGTAACCACCATCTCATCTAAAAACAAAAAAACAACATCAATGTTTGTAGCATTGTTGTGTTCCGGCAGCTAGAGATAAGATAGCCAGTGTCTCAGTAGTTGAGGATTCCGGGTAAAGTGTGCTTCCACCTTCGGTTTTATTATTACTTAGCATCAGGTGAGATGAAGGCCAATTGCATACCCGCAAGATATTAAAAAAACCGGAGTTCTTTTTTAAATAAATAAAATTTATGCAAGTCTTATAAAATCTGTGTTACTTTGTATGACTGCCTTGTATCACGTGGTAGTTCTATCCAAACGTAGAATTAATCGACTAGTGACTAACCTGAGCAATTTGATCGAATCTGCCAAACAGTTCGTTCAACGTCTTCACCAGGTCCGAAGCGCTGAGTCTTTCAGAGAGCGGCGTGAAGTTGACGATGTCTGCATAGAGGATGCTGACGTTGTTGTGCCGCTGCACGTGCATCTCGTGGAACCTGGTTTGCTTGGAGCTGTCAGCACACGCATCCGCCATCTTGAGCATGATAGATCGCTTTACCTGCAACAAAGGAAAGATTTAATAAAATACAAAAGAAACAACTCATTATACACCTAGTGATAGTATTGAAGACTTGGCCCAAGTTTAAGGGTTAGGAACGTAAGTGTCTATGGGTGGTGGCCGCTTTCCATCAAGTAGGACGCATTCGTTTTCCAGATCGGTGTCATGAAAAATTCATGAATAAAATAAAGGGCTACATTGAGCACAAGTGCAACCCTAGGTAATTGCTAAGTAGATATTTCAGGCGTTATGGGCGCCCGTAATGTATCTAGATTTCCTGGATAGCGTAAGGTTACTTAAATTATTAACAAAAAGTTTGTCATAAAAGCACGACATCTATATTAAAACACGAATGTTGTTGACATCTCTCCTTTGGAGAACCGAAATTATAAATTATGATGACGCCTTTACACTAAAACTTTTTTGATTTTTGTGCTAATCTAACTTTTGTCGTTCAGTTTGTACGTGCGTATTATTGTGGACAACTTTGCCTATCCTGAAGAAGCCTTATTTCAAGTGACGTTCAATTTCATTAACGCCTACAAAATATGGAGAGCAATCTCGCTAGTTTGAGTTTCAGTGACGCTATTCTGGATTTTATTAAAAACACTCTTCAGGTTATTTCTTCATAGTGTCATATTGTTTTTTTTTTAAATTATGTACTAATTCAAATTTTTCAATATTTAATATATCAATTAACAACAATTAATTCAGTTTTAGCAACTTCAACTTAGGTAAAAAACTATCGAAATTCAAAATAGCACTTGAAAAAATTAAAGAATGTGTTATCAAAGCTTAGGGGACGTTTCTCATTGTAAATCTATACATATACAATACAATTTTCTTAACATATAATAAAGCTAAAGAATGTCGAAAGTCTGTACATGGAAGATATTCGAAAAAAAGTTGGCTGGGGATACTTAGAATCGATAACAGAACACGTTCCAACAGTTTTTAGAATTTTTGTCTGTTTATCTGTTTGTCTGTTTATTTGACCGCGCATCACGTGAAAATGGCTGAACGGATTTGGATGAAACTTTGCACATAGACAGACAATGACCCGGACTAGGATATAGAATACTTTTTAACCCGGTAACAGGTTCCTGTGGGATAGTGTATTCTTCGCTAACGAAGTTGCAGGCGACAACTAGTGTACCTATATGTTTGTATCAGTATATGTCTTTAAAGCTAAAAAAGACAACTTTCGTTTATTAGGAGTTTTGGGACCTTTCGTAATCTCAGCACTGTGAGTGCTACTTTTAGTTACGATATACCTATAGCATTTTGAATGTTTGTATTTATTGTAACCTTCATTTTTGAATCTTTTATTTTTTCTTTCGAAATGCTAGAAGCCACTAAAGTGTTTCACACTTAATTGTGCATGTCGTCCTTGTAATTAATAATAAACTTTTAAAAAATCTCATGACGTCTTGTTGGTATATTTCTTGCAAGTAAATACTTTACTGATAAAGTAGGAATATGTAGGTAGTGACAATTATATGGGCCTAAAATCTTTCATATAAAAAACTGATAATCACGTAAGTAAATACTAGTTTCTCCAAACACTGTGATACATAAATGTTTTCAATGACCTGAATATACAGCAAATATTTTCACACAATTTACAGTGATTTCAAGGCGTGAGAAAGTGTGCACACCGAGACACTTTCCTTGCTCCACTTCTGAATAACATTTATGTAGTTATCTGATAAGATTTTTCTAATAAAGGTAATGCTAAAGTAGGTAATTATTTAAATAACGAAAATATAAAACCTCCTATTTGCCGTTTTTTTTATTACGCATTATGCTAAAATCCCACATTTTGATCGGCAAATCCCATGCATTTAAATGAAACAACTTTTACGGATCTACTCGCGTTTATTTTACTTTACACATTATTATTTTTATACGTAGCACGGCAAATGACTCCATTTCACCTGATGTTAAGTGAATATGGAATCCAGATGCGACGACAACTGGTGCAGCGTGAAAATAACGCAGCATCAGTTACCCTCACTCTGCCGGCCCAAAAGGTGCCTCTTCACGCCTCGTTTGAAAGATCCCATATCATAGGAAGGAGGGAAAACGTGTGCTGGCAAACTATTCCATGTTTTGGAGGTGCGACAAAAAAACGAGTCACCAAATTTCTTAGTGCGCGATGGAATATTTGAGACAGTGAAGCGGTGACTCCGGAGAGCAGCACGTGTACTAATTAATGTTTATCCTGACGTTTCGAACCCTTTTGCAGGGTCGTGGCTTCTTCTTCGTATTCTTGATTTTATTGTTATTTTCATACTTTTACTTTTATTTTCATAATTTCTTGATTGTCTGCTTATGCTGCCTTGTATTGTCCCCTATGTGGAGAGCAACTGCCTCCTGACATACAGGCTTTTAGCCTAGTTTTGGAGGCAGGACAAATTTTACTTGTGATCATGCCTTTGTAGATAATAAAGATTTATTATTATTATTATTATTATTGATCTACGAGTACGGTGTCTTGGGCCTGTGTGGCTGTGCCTGTTAAGTGTATCATGAGAACATTCATATGCATGATACATATGTATTGGTATTTTGAGGATCGGGCAGTGGTTTCATCGCCATCGGATGAATGGTATATGAACGTATACAGGATAAACAAAGAATCATTAATTCTTATCATATTATATAGAAAATAAGGCTAAATAAAATACCATATTTTACTTGTAAAACCCCGTGCAGTGTGAGTGCGTTTGAAGTTTTTATTTTTCCTGCTCCTGCGTTAATGTTACATTAATGCTGAAACAAATTACGATGACGAAGGTCGATCAAGAACATTCAGCAAGAACGATAAGCGCCCAGCGGACTTGTTGTAATTAATTGGCTTTAGACATGAAAGTTCTTTACCAAAAAATAATCTCAAAACGAGATCGTTCATGTTTCAACTATTATTTTGTCTCGTAGCCCCGCACGGTCTCAGATTCAACGTTCCCAGATTGGATTTTCAATGAGGTAATAATAATAATACGCTAGGTTTGATTAGGTAGTATAGAGGTATATTTTGAATCTGACTGGCTTACTCCCACTTAGAGCATTTGGTTTAATGCTCTAAGTACTCCCATCATATTATCTAAGTCTGTCGACATATAATAAAAAAGATTTGTTTATTCCAGGCAACAAACAACCTATAAGATGGTAAATTACAAAGAGGCCCATTAAAAAGATACTTTACAGACTAACATGCCTACATACAAATTTTAGACGAGTGTTAATTAAAACTATCATCATCATCAGCTCATTTTATGTCTCCCCGTGCTGAGGCACGAGCCTTACCTATGGTTGGATAGGGAGAACGGGCCATAAACCACCACGCGGGCCCAATGCGGGTTGGTGGTTGTTAACGAACTTTAATCCAGTCGGGACCAACGGCTGTACGTGCCTTTCGAAGCACAGAGGAGCTGGAGATTGTAAAATTTTTAGTCACCCATCCGATGACCGGCCTTTGCGAAAGTTGCTTAAATTCAGCAATCGTAGACCGGGCGCGTTAACCACTGCTACACGTAAAGATATTTGAGACGACCTCCGTAGCCTATGTGGCTTGCACGCCGGACTTTAGACGGCGCTAACTCCGAGGTCCGAGTTTAATTCCCGGTCGGGTCAATGTCGAAAACGAACTGTTTCATATTGTGTCGGGTCTGGGTGGTTTCATAGTTAAAGTCAAAGGTATTTATTGCATTTCATGTGGTAAAAATAGGTGTACTTACATTTAATATTTCTCACGTACCAAAACATGAGCCCTGGTTGGGCACGGCAACATATATATTTTTTTCTTATTTAATATATTAATTGATTTTTTTAATTTTATAAGCCAACCAAATTATAAACTAAATTGGATGGTTGTGGTACCGTCGTTATTTCCGATTTCCATAAAACGAGTGCTTTAGCTACTTACCTTGGGATGAACCATGTTTGTCTTGTTATCTAATATTTTAAAAAAAAGACATTAGTGGTGTCCGGTAGCCGCTGGCCCCGGAACCGCCTCATTGTGGCCATAAAAGTCAGTAGTAAGATAGGTAGTTCTATAATGGTTGAGGATTCGTGAAGGGCGCGTACATGAAAAAAAATGGTTTTGATATTGTATACAAAATTTAGTTTTAAATATCTTTTTATTTTATATGTTTGTTTTTGTCAGTGCCGTTACCACCGCCGATTTTTTATTCGTAAAAAGTAAAGTACCCATTTAACGATGGTTCCAATCAAAAGCATTATTAAACCTTAACGGTTACCTACACATGGAAAGTATGTTCTTTTTGTTATCACAATCGTAAAACTAAAGCGTAAACTAATTTGATGCAGCTGCACAAAAATTCAAATAACGTAGGTAAAAGAACAACTAGCCCTTAATGAGTTAAGTATGTCATATGTAAGCTAATAGCATTGTATCACATTAATATTATGAATGCGAAAGTTTGTGTGTGTGTGTGTGGGAGGGAAGTGTGGGGGTGTGTGCACGTGTGTGTGTGTGTGTGTGTGTGGGTGTTGATGTGTGTGTGTGTGTGTGTGTGTGTGTGTGTGTGTGTGTGTGTGTGTGTGTGTGTGTGTGTGTGTGTGTGTGTGTGTGTGTGTGTGTGTGACTGTGTGTGTACATTTGTTGCTTCTTCACGCTACAACGGATGGATGGATTTATATGAAATTCGGCATACAGATATTTTATAACCTGGATTAACAGATAGGATACTTTTTATTTCGATATTCCCACGGAAACGGGAACCACGCAGGTGAAACTGTGGGCGGCCGCTAGTTTAATATAAATGAAAAAACCTAAATAGGCATTTGTGCGAACGTTTCATCATACTTAATATAAATTTTAATTTTCTTTTTGTCACAACTTTTTTGTTACCTGGATTGTTGAAATTAGGCATATAAAGGTGCGCCGATCAAAAAAAGCCAAAAATGCAGTCACGGTTAAGTTGATATAATTGAAAATACTATCGTGTTGAATAAACAAAATATATAATTAGTATCAAAGGGAACGTGTTTACAATTAGTCCGATTCATAAATTCATAACACACAATAGTTTTTCTTACAATATCATTTCAAGTTGGGCAAAAATCGTGAAAACGAGTTGCGGCGTTTAGTTGATATCTTATAGTAAATCTAAGTTATTGTTATTGCACCTCTGATTTTGTCTAAACAATCACCAATGTCTAAACTACAAATCGTCCGTCTCACATTTTCGATTTCTCAAGCGGTTATTTAAATTATTATTTGCTGTTTGCTTAAATAATAAGACTGTAGAAGTTAATACCTTTTACAATGTCACACAAGTCCTACTTCTGTCAATCTGTAAACTTGTTTAAATTGTCACATTGTTCAAATGAACATTGTTGTTGTACTTTTCAAAATAAATAAATAACTTATTATATATACAATAACTAATAATAGTTACACGGCTATCACTATCAGCGTTTATGTAAGCACTCATTAACTTCGAGTGGCTTTGACGTAGGCACTTCATAATATTGTGGATAATGTCCGCCAAAACTCTGACATCATCAATACAACTACGCAGAAAATATTACGAAATACCAAGGTAATTACAATTATGAATAGCAATTAACTGTAAGTACAGTACTTCGTTTGGGCCTTTCCCAATGGCTGGTTGTAGACTAGGACTAGTTTATTAAAATGCAACAGTTTACACGATATTCGCGTTTATTTGACACTAGCTGGCCCGGCGGAATTCGTACCGCTTTGACAGTTTTCAATGGTTCATCAATGGTTTCCATGACAACAATACAAACAAATCATTTTGTATTGGAAAATTAAATTGTCGTTTTTATTATTTTATTTAAAGTATTTTCTTTTTACTGTATTTTATATAAACATTTAATTCAGCTTAAGTGTAGCAATTAACACTTTTAAAAAAGTTTTAAAATAAAATATATAGCCTATGTTACTCAGCGCTAATGTAGCATTCTAATGGTGAAAGAGTTTTTTAAATCGGTCCAGTAGTTTTTGAGTTTATTCGTTGCAAACATACATACATACATACAAAGGTTTCCTGTTTATAACATTAGTATAGATAGATAATGATATACTGACGTTTTTCCGTGGTCACAGCGATTGAAGTGGTCGTCTTAAAATGTAACCCATCTAGAAAGCATAATGCTTGTGTTAGGTACCTATGGATTCACAACGTAGTCCAATGGAGATATGGAGATTGAACAAAGATTTTTCACATTCAGCCCGACCATTTCGTCTACCGACGCTTCATACATGGACTTAAATCGAAACTAAATAGAACTTCCAGTCTTGAAAGCTCAGATGGAAGAACTATCGCTTGGATTGTGAAAGGATATGAGTTTGAGACTTATCTGAGGCAATTTTCAGGTAGGTAATACCTAATGGTATTTTCAGGTATTTTCGTTTATTTTTGTATTTTGTGCCCAAAGACAGATCGAAAACAAAACTTTAATAATATTAAATAATACATTTTTTTCAGACAACTCTTCAATAGTGCAACAGTTAATAATTTAAAATTATCTTTTATATTTAAATATATCTTTAAAAAGAACCTACTCATTTTGTTCAGTTTTCCTGTTACATTAACGGTAGCATTATTGAAGGCTTACTCCAGATATCAGTCAGTAATAAGGTACTATTAAGGCAGTCGTATTGCATACTGTCTACTGTCTTCTATAGCCATGTTGAAACAATCATTGTTCTGTGATAATTATAATAACATGCAAACAAGTATTTATTAGTTAATAATTTACATCATTAAGAAATGATAAAGAGGCTTAACAGAAGTATTGATGTTTTATTAATAATTTGCACGCCAAATGGCTCCACTTTACCAGGTGGGTTACTCTTGAAACACAATTGCAATAATCAATTTCCAATCCCAAATCTAAAAAATTCAAATGGCACTCTTAAAAGCGATAATAGCGCTACATTGGAGTTAAATTGCGTGGAAATTGAGTGAACAAATTATTATCAAGATGTGGCGTTCCGAAATTGCGAAACTTATCCCAATATCGATACATATTAATCGCAATGGAATTGTATTGACATTGAGTTTGCGTCAAGAGTAGCCTACCTGATGTGAAATTTACATTTAAGTAAAAATACAATCGAATCGCGTGGACAACTGATGCAGCGTAAAACCAACGCATTCTCTTGGAGAGAGTTTGCTGATGGCCTCAGAGGGCATTTTCAGCGTGACCGGACTTTTTATAGGGGTGGCGAGAAAAGGTTTCAAAAGTCGTGTAAAACGAAACACTGTCAGACATTTTCTAAAAAGAACGGCATCACGCAGTATTGCGTGTCTCCGTTCTTTACTAGAATATCCGAAAGGTTTGGATTGAATCGGGAAAAACAATGCAGCATCGGTCACCCTCACCCTGTCGGCCCACAAGGTGCCTCTTCGCCGCACCACCAAAACATGGAATGCTCTCCTATGTTTTTCCTTCTTCCTACAACATAAGGTCCTAAACGAGGTGAGAAGAAGCAACTTGTGGATCGGCAAGGTGAGGACGGCTAGTGATGCACAATCCTGCTTCACAGCTGGCCTTGTATCTTGACTCTGCTTCTGTTTAACATCAGGTGAAGCGGAGTCGTATGCCAACTCTACGATATAAAAATAAAAAAAACAAGCGAGCCTTACGGTAGTCGCATGTGATGTGTAACATTTTACATCTTACCTATTAGTAATAAGCAATTTTAACATTATATTCTAAAAAAAATGGGTCAAGTATTACATCATTTTATAACTATAAAATAAATGCAGTAAATACTCATTAGAAGACATTTGACATATCAAAATGACCTTTGATAGACAAATGACACAATATGTCACACATAATAATAATATGTCATGTTCATAATATCGATTTTAAATTTATAAAATAGCGCGCGCTTGGGCGCTTCCCCGACTTCCTGTTACACTGTTACAAATACTTCCGTCCCATTTTACGACATCACTCCCTCAAATTGCTTATATATAAAGCTAGCGGAAAGAATGTTACACATCAAAAAACACGATTCCACCTTGCAACTCTGCGATCAGCGTCGCCTACGTGACAAGTGTCCGGTTTACAAATCCTTAATACACACGCCAGCACATAAACTTACAACAAACTGTCAAATTTCCTCAATAGACTTTGAATTTTATACCTAAAGCATATGGTTGAAAATGTATTGAAAAAATTTGACATCTTAACCGGTTGGGGTCACTTGTCCACCGACCAGACTATTATGACTGGTTATTGATCACCATTGTTGTTTTGTTACTTTCAAAGCGATTATCATTGGCATAATTATGTTAAATGTTATCAGATTTATGAGACAAATCCGGTTTTAAGGTAAACACATGCTACAGACATGAATTTAAATATATAATCACATAAACATAAGAACTTCACATAATTTACTGTTTTTGCATAACTTCGTAGTGAGTGGAGCGTGCAAGGTCCCTATGGAAACGCTTGGCCTTCATTTCATCTGAAGGTACTTGACGATAAGGCCGAAAATGGAAGCGCACTTCATTGAAACTCGTCAACCATTGAGAAGATATTATGCGTAAGAGGTGTAACTGCAGTTTTCCAGTTACACCTCAGGGTTTGAAAGACTGTTGATCTAGCCACTGGAGCACAGAAGTGGTTTAAACATACAATTAAAAGATATACCCCTATAAACATAAACGCCTGACATAACCTTACAGTCTCACGTGGTCACTTAACGAGAATAAATTCGTAAATGTTAAACAAGAATACTTATTATGAGAAGTGTTTGAGTTGACTTATAGGAAACGCTGTCATGTAGAGACCTTGACTCAATGCATCAGTCTAGCAAAACGTCACAGGACAGGAAAACTACAAAGTTGTTGTTATCAAATTGCGTTAAACGGTTCATTTTATATGTTTACTAGCTTTTGCTCGCGGCTTCGCTCTCGTAGGCTACACGACGTGTGATTGTTTGTAATAAAAGCAAAACTTATTAAAGGATCGTTCATGTTAGTCAGTCTATGTATTAAACTTTAAAAATATCAGATTTCCATACAAACTTTCCACCCCTATTTCAACTATCTAGGGGAGGTTTTACGAAAAATGCGAAAACACGTCATTCTTTATTTTCGTTGAAAAATCTATAGGACGAATAAAATCTTCATTTTGATCGTTATAACTTTAAAAATAACGATTTACCCAAAAAAACTTTCTAATATAAACCAAATTCCTCAGACATGTCATTCTTCATTTCTTTTCAAGAACCCAAATACCAATTTCTATGTATTTTTCTTCAAAACTGACGGACTTTCATACAAACTTTTACCACCTATTTGACCCCTTTAGGATGTGATTTTTTAATATTAGTTAAGTGGAAATAGACACGCCAAGACAGTGGTGCAGCGTGAAAACAACGATGCATCAGTCATCCTCACCCTGCCGGCCCACAAGGTACCTTCACGCTTCGTTAGAAGGACCGCATGTCATAGGAAGAGGAGGATAATTTGCTGATGTAAATTTACTAAATTAGATATTCTTTTACATGAAATGCCCTTGCCGGTTCTCAGTACAAGGTCTCTTTACGAACCGATGAAGTAGTTACATTCATGAGAGTTTCATTATTTTAGCATTAACTGTATAATACACTAAGTAGCTGACCCGGCGGACTTCTTACCGCTTTGACAGTTTTCATCATTGAGTTAAATAGATATCAATGGTTTCCATGACAACAAAACAAACAAATCATTTTGTATTGGAAATTTATATTGTCGTTTTTAGTATTTTATTTAATACAATTTTTTTGAATATAGCTTAAGTTACTCAGCGCTAATGTAGCATTCTAATGGTGAAAGAATTTTTTAAATCGGTCCAGTAGTTTTCGAGTTTATTCGTTGCAAACATACACACATACAAAAATACAAAGCTTTCCTCTTTATCATATTAGTATAGATTTAGAATTATGAACTCACTACACAAAATTTGCTAAATTGATAGAATCTTTAATGTGAAATGATTTCGCGTTTATTTAAAAAAAATTGGTTGTCTGTAAAGTCGGTTTACTGACGATAGTTGAACGTGACAACGAAACAATTTAAAAAAATTTTTCATAAAATTCTTCATTTAGAAAATCATTTTAAATTTAAAAAATAAAAATACAACAAAATATATGTTGTATTCGAAATCGGCACCCCCGAAAACCATGAAAATGATACCCATATTGATTTTACATAAAAAAGTTGCGTCCGCCATCTTGGATCTCGAAATAAATGTTGTATTCGAAATCGGCATCCCCGAAAACCATGGAAATGATACCCATATTGATTTTACATAAAAAAGTTGCGTCCGCCATCTTGGATCTCGAAATAAATGTTGTATTCGAAATCGGCACCCCCGAAAACCATGGAAATGATACCCATATTGATTTTACATAAAAAGTTGCGTCCGCCATCTTGGATCTCGAAATAAATGTTGTATTCGCAATCGGCACCCCCGAAAACCATATCTATATCATAGATATCGCTCGCTAATTCCGCGTCATATCGCTCGCTAATGCCGCGGCATTAGCGAGCGATAATTAGCGAGCGAGGTAACGCGGAACTTTTTCGTGCATGCAGCCGGGTCTTCGATCAACAATACACTAGATAACGCCTCACGAACTAAAACAAATCTCAAATATGGCACTGGATGACTTTACTATAAATGGAGAAAAACTATCCTAAGTTTTGATAATTTCAACCTAATTTATACTTTTTTTGCAAGGAATAAAGCACAGTTTTGATTATTAAGACATTCACTTACGATCTTACGTCGAAAACGACAGAAAGAGATAAGAAATTTAAATAAACACTTGTGTATTTAAAAATATATACAAAGACCCTTTACGTCCAAATTCGACCTTATTACATAAAAATAAAACAGCAAATGGCAGACACGATATGTTACTTACTTCATTTCGAATTTTTGCATTATTGACTTTACTTGCTCCGAATAGTGTATTATGGAGTGTTTCCGGTTCGTTAGAACCTAAACTCAAATAACCCTATTACACAATACAACCTAATGTCAAAAACACATATAGTCATATAATCATAAATTCAAAACAACCTGATGTCTAAATACCAGAGTCCCAAAATACCCTAAAAACTTAAAACCAAAACCAACTTGTCTCGATTCGTACTACTACCTAAATAACCTACTGTCATAAAAGCTAAAGATCAATACGAACTATTCCCATATTATACTAGTCTTGAAATACACCATTATCTTAATACAATAGTCTCGAAACACACGAGTCCCAAAACACCCTAAATGTGTGTAGTTCTCCTGAAAATAAAGCCTTCACCATTTAATACAAATATCAGGCCACTTATAAATATGAAGTGATACTTTTGAGATAAAAGTAGAAGTGTCATGCTGTCATCCAGTACGATTTTCGTATCCGTCGCAATGGCTAGTAAAACTAAATTAACTTTTATTAAAAATCAAAAAGGTTACTCCTGTTTGCTGTACGACGGACATAAGTATAATTTTAACCATATTAATAAAAACGAGAGTAATAATTGGAAATGCATAAATCGGGGTGAAAGCTGCTATGCATCCGTTACATTAAACAAAAAGAGAGACTGCGTTTTGAAGGAAAGTGCACATGTTTGCAAACGCCACCCTGATCAGAACGTTCGAGATATTTTTATAGATAATTGCAAAGCAGAAGTGTGCAAAAAAATGACGCCGGTGAAAAAGATATTCGAAGAGAAATTAACAGAAATAGAGGACGATAGAGTTGTCATGTGTTCATACGAACAGAAGAAAAATTCATTGTACAGGGCGAGACACAAATTTTTAGGCCAGAAAAATACTGAATTCACTCGACTAGAAGATGTCCAGATTCCTGAAATTCTTGCCGATTCCTTCCTGACGGTAGAAGATGGTAGTGAAGACAAGATTTTAATATTTGCTAGCAAAAGAAGTAAGCAGTTCTTACGAAACACTGCAAATGAGAATATACAATTTTTTGCCGACGGGACCTTTAAAAGGGTTCCGAAACCTTTTTCTCAAGTGTACGGGATTCATGCTGATGTCAGTATAAGCAGAAAATCAACAAATGTAGTACCCGTCATATTCGCATTGCTGCCCGATAAAACCGAGAGGACTTATCGAAGACTATTTACACTACTACGCGAGAAAATGCATGTGATCATACACAAATTAAAATCTGATTTTGAAGTAGCACAGATAAACGCCTGCCGTTCTGTTTTCCCAGATTGCGTATTCACCGGATGCTACTACCACTATAATCGGGCAGTCTGGAAGAAGGGCGGTAAATTGAAAATTGATACGACCGAAAACGGTCGAAATATTCTAAGAATGAGTGCCAATTTGCCTCTTTTACCAGCAGATGAAATAAATAATTGTTGGGTGTCCATTCTGAATGAAGCACACGTCACAAATGAACTGTTGCTGTTTAAAGTATATATGGAGTCATTTTGGCTGAAATTAGGACCTGAAGCAATCAGTTGCAGTGACCAAAAACACAGAAGCAATAATCCTGTAGAGGGTTGGCACCGTAGATTAAATATCCGTATGCCGCATAAGCCAACTCTGATTCGTTTTCTTTATGGATTAAAAAAAGAGTCAAAATACCAAGACACTCGTCTGAACAATGTTCTTTTCGGCGGAGGTAGTAGACGTCGTTGCGATATCATTTTCGATAATAAATATCGTGATTTATTGGTTGAGCTGTATGTAGGTTATATAGACGCAATCACATTTCTAAAAAATGCCATTCTCTTAAAATCGCAATTACGATAAAGTACAAAATTGTCTGTCATATTGATCGCGGAGATGTTTTTAGTTTTTAGTTTTAAAAAGGTGGCATTTTGGTTAAGTGTTCACAAGAAGTGTGTGGTAGACGTTAGGTATTATACTAACGAACCTCTAAGACATGTTTATTTTTGTTATAAGTGAGTGAGTTTAGTAGTTAAATAAATATTTTCACAAATTCAACGTTTTATTTTTTAATTTGTGATCCTCTAGACTAGAACCTCTTTATGACCGGTAGAATCTGACTGCATCTCGGCTACTTTTTTTTTTTTTTTTTTTTTTTATAACGGACTGACCAGCGATTGACCTTAGTCTCACCTGCTGGAAAGTGATGACAAGGCCGAAGATGTAGCTCACTGGTTCAGTAATAGCGAGGACGGAAGTAGCTACTGCTTGAGTATTGATAACTGTTGCTTTTAAAGTTCCGCCACCCAAAGGGTAAGGGTACGGGGCCCTATTACTAAGACTTCGCTGTCCGTCTGTCTGTCTGTCACCAGTTAGACAGTTGAAATTTTGACAGATAATGTATTTTTATTGCCGCTATAACAACATTACTAAAAACTAGAATAAAATAGATATTTTAACATACTAGCGTTCACGGTTTATGTGATATACAGCCTCGTGACAGACAGACTGACGGAAGGACAGTGAAGTCAAAGGTCTGTCAAAGTAAGGGAGTTCCGTTTTTTTCTTTTTGGGTACAGAACCCTAAAAACAGCATATTACATACATGCTAGTGAGAAAAGAAAAATAGGGCGTTTTGGGACTAGCGTGTTTTGAGACTATTTATTTAGAGATTAGTGTGTTTTGGCACTAGTGTATTATGGGATTAGTTTGTTTTGAGCTTCAACCTTTATGACATTAGGTGATCACAGGAGTAGTACATGATCAAAATAAGATCGTATTGGTTTTAGGGTATTTTGGGACTCTGGTATTTAGACATCAGGTTGTTTTGAATTTATGATTATATGACTATATGTGTTTTTGACATTAGGTTGTATTGTGTAATAGGGTTATTTGAGTTTAGGTTCTAACGAACCGGAAACTATGGAGTCGCACTTAGTAATTTATTTTTTGTTTTAAGGAAGTTATTTTTAATAAGGAATTAGGTTTATTTTATTTTATGGCTTATACATTTGACTGCAAAATTATATACAAAAAGCAATTTATTATACTTTGCATACATTTATGTAATAGTAGATTCAGTACAAATTAACTGATATTGAACTATACCTACCTTCAGCATGGTTGGAAAACATGCTTAAATGAAAGAATCCTGATGAGAAATTGTAATGTAAACAACAATATAATCACAATCAAATTGTTTTATTTATGTAACAATATACATTATTTGAGGTGGTTTTCATATAAAGAACAATAAACCAAATTCAAATTCAAATTTAAATTATTAAATTTGGGGATAGACGTTTTCCTCAATCGACTTCTTTGTGCATTCCCCATAATATCGGATTTTTTGAAATGTATTGAGCAAATTACAGATTTTTTTTAGGTCTAAAAAAATCCTCCTGTCTCTCTTCCGCTACTATGGAAATCCATTTTGCACATTGAAATGGGTCGCCAGGAAATCTAGAAATAACAAATATAATTGAGAAGTACCTATCTATAAATTTTTTTAAACTACTCCATAGATTCACTGTCCCAGAGCAACTATACGTTGGCCAAACATTAGCAAATGTAGGCGCGTGGGTTGGTTTTAAAAATTAAAGATTGTTATTTCATAAAAACAGTTAGGTATTTTATTATTTATGTTATGAAAAAGCATTTACGTATACCGAAAGTATGATATTCCTTCCGATATATTTTTATTTCGATAGTTATTTTTACAGTTTTTGAATACACACTGATGCATTGTGGTACGTTATCATGTTGGCGCAGTCAACAGCGAACTAAATAGAAATAAGACCCCACTTTGAATGTGAGGCGTTATTCGCTCGGCCGTTTTTGACACCCTGACCGGTTATCTAGTGTATTGTTGATCGAAGAGCCGGGTCTATCAATTTATAAGACGTTATCACGTCAAAAATCTTTGTAGAGACACAGGGAAAATTGATCAATTATGGTCGTTTTTAATTCATAATAATAAATAAAGTCTTTTAGAATTTTACTACTGACATTAATTTGTTAGTTTTTCCAAAAACCTCAAAGCATTAGTTATTATTCTAAGCCAAAAACTGTGCATCATGTTGACATTACGTCAACTTGACCCAAATATGGGTACCGTTAAACACGCATCGGTATTCCATTTATCAAGTGAACCAAATGAACATGTCACGAATCCGTTGTCATAGAATGTTTGAGAAACTTGGCTAAAGGATTCATCATAAGTAGGGCCCGGTTTACTTACACGGTAACAAAAACATTGATGAATTCGCGCTGTTTCGAAGTCGGATCGGAAAAAATGCAAGCTGTATTTTCAAATATGCTATTAGAAAGTAATAAAGAAATTAAATTATAAAGCAAGCACAAAAATGCCTTGTAGTCTTTTACTAATTGGAAATATCAGAAGAACCGATTTTTTAATGAATCTCTTTATAATAGTTGTTGAAATCGTCATAATACTAAGATCAAAATAATCCTTACCCTGACGATTCATCGGTAAATTCAACCACCCCTTGTCAAATACAGAGGAGATTAGCAAGATTTATTAGTAATATTATGGACTAATTTAAACTCTTAAATAAAATGAATTTAATTAAAATTAAAAACTACATAATATAAATAAAACGAAAGAACAAAATAGTCAAACAATCCCTACGCTATGCAAGTAATTCCGACGCCTTTATCTTATATCAAAATCATCTATCCTACCATAAAGGATGTTTAACTTATTACACATCATACTATTTAGGAATTATGACCGAGATAAATTTCACAAGCAGTGAGTAATTATTTAGTCATGGCATGACGCGACCATCGAGCTCCTCTTAATTATGAGATAATGATCCTGGTCTGCGATTGCTGACGTTAAGCAACTTTCCTAAAGGCCGGTCATCGGATGGGTGACCAAAAATGTATCATCTCGAGCTCCTCCATGCTTTCGAAGGCACATAAATCCTTGGTTCCGGCTGCATTAGCAGTCGTTAACAACCACCAATCCGCGCCAATCTGGGCCCGCGTGGTGGTTTATCATCCGCTCTCTTTATCTATCCATGGGGAAGGCTAGTGCCCCAGCTGAGGGGACATATAATGTGCTGGTAATGACGCGACAGTTTATAGGGTTCGTTAAGAGCAAAAAAAACCCCTATTAATTAATATTTTATTTTAAGTTTAAATTGAGCTCGCCATGAGAACAGCAAGAAAAACGACAAACGTAGCATCCGTCATGGGTGACGGATGCTACGTTTGTCGTGTTTCTGGGGTGGGCCCCTGCCCAACAAGGTGCCTCTTCAAGCCTAGTTTGAAGTATCAATAATGAGGAGCTCGATGACGCAGTGGTTAACGCGCCCGGTTTGAGAGTGCTGAGGTTAAGCAACTTACGTAACAAATGTATCATCTCGAGCTTCTCCGTGCTTCGGAAGGCACGTTAAACCGTTGGTCCCGGCTGCATTAGCAGTCGTTAACAACCACCAATCCGCACTGGGCCCGCGTGGTGGTTTATCATCCGCTCTCTTTATCTATCCATGGGGAAGGCTAGTGCCCCAGCTGAGGGGACATATAATGTGCTGGTAATGACGCGACAGTTTATAGGGTTCGTTAAGAGCAAAAAAAACCCCTATTAATTAATATTTTATTTTAAGTTTAAATTGAGCTCGCCATGAGAACCTACTTAGTCCTCACCTAGGTTCCTACTAGGTACTCACCTAGTAAGAGCTTTACTCACCCTTGGTCGATCTAATGTTAAAAACAAATGAAATGTGGAAACGGAGTCCAGGTCCAGACACGAAGACGACTGGTACAGCAAGAAAAACGACAAACGTAGCATCCGTCATGGGTGACGGATGCTACGTTTGTCGTGTTTCTGGGGTGGGCCCCTGCCCAACAAGGTGCCTCTTCAAGCCTAGTTTGAAGTATCAATAATGAGGAGCTCGATGACGCAGTGGTTAACGCGCCCGGTTTGAGAGTGCTGAGGTTAAGCAACTTACGTAACAAATGTATCATCTCGAGCTTCTCCGTGCTTCGGAAGGCACGTTAAACCGTTGGTCCCGGCTGCATTAGCAGTCGTTAACAACCACCAATCCGCACTGGGCCCGCGTGGTGGTTTATGGCCCGTTCTCCCTATCCATCCATAGGGAAGGCTCGTGCCCCAGAAGTGGGGACATAAAATGAGATGATGATGATGATGATGATGAATAATTAGGAAGAAGGCAAAACATTAATTTTTTATACAGGTTTCTTCAGCTTCTGTTATTTGTCTAAATATCCAAAAAATCCTCTTCTTATGTTCTAACACTGCGTAATTAAAAATGGCCGTGTTGATATTTGAATGTCATTGGGTAAAAAACACACTTTTAATTAAAAAAACTACTAATAACATGTTATCCGATAATTCTTAGAGAAGATTGTAAAAAACACAGTTATTGCAAATTCAGCTTATGTAAAATGGGATAGTGTTTTTAATCTCACTCAATCTAAATGATAGTGTTCTAAATTAGAACTTGAACGACAATGTAAAAATAACAAACTCCACGTTGTGTCTCGGTAGCCTAGTGGCAAAGCGCTCGGCCCGATAACCGAAGGTCTTAGGTTCAAATCCCGGGTTTGTGATCACCGACCCGCACTTGGCAAGCGTGGTGATTAAGCCATTACCCATCAATTGTAGTGATGACTTGATTTCAATGATAGAGGCCTTTAGTTATAGGCTATTGACATTACTTTTTACTTTTGCGTTGTACAACAACAAAGCCAACTGATCCATTTCCAGGTATTCATCATCATCATCATCATCATCAACAGCTCATTTTTATGTCCCCACTGCTGGGCACGAGCCTTTCCTATGGATGGATAGGGAGAACGGGCCATAAACCACCACGCGGGCCCAGTGCGGATTGGTGGTTGTTAACGACTGCTAATGCAGCCGTAACGTGCAACGTGCCTTTCGAAGCACGGAGGAGCTCGAGATGATTTATTTTTTGGTCACCGATCCGATGACCGGCCTTTGCGAAAAATGCTTAACCACTCGCAGACCGGGCGCGTTAACCACTGCGCCATCGAGCTCCTCATTCCAGGTTTTATTATCTCGCAACTCTCTTTTCTCAAACAAATTTATCATGTTGACAGCGGCATATTGAGCCGGATCCGCTCCATAAATCCCACGTGCAAGTTGTTGGCTATTATAATGTTGATAGTAGATACTAGATAAAGTGATAAGAGATGTTTGATCAGCGATATCCAACCAATGACCCGGTTAGTTATGTTTGTATTACTTAGGTTTATAAATATTATTAATGCTGTTCTCACGGCAGCTGTTCTTAACAAATAAGTAAACCACCAGACCACCGGTCCAGACCCAGAGGTCCCGGGTTCGATTCCCAGCGGGGCACATGTCTGTGTACTCGATTTGGTAGGTGGCAGGGCTTGTTTGTCCGCCTGGCTAGCTGGCTATTCCCTACTAGATTCGCCGATGGGTGCGGATCAGATTGGCGTAAATAGGGTAAAATAGGGTACTTTTCAGAAAAGTAAAAACGCTATCCCATTTTACATAAGCTGACTTTGCAATAACTGTTTTTTGTACAATCTTAATCCCATACAATAATCATTATATATTTATATTATATTAGGGTTGCCCATAAACCAGACACGCGGGCTCACTGCGGTTTGGTGGTTATTAACGACTAATGCAGCCAAGACCAACGGCTTGACGTGCCTTCCGAAGCACACAATAAAGCAGGTGTGAAGTTAAATTGAGATGAATAAACAAAAAAGCATCACGATGGAAGCTGGATGGATGGATTCACTGACGCTTTTGATGTAATGTCAAACTAAAAAGTTAGCTTAACGACAATTACTTAAACAATAGATAAATAATACTTTTACAATTGATAAGTTTTTTTTTATATTTTAACATGAATTTCATAGTTTTACCTTTTTTTTTAAACGGACAAAAGTTATGTTAATACCTTAAGGGGGTGCAGCGCGGACGCAAAATTGTGAGTTTCAAGTTTCTTTATGATAGCGAGCGAGCGGCGTGTGGCAGTGGTGTGACAACAGCGCACGACTACGAATACGCACGCACACTAATATCTGTACAGGGTAGGCTAGTGATTTATTTAGAGCAATGTTTACTTTCGTAAAATAGGCGTTTGGGTAAAAAATAATAAAAGTCTTAATATTTTCATATTCATATTTTTTTATTGAAAAATAAGACAACAGTGGCCTGCGGAATATCAATACAAACATTTTGATGTCGGATCATTGTTTAATTTGTGCTATATTTACAAAGTTTCTGAAGAAATAAGTTTTTAAATGTCATACTTTTACGTATTGTTTATGCAGTTTCTGGGTATTTGTTTCATATTCCAAGACCACCATGGCCTTGTGAAAGGATCAAGCTAACCTACACTAGTTCTTTTAATGTATATGACCTATTCAGAACCTAGCACCAGTGACTTAAAAACACGTAATTTTTCGAAATTTCGCGCGGCACCCCCTTAAGAAGACTATAATGATAATGGTAATCTCCATTATTAGCATAAATTTGTTTATTTCTTTGTTAAATAAAAATAATTGTACTTTGTTCCCAACTTATAAGTACACATTAAAAATGGGGACAATGTCTTGATCAAGAATTTCGTCTTATCAACTCTTATCAGTTACCTTTGCAACTATGTCACGTCAAATGATTATCTAAAAATAAACCTAAAAGTCTGATTATTTTTATGACGAGTATAATATAGTCGAAAGCATTTTAAAAGGCTATTTGTCTTCTGGATTCTGAATTATAATTTTACTGTAAGTTGTTTTTGATTGACACGTAGGCTGCCTCAAAACCAGACACAATAGGAATTTAATTGATTGTCGGTCAGCGATGACCGCAATGACGCTTAAAAAACAATTAACAAACAATAAAAATAACGATATGGCAGATGCTTTTCAATACTTTTAATAGGAGTATATTCTAGTTGTAAATACATTCATGGTTTTAGAATATTTCAATATGATATAATTTTAATAATGTATTTTTTTTATTCAAGATCACCTTTAAACAGTGGGGTAGTAGGTAAAAATTTATGGACGATTCAAAAGCACCTTTCTTAAGTTTATTTGAATTAAAAAAAATGAGTTTGATACAAAGTTGTGACTTTTTCCCAGTACTAGGTTTAGGTCTCCAATGTAGAGTTTACGAAGCAATGACTAAGATATAGACATTCAAAAATAGTCAATGTCAAAATAAAAATCATACCTTCGTAATTGAAGACCTAAGTACCGGGAAAAGCTTTAAAAACTTTACAAGGGCTATTTCTTTCTCCAGTTTAGTGTAACAATGCAAGATAAGATACAAATTTACCTAACGAAGGTAGCTGGAAAAGCAAAAAATTTTAACGCACAACAACGAATTTTATCGACCGAGTTGCACCAGCCATCATCACGGGCTGACTCACTCACTGTCACCACTCAACCCTTGCGTGCGTGCCTTTGAGGGGGTAACCCCTTTGAATACATTCACTATTCATTATAACAGAACGCAAAAATGTAACTGTTGATTGGTGATATTTTATTGGTACTACGCCTTACCCTAGTAAAAAAAGATTTGTTTTGACAGTTTTATGGTGAATTGATCACTTTAAAGATACCGATGTTCCAAATGATCTGTGTGTCATTGTAATAAGTTTTGTTCCAATAGAATCTATATTTATCTCACCATTTTGCAGAATTATGCTAATAAAACTTTTTTTTTAACTGTGGTAATGTATAAGTAAGTATAGAGTTGGGAGTAGAGCAATGAATGCTTAATTCTGTGCTCTAAAATTAAATAACATATTTTTATAAGATATTTGGCTTTTCCAAATCAAATTTTACTTGGAAACTAAAAATAGCACTAGAAAAAACCAAATTATTAAAATAAAACAAAAATCCGGCTGCTAAAACAACTATATAAAAACAATTATATAAGTACTCGTAAAAACCGGACTAACATAAAAAAACTGCAAGAGATTAAATAAATAGATTGACTTGGCAATCGCACTAAACAATCTAATTTAATATAATATATGTATTACTTGTGAGATACATTGTTTTCATGCGATAGTCAAGTCAATCTATTTATTTAAAACATAAAAAATTTTTAATATTGATATGGTCACTATAAGATGTTGTTAGGTTAGCTAATTACGTAATAACTTAAGACAGAAGGTCCCTTAAGTAGGGACTGAATAAATTAACCGAGTTGGTATTACATGGATCTCACAACTTTTACGGTAGACGAACCGAGTTGCGAGACTTGTTTTTTTTTACAAGTTCTTATCATTCGTGAAGATAAAGATCAGTAATTGTAGTACAATGCCAATAATTAAACATATGACTCGCATTTTTAGTCTTGAACGTGTTTGTACCTGATTGAGACGAACTTCAGTTCTAAGGAGGTTATACATAATACCAAGAACAACTTGATTTCACAAGAAATGTACAATCACTTCCTTTATTAACGTCTGTTATGTGAGAGATCTAAAAAGATTACATCTTATTCTATTATTAGATAAATAAATTCATAATAGATTTAAAGAATAAATTAATAATTAAAAATATATTAGATGAATATTTATAATGTAAATTAGGATTTGTGGAGCAGGATACAGGCATATAGGCAAACATCAGTTGCTTCAACTTTTCACTTAAGTGACATATAATGGACATAGGCCTCTCCAAGTGCGCGCCACCGAGCACGATCCGCGGCTACTCTCATCCAGCTCTTGCCAGCCACCTTGCGAAGATCGTCGCTCCACTTAGTCTGAGGGCGTCTTACACTACGTTTGCCGATGCGCAGTCTCCACTCGAGAACTCGTTTACCCCACCGGTTGTCGGTTCTGCGGCTAATATGACCGGCCCACTGCCACTTCAGCTTGCTGATGCGATGGGCTATGTCGATTACTTTCGTTCTCTGTCGGATCATCTCATTCCGAAGTCGATCCTTCAGAGAAACTCCGAGCATAGCCCTTTCCATATAATTCTTGGATATATGTATATAATCTGAATCTCGGAAACGGCTCCAACGATTTTCATGAAATTTAGTATGCAGGGGGTTTTGGGGGCGATAATTCGATCTAGCTAGTTTAATTATAGAAAACAAAACGAGCAAACTCGGTCATCCAGGGTACTTATTATAAAGCGTAGATGCACGAGTTGAATGCGAGAAATCATGGTTCAATCCTTAGAGGTTCGTAAGACTATTGACGTGAACCCATACCAATAAACAAGCCCATTCACTTTTTTGATGAGTTAACAGGACTGTTAATGATGTGCTGTTAGTGCAATAATAATTTATCGCCTCTGTGGTCTAGTCGCTAAGACCACCGGATTAGACCTAGAGGTCCCGGGTTCGAAACCCAGCGGGGGGTACATGTTTGTGTACTCGGTTTGGTTGGTGGTAGGGCTTGTTTGCCCGCCTGCCTAGCTACCACCATCTTATCTAAATATGTCGCCATAACATCAATGTTTGTAGCATTGTTGTGTTCCGGCAGCTAAAGATAAGATAGCCAGTACCTCAGTAGTTGAGGATTCCGGGTGAAGTGCGCTTTCACCTTCACCCTTATCATCACTTAACATCAGGTGAGATGAATGCCAAGTGTTTAACCGTAAGATTTAAAAAAAACCTTCAATGAACTTAATTTCGACCACTTTTATAATCCATGACTATATAGCCTGTCGTCATCTGACGGAATGTGTTATTTACAGGACAATAGTTATGTTATTTATTATTTTCCCTATACATCACTTAATTCAAGACAAAAAATAAAAAACCTACAAATAAAAATTGTCAGGTAGCTATACTATTTATTTTTTTATTTACTTTATTAGCTACACAAAACGGAATTACAGCGTTTACATAGTCATTTTCAGCTTGTACAAACATTAGTAGACTGCACTTCCAAGGTATGTGCAGACAGCACGCATAAAACACATCGAGATCGAAAAGAATCGAGTATAAAACATTATTTCAAAATTAATTACAAAAAATCATATTAATAATTGCTAATTCAAAATTCAAAATTAAATAGGGATAGGCAAAAACATAACTATTATTACCAAATATGTTCATAATTAAGTATATATTTGGTTATAATGACTAGTCATTATGGCTTAGCAAATTAGGATGTATTAAATTTGTTTAAAAGATATTGACCTATAAAATCGATCACTCACTCACTCACTTACTAAAATGCGTAATATTACGCAACAAAGTCATTTGAAGACCATTATTTTTAAGGAATTCAATATTTACGATTTAATAAAGTAAGTACATACCTAGTGTAGTTTTTATGTAGGCAACCCATTCAAACTCTAGTTAAACTTTTGATTAGTTCCGCATTAAATTATTTATTTCTATTTAATTGATGATAACGCTAAATCTCTACACAATTTTCTCATATACAATTACATAAAAAGTTACTAAATCATCGTAAAATCTGAAGCAAAAAATCATATTGCTACGACTAACCGATTACCGTCGAAAAGTAAACATAGATGATAAACAAAGATAAAAGGGCAAATCCCCCCTCTGCGCCCACGCCAGTGAATCACCGAGGATTGCCCGAAGCGATGTGTCGTTGTGTGTCCAATCCGACATAAGCGTTTGACGCGTTGACTCGTGCGCACGTATATTATATAACAGCGGGCCTAGGGTAGCACCTTGTGGTACACGGAACTTTTTATCGAACATAGCGGTTTTGTGATCAATAAAACTAAACGCAGGTGTGTGTTTGTATTGTAATAACGTTGCCTGTTTGCATCGGGGTGTGTAAGTGGGTGTTTCATAACTACTAAGTGCATAGTGAAATTATTGTTTGTAAAAATGTTTCCGAGGATACAAGGATTGGTAAGTTCCATTTCAAAATATTAATCGTCGATTAAACTCTCGGATTAAATGTTGTTGGTATTTGTACAGTTGCTAGTATTGGAACTATGAAGTACGTCGTCAATAATTAATTTTATCGCGATACATAGGAAAATTTTACTTGTTTACATAAATCATAGCACTTAAAAAACTGTGTTACCAAACATTAACTTGTTATTAATAAGTAAGTATGTGTTATCAGTTTTTTTTCCGTGTACATTGTTATGAGTTGAACGGGCTAAGTGCTGTGCTTACTTCCTGACCTACAAATCAGTTGTTGTTACATCTTTGTTTCAAAAATATTGGCCCAGATACGGAATACATGTGAACGATTATTATAGCCTACATTTTGGTCTCTACTTCTCTGGTGCATCGCAATCACGAACGAAGATTCATAGTGTATAGACGCGCAGTAAAGAGACGTCATTCATAAACACTGTATGTGCAAAGTGTTTAATTGACCAACATTTTTAATTGACTTTGTCTGTAATCGACAATCGTCATCGTTTCAAAACGATAAAATTAAAATAATTATGGACATGTATACTTTTTTAATTTGTTGCATTCATTGTTGTTATTTTTATTACTAGGTGTTTATGAAGATTTGTCAGTAATAAAGAGTTATTTTTGTTAGTAGGTAAGTGAAGTAGAAATCATTTCTACGACGGTTGAAATATTTCGGCAAATGTTTAATTAAGTAGGTAATTACTTGATTAATTTTGCACTATGCAAGAGGTCTCGATACGATTTCACCTCACTTAAGTAAACACACTAAAACACCACGTGCCATAAGTCACGTATTCGAGGATAGGATTCCAAAGGATCAGTTTTAAATTTTAAGCTCTATGGTTAAGCCATGGCCATTACCCCTTTTTGCTATAACATTAATATTAATAAATAAAGTTAATATTAAAATAGTTTTTAATTGAAATTCGTTATAAAGTTAAAAGTACAAGTGCCGAGTTCCTAGCTGCTTCTTCTCGGTACAAGGTCATCACAGAAAGATTTGCGGAACCTTGTCGTTGTTACGACGACCTTCGAATACTTTTTCAAAAGTTTATTTTTCATTGAAACTTATTTATGCATTTGAGTAACCTGAAGTAAAGTAAACTGGTTATTACAAACAAATAACTCTCAGACGAACGATGAGTGTTCTAAAAGTATGCTGTAATAAATAAAGAAGATTTTAATGTCGTTACTTTCTTTGTTAAAACAAAATAATACGGAAACCTCTTACAGGTAAGTACTTACGAAGTGTATTGTGTTCTTATTTCTTTTACAAAGAAAGGCATTTTTTTATTACCAAAGTTTTGCTCAAGTGGACTTGCTTTTGAAGTTTTGAGACATCAGACAGACAGGTTTGAGGCGCCTTTGAATTAACTTAGCTAATTCATTCTCCGAAACGGGAGACGTTCAGTTAGTCACCATTGAATTGAATTGAGTCACAAAGGCATGAGTCAAAACCAACATTGAAGTTCCCAGATGGAACCCTCTCCAATCACTGTTACTCATGGCATGTCCTTAAGTTGATTGTATTGCACTATTGTAAATATTTGAGGAGGACTCGATGGCGCAGTGATTAACGCGCCTGGTCTGCAAGTGCTGAGTTATGCAACTTTCGCAAAGGCCGGTCATTGGATGGGTGACCAAAAATTTATCATCTTAAACTCCTCCGTGATTCGGCATGTAAAGTCGTTGGTCCCGGCTGCGCGGAGTGGTGGTTTATGGCTCGTTCTCTCTCTCCATTCGTAGGTAAGTCCCGTGCCCCAGCAATGGGAACATAAAATGAGCTGATGATTATGATGAATGTCATACCTATATAAAATGAAAACGAAAATATAGTTTATTCTAAACCAAACATAAAGAAGACAATAGGTACATGAAGTTGTACAAACGGCGGCCTTATTGCTAAAAAGCAATTTCTTACAGGTAACAATTTATTGTACTGGATAAAAATAAGTAAAACATGTACGGTCAATAGTGTTAACTTTTTAAGTTAATGCATGTCCTTTTTAAAATGGAACGCGAAATTTTAAAACTGTTTTTTTGATGACCTCCGTAGTCGAGTGGATTGCACGCCGGACTATGGGCGGCGCTAACTCTGAGGTCTCGGGTTCTATTCCCGGTCGGGTCAATGTCGGAAATGAACTTTTCGATATTGTGTCGGGTCTGGATAGTTGTAGTACCGACGTTATTTCTGATTTCCATAGAAATAGTGCTTTAGCTACTTACCCTGGGAATAAAAAAATTGGCAGATATGGTTTCGCCTCTGTGATGGTTATAAATAAAAGCACATTAAATGTAGACCTAATTTCATTATGCTCTGTTAATACATTACTCGTACATCTATTGAATAAATAAAACGTACTGCTGATCAACTAATGTAATCAATTAGTAAGAACATCATTTCATTACATTTACAAATTTAAAAGAGCTTTACGAAATAAGCTATTACTTTCGATTTCCAAAATTAAACAGACATTAGCGCATAGTGGAACACTCATTAACCTTAAAGGAATGCTTAAATAATTGCAAAAGAATGAAGAGATTCAGTCTTAATATTATAAGTGAGCTTAAATAATATTTAAAAGAACCAGAATAAAGCCGTTTATGGAGCAAAAGAAGTATTTAATCCTTCCCTCGTTTCACAGTTTCTCGAGTTGAGGTAAAAGCAAAAAGTTTTTATTCAAGTTAGCTTACTTTTAAGAAGCATTTTGGTTCTACCATGTAGACGCCCTCTAAAAGCCACCCTTGTTTTCTTTGTTCTCCTTACCAGGTCGAAACCTATGGATAATCTAGTAAGGGCTACTCGTAAATATTTCAACCTAGTTTATTTCAACCCCTAGAAGGGGTTGGCATCCAAGCTAACCCCTGGAAAACCATGCATGCCAACCCCTAGAAAACCATGCATCCAACCCCTAGAAAACCACGTGGGTTTTTCGACCACTAAGGTTTGATGTTTGGTTTGGTCCTTGAGTGGCGACCGCGTACCGGAAAGCAAAGTGTGGGCAGGCCTCCAACAAGGTGGACCGACGATCTTGTGAAGGTCGCGGGAAGCCGCTGGATGCGAGCAGCACAAAACCGGTCGTTGTGGAGATCCTTGGGGGAGGCCTTTGTCCAGCAGTGGACGTCTTTTGGCTGAGATGATGATGATGATGAAGGTTTGATGCTTGAGCTTTCTAGCGCTTGAGAGTAAGTAGTTACTCTCTACTAAGATTCTCAACGTCCTCCCTTGGTAAACTTTTTAACGATCACGTTAACGTTAAAGAGAATTTGTATGGAAAAATTTTAACTCTTCTAGTATGTCGCCAGGAGGCGCTCTGCTTCAATGCCATACTAATTTTAGTTTTCGTAAGTAATCGAATGATTACGAATAGTAAACAAAACTCACACTAGGCACCCAGATAACCACACGTACTAGCCCAAACAAAATAACTAGAACTTTAAAATGTTTTTGTTTTGTTTATATAATTTATGTAAAAATATTATGATCGAATGTTAACGATGGTAGTTGTTGACATTGAATGGGCGCCTTAGGCTTTCAAGTAAAAAAAAAAGGGTTGTATTTAATCGATCACCAAACTAACCTAACCTAACCCACAAAAATACTAAGTTAGCACCTAAAAATACAAAGTTAGCACCTAAACTACTATTTAGATGCTAACTTACCATTTTAGGTGCTAGCCTACTATTTTTTTGTAGATCAATTAATTATTTCTCAAAAAAAAAGTAAATAGTGTTGAATAATTTCGACGGGCTGGTTAGAACCACGATAGCTCAATTGGGAGAGCACCTGACCCGTCAGAAGGGTGCAGGTTCAAATCCTGCTCGTGGAAATTTTTTCAACATTTGTGTTTTTGTAACTAGAACTTTACTAAAATGTATACTGCCTGACAGATTTTTATCTAGATCTCGGTATGTAATGTCCTACTTCCATATTTCATTGAGACACAATGACAACTAAATCCCTGTGATATATTTATCTTAAAAGAGTTTTGTATTCAAAACCTTTTGTGCTCTCAACAATTGTTTTACTTTCTTTATAGAAAAGAATTTCCTTTATCTCGAATGGGCATTTAAATGCAAAAATAAATACAGCCTTTCTTTGTTATTTAAGAAAAACGTTAAGATTTTGTTTCTTAAAAAACTTTTTACCTAATAGATTTGTTGTTCCAAATTTAAACATCTTATATTAAGCTATTTAAAAATTAAAGGTATTTTTATTACAATCATTACACACATAGGTATACAATTGTTCATAGATATCTGGACTTGCTTGCTTGCTGTAGTCTTGTTTAGTTGTAGTCTTAGTTTTATAGGCTGCTCATAAATCAGAATAACAGTACTATTCGGTTACCTACCTATTGGTAGAATATATTTTGTTTGGTACTTCATTCATATAATCAAAACCACCTCACCGCCTACCCGCTCGCATCGTCAAGTCTTAGGTTTAACAATCAGCCCCAAACTCATGGTCTCAGGTTCGATATCCTGCTGGGATACATGTTAATGTACTATTACGTAACTCAAGTGGGCCTGGCTTACAACCGAGATAAGATGGTTTATCTCTGTCCCAATAACGACAATGTTAGTAGGACTGTTGTGTTTCGACATTTAGAGATAGGTATGTACCCAGTGCCCTAGTTATGAAGACTCCGGATAAAGTTCGTTCCTAACTTCGGACTTCTTGTCACGTTACTTAAAGAGATAAAGGCCAAAATATCTCTTTTGTTGAATATAAAAAAAAACAACATAAAATAAATTTGCGTTACAACGCACAAGTGGTTCGGAAACTACATCAGACAAGATATATTACTCTGTTTTTGCCTTTTTCGTGTACAAAATAAAAATAAAAAAAATTATGTATTTACCACATTTTGTATCCTCAACATTATTATATTATCTCGTATTCTATGACGCATATTATTTGCGAGTTAATCGAAGGTCCCGTTAACCGGTTCGCGGTCGTAAAACACGCAGTTGTACAAGTATACCTAGAATTACAATCTACGACTTTAATATGTTCCGATCGGCTTCGAAGGGAAGAACGCGTTTCTCACACGATACGGTCTGTGTAGTAACGTCAGATCATTGTTGAAATACATTTTTCTTTGTTTGTATCAGTCCATCTATCAACAATCAGAATGGGTGTGTCGTTATATTGAGGACGGGTGATCGAAAAAGGTTTTAGTAGCTTGTGTTTACAAAGACAAAGTCAAAGTCAAATTATTTATTAAACATTAGCGGCCCGTTCCTGCTTCGCACGGGTGGACATTTTTTTTATTAAAATAGCCTATGTTACTCAGCGCTAATGTAGCATTCTAACGGTGAAAGAATTTTTTAAATCGGTCCAGTAGTTTTTGAGTTTATTCGTTGCAAACATACATACATTCATACAAAAATACAAAGGTTTCCTCTTTATAATATTAGTATAAATAAGCCTTCACAGACACTAATTATTGACGTCAAAACTGTAAAATCCGACATAACTACTATTTTTTGGCCTTCGACCGAGAAGAGCTGGCAACAAACTCAGGAGGCTTATTTCTTTTTCTCCGTCCATTCAACCAAACAACCTAAAGTCGTCTTATGTATTGTATTAAATTACATATATGTATGATTTGGTGTCGACATACTTTTTCGTAAATGTCGTTACTTCTATTAAAGCTATGGAGTTTTGAGCCCATTCTTCTCCACAGATAAAAAATAGACTTTCTGAATGGGTAGTAAGTATAAAATGTTAGGATGATTCAAAAGCACTTTTCTTAAGTTGATTTGAATAAAAAAATATTACTTTGACTTAAAGAAATATTTCTTTTTTAAGCTAACTCATACCGTTAACTAAGATTTTCATTGTTCATTAACTAATTATCTATACAATTAATATGATATTTAAGATTTATGATGTTATGTTAAGGTTCATGGCGATGGCGGAGGTCTATGCCCAGCAGTGGGTACATACAGACTGAAAATGATAATAATGATGATTTAAAATATATTATTAGCTTGAAAAACTTGTTTACGCTGAATTTTAGGAACAAAAGTAATATAACCGTTACATAATTTAAAGAAATATAGAAATAAATATAATAAACAAACCTATGTTCTTTTCCCTTTAAGTATAATGTATGTTAACCACAATACTTTTCATACTTTTCGTATCGTTCCATGAAAGATCAGCGTCGGGGTGCCAACCAGGTATCTCGACATTATGCTGAGTGGAAACCGATTCAACACCACGTCTAGTTCTAAGTCTTTTGTCCATGTTGCTGTTACTAATTTAAGTGGTTATGAATAAAATTTCTATCAACAATATTGTCATTTTGGTTTAATTACAAACGATATTATACATCATTAAAAAATAATTAACAACATTCGAGTCGTACGAGTATCTGTGTCTACTTTCCTCCTACTAACATAACATGACATTACCGCCTATGAGCTAACAAGGAAGGAAGTATATATTAAACACTAGCACTTTGCCAGTTACTTCGTCCGCGTTGAGTTCGTAGTTTTCCGTACAAAAATTAATACTTATTTTTTTATTCAAAATAAAATGTATCATTCTATCAGTGAAAGAATTTTTGGAATTAGACCAGTAATTCCAGAGATATCCTCCTCAGACAAACAAGTCACATACTTTACATCTTTAAAAAGGTTTGTTCAGCTCAACTCGGACTTTTCGCAATCAAAACAATTTCCCAATCGGAAGAAAGGATAGCTAAGCGCCTCTACATCTTTCAACCGCCTTCGTGGTGTAGTGGTTAATACCACTGGTCTCAAACCCAGAGGTCCCAAACAGCCGAGGTGACCAAACTATTCTTCCCAGACGCCATAACAGCTTACCAGACCACCCGGAAGCTGACACATACTCACCTCACCACACAGGCTCTCACGGGTCACGGTGGGATGTCCGCGTACTTGAACAGGTTCAAGTGCAAGGATAGCCCTATGTGTGCCTGTGATCCTGACACTCACGAGACCCTAATACACATCCTCTCCGAGTGCCCTATACACGCTCTGGAGAGGCTGAACACTGAAATACAAACAGGTGTGAAAGTCGAACCGACCAATTTTGCAGAACTAATATCTGGCAAAAATAGGGAAACTTTTATAAATTACTGTACAAAAATCATTGAAATTGTAAAGAAAAGAAATAAAAAGTAGCAAATAATATTAAAATAACAGTTAAATAAAAAAGAAAAGGCATCTGTACCTGCGTGTACAAATGCTTTATTTCTAATAGAATATAGCGATGAAAATTATAAATAAGGTTTAATTAGGATTAGATATATAAGATTAATAAAAAATGTGTTATAAAATAAAAGCTACCCAAATGGGAAAATGTTAAATAGTCATAAGTATCATAAATGTTGTAGATATAAGAAAAGTATGTACTTACCATAAGTTTTTAATATGTTTCCCAAAGTTTATTAAAATGCACGAAATCTGAAAAACTCATTTACCCCAGAAAAATAAATAACTAGTAGTAAAAAGAAATAATAAATATGTAGTTAGAATAGATAAATAAAAGGCGAATCACCTACTGCCTTGGAATGAAAGACGATGAATGAATGTGAAGAATGCAGAATAAAAGTGCGAGAGGAATAACAGCGAGAACTTGTATGAATGTATAGTAAACATAGGCTCCGATACTGTTGGAGGTAGAAGTAAAAAAAAAAAAAAAAAAAAAAAAAACCCAGAGGTCCCGGATTTCCAGGAGTGGTACATATTTGTGTTCTCGCTTTGGTTAGTGGTACCTGAATTGTTTGCCTGGCTAGCTACCATCATCTTATCTAAATATGTCGTCATATCCCCTAGTCTGTCGAAACGTACGTAACAATTGATTTAACCATTGTTATACGTTATTGATAGACGAGAAAATAACTTCAATGTTTGTAGCGTTGTGTTCCGGTAGCAAGAGATAAAATAGCCAGTGCCTCAGTACCTAGTAGAGGACTTCAAGTGCGCTTCCACATTCAGCATTACCATCACTTAACATCAGGTGAGATGAAATCCAAGCGCTTACCCGTAAGATATTTAAAAAAAATATCGACGCACAACCTAGTAGTATCTACAACAGTACCTACAATTTGATGTCAATCTTTACAACTAGACTTTTTATATGTTAAACACGAACTTAATACAATATCCTGCGTACGTGCGGGCACGGCGACGACAAAGGATGCGTGGAACCGCTTCCGCGCCCGCTCCGTGCGCCGGCGCCGATAGCGATGGATATTGGTTACACGATCATTGAGTTTCACTGTGAACGTTTTAAATTGTCTATACGGCCGGATTTGCTCCGCTTGTCTACTGGGCGTCTGATAGTGTAAGTTTTATTTTCAAGATAATATGTCATTCGATCACGTTATCTTATCTTATCTTAGTGGGGCCTGCTGAGGTTTCCCTCTCGCAGCAACACTTCGACCCATCGGGATCTTTTGTGCAACCCCATCCTTTCGCTCTTCTTCCTCTGTAAAGATAGATGCCATAAGTTTGGCAACGTCTTTAAGAGCGAAGAGCCTGAAGTCCTCCGGTTTCGGATAGGCCGACACCAGGAGTCCCATTATTTTCCTAGACAGAGAGTCGCAGTCGCACAGTAGGTGAACAACGAGTATTCGTTGGAAAAAATGTAACTGTCATTGTTAATTTTAATATAAATAAATCTTGACGTTTTGAACCCTTTACAGGGTCTGTGGTCACAGTCTCCTCGTTTGTCACCAGGACACGTTACTTCATTGCCATATAACTTTTCGTTTTCATTAATATGCCTGCGTGGCAAATAAAACTTGCACTAGCCATTTTGTACTCTTAATTGCCTTACAAATAAAAAGAGAATCGAACTGTGTCTATCGAACTTATCATGTGTTCTATATTAATTACTAGGCTTCGCACGGCTGTACTTTTATTTTTAAACATTTTTTTTAATATAACCTAGGTTACTCAGCGCTAATGTAGCATTCTAATAGTGGAAGATTAATTGCTTTACAAATAAGAAGAGTATAAATTTCGAACAGTTATCATGTGTTCTATCTCTTTTACTCTAATCTGAACTAAAGTTTACATAACGGGAACAAAACTCGGAATATTCCAAGGTCGTTATTTTTTATTTGAAATGTTTCTACAGTATTACTTTTCATACTGTATAACGCAAAAAAGGGACATAAAAAGTAATGAAATACTGAACCGTTCGCGACTTCGCTCACGTAAGCACCAGTATCCCGTGATCACATGAAAATTTTTCTTGCATCTATACTAATATTATAAAGAGGAAACATTTGTATTTTTGTATGTATGTATGTATGATTTGTAGTAAAACTCCGTCTTTAGTTGAAACTATTTATTTAAAGCACAGGTGTTTACACGTTCGCACAGATTGAGCGTCAGAACAAGAATGTGCCTCTTGCCGCCCGCCATGACAGTCCCCACCTTTTGACTGCCGTGTTGCCAGTGCTCAGAATAAAGTTACCTAACAGATTTAAAAAATTCTTTCACCATTATAATGCTAAATTAGCGCTGAGTAACATAGGCTATATTAAAAAAAATATCCATCCGTGCGAAGCAGGGACGGACCCCTAGTATATCATAAAGGGAACCAATGTGCAAAAATTTTAGTTTCTAGTTCAAATTGTTTAGGCTGGGCATTGATGAGTCAGTCAGCGAGTCAGAGCTTTCTTTCTATGCACTATACTTAGTAGTTACTTAGAAGTTAACACTTAAGGATAACTCCATTTAACATTACATTATAATACTTGTAGAAGAATAAAGATTAAAATTGTTAGGCATTTTAAGGGATTAACAGGAACTGTTTATTAATGTGTCCATATTGATAATAATAATAAAACATCAAACTTTAAGCTAATGGCGATCGTTAGGGTAAGCTTAATCTGCAGTTAATTAGCCACATTGGATTACAGTTATTTTGTACATCGTTATCAGCTATATTATGTTGCTATTGTCTTGTATCTTAATAAATAACGTGACTTTAATCAATAGGCTTAAAGCATGAAATATCAAATATCGATAATATACTTGTATAAGTTTGCAAATAGTTGTCAGTGCAATGAAGAGCTTATGGTAAAGTACTGCTATAACGTTTTTATTAACACAGCTGTATGTGGTGTTTAAGTTTGAGTTTTGTTCGCTTGAATGAATAAATATTGTTTTCTTGAAAAAGCAAAAAGTACCTACTTACAAGGCTTACAAGGATTTCAACAAAAACCTTTTTTTTATATCTACGCAAACATTATCCATTGAAATAATACACTTATAGATAAATATACACATATTTTTATTTTATTATGGGCACAACACAATCACAATCAATGTTCCTGTGACCGCGGACCCTATAAAGAGTTCGAAACATCAGGAAAAACAAATAATGCGAGTAAATTCGTAAAAAAAATTTTCATATCAAAAACCTCTGTTAGCCTCAGCTTCGTGTAACAGATGTATTGATACTTTATAGAGATTATGTATCATGCACCTGTTTCGAACCCGCAACACCCACAGGATGCGACTAATTATTGCACGTCGCTTCACCCGCACGCATTTGACCAGTTTTTGTAACCTCCACAGCAAAAAGGCTGTATTGTAGATCATAGTTCGTGCATATACATAGTGTGTCAACATCGTTCGCATATTGACGAAGTACTTTAGTGAGATAGGTTGCGTTAGAGCTACTATCATCATCATCATCATCATCAGCTCATTTATGTCCCCACTGCTGGGGCACGAGCCTTCCCTATGGATGGATAGGGAGAACGGGCCATGAACTACCACGCGGGCCCAGTGCGGATTGGTGGTTGTTAACGACTGCTAATGCAGCCGGGACCAAAGGCTTAACGTGCCTTCCGAAGCACGGAGGAGCTCGAGATGATAAATTTTTGATCACCCATCCGATGACCGGCCTTTGCGAAAGTTGCTTAACCTCAGCACTCGCAGACCCGGCGCGTTAACCACTGCGCCATCGAGCTCCTCAGAGCTACTATAAACTTTGGTAAATATCATATCTGTTATAATACTATTACTTGTATGATTGTATAAAAGGGTGGTTGTCTCTGGCGTATATTACTTTGGTTTTAAATTGAATTTCACGCAAGCGAAGCAAACGATAATGCTGCTGTCATAGATTCAAAATAAAGTTATTATCATTATCAGATAAACAAGATCAAGCCGCACTGGGCCCGCGTGGTGGTTTATGGCCCGTTCTCCCTATCCATCTACAGGGAAGGCCCGTGCCCCAGCAGTGGGGATATTAAAATGAGCTGATGATGATGATGATGAAGATCAAAGCCAAGAAATTTCCTGTTGAAGGATTAAACATTTGTTTGGGAGTAAAATCTCAAACAATTTTTAACAGGATAAAAACTCCGTCATGGCATTTATAACTCGAAACAACTCCTAAAGTTAACTAAACCTCCTACTCATGTTCATTTAAAACAAAAGTTTTTGATTGAAAGATTACACTGACTTCTTGGCGGGAAAGTGAAGAGTCATGTCTGCGGTTTTGTTTTATTTTCGAAAATTTGTGTTATATCGAATATTAATGTGAAATAATGGTGGATTATTAACCGTTAAGTGTTCGTGAGTGTGCACGAGTGTTGGCAAATAAAACAAAACAGTGCAACGTCACTTTTCAAATTCTCTCAAGACGTCCGCCCGAGGACTTAGTAAAGCCCCACATCTTTACTGAGATACTCGAGGGGTTGGGGGTATATCATTTCTCACTTCTCATTTCTATTATCATTCATCATCATCATACAGAAAAGAAATATTGTTTATTTATGTATTACTAATAATAAAAAATACTTGAAATTGGCTAAATGCTAAACGCGAAGCCATTAATTAAGATTAAAAAAAAAAAAAAAAAGATTACACTAACGAAGTCTATCAATGCCCAAGTCACTGACTTCAAAAACGTTATAACAAAGATGCTATACTGTAATTCAACCTCAATTGACAGCTGATTTTATAGTATGGCTTGGAAGCTCTTGGAAGCTTGCATGGATGCAATAACTGGTCAGGTTAAGGTAAGGAGCTAATTGTTATATGACAGCTGCAGTACTCGTAGTTCTAAATAAGGTATCGGCAAGATATTTTTTTTTTTTTTTATACATAGCCCGGCAAATGACTCCATTTCACCTGATGTTAAGTGAATATGGAATCCAGATGCGATGACAACTGGTGCAGCGTGAAAATAACGCAGCATCAGTTACCCTCACTCTGCCGGCCCACAAGGTGCCTCTTCACGCCTCGTTTGAAGGACCCCATATCATAGGAAGGAGGGAAAACGTGTGCAGGCAAACTATTCCATGTTTTGGAAGTGCGACAAAAAAATGAGTCACCAAATTTCTTAGTGCGTGATGGAATATTTGAGACAGTGAAGCGGTGACTCCGGAGAGCAGCACGCGTACTCCTATGGAGGAAGGGAGAAGGAGGGATGAGGTCAAAGAGTTCTTCAGAGCACTCGCCATGGTATAAGCTATATAATCTGCGATCGTTTTGAAGACAACAATTTAAAATGAATTCTGTTTTGAAACAAATGAACTGTAGAGAAAAACAAATAACGCTAAAGAATAACAATAGAAATTTTTAAAATGTAAGCTATGACGTCTCCATTTTTTAGGTTTCTGTAGAAAACCAGAATATATTAAATTTAACTTTTTAATTTTAAGTGCTGATTGCTGCGCTGAGGCTGAATTAACTATAATTCACTATAGCGTTGTAATATCAAATTTGTGGTATTTCATCTGTAAAGATTAATCTACATATCTCTCGGTTGCAATAACCGTTGGATAGATGGCACTCTGCCGCTAAAAAGCAGTGAAAAATCAAAAATTGCGACCGGATTGCGGAAGACCCAGGTTTGATTCCTGACTGGGTCGGGTAGGCGTTTAATTAAATCACCGAATTTAATAAATATTTAATTCAGTATATATTGTTTTAAACAACATCGGTTAAGCGCTTATTATGCATCTTAACTGATGTTGAGTGACGTTTAGGTTGAAGATGGTAGCGTACTTCACCCGGAATCCTCAACCACTGAGGAGCTGACTATTTTTTCCTTCTCGATGCCTTGGACAGATTGCAGCGTCGCGCTGAACGCATTATCGGCAAAACAGAAGTCGCAAATACTCTCGAATCTGCAATTGCGTAGAGATGTTACGTAACTCAGCGTGTTTTACTGCTTATAACATGGCGAGTGCTCTGAAGAGCTATTTGACCTCATCCCATCTTCTCCCTTCCTTCATAGGAGTAGTACACGTGCTACTCTTCGGAGTTCACTGTCCAATACATACATATCCAATCGCGCACAAAGAAATTTGGTGACTCGTTTCTTTGTCGCACCTCAAAAGACGGAATAGTCTACCAGCACACTTTTCCCTCCTTTTTATGATATGGGGTCCTTCAAAAGAGGCGTGAAGAAGCACCTTGTGGCCCGGCAGAGTGAGGTTAACTGATGCTACGTTTGTTTTCACGCTGCACCAGTTATCTTCGCGTCTTGACTCCATTTCCACTTAACATCAGCTGGGATGGAGTCATTTGCCGAGATATCTATAAAAAAAAATTAAATAAAACTGTCACACACAACAATGCTACTAATATTGTTGTCATAAGCAAAAGACTAGATAAAGATGGTGGTAGCTACCCAGCTTAGATGCAATGGTGGTAACTAGCTAGTCCGACATAATACGAGGCCTACCACCAATCATAATCCTAACATGTCCTTTAGCAATTAGCAAAAAGTTATATGCAGGTATCGTCATCAGCTCAATTTTGTCCCCACTGCTGGGGCACGAGCCTTCCCTATGGATGGATAGGGAGCACGGGCCGTAAACCACCACGCGGGCCCAGTGCGGGTTGGTGGTTGTTAACGACTGCTAATGCAGCCGGGACCCACGGCTTTACGTGCCTTCTGAAGCACGGAGGAGCTTGAGATGATAAATTTTTGGTCACCCATCCGATGACCGGCCTTTGCGAAAGTTGCTTAACCTCAGCACTCAGACCGGGCGCGTTAACCACTGCGCCATCGAGCTCCTATATGCAGGTATAAACTATTTCAACTACGTAACTCCTTACTGTTTTAATCCGACTTTCACAAGACCGATTTCTGATTATTACGATATTACAATAAAGCTGTTACAACATACTTTAAGGAAACGGAAAATACAACCATTTGTGAAGGATCTCTTCGTAAGGCTAAAGTGGAATACAATACCAAGTAAAACTAAGTAAGCATTAAATAACTTGTGCAAACGGCAAAAGGGAAGTTAATAGACACAAAGGAAACACAAACTTAAAGACACATAAGACAAACAAGGATAAACAAATACGAAAAGTATTCGTCAGCTGTACGAGCGCAGATTAAACACTGCATGCTGCTAGTATTTGCTTTGACTCAACTAGCAATGATTCAAATTTGATATAATTGTGTATATGGGACTTGAAAACCATGGAAACATACCGTCAACACAATCTTCCTAATAGTTTTTTTAAAGTTATTTCTTCGAAATATGCACGTATGTGCATATTTCGAAGAAATTAAAATTATAGTTAAGAAGAAATTAAAATTATATTAGAATTTTTTTTTAAAATATATAAGTCAGTGAGACCCACGGATTTAGCAGGCTTGTATTTTAAGGCCGTGGTTTCACTTTTTACAGACATCTTCTGGACAAATTATTTTCATCGTAAACCTCAAGTATGTCGTATCAGCCCAGATAAAAGACATGAGCGAACACAATATTTCTTTAAAAAAATATGTAAACGTATTTATTTTAAAACTGTTATTCAATCTGACATTGAAGTGTATACAACACATTTATTGCATAATCATTACCTTCGACTTGTTTAAACTCTGCGTACGGCTTTGAACTCATTTGACAAAAAACAAGGAAGTTTGCATAAAACGAATGGCTTGATCCAACGAAGGCGTGCAGGCGAAAGTAATCGCCTTGGGTAAAATAGATATAGCTGATGCAAAAAGAAATCGATAAGCGTCACATTACTAATCATACCAACGTTTTTATAGGATTTAAAATTTGCTTTAGTCTATAATCAATTTAAATGATTAATTCGATATTTCTTACTTTTGCTATTAAATAATAATTTTAATTGTGCTTGTACTCAAGTGGATAGATCACCGGTTTTAGACTTAGAGTTACTTTTAGGACTTAGGGGGTTTGAGTGGTGGTGGGGGTCGGCCTTGCTGACTAGCTACCACAATCTTATCTGAGTCTGTCACCATAATAACAGTGTTAGTAACATTATTGTTCCAATAGTACGAGTTAAAATTATTAGTTCCAGTTCACTTCCACCTTTGGCTTATCGTCTTGTAGACCTAACGTTTACGCGAACAAGTCTTTCTAACAACGAAATCGAGTACAATATGTACGCCAGAGTCTAACCCGGGACTTGTGTGTTTGAGTCTTATTTTATAAAACTAACCACTGAACCGCATGAGTCATAATTACTTTAAAATGTAATTTATATTTCATAATAAATTAATGTACATAGTGCACTTACTACTTTTTATATGTAATTTCGCAAACTGACACGTAACTTACATTTATAAAAAAGTATTATAACTTATTTATATATTAATACGTGAAGCAAAAACTTAGTACCCGTTTTTATGAAAATTGCGCGAGCGGAGGAGTATAAAATTTCGCCCACTTATAGTTTATATAGAGAAGGTTATACGAATGTTAATTTTTTTTTAAATTATGCTTAAAAAATACATTAAATCAACAAAACCAACATTACACACACTACCATGTATTTGACACACACGTATTGTTTGTCTTTAATGCGGCCGTCATCTGTCAATGCCAATCCAAACTCACATTCTATCTTTTTAAATTTTTCATTGCTTAGGATACAATCCGTGCAGCCTTAATAAAATTACGGTCGTATTTCGACTACTGGGCGACCACTAGTAATAAATTAATGTACATAGTGCAATTACTACTTTTTATATGTAATTCTCGCAAACTGACACGTAACTTACATTTATAAAAAAAGTATTACACTCGAACTTATTAATATAATATTATATACCGGTTATAGTACAAACATGTTAAAAAAGCAACAAAACCAATCTCAAGTGGCAACAACTTTATATCAAAAGGCTACTTGTGAGGAATGTTGCCGTTGATCAAGTCTCAGTTTCCTACTAACCTTTTTTTTATTAATAATAAATGCCATGGTGGCCGTGTGGTAACGAGCGGGTAGTAATGGGTTCAAGTTCCGGGTCAGGCAGTGTGTTACGTATTTTTCGATGCATAGCTCGTGTTTATGATCACAATCCGCATTTGGAAAGCGTAATGATTAAACAATACCCATCAATTGTAGCGATGACTTGATTTCAATGATAGACGCCTTTGCCCAGCAGTGGGATACTATACCTATATGATATTTATTAACTTATATTTAAAATACATAAATAAAAAATACATTAAATCAATAAAACAAACATTACACACACTACCATGTATTTGACACACACGCAAATATACTCTTTTCAAAAATTTCAAAAAGGAATGGCCGAAATCTGCCAATGCCAATCCAAACTCACATTCTATCTTTTTTAATTTTTCATTGCTTAGGACACAATCCGTGCAACCTTAATAAGATGAAGGTCGAATTTCGACTACTGGGCGCGACCGCTAGTATTTGTAAAAATATTAAGATCGGATGTTGATGACGTAGTTGTCGACTTTGGCTTACAGAGTAAGAGTAGATAATGTTGATTAATTTCGATGGGTTGGATTGAGCCACGATAGCATAGTTGATAGTGCACCTGACCCGGCATGTCATGGGGTGCGGGTTCGAATCCCGCTCGTGGAATTTTTTCAACACTTTGCCTTTTTTCAAATTGTAATTTGTACGCAACATTATTTGCGTAAAATTATATATAAATCCCATCAAAACAATACTTGTCAAAAAAAACCAAGTCTCGCAACTCAGTTGTTCTGCGGTAAAAAGTTGTGAGATCCATGTAATACCAAGTCGGTTATTAATTTATTTAGTCTTTACTTAAGCGACTTTCTGTCTTAATACGTCCAGTCTCTAAGACCACGATCGTGGTCCATAACATTCTTTAATGTTTTATATAAATATATTGAGACTTGGCCATCGCACTGAATAATTGAATTTACATGTGTTTTCAGGCGATTGAATTTACACGTGTTTTCAGGCGATGGCCAAGTCTCAATATATTTATATAAAACATTAAAGAATGTTATGGACCACGATCGTGGTCTTAGAGACTGGACGTATTAAGACAGAAAGTCGCTTAAGTAGAGACTAAATAAATTAATAACCGACTTGGTATTACATGGATCTCACAACTTTTTACCACAGAACAACTGAGTTGCGAGACTTGGTTTTTTTTGACAAGTATTGTTTTTGATGGGATCTCATTTCTTTTTGTATTTTGTAGAGACAGTTCTACTTTTTTCCTTTCGATTTGGCAGGGGCACTACCATGCGTCTATATTTATATGGGACTAGCTTAAACCCGCGGCTTCGCACGCAATACTAATAATTGCCGTAAAATAAATAAAATAAAACATCGTTACGAATAAAGCCAATATTGAAAAATTTAACTGAACCTATTATTCCATTATATTATACATGAATCAGTGGATTCATTAACTGCACCATGTAACTTTGTAATCCTATACATTTATATGGGATTACAAAGCTATTTATGCAGTTGGTGTATCTAGAAAACTGGACCGAAATTGCAAAATATTTTAGTTTTTCCTTGATTCATACACCAAACACTACTTATATTCCAAATTTGAAGCTTCTAGGTCTGCTAGAAGTGCCTTAGAATTTTGATGATCGGTGAGTCAGTCAGTGAGTGACAAAATTAAGAAATTTGACCCGTTATAATTCTTAAAATACTGGTTCAAATTGAATGAAATTTGAAATATACGTGTCTTTACAATGCCTGCATGGTTACTGAAAATTTCAGTCTTCTAGTTTTATCCACAACAAAGTTACAGGGGGTCGAAAATGGTCTGAATTGCTTCGAGAAAAGGATGGTACGGCCGTGACGCTTTTTTGCTCGACTTGGTGGGGGCACGGCCGTGCCCCCAGATAATCATAATAGAAATATTTAAATCTAGTTTTTGGTTTTATCCCTAGTGTCACTATGATACTAAATAAATGTCACAGAACAAAATACATTCTCTTACAAAATAGTACAATTATTTCTACATGTGCTAAATTATCGAATGAATGCCAACGGCGTTTGTAAGCGTCTTACATAAACTGAAATGTACATACATACACATCAACAAACTAACGGTTATTAGTAGAGGCGTGGAGATGGAGAGGCGTAAACACGCCGTCTGTGCATTGATGACACACCCGGTGAATCACGGCGTTGTTGTTCCCGAAATACCACGTCTGTCTGCCGGTGGGTATGTCCAGAGGGGAATTCTAATATTACCCTTACCCTATTCATATAAATTATTAAGTCCGTTGGTATGTTTGAGGAAAAAAGTATTAATACCTATATATATTTATTAGTTCATTCACAGACTTCGAGAAAAAAAAATCTAATATATTTTTATTAGTTCATACACTGACTTGATATTTACTAGACCACGAATATTAAACATAATATTACTTATAGCGTTCTAGATGTTCTTTCTCTTACTTTTTTTATCTTATTTCTTCTAGCAAATTATCATGGGTCTAAAAATTAATGATCTTATCTAGACAGTAGAAATGATTAACGTATTATTGAAATACTAATGCTTGTTAAAGAGTTATTCTTTATTTTTAAAGTGAAAACTTCTTTAGCGGCGTTGTGCACTTTTTTTGGAATGGGTAAAAAATGTTAAACTCGCGTCAGGTCACGTGTCCTGATCGAAAATTCGTAAGACGGATGGAGAGTAGACAGCTGGCGCGGCGTAATATAAATGTTTAATATAACTTAATATAACTTTTTAATGTAATATAAATTGTCATGTTTGTGTACGATAGCCCAATAAATAAATATTGTATTCTACCACATAAATGATAGTACTTTTATACTGATAATTAAAGCAATTCGTGCAAAATTATTCCCTAACCATTCCAAAATATCAAAAATGCACAACGTTTATATTCAAGTTTTCACTTCTGCCGGCACTCCCAGAGTGCAACCCGTCGTTTTTTTATCTTATTTCTTTCATCAAAACACCATGTGGTAACAGAATCATTTTGAAGTAGTTAGACCAAAAGATACACAGCTGCGCACAGTACTATGTCATAGAATTGTGTCAACAACACTGTTTACTTTACGTTAGAAAAATCTCTATAAATAAAATGTTTGTTTTGCACACGTTGCACACATTTGACATAGTTCAATTAGATTACTAACATATAATTTTACGCAAATATTGTTGCAATCAAATTACAATTTGAAAAAAGACAAAGTGTTGATAAAATCCACGAGCGGGATTCGAACCCGCACCCCATGACATGCCGGGTCAGGTGCAATGCCAGCTATGCTGGCATAGTTGGCAGTGTTGACAAGTTTTTTCAACACTTTGTCTTTTTTCAAATAGTTTAAAGAGAATAAAAATAAAAACGAAGCACCATACTAAAAAGCAATTAATGAATTAGAGCATTGATTTTCAGCTTCTGCATCGCTAAAGAAAGGATATTATGATTTATCTTTATATTATATACGTATAAATCTTCTGTGCGTGTGTAACATACATTGAACTCCTAAACGGCTGGACCGATTTGGATGAAATTTTCTGTGTGTGTTCAAGTGGATTCGAGAATGGTTTAGATTTACAATTAGACCCGGTAGGTAGTGCTGCTTTAGAGGTCCATCATGGGATACGGGTGTTCTTAAGCGAACGAATGATTTGTTTTTTTTTGTTGTCATGGAAACTGTCAAAGCGGTACGAAGTCCGCCGGTCAGCTAGTTTGGTATAAAAAACTCACTTATGAAAGTAAAATAAAACTAATTAATTATTAATAACATGATCATTACAAACACGTGTTTTGTTGTGTGTGAGTATCCGATGTTTACTCAACGACGTTTTTAAGTAAACGTAGTTGAGTAGTAATGGCCAGCATTAGGCTGAGTAAAACCTCCTTGTATTGTTTTTCTTATTCCTAACCAATTATGTAACGAGGTTGTTATTTCTTACATACAAGTTATAGCCGCGTTCCAATTTTTTTTTAGATACGGTCAGTAACGCGTGTCGTTGAACTCTTTAATGTCATGTCATAATAACATTACTGGTAGTTGACAAGCCCGTCAGGTATTTTAGTAGCTTTGACCTTTCTCACAGTAACTTTTAGTGTTTTTGAAACTAAAGTGTTAGATATTTTACTTCGTATAAATTCAGATGATTTAACTTTTTAAGGAGCTCGATGGCGCAGTGGTTAACGCGCCTGGTCTGCGAGTGCCGAGGTTAAGCAACTTTCGCAAAGAACGGTCATTGGATGTGTGACGAATATTTATCATCTCGTGCTTCGGAAGGCACGTAAAGCAGTTGGTCCCGGCTACAATAGCAGTCGTAACTACCACGAATCCGAACTGGGCCCGCGTGGTTGTTCACGGCCTCAAAAAAGACTTAGGAAATTGAATCGATCTGGGAGACTAGAGATCGCCGCCGAATTACGCCGTATTTTCTCAAAAAGCAGTTTATTCTATTTGAACTTATCCAAAGAACTGAAATGAGAAAATCCCTGTTACCGTGTGACTCGAAAGTCGGCGCCCGGAGACGTATTTCAAAGATATTTGCGTTCGCATCATAAGTGACGTTTAATTCCCTAAAAAGATACATTTTATTTTCATATTAATCATAATTTCTTTATTTTACAACTTTAGTTAATTAATAAAAACCACAGTTTTTTGCTATTTATTTTGATGAAAGTCTCCGTGGTAACAAGAGGTTAGAACCCTGTCCGCCACGTGGTTGGAGCGGCCCGGGAATCGAAGATGTTTGTGATTAATTATCTCAATCAGTCTCATATTAATTGTTAATTAATATTTATTTACCATTAGAAAGGCTTTATTTACAATCTAACCGATTCTAAAACCCTTAAAATACATAGTTCACAATATAAAGCATCATTTCACATAAATACCTTGCAATCAGCATTTTTAAGTTAAATATTAGAAAGACTACAAATTCTATGACCTTGCTTTAGATAAATTGATACATTTCGAAAGTATTTACTTTACCCTAACCCTAGGGTTTATACATTCTTTAATAGCCCTTACCTATCCTTTCATTACTTACTACACTTCAGGGCCCTTGGACGGAGCCACAGCCTCCACCAAGCAAATGAAGCTGGAGCTAGTGAGAAAGGACCAGCTTGTTGCATTATAGAAGAAACTAGGCTGACGAAGTGGCGCAGTCCGGACTCTTCTGCGACAGAAGCACATTCCATACTTTTCGGCCCCCAGACCCATTAGAGGTATTCTGTACGAGCTAACAACAAGGATCCATCCCTAACATTACAGATATCTTACCTACTAACCAACCCTTTTTATTTTCCCCTCATTTTATTATTATTTTTTTTATCAAGTAGTTAATTTTTGTCGATCAAACTGACCTCAGGACTCCTGGTACCCTTATTGATTTTGCAATATTAAATTATGTTTAAGAAGTTAACTCATTAACCTTGTGAATTCACCATTGTATTATTTAATTTAACTTTATGTTAATAAAATACCTTATATTGTAAAATGTGGAGCGTTTTTTTTTTGTAGCCTCCTCACAAGAGGAGTAGAAGATCCACATTACAATGCTTATAATAAAACAATGCATGATTGTAATAATTGAAACAGTTGTTTCGTTTCGTACAGATAGCAACAAAAGTCACTAAACTGTTAGTACTTTGTCAAAGCAAGTAATGAATCGAGCAAGCGCTTGTCAACCTCTAATGATGTTAGTAGGACACGGTACTAAAGTATTGACTTTTTTCTGACCGTACAACAGCTGTCTAGTCCTACATTGACAGATGTACTTCATAAGCGAACGTCACATAATACCAAGAACAGAAAACAAAACATTACCCGACAACTAGGTTTCGATACAGTTCATAACCAAGAGTACAATCAACAGCGTATGTTCCACAACATTGCATTACAAAACCTATTATATTCCCGTGTAGTAAAACACATATTGGCAGTAGAAGTGTTTAGTTAAATTATCTATACATTCGCACACGCGAAACGCAGCCGCATTTTCCTCGGTTTATGTAACCATAATCGCTGACGCATTAGGTTTCTTTCCATGTTGGTACAACCACGCCAGATCAGTTCAAACAAACGACTCCTTATAAGGTGCGTTATAAGCTCCTTATAACGATATTAAGGCGCTTACAACTGTGAAATGTGCTCACTTATGCATGGTTTATATACAAGTATAGAACATAGAACAACGCGAAGAAAAATATATGTTATAATAGACTTTACTTAGATATACAGAATTATGAAAATTCCTCGATAGAAAAAAAACTCAAAAGTTAGCTCTAAACAGTGTCTATTTTCATAATTTTCTTTTTCATTTACTAAATAAAGTACGTCGATGAAATAAGGTATACTTATTCGTAATACTTATTAGAAAACCCTATTAATTTAGTTATTAATAAAACATCTAGATTTTAAATGAATAGCGATTTTCTAGTTTTCTATCTTGGATACAGTGGATAACGCACTATTTGCATCCCTTTTGCTTGTATGCAGATCGACGAAGAGCGCTGTTCCATGATTGTCAGCGCTTTACCTAAGTTTGATAGCACAAAATGTCAAAGAATTTGCTATACGTTACAATATATTATTGTATATTTTTCCAATAAGCAACTAAAGTGTTTGATTCCTACTCTTCTCGATACATGCCTGCGTCTCGAACCGGTTGGTAGACTAACAGCTTTTTAAAAATAAAACGAAGGGAAAAAAAATACTTTTACTTCTATAATTATGTTTTGCGTACGTTAAATGGTTAAATGTTACAATCGGAAAGTTTTTGGCCTTCATCCCGAAGGCCGAAGGTGATTAAGGATGGGGCCAAAGAACGAAGCGTATATCCTCAACAGCTGAACTTACATATTATGGTTGTCTTATCTATCAACTGTCGGAATACATTAATGCTGCAATGATTGTTGTTATGGCGATAGATTTAGCAGACTTAGATAAGATGATAGAAGTTAGTTAGACCTTAATGGCGTTATGAACGTGCATATCTTTCTAGATTCTGCGGGATGTTCTAGTTTGACATCGACAGAGGAAACCCGAAATGAAATGTTTTTTTTTTCATCATCATCAGTTCATTTTATGTCCCCACTGCGGGGGCACGAGCCTTCCCTATGGATGGATAGGGAGAACGGACCATAAACCACCACGAGGGCCCAGTGCGGATTGGTGGTTGTTAACGACTGCTAATGCGGCCGGGACCAACGGCTTAACGTACCTTCCGAAGCACGGAGGAGCTTGAGATAATAAATTTTGGTCACCCATCCGGTGACCGACCTTTGCGAAAGTTGCTTAACCTCAGCACTCGCAGACCGGGCGCGTTAACCACTGCGCCATCGAGCTCCTTTTTTTTATTTGCTTTCAAACACAGTACACTATACAGTGAGGTTGTTACAGAAAAAGCAAAGATCAAGCGTATTTCGCAATGTCGTCTGACATACTGGCGTAATGGCGCCTCTAGATAGGAAATAAACCTTACGTTATTTGAAGGTCCTACATCCGCAATCTTGCTAACGTATGTCGCGAATGGCGTTATGTGATGCATGTTAAATTTTAATTATCTCAACAGAACTAGGTACCACTAAATGGAACTATTTGTAACTCACATTTAATTTCTATATTTCAAATGTAATAATCAAAATCAGTACAGTTAACGGCGTGATGAGGACTCAGTTTGGTAGTAAGGCTTCTTTTAATTCCGCTAGGCTCTCTATCACTAGATTATCTAAATGTGTCTTTAATAATTTTGATTTTAACAATGACAACAAACAATGACTGCAATGGCAATGAAAATGACATCAATATCAATCTTATTAGACGGTGGCTGACCGGTACAACTCGCCTATGTGGAGGTGTATGGTGCGCATGGTGATTGTGATGCGTGATAGTTTTTAATATAATATCTAGTCCAATGATTTTACTAACACTAGCCTGTAAGCTTTTTGATTCTTCTAACCCAATATGATCAATGTTAAGTAGATGATTGAAATAAACGCTTTTCATCATCATCATCATCATCAGCTCATTTAATGTCCCCACTGCTGGGGCACGAGCCTTCCCTATGGATGGATAGGGAGAACGGGCCATAAACCACCACGCGGGCCCAGTGCGGATTGGTGATTGTTAACGACTGCTAATGCAGCCGGGACCAACGGCTTTACATGCCTTCTGAAGCACGGAGGAGCTTGAGATGATAAATTTTTGGTCACCCATCTGATGACCTGCCTTTGCGAAAGTTGCTTAACCTCAGCACTCGCAGACCGGTCGCGTTAACTACTGCGCCATCGAGCTCCTCAAACGCTTTTATTTATTATTATTTATTTGTTATTAGCATTGTGGTCTTGCAGTACCGGTTTATCGGTAATAAGACCTACCTATTTTTACTTTATTACAACAAACATTGCCTTACGCGAAAACCTTATCGAAGTTTATCTGTGCAAGTGTACCTAAGTAGCTAAGGCTTCCGTTTTAACTTCTGTTCTATCGTCACTTATAATTAATAATCAAGTGGGACATAAACCAAGTGCTTCCACGTTTAAAATTTGTTCAGGATCAGTTAAACTTAAGATAACAGCGCTCTCTTCCCGCGATAAAATCTTGATGCTTATCAGGGATATCAAATATTTATCATATCGATCATAATCCAGGTCAAGTCGTCCACTTTACGACAGATTGTTCTCGTAATACCGTCTTATCGTTAACCTACTTAGTGGTAGAGAAACACATCAGCGAAACTTGGCCAGTATTTAAATCACATCTATAAGATTGAACATCTTTGTAAATGAAACATGAGTCAAAATAGTCGACAAAAAAATTTGGACTTCCCATACTAAATGGCAGGCAGGGCTTACGTTATAATTATATTCTCTTGTTGTGTTAAAAAAATAAAGTATGACTTCTACTGTCCCATTGCAAGCCATATGCGTTTTTATTGAAATCGAATCATTTCTACTAAAAACTAACAATACGTACTATTAAAGTAACAACCTATGAGCGTTCAAAGTTATTTGTATACTTCCCTTTAGCGATGATATCTGCAAAATAAAATTCATTTGAGCCGCAGTCAATCGTCATAAATAAAATTATTATGAGCACGATAATAAATTGACTAGTGCAGGTAAAATTTATTATATGAAAGAAAACCGTACAATATAAACACATTTTAACGCCGCTAATCTTTTTATAGCTGATTTGGATGTTATAAAATATTATTACCCAATCAAATGAAAATGTCACTTGGTAGGCTACTCTTGAACGCAAACTCAATCTCAATACAATTCCAATGCGATTAATATGTATCGATATTGGGATAAGTTTCGCAATTTCGGAACGCCCCATCTCGATAATAATTTGTTCCAGTGTAGCGCTATTATCGCTTTTAAGAGTGCCATTTGAATTTTTTAGATTTGTGATTGGAAATTGATTAATGCAATTGTTTTTCAAGAGTAACCCTACTGTAACGCAACGACACAGTTACGAGACGACAGTTAATAACAACATAACGATTCAAAATGGCTGTACAATACCATATTCGGACTAATAAGTTTTATCGAACGGTCGAAAACATGGCTCAAACAAAACTAATGCGTAGATAGTTTTTATCACAGAAGTATATAATTGTTTATTAATCACCTCTTATCGCCATCAATTATCGTAGATGACCTACTTAGTAAGTAAAGACTTGCATCAACTGGAACGAACGAAACGAAACGAACGAAATGTAGACCAATATTGTATAACATGCGGAAAAAAACCATACAACACTTGCTAGGAAATAATAGGACTTCAGAGGTCATCTTATCCGAAATCCCGCCCGATTCCTGAAATTCTTTCATTGATAGAATGATACATCCTTTGCGGTTATTTTGGGCTATATTTTATTGAAATAAGAAATTAGCAATACGAAATCAACGTAAACGAAGTCGCGGGCAAACTGCTAGCTCAATATAAAATGTGTTTACTAGTGAGATTGAGTAAACATGGTAACATTTTAACATTTGTGGGTCATTGACATTAATATCAGTTGGAAATGGTTCACGCTATCGCATTTTAAAAACGTTTTATAACTATATTTATGGTATGTTGATTTGGTCGAATTAAAATTTAGGTATTATTTTGTTTAAACTTTCCGTAATGGTGTCAAAGACTGAGTTGGAACACTTCGTGACGATGTGTTTTGGCATTTTGATTTATTAACACATTATGCGTATCAAAACCAGCCATCAGACACCAGCTTGTAAGCAGTTTTCTAGTGAAGATGTATAGAAATGTAGTTAGCAATAAAACAAACCTTCATATATCAAATCCATAAATCTAATCCTTTTAAAATTTTCGCTGTTTAAATGATATTTTTAATATATTTTGTTTTTTTGATAGTTTTATTATTATGTTTTTGAACTAACAATTAGCTCCACATGCGATTGAACATATTGCGTATAATTTACGTAACCACCACGTAATCTATGCGGCGTGTGTCGTGTATCCAATCGATTGTTGTAAGACCGATTGAAAAACTGGATCGATCCGACGCATTCAAATCACTAAAGAAGCGGGAAATCATTTTTAATCATTCTTCAAAAAGTTGGTTTCGGTACCGTTGCAACGGCCTCTGTGGTTTACTGGCACACCACCGGTCTTAAACACAATAGTTCCGGGTTCAATGTTGTACTCGCTTTGTGAAGGTAGGGCTTATAGTATTCCTGCATTCAAATCCCAAGTCAAGTTACGATCTGAAATCGAAAAACCACGCCACACCCTAAAAAAACATCAACAATTTCATTCATAAACCGCGGAAGTTGAGACTGTTGTCGCGGACATATCCGAATCGCTGCGTAAACATGAAGCCTCTCGCCCAAACAAAGGCGGTCCGCGGTCGTGGCAGCGGGCACGGTCGCGGTCTGCCTGCGCTAATACTTTTTATTAAGAAAGTGCTCAAACTGCCTTTTCAGCATCGCCGGACTTTTTTAGGGGCAGCATGAAACTTAAAGAGGTTCCTCAAGCCATGTGATCGAAACACTTCAAAGGATTTATAGAGGGAATGGCAGGCTCGCAGGCACGTAGTTTATAATATCTCATAATGTTAATTGTCAATTTTGAACCACCTGCGTGCGGTCGCGGCCTGCTCGCGCTTATTTTATATAGGTACTTCATAATAGATTGACTACCACATTCATCAGCGACCGTGCCCGCGACCGCAGCCCGCTTCTGTTTGGTCGAGGCTTTACAATTAAACTCGACTTCGCTAAGAAATATTTGAAAATCGTAACCCATTGTCTGCGTTATACCACCGTTGGAAACTTTTTGCGTTGCACCAACTAGTTTACTTGTAACTTTGAGATCGATCGGTCGCTACTATTGACAAAAAAATGCTTGGGACAGCACTAGCAGTGGCCAGTTGATGACTGTCACCCGAAAGAAACAGTGTTGTTCAAGTGAAGTGCTTTTGCTATTTTTGTACTAGTTCGAAATGAGAAGAAATATTGTGTACTATGATGAAGCGTGTTCGGATGAGGATCAATGCTACTATGGAGTTAGGGACTATCGGAGTTTGAGGCGGGAATCCAAAATGGCTTTATTTGGAAGGCCTGTGAGTACTAAATGTGATATAGTTAGATAAATATTACTTGTATTTTTTAAGGGACTGAAAGAAACTTCATTCTGAAATAGATAAAAATAGATAAATTGAAATGAAATGCTTTTTACTAATTTACTAGCGTAAAGTTTTCAATGTCTACTGTGACGTCTAGATAAAATAATATTATGTAAAATTAAACGTGAGTCAATTTGTGATAAGTATTGCAACCTTAGAAAACAAAGACATATATAAATATTTACTTTTCATAGGACCATGGTGGATAAGGCATTCACTAGCCAGCAGGTGAGAATATGGTCAAAAACAGCATAAATTATCAAACAAAAAAAAGAAGGTAACTATCCAAACGATACTTTATTCCATTCATGAAACTAAATAACTTTTTAAATATACGACAAGGAGGCCAAACGTTACCCTTAAAATCCTTTGTGGTATAAAGAAAAATACGAGATCTAGTATTCTGACATATCTTTGTGATTCTTACATTATCATGTATGTACAAGCCTTAGTCACCAATGTCATCAAAACTTAATGGATATTTACCGCTGTGGTGTAGCTTTAAGTCCCAACAGGGTTCAAAGCTCACGTCAATTTACCTGAACATTAGTGTAACCTTATTGGTAACGGTTACCGACCTGTGCTTTAACGAGCTTGATTAGACAATGTAATATCATTTACTGTCTTTATCGCCTAATTGGTAGAGCTGTAGCTTGGGTAATACAGCACCTACTATGTGACTGCCACTCTCTGGCTAGGAAAAGAATGGGACTCCTGGGGTCGGCCTATCCGAAACCGGAGGACTTCAGGCTCTTCGCTCTTAAGGACGTTGCCAAGCTTATGGCATCTATCTTTACAGAGGAAGAAGAGCGAAAGGATGGGGTTGCACAAAAGATCCCGATGGGTCGAAGTGTTGCTGTGAGAGGGAAACCTCGGCAAGCCCCACTAAGATAAGATCTTTGGTAGAAAGGTTGTAGATTCTAGTCTCACCTGAGGTAGTAATAACTTTTCAAGTACATTATTATTTAAAAACTTCCTCAACTTCTTCATCATCATTAACAGCCTATATTAGTCTACGGCTAGAGACATAGGATAGGACTATCCAAGTGCACGCCACTGAGTACGATCCGCGGCTACTCTATCCAGCTCTTGCCAGCCATCTTGCAAAGATCGTTATACCTTGTTTGAGGGTGTTTCCTCAACTCAAAAAAATATATGTTCATAAAAGAGTAAGAATAGTATGTTAAAAGATGAACCTCGCATGAAAATCAAGAATCAGCACTAGAATATTAAATCCAGATCTAGCTAGATTCTGATTGCAATATCATTTTATCGATGTCAATATAAAACAACTGATAAGGTACAATACAAATTTAAGTAGAAAAAGCGCTACATTGAGCGTTAATACTCTCAATAAAGATAAAATGAAAATTCTCAATAAAATTCTTTCATCAATATTATATCGACTAATCAATAGATTCATATTCATTTTAAGCATAAATCAAGCACAAGAAACATGAAACTCTAATAAATTATTTTTTATTTAATAATGATAAAACTAATACCAAAGGCTTTTACTTATTAATACTTTGGAGGAAAAATTAATATTTACATAATTATATCGAATTGTGTGTATTGATATTTACCAGAGTTGTCTAGTAATTATTATAAATGCATATAATGTTTACTTTCATATTATTTTATCTCAATTATTGCATTTACCTACTTACAGTATCTCATTCATCTCATCCCTTTAATATGTAACAAGGCATTAACATCTTCACCTATTCACGATCTCACTTAAGAATTACTTGCATACACGGCTTAGGTACATGCGATAATGCTGTGAAACAATATTAGTATTCTGCTTACATTTACACTTGCTTGCAAAATAATTAGGTATCCGCTCAACATAGATGGCAAAATCAAAACAAAATTACATAATTTTGTGTTTAAAAAATGTATCTTGCGCACTCGTAACCTAATTTTTGTATTGTTGATGGATTTACTTAAGTAGAACGGCGGTTACTTCACATTTTTAACAGGGTACATTTGTAACAAGCCACAATATTGGAAATTAATCTAAGTAGATTAATTTCCAGTATTGTGGCTTGTGCGTTGAGATTGCGGTCGCACAATTCGTTGGTATCGGTTGTCATCGTGAGATTACAGTCGTAAAAACAAACATGCCAGCTGCTTAATATGGTCTTCCCAAACCCAAACTCTACATATTATGCTATTTTTCATGGGATAGACCCGAGTCCAGTAATCGGGTGTTTAGTTTAGTTGCATTTACATGCTGATGATGTAGTATCATTGCAAAATAACGCCGACGTCTGACATCTACCAAAGTTGTCATCAGTTATTTCAACTGCCTGCCTGTCATATAATAATGTTAAATTGAGTGTTTATAATAAACAAAACTTTAAAACGCAACGCACGTAGCATATATAATTTGCACGCAAGTGTACGACAATGTAACTCGTGGTTCAGTAATAGAAGTGCGTCTATCACGCTGTCAATTCATGATTTTGAACCAGAACGGAGCTTAGCTACTTAGCGTGTGGCACATGTATGTGCTGAGTGATACCAGCCGATCCGGCTATTGCCAATCATTATCAGTTACCATCCTCATGTGAATCGACCATCTATGAGCATCTAAAGGGACCAAATTAGTGGTGACCAATAAAAGATCACACTTATTATTGTTAAAAACAGCCTAAGTCACGACGGATTCTGGTTAATACTGGTTCTGTTGGCAAAATCTTATATATAGAGTATCCGAATATGTCCCGGTATCAATACTAGTGAGTGCTTGAAAGTTGAGTGACACAATGTGGTTAGAGGTAATATTTCCGACATTGCTTTGCGTTTGGCTAACAGTTTTTTTTTGTTTTTAATTATTCGCATGGTGCACTGACACATTTAGCTAGTGTCTAAATAAGGTAGATATTGTAAAATATTTTCTTTGTTTAATAACAGATATTAATAAGAGTTATGATAGGTTATACACTTTTTAACTTTTGCGTTTTATTATAATCAAAGGTTTATAACGGGGATTAATGCAAACTACTTTGTATAGATATAAAGGTACTCGTACATATGTCTATGACATCTATAGTAGTTTGAGCTAATCCCCGATAAAAACCTTTGATGATAAATGGTTGAACGATAGTGATACTCGAGTTTCAGTAGACATGGGAAGAGCTTCAAAGCGGACTTAATCATTATCCACTGTAATTATTTACCAAAACACATATGTACCATTCCCGCTGTTCCTTTTGCAAACTTTCTGTTTTGAAACTTTTAGAGATGATGCATCAAAGTGGAAGCGTTTAATAGTCTAGTTACCCTTAGTTCGTTGATTCTTGAGTAACCAGTGTGTGATTAACAAAACACTTGTAATAAGTGTTCAAAGAATACACTTGTAAGAATACTATTGGTTGTTATACAGGGTCACTTTTTTATCACCATCCAAAACCTCTGAGAAGACTCCCGTGATACAAACGAACAACTCTTACTATTGGACCAACTCCCTAACTCGAAAATAAAATTCAGCTGCTCCATACATTTTGGTCGAATGAATGGATGAATGAATGGAGGAATGAATTGGTTTTGTATGGAACAGCTGAATATTATTTTCAAGTTAGGGACTTGGTCCAAGAGTAATTTGTTCGTTTGTATCACGGGAGTCATCTCGGAAGGTTTGGACGGTGATAAAAAAGTCAACCTGTATATTTACCATGATTATAGAGATAATCAACTCGATAAGTGAAACTTTTGAGTGTAATTAAAATATTAATCGTAGTTGATTTATACTTAGTAAGAAAAAGTTTAAATTTTTATAAAAATACAGTGTAGTCAAATGCTAAAGTGGATGATCAAACAGTTATCTAATCACAGCAGCAACAATATATTAATTGTAAAGAATACTTTACCTTAATGAAAAGATTTTTATGTAGATATTAGCGTTTCTTCTTTTTCTTCCTGCCCTGGTCCCATGTTACTCTAGGTCGGCGCAAAATGCATTTTTGCGAGGGTTTTGGCAAAGTTTTTATGGCCGGCCACCTGCCTGACACCAACCCTTCTTGGGACTTCTAATGGTGTTTACCCGCCACCGCGAGGGTGACACAGGGTGCTTTTGACATGCACGGGGTCCTTAACCCCCTTAGTCGCCTTTTACGACACCCACGGGAAGATATGGGTTGGTGCTATTCTTTACGTCCGACACCACACGGACCATATTAACGTTCAATAAACATTAAAAAAAACAGAAAAAAAATAGTTAAAAAGTAAGTGCAATAATAATAAAAGCCATGTATTTTCAAGTAAGCTCCGTGGCAAACATAGCAAATACAAAACTTATTTTTCAATATCATGATATTACAAATTGAAAAAAGGCAAAGTGTCGAAAAAATTCCACGAGCGGGATTCAAATTCGATTTTTTCAACAATATTTGCGTAAAATTTTATGTAAATAATTATAATGATATTATTGTTCAAGTTCTCAAGCAACACGTTTTCGTATACTCGTCACGCTACTCATCTTTTTCATCAAACTAAATAAACACTTCAGTAATATGTTTTTAAAAAGGTTATACGCTGTATAGACGGGTGCGATGCAGCTGGTTTCTTCTTGTATCATCAACATTGCACCTTATGCCCATAATCCGTAAAGTGTTAACTGAAATGATTGTGCAAGGCATCCACTGGCTATTCAATTATAAACCTTACGTTGTATAGAAAAGACAGGATTATGATGATATAAGTTGTTTGTTACATACGATAAACCTGTCTCAGATCAATGACCTGTGGGCATGTAATGCAAGGATTAATATTTTTATTATGAAATACGCTACTTGTAGGTTTCTTTACTTAGATTTTGTGTGTATTCAATATATCTTAATATTTATTGGCTTTTTAAGACGACAATAAAGTAAAATATTTATTGACATACTAAAAACGAACTCCGAACGCTTCGCACCGTATACCAATATTCCCGACAAGCAGATTAACAACTTGTTTCTTTAAAAAAATACTTAAATACTCCTTTGTCAACATTATTCCTCTAAAAGTAGTAAGTAGGTTGTAATAATTTAAAAACAAAAATACTTACGGCTATTAAAAACGAGTTCCTACTAGAAAAGAGGTACAAATACACACTTGCTCCAATTAAAGAAGTTTTTAACCCACCCAATGTGTTTTATAAGTCAGACCAACCGGCCGGTAGTCGAGGCCCACGCCAGCACCGGGTTAAACCGGTCGATCCGGTTTAGCGCCTTTCACACGCGATGTTCATTTTTTTCGCGGCCCTCTAAAACAAAGGGCTTCGACTGCGCAGACGCAACTAACGCTGCTGACGCAAATCCTTTTGACTTTGGCCCGCAACTGTCATTGAGCGGATTATGTTACAAAAAAAGAACGATGTTTTTGTATCCTTCTAAGTTGTACAGTCGACCGCATATTAGATGTTACAGTAGCTTTGTTGGATTAGGGCGACCATCTTTACACTAGATGTGCGATCGATTGTGTGCGGTATCTAGGTAGGTATATCGACGTTAATGCGCATGGTCTCTACGTTGTTATATTAAATAACTTATTTCAGATTATACGTCCGTTGTTGCGATCTAAGTAAAAAGTTTCGCTATCATACATTTTCAAAGCCTTCCTAAGAGTGACGTACCTACTTTGAATAGCATTTAGTATTTTTTATTTTGTTTACTTAATTTAATTTTGTTGTATTTAATTTTTAATTGTTGAACTTAATTGAAATGCTTTTATTTTGTTCATAATTTAATTAATTTTTTTCAATTTTTGATTTCAATATAAATTTTGTTTTGATGCATGCTGTGATTGCCCATAATTATAAGAACTAAGAACAAATTTTTTTGTTACTTATAATAATGTTAAGTACTTATGTCAGTTATCCAATAAATAAATAAATAAATATATTGAGGGAGTAGTAGGAAAAAACCTAAAAACTAATGTTAGTTGACGCTCAAACTTCGCCAAAACTATTTTTAACTTTAATAGCACTAGCGTGACAGGACGTGGTAACTCGCCACTTGTTAAAGGAGCCTTTGAAGTGGTTTACAATGTTTATTTAATATGTTACATAATGTAACTAAACGCATAATTTGTTTAAAAAAAAAACTTAATTACTGTGCGAATAAATTTTATTCATCATCATCACCGCCAAAAGACGCCCACTGCTGGACAAAGACCTTCTCCAAGGATCTCCACAACGCCCGATTTTGTGCTGATTGCATCCATAAACTTTATTACAGAAAAAGTATTTAAAAAAACCTACTTGTAGTGTTGTACAAAACTTATGAATCGCCTAAGTCTTGGCTTAACTATTACCCGGTCAAGTTAACTCGGCACCTGGCTCGAAAACGTCGCTTACACTCAGGTGCCGACTTAACTTGACCGGGTAGTAGTTAGGCAAAGACTTAGGCGATTTATAAGTTTAGTGCAAACGGGTGTAGGTCTTCTATTAAGTGTCCTGTATTGGACAAACCACGATAACCTAATGTACCCGGCCCAAAATTATTTACCTAAGTACCACTTTGGGTGGCGGTTGTCTTTAATTGAGCGGTTGTATTTATATATATTCTATTGTATTTTTATTGTATCATCAGTTGGCAATAAACAATAATAACACATGTTTAGTTGACATAACTGTTTAACTGCGTAATAAACTTGAACGAGTGCGTTACCCCCAGGCCTTGCTCAAGCACAAAAGCACTTGTGAAGGTGCAAACCTTCGTTTAATCGTACATTTACATTTGTCCGTAATTCACTGCCTTATTTAGTAAACACTGTTATTGCGTACAATTTAAAAACTGGCCTTTTATCTACTGCACTATAATTATTATAAGTTCGATGTGTTAATTTAGTTATAAGATAAAATTTTACTAAACCTAAAAAAAAAACAACTAAACTAAATAAAATCAACTAAAACTAGAAATAATCAACCAGCCTTAGGAAGCTCTAAGGTGAATCGAACCCACGAACTTTGGATAACCGATCCAATGCTTTGACCACTGAGCTACCGAGGCCCTAGAAGACTCGTTGAATCGATCGTGTCGGTCGATCGGTCGTGGGTTCGATTCCCACTCGAGGCTGAGGCTGGTTAATTTTTTCTAGTAATATTTGTTATATATAATAATTGTTGTTATATAATCATGTGATTATATTTAGCATTGTGAATGCAAAATTCAAAATAATGTAAGTATTAATTTAGACTAATATTTAAATTTACACAGAAAATAATTTTATTCTTTTGCTCTAACATTCGGGATGGAAGTTAATAAAACAACTTACCACAGATTTAAAAAAAATACCCTGAACATTGTCTCAATTTACTATTAATATGTATTCGACAGTTAAGACACATGAATCTAACAAATATAAAGTGTAACAAATGAATATTATAAAAATTTATTGCAAAATCCAGCTTTCAATTAAAAAAATCCTTTTTCGAAATGAAAAATCTTTTCTAAATAATAAATGCTGATTTAAAAAAATCTCAAATGCCTAAGCAACCATCCATGTGCCATCTGTCAATCTGAAATAGAAGCCCGAACTCGAAACCCACTTGCGAAAAAACAACTGTTGTTTTTCTTTATCAAATATCAAACATGTGTCATCTCTTTGTTCACAGTTTCATTCAGTGACAGACAAAAGGTCCCACGCAACCGAATGCGGGGAGAACAGTCTCACGATAGTTTCAGAGAAGAAAATAGAAGACGACTCCTCAGATTCATCCAGCAGCGAAAATGTAGAAATTGAAGGTAAGCCAAATACTATACAACATAATAAGAACAGTTCTGTTAACCCACCAGAAAACAAATTTATAATGTGTAAGGTATCAATTCACGTCAGTCTAAAGAAGCTATGGAGATTGAACTAAGATTTCTGTCTAACTACTGACGAAACTTCAACATACCTACATGTATAATTTACATAGGCTGATATAGCCAAAGTCGAATCATTTACTAAATATAAGACTTCACAGGCACTTATTGACGTCAAAACTATACAAATAATAGTAAAAAGCTAAACTTTAGTAGTAAACTAAACTGCTGAATCTAACAACAGTTCGGGTTTTGGGAGAGCCTTCGACCTTGAAGAGCTGGCAACAAAGTCGCTCGTAGTAAATAATAATAATAATAATAATAAACTTTATTTGCACACAAAAAAAAACAGATACTGACAAATTGATAAAAACATATAGTACAAAATAGGCGGCCTTATTGCTAACAAGCAATCTCTTCCTGGCAACCTTGGGCGAAAAATAATAAAACTAAGAAAAAATAGAAAAAAATGGGTGCATGTAAAAATAAACTAAATTATAATAATAATATCAAATAGAAAAAAAACATAGAAAACGGAAATAAATATATTAAACAGAGTTTATGCAATATAAATCATAAAATAAATAAACATAGCTAAGGTGTATTTAGAAAATGACTCCGAACTAAAAAAAATTACATGCGTACATATTCTCACGTCCTTCTCTCAAAAATAAGTAGATAAAGCAACAAAACCACCAATTTTGAGTAAACTGACCTCGACGACGCTACATTTAGCACAATCAAAGTAGGGTTCCTAGTTGGAATAGATGACATCAGTGATGGGTTGCCAATCGCCTGATCTTGGAACCCTTGTACCTAAGTCGGCTCTTAAGAGGTGCACTGGAAATCAGCTGCTGATAGGTACATTCTTTTCACGTCCCAGACCAACATGGGAATAAATGTAAACAAAATAATAAACGTTATCAACGCGTCTGGCTTGTTGCTCCGTAGTTTGTCGATTGAACAATGGCTATTGTTTTAGTGCTCATTAGAAAAAAGTTAAAATTGGTTTTCAAAAAACCCAGTCGACAGGTTTTTTCTATTGTTAATTACACGTTACATGTGTCAAGGTGAGGTATATTTACAAATGCGACATATACTTGGAGTAATAACCTCACAGCATTTCTTCACGATTTGAGATTGATGTGTTCAACTCTCGCTCTTTTCATGTGATAGTCTCTATCTATGATGGCTTGATCCCAACAAAATTCAGGTCGTGAGAAGAATCGCAAAATATAAACATAATTTGAGCGTTTTTTAGAAGTTTCCAAAAGAACTTCCCTATCATAAAATTACCTTTTCTATCATAAAACAACATTAAAATAGATCTAAGAGTATTAAATTTTGCATGACATACAAAACCTTACCAATAAAAGTAAGTAGGCAAAGGGCAAGTACAAATACGTCTCAATAGACACCAATACGCGAGCATGGCAAATAATACCAGTCATCGGATCACTCAAACATAATTTAGGAAACGATGCAATCTCATAGTACCAACATCGCCAACATTAACGAGATACTCAAAAACACCGCAATAGAGCAAAACCAATTACAATGGCACAATATAAATGAGCTGATACTCCAGTGGTAAAAGGAAAAGTTATGACGGTGTTGCTCCATTGGCACATAACGTCACTGGGCCAGTCTCGCTATCCAGTCACACAAAATACCCTTATACGGGTTATTGCTTTGGCACTTGTCAATATTTATAAACTGGTTTCGTTTCTTCCAAGTCAAAATGTTTCAAATCAAAATATTTATGGTATGCCTAAGCAACATCTTATACTCTTTCTCGCACTTTGGGCGATATTTTTTAATGAATTATTTGTTAAACGCAAACAACACCAAGAAAACGAATTTTCCTTGACAAAACCTTTTATTTGACATAAATCAATAATATTTTATAAAAACGAGAAGACGTAAATCAAAAGAGTTTTCAACATCCTCACAAGGGCAAAAAAATTAAAACAGAACAAACAACACTGTGGCGCCACCTATTGTGACGCTTTCTAACACTCCTCATTAATTGATGTGCCTATTTCACTGCACACTTATCATCAATTGTATTAATTCACTTCCAATGGATACAATCTCTGTATAGGTCTTGTTAGTTCACCGTTGCTAGTTCGAACCCTTGCTACTTGTGTTTTTTTTGTGGCTTTGTGTGGCTTTTATTTGACCGGACTGAATGATGCGCCTTGGGAGAAGCCTGCGTCCAACAGTGGAATGTCATAGGCTGATGATTATTTAAAAGCTAAGATTACGTATTGTTGTATTAATTTCTAAGGATTTAAAGAAATTATTGAGTTGAAATAGATTTTAAACGATGCGATCATAGAGTTACAAAATTTTTCAAAAATTATGTCTTCCGACTTTTTTTTAAAACATATTATACACAGTACGTCATTCCTTAAATGTATATTGTGATCTAATACTCGCGTATGATGTTATCATTAATAATATTTGCAATCAACAATGACGTTCGCTCTCATGAATAATAAAGGTGATAAAATACCTCACTTTCAGTTTCCTATTAATTTCGCTATTCAAACATATACATCATCATTTAATCTGATATTATTTCACAATGTTAACTTTAGGCTTATTTCCAACCTGTTAACATTTAAATTACAGTTTCAAAGATAATATAATTAGATAAAGCTTATCATGCCTTTGGATTAAAATGTGGCGGACAAATTTAAAGTCCCATCTAAATAAGATGAAAAGCCATACTGAATATTACGTAAATAGCACATTTAGGCATATACCAAAGCCTTAAAAACATTCTGGCTTGAACAACTACAAACAATTGATGGAAATACTACAATATAATTTGGCGCTTTATTCTCCTGATATAAACATTAAACAAGGTTTTAATTATAGTATTTCTAGATTTAATATTTACTTTTACTGCTAAATCTAGTTACTCAAATTTGATAATTTGCGCAAGTGACCTACTACTCTTGTGATAGCATATCTTTGTCTCGCGTCATCGAACTCAATCGCTTTAGAGAATCTAGATACAGGGAAACGCTTGCGTTATGGCAGCCGTTAGAATACCGCCGAAGATGGTTCAGTCACTACGGTTTGAGGATACATGGGTTTGTGGCCGCCTAAAACCCAGCAAGTATGTAACTACCCAGTTATCTTCTTCGCCGTCGAGTCCTCATGTCTGAGGGTCGTGACTACCAATAGTAGCATCGCGGATCAGAGCTCTCCAAGAGGTCCTAGGCTAGACGGATAGCCGTCTGCGTGTTGCATTTTACGGTTTCCAGAATAGCATCCATCCACCAGTCAGGCGCTCTTCCTTTACCCAGTTAAAGTCATCAGTAAAATGTTTCTATAAAAACGGCAATCTTTCAGTGTCTTTGGATAACATTTTTGACGTTTCATCAGTCTTGTAAACTTATGCCGAGCTTACAATTTGGAACCATGACGCGCACAATATGATAGTCTCATCATTACGGGACACGCCGAGTGAATCATGAGCGCTGTACCAGAAAAAGGATGTGAAGTGATCCGTGTTGTAAAGTTCATAAAAATTGTCATGAATAATTCGTAACACTTATTACCAGTCAAGTTATTTAAATTTAATAACGGGTTTTTAAATTTGCTTCTGATATTCAACAAAAGACCTCTAGAATATTTCTATGATTCATATTATATACGGACTTTCGGTTTCTGGCTTTTCCACATAAACTTCCATGGCAATTATCAGGTCATTATCAGATTAACCCAGCTCTTGTGACCTGTACTTTCATTGAAACGGAGAGGTTCTTGTCTAATTTATAAAGTCCTAGATTTTATTATATTGCTCGTGCTTAGTAACACTTTACCGAGAACTTACTTAGTTTTTTTCCCTAGGTTTCAACATTCTTTAAAAGCACAAATTCAATTTATTTTTACAAAATATTTTTTTGAACGTTAAATCTAAGCATATGACTTCGTCAACCTTACCAGGGTTGGGGAGACCTTGTACCGAGAAGAAGCCGCAAGAAACTTGGCAAGGGCTATTTTCTTCTCCGGTACAGTGTTACAAACAATACAAGTTATGAATTCTTTATTACATTATTTAGCCTTAAAAGGAACATTGGGGCCCCCAACCACAATAATGATGTAGTCATATGAGACATCAGTTGACATTGAAATCCAGCAAGGTCTCTCCAGTAATAAAGTTACAGACAAGCTACAATGCTACGTTTTGGCATCACTGTTGCCTTGACACCAATATCATACGAACTATAGACGCTCATGCGCCTTCGTTATATAATATCTTACATCACAGCCTCCTACATAATTAAATGCTTATTACAAAACTAAGCTGATTGAGTAAACAGCTGGAAATATAAAAGTCAGGATAAAAATAGCCAATGCGTATTGCAGTAATTTTCTTACAGTTAAATGAAAAGCTATCAATGGTTATCGGTCATACAAAAATTGAATCTGACTTTTAATTGAAAATTGTTTAACAATAACTACGCATTGAAGTTGGACTGCCGACTAGCGACTGCCTGTGACTTCATCCGCAAGGACAACCGTGTCCTGTGGCAATAAAAAAGGCATAAACATAGGCATTTAAAGTTTTCTATATCTTGATAATGTCGTAGTTTTAGGCGTATACTATTTATACTATCCAAGTACCTCTGCATCTATACATATTTAAAAGAACAAAACTTCTATTAGATTTTCAGTATTTTTATAAAGGAGCTTCCTTATTTCTCTGTGAGACCCCCCATGTGTACTACTAGATTAATTTCCACAAAATATTGCATTGCGCGCCAGTGCAAATTTAAAAAATGCTTCGAAGAGAGTAACTACTTTTTTGGTCCACGGTTTACTATCACTTACTTTATGAGAAAAATATAAGTTTGGAGTTTCTGATATTTCATTATTAGACAGTTTTTTTATCCTTCGATTCTCGTTTTCGTTAACGTGATTGAATGGTGTATAAACATGAATGGTATTTCGATTAGAGTGAACCGGTCCGCCTTTTTTCCCACCACCAAAGCCAAACTTCGGAATTTAAACACCAAAAAATGAGCACGAACAATGAGGAAACGGTCTAACTGTTTATAAATAGTAACCACGTTATTTTACGCCACAATGTCAAGAGCGTTTTCTTCGGATTCGATACAGTTTCCATTTTTGCTGGGTGTTTGTATTATTGAAGATAACAGTTTTGCTTTGACTCTGTTCGAAACGGGGGCATGTGGTCTTAAAGCCGGTGCCGTTGGAGCTTTGTGTTGTAAAACCTGTTGACCTGCCGCGATGGGCGATTGCGCTGACGCAACTGTTGGCCAACCTTGACAGTAGGATTGGACGGTGTGAAATAAGTTGATACGCAACACAGCGGCTGGCTTTGTGTCATTAGTTTCATATTATCGGTGGGTTAGTTCACCAATGTGCTTACCACATACCAAATATTGGTGGAGGCTTAAAGGATGGTTTCTGTAATAGCAAAAAGTTATTGTTTATACTTTACGCACATTTTGTTGCGAACAAATTAAGACTGAAAAAAAAACAAGGTGTTGGAAAAATTCCACGAGCGGGATACGAACCCGCACCCCATGATAGGCCTGTGTACCTGACCCGGCATGTCATGGGGTGAGGGTTCGAATCCCGCTCGAGGAATTTTTTCAACACTTTGTTTTTTCAAAAACTTATTATGTAAATCATTGGTAGAAAGAGACGGCTTCGAAGTATTTGTATTAATTAGGGAAGATAGGAATTAGTTGATTCCAATCTGTTGATAGGTGTTGATGGCTTGTACAACTGCCATCTTACAACAAATGCCAGCACCAATGGCTTTAAATGCTTTTCACACGGAGGAGCTCGTAATATTTTAATATGGTCAACCATCCGGTGACAGATATGAAGAAAATTGGCTAACTTACAAGATACTATCGGCTGTCCTCTTCAAAATAATTACGTATTAATCAATAATTGCAATTGATGACATACGCTAATCTCACAATACAGCTGTCACAAACCAGTTTGTAACTAGATGTCAGAAGCCTAAACCTTTCACTTTCGTTGTCTGACATAGTTTTAACGATATGGTTGCACAATGGTTGTACTATATTACATTACCGATCCACGCGGAGATGCTCAAACGTGTAATTGTATGATAGTGGTTCATTTATTATTTGTTAATCTAGTACAATGATTATGTGGGCCAGCATCTACTATTAACTATGCCGGTTGCACGCGTTATGATAATAACAAGGAAGCTAAACTTGTAGCATATAATTTAAAAGATAATACTTTTGTGTACCGCACAAGTATGGATGATAACATAGCAGGTGTTGCGTATTGCAGGCACTCTAATACGTGCGCTATGCACATTATAATAATTATTAGAGATAAATACTTCAAAACATACAAATTAAGGAACTCGATAGCGACTCCCTTTATAAATGTACAAATATTAAAAAGAAACACTTTATAAGAATCTTTTAGCCTCGATATTGTATTAGTTATTCTATGATATTATAGTTTCGTATCGTATATATTCAAAGTAAGACAAAGTAATAAGTAAGTTATCTTCGGTTAAGTTGAACTTTGAGTTTTGATAAATAGAAAAGCTAAAATGTTTAAATAATTTTTAACGCAAATTTTGTTGCGAACAAATTACAAAAACACAAATGTTGAAAAAATTTCCACGAGCAGGATTTGAACCTGCACCCTTCTGACATTCCGGGTCAGGTGCTCTTCCAATTGAGCTATCGTGGGTTCTAACCAGCCCGCCGAAATTATTCAACACTATTTACTTTTTACTTTAAAAGCTAAAGGCGCCCATTCAGAAGGGTGCAGGTTCAAATCCTGCTCGTGAAAATTTTTTCAACATTTGTGTTTTTGTAAATAAAAAAGTTATTTATTTTTATATATAGAACTGGCTATCCTAACACAACAATATTAATAACATAAAAAGTGTAACTTGTTTGTTGTAACAGATGTACTAGGGCACTACACACACCTAAAGAGACATCAATTTCGCTATCAATGTATCAATATACCTATCCAGGGAGAGAGAATTGGAGGAATGTCAATCAAGTCTTGTATGTAATATACTTATCATAATCCAAGTTACATCACAACCTACGAATGTGATCTAAGAGAACAATTAAGCTTCTCCGCGCTTACTATTAATCTGTTGACGTTTCTGATAACTCTATTTTTAGGAATAACGTCAAAGACCTGGTTGATTACAACAAATCTTCAATTGGTCTATTAGAATTATCGGGTGTTGATGAAGTGCTATTACAGATAGCAATAGCAATCACAGCGCTCGTTTAATTGGCTTATAGTGTTCCAATAATGAGCACGATCCTAAGGGCAATCCTATCTATCTAACGTTTTGTTCTAACTTGAATGCAATGGAGCGCTTAGTCCACCACCAGTCTCAGACACAGATAGGGATGCCCTTGGTCTCTATCGATCCTGATAGCAGGCAACGATAATGCCAAATATAAAATAAATATCACCAACCTGTAGCAGTCGGAACACGAGAATCCTACTAATATTGTTGCTACGAAGACTAAATAAGAATACTAAAAGATATGGAGAACCAAACCAACCAAATTGTACAATCTTATGTGCAGTCAGTAGTGGAAATCTGAAAACTTTAGCACTGAGTCAAACCAAGTATATAATCTAACAGGCGCTTGTCAACTTCTGGTATCATGCTGGTAACTGCTCGCACACGAGCCCTCCCTGTGGATGGATAGAGAGAACGGGTCATAAACCACCACGCAGGTCTAGTGCGGATTGGTGGTTGTTAACGACCACTAATGCAGCCGGGGCCAACGCCTTTTCGTGCCTACCGAAGCACGGAGGATACTTCTAGTAAAGCTATTATGATCGGGATTAACCCGTCCCGCGCTGTAGGTATAATTAGCGGGCCACCTTGTGTACGACCGTGCGTTCATATGGCGTGCGAGGACTTAAAGTAGCCAGCGACTTTCACTGCTAATTGTAACCCCGCGTTGGTAATCGAACTCGGTACCTTTGTATTTTTGTATGTATGTTTGCAACGAATAAACTCAAAACTACTGGCCCGATTTAAAAAATTCTTTCACCATTAGAATGCTAGATTAGCGCTGAGTAACATAGGTTATATTTAAAAAAAAGAAATGCGGTATGAAGTCCGCTGGGTCAGCTAGCAGTTTATAATTGGAGAAGGAATCCCGATAAATAAAATTCATGTATAATATGTGTTAAAAGTACATTGCAGGTATATTTATGGATTACGGTTGAATTCCGACCAATTAGCGTCTAATAGTATCCATAATAATGGATTTTCCATTTGTTTTCAGACAAGTCCCTGGCCCTAGTTGACAGCCCAGCGCTAGTGCAGTCGGCAGAGTCCCACTCGGCCCAGTGCTCATGTCCCAACTGTGATGAAGTCCTCTCGCGCTTCTCAGAGTGCAGCATATGCTTGGAACCGTTACAGGTAAGACCTTTTTAAGGTTCCGTAGTCAACAAGGAACCCTTATAGTTTCGCCATGTCCGTCTGTCTGTCTGTCTGTCTGTCTGTTTGCCTGTCCCCAGCCTAGCTCATAGACTCTTAGTACTAGAAAGCTGTAATTTGGCATGGATATACATATTATCATGCCAACAAAGTGGTGAAGTAAAATTTAGAAAAATATTTTGTTTTGGTTTCCTTCCTTACACGTGAAGTGGGAAACTGGTAGTATCTACATTTAAGTAAGTATATGAGTCATCGTTAAATAAAAGTACATAAAAGCCCTCTTCTCAGAGTCCGTATTATTGAGATGGGCTACGGAACCCTGCATTGCGCATGACCCGACACTCACTTGGCCGGTTTTTTAAAGTTTTCATAGCAATTTTTCTTTTAATCACACAGGTAAACAGGTGAGGGAGCCTTTGACCATAACGTCATCTAGAAAAGCATGTTCCACTGTAGTCCAAGTTTTATTTACCATTTGATCAGGAGATATTCCCGGTATTCAGGAGGTGCTGCTTCATTGCCATATCACTTTAACAGCCGACTATTTTAAAGCGCACCCTTCCTGGTACGCCGGCAATTCAAATCAAATCAAATCAAAATGAAATTATTTGGGACAAGACAATTTAAACATACAGATAAAAAGTAGAAAACATTTATAGGACAGTCCCAAAAGGTTCCGACTCAGCAAAATGCTAGCCTTAAGGTTAGCGCTGATCTTCCGTCGGAACCGGTTTAGGTGATGCTGCGATAGCAACACAAGCGTAACATAAAAAGTATAAAATATAAAAAACAAAAATGGCAGCCCTAAGTACAAAAAATTTAATTAGAACAGAAAAAGAAAATAATTATAGGCTGTATACTCTGAATCTTTAACTCTATTTTTAAAAACGGTAAAAAAATTCAAGAAATATAAAACGGACGGAGTGAGAATGACAGACAAAATGGTTGACAGAAAAAACATTACTACATTTAAACAATGTTTTAGATAACTGAAACTTTTAACACGACAAGAAACACATCGCTAAACAGCTAAAGTAGCCAGTACAACAAGACGCCTCGTAAACGAAATATACATTGATGGGACAATTTTTGTCGATATTGTAAGATTTATAAAATAAAAACTATTTGTAATACATCTATATTTTTTTTTAATTCATTACACCGCGTTGTTATACGCAACTCGGTACGTGATCGGCTGTTAAAGTGCTATAAATTCTTGCTTTTTTAGCGTGATCGAATGACAAATACATCTTGGACTACAGTGGAACATTCTTTTCTACTAATAGCATTATTAATAATTAATAGCATATTATACACTCACAAACACAAAAATCAAATTAAAGACGAACTGGCGATGGAAGGGCAAACAAAAAATTTACAATATTTCTCAATTAGGTAAAGTATTAGCTTTTTTGTATGTTACCTATCCCTTTTCGTCCCAAGGTCAATACGTGTCGGTATCTCTTTTGGTTTTCCACCAATCCTTTTACAGATGAGCCTGATCTCCCCATGTGCTGATTCCGGAAAAACCTGAGCCCAATACGAGTAGTGAAACGACACTACTGGGCACTTCAACAATGACACAAGTTATGTGTATTAATGCGATGAATGAAACAAATTCTAATCACCTGCAACAGACATATTGCATGGTAGAGATAATAATCATTAGCGGTCATTTGCGGTCTGCCTTTATCTACCACAACTTCATCATAGTATATAGATAGAAATATATATATATACAGGTCGACTTTTTTATCACCATCCAAACCTTCTGAGATGACTCCCGTGATACAAACGAACAACTCTTTCTAATAGACCAACTCCCTAACTCGAAAAAAAAAATCAGCTGTTCCATACATTTTGGTGGAATGAATATTGATGTTTTGTATGGAACAGCAGATTTTTTTTCGAGTTAGGAAGTCGGTCCAATAGTAAAGGTTGTTCGTTTGTATCACGGAAGTCATCTCAGAAGTTTTGGATGATGATAAAAAAGTCGACTTGTATATACATGTCGATAAGAGCCTCCGCGCCCACAACATGCTTGCTTACACCACGGCGCTACTAAATACGCAGCCTGCAGAAGATAAGCTTCATCCATGACAGGTTGAGGAATGCACTCATAGAATCTCTCTCGGACACAGAATCTCGCAACATCTCGCAACAGTCTGAGCGCATCCGCGCAACCGCGTCCGTGAGAGGTTGCCTATGGCGCAGGCCTGCACGGGCGGCTCCCTATTACATTCAAATTTCATACTAAGTGCGTGGAAATAAAGCGCAATTTAAGTCGCGGGCGCCGAAATGGCGCGTCATAACCACGTCTCAGAGCCACGACATACCGTGTGTCTTATTACTTAATAAATAATTAAAATTAACTTACAGAACTTATTGATCGATTTTTCTAAGACACTATTTAACTATGTGCTTTAACCAGTTTTACACTATACCATTTAACCAGTTTGTCAAACTATGGACACATAGTCAAATAATGCCTTCGTAAAATACTCTTTAAGCAATTTCTTGTTATGGTATCAAATTTGGCCAATATTGGTTTCGGGAATGTAACTTAGCTTCATGTATGACGCGCTCGAGCAAACTCTCACGGAAGCGAAATCTCGCAACAGATACGGTCAGACTGTTGCGAGCTGTTGCGAGATTCCGTGTTCGAGAAAGGGTCTATGTGTGCGTTGCTTGAGCACATTTGTGTGAAGCTTACGTTATGCAGTCTCCGTTTTTGTGACGCTCTCAGTCCACGAGTGATCGATGCAGTAACCTCGCAAGCCCATTTCCTTTATCGATAGTTGCATTACGTTATGTAAACGATTCACACGGTATGACATCGCATAACACGGGTGTGTTGAGGCAAACTTATTCCGCAGTCTAAGCGAATAGAAATTAAAAATTTATAAACGGGCTAACAGCCAGCTTGAGGCTTCGTCCTCTTTTTTTAATAACACCGTATCCCATGATGGTTTAAAAAATCTAAGATTCTGTTCTAAGACCCGGTTTTATTGTGAATCAAAACAAGAAGAAGTTCAGTGTCACATAAATATATAATATATAATAAACAAAAATAATATACAAAGAGTGAATCCGAAAACCACTAAGCATGAACATCACCTGCAAGCTGCAACGCTGGCACTGATATTCCGCGGCGCCCCATTGTAAAAGTTTTAAATTTTATATGTTCCCTAATACTTTTTCATCAAAACTTAAGAAGTTAGAGAAGATAGTTCTCTTTCAATTTGTTATATTATAAATTTCAATAATGACATTTGGTACCTGTCTACAAAATGATGAATTGATGTCGTTCTTATCATTGTAAACAAATTGAATTACAGTGATTAATTGAACTACTATGTCTACTACGGAAGTTATTTAATTGATAAAATTTATTAGTTGTATAGATATCTGATTGTATCATTAATACGTTTTTTATTTGATAGTCACAAAAAAATAACTTTCTCTGTACAAATGTACAAAGAACTTTCTCCGAGGATTAATAGCATACATGATTCATTCATCATCATCATCATCATCATCATCATTATCATTATCATCACCATCACCATCCTACGAATATACTAGTCCACTGTTGGATATATGCCTCATTCATTCATTAATTAATTCATTATCATCAGCTACTTATTTACTAGCTATTAGGGTTTTCTAAAGGAGATGGCATCTCGTGTCCCCGGTTCCCTACTATATTCTTCAAGGCGCTTTTAAAGGCTAGGACCTCAGCTCGGTTGACTGGGTCGTGGTGAAGCAAACGCATTTATTTAAATGGTCACCCATCTGTGAATTTAAATTGCGGAAAGTCGCTTCATTTAACAGTAGTTTCACGAAAGAGGTAGCTGTGAACGACCATTCATTTCATAAAAAACTTATTTCTTTCCCCCCAAATCTTTCCATACTTGTCGATCTTTGAAGGTCTTACACACATCTCTTTTATAAACTTCGAGATCGTTCATAGAATATTAATTATTAATTAATAAATCTATACTAATATTATAAAGAGAAAACCTTTGTATTTGTTTAAGTATGTTTGCAACGAATAAACTCAAAAACTACTGGACCGATTTAAAAAATTCTTTCACCATTAGAATGCTACATTAGCGCTGAGTAACAAAGGCTATATATACTAAAAACGACAATTTAATTTTCCAATACAAAATGATTTGTTTGTTTTGTTGTCATGGAAACCTTTGATATATATTTAACTCAATGATGAAAACTGTCAAAGCGGTACGAAGTCCGCCGGGTCAGCTGGTAATAGATAAAAAGGATAGATTATGAAATGTATTGCAGATTCGTTTTAAACTTAACATTGTTCGGCCGTGCGTAACCGAACTGTTGGGAAACTTGCAGCTTTGTTTTGCGGTAAGGCAATCGTTCATATTGCTTGGGATCACCACAGACTTTCGTCTTTAGACAAGTTTAGCTTTGTGCATGTAACCTTCAAATTAGTATAACGTTTATTATATTTGCATTTTGTTACCAATAATAGTTGACAAGTAAGTTTTGTTTAATTTGATTTTAACTACAAATTAATGTAAGTTATCATAAGTAGTTGCATTATACTCGTATATGGTGTATGTATATATTTTGTATTTTATGATATCCATATTAGCTGTATGATAGAGAATGCATATGACCAGCAATAAACAATAAATAAATATCCGGCTACCCAAGCATCGCAAAAGTTGCTGAACTTGCAAGAACGTCGCGCTACTCTATTTGAACACCATGATTCACATCACATCATCAGCTCATTTTATGTTCCTATTACTGGGGCACGAGCCTTACCTATGGATGGATATGAGAACAGGCCATAAACCACCCACCACCACCACGCAGTCCTAGTGCGGATTAGCGGTTAGCCAGGACCAACGGCTTTACGCGACTTCCGAAGCACGGAGGAGCTCGAGATAATATATTTTTTACTATTACACTATGTTTATTGCAAATAAAGAATTTTTGATTCATAATGACAAACTCTGTCTTTATATATTTATATAAAATACAGTGAAAAAATTAAACGCCCACCCGACCCAGCCAGGAATCGAACCTGGGTCCTCCGCAATCTGGGCGGCTGCACTGAACGTTATGCTACCGGGAAGGCTGATGTAAGCGCTGAATTTTGTCACTGCTTTTTGATTTTTGAAATGCTTTAGAGCGACATTCTGTCTTTATACTCGTAGTAGGTACGTCTGACTGGTAGCGAAATATCACACAACTATAGCTTACATGTTACTAATAGCGGAAATTGCGGCGTCACGTGATGTCTTCTGAGATGGGTTGTACTAAAAATAGCTTTCTTCAAACACGAGGCTTGGTTTGTTTTAATTAATATGCGGAGACTAGAAGCTCATCATAATTACAACAGGATATTGATAAGCAACTATTTATATAATAATAAGGTTTTTTTATGATTACTCATATTATTTTAGGGCTTATTTGCTGAATGTAGCTACCAGCATTTACCAGCTTAGCTAGGTTTTGGGGGATCGAGAAACTTGTACTTCCAGCGGTTGTGACCGATAAAATCCTAGATGGGTATTTTGTAGCTGGAGTATTATTTTTTCAATTTTTTTTTTTACTTTCGCATATCTAATACAATAAAAATTTCAAAATAATATAAGAAAAAATTATACGACGATATACGCTTACTATCCACATGCGAGAATTCTGGACTCTGTCGGACACAGCAAAAATTAAGGGACAGGAGATTATCTTTTAAATACTTTTGTACCTAATGTACATATGTAACTACTTTGTAGGAGTCTATTTCAGTTGTAATTTCCAATTTATCCATGTCTACAATTGACGTTGTGTTTCTCGTCTCCAGTGCTGCGGCCCATGCGTCTGCCCGTGGTGCGGAGGCGTGTGGTGTGCAAGGTGCTCAAGGCGGATGTCGCGATGTGCGTGGTGCAGGGGCACCCTCCGCGCGCCCGCCGCCCCCTGCCTCGCCCTGCAGAGGCTGGTCAACGACCTGATGCTGCCGTGCCGGAATTACAGGTAAACTTCATCAACAGCTCCTTTTATGTCCCACTGTTGGGGCACTAGCCATGCTGCCGTGCCGGAATTATAGGTAAATTTCATCATTAGCTCATTTTATGTTAACACTGTTGGGGACTGGTCATACTGCCATGTCGGAATTATAGGTAAACTTCATCACCAGCTCATTTTATGTTAACACAGCTGGGGACTATCCATGCTGCCAACCAGAATTACAGGTAAACTTCATCACCAATTCATTTTATGTCCCCACTGTTGGGGCACTAGCCATGCTGCCGTGCCGGAATTACAGGTAAACTCCATCACCAGCTCATTCGTTGAGGCACTAACTTTCCCTATGGATGGAAATACTACAACGTCAACGGGCCAAAAACCACAACGCGGACTCAGGATTGGTTATTGTTAACGACTGCTAATGCAGTCGGGACCAAGCATGGAGGAGCACGTGATATTTTTATTTGATCAAAATCAAAATATCTCATCTCATCAAAGTTCTCTCTCTCATAAAATAAAATTGTTATGTTCTTAATTACGTGAAAAACGTCATCGTATCAAATATATTACCTACAAGGCAAGGCAAGGCAAATAACTAAAGTGCTCAGACATTATTGAACGCACTTACATCGTAAAATCTGCAAATAACAATTCGAAGTGGCTGACGCGGCCGCACCTACCATTATGGGTGGATACATTTGCACTATAAATGGAGGTAAAGTACAATGTGTATATTATGGTTTCATAGTTTTAATTGAGTAGTTCTACTTTTCTTGCTAGGGTCTTTTAGTTGTAACTATCCGAACCACCTCCCTCCCTCGCGCAGGAGGTAGAACCGCATTAGTTCTTTGTATTGTTAATATACATATATATTATAGCTAACTTCCTTGTTTCGGTGGTTGAATGAATTTTATTCTGACTGAATTAGTCTGGTAGTAGGATTTAACCGACTGCCAACTACGAGTATTTCTATCGCCAGACAGCAATTTTCAAATTATTTGAAAAAGTATACAAAAAAATCCACGAGCGGGATTCGAATTCGCACCCCATGACATACCGGGTCAGATGCACTACCAACTGTGCTATCGTGGCTCTGTCAAACCCGCCATTTATCAACACTATCTACTCTTACTTTGTAAGCTTAAGGAGCCTTTTTCAATATCTACAACTACACACAACTACGTCATCAACATCTGCTCTTAATATTTTTACAAAATTTAAAGATCAATTAAGGATAAGGCAAACTATATTTATTACTAGCGGCCTGCCCTGGCTTCGCACGGGTGTACTTTTATTTTTAACAATTCTTTTTTCTTTTTTTTAATATAGCCTATGTTACTCAGCGCTATTGTAGCATTCTAATGGTAAAATATTTTTTTAAATCGTCCAGTAGTTTTTGAGTTTATTCGTTGCAAACATACATACATACAAAAAATACAAAGCTTTCCTCTTTATAATATTATTATAGATTATGGTCATTTATATTTTTATATATTGTTTTACATTTCTGTGCTTCGGTTTGAAGGGCACAGACGCTTACACATTACCTATCCAAAAGTGTAAAATTTCTTCAATAACTGTTCAACTTTATGCTGTTGGACATAAAGTTCAAATTCTATTGAAGAAATAAGACAGTTTGTGATAGTTTGATTTGCAGGCGTGTGTACTATACCCAGTGAACAAAAGTGAAGTGTGATAACAAAGCATAGAGGCATATTCAAATTCAAATTCAAAATCATTTTTATTTAGTTTAAGCTACAAGTAGCTCTTATGAATGTCACTATGCCATCGGTTCGTAAGTCTACTCTGGGCGGGAGATCTTGTACTGAGAAGAACGGGCAAGAAACTCAGCAAGTGTCCAGTTCTTTTCTCCCTTACAGCGTCAAAAATATTGGAAAATGCCCGATCATAACAGGACACTTTCCATTACAAATAAACACAGAACATACTTATAGAAGACAACCACATGTAAAAAAAAACACTAAAGCTTCAGAACGACAACACGGGCGTTGTTGTTGTCGTTGTCGTAAATATCCATGTACTAAGATGGCCGTATGCTCATTAGCGTCTAGAACTCTAGATGCTATAAAAAAATGCATGAAATTCAGTCAATCATTCAAACTAAAGTTTGTTAAAAATTTAATAAGTTCATTTAATGAACTGTCACGTTGACTGATATATTATTCATCTTGAAATTATAATTGATAAGATTTTATAAAAAGTGTATGTTAAGATTCCCACGAGTTAGATTTGAACTGCTGACAATCCGGGTCTGACCAATTAGGCTTACGTGCAATTTTATTTGTAGGTCAAGTTGAGCCTTTGATTCAATATCGACAACTACGTAAACAACATTAATTAATGTATTTTTTGTACAAGTATCAATGATCAGTAAAAAATTGGCAAGCTGTACATTATCACCACATCACATTACTAGCTCATTTTATGTCCCCACTGCTGGGCACGAGCTTTCCCTATGGATGGATAGGGAGAACAGGCCATAGACCACCACGCGGGCCCAGTGCGGTGCGGTGGTAAACAACTGCTAATGCAGCCGGGACCAACGGCTTTACGTGCTTTCTGAAGCACGGAAGAGCTCGAAATGACACATTTTTGGTCACCCATCCAATGACCGGCCTTTTCGAAAGTTGCTTAACTTCAACAATCGCAGACCGAGCGACCGAGATTATATATTAATATAAACAAACATGATGATGATGATGATGATGATGACTAATATAATAAACTATATATTTATGTTTAAAAAAACGTAAATAAATTATAAAAAGTGTTAAAAATAAATACAGCTTGGCCAATTCTTAACCGATAATATAATTATTGGACGTTGATAATAGTTTCCTATTATAATACAAAAAAAACGACGGGTTGCACTCTGGGAGTGCCGGCAGAAGTGAAAACTTGAATATTAACGTTGTGCATTTTTGATATTTTGGAATGGTTAGGGAATAATATTGCACGAATTGCTTTAATTACCAGTATAAAAGTACTCTCATTTATGTGGTAGAATACAATATTTATATTTATGACAATTTATATTACATTAAAAAGTTATATTAAGTTATATTAAAAACTTATATTACGCCGCGCCATCTACTCTCTCTCTCCATCCGTCTTACGAATTTTCGATCAGGTCACGTGTCCTGACGCGAGTTTAACATTTTTTACCCATTCCTCTACTCTCCATCCGTCTTACGAATTTTCGATCAGGTCACGTGTCCTGACGCGAGTTTAACATTTTTTACCCATTCCAAAAAAAGTGCACAACGCCGCTAAAGAAGTTTTCACTTCAATAACAAACTCTTAAAAAAATTAAATAATTGCTCGCTATATTGGCTCTTTTGTTATCATTCGCACGAACCTAACTCAATCTAGAGCATCCTCATTATGAATGCTAATATCTTACTGACAAGGAAACTGACGGACAATAACTACGTGTTAAGAATAGGCTAGCATGGGTAGGAAGCCTATTCCGAAAACTGCATCGCTCTGTTACGAGATAATCGTTTGGTATGGCGTCAAAACAAAAGAGTTTTTATTCAATACACAATCAATAAAAAAGTGAATAGTAACAGCAATTTTAAATGGAATCTACTGAAGGCGCATACTTTTTGGTTTGTAATATTATTTTCAAAAGTCCGCTAAGCTTTTGCTGACCTTGAATGACATGCTGGTCACTTTCTAAATCCATCGTTAATAACGATGTGAGTAGCATTGTTCCGACAGATATAGATATGATGGCCTTTTCCTCAGTGGTTGAGGATTCCCGGCAAAGTGCGCCGTCGTCGGTCTATTTTTCACTTAACATCAAATCAAATTTTAAACACAAAGTACACCTATAGATTAAAAAGGATTTAAAACTTTTTTTTTACAATTTACATTAGAATTCAAATAATTAAATCCCTAAAAAAATAAAGAAACAGTGACAAAGCATATGCATTTTTAAATTCACAAAAAAAACTAACATAGTAGTAGGTTTTTGTTAAATGTCGCGTTTTGTAAAAGAGGCGTCTGAGAGGCGTAGAGCTACTTTCAGTAACGCGCTCAGGGTGCCTAGCGTGAGTTTTGTTTACTATCCGTATTCATTCGATCAACGGACATCGAGATTCCTCAATCGATTTTCATAATAGGCGTTCATACAACAGTTGCATTTCAAACGCAAATTAAATTTTAATTATAACAATAAGACAATGAACAAAGGATTTTATTGATCTGATGTGTTATAATTAGATTATCTTAACTGAGTGCTTGTAGTGTGATACTCGTAGGCAATTAGAATTCGTAATGTAATCAATTTAGGTTCCTTTTTGTACAAAAGGTTTTCTCTAACAGAGTTTTGTAAGGAATTAACAAAATGGCTTCTCACTTGGCATTGTGCTTGATTTAGATAAAATCCCTAAGTCTTTATAAAAGTATTTTGTGTTAATATCATAAGCACCACCACTAGGAGCTAGTGGTTTCTAGCATTGACATAAACCACTTTCTAGCTGTGGGAGATAAATTGGCTATGCTACCGATATCTACCTCAATATTACACATAGTGCAGAAATAATGTGCTCCTGCGAGTCTATATGACGTTTGGGCAATGACAAATCTAGAAAGAGACAACTACTGGCCGCAAGTTTGCTTTGTCTACCTCATAGCTTTACGCCCTTATTTATTAGCAGCTTGTTATGGGAACGCTTGGTCTATTTCTCTCTATATCTTTCTATATCTGTGGTTTCTTACACCAGGTAAGGATTGATTGAAAGTGAGATCAGTGACATAAGCGCTGCTTAGCTGTTACTTACGATGAAGGCGTTTCGCTTTTTTCACAGCAAGTACTCTTCGCTCATAATAGAATTACGCGAGTTTCCGCTTGATAAACGGCAGAAAATTTTCCCATACTTGGTCTGTGTTCACAATCATTGTTATTTGTTATTAGATGGCCGCTCTTGTGTCATACTTCATTTTGAATGCGTCAATATACCAGATTAGGTTTTTCTTTTGTGCCTAGAATTACCTAGATACAAAGTTAGCTAGGTAGTAACGCGCTCCATCATCATCATCATCATTCATAGTGCCATCTTCTTACTGAAGTTTCGAGGTCAGTACACGCAACATCCTGCTGTCCCATGTAGCATATTTCAACTGATGATAGCTAAGTCCAGGTCGTGCAAAATGCGCTTCGAAATTTTCAATGCAAAGCCCTGATTTGAGATGACCAACCCGCATTTAGAAAGCGTGGTGATATTAATTACCACATCAATAATTGTAGCGATGACTTGATTTTAATAAAGGAGTTTTTTTTACCAAGGAACAGCTTATTTAACATTTATTTTCAAACATTTACCTAGAAGCTTCCATTTTAGCATTAACCCAAGAATACCGTAAAGCAATAGCCATTAATTGAATGGTATAAGAAAACATCTCCTCTGATGTTTGCACGGGCGTGCTTACTTATAGCTCCCTAAACATTGTCCCTCGGACGATTTCAGCTCACGTTGATTATATTGTATGAGCACACACAGTTCGGGCAGGTGTTAGCTTTAGCCTTTATAGAAATGTATTTGGTCATCGTTATTACGTTCGTACCAAATATCGTTTTCTTTCAATCGTCTCATCGTCACAAGCGACGACGTATTATATCGAGATACTTGTATCGCGATATATGTCGCCGCCTGCCTATGCCTAAATCACATTTAATTGCACATAAATATTAAGTATATCTGTGCAAAAGCTTGCACTATTTCATTTGTTATACAACACTTTAATCAGAATCCAATTACGATTTTTAATTACTCGTTGCTTGTATATTTTTCTAGTAGCGTTTTCTCAAAAACATTAGAAATTTTAGTATTATATTTAGTACCATAAGCACAAACCTATCTTGGCAAAACCTCCAAGCGCCAGTTAGGTTTTATGTTTCTACCTGATTTTATTATCACATGAATTTATGACATAGTCATAACTTCTTCGTTTGGGCGATCAAACTGATTTCCATATTAAATCGTAAACTCCTGCATCATTAAGAACATCATATAACATTACGTGTTTCTCAGGTTTCCAGCATCTGCTCATAGCTAATTAGAATTTCAATTTATCAACATTCACCATAAAGTTACTTGTGCCTAGTCGGTTGATAACAAATGAAACATTAGATTTATATCGCTGTTCAAAACATTGAATTCAAATAATCTTCTCTTCATAATCTTTATTTTTAAAATATGCCTTGCTTTTTAATTTCGTTTATCGATTAGGTATATAAGCTTCTGTTTCTACAGGTATATCAATAATTAGTGTTTTGAATCACAACGTTAATTTTGAATCTATGATTTTGATATTGTATAAAGTTATCTAAATATTACCCAAAATATGCTTTGAATACTGAAAAACTTAACAGTTTTTTTTAAATATTTAGAACGGACCTATTAGGTTTCATCATCTACTACAAACATTGGGCTCCATTATCTATGCCTACACAAGCCTCCCTCCTTGTTGGTTAGTGTTAAACTCAATTCTAAACATAATTTCGTTTTGTCAACAGACGGGGTTGCACAGAACTGCTACTAGCGTCCACTCGTGTCAAACATGAAGAGGAATGCAAGTTCGACACCATGACGTGTCCCATCACCGCCAACTGCTGCACCGCGCCCTTCGAAGAGCTGTCAGCACATCTACAGTCCGCCCACAACATCATCGCCGTCTACTCGCAAAAAATCAAAATTCTCATCGAGAACTTCCAAACCAAGCTCAAGAAGACCGCCTGCTGCCGGACAAAATACAAAATCATCTTGCTCCATCAAAAGAGCGCGTTTATCATCAAAGTTTGCATCTACAACTACCATGTCAGAGTAGAAGTCATGAGGAGAAAGCTCGGTTACATAGCAGATGTAAAGTCGGAGTCCAAGAAAAGCGAGTACTGCGCCCTAATAGAATTCCAAAGCAAAGCTCTGTGTACTAAATCAGCTATTCTTATAGAAAATGAGGCTTACGGCAAAAAGGCTGAAGTGCAATGGAACGATATCATAATGAAATCGGAAAACGATGAAGCTATTACAATTCACGTGAACATCGGCAAATCAGATGCAGAAACTTCTAGAAAAGATTTTGCTGAATCATAACAGTGTATTATATGCATATATAGGTCTTAATGTGCATACGGAATTCGTAATCTTGAAGGTGATACTGATACATCGAATAGTCAAGGTTCTGAGGAGATTGCTTGTAATGACCTAAGAACAGCATTTAGAAACATTGCACGCAGCAATGTTATCAAGAATGTTGGTAATGATGTGTGGCCAAACGCGACTGATCTAAACTTAATTTTAGTTGTAAGTTAGTATTTAAGATGTATAAAATTGACAGAATAAATTCTAGTATTTTCATAGAATTTGCATTTTCATTTAGAGAGCTCGATGTGATATGATATTCAGCAAGGTGCATACATATTAACTCTTTGAAAGACCTAGTACTCAAATGGTAAAGTTTCATTTTATCTTTTGTGTGTTAAGATGATTCTTAAATAGTACCTATAATGTAGTATTTAATAATACTATTACAAATAGCGTTCCATAGTCTCCGAATTCTATAAATATAATATAAATTGAGGAAAATGAAAGTAATTACTCGTACAATGAATGCATTTGGGTGATCATGCATGAATCGATCTTTTTTAATCATGACATTGAAATTTGCATGGAAACTATATTTCATGCAGTTGGAAATTATGACAATTTGAAGCGAAAATAGAAGGACATCTTGTTCATTTTTTATATATATTTTACGGGTAAGCACAGTGCCTTGATTACACCTGATGTTAAGTGATGATAAGGCCAATGATGGATGCGCACTTCACCCAGGATCTTAACTAGTGTGGCATTGGCTATTTTATCTCTAGCTGCCAGAACACAACAATGCTGCACACATTGAGCGTTTCCAGAGCGTAAGTATGTGACATCTTGAATCGAAAATGTACGAGTATTATGAGGATAATTTGTCCATTTTATGGTAACATAAAATTACGCCATCGGGACGAGCGCTTTGGCACTCGGCCATCGAAGCCAAAGGTCCAGGGTTCAATTCCCAGGTCGGGCAAAGTGTGTTTCGGGATTTTTGCGATGCATATTTTGGGAAGCTCGATGGCGCAGTGGTTAACGCGCCCGGTCTGCGAGTGCTGAGGTTAGGCAACTTTCGCAAAGGCCGGTCATCGGATGGGTAACCAAAAATTTATCATCTCGAGCTCCTCCGTGCTTCGGAAGGCACGTAAAGCCGTTGGTCCCGGCTGCATTAGCAGTCGTTAACAACCACCAATCCGCACTGGGCCCGCGTGGTGGTTTATGGCCCGTTCTCTCTATCCATCCATAGGGAAGGCTCGTGCCCCAGCAGTGGGGACATAAAAATGAGCTGATGATGTTGATGATGATGATATTTTGGGGTTTGTGATCACCAACCCGCACTTGGCAAGCATGGTGATTAAGCCAATACCCATCAATTGTAGCGATAACTTGATTTCAATGATGGAGGCCTTTGCCCAGCAGTGGGACAGTTATGACTAATTACTTACTTTACTATCTATGTTCACATATTTATACTGGTGACTGTACTATCTTCACTGGTGCAGCTTAATCACAAGACATATAACAATTTCCATTTATCGCACCCCGGAGCGTGGTAGCAAAAAGTTTCCTAATAGTATTGCGGTCGTTCCCCTCAAAGTCGCCGTTATATTGGAATATCGACGGTGGAGAGGTAAAATGAATGTGCGACCTTTTGGAAATTACAAAGAAGAATATTTTAATGATTCCATATTAAAATATATTAGGAGTTCGATGATGAAACTGTTAGTATTCTTATGATTATAGTTATAATCGTACAATTTTACGCAAATTTTGTTGCGAACAAGTTATAATGTAAAAAAATTGTTGAAAAAATGGAGTTCGATGGCGCAATGTTTAACGCGCTCGGTCTGCAATTGCAAAGAACTAGCATTTTTTTTTTGAGAGAGTTTGCTGATTGCCTCAGACGGCATTTTCAGCTTCACCGGGCTTTTTTTTGGGGGCGGCGAGGAACGTAAAGGGTCCCTCAAGCCGTGTGAAACGAATCACCTTTGGAGGTTTTCTAGAGGGAACGGCATCGCGCACTAGTGCGCGTCCCCGTGCCCTACTAGATTCTCCGAAGGGTTCGGATCGGATCGGGGGGCGGAACCACCCGAGGGCGCCTCTAAAGGCTCGGACCTCGGCTCGGGTAGACCGGGCCGTGGAGGAGGAGAGAAGCGCCCAGGTACATGTCTGTACCTGGTATAGAGCGCGTGTGAACCGGTTCTTCGTACCCTTGTTCTACGAGTACGGTGTCTTGGACCTAAGCTAGTGTGCATGTTTAGTGTATTCTGTAAATGTGTAGTGACATTTAGAGGATCGTTGCGGGGAGAAAGAACTAGCAACTTTCGCAAAGGCCAGTCACCGGATGGGTTAGGAAGGCTTGACTTAAAGCCATTGGTCTCGGCTGCGCTAGCAGTCGTTAACAACCACCAATCGGCACTGGGCTTTGCAGGATTCGTGGCCACGATAGGATAGTTGGTAGTGCACCACGGAGTTCACGTTTAAATACCGCTCATGGATATTTTTTTAACAATTTTTTTTGAGTTTTTTTATTGTTTTGAGTGTATATGACGTATTTTGTAAATAACCGGCTCAATGGACAATGAACATATAAAAAATAGCTGATAATGTGCCTAAATAAAATAAAAAATATTACATGTAAATGAAACACTTTTCAGGAATTAATTCGCGGTTAATTAAACACATAACCCTGAAGTTTTAAAACCTTCACAGGGTTAAGGTTTTTAGGATTTTGAGATTGTAACAAAACACGGAATATCTATTCCAAGCTAATTCTTTGTTTATTTTTAAGGCTCACAATGTCAATGAAATTTTAGTGTCAATCGACAAATAACTATTTATTAGTCACTGAATGACAGCTTCTAAAATAAAGTGCCGTTTTTAAGAACTTAAAATTTAAGGACATATTTGGAACACAGTAAAAAGAAATGTATGTTAGCAAATTGTTTAATTTCTATTGTACTAAAAACACAGATAAATCAATGTTTTCCGGCGGACAGGACTGTCAGTAGCTTCCCACTTTTCTAAATAAACATTTTAGTGACAAAAGGTCAATAATGTTGACAGCTCACACAATATTATATTTTTTTATCTGCCGCTTCACTTGGCAACATTACTCATTTATTTACTACTTCGTTATTCGTTGAATCCTGATATTTCAGGCCATTTGGAATGCATAATATTTCCAATAATTATTTCCATTTACTTGTAGGAGTCATCGTTATGAAGCAAGAAATTTTGTAAACCTTAGAAGTTTTCTGATACGTGCAGTGGGCTTTAAACATTTTTTAGGAACTTTATTTTTACCCAGACAGGTTTGCTAGAAGGAAAATATTTTTGTAATAATTTGATAATTTTGAAAGGTAAGCTTACCTGTCCCTTTGTAATCTAGTTTCATTGTCTATTTTGTGTTTTTTATACAAAAAGTATTTTTTTTAATATTAACATTCAACCAGCTCACATTCTTAACGTACTTTCTAATAATATAATATAAATATATTATTATATGTATAATATATATTTTTATACATATAAATAAATAAATAAATAAATAAATAAAATAAAATAATTTATTTCGGACAGGGTCCATATAGTGTAAGTAACAATAATCTTATAAGCTATGTTAGTACAAAAAAATATTAAACGTAATTTTACTGTCTTTGGCGAGCTGGACGCGAGTCCAGTGCTGCATTATAGCACTGTCTACGTCCAGTCTCGCCGCGACAGTCTTCAGGAGGCTGTTGGTGCTGCCACGCACACGCCGCATCAGGGACGCAATGCGCTTTCTAATGATAGCGGAGAGGCTATCAACCTCTGCTGTAGCTAGCATTCCTGACGCGCTGCAGTGTCGCGGCAGCCCCATCAGCCCCCTGAACGCATTATGGTACTGGGTACGTAGGGCCCTGTACGCTCCTTGGGTGTAGTTTGTCCACAAGCTGAAAGTGTACAGGGTTTGGCAATATGCTTTGAAGAGTGCAATTTTTACACTCTTCGTGCAACGCGCAAACCTCCGGGAAAGCATGTTAGCCCTAACGCACAGCGCCCTACGTTCCCTTTCTAAGTCAAGGTCATCCTTTAATGACTCGGTGACCCAATGTCCCAGGTACTTAAAGCTCTGTACTTGTCTAAGAGGAGTGCCATTGAGCTTTACAGGAGGAACTTTATAGGTTTTACTCTTAGCTTTAAAAACCAGCAACTCACTTTTAGCGCAGTTGTACCTGAGACCGTGGGTCAGCGCATATCTCTCACAGATACCAAGTAGGCTGTTTAGCGCACTGACTGATGGGCACAGCAGTACCATATCGTCGGCGTAACTTATGTTGTTGACAAAGGTACCGTCGACAGAACAGCCAACTCCGGCACTGCTGAGCTCACCAATCAGCTTGTCGACATACAAACTGAAGAGCGTCGGTGAGCTACACCCCCCTTGTCTCACCCCGCTCTCCATCCTGTACATACTTGACAGCTCCCCAGACTACTTAACATAGTTTTCCTGGTGAGAGTACCAGTACTTCAAAATAGAGAGATATGCATCAGGCAGGTCAGTATCTTCCGCAAGCTTTTTCCAAAGGACCTCATATTGAACCAGGTCAAACGCTTTTGACAAGTCCAAAAACACGGCATATACCGGTGTATCCCTCGCAGTGTAATACTGGACAGTCTGCTTGAGGCACAATACCGCAGCTTTAGTGGAAAGACATATATTACATATTTAATATTATACGGGTTAGGACTTGTTATTCATCGAAGGTGGGAGCGCACTTTACCCGCAATCCTCAACTAGTGAGGCACTGGCTATCTTATCTTTAGCTGCCGGAACACATATTAGACATATTTAGATAAGATGACGGTAGCTAGCCAGGCGGAAAAACAAGCCCTACCACTTAGCCCTAACACTCTGGGTTTAAACTGGTGGTCTTAACCACTAGACCACAGAGGCGGTTATAAATATATAATATGATATAATATGATAAACGAACATAATTTCTTTATAGCGATGTTTTCCAAGAACTCTCTTAGTGTCAAATATTATTCCGCAAAATATTTACCGAGATTTCTTATAAATGGAACTCCACCTAATTATCTATTGTGGCCAGAAAGACAATTGAAAACTGTTATAGTCACACAATAGGCATTTTAATTTGAACATTAATAAACAAAAGAAAGCGTATCGAGGATAATGAAAGCGATAACAGAAAGTGAAGATTACTACTATTATTACTACCACCGCCATTAAAAATTAGTGTTACTAGAACAAGAAGGTTGGTCATGAAACGTAGCAGTATCGTGTATGGCGACTCACACACGATGACGGATGTCGTTGCGGCGTGCGTCATTACGACTTTTTTAGTGAATGAAGAACGGCAAGAATTTAGTAGGGAAGTGGAACACGCTCGCGTGATGCTATCCTCTCTTAAGAAACCTTCTAAGGGTGTTATGATCACACGGTAAAAACACTTTAAGTTTCTCGCTGCCTACTAAACGGTAACGCTAAAAAGGTAAAAACAATATCTTTCCATAAAAATAAACTATTTGTAAGGTATTGATGCAACATCACGTCGTCGTTCTGACGCAAAACAAGTCTCACTGGAGCAAGTTGCAACGGCAGCAGCTTTGTAACGTTCGCATTGACGCAGCTGCATCTCGCTCCGACATCCGTCATCGTGTGTAAACCGCCTAATGTGGACAGTAGGACGAAGTAACGGTGGTTCCTTACATTGTATGCCGAGCACGCACACTGAAAGTACGCATTGTCAGTGAGGACACGGCTTTCTAAGACAAATTGGGAGTTAATTAGGAAACATAAAAATACTATTATAATAGTATAATCCTGGCAATACAAAGAGACTAGTGTTGCTCGCATTCATGGTACCGTTCCCGTAGTTAAAGGACATATTTATTTAAAAAGTATAGTAATTAGCCCACTGTCCTGCTGCTGGGCGAAGGCCTACCTACATAATCGAAATCAAATCATCTTTAGTTCAAAGGGTAACCATATTTTATACATAGCTTTTCAATTAAAAATAGATGTCTTTGTTTTAATGAATAAATAAAATTAAAATAAAAATATCTCTATTTACCGACAAAAATATTTAAAAGAGTTAATACAAACTGCTAGAATAGGCGATAAGTCAGTCCGTGACCATGTCAAGTACAACTCGATAAAGTCAACGTCAAATATTTTTTATTCAAATAAACTTTGGAAAAGTACTTTTGAATCGTTCAAACATCTTTTACCCACTACCCATTCAGGACGTCTATTTTTAACAGTGGAGAAGAATGTCAAAAAATGTCAAACACTTTAAAAGGTGGGCCTAATGCCTTGAATACCAATATAAAAAACTTTGATTAAAATGGAACAAAAAAGTGAAATAATTTTTAAAAAATGCAACATTTTATACTCGCCATTATTGTCTGTTTTAAAATAACCCTGGCTTTTAATGCTGGATTTAGAACAATTACAAGGGCTATACGAAGACGTAACGTGGAAATGCTACGGACACACGTGCAAGATTATCATGCTCGAAAAAGAGCGTTCCCTTTGTTTCCCTTCTGCGCGATAATCTTTTTATGTCATTTCTTTTTGTTTTGTCTGTCTTTCCACACCGCAGGTAAGTTGGCTGAAAGATATCAGTTCACATTCGTATACGCATTATGTAACGTGTGTTTCGAACTGTGTTCTCTAAGCACAAGAATTAATATTGTTTTTTCTGTTATCGTGCTGCTGGGTTTAGAACAATTATTAGGGCATAACAAGCCCTACTAAGTATCGTAACGTGAAGATGCAACGGATACGCGTGCAAACTTATCATTCTCAAAGAAGAGCGTACCCTGTTATACTTGAGCGCGATAATTGCGTTTCAGCCTCCCCTGCCTCTGTTGATCCAGCGTGGCTCGACAAAGGAGTGAGTTATGTTCTCATGTGTGGTTGTTACAGCTTTGTTATTTGCTTTAAGTTCTGTACCTCTTAATAACGGGACGCAAAACTTTCAAAGTACAAACGCCTGCACATGATACTATTATACAAAACTGTCAAAGGAGGTGACTAATAGTCCATACATCTTTGGCCATGTTTTACCTTGAGGTACCTACATAGATACCAAAATGTAGAGAAAAATTCGAGGATTCCGAGAAACGTATCATTTTGCTTTTATATCTAAATATGACCGAGAGCACGGCACAGGGATCTGTGTTTGGGCCTTTGAACTTCGTATCTTACGTGAACGAAATGCGTCATTGCATAAACCACTCTTCTTGTTTCCAATTCGCAGATGACACATATAGCACGCGATCAGCTTCAGGCAGACTTCAACGCTCTCGAGAAATGGTGCTATGACGCTGGTTTGGTTTTGAATTCCTCCAAGACCAAACTACTCGTAATAAAATCTCCGTACATTAAGACCACAGAATTTGAAGCGTTGTGGCCCATGACCATAGTTGCCTTCACTCTACTAAGAGTGACTCTTGTGGGTGTCTCTGTATAGATATTGTGATACCCAGATATACCTCGGATTGCAAATAGATAGCAATCTTAATTGGCGTAATCACATTTAATATGTTTGTAACAAACTAAGACAATTCTTAGCCAACATGATAATATTTAAAAAAAAGAATTCCTTTCAAAGTTAAATTAATGTTGTACAACTCCCTAGCCGAATCATACATACCGTATGGTTTATGTAGTACCTGTAACGCGTACTTGAATAAAATATATAATCTTTAGGTACAAATTTTAAAGCACATTATACCGATGTTGGTCTTTTCAAACATTGCAAAATCTTACCTGTTAAAACCAAGTTTAAGTATATTGTTTCTTAAAACTCATTTTTTTTTAAATGATTTAAAAAAGAAATAAGTCATCCCGTGTGCACGCGCGCGGTAGCTAAGAACCGGCTTCAAACGTGTCATGCGAATAATGTGTAAGTACGGCGAAAGAACTGCCGCTTACCTTGTACCACGATTGATAAACAAGCTGCCGCATGTGGTACTTTGTCAAATTTCAATATTAAAAATTAACTTAAGGGGGTGCAGCGCGGACGCAAAACTGCGAGTTTCAAGTTTCTTTATGATAGCGAGCGAGCGGCGCGTGGCAGTGCTGTAACAACGGCGCACGACTACGAATACGCACGCACACTAATATCACAATAAATAGTACATAGTAGGCTGGTAATTTAATTAGAGCAATGTTTACTTTCATAAAATCATAGGCGTTTGGGTAAAAAATATTAAAAGTCTTAATATTTTCATATTCATATTTTTCAATTGAAAAATAAGACAACAGTGGCCTGCGGAATATGAATACAAACATTTTGATGTCGGATCATTGTTTTATTTGTGCTATATTTACAAAGTTTCTGAAGAAATAAGTTTTTAGATATCATTACTTTTACGTACATATTGTTTATGCAGTTTCTGGGTATTTGTTTCAAATTCCAAGACAACCATGGCCTTGTGAAAGGATCAAGCTAACCAACACTAGTCCTTTTAATGTATATGACCTATAATTCAGCACCTAGAAACAGTGACTTAAAAACATGTAAATTTTCAAAATTCCGCGCGGCACCCCCTTAAGGCCTGCTTTCTTGGTAACTTAAAAAATAGTTCGTAAGTAGATGTTGATACCCTATTTCCTTTAATAGTAACTTTAAATTATATAAGTCTTTAGTTAAAAGTATTGTGAATGTAGTCGCATTATGACAAACTTTAGTGGTTGTTTTATTATGGTAATGAATAAAATAAAAAAATATATCCAACGTACAAAATTTACCTGAAATATATTGTACTACGTACGTACGTACTATGTAACATTTAAAACTTTATGTTTTTAATTTGCTTTATTTAACTCTTAGTGTTACCACTTACCTCAGCAGCGATGTACGCCGGTATCACCGAGAGCAGCAGCCTCTCCTGCGCTTCCCTCTCGCACTCCAATTTCACGCGCTGCTCCAGACAAGTCCGGGTGCCAGCGAAGGTGTTCCTGTGAGCCCTCTCTGTGAGGGCTCGGTAGTACACGCCGATGCCAGTGGCGGAGAGGAGGAGAGCCAGCTCGCAGACGAGCTGCAATAGGAAGAATAAGGTCATTATCATCTCCAGCTCTTTTGCTGGCAACGAGCCTTCCCTATGGATGGATAGGGAGAACGGGCCATATAGACTACCGCGCGGGCCCAGTGCGGATTGGTGGTTGTTAACGACTGCTAATGCAGCTGGTGCCAACGACTTTACGTGCCTTCTGAAACACGGAGGAGCTCAACTTATAAATTTTTGGTCACCATCCGATGACGGACCTTTGCAAAAGTTGCTTAACCTCAGCAATTGCAGGTCGACATATATATGACATATACATTACTATAACATTTCAGCCTTAAAAAAAGCTTAGAAACACAATACGTAATTTAGGAAAGTTTAAATTCAACGTTAAAGTAAGGACAAACAAATGAACAACAAAAGCTGTCGTCGATTGCGAAAGGTCTTAAGTTCGATTAGTGCGATTTTCATCATTTTCAACTACGTAAAATTACCAACATTCCCGCCTGTACCTCCATTTGTTGGCATGACGTTATTACCGACACAGTTAGACCATAAATTGATCGCTTACGGCCGTTCGTCACGAAACTGTAGTAGGGGATGGTGCGAACACAACGAAGCGCGTAACAAACTACTAGACTTCTTGGCGGGAAAGTGAAGAGTCACGTCTGCGGTTTTGTTTTATTTTCTAAAATTTGTGATAAGTGGAATATTAATGTGAAATAATGGTGGATTATTAACCGTTAAGTGTTCGTGAGTGTGCATGAGTGTTGGCAAATGAAACAAAACAGTGCAACGTCACTTTTCAAATTCTCTCAAGAAGTCCGCCCAAGAACTTAGTAAAGCCCCACATCTTTACTGAGACACTCGAGGAGTTGGGGAGGTTATATCATTTTTCACTTCTCATTTCATCATCATCATACAGGAAAGAAATATTGTTTATATATGTATTACTTGTAAAAAAAATTACTTTGACTATGTCTAAATGTGCTAATCGCACGAAGCCATCAACTAAAGGGGAAAAAAAACTACTGGGTGCCTAGTGCGAGTCATATTCGTCATTCGATCGAACACGTTAATGAAAACGAGAGAGTCCACTTACCCAAGTTTTCAAAATATAAATTTTTTTAGTTAGGAGTTGTGGGAAAAGTTTGGAGAGGCCTTTGCCCAGGAGTGAGACAGTTCTAGCTGATATAATAATGATAATTTATAGTTTGCGCGGCAAACGACGGAATCATTGATCTTTTCAAAAATTCAATTCAAAATTCAAAATCATTTATTCAGTTTAGGCTACAAGTAGCTCTTGTGAATGTCACTATGCCATCGGTTCGTAAGTCTACTCTGGGCGGGAGACCTTGTACTGAGAAGAATCGGCAAGAAACTGTCAAAAATATTGGAAAATGCCCTATCATAGCAGGACACTTTCCATTACAAATAAACACAAAAAATATAGAAGACAAACACAACATATAAATAAAAAAAAAAAATAATATAAGTTATCAAATTTATATCAGATAAAAGTATCAATTTCCACAATGTCATACAGTACCAAAGACCACTACCACATGAGTATATTTACTCTGTGCCACTACAGTACCTACTCTCGTAAAAGTCAAAAATTGTTTAAGAAAAACAAAGTCAAACTATAGTGATGTTATGATGTTAAGTGGAAATGGAGTCCAAACGCGAGACAACTGGTGCAACGTGAAAACAACGCAGCATAAGTCACCTTCACCCTGCCGGCCAACAAAATGCCTCTCCACGCTTCGTTTGAAGCACCCTAAGTCATAGGAAGGAGGTACTAATACTAATACGAATAGTCTACCGTTTGCTGGTAGACTATTCTATCTTTTGGAGGTGCGACCTTTGTCGCACAAATTTGCAGGCGCTTATGTTACAATTCAATTTCAATTTGATGACTCGTTTTCTTTAAAACGAGTCATCAAATTGATTTTTTTTTTAAAAGATTTATCCCATTTATCATTACCTACTTACCTATTACTTAGTAAATAATTAATATAAAAGCAAACCGATCTCAGTAAAACATATTTTAATGAGAATTTTTCGGGAGCCATTATGTTAATTGTAACGTCTATGAATAACAAAATAGCCATTTATGAGGTTCCATTTCTCTGAAGCCTCTTTTATACTTAAAACGAAATTGTTATTTACCATTCCTTCGCCTTACGTTTTATTTTTATTTGAAGAGACACGTTGCTGTATATTAAGTCTCGTTGCGAAAAAAGTCTTATAAACTTTCTACTATTTACATATTTTTTCATCTTTAAATCACGAGTGAATAGGTTCCTTCAGGCAGCATGTTACATCGTGGCTACATCATCACTTACCATCAGGTGAGATAGTAGTCAAATGGAAGCGTTTTATAATTATTTAAAAAAAAACAATTAAATCGTATAAAAGTTACTAAAATCAAGTTGCTATTTCCACAAAAGTAGTAAGACTTTTCAAGTACCTACCAATATGTGCAAAATTTAATTTTAAGACTGAAGCAATAAAAAAGTTACTTTTCCAAAAACAATTCAGTTAGGAAGTATTGTCTTCAGTATTAAACTTAGTGTTACTCTCTACTACTACTATTCTCACTTCAGCGATGATATTATGTAGATTATGTAGATCGGACCAAGGTTTTAACGACTAAAGTCACGATAAGCCAGTTGTCGTCGTGAAATGGTACTCGTTAAGAACCCACCATCCTACACCAGACCAGAGTGGTGAGGTATGGCTCGATCTCCCCGTGTGCTAGATCATGAAGGAAAACCTTGTAAGCTGATAAGTACGATTTATGACCTCAGGGGTAACTTGAAATGTTATCTTAATATTTTTGTCTTAAAACCTTAAAACTTAGTTCATAAGAAAATATCAAAGCTTTTCTTATAAAGACCAATCGATCCCGTTTTTATAGTTTGGTCGGGCTCGATCAAGTTTACAGGATTCTATAACAAAAGTTCACGACAGAAATGCTCATAAAATATTCCAATAAGTTAACAAAGACGAAATGGCTACAACTTTTGCCGTTGTCCCTGCGGACAGCTTACATGATTGCAGTGAATGTGATTTACCGTCGGAGTTGTGAATAGAAAATAATTTACGAAGAATTCCTTTCAGTGTGCCCTTCGTACCACGCACCAATCCGGAACAAGTTTCATTATCGCATCGTCACGAAAAACAGACGACAAACGAAACATATGAAACGCATTGAAAACTTCGTTTGTCATTTATTTCGAACGATGAAAAAAAAAGTTATTCTCAAAAGCTCTCGTAAGTAAGATACACGTCATGTTCAAGGGTTTATGTCAAGGGGTTAATACACAAAATAAAAACACAATAAACACAATCTTCTATGTATATAAAATTCTCGTGTCACAAGTTAGTTGCCATACTCCTCCGAAACGGCTCGATCGATTTTTATGAAACTTTATATGTATATTCGGTAGGTGGGACCATCAGTTGTAATCTATTTTTCATACCCCTAAGTGATAAGGGTGGTCCACCCCAAACATTTCTTTTTACAATTTAATTTTCCAATACAAAATGTTTCACGATTTGTTTATTTTGTTTTCATAGAAACTGTCAAAGTGGTACAAAGTCCGCCGGGTGGGTTCTAACGACTACCACGACTTTCGACAACATCGTGCCGTCTGAAGCGAGGAGTCTCCAGATATTTTTTTTTGGTTACTCATTCCGTACCCGGTAAAAGTTTTAACTTGCTAGATTCACATCTAACAATCCATTCATCCAAACGCGCAAACCGCTATCGTGCTACTCTTAAAAAACTCATCATCTTACGATACCATCTTCATTAATTTTGCTGTAAGACAAAAACTTTAACTATAGTATCCAAACGTTCAACACCACCCAGCTTAAGCGCAGGCAGAGCTTGCGAGAGCAGCATTTGTAACATAAGCGCCTGTAAATTTGAAGAGGCAACGTTTTACAATTGGAGAGCGTTGCTATCTCCGCGTGACAGGCGCTCTCTTCACTGAAATTACTCGCTTTTACGGCTCGCTGCATGAATGTGACAACTTACAAGTATAATAATAAAAGTAAATGATATTGCTATGTTTTATATGGAATATTTAACTGGGTGATATCAAAGTTTCATTGGGTACCTTACATACGTGGTGTTTTATGGTAGGTAGGTACAACTGCACACTTATAAATAGTTGGGTAGTTTCATTTTATATAAGTTTTTGTAAGATATAAATATTAGCAATGTTATTGCAAATAATTATACAGAAAAAGTGCTGAATTTTCGTTTCGACTGCACCGATTACGGTGATAATCATCCGAGTTAGAAAAGCAAATTAAAAAAAATCCGGTCTAACACGATCGCCTGAAACAGGCGCAACAAGCGGCGTTAAAGGTCATTTTCGACCGTGGTCGAAGCGCACGATTATATCAGCTCGTTTTGAAAGGGGTAGTATGTAGTATGAAAGTTTGAGAAGAATAATAGAGAGAATTACAAGAAAGAGAAATAGCATTAAATTAACTCCCATTATGTTAGTGGAGGAATAAAAAAAATACGTATATTAATTTGCGTAAACTTTAGAAAACAATATCCCTAATCTGGCAAACTTTGTCACCAATTGTGTATGTACCACGCTATTTATATGCACATCCTAATCATCCCGAGAGCTGTAAGACCGTCGAACAACGTTCAAACACGTTTTACTATTTTAACGAGATCATTTAAATTATAACAAACACCCAACTCTTGGTAGATGGCTTAACTCCAAGGCTTTTATCATTAAGCTTGCTGGCCCTTGGGCCATTGTAAACTGGTGTTGTTTGTTGCGTTCATCTAACAAGGAGAATTTGGCGTTCTCTCCCGTTTGATAGTTGTGCCTCGCTTTTATTTGTAAGCCAACATTATCTTATATTTGAATAGAAGCGATCGTCATTTGCTTTGAGAGCTTATTATGTATTGTTGGTAGTAATAGCTGGGTTAAGCTTTGTCGTTTTGACGGGTTCAATGGAGTCGGTGAAAGAGATTCCGAGAGAGATGTCCCATGTACGGTTTTATCAGGTGGCGTGGTGGCCGAGTGTGAAAGCGATTAATATCCGGAAGTTCTAGGTTCAATAATCAGGTCAGGCAAAGTATATTTCAGATTAGTCGATATAAATTAGGTATCTTTTTCGATGATAGATTGACTTGAAAGGGTCCCAGATGCTCGGTTTTGTCTCCAGATCTACCAAGGATTTCAAAAATCCGAAAACATTCTCATAGCTTTATTGTACCTTGGTTAGAGCTGTTCTGGAATACAACTCCGTTATCTGGTCATCTTATTATGTTCATACTAAGCGCATAGAAAGGGTTAAAAAAAGTGCTTAAATCAGTTAAGCTTCACATGGATTGAATCATAAAATAAAAATTAGATAATCTGGAAAACAGACGCAATTACACTGCGTTTTCGTGCTTACACAAAATTGTCCACTCCCATAAAGATTCTTTTAATTTACAGGCTCTTTTAAATTTTAAAACGAAATTTCGGTCCCGCGATAACGATCCGCACACTTTTGTACTTCAAGTCTGCAAAAACAACACATCCTACTTTAATCCTATAGTGCGCATCCCGCCTATGTGACCTCAGTAATTAAGATATATTTCATCTGTCTTGCAGGATTCCTTAAAAGTGTCCTTAAAACCTTCCTCTGCAACTTAGTTTTTATATAATAAACTTAATTTGTTTGTTTGTTTAAATTATAACTTAAAGCACATGTTTATAGTCTAGAACATCACATTATTGGATTGTAGTTTAGCAAAATACTTTATATATTAATACGTGCCCTATTTATGTTATAGCTATAAGTAATCTGTGTTGTGTACCATGCATAAATAAATAAATAAATTTGGCAAGCGTAGTGTTTAAGTAAGCCGCAGGCCGCGCTGGCGCGACGCGTCTTGCGTCTGCGATGAGCGGGAAACATAATAATACGAGACGAACGGAAGGCTCCACTCTTAAAGCGGCCTTACTCACCCCAGCCATTTGCGTCTTGCGATGCAGTGAGCGTATCTATAGTTCATTGCGTTCTTTCTACCGTTCACTATGTCTGATGCCGTAGTATAACGCGCAATGAACTAGAAATCCCCTCGCCGCGTCGAAACGCGCTCGTGCCCGTGGCTGAGGCCTCTGCACTTGCATAACTTCCTTACCTGTTGGTAGAAAAGGCTTTCCTCCACCTCAGACCTGAGTCCCAAGGCCAGGCCCAGGTATGCCAGCGTCAGGATCACCGACATGCCCAAGGATATCGCGCGTGCGACCGGCATCATAGTGTGCACCATCTGTAAAAGGGAATTGGTCATCAATATATTGTGATTGGTACAATTGCGATCTATCAAATACTATCCCTATTTGTCCATCCATATTAAAAATATATTCTTATTAATAATTTAAGGAGCTCGATGGCGCAGTGGTTAAAGCGCGGGTCTCTATCGGATCGCCTAATTTTTGTACGCCTAATTTGCAATGGCACCCAAACGAAAAGCCTAAAATTTTTTCGCCTAATTTCACTCTTCAGAATCGTGTTTGCCCTAACTTCACTTCGCCTAACTTTTTATCGCCACATTGTCATTTACCAAATGCGTCATTTGGCAGAACAATTCGTAATTCCTAAAGTTTACAATTCCTAAATATTAATTCGCACAAAATTAAAAATAAAACATGCAACATGCATGCAGACATGCAGCATAACGTGCAGCATGCATGCAGATATGCAGCATGCGTGCAGGCATGCAGCATGCGTGCAGGCATGCAGCATGCGTGCAGGCATGCAGCATGTAAGCGTGCAAGCAGGCATGCATCATGCAAGCAGGCATGCAGCATGCAAGCAGGCATGCAGCATGCATGCAGGCATGCAGCATGCATAGTTTCCGTCACGGCTTCGGCGCTGCGGGGCTCCGGCGGTCCCACGCGAGCTTTTCGTCGCAGATGGTTTTCGCTCACCACCGAGGCTTCGGCTTGCTGGCCGGCTTCGCCGGCCAGCCTCAGCCCCGGCGGCGAGCTCAACCCACCTGCTCCTTAGCTCACGGGCCGCCTCGCCCCTCCGCGCCTACGCGCTTTTATATTGCACTCTAGCGTAGGGCAGACAAGACTACGTGGAGTCGGGTTTGTAGCGATTCGCTTCTGTCAATTTATTTTCTCAATAAAATTCTATGCTTTTATTCCAATACATTATTGGCACATTTCATTTTAGATATGCTAAAATTAGAGCTTTTATAAATTTTGCGAAATAATCGTTATGCCAAAATAAAGTTATGCCAATATAAAGTTATGCCAATATAGTTTAGGCTATTTTACATTAGACATTCTAAAATAAGGCCTTTCAATTCTTAGGCCAAACTATAATGGTGGCAAAACAATTTTTAGGCGAAACAATAATTGTACGTTTTAAGTTTAGGCCAAAACGGTTTGGCCAAACCATATTAGGACAAACAATTTTAAGCGAACCGAAGGGCACCCTAAAGCGCCCGGTCTGCGAGTGCTGAGGTTAAGCAACTTTCGCTAAGGCCGGTCATCGGATGAGTGACCAAAAATTTATCATGATAAATTCCCGTAAAAATCCCCCGTGCTTCGGAAGCCGTTGGTCCCGGCTACATTAGCAGTCGTTAACAACCACCAATCCGCACTGGGCCAGCGTGGCGGTTTATGGCCCATTCTCTCTATCCATCCCCAGCAGTGGGGACATAAAATGAGCTGATAATGATGATGATAATTAAAAATAGTGGAAGTAGTAATTGTTTATTATTTGGCATTAGTAAATAGTCTATATCAGTCTCACTATTGGGGAAACATATCCATTATTGTAACCAAGTAATCGCTTCTAGATGAGGAGGTATTGGCTTAATCACCGCGCTTAACAAACGCGAGTTGTTAGCCAAACCTCAGTTGTACATCGAAAAATCCAAAAAACAATTTTCCGGACCTAGCTATTGATCACAGGATTTCGGGTATAGAGGGCCAGCGCTTTGCGTATCGGCTACCCAGACAGTATGTTGTTTTCTACACATATTGAACATCTCCGTTAAAAAATTGGTAACACTACAGATGCTAGAAAATACGGTATTCTACGAATTCTACCGACTATATCGTGACTGTCCATACGTATGTTCGTACCCGTACCGTACGAATTTGCAAAATAAGTGTGTTTCTTAATTGGTAGGGTGCCTGACCTGGATTGCCAGAAGGAATGAAGAATACCGATCGTATAATTTATATTAACATTATCTATATATTAATACGTGAAGCAAAAACTTTGTACCCCTTTTTACGAAAATTGCGCGAACGGATGAGTATGAAATTTTGCACACTTATAGTTTATATAGAGAAGGATTGCAGAATGTTAATCTTTTTTTTAAATTATGCACAAAAAATACATTAAATCAATAAAACAAACATTACACATACTACCATGTATTTGACACACATGCAAAAATTTCAAAAATGGAAGAGGAGCGGCCGATATCTGTCAATGCCAATCCAAAATCACATTCTATCTTTTTAAATTTTTCATTGCTTTGGATACAATCCGTGCAGCCTTAATAAAATTACGGTCTAATTTCGACCACTGGGCGACCACTAGTTCTAAGAAAAAGGTCGGAATAGAATTGTTTATTTATCAGTGTCTCCGTCTGTCAGGCCTTCAACAAGATGGACTGACGATGTGGTGAAGGTTGCGCGTAGTCGCTGTAAGCGAGCAGCACAAAACCGGTCGTTGTGGAGATCTTCGGGGAAGGCCTTTGCCCAGCAGTTGACGACTTATGGCTGAGATGGTGATGATGTCGTAGTAGGTTTCTTTTTAAAATATAATTTTCTAACTAGACATGTATAGTAACACCACCCCTCTGGTTAGATGTAAAACGGGCTGACGAGAAAGAAATTGCAATAAGCATCGCACCGCACACTCGTTAATATGAGCGATAAAATCTGTCGCTGCAAAATAGTGGTGTCTTTATTGCTATAATAAATAAAGGCTATATTGATATAAAAGTGCAAAATGTGCTGATAGTATGTTCAGTCATAAGTAACTTTCAATCCAGTACCATTTTTAGCAATAAATGTGGCGCAAATTATGTTGGATACAATTTATTTAAAAAAGTTTTTAAATTACAAAAACACAAATATTGAAAAAATTTTCACAAGCAGGATTTGAACCTGCACCCTTCTGACATACCGGGTCAGGTGCTCTTCATAAATTATTAAATAAATATCTATATTTAAAGTACTGAAATCAATATAGTTGCCGATTTTTTTTTTAAACTAGTTACTTTCAGGATACGTGTGTTTTTCATGTTATAATTTACATTAATGTTGTTATTCTATATTGAAAATACATATGTATCTATAGATGAAGTTGCAAATACATTGGTACTGAATTCATAAATCAATATCGGTAATATTGGACTTTTAAAAACAAAGCTTAACAAGAGCTCATGGCAAATTGGATTCGACGCGTTTTTTTTCTCATTCCCGATTGCATGGCGCAATCATTGCGACCTTTCGAATGTCCGAGTACCTATAACATTCGATTTATGAAACAAGCCAACTCGTAAATCGATTTAGCGTTGTAGGAGATGGGTTTTGAAAATGTAATAAAATTTATTACTAGTATTCATTTGTTTTCTATAATTTCTCTACTGTTATAAAATTGCATTCATCAAATCGTATCGTAATTAAATGAAAATGAAATTATACATTATTGTACACCATACAAAAAGACATAAAGAGGACAATACAAGATGTAGTACAAATGGCGGCCTTATCGCCAAAAAGCAATTTCTTCCAATGTGTTGAACTGAATATTTTTAATGAAACATTTATAAAGTGAAAAGAGAAGAAATGGTTATGGGGATTGTAAAAATGAAAGCCATCAAGCCTACTTAAATTACAATTACTAGCTTTTCCTGCTGCGTGGGGCCACAGAAGAGAGATTATAGAGGACGGTGGCGCAATGGCTTACGCGTTCGTGTCGAAGTATTCCAAGTTAAGCTATTTTGCCAATCTTTTTTTCCGGGTCCGACGGGACGCTCCCAATTATAATATCTCGAGCTTCTTAGTGCATCGCGGAAGGCACGTTAAGCCGTTGTTTCAGGTTGGTCACGTAAGACGCAGTCGCTTAAACTCCCGTGTTTAGTGGTATAAACCATATCAAATCATTTATTCCCCGTGTGGTGCCGGGGGTAAAGAATTGCACCACCCCATCTCTTCCCGTGGGTGTCGTAGAAGGCGACTATGGGACCATTCCAGAGGATGGGTAGCAGCGTCTCTCTGTGATTATTCTCACCTTACTGCGATTGCCAACCCGCCTGCCAAGCGTGGCGATTATGGCAAATTCCCCTTAAAATTATTTATCCTTGAGGGAGGCCTTTGTCCAGCAGTGGACGTCTTTTTGGCTGAGATGATGATGATGACGATGAAATCATTTATTTGCGTGTTACATGTTTCAGTACATATAAATAGAGATACAGACACAATAAATTTCGATTATTTTTATTGGAGTATAATTTAAACTTGAGCTGTTTGAGAGCCATACTAATCTCGTACAGGCTGATGTCCGGGATGTCTTCGGTATAGTGTCGGGTTAACTTAGCTCTAGGGTCTTTAGCTAAGCTTTGTACAGGTGGCCGTGTGGATGTGTAAAGCTGTCCATAGAACTTCTCGACCTCTCCCATAACATTGGACCTGGTCGTGACAGTTCTGCCGTCATCGGTTTTCAGCGTCGTCATTTGGCACTGCCCAATACCCAGATCTCTTGCGAACACTTTTGAGCCTTTGTTCCGCTCAATGGCCTCTTTAATACGGTCAGTATTAAATCGGCGCGTGTCGCGAGTCATAGACTTCGAGATCTGCCTATTTAGCCGCCGAAACTGAGACGCATCACCTGAGGAAAGCAGAACCATTGCGCGCCGCTCTTCCATTAGTTTTTGGGTATGGTCTGAGAACTTTTTGGTTCCTTTTGCACGGTGGGTTTTAAAAAACTTGGACCCAACCGTTTGGACAGTTTCCACGAACCTGTTGCTGTATTCGTCCACATTTTCGCAATCATTTAGGCACTCGAAGCGATTCTGCAATTCGAGCTGAAAGCTTTCGGGGTTTTGGATTTGGATGGGTGCAGGACGGAGCGTAGACCTTATTAATCGACGTCTTTTCAGCTTAACGTTGATATTCAATGTGCCTCTTACCAACCGGTGATCGCTGCCAGTTTTAAACGCATTGATCACAGTGACATCATTGAATATTTGCTTCCTCGTCGACATAATAAAGTCAATCTCGTTTTTTGTTGCACCATCGGGACTCATCCAGGTCCACTTGCGGTGTTCAGCCTTCCTGAAAAAGGAATTCATCATAAAGCTCTCAAACAGCTCAAGAACGGCAGGGCACCAGGTGCTGACGGAATTACGGTCGAGCTTCTGAAAGCAGGCGGAAGACCGGTACTCGTAGCTCTTCAGAAGCTATTTAATTCCGTCGTACTAGGAGGCAGAACGCCAGAAACGTGGCACGAAGGTATGGTGGTATTGTTCTTCAAAAAGGGCGACAAAACCCTGCTGAAGAACTACAGGCCCATCTCACTTCTAAGCCACGTCTACAAGCTGTTTTCGAGAGTCATAACGAATCGTCTCGCACGCAGGTTTGATGACTTCCAGCCTATCGAACAAGCCGGTTTCCGAAAAGGCTTCAGCACCATAGACCACATACATACGCTGCGGCAGGTTATACAGAAGACCGAAGAGTATAACCAGCCTCTTTGCTTAGCGTTTGTGGACTATGAAAAAGCCTTCGATTCGATTGAAACATGGGCCGTGCTACAGTCTCTCCAGCGGTGCCAAATTGACTACCGGTACATCGAAGTGTTGAAGTGTTTGTATGAAAACGCCACAATGTCAGTCCGTCTTCAGGACCAGAGCTCGAAACCTATTCAGTTGCAGCGAGGAGTGAGACAGGGAGATGTGATATCTCCGAAACTGTTCACTGCTGCAGTGGAAGATGCTTTCAAGCTTCTGGACTGGAAAGGACTCGGCATCAACGTCAACGGCGTATACATCACTCACTTTCGATTTGCTGACGATATAGTGGTCATGGCTGAGACCCTGGAAGACCTCGGCACAATGCTCGGTGACCTCAACAGAGTCTCTCAACAAGTGGGTCTAAAAATGAACATGGAGAAGACGAAAGTTATGTCAAACTCACGTGTCGTACCCACTCCTCTGAAGGTTGGGGACTCTGCCCTTGAAGTTGTAGACGATTATGTTTACCTGGGACAAACGGTCCAGCTAGGTAGGTCCAACTTCAGTAAAGAGGTCAATCGTCGAATCCAATTAGGCTGGGCAGCGTTCGGTAAGCTACGAAATATCTTTTCGTCCGATATACCGCAGTGTCTCAAGACGAAAGTCTTTGACCAGTGTGTGTTGCCAGTGATGACATACGGGACTGAGACGTGGTCGCTCACTATGGGCCTTATCAGAAGGCTCAAGGTCACTCAAAGAGCAATGGAGAGGGCTATGCTCGGGGTTTCTCTGCGAGATCGAATCAGAAATGAGGAGATCCGCAGAAGAACAAAGGTAACCGACATAGCCCGAAGAATTGCTAAGCTCAAGTGGCAGTGGGCAGGGCACATTGCTCGCAGGACTGATGGCCGCTGGGGCGGAGCAGTCCTCGAGTGGCGACCGCGTACCGGAAAGCGCAGTGTGGGCAGGCCTCCAACAAGGTGGACCGACGATCTGGTGAAGGTCGCGGGAAGCCGCTGGATGCGAGCAGCACAAAACCGGTCGTTGTGGAGATCCTTGGGGGAGGCCTTTGTCCAGCAGTGGACGTCTTTTGGCTGAGATGATGATGATGATGATGATAATTTAAACGCTCACCAGAAATATTTTTTAGACCCTAAGCCTAAGTACCAAATAAATTAAATGACTGTACAAATATTATTTTTGCTTTCCAAAATGGATAAATGCTCACAAAATTTTTACACTATTATTCAAATGATTGAGGATGCTAGCTGCCTACTCCTGTAGGTCACGTAAAAGGTTAGAAATTTAAGACAATCGCGAAGCGCAGTGTAGCGATTGTCTTGAATTTCGAGGTTATTTTTATTATTAGACAACAGAAAGCAAAAATTACCAAATTGAAACTCGAGGCATAAAATATTGGTGTTATCTATTCGGTGATAAAATAATATATTTGGTCTGAAATGCAATTAAAAGGTATCCTTTTTATAATATTTTAGGAAACACAATTTGGTGAGCATTTATCCGTTTTGGTGAGCATTTCGAATTTTATTGGTAGTACAATTGATACATTTTTGGTAGGCGTTTAAACACAAGCCTTTTTATTGTATCACAATGTTTTTGCCTATTATCAATGGAAAGTTGGCTTATAACTTTTCAGTTTTTAATAAAGCTATTCAAGATTTACCTGAACTAAAGTGCCGAAAACCTCCCCCCAGCTATGATGAGCGTGACTCCGCATAATTAGACCTAATTAGCATAACTCGGCCTGGCTTAATAAAACAGAAAGGTGTTGCCCGAACTCCCCCCGTTTTAATTAAACTGTAAGTAAGGAAATCCTTTTTTTTCTTTTTTTTTTGCTTTCAAAGCGGTTTCATTTGAAAGTCTACAAGAAAGATTTGGTAGATGACTCGATTAAAGTTTGCCAATCGTTTTGTTTGGAAATTTGTTTTTTTAAGTTGTAAGGTCGTTGATGCGACAGTGAATGACGATGATTAGGTATTGCTGAACAACATTTTGTAATGCTCTGGATGGCTAATATTTTTTATATCGTGCGCATGTTTATCCGTCATTGCTTGGACGATAATTGTAAACGGCAAAACAAATCCATAAAATACTTATTGATAATAAAGAACTAAAGGTAAAGACAAAAAAAATTGTAAAAAAATATAGAGATTTAATGTTTTGTTAGGGTGTGTGGAAGATTTTAATAGAAACTATTTTTCAAAACTTATTTTATTAAATCTATTTAATCATAGGTAAGTACACTAAAGCATGGACAATTTTAGTAAAAAATTTGCAATAGTAGCAGCAAACAAACATAATTTTTTCGATGTTTTGAACATTTTACATTAACACAAATGTTGAAAAAATTTCCACGAGCAGGATTTGAACCCGCTTTCAAAGTAAAAAGTGTTGAATAATTTCAACCGGCTGGTTAGAACCATGATAGCTCAATTGGAAGAGCACCTGACCCGGAATGTCAGAAGGGTGCGGGTTCAAATCCTGCTCGTGGAAATTTTTTCAACATTTGTGTTTTTGTAATTTGTTCGCAACGGGATTTACGTTAAAAATTATTTGAACATTTTACATTATTCATAACTCATACCAAAATTAACCGCTTGACTATTAATTCAAAAAATGTACTAAAAGGAACACATAACTACGACACTACCAAAAAAACAAATACGTTCTGTTATAGCATTAAATACTTTAGAAGTACCACTAAAAGACACTTTATTTCCCGTGCAGTTTATCCCCAACATGTCGTTATAAACCTGTTATTAAAAGATGGAAACACATGTGACGCAGGCCTGAAAGCATTGCCACATCAACGCGAAATGGGTATAAGAGTTTATCAGACAGAGAGCGGTCACGCGTTCAACGCGGTGTGCCTCCTGTGTGAATATATCTATGTAACATAATACAACACAAAGAACGCAAAACTGACCTCTTCAACGCTTGACGGCGTGAACGCTTTCTGTCTGAGAAAAAATTTACAGCTAATTTTAATAAGTATAAACAGTAAAAGAAAAGATAAGAAATAAGGTCCGATTGGTCACAATAAAACAGATTAGAAATAAGGTCCAATTGGTCACAATAAAAAAAATCCACAAATAAAAACATTTAAAAAAGAATGATTATTTACTTAAATATTAATTAGAAGTCAATATTTGGTAAGCGAGTTCACGTCAATTTTCATCATGTTAGCTCATCAAACGGTGGAATAAACATACAAAAGAAAAATCTTGAAAACAATAAAGAATAATATTTATATCTGCAGTACCTGTAAGCCTAACAGTGCCAAGTTGGGCAAACACCTTCATCATTGAAAATCAAGGCATTGCTACAATTGATGGGTTTTGCTTGCCAGATGCAGGTTGGTGAACTTATAGCTGATCTATCTACCACTTATTGACGTCAAAACGAAGTATAAAATTCGGATAATAATGAACTAAAATTTAGTTTAACTAAACAACTAAATCTACCACCAGTTCGGATTTTGGGAGAGCCTTCGACCGCGAAGAGCTGGCAACAAACTCAGGAGGCTTATTTCTTTAACTCCATTTTTAAATTAATTTACAATCATGTAATTAATTATATTATAATATTATTCGAACCAGTGCAGAGCAGAATTATGTCCATACGCATTTGTTTGCAACATAGTCATTGACCTTATAATAGGCTTATTCGTCGTCGACCGTCTGATGTACGAGCATCTTGGAACCTACATTATATACACTATATAATTATAAGAGTATAAATTATATGCATATAAATATTACGAGTATAGGTATAGATTGTAAATAGTGCAAGAATTTTTTTTTTGTGACAGTAGGTACATCTTAATTGGGCCCCCAAATTTGAACAATGTCGCGCTAACTCCAATAAAATAATCAGGCGATATTCAGAAGTCTTAAATTACAAAGTTGGAACGACCGACTGATGAGTCGTATTAAAACAGAAAACTTTTCAATTTGCACCAGTAATTAATTTGGGATGGAGTGGAAAATTTTTGTTAATACCTATCACTGGGGACAGAGTTGGACCATCGAAATATCGACGAACGAAGATAACCAATCAAGAGAACCAATTGATATTCCCAACTCGATGATATTAATTAATGATGGAAGCTTCATCAGCATTAAGCAATAGGTATTACTATTTAAACTTTTGCGTTTTATGCAAACTTTTTTCTACCATATCAAACTTACAATACAAAAGAAATAATGAAAACGAGACGATACTTTTTTATCCTTTACAAAATCTATTTTTTTCATTAACTATGACAAAATAAAACCGGAGGTTAGCTGGTCACCCATCCGATGCTAAGCCTTTGCGAAAGTTGCCTAACATCAACAATCGCAGACCGAGCGCGTTTACCACTAAATTTATAGTAGAATGTCATTTTGTCTTATAGTGGACACACTAAGCCAACGCCCGTTTCGCAGTGGTTATCTGTCATAAATACATTAACAGCCGGAGCAAAAGTTAATCCAGAGTGCATCCTCATGTAATCCGCGGAATGGCCGGAGGTCAGCTTACCACCTAAGTGACGTGTGGCCGCTTTTAAAGGTTACCAGCATTTGCTGTTTGATGTGACAAAGGCTTAGCTCACCAAGATTACAAAATAAGGAGGACCTAGAGCAACTCACACATAGAACCTCTTCGCGCCAGAAACGAGACGGTCTCATTCGCTCGTTCACCCAATCACTCATCAACTAAAAGATACGCCGCACAAGCCGACGGCGGAGGGAGTGTGTTGCTTGACCCGTGACGCGTAAGGACGTGAGTTCCGATCCGCTAAGCTCTCCGCTCAAACCTTCTGGATTATCTCGTTCGATAGCCTACCGGCCGGTAAACAGCTTTGATAGTGCATTCAGCTCAAATATTCAATTGCGTCGGTGAAACCCCCTTCATAAAGTGCGTGTGCGCGTGTGTGTTTGCGCGAACTAATACGTGCTATAATTGTAAATAGACATTATCTAAAAGAAGAAGAAGAGACTTCTACCAGCTCAGCTCCATCCCCACGACAATCGTATCGTGGCTACGCCATCAACGTCTGCTCGAGTTTCCCCATAGTACCAAGTAAGTCCCCATAGTTCCCATTACATACCCTTCGTCGCGTGTGACCGCCCTCAGTGGTCACAGACTCCTTGCTCGGCGACGGATGTCGAGCGCATTCCGAGCGCTGCTGTTGTGTGATTATGTGCCGGTAAGAGGTTGTATATAATAAGTGTGTGTTGCTCGAGTTCGTTTGAAGCTTGCCTTCAAACAGTCGTAACTCGTCAGGTAAACGGCACACCACGACCACTCCACTTCTCATCATTACACCACCAACTCATTTTATGTCCCCACTGCTGGGGCACTAGCCTTCCCTATAAATGGAAATACCACAAGGAAAACAGGTCATAAACCAACACATAGGCCATGCGGATAGGTGGGTGATAACGACTGCTGATGCAGTCTTACTTTAAACTTTATTTACCAGCTTAAAAAAGCTTATAACTAGTTAGCAGCGCGCTCACCAGTATCAACGCGAACAGCGGCAGCGGCGCGTGGTGCGTCGCCATCAGCGTGCCAGCGCCAAGGCTGACCGTGACCAGCACGGAGCCCGCCAGCGCCAGCGCCTCCCACTCCGGCGCAGCGGGCAGCAGCGCGAGCGCCAGAACGATTGAAAGCACGAATGCTATCACTGATAGAGACGCTATTGACGTCACCTGCGATGAGATTTTCTGAAACAAAATACGTTTTATTTTAGCTAGTGGTAATTCCTATAAAATACAATGTAATGTAACACATATTGTATATATATAAAAATATAAAAATGTCATGTTTTAGGGTCTGCTTCCCCATGTGAACTTTAAGTATGCCTTTGAACTTTAATTCTCACACTCCTAAAGCCAGAGGACAAGGTTAGACAGACTGTGCCTCCGTGCTCGCAATGTGCTTAAAAAGAGGTACAAAGTTTTTCTTTAACGTATAAATATAACTACAGATTATGAAAACAGACTGAAATTAATATTTAGTTTGGCCTTTTCTGTTTCATTATAAATATGGCAAAATAACAAACAAAAAAATCACTCAGAAAATCAATGTAGACTAATTAAATAGACGGGGCGCGGCGTCCTTTCGTTTACTTACTAACCGCAGAGTCGTGTTGTCCTATAACTCGTCTGGCAAACGGCACACGTGACCACTTCACTTTAATTTGGATATAGTATATATAATTTTGGTCAGTGGTAGGGCTTGGCTAGCTACCACCATGTTATACGTAGTCATAACATCATGTCAGAAGCATTGTTGTGTTCCGACAGTTGGAGCGAACATCGCCAATTCCTCAGTACCTAGTTGAGGATTCTGGAAGTGCACTTCCGCTATCAGCCTTATACTTAATATCAGGTAGAGAAATAGTAGGTAGTACTAGAATAGAGGGATTATAGTTAGAGATTCTGTAGAAGAATAGTTAATAGAGTATTACCATAAGAAATGCAACCCTGATAGTAATTTGTTAAGAATCGGCTAACGCCATTCAGTCTAATAAAATAAAATAAATGAGTAAGTTTCAGTCACTAGTCAAAACAAACAAAATGTAAACTAGGCAATGGTGATTTTTTTAATAAACATAGAATATATAACGTGTCCCTGTGTGATGCCGGAGGGAAAGAATTGCATCACCCCATCTCTTCCCGTGGGTGTCGTAGAAGGCGACTATGGGACCATTCCAGAGGATGGGCAGCAGCGTCTCTCTGTGATTATTCTCACCTTACTGCGATCGCCAACCCGCCTGCCAAGCATGGCGATTATGGCAAATTCCCCTCAGCATGATTTATCCTTGAGGGAGGCCTTTGTCCAGCAGTGGACGTCTTTTTGGCTGAGATGATGATGATATAACGTGCCCGGTCTGCGAGTGCTGAGGTCGCGGTTCGCAAAAGCCGGTCGTCGGGAAATCCATAGGGAAGGCTCGTGCCCAGCAGTAAGGACATAAGAATGAGCTGATGATGATGATGATGCTATAATAAATTATAGAATTAAATCAACATTTGTATAGTTTACTAAGAGAAAACTAAACAATAAAGTGCAATATGTTTCATTATAAATTACATTGTTCTTTGGAGTAAACTTCGCTACATACAAGACAAACCTCACAGGACTTCTAGGTGACGTCCGATATATACGAACCTACGCTCCGCACATGTTGCCGAAGTTGTCAGAAGTTGCTGTAGCTACTTCCACAATAAATAATATGTTGAGTTTACAAAGTTTTCGTATATTTATCGAAACACACATTTTCGAGAGGCCTATTATTGTGTGCTACGCGTATGTTTAATTTGTTATAACGTAAAGTTTGTTCTTGTTGTTTATAACTGAAATGAGAGAGTTGCGGAAGCGTATTATTTATTAAGGAAATCGCTAAGAATTTGTACTTGCAATGTAAAATATGTCCCTTCCAGTGCAGAAATTATACTGCTTTTGTATAATTGCTATAGGAATTCCGAGTGACAGTTAATTTTCCATATTTAAACAATGTAAAAATAATATTAATTATATCGTGAAATTTACTAAAAAGAAACAGTGACGATCCAAAAAAGTTAAATATTAATTCTATAATGCAACTATACTTTAAAATGTACTTGGTCCCTAGAAATTTTTGATGTGTGTACATGTGTCCTAACCGATTTCGGGCACAGCGACTCTCGTATGCACTGGATACGCATATCTTCTTAGTGTGGGCTTCGCTGCCCCGCCCTTAAATGTGCTCTTAAGTGGCAAACGTACCCAATTTTGTTGGAGAAGGTACAAGCGCATTTTGGGCATAGTACTTCGCCAACGCTCCCAACGCAACGCATCGGCTCCGTGCTTCAGAAGGCACGTAAAGACGTTGGTCCCAGCTGCATTAGCAGTCGTTAAAAACCACCAATCCGCACTGGGCCCGCGTGGTGGTTTATGGCCCGTTCTCCCTATCCATCCATAGGGAAGGCTTGTGCCCCAGCAGTGGGGACATAAAATGAGCTGATGATGATGACTCCGCCAACGTAATGGTAGGTGATGGCCGCAGGTGGTCTGGCCTTCACATCATCCCGCTTCCTATCCAGGTATTCGCAAACGAGTGCTACGAGCGTTACGAGTGCTACGAGCACTACGAGTGCTGCGAGCACTACGAGTACTACGGGTACTACGAGTACTACAAGTACCCTACCTACTAGAACCAGTAGGATATTCGTAGCAGTAGGGCGACTAAGATAAGTACTATGTGTAGCTCATCCTTTGGTTAGATTTAAAAGTAAGATTTAAAATCGGTCATAAGGTGGTCATGAGACACAACCACAAAAAACTTCTTGTTAACAGTTTTTAAAAAACAGTAAAATCTACAGCATCATGAAAACGAAAACTAGTGAAAAAAACAAGTCTCGCAACTCGGTTCTTCTACCGTAAAAAGTTGTGAGATCCAATGTAATACCAAGTCGGTTAATTTGTTCAGGCACCTCTGTCTTAAGTTATTTCGTAATTAGCTAACCTAACAACATACTATAGTGACCATATCAATATTAAAAATCTGTTGTTTTAATCAAATAGATTGACTTGGCCATCGCATGAAACACAATGTATCTCACAAGTAATACATATATTATATTACATTAGATTGTTTAGTGCGATTGCCAAGTCAATCTATCTATCTAGCTATAATAATAGAATACCATTATATTATACATAAACAGGTACACTGATTCATTAACTGCAAATGTTACTTTGTAATCCTATACATTTATATAAAGACCAGTCATCGGACGGGTGACCAAAAGTGTATCATCTCGAGATCCTCCGTGCTTTGGAAGGAATTAAAGCCGTTGGCCCCGGCTGTACTAACAATCGTTAACAACCACCAATCCGCACTGGGCCCGCGTTGAGGTTTATGACCCGTTCACCCTATCCATCTTTAGGGAAGGCTCGTGCCTCAGCAGTTGGGACGTAAATATCTGGTGATGATGATGGTGATAATGACAGTGAACTGAACGACGTTTTTCCTTCGGCTCCGGTCTACCATCTAGGTACTATACGCAGGTTGGCCTACCACCCGTACGTTGACTTTCCACCTGGCCGTACCATGCGGTTTGGTAGAGTAAAGTAAATAGCCCTATATAACTGTCCCATGGTTGGGCAAAGGGCTTAATCATCACGCTTACCAAATGCGGGTTGGTGATTACAAACCCGGGCCATGCATCGAAAAATCCGAAACACTTTGATCGACCTGGGAATTATCCCAGTGACCTCCGAGCCGAGCCGAGCGCTTTGCCATTTTGGCCACCAAGGTGGTTAGCTAGCTCTTTCCTTATGTGACCCGCTTAAAAACGGAATGAGCTGGCTGCCATGTGATTACTGCAACCTAGGTCTCTTCAAGGCAAAAGTGAATATTTCCTGTGTAAGTATGTAACACCTCAGACCACATCCTGCTTAATTAGGCAGGTTGTAGATCATATGCTTATCCAGTACAAATATAAAAATTAAAAGATACATTCGTCAGATAAGACTTCGGCCACGATCACTAGGGTCTTGCGACGTAGCAAATGTATTTAAAGTTCATTGCGCGTTATACTACGGCAGTCTAAATGAACGGTAATGGAAAGAACGCAATCAACAGAAAAATTGCGTATATCCTCTTTCCGTCAATGAGCGTGGCCGATAGCAATACATTGTTTGATTACATTTGTCAACATTCATGTTCGTTTACAAAAACTTAATCCCTAATAATCCACCATTATAAATTAACTACTTATCTGCTACTAATCTACTAAGCTACTTATCGGTGTTATGATGTTAGATGATGGGTGGGTTGTTGGCTTAAATAATGTATTTTAGTTTGAAACATAAATTTAATTCAGTTTGCAGATGTTGTCTATTTATCAAACTAGCTACCTACATTAATACTATCCTGAACCACATGGCAACATAGTCGTCTTAAAGAAAACTCTATTTTGAGATAAGCTTACCTGTACATAAAGTTGTACGCCATGGAGACAGGGAACTTTATTATAGATAAACAACTGTGTAGAACAAAATTTTCATTGACTTAATGAATAATGAAAGGTAGATGTTTAATAATATTGAAAAAATATTTTTAGCCCAAACCTCTAAGTTTTAGTAAAAATGTTTTAGAAAGGGACACTGAAAATTGACTTTGTACTTTGTTTTATATTATTATGATCGGCTGTTAGTGACGGTAATTGTTGACATTGAATGGGCGCCTTTGGCTTTCAAAGTAAAAAGTGTTGAATAATTTCGGCGGGCTGGTTAGAACCACGATAGCTCAATTGGAAGAGCACCTGACCCGGCATGTCAGAAGGGTGCAGATTCAAATCCTGCTTGTGGAAAATTTTTCAACATTTGTATTTTTGACTTTGTACTTCGGTAAAAAAAACAGTACAAACGCGTGTAAGTCGTGTATTAAATTGCTTCATTATATTATGTTCAGTAAGAAAAAATGTGTACACAACTACATATTGAAAAAACTACAGCCACCGTAGTAAAACCCCTAACGTCAACAAAAGCCGCTGCCGATGCCGGGACGAACGGGGCGTAAACCCATGTCTTTATGGGGGACGGACAATGGGACTAATTAGTCCGCTCTCATTAAATGCAGGAGACATATTGCCACCCTTATTGTTTAGAAAAAGGGTTATACTTATAGCATAGAGTCTATAGTATAACGCCGTATAACTCTTTTTTTAGAGTGGAAAACATCTTACTGGTGATTTCCAAACCGATAGATACACTATCACCCTATAGTGACACATGAAAAGGATGTACATAGGTTTTACTGGGTAGGCCCCTCCTTCTCCCGAATCCAGGCATTATATCTAAGCCAGCATGCTACTTCGTAGGCCACTAACACTTACCAGGTGAGGACGCGGTCAAATAATTACATAAGAACAAAAAAAACCTTATTAAAACTCTTGGGCCTGGGCAGGGAGGTGGAAGCTGGAGGAAAGAACTTCATATAACCATCCGCTCCACCTTATGCGACAGTCTTTCACTATCTAAAAAAAGAGGTAAGCGTCCGAGGAGATCGGAGGTACAAATCCTAGCGCGTATTTCGCAATACTAGGTGAGTTTCCCCCGTGCTTCGGAAAGACCCGTAAGATAAGATGATAGTCGTTAAAACCCACTAATTATGCGTGGTGAGTTACGGGCCCAATCTCACAGAAGTATGTGCTTCTCTTTAAGACGTTGCCAAACTTATGGCATCTATCTTTACAGAGGAAGAAGAGTGAAAGGATGGGGTGCACAAAAGATCTCGATGGGTCGAAGTGTTACTGCGAGAGGGAAACCTCAGCAGGCCCCACTAAGATAAGATAAGATGAAAAGGAAAAAGCCCATCGAAAAATGTAACTAAAATTGTTTTTATATAACAAAAGTCGTAAAGAAGATTTATCACAATACAAAATAACGTTTCAACATTAACAATATCAGTGTCATAAAGGAATATAATATGATTTCTTCTACGCGGTCCTCTAGGGAGCTTTCCAATAAAGGTTAGGGTTATCGTGTATTCGGAAACAATTTTTATAAGTAAAAGCTCATAACAGCAGGTGGTTTGAATTGAATTTTTTTATGAAAGAGGAGTTATCTTCATCGACCATTATTTATTACTGATAGGTGTATTAGAATCAATATTTTCTGTTTTAGATTGTATTAGAGAGCAATTACTTTTAGTATTTAAAATATGCCTGCCTAAATATCTACATATGCCGCCAAGAGTTTGTTAGTTAGTTCAATTTAATTACATTTCTACGAGTAGTAGATCTTGCTTACAACACACAAAGGGCCATGGAACGCGCGATGCTAGGAATCTTTCAGGCGTTCAAAACTAACCGACGACCTAACAAAGCGCGTAGGCACCCCGAAGTGGAGTTAGGCTGGAAATGCCTGCAGACGTAATGACGGACGGTGCTCTCACAAGGTCATAACATAGCGACCAAGTACTAGACATAAAAACGAAGATGATCTATTGTAATTATATAGAGAGGCTCAGGACCAGCTCAGAGTCAGTAACGCGTGCGTGAGACCCTTGTGTGGTCTTTTTCTACAAAGATTGTGATCAGTTCAGATCAGTTTTCTCATCTCATGGTAATTTATTGAACATCATCATCATCATCAGCCGGGACCAACGGCTTTACGTGCCTTCCGAAGCACGGAGGAGCTCGAAATGATAAATTTTTGGTCACCCATCCAATGACCGGCCTTTGCGAAAGTTGCTTAACCTCAGCAGACCGGGCGCGTTAACCACTGCGCCATCGAGCTCCACATTTATTGAACATTTTTCAAAAAAAAGTAGTTTAAAAAAGTACCACTGAAATATTGTCTACCACCACTACCACAGAAAAAAGTCAAGGATAACGGAGTTTTAATAGAAACTTAAATGTTGAAAAAATTTCCACGAGCAGGATTTGAACCTGCACCCTTCTGACATTCCGGGTCAGGTGCTCTTCCAATTGAGCTATCGTGGTTCTAACTAGCCCGCCGAAATTATTCAACACTTTTTACTTTGAAAGCCAAAGGCGCCTATTCAATGTCAACAACTACCGTCACTAACATCCGATCATAATATTTTTACAAATATTAAAGATCAGTTAAGAAGTAAGCAAGCTATTTATAAATGTTTAAATAATTTTTAACGCAAATTTTGTTGCGAACAATTTTGTTTGGTGTTTTAATAGCTTCGTGGTTTTAGTGGCCGCATGCTAAGATTCTAATCATATTTGTGTAATTAACGATATTTTACTTACTTTTTGTAGCGCCGATTACTTTGTTTCGATTAAGGATTTTTTTGAAGATATTTATCACATTACATGTACCCATCCCTAAGTGATCTCTTAGAGCTTTTACTATAGATACTGTATAAGGAAAACACACGAAAACTCTTGTACCTATGAGCATTTTAAAAAGTATCAGATATCAAAGAACAGCCTTTCATCTTTGTGTATTGTTACAGTAGCACCCATACATGTAGAACATTCTAACAAACAAAATATTGCTGAGGATTGTCAGGGTCGACGTAGATACAAACCAGAATAACAAGCGAAGCATGTTGAAATATCAACTATTTGATGCTTCATAGACAGTTGCTCGCTTTAATTGTTACCACTCATATGCTTTGATTTAAATTAATTTTTATACAGCAGCTATACGATTTGCATGTGATGGGCGTATGTGTGGTTTTAACAATGAAAGTCTTTGGCCAGCATTGTGACAACAGCTATGTATAGGCTAGATTTACATTTATTTACATACTTCATACGTCATCGGCCTTTACTAGTCCACTTTATTTACTTAATATGTTAGAGAATTATAGTGATTTTGTAATCAATTTCTAATAGGTCCATAATCAATAAATAACATATTTCAAAAATCTATAGTATACTACTATAGTAATACATAAGGGTCAGATTTTGCTTAATCCAATGACATTTCCTCCAATCGAAATTCCTATGCATGCTAGTTAAGCCTCAATATCCCCTTAAATACCGCAATATGCCTTTTTACGACCGTTCCGAGAAACAATTTTCTGCCAAAATGTGGAATAATACAGCCTGATTCTGTAATGAAAAGCTTAAGTGTTTGTCTCTTCAACATAAAACTGATTTAGCTCAGAGACGTCAGATCAAACGCTAGAATAATTGGAAGGATAGTCATTCGCCCACACATGTGAACTGATCTTTCTTTTGTCTTACTTATCTATATTGTTTTACTTCTTAATAATACTCGTCTGAAATGAAATCAAAAACAAATTTAAGTCCGTAAGTAAATCAGTGTTTTGCAATACTAAACATTGAAAACAAAGTATTTAAGTAATTGTGTTTAGACGTGTGTACATCTCGACGGTCCCTACGTAAAATTCCTAAAGTGGTACATACGAGTAAGTAATTTTTATTTTTTTGTTTCGAAACCTTCAGGTCATCCTAAAGTTTCGTTTCATCAAAGAAACAGGGCTAAAAATGCCATAATTCTACTCTAAATCAAACCTCGACAAATTCCATAACTACAAAATCTCCAACGTAAAACTACAGCAGTGGTCGTTCCGTAATTTTACATCGAGGAGTCAAGGACGCCCTTTCGCGCCTCCCCCGCAACTGCCACTTGCGGAACAGTTGCGCTCGCTCCCTCATGGTGATGTTTTCTTTTACTGCGTAAGTACTCGTTAAATATATAGAAACATGCCACGAAAGAGCAACATTATGGATTACTCCCAATCTGAAAATGCCGTAAGTGTTTATTACGGCTCATTATGTCCCACGTATAATTTTGTAATTGGCAGTTACAATATATATCACCATAAAACCTGCCACGTAGAAGTCGTTATGTACCACTTAAGTATTTTTAGTTAGAATGTTGCCGATGTAAAATGACGTATGTGACTAATAATACATAAAATCAATGTTTTTTTATAATATTTTTTGTTTTTCCTTAAAGGGACAATAAATAAAAACTTCATGCCAAATTTCATTACTCTATATGCAGTAGAACTTGAATTAGACGCGTTTGAAACTTCAAACCGCTCTCCTGTAAAATTTGGCATTTGCAGTTATGTTATTTTACGTAGGGACCGTCGATCTATATATTAATACGTGAAGCAAAAACTTTGTTCCTACCCCTTTTTACGAATATTGCGCGGACGGAGGATTTCGCACACTTATAGTTTATATGTATAGAGAAGGATTGCGGAATGTTCTTATTTTTTTTAAATTATGCATAAAAAATACATTAAATCAATAAAACAAACATTACACACACGCATATACCCTTTTCAAAAATTTCAAAAATGGAAAAGGAGCGGCCTAAATCGGTCAATGCCAATCCAAACTCACATTCTATCTTTTTAATTTTTCATTGCTTAGTATACAATCCGTGCAGCCTTAATAAAGTTATGGGCGAAATTCGACCACTGGGCGACCACTACTTCTAATAATAATGTCAGCGCGTGTATCTTATGATACAATTATAAGTTAACTAGCATTTTACACTCGACTTCGTCCGCGTGGATTTAAAATTTTAAAATAAACTCTCTTTTTTAAATAATCCCTTTGTTACCCGCAGCAAGGAATGTAGCATTCTATCAGTGAAAGATTTTTTGGAATTGGATCAGTAGTTCCAGAGAACAGTCTCGACATACAAACAAACAAAGTCACAAAAATTACCTCTAGATTATACTACTCGTACATAAAAAGCTGTGCAGTTCCATGCCACAGCTAAAAGATAGACGTATTGAATGGGTAGTATGTTAAAAAATGTTGAACGATTCAACATCACTTATTTTAAATTTATATAAAAAAAATTTTTTTTTTTATTCTTTAACTTGTAAAGACGGTTAGATAGTTGGAAAAGAAACGAGTTCGTTAAAAAACTGGCGTAATTCATAATTCGGTTCATCACTGTGCAGTGAGAAAATAGTTTGACGGCTAAAAATTATGTGTGCATGTTATAGAGTGACGGCAGGTCACAACCTCGCAGGAGACCAGAAAAACCAAAAGCCAGGGCACAAAGGCTTCAGAGCCGGCCGCGACAGCCCGGCGGACGAGGGTGGCTCTACCTAACGGAGAATTTCTAAACTATTTTAGGTTGACATGGACGCTCAGGAAAAGCTTTAGATCGCAATACGGGACACTTTTAACATGTCGCGTGCCTATATAAATAAAATTTTGAGCGGGTAAGACAACTCAGCCGAAACGTAAGTTACTTAAAAGGTACGCCTATCCTATCGTAGGTATGTTTAATAAGCAATTTGCGTTCATTCTGATTTTTTTGTTAAAGTTAATAGAATGTTCAAATATTTTTTAATGCAAATTTTGTTGCGAACAAATTACAAAAACACAAATGTTGAAAAAATTTCCACGAGCAGCATTTGAACCTGCACCCTTCTGACATACTGGGTCAGGTGCTCTTCCAATTGAGCTATCGTGGTTCTAACCAGCCCGCCGAAATTCAGTGTCAACAACTACCGTCACTAACATCCGATCATAATATTTTTACAAATATTAAAGATCAGTCAAGAAGTAGACAAGCTATTCATAAAATGTTCAAATTTTTTTTTTAATGCAAATTTTGTTGCGAACAAATTACAAAAACACAAATGTTGAAAAAATTTCCACGAGCAGGATTTGAACCTGCACCCTTCTAAACAAAACATCTACTTAATGTAGTTGCAGCATTCGAGACTTCATAAATCCAAAAATATTGATATAAACGGGCTTGCAAGTTAAGCAACATTCGCAATAAAGGGATCAGTTAGTTGCCATTGTTGCAAGATGGCAGTCTTTAAAACCCACCACCTATCTACCCTCGATCATAATAGTGTTTATACGCACACGAGCACGTACACGCACACGCATGCACACACGAACAGACACACACACACAAACACACGTTAAAAAAAACCGCTGCTCCATTCATTTGAATGACTTTGATTGCAAGATGGAGGTTCGCCTTCGCGCTTCGTAGCAGCTACGACGCTACGTACACGTTCTGTACACAAGAACTCAATCAAGCCGACTTGAAGCGACTCCAAAGGGTTGTTGCTAATTCATAAGTTACCGAACAATGCAGCTAAGAATGTTATTTAACCCTTATGTTTCAATGAGAGTCTTTACTTACTATAAATACAAAATAGTAAACACATGTCAATGTTAGTACTTGCAAGTATTTAGAACGTTACATTGCTTATAAGGTATAATAGTCACAAAGGCCTCTCGCATCGTGATTTTAAATCCTATTTAATTTTATTTAATTAGGATAATGCCACCAAAGAGCACGCTTTACCAAAGAGTACCGCAGTGCTAGTAATTGAATAATATTAAATTTGTTAGAAACTACTTGCCTGTGACATAACGTGTGCATGGAGTATAGGTAACTGAATACTATAGGTAAATAGTATTTATTAATCCCATAAATGTGTGTTTGCCAACACGAAAAATAGAATTTTGTATATGAATACGTACTCTTTGGTAATGCGTACTGTTTGGTGGCTTTACCCTAAGTCAAGTTTAACTGTTCTGATCGAATAATTGTTACAATTTTAATCAAGTAAAATGTATCTAGCGTGTTTCGGAGGTACTTAAGGTTAAGGTCATTTTTATTTAGGCTGTGACCTTTGCTGTAGCTGTACGTTATATTTAATTTGGAACTTATACTTTAACCCCTTACAAATAAACAAAGAATTAGCTCCGAATAGTTATTCCGTGTTTTGTTCCTGTCATGTAAACGTCACTTCATGAAGAGTAAAAGAGACAAAACACGGAATAACTATTCGGACCGTATTCTTTATTTATTTAACGGCGATATGTAAAAGTAAATAAGTAGCTTATAACTTTCCCACAGCTGGGCACAGACCTCCATCATTGAAATCAAGACATCACTACGATTAAGGGTTAATGGCTTAATTACAACGCTTGCCTAGTAGTCACATAGCCGGGCTATGCATCGAAAGATCCGAACGAACTTTGTCTGATCTGAGAATTGAACCCGGGACCTTCGGGTACCCGGCCTCGGTGGCTGACCGCAGGCGTTTATTGATTAAAGTAACACAAAAAAAAAAATTAAACAAAAATATTTTTTACTACCGGCCGCCTGCAGTTTTACCCGCGTGGTTCCCGTTCCCGTGGGAATATCGAGATAAAAGTATCCTATTTGTTAATCCAGGTTATAAACTATCTGTACGTCGAATTTCATCCAAATCCATCCATCCGTTGCAGCGTGAAGAAGCAACAAATATACACACACATAAACTTTCGCATTTATTGGGTCCTTACCTGTGAAATTGGCGTTTTTTTCTCACTTATTAATAGGGGTATTACTTCTAAAAGTCAATACCGGTTGTTAATATTATTATATACCTTTAATTAGGACTATGTTACTTAAGCTTCAGTAATAACAATTATTATTCATTTTGTGTCTTTATCGCCCAAATTTTTATTTTAAAATGACTTCTTTTGTTGTTCGCGGAATTGACCTTTTTTTCATTGTATCTTTGAAGGGACTTGATTTTTTTTTCTTTTTAATGTCTAATATATTGAGCTAGTGAAACAAACACTATTCTACAATTTTTATAGTGTTAACATAAATAGATGCTAAGATAATTAAAAAAACGTTAGTATGAAAATATCATTTAATAAAAAATCTTCATACAAAACGTCAATTTTATAGGTAAGGACCTAATATAATATTAGTGTGGTTGGAACTTACAAGATCAAATTTTACTAGAAAAATTCAACCTCGAAGCTCGAGTGGGAATACTACCGAGACCCTTTTTATCGGTCAGAGCCAATGCTGTGCCCAATGGCCGGTAGTCCAAGGGACGTGGGTTCGATTCCCTTTCGAGCATCCTAAGACGGGTTGATATATTCTAGTAAAATTTAGTCTTGTGACTACCTAAATCATTGTGAATGCAACAATAAAAATAATAAAAATATGGAACTTACAAGTTAAATAAATGTAGAAGGGCGATATGAAATTAGCTTAAAGCGGTGTCACATCCATCAACGCCCACCTCGCGTTCCGAAAGGTAAAATAATTAAATAACTTAAACATTATGTTGGTACTTTAATATGAGTTTATTCATTATGCGGCGCAAAGCTTTGTCCGGTATACGATTTAAGGGTTTTCTGTATGAAAGGCAAATTTGCAAATTATCTACCACGTAATAATATATTTGGTATCTACTCTTTGATCTGTTTGTACGTTGTTTTGTTATTGAAAGATACCAAATAGATCGACATTCAAAATACTTTGTAAAACTAAAAGAGAAAATAAACGCTATGATTTCCGGTTTTTCTCAGTAAGGTCTCCCGCCCATGCCGTGGACTTTTATGGCGTAGTGACTTCCATAAGTACTAAAGCCTAAATTTCTATTGTTACAAATAATTTTCTTCCTTAAACCGGTAACAATGAATCAAGTGGACAGCTCCTACTCAATTGACCCTTTAGTAATTAACTTCATTGATTTAACACGGAAGCTGCAGACATAATGCTTACAGCCACGAACACAAGCGTCTTGCGTCGCGGCAAACGGATTTCTAGTTCATTGCGCGTTATACTACGGCAGTCTTAGTGAACGGTGACAGAGAGAACGCAATGAACTAAGAACTGCTCTTGGCGTTGCAGGACGCCAGTGGTCGTCACTGGACGTGACCGACCGATGAAGCAGTTCTTATTGTTTCCCATGCAACTTTAAAATTTAATAAGTAATTTATTGTTGGTAATTGCAAACCTTGCAACTTTTCCTATGGGAAATCATCAATCGGTTAATATCAGTTACCGATGGAATCAAATGGATTTTTTATCGTTCCATAGACTAGTGACCTATTTCTTGGCACACGGACATTAATATTTAAATGCTTTGGAGTGTGGACGAGATAAAATTCTATTCTGAACTTTGTAATTTTTTACAGATTTTATTGCTTAGCGAAAATTATATCAGCCTTCAAAAAGGTAACTACGGCATTTTGGAATGGACTATCCATTCCATGGAATGGAATGGATAGACTAACTATGTACTCTAATTATAACAATAAATTAATTTTTGGTTGTCATCATCACCTGCTCATTTCTATGTCCCCACTGCTGGGGCACGAGCCTTCATAGGGATAGGGAGAACGAGCCACAAACCATCACGCGGACCCAGTGCGGAATGATGGTTATCAACAATTGCTAATGCAGCTGGTACCAACGGCTTTACGTGCCTTCCGAAGCACGGAAAGGCTCGAAATGAAAAATTTGTGGTCACCCATCCGATGACCGGCCTTTGCGAATGTTGCTTAACCTCAGCAATCGTAGACCCGACGCGTTAATATCGAGCTCCTATTACCAATTAACAAATTATTTTTCGGAAATAAATTGTTTTCTATACTTATATTATAAAGAGGAAAGCTTTGTATTTTTGTTTGTATGTATGTATGTATGTTTGCAACGAATAAACTCAAAAACTACTGGATCGATTTAAAAAATTCTTTTCCCATTAGAATGCTACATTAGCACTGAGTAACATAGGCTATATTTAAAAAAAATGCGGTACGAAGTTCGCTGGGTCAGCTAGTATTTAAATAAATTGTTAAATGATAATGATGATGCAACAATTTGCTCGTAATCAAAATTTGCGTTGACGTCTAATTAACTAATCAAAAGGTTTGCTACTCGTTGTTCCTTTATCAGCTGTAGGTTATGATGATATAGGACATAATATATGATCCATCTTTGCATGGCACTTAGTGCCCTGAAAGCGATGTCCATGTAATTCAATAATGCATGCAGCAATCGCGTTATAGCGCTCAGGCTAGAAGTAATGCCATTACGCTTCCAAGATTAACCTGCCCGTGCTTTGCAGCCTTCGATAAAGATCATGGGAGTAATTGCATAGAATCTTCTATACGTATTAAGAGAAGTCCAGACTAAAGCTCTATCGATATCGACCACTAAATAATGCGCTGGACTTAGAACACTGAAATTTTGAAGGTGACGTAGTTAATTGTTATTAAGGCGATTGCTGTTTTATTGATGTTTTTTTTTATATATAATTGGTCTGAGGATCGTTCTTGTTTAGTTGTTTTAAGTTTGCCGCTTCTTACAAGAAACGTTTAGCTATTAGTCCTTTTTGTTATAAAAAAAGGCATTGTCAAATACGTTATACTTAACATAAAATAAAAATAAAAAGGTTTTTATTTTCCAAGAAATTGCTTTACAATAAAAAGGGTAATTTCATTAATTAAAGTTTACTTAACAGTATCGATTTCAGCTTTTGAATTGTCACTCTGACTCACATTACACAAACGACTGTACGCTAGGGTAACATGGAGCGCCGACGCGAACAGCGCGTGCTTCATTAACTTACATTACCGTCACTTTAAAGTTTTCAACTCAAGTACTGTCTCTGTCTCTGATACTCACATTAGCGAGCATTCAACAGCGCGAGACTGCATGCTAGCGTGACGCACAGCGCTGACACAAAAGCACATGATTCAGTAACACAAATCACTCAAGTTCTACTTATCTCTCGCTGATATTTAAATTAGCATGCAACACGCACACTGCAATCAGCAGCGCGACACTGCACGCTAGTGTGACGCACAACGCCGACACGAACAGCGCGTGCTTCAGTAACACACATTACCGTCACTTTAAAACTTCCAAATTCAGCACTGTGTCTCTCTGATACTCACGTTAGCATGCAACACGCACACCGCCGTCAACAGCGCGAGACTGCACGCTAGCGTGACGCACAGCGCTGACACGAACAGCGCGTGCTTCAGGCGCACGCAGTACCGTCGGTACAGAGCTTCCAACTCGAGCTCTGTACCTTCCTCCTCTGTAACAAGTTAAAAAGAATTTGTAATTATTTGTTATAAAAATTGTAATAAAGGATGTTAAGACACGTTTTGGCCTACAGAGTAATAGACGATAGGTATTTATTATAAATATGTTTTTTTTACTGATTGGTTTTGTATTAAATACAACGTGTAACAGAAAGGTGTGGTCAACCTTTATATTACACGTTGTATATTTAGTTTAAGATTAAAAGGAGAAAATTATGTTTTTAATAATATTAGACAGTGTTAAGTCAACAAAGTCAGCAGTTTGTAGTATCGTAGTAGAACTACGATACTACAAATTACGATAGCCCAAACACATAAACATAACAATGATTTGGTACAGATCCGGATTCGGGTTGTCAGAAGATATAGTTTTAATTCATCATCATCATCATCATCATCATCATCATCATCATCATCATCATCATCATCATCATCATCATCATCATCATCATCATCATCATCATCATCATCATCATCATTAGCCTACACACGTCCACTGCTGGACATGAGCATCTCCAAATGCACGCCACTGAGCACGATCCTGGATGGTGTTAACGTTTTAATTCCCTCTGGTGAATTCAGTGCTCGTGTATTTCAATTTTAGTGGGCACGAATAGTCTTTTGATGTAGTCGAAACGTCGAAGCAATTCGTTTCCAATTTATCTTAGCTGGTAGGGGTCGTTACTACGACGTCTGTTGAAACAATTAGACAAATTGAAATGAGTCTGTGTTGACTCGTGTGTGAGCCATTGGACTGGCTGTTAATGGCTATTTGCTTTGTAGACTGCTTTTGATGGCGGCAAAACAATACACGGAAAAATAAAAGGATTATTTTGTGTTCTTGAACTATAATGATTTGTACTTATAGAACACCTTGGTGGACGAGATGGCAAAGCGCTCGGTCCGATACTAGAAGGTCCAGAGGTAAATTCACCAGGTCGCGTCGGGCAAAGTGTGATTCTCATTTTTTTATGCATAACCCGGGTATGTGATCGATCATCAACCTTTATTTGGCTTTATTTGATTTCAATTAATTGGGGGTTAAAGTTACTCGCGTATAATATGATAAAGTATAAGATTTTCAAAATGTGTTCAACTCTTCTTCTGTTTGCTGTTAAGGTCTCCTCCGTGCTTCGGAAAGCACATAAAGCTGTTGGTCCCGGCTGCATTTCAGCAGTCGTTACAACCACCGCACCACACTGGGCCCACGTGGTGGTTTATGGCCCGTTCTCCCTATCCATCCATAGGGAAGGCTCGTGCCCTGATAATTCAGGTCCCCGAACGTCTAAGAATATTTATTTCTTATTTCGCAATTACCATAATTATTTTAAATTAGCAATATTTTTATTCCAGTACTAATTCCCACCTACAACTTCATTGAACATTAATTACTTAATGAATTTGTTATTAGTAGCTTAGCGAACTGCATACCTTCATTAAAGAGCTGTAAGAAGCTTAACGCGCATAAACTTATGAGTGAGGTAGGAACATTAAAATTAAACAACATCCTTTGATACTTAATCAACATTCCTAAATTAATTATCATAATGTCACTTGCTGAGACAACGGTTAATAACTCGGCAACAACGGGTTTAACACCACAGTAGCACAAACATATAGTTTGAAGGAGGTCTCCTATGTAAATTCAAAAGTCATCTGATCGATTTTCGTTTTAACGAACACCATTGACCGATTACTAAATTCAACAAAGCCTCATTACAATGACACTTTAAATACTCGATGTATGAATTGGGTAGCTTGTTAATGTTATAATTATAATAAAATATTTATGTACCGTACAGATTAAATTGATGTATTGATGAAATATTACATGGACTAAATAGTTTGTTGGTTATAATTGTATTGTCGCTTAAATAAAATATGGATAATGGTTTTTATGAATCGTTACATCGAGTTTTTAAAATGTTGTTGTAATAAGGGATCGTTGAATGGGATGGAGTGGTCCGTGCTTCGGAAGGTACGTAAAGCCGTTGGTCCCGGCTGCGTTAGCAGTCGCTAACAACCACCGCACCACACTGGGAGTGGTTTATGGCCCGTTCTCCCTATCCATCCATAGGGAAGTCTCTTGTCCCAGCAGTGGGAACATAAAGTAAACTGGTGATGGGTGACGGTGATGAATGAAGCAATCGATCGATGATGTACGTTTAAATGAAAATCGATCAGATGACTTTCGAATTTACATAGGAGACCTGTGTGAAGGATAATTCCACAAATGGTGCCATAACTAGGATATCGTCTTTGTTCCCCGGCGCGACAACTTAATGCTTGTCCCATTAACAGGCAGATCATAAAAGGCTTCCATTTTGTTTATGACTATATGTGATCGATCATGTATGATTAAAGATGTGGTTTGTTGTTAAGTTGTTATTGAGTTTCTTCGTAACAATGAATTTAAACTGGCGATCTGAAAAATATAATAATTCATCTCTAGTTCAAATGGTGAAAAGTACAGTCATTTATGAATACGATATTGATTAGTGTTGAATGCTATCAACTTATAAACATTGTTCTGCTGAACAAAGGCCTTACATTGAGAGGCCCAATGTGTGTTGGTTAGATTTAACAACGACCATCTTACGACAACTACCGGGTTTAACGGTTTGACGTACCTTCCGAAGCACGAATGGCACGTTAGACTTCAATCTGTAGAAATTAAAATGAATATATCTACCTACTCACAAACAAAATGGAACCCTTTGATAATAATAGTTGTGTTTTGGATACTCCGTCAACAGAAAAGTAGAGCAAACGTCACTTCACCATATTTATGTGCCTGATTGTGCCAGTAACCTCTAGTGGTAATAAAAACATTTCGGGGTTACGTGTTTATTGGGTTACAGTAATTCGTGTGTAGGTCCAATCAAAATATACGAAACGACAACACCCATACAAGAGGCCACCACCTTAAATTATATACTAGTTTCTCAAATAACAACCCTTACACACATTTTCTGAGCAATTGTGTGGTGAGAGCGTGGAACAAGCTCTCGGAATAAGTGGTCTCAGCTCAAAACTTGAACCAATTTAAAAACAGACTCGACAATTATCTGTACAATATAAAATGCTTTGTCTTGAATGACTGACAGATCAACGCACAGCCTAAACCGCTGATCGTAGAACCTGAAACTTGGAGGGTGTATTCTTTGTATGACGTAGGCATCCGGTAAGAAAGGATTTTCTGAAACTACCCCTAAGGGGGTGCAAAAAGGGGGCGAAATTTGTTTGGGACAATGTGATTCCTTGGTATAATCTACTTCAAATTTTGCTTAAACCTTTTTTAACAGAATTGATGGAAGACGTGTTTTGTAAGTTATTGAAATTCATCTCCTAACGGGGTTAAAAAGGGGTAGAAAGTTATTTTGGCAGTGATTTGCTTCGAAGTTGATATCAATACTCCTTAAGTGCTTTTGATTTAAATTACATTTTATTTTGACACCATGTTTGAAAACTCAATCCGATTTCATTCAAAATAGGCATTTGCTTCGAGGTCTCAAGTACATGCTTTCAAACTTTAGTCCACTATCCATTTTTGTGCATCCGTTACCAGCTCTAATTTTTCATTTCTTATCTGGATATGCAGCGCCTGGTTTCGAGAATCCTTGACTTGCTTTTTTTTGCTTTTTTGATTTCACTAACAGCAATCGCAGAGTCAATTAACTAGAATGTTTTTATATAGTTGCAAATCGTCTGCATATAAATGATGCTCACAATAGCGAATAGACTTCGTCAAAACAGCAGTGTACAAGATAAACAGAATTGGGCCAACTATTGACCCTTGTGGTACTCCTTTGTTTCCAGTAGCTACGTGAGATTTATTTTGATTGCCATTTATCGACGTTACTACCATTTTTTGGGAACGATTTGACATATAGGTTGTAAACCACTTCTGAGCAGCGACATCAAAACCATAGTAAGCCAGTTTCGCTATTAACACACGCAAGTCTGTATCGTGTCAAAAGCTTGAGAGTAATCCAGTAATACCAATAAAGACATTTTCCCTTCATCCTGACAAGTTAGTATGTCATCAACCACATCCAAAAGGGCAGTTGCTGTACTTTTGCCTGCAGACTTTTTTTCTGGGAGGATATTATTTGCGTGTAAATATTTTTTTATTTGTGTGCATACAACCTTTTCCACAATCTTTGACATTACTGGTAGCAAGCTAACCGGTTGAAGGTCTTTTAGTTCGGAAGGATGGTTCACTTTAGGAATTCTTTAGAAGTTCACTGGGAAAGTACTGGTTTTAATGGAAATATTAGTGATAGCGGGTATAATACCTAACTTTCGAGGAAGTGTCAATAAAATCATGGTGATAGAAATTCCGTTCACACCTTGTGCAATAAGTCCCGATATTTTTTATAATTTTCAATTCATCGGTTTCGTCTACTGGCTCAAAGCTGAACACGGCAGAGCCAAATCTGTTGGACATAAGATATGATATCTGTGACTGATCCACGTTATCTCCCCCAGGAACTTTCATAAAAAAGTCATTTATGCTATCGGGATTAGCAATAACTTAAATAATTCAATAATTAAAGATATGGCCAGGTGGTGTATAGCAGAATACAGGCAGTTGTCAGTTAAATCGCCTCTGTAGTCTATTGTTTAGACCCAGAGGTCCCGGGTTTGATACCCAGCGTACATGTTTGTGCACTCGGTTTGGTTGGTGGTACGGCTTGTTTGCCCGCCTAGCACCATCCACCATCTTATCTAAATATGTCGCCATACCATCAATGTTTGTAGCATTGTTGTGTTCCAGCAGCTAGAGATAAGATAGCCAGTGCCTCAGTATTTGAGGATTCCGGGTGAAGAGCGCTTCCACGTTCGGCCTTATCTTCACTTAACACCAGGTGAGATGAAGGTCAACTGATTATCTGTAAGATATTTTTTTTAAACACACTGCCTGCCTGATAATTTGTAATAGTAATAATAAGAGAAGCTCGATGGCGCAGTGGTCAACGCGCCCGTTCTACGAGTGCTGTGGTTAAGCAACTTTCGCAAATGGGTGACCAAAAATTTATAATCTCGAGCTTCTCCGTGCTTCGGAAGGCACGTTAAGCCGTTGTTGGTCCCGGCTGCATTAGCAGTCGTTAACAACCACAAATCCGCACTGGGCCCACGTAGCGGTTTATGGCCCGTTCTCCTTATCCATCCATAGGGAAGGCTCGTGCCCTAGCAGTGGGGACATAAAATGAGCTGATGATGATGATGATGAATAATAAAATATAGTTATTACTACGTGAAGTGATAAAAAATGTTGTTTTCATCATACTTTTAGGTTACAACCTACAATTTGGAGTGGAAAATTGACAATTGTGGCTAAAGTGGTGGAGGCTGCTCACTCAAACGCTCAAAGGAGATGATTTTACCTGCGGATGGATCAGTAATTAACCTGCCTTGAGCAAGATGAGTCTCTTTCGATTCGGAAAACAGTTTAAACGACACGAAGACGTGTAGTGTAAATGCAATTCTGTCTCATTACTGTGCAACAGTTATGTTTAACTACTGCGGGGAGTAGAGGTACTTTGATTTGTGAAGCAATAGTGCCATTATAGTTTATGTAAGCAAATTGAGCTTCTAGAAAGTAACACCAATTTTGATGTTTATATGTATACATTTATGCTACCTTACTTCTAAAATAAATGTTGTAGGGTGGTAGGTCATCTGTTCGAAAAGTACTCTTGATATGTAAACTGATCTTTGTATCTTAAAAATAAGTAATAAATTTATTTGCACCTGTAAAAAAAAATTGAATTTCATTAAAACAAAATTGAACAGAGGCGAATAGGTACTGTTGCTCAATTGCTGTGATTACACTTTTCATTAGACCCATGTATGGAGAAAAATTTTTTTCGATGTAAGCCCGGGTTTGTAATCACCAACTCGCATTTGGCAAGCGTGGTGATTAAGTCATTACCCATCAATTGTAGTGATAACTTGATTCTAGTGATGGAGGCCTTTGACTTCTTTTGGCCGAATCGCTACGCTGGTGCACCAAGCAATCAAATGCTTTGCCAATACAAATGATTTTAATCTTGGGCTAGGCATCGATAAATCTGTAACACACTTTGCTCACTCTGGAAATTAAATGCAGGATCCAGATATCCAGATATCGGGGCCCGGGCGAACTCATGGCGACTCAACCACTTATTTTTATAGCGACTATTTAACTAGTTATCCAGGCTCAAAGCAGTGGTAGGGCTCCGCTTAGAAACATAAAAACATCATTACATACATATTTCTTAAACATTTTCAGGAAAAAATCACGTGAAATAATATAAAATCGATACCCTTTGTTCATTTAGCGTTCAATCGGAAGCCTCGCAGGCAAGTTGGGTGAATTGGTAGATGCCTTTATATCGCGTGCTCACAATCTGTAGCTGTAAGTAAAATTTGTTTTACAATATAACAAACAGCTACGTCTACAGTACGTAGTGAAATCCTTTGAACGCAGTGTTTTATTATTATTTTTAATACATATTAATAGTCATGTAGTAAATAGCCTAAATAGCTAGGAAAATAATGGGACTCCTGGGGTCGGCCTATCCGAAACCGGAGGACTTCAGGCTCTTTGCTCTTCGGGACGTTGCCAAGCTTATGGCATCTATCAGAGGAAGAAGAGTGAAAGGATGAGGTTGCACAAAAGATCCCGATGGGTCGAAGTGTTGCTGCGAGAGGGAAACCTCGGCAGGCCCCACTAAGATAAGTTAATGGAAGTTTGCATGGTAATGTACATCATATATTTTTTTTAGTTTTATCATTCTCTTATTTTAGAAGTTACAGGGGGGGGACATACATTTTACCAATTTGGAAGTGTCTCTCGCGTAAACTATTCAGTTTAGAAAAAAATGATATTAGAAACCTCAATATCATTTTTGAAGACCTATCCATAGATAACCCACAAGTATGGGTTTGATGAAAAAAAATTTTTGAGTTTCCGTTTTAAGTATGGGGAACCCCCAAAATTTATTGACTTTTTTCTATTTTTGTGTGAAAATCTTAATGCGGTTCACAGAATACATCTACTTACCAAGTTTCAACGGTATAGTTTTTATAGTTTCGGAAAAAAGTGGCTGTGACATACGGACAGACAGACAGACAGATGACGAATCCATAAGGGTTCCGTTTTTTGCCATTTAGCTACGGAACCCAAAAAATTATAAACAGCTGTTTACAGGATTAAGCATGGCAAGTAAAAAGAAAAGGTAAAAGAAAAGGTTCTGTGGTGAAGCTCCTGATATGCTGTAAGCGCCCGTGGGCTGCGGTGATCGTTTTCCATCAGGCGTTAGGTAAGCCGTAAGCTCTATTTTTATTTCATTTTCTTTTCTTTATTTAAGTACCACTAAAAGTTGTTACATCAAAACTTAATATGATACATACAACATTATATAAACAAACATATGCACAACGAAAGTAGCCACAACATGCAAACAATAACAACGACTTACTACAAATTTTGCTAAATAAACCTACATGTATTGTTTTTTACTATTATATATTTTCTTAAAATTAATGTAAAGAAATCATTAGAAGTTTTTTATCTGACTGTACAATGCAGCTATTTTTATTGGTGTCCGAATCGTCAGTGAAAAAATAATAAAATTAAAAAGTGTCAATTCGGACACGGTGTCCGAATATAATGTGTCCGAAACGTCAGCTACCCTTTTTATTTTGCAGCCCAGTTACATCAAATAATATAAATATCCTCATTTTACAAGCCTTCAGCGATGATACTTTTATGAATTTATCTCTACTCTTAAGTATGTAAGCTTTGCTATACTAATTGCCAGTTAGGATCGCCCCGTTCTGCTTATTATTTAAGGTTTAAAAGTAATCCTATTTGCTCTGTTAGTGTTCAGCTTGCAGCTTTGTCGGCTGTAAGCTGCTTTTTTAAGCTTCTAGAAACTTCATTTAATTTCCATTTTAAATATTTAACAGGAAGTTAAGTTAACCTAACTGTTTTCTAACTTGAATTTTGAATTGTTATTTAAATTAAAGCCATTTTAAACTTCGGTATATCTTTTATAAACTTCAAAGCTGTAATTGTTTCAAATCAATTAAGTCAATTTAATGAAACTTTCTATGCTTATGGATACTGAGATGTTGACAGTAAAAATCATTTAAAAAAAACGTTCATAGCCATAACTGAATCTATGCTATTTAAAGTCCACTATAGTAGAAAGTGAGGCCTTTGTGGACGCAGTAAACGTCTTTTGGCTGAGATGATGATGATGATGATGATAGTAGAAAGCTTCAAATCACATAAAATCAGTTACTGTTTCAAAAGTATTGGTAGTTTATTGCTAGTATACAGCATGTACGTATATCTGTTTCCGTTTTCATAATGCAATCTGCCTGCAAACGGAGAGAAATTATCACAAATATTCACGTAAACCCCAAGAGACAGAATTACATTTGTTAGTCCAAATTGTGAATGGAGTGGACTTTGCCGTGGTTGTCTTATGGAGTTTGAAAACTGTCGTTACGTTATGTTTAATACTCACTCTAGTATACCTACTTATGTGCTATTGGTAATCGGATTGTCGACTGTCCAATAAAGACATTCTTGCATAATAAAATTCTCGTTCTTTTTAATAAATCGACAGGACAACAATGTATGTTATTAAATTAAAGTTGAGCTCCAATATGAAGGTTTTGTCTAGACTCGAGTAATTTATCTTTAGACGGGTTATTATGATAAAGATTTTGGAGATTAGGATTTTGACTGCAAGAACCATTGCAAAAACTGAAGTAAGCAAATGAATTAATAACGGTTTATTACCGTGTTTCTTATCTCGCTTTTTTGTATTTTAATTAAATAATTAATAATACTAGTGGTCGCCCAGTGGTCAAAATTCGACTGTAATTTTTATAAAAAGCTGTTTAGAGGTAATAAAAAAAGCTCCGCCTTCTTGGACCTGCAAATGTAGATGTCATAATTATTCATAAACAGCACCTCCGACTTTAATACGAAAAAAAACATTAATTAATATAGTTTTTTTCGTTACCCTAGTTAAGATATCTTTGTATTTTTGTATGTATGTATGTCTTCAACGCATAAACTCAAAAACTACTGGACCGATTTAAAAAATTCTTTCACCATCAGAATGCTACATTAGCGCTGAGTAACATAGGATATATTAAAAAAAAAATAAACGCGGTACGAAGTCCGCCGGGTCAGCTAGTTGATTATAACTTTACTTTTGAGTATTTGATATTATGACACAGTTGCATTACACGGATTAACGATTCAGGTTATAGAACATCATTTTCATAAAAAAGACGTACATGTCATTTACTTGAGAACGAATAGCTATTTTTTTATTTATTTATAAAAAAACATCATGTTTTTTACAAAAAGGTAGAGTATAAACAAATTTAAGATTTTCCGCGTACCTTGATTCGTCATTATACACATTATAGGACGCGGCACAGTGCCTTGCAATTATTCAAATACAATGATAATAAAACTATGAAGTGTGTAGTTAAGTTACATAACATCGTGGCAATCTAAATTGGCATAAAACATTATGTTTTTTTTACTAATAAGCATTTAGTTCCCATTACAAACACCTAGCCTATTTAGATCCGTTGCAAGCTATAGTTTATAATTACTTTAAAGTGACCATAAGATATCAAAAAATAAGTAATCAAAGTGAGTCAGTAGTAAGCAAAAAATAAATATCTACTTATATAGGTATTTTAATACATATATACCTAATTATCTTTAAACATCATACCAGCACTATGCAGATTTATATCTTTCCCATCGAATACTACAATCTTATTAACCTTTAGTATTTTTTTATTCATATTTTGTATTCCCAACAAATAACTTTTTTTTATACTATTAATTTTATGATATCTATTGATCATTACTTACAACTATAGGATTTGAGTACCAGGCAGTTCGATACTATAGTAAAATTTTAAACACGAGGCACGTTACCCTTTTTTCCAAGGTTTTCGGCAGAATATCAGCGGTATAACCTTGGTTGCAACTAAAAAACTGAGTCGGAGCCCTTTGGTTCACTCGACAAATACTATATACACTAAGGTTGTATTTTAGTTACCGTTTTTTAATGTGACTTTGTGTGTGTGTAAGAAGGACAGCCCCAGTTAACTACAAAACAATTCGACCAATGGGATTCGGGAGACATCTTAGAAATTCCTTCCGGAATCGGAATTTGGCGACCGCCGAGACATCAAAGGCATTTCCATTAAAGCAAATTTTCCAAGAATATGTGATTTTTCCTTATTACTTATACCAGGACGGGGGGGCTGATTGATTTAAATGCCGGTTCGCGAACGAAACACGCCTGGATGACTCAAAGTCAAAGTGAAAGTCAAATATTTCTGTCGAGCAGTGTCCTATATTCCTATATGTTCTGTTTTAAGTGTGTTGAAGTGTTTTTTTTTATACACCGTGACTGGCTAGACGACGGACGCGTTAAAGGAGGTGTATAAGAAGCCGATACCTGTTCCATTAAAAATAAAAAAACACCACCTTATTTTTTTACTTTTTTCCTAACTGAAATGATCTTTCTGTTTATTTACAATTTACTACACGGGCGAGCGAAGCGACTAGCGAGGCGTTGTCCGCGCGTGCGGTTGACCTTACTCGTGCGCGTAGTACATGCGAAATGCCGATTGTTCACTTTTTAAAAAACGCGTAATAACTTGCGTGGTTTAAAATTTGCTATAACCTTTTTTAACTAAAAGGGATTACATAAGTTACTAGTTTACCTCCTTAAACGCGTCCGTCGTCAAACCTGTCACGGTGTAGAATAGAATAAAATAAAATAAATCTTTATTTGGTTTAATAACACCTCACATATAAATTTAACCGCCTCTGTGGTCTAGTGGTTAAGACCACCGGTTTAGACCTAGAGGTCCCAGGATCGATTCCTGCGGGGGGTACATGTTTGTGTACTCGGTTTGGTTGGTGGTAGGGCTTGTTTGTCCGCTTGGCTACCAACTTATCTAAATATGTCGTCATAAGATCAATCTTTGTAGCATTGTTGTGTTCCGGCAGCTAGAGATAAGATAGCCAGTGCCTCACTAGTTGAGGATTCCGGGTGAAGTGAGCTTCCACAATATTGGCCTTATTATCACTAACCGTAAGATATTAAAAAACAAAAAATATATAATCTTACTAAACCGGCTAAAGCACGCGACACGCGTGGAAATTAGCCCTAGCAGCCCATGAAGTGTTACAACACCAAAGCGTTTACATTTAAGTTGCCGACCCTGATGCTTCAGTCCCTGTTTCTCTAAAGTTTCTAGGCTCTGTATTTTGAAAATAATAAAATTAAACTGTCTTAATAAAATTTACTGAGTCTATATCAACCTTATTCAAGATATTAAAATAACCCCTTGAGTGTCGATCGACCACCAGGTGGCCGATAACAATTAAAATTCTATTGTGTCTGGTACTCGGCACTCAAGGGGATATTACCTATTTATTTTTAAAAACGTACCCTTGCAGAACACAGATTAAATATTATGAGAAAATAAATATTGGGTCACGTTCTGATATGTGTTCCATTATAAATAAGTGACACATCATTCTTGATTTTATTTAAAAATTAAGTTTTATGATAAAAAATACATTTTTGATCACCCATCCAATGATCGGCCTTTGCTAAAGTTGCTTAACTTCAGCAATCGCAGACCGAGCGCGTAAACTACTGCGCCATTGAGCTCATCGAGCTACAACTGTCGTAAACAATTATCTTTATAATTTCGTGGTTACCTTACTTTTAATTAACTAGATGATGTTAAATGCTTGTTTTTTTTATATACTAATTAATTTGTGACCAATTACGGTTCATCGATCAATTCGATGCTGACTATAGCGTGATACTAAAATTATCGTAAGTCAAATAATAAGACGAGACTTGTTGTATGAATAAATGACTGATTTATTTACAATATTCTAGGCTTAAATACAGATTTTTATCTAGTGGGGGAAGTGTCAGTTTTGCATAATAATATTTATTTTATAATTGTGCATAATTTACAGTATTAATAGGAAGTGTGTTTCGGCACATTTGCCCGTACGTTTTTGTTATAGATATTTACTATGGCTTTCGCTATTTACTCAGACTAACTAAATTTCATTAAAGATGTAATATTAGCTGTTAAAGAATATCACTTTGAAATTCAGTATGTCCACGTGTACGTCTATCTCAAGGCCATTAGGTGTCCCACGTTCGGATTCCGTAATAATAGAATTGGGCAAATGTTTTCGGTCTCTATATAAAAGCTTTTTCCTTATTTTTGTGGCTCCGTTAAATATTAGAAAAGCTTCGGGTTATTCCGTAGTCAGTATATTTATTTATTACTTGCCATTAAGACTTAAACAGGATTCATTTAATTGAAATAATTCTACATAGTATATGTAGTATATATGTAGTATATATGAACCAATCAAAACTGTCAAATTTCATTAATAAAATTTTTTTTTTTTTTAAGTACTAATTGCTACACTTAAGCTGAATTAAATATTTATAAAATACAGTGAAAATATTAAATGCCTACCCGACCCAGCCAGGAATCGAACCTGGGTCTTCCGCAATCCTGGCGGCTGCACAGACCATTATGCTACCTAAAAAACAAAAAAGCGTGGTAAGCGTGATCGGTCTGCGGTTACTGCTGTTACCTAAGCAAATTTCACAAAGGTCGGTCATCGGATGGGTGACCAAAACCTTGTCAGCTTGACCACCTCCGTTCTTCAGCAGGCATGTAAAGGCATCAGCTGTCGACAACAACCACCAATCCGCACTGGGCCCGCGTTGCGGTTTATGACATTCTCCTTATAGTAATTCCATCCATAGGGAAGGCTTGCCCCAGCAGTGGGCACATAAAATGTGCTGGTGTTTGTGACGTGACACGCGCTAGAAGAACTTACAATTGTCTTGTTTCCCTGGTATTTTCTACCATATACACCCGTATTCATTAGCTAGGCAATAGGTTAATATTACCCATCTGCTTCGAATACATCATCATCATCATAATCTCAGCCAAGAGACGCCCACTGCTGGACAAAGGCCTTTCCTAAGGATACACTACTATCGGTTTTGTGCTGCTCCCTTCCAGCGGCTACCCGCGAGCTTCACCAGATCGTCGGTCCACCTTTTTGGAGGTCTGCGCCCCAGCGGCCATCAGTCCTGCGATCGATGTGCCCTGCGCACTGTCAGTTGAGCTTAGCAACTCTTCGGGCTATGCCAGAAACCTTTGTTCTTTTGCGGATCTCCTCATTTCTGAATCGATCAAGCACATAAACCCCAAGCATAGCCCTATACATATAATATATATGTATATATGTATTCGTATACATTCCCTGGATAAATTGGCATGAAAAACCTGAAGCTAAAGATCAAACAAGCTTCATTGCCGTAATGCTTTGACACCTAAATTGGCGGGCAAGGTGAAAATAGTTAATGTACTGTGTGACATAGGAAACCAACGGTCATTGACCTTGGCATTACTTGGCACAGTACCAGCATGCCCGACGAAATGTTTCTTAATGTGCATGCAACTTAATGACTTTACAAATAAAGTTGAAAATTAAATGCTTGTTTGTTTAGAGTGTATGTGATTGGTTTTTTTGGCAATTGATGTGTTAAACGTCCCATGAAATATTTGACTTTTCGCTTCCTATTGAACAAACTTCGATAGATCAAAGGGAATGATTTTTTCGTCGTCTTCTAAATACCTACTTTATAAGAAGCAAATGCGCTATTTTAATATAATTATGATAATAAGTCAATACCGACATTAATTAGAGCGCTTATATTTTATTATCGTAGTATTTTTTTATTACATGTTGTGTATATCTTTTATATTTTGTGTATTTATTTGTAGTGTCCTTTATTTGTAATGCCCATATTCCAACATCTTGCCGCTGTAAAAAAAAACGGAAACGCCTTACTGATTTTCTTGCCAGTTCTCCAGTCACTCAGTATATGCTCTGTAGATTCACGATCCGATGGCATAGAAACGTTCATATGAGTAATTTTTTGTATAAACTGAATACAATATTTTGAATTGGGAATTTAAATTTTTTATATAACTGTGTTAAAAAATGCAATGAAAAGAAGTTTGGAGAAATATCTAATAACCCGATTAATAAGGCACAGGGGTAATTCTGGATTATTAAACCCGCTTTTCATCAGGTAGGCGGATCGTCTGCCAACTTAATACAAAAAAACATAAAAATTCTTGGAAAACCCTGATCAGCAAGGCTGATTATGGTGTTCACAGCCTTTAGTCAGGAAGGCTCGATTAAAATAATGATAACTGAAAATTTTTATTTTTTGGATACCTATATAATCTCAACCATATTTAATATTATATCCATTATTCTGAATTTGTTTCTGTTTCTGATATGGTGTCGTGTGAGCACATTTAAGTAACTATTGTACTTTAATTATTACTTTTTACTATTGTATGTTTATTTTAATATTTTTATTAAGATGTACAAAAAGTTAAGTACATTATTGGTTGTATTGTTAATTTAATATTTAATATTATGGCTTAGAATTGAATGCATCAACATATATCTACCTATACCTATAATAGATAGGTAAATACCGCTTGGTATATGTAAAAAAGAAACTACAATAGGTAAAGTAATAAAGCTATGACTGAGCGTCATCGCAAATAACCAATTTCATGGATCAGGAGTCCACACAACGGCATGCGCCAGTATTCTCATCAGCCGTCGCTCAGGTGGAAATATAAATAAAAAGACAAAGGCTGAGGACTGTGATGAGAAATCACGCAGGTTGACGACAGGTTAATAAAGAATGGTAGGTATTAAAAGCTACGAAGTGCGAGTTGAACTGGCGCGGTGAAGGTATAAAAGCCATTCTAAGCTTTTGTAGTGGATTTTATATCACATAAATTCGGTATACAAACGTTTTTTTAAATGTTTTCTATTAGCTGTCCTTATCTATGTATTTCTCTTATGCATAGAAAGTTTAGGAAGGTGGCGGCGGGAGGTGGTGGTGATACATTGGGAAGGCCTATGTTCAGCAGTGGGTCTTTGCAGGCTTAAGATGATGACGATGAAAGTAGAGAGTTTTATTAAAATCGGCTAATTGATTTAAAATAATTAAAGCGTTGAAGTTTAAGAAGGGATACCGATATGAAACAAAACAAACTCAGAATATCTCAAAGTATTTCAACTTTGAGATATTCGGAGTTTGTTTTGAGATACTGTGCTTTTGGCTAGATACCTACTGTGTTCACACAGCCTTTACAGCGTCATCGGACATTAAATGGCTCTTAAGTAGTTTAAACTATAACTACATTAATACCTTTCTGTGATGACCTTTCATCATTTCAACATGTAAATATTAGGAATGGTCTATGTCATTCTACTAAAAGCACGTACGCAAGTAAGTAGTAAGTAAGCAAGTACTTTATTGTGTAAATAAAAAGGTAACAGAATGCAGGTCTTATTTAACAAAAGGTATCTCTCTTAATCCTACTTTTTCAAGATAGTTATTTCAATCAAGACAGTCTTGACTGAAATAACAAATATTAAAATATTCGTATGTCTTATAATTATATAAAAAACGGTAGAATTTCGACCACTGGGCGACCACTAGCACAGAATACATAATAATACAAGTCCACTATCACCAATATTAATATGAACAAAAGGTAACTATTTCTGCACCACCCTACCTATAGTTGAGTGTAACTTTGATGCAAATGATTAAAATAAAAATCAAGTAAATAATTTGACATCGCATGAAAAGAGACAACTTATCAAAATACATAGCACCACGGATAAATAGTGTTCCTTCAAACTTTTTTCAAAGCGCAGATGTTAGGAGAATCGCTATATTATTGATGATGCTATTAAATACAAATTTATTTGAAGAAATTATTATGGGATGTGCTTTGCCGGATCCTAGGTATTGCTTAATAGTAGCATGGGCGTACCCAGGGGGGGGGGGCAGGGGAGGCAGCTGCCGCCCCCCCCCCCCTGGAAATCTCGCAGAACAAGGCGGCAGCGTCGTATAATAATTTATTATTATTTGATAAATTAAAGTCTTAAAGAAAGGAACAGAAAAGGCTTCTTATCTAAGTCTCTTTAATAAAATATTAAATTCACAAATAAAAGACGGACATTGAAATTAGATATTTTGATTCCAAAAATGAATTTAATACTTGAAAGAAGCCTTATTCAAAGTGAACATTAAATTAACATCCCTTGTAAATTGAAACACAAACGATCCGATAATTGTAACTCTCAGGTCCGAGAAGATAAATTTCGGTTCTGAAATTATCTGTAATCAAAAGTGAACATCGGCTGTAATTTAGAAAATATTGTATCAAATGGAGTAAATAACTGATATCCATTTAATCTCAACATCCAAGGAGGTGAAAGCTATATTTTTTGGTTTGAACTGATTGCTTATTTAATTTAATTTTTATTTAATTTCATTTCATTACTTAATTTTCATATTTCATTATTATTTTTTACACCTTATTTAATATCATTAATATCATTTGTTTCTTAATTATTGTTTCCACTCAATGTGTATTAATCCTTTATTGTACATTGAAATTCGAATGTTTATCGACTGATGATCATATACGAATACTGAAGTTCTTTGGGCACATAACTCGCAAAGGACTCAATGGAGCGTATTGTAGTTCAGGGCAGAATCGAGGGCAAGAGATCCCGTGGTCGCTCGCCAACCCGATGGACAGACCTCATTATTACCTCCCTCACTCAATCCTCACAAAGCTCACAAAGCTCACAAAGCTTCCAATAGAGCCGAAAGGAGACGCATTGCAAGGCTCATAACCACGACCACTCTGCCAAGCGTGCCCGACTAAAAAGAAGACATTGAAATTACAGTCTAAATTACATTATAAAAAACAAATACAAGGGTGAGCTTATTTCTAAAAGAGATCTCTTCCAGCCAACACTGGCTGTAGTTGGAAAAGAAACTGCGGGACCATAATATAAATAAATACCATAAATATAAATATAAATAAACAAAAAAATATTAAAATTAAATATGCATTATAATTAGTTTTAATTATTTTTTTTGTAATTGGCTGCTTATACGGTACTTATATACTTACTATACGTACTTATATACGTACTTATATACTTATTATCCGTGCTTCGGAAGGCACGTAAAGCCGTTGGTCCCGGCTGCATTAGCAGTCGTTAACAACCACCAATCCGCACTGGGCCCGCGTGGTGGTTTATAGCCCGTTCTCCCTATCCATCCATAGGGAAGGCTCGTGCCCCAGCAGTGGGGACATAAAAATGAGCTGATGATGATACGGTACTTATAAGAATTGGAATGCGTAGAAAAATTTGGAATTGGATTGTGGATAAAGAAGGGTTCTTGTGTCACAAGACCGTTTGTTATTGTTGTGTGTTATTTTTTTGTAGAACTTAGTGTCTTACAAATAAATAGAGAATAACCTCGGAATAGTTTTGTTCCCGTCATGTAAACGTCATTTCAAATTAGAGTAAATGAGACAAACCACGGAATAACTATTCGGAGCTTATTCTTTGTTTATTTGTAAGGTCCTATGGGTTTATGTTTTATAGTATCTGGTTGTTTCCCTCATAATAAATAAATAAACAAATTTAGTTATAAATACAGCATAATAAAGGTGATCCAACGAAAGTTCGTTGGATCACCTTTCCCTCTTTCAGATTCTCGCTTTCTTACCTTTCAGGTAAGTACCTGAACTGAAGGTCGATCATTATAATATGAGTCGCTTCATTCGAAGATTTAACCTTTAACCATGTAATAGTAAATCCTAACTAATATTATGAATGCGAAAGTGTTTGTTTGTTTGTTTGTTGTTTGATACGCTTTCCAGCGTAAACTATTTAACGATTTATTTGTTTTGTTGTCATAGAAACTGCCAAAGAAGTCAGTAGTAGTAAATAATGCTTTGGTGGGCATTAATCTGTTGTTTTTTTTGTTATATTTTGTTAAAGCACTCGTATTATGGAAATCAGAAACAACAACGGTACCCCAACCACCCAGACCCGACACAATATCGAAAAGTCTTTGACATTGACCCGACCGGGAATCGAACCTTTAACCCGAACGAACGTTATTTATGTTATTTATCACCACCACCGAACAACCATTGTGCCCCTTTTTTAAGCACATTGCCCGCACGAAGGAGTGTGATACTTCATAGGGAGGAAGAGTGCCGAATTTGAATATTAATTAATATACAATTACTAATTATTAAATTTTTAAATGATTGAGGTTGAATTTCAACCACCAAGCGAGTACATAAAAATTACGTTTTCATATGTTTTTCATTCATCGACTGTATGCGAGTTTTTTAACTATTTTATCGAGTTCAAAAAACTTTGAAATGTGAATTATTTATTAATTTGAAATTAAATTAAAATAACGTTACCGCTGGAGGGCCGAAGTTTTAAAGGACCTACAAAAGCTTCACGTAGACAACTGGCAGAAAGCAGTTCAGAACCGGGATTAGTGGCGCCGACTTGTAACAGAGGCCAAAGTTCACTTGGGGCTCCAGCGCCAGGATATTAAGTAGTAAGTAACTAACTATATTTATAAGAACTCACAATATAAATCTATGAAGAACAAAACAAAAAATAATTGAAAAATGTGCCCTAAAAGGACTCTACTCAGCATTTGTTGCAGTGAACAAATCACTACAACGCTGATCTTCCATGGAGACTATACGTTACAGTGGCGAAGGGTCCATACAAGCCGATTCCCATCGGCTTCCCTTTGAAAAATCCCTTAAATACCACCCCACCGATCCACCATGCAGATCATAACATGTCATTAAATATTGTCACAAGATTGTGACGAGAAATACATGGGCAGTATTACGAGTATTGTTTCATTATTTCAAAGCCTCTACAATTATTTCCATAGCAAACCTCGTCGAGGTAAGCTATCTATCGACAGCCTAATGTTTTTCTTTTTCTTTTTGTACGGCTTACCTTCGCCGTATTTTGACCCCTCACCACTGATACGTTATATACCTAAGATTGATATTATTGGTACAATTTAATAAAACAATGATTCATCTTTTTCAGCATCGTCAATCAAATCTCTTCAAGGAAGTGGGTTTATCTTAAAGTTGCGCAATGGCTTATCTACCTAGAAAGAAAAAGATAAAGTAAATATACCTCTACGTTTCAAATTATATATTACCATCTACCTATATCAAAGAAATCTTTGCATTTAAGTACAATATTATAAGATATATTTTTTTTTAGTAAAATTTTAGCTTGTAAATAGTATATAGATACAGCATTGTGAATGAATAATAAAAATACAATGTTATATTTTATGTTCCAAAACGGGAAAGCCGTCACCTCAACTGGTAGTATAAGTGACGATAAGGCCGGTGAAAGCGCAATTCACCAGGAATCCTCAACATATGAGGAATTCATCCTCAACAATATCAGAACATAATGTTTGTTATGATGTCAAACTTAGAAAAGGTAGTGGTTGCTAGCCAGGCGGACATACAAAAGACCCTTTCGCTGTGAATCGAACCGGGTACCTGAGGGTCTGAGACCATGGATGGACGACTAGACGGTTAAGTAAAGTCTAATTAGAGAGTGTTGTATGTATGTATATTAAGTTTAAAAAAAGTTGACCGTTTTAAATAAATACGTATAGGTTTGCTTTTCTTAAATGCCAAGATATTTCTGACCGCCTATGTTTCTCCCATCAATTTGATGACATCAACCACTGTCAAATTTCCTCAAAAGACATTGAACTCTATGCCTTGATGTTATGGTTAAAAATGTATTAAAACAATTTGACAGTTTTGGATAGGCACATCACAGGCGTCTGTACTTAACGTAAGCCTATAGATGTAAACACTCACCTTCAAAATTTTCGTCGTCACTTTCGGCCATCGCTTATTTTTATTCAAAAACCAAACACAAAAACCATTGCAACACAATTTTATTGAGCAAATTAACCCACACACACTTGCTACGAGAATAATTATCAACTGGAACGGAAAAACAAAACTTCGAGCCCTATTACGCGAAGTTACGGGGTTGTGAGAAGCGAGCGAGCGTCCACCCCTCCCAGCGATCCGACACACACTGAGTTTCCGAAGGAAAACTCTTTGGTTGGTTCGAGCAGGATATCTTTTTCTTAATTCGTACATTTTTCAGAGATAAAAAGGTTGGAACACTGCTAGTCATGGTATATAGATAAAGATTTGGCGCTTTGGTATTATCTGTTTAAATATTGAGTTTCGAGATAGGTAGCTACGTTCACGTGTTGCGGTGACCGGTTGTTTGTTTTTTTTTTTAAATTTGTTGTTACAATCGATTCCGTAATTGTGTAAAGTTCAGTCCACTTGTGCGACGATCGGTTAGATGGATTTAAGGCTGTTTAAGATAAGTTTAATCCTTCGTCGGCTGTGAATACAGACACAATAGAATTTGAATGGTTTAGCGCATTGATCAGTGTTCGCCATGAGCGGTTAAGTTAAAGTTAAATTTTACCACGTTTTACATAAAACTTTAGAGGATATTTTGGATTTGGATTTTAAAGGATACTTTTAGTTGCCTAATTAAATAAAGGCTGCAATAAAACTTTTCTTTTTACAGCTTTAAATGTCTTTTGATAATGATATAAAAAAAAGAAAATTAGCTTAACTAAAGTTCTTGTAACGCCTCGGTGGCCTAGTGGCAAAGCGCTGAGCCCGATACCCGAAGGTCCGGGTTCAATTCCCAGGTCGGGCAAAGTGTGTTTCAGATTTTTCGATGCATATCCCGGGTTATGTGATCACCGACTCGCACTTGGCAGGCGTGGTGATTAAGCCATTACCCATCAATTGTAGCGATGACTTGACTTCAATGATAGAGGCCTTTGCCCAGCAGTGCGACATTATATAGGTTTATAAATGTTCAAATAATTTTAACGCAAATTTTGTTGCGAACAATTTACAAAAACACAAATGTTGAAAAAATTTCCACGCGCAGGATTTGGACCTGCACCCTTCTGACATTCCGGGTCAGGTGCTCTTCCAATTGAGCTATCGTGGTTCTAACCCGCCGAAATTATTCAACACTTTTTACTTTGAAAGCCAAAGGCGCTCATTCAATGTCAACAACTACCGTCACTAACATCCGATCATAATATTTTTAGAAATATTAAAGATCAGTTAGCAAGTAAGCAAGCTATTTATTTATAAATGTTCAAATCAAGTAAAAGTAAAAAGTGTTGAATAATTTCGGCGGGCTGGTAAGAACCACGATAGCTCAATTGGAAGAGCACCTGACCCGGAATGTTAGAAGGGTGCAGGTTCAAATCCTGCTCGTGGAAATTTTTTCAACATTTGTGTTTTTTTTTAGTATATAGGTTATTTAGTAAAGTTCTTGAAGTTAATTTATTAGCTTAGTTCGGAATTTTAAAGGAAAAGCAACAACTTTTTTGTTTAATCTAGCTTGATTATCCAAAAGTTTCGAGTAGATATCACTTTCTGTGTGTACAAGAACGTATATAAGATGTATAAGGAAGCCCTTTCAACGTTTTTTATGTTTCTTTGAATATTTAAATATTTAATGGTATATAATAAAGTATGTTTAGCTTCCTTTTTAACTACAGAACTGCTTCTTTGTTTAAAAATAATGACTGTAATGTACATTGTTTTTAAATAAGACAATGGACCTTTTTATAGAAAATAATTAGGCTCAACTATGTTAAAATGGCTTCTGTAGCCCCACGACCGAAATTATTTCGTGTAGGCGTACACGTTCATTGGGTCTATCTTCTCACGACTGAAATGGTTGTCTGGAAGGGTGCAGGTTCAAATCCTGCTCGTGGTTTTTTTTTTAACAATTGTGTTTTTATGACTATTAGGTACGGTAGAACGGGGCTATTTTCGAATCAAGCGTGACATTGATCACAGCTCCTGTTCTCTTCAGTTGTCTTCCACATGTAGTTCTACGGTATGACTCTGGAGGGAATCGCACTAGAGACGCCTAGATCGCTAGGGATACCCAAATTTGCAGCTACTTAAGGATTTATAGCTGCAATCAATGTTACACTTATATCAAAAGTAACCCCATTCTACGGTACCTATGTACTTACTTTTCTAACTTCAATTTAATATATAAATAATTTATTAGTAAAAATAGAAAATTCTTTAAAATTCACTTCAGCCAAAGCAAAAGAACTACTTTATGTATAAATAGTTTGGTTACAAATAATAACATCATCATAATAACACAATAAGTTTAAAGAGGTCAGATAATCGATTTACCAACACTCTCTATAGTCAGTCACATATACTAATTTGAGTCTTAGTGTTAACAAAAAGTGTTAATAGTAGTAATAATCTCTGGATTACAGCTTTTCAATACGGATCTAATTAAAACAATATTTGAGAAACTATCAATTGTAAATGTAACATGGGAGGTTATGAAATCAAATCAAATTTTGGGTAGGTAGTACTTAGAAAAACAAATGTTTGGTCATTTTAAAAGTACTTAGTATATAAGTTAATTTAAATAAAGATACTTTGACTTTGACTTTATTTGTAACAATTAAAAACAAAGAAGACATTTATTCTGCGCAACGGATTGTTAGTGCTGAAATTGCTTTAGACGTTTGATGAGCTTCTAAATACAGACAAGGTACGTGTTATTTATATAGGCAGTGGATGCGTGGGAGCACCATTCGGTGTACAAACACTACTCGCAAATAGGTACGTTACGTTTGTAGTTGGAGAGGAGATGCAATTACCGAAGATCACGTCTAAGACGAAGCAGTTAAACTTTTGTTACATCACTATTTGTTTCTTGTAATGTATATTTTGTGTAAATATTGTCAATAGACAACTTAATATTAATTTAGTTATTGCTTTCTGTCTACTTGTAATAATTACCGAGATAAACTATTTTTTCTAAGGCTTCCTCCAACTGAAAATATCTCTACATGCGTTAAGAATGATTTTGTTAGTCTTATTAGACTACTAGGATGCGGTTGGCTTACATTTCACCTGATGACAAGCGAGGATAAGTGAGGATTAAGGAATAGGAATCTTCAACTAATGAGGAACTGGCTACCTAAGGTATATCTAGATTCTGTCCACTTTAACGCGATCAAATGGTGATTAAAACACCAATTACACTCACACTGACCATTTTTTTTATTTGTTAAAAAAGGTAAGTATGAGCCACAGACCTATATTTGGTCTGTTGTATGAGCGAATACTTGAGGCAGGTTATGTAGGTAGGTAATGAGAGTCAGTGCTATTTAGGGGTCTTAGCATGTGGTTAGCTACTACTTGACGCTATGGATGGATAGGGAGAACGGGCCATAAACCACCACGCAGGCTCAGGGCAGATTGGTGGTTGTTAACGACTGCTAAAGCAGCCGGGACCAACGGCTGCGACTCGCCTTCCGAAGCACGGAGGAGCTCGACATGATACATTTTGGTCACTCATCTGATAGCCGACCTTTGCGAAGGTTGCTTAACCTCAACACGCGCAGACCGGGCGCGTTAATAACTGCGCCAACAAGCTCCTCGCTAGTTTTCATCAAACTTCGTCAAATTCTTTGTTCTTAATGGAAGTGTTGGTATAGTTGTCTTTGTTATGTTTTCTTGTTGTATGTTTCAGTGCACCAGTCGTTGGTAAACCAATTAGTGACAAAGGCAGTTAGATATAGACTGTACCGACCGAGCATCAAAGGAATGTTAAGAAGTGCATCTGTCAGCAACAGCCAATTCAACGCTCCTAGTTCTAGTCCAATACAATTTTTCTGAAGCGAGTTTCCGAGTAATATCGATAGATAGTAATATCGATAGGTAGATCGATTTCCCTTTCACAATGTCGTTTTTAAACGCTACTGCTGTTGACGATTGTGTACGGCAAGTAAGAACATATGCCCTGCCCACTGCCACTTGAACTAACCAACTAACGGGCTATGTCGGTAACCTTTGTTCTTCTGCAGATCTCCTCATTTCTGATTCGATCACGCAGAGAAACCCCGAGCATAGCCCTCTCCAATGCTCTTTGAGCACTGTAAGTAAAAATAATTTTATTTCCGTAAAAATATGACATGCACGTTCCAATGTCTTCTCACACGTGATGATCAAAACAAAACACTTCAGTATGTTCACTATTTTTACCTTTGAATACAAACAAAACGCTAGAAGGTAAAAGCTAACACACAAAGTCTCAGCGTCGGATAGTCTATTTTGGGGATAGTGTTGTTTAAATTTCAGAGTTTTGATCATGTTTAAAGGTAAATGTGTAATAATTTATCAGCACTACATTTGTGACTAAGGCTTTTCATACATTGGAATATTTTAATGTCCGGCCATCTTTATACAATATCAGGGAAGCACTTGACCTTCTTTCAGATAAGGCTGAAGGTGGAAGCGTATACTTCACCAGGAATTCTTAACCTTGGAAGATCTATAAGGATCTATAAGGAGTATTGTAACCATAATGTTGTTATATTAGTAGTTCGTATAACACTTGCCTCAGCCGGGACTTGAACCCACGGACTTTCTCAATCTGCTCTACAAATTATGATATTGTAATTGTTAACTAAGACGAATATGGCGGGACGACCATGATAGGTACATGAACGAATGGCATGATGTTGCAAGGGACCAGAAGGTGTGGAAAAAGTGTGTGGAGAGACCTTTGCCGAGGAGTGGGACAGTTATGGCTGATATAATAATAATATATATATTTTTTAATTAAGTCCATACATAAGTTACAGTGTCGAACTTACTTTGCTTGCGTGGATACTCGTTTTACACCTAGTATTGACGAGTATAGTCAGCGTTGTTAACACTGTCGTCTGCAAGTTAATTAACAGTTTTAATCAGGTTTTAAATCAGGTTTTTAATTAATTACTTACTTACTTACAGTTTAAGAAATACTTTTATCAATGATATTATAAACTATAGATATGTTACGTTCATAGTAATTTGCGTTTTATATCTGTTTCGAGCAATCCAAAACTGCACACATTGACAAGTTTCACTGACAAGTAAAACAAAAGATACGAAATAGCACGCAAATGATAGAGATAGGTATAATTTTAATGATTGCACTTCAAATAGTAATCTAGTAGAAACCTACTTCTCTTCGTCTTTGCGTCAGTTATTGGGTTGTTTGGAAAAATAATTGAAATATACTAAATAATCTAAGAATCTTTGCGTTACATGTGGTAAGAGATCCCTTGTATTTTGTTTACTTCGAAGTCATAATTGGTACACTTTTGAAACACACACGATGGCATTTTTGATTTTTTTGGTAAGGACACAGGAACCTACGGTGCGACACGCTCGTGACAGCGCTCGATGCAGACTAATTACAAGACGCCCAATTGGGACGTATTTGAGTCTTCACAACCCGCGCGCTTATGACATATCTGCTTCTTGTTTTATATAATATCATTGACTTTTATACACAAACACTATAGTTTACACTTGAACAAGTCCCCTCTAAATTGGAGCAGACTATACACGCGAGCGCGGGCGCACATCTGGAATTAATTTTACTATTCAATGACGCTGCCGGTGGTTCACGCTGATGTCGTTGTCTGCGCGCGCGTCGCTTAATTAATTTAGAAGATACCTGTTTTGTATTTTATTTTTAGGACTTTTCTGTATTTATATACTGAGAACCTAGTATCTACTTAAACCTAATTTAGGCTTTAAGATACTATAAACCAATTTTGTGCCTATAAATGTATTGATAATAAATGGGAAAAAAAAATCGTTTTAAATGTTGCAAAATGGAAAATTAAATTTTCGCGTAACAATTTTACAAAACAATGTGCTCAATGAAGTTAAACAGTTTGCGAAACGCCTTACCCGTTTACATCCAGATGAGATCTAATCTCGCACCGGCCCGGCCTGTGCTGGCGTTGAATGATAGACGCAAAACGCAAAATTACTTCACCGTTCACCGGTTAAAGATACTGCGGTGAAGATTGCGTGCGAACGACGGAAATAGCCAATTCAGTTTCAATGTCAACGCGATGTATCAGTAGGGCAAGATAGGAAAGAAGCTATCTAGCTGTTCAAACAAAAACCGACGGGTTGCACTCTGGGAGTGCCGGCAGAAGTGAAAACTTGAATATTAACGTTGTGCATTTTTGATATTTTGGAATGGTTAGGGAATAATTTTGCACGAATTGCTTTAATTATCAGTATAAAAGTACTCTCATTTATGTGGTAGAATACAATATTTATTTATTGGGCTATCGTACACAAACATGACAATTTATATTACATTAAAAAGTTATATTAAGTTATATTAAAAATTTATATTACGCCGCGCCAGCTGTCTACTCTCCATCCGTCTTACAAATTTTCGATCAGGACACGTGACCTGACGTGAGTTTAACATTTTTTACCCATTCCAAAAAAAGTGCACAACGCCGCTAAAGAAGTCTTCACTTCAATAATTTTTAACGCAAATTTGGTTGCGAACAGCTATCTAGCTTTTTAAAATAACTATCTGTATTCTGTGGCTTACTTTTGCTGGGTCCCAGACCCAGAGAACCCGGGTTCGATTTCTAGCGATGGGTACATGTTTGTGTATTCGGTTTGGTAGGTAGGGCTTGTTTATCTGCCTGGCTAGCTACCACCTTCTTATCTAAATATATCGCCATAACATCATTGTTTGTAGCATTATTGTGTTCCGGCAGCTAGAGATAAGATACTGAAATGAAACAACTTTTACGGATCTACTCGCGTTTATTTTACGACATTACGTTTTAGTGTTTATTTATCCTGACGTTTGAGACAGTCTCCCAGTGACAATAAACGCGAGTAGATCCGTAAAAGTTGTTTCATTTCAATGTGTAGTGTTTGCGTAAACTTTAGAAAACAATAGAGATACTTAAGATAGCCAATGAAATAAAAAAATGAAATGAAAATACATTTATTGGCACACACTAAAGTAGTTTAGGATTCCGGGTGAAGTCCGCTTCCACCTTCGTCCTTATCATCACTTAACATAAGGCGAGATGGAGCCGAGTGCTTACTTGTAAGATATATAAAAAACTTTTTTTTTGTTGTTCTTTGAGTATCCGCCATAATCATGAAAGTACTGCATCGCATGTAATAGGTTTGCACCGTGGTACGAATCGCTGAAGTACGAAAAAGACATTCGCCGATTCATACCATGGTTCGAAACAGCCAATTCAAAAATAGTTCTTTTGCGATTCACACCGTGGTGCGAACCAGTCGTGGTGTGAATCGATGAAGTACCCTAAATAACAAAATACATAGTAATAGTTCCGTAAATAACTACTCTAAGAAGCTATTGAAGTGACTTTTTAGGAATTTGCTCATTGCTCACGTCTAATTAAGGCGCTGACAACTGTGAAATGCGATTCACTTATGATTGGTTTTTATAAAAAGTATCAACATACAACCCCAAGAAAAATATATGTTATAATAAACTATATTTGCAACAATGTTATTGTTTTCAATATGCAAACATATAAAATTAGCTTAATAAAGAAATATAATATATTTTTAATTCGTTTCTATATTAATCTTTGTTCGAGAGCTACTTATTGACAACTTTATCTACCAACGTGAGTTCTAACCAATTATAGTACCTATAATACAATTTCAAGATACAGTGACAGGTTTTAGGCTAAACCCGTAATCCGTTTGAGTCTCACGAGATTCCATCTCGAGGTCGTGTTACGGTGAATGATAGCCCAGGGCCGTGGAATCTGAGCGGCCTTGCCAATTTCAGTGTCAAATTGGAAAAAATAACGGAAATCTTAAGACCAAGACCAGTAAACCTTCTACATACAATAATAAGTATCTCAAGCTTGACTTAGCTTTGCTTGGTAGACAGGCCACAGAGAGGCGGCTAAAGAGAGACACACACTAGTTGACTAGTTGACTAGTTGGATTGTTTTGATATGTTGGATTGTTTTGATATGTTGGATTGTTTCGTGGACACGTCACCGATTAGGCCCCTCTAGAATACCAGCGTTGCAGCGGCTTATCTCGCTGCAGCACGTGCTGAGGCTGGGGCCTAGTTGGCCACACTGTCTTTTGTTGTTGCTTTTATATTGTGTAATTTTGTAGTCTGTGCCAATAAATGTATTTTCTTTCTTTCTAGTACTTTTTTTTATCAAGAACCCTTCACACCCAATCTGCCCCTGAACATATCCCTACAAAGAGTTCGAAATGTTGACGTAAACGGAACAAAATAGTATTGTCCCACATTTTTACTGATACTCAATGGGTACTGGACTGGAGGGAATATTATTAATCATTTTGCACTTTCATTGTCACTTATTACTAGGTATAACATAACATTTTTTTTCCAATATCTATGGCTAAAAAGCAAACATTAAATAAAGTCACAAAAACACAAATGTTGAAAAAACCACGAGCAGGATTTTTTTTTTCAACATTTGTGTTTTTATAATTGGTTCGAAAATTTGCGTTATAAAATTATTTGAACATTTTATTAAATAAAGTCTTTAGAAAACACCATCACTACCACCAACAGCTCATTTTATGTCCACACTGCTGGTCGTGCCCCAGCAGTGCGGTCTTCCCTATGAATGGATAGGAAGATCGGCCCATAAACCACCACGCTTGCCCAGGTGGGTAACTCTTGAAACAATTGCAATAATCAATTTCCAATCCCAAATCTAAAAAATTCAAATGGCACTCTTAAAAGCGATAATAGCGCTACATTGGAATTAAATTGCGTGGAAATTGAGTGAACAAATTATTATCGAGATGGGACGTTCTGAAATTGCGAAACTTATCCCAATATCGATACATAATAATCGCATTAGAATTGTATTGAGATTGAGTTTGCGTCAAGAGTAGCCAGTGCGGATTGGTGGTTGTTAACGACTAAACCAGGACCAACAGGGTTACGTGCCTTCCGAAGCACGGAACGATAATATTAGAAAACAATATCAAAGTACTTCCTAAAACTGATGGAATTCCAAACTAATCCGTTTAATGCTCGCAAGATGTAGTCACGCGGCGCGTCTGTGAATGAGAGGCGCGCGGGGTCTGGGCGACCTTGCCCGTTTCAGTGTTAATGTCAATGTGGCGAGATCAGGGTTAATCGGAGCTATTTTAGCGGCGCATGAGATACAGTCTGCTACTCTGTTGTAGGAAATACTACGTTTGGTTTTTACGGGTTTTTTTTATTAAATATCAAATACTTAAATAATCAGCCTCAGGAGTCCCGAGTGGGAATCGAACCAACGACCTTTTGGTAACTGGTGCAATGCTGTGACCGCTGAGCTACCGATGCCCCAGAAGACTCGTTGAATTTTTCTAGTAGTTTGTGATTCACGCTGCAAGCCAGCGGTTTATCTTGTAAATATCTAACCCATCAAAAACAATACTTGTCAAAAAAAACCAAGTCTCGCAACTCAGTTGTTCTGCGGTAAAAAGTTGTGAGATCCATGTAATACCAAGTCGGTTATTAATTTATTCAGTCTCTACTTAAGCGACTTTCTGTCTTAATACGTCCAGTCTCTAAGACCACGATCGTGGTCCATAACATTCTTTAATGTTTTATATAAATATATTGAGACTTGGCCATCGCACTGAATAATTGAATTTACATGTGTTTTCAGGCGATTGAATTTACACGTGTTTTCAGGCGATGACCAAGTCTCAATATATTTATATAAAACATTAAAGAATGTTATGTCGCTTAAGTAGAGACTGAATAAATTAATAACCGACTTGGTATTACATGGATCTCACAACTTTTTACCGCAGAACAACTGAGTTGCGAGACTTGGTTTTTTTTTGACAAGTATTGTTTTTGATGGGATCTCATTTCTTTTTGTATTTTGTAGAGACAGTTCTACTTTTTTCCTTTCGATTTGGCAGGGGCACTACCATGCGCCTATATTTATATGGCACTAGCTTAAACCCGCGGCTTCGCACGCAATAATAATAATTGCCGTAAAATAAATAAAATAAAACATCGTTACGAATAAAGCCAATATTGAAAAATTTAACTGAACCTATTATTCCATTATATGAATGAATGAGTGGATTCATTAACTGCACATGTTACTTTGTAATCCTATACATTTATATGGGATTACAAAGCTATTTATGCAGTTGGTGTATCTAGAAAACTGGACCGAAATTGCAAAATATTTTAGTTGTTCCTTGATTCATACACCAAACACTACTTATATTCCAAATTTGAAGCTTCTAGGTATGCTAGAAGTGCCTTAGAATTTTGATGATCGGTGAGTCAGTCAGTGAGTGACAAAATTAAGAAATTTGACCCGTTATAATTCTTAAAATACTGGTTCAAATTGAATGAAATTTGAAATATACGTGTCTTTACAATGCCTGCATGGTGACTGAAAATTTCAGTCTTCTAGTTTTATCCACAACGAAGTTACAGGGGGTCGAAAATGGTCTGAATTGCTTCGAGAAAAGGATGGTACGGCCGTGACGCTTTTTTGCTCGACTTGGTGGGGGCACGGCCGTGCCCCCAGATAGTTTTATCAATCGTAACAACACTGGTTAATATTGTAATAAAAAAGCATTTGAAAAGTTCGAGAGCGTATCCGATGTTTACTAAAGTTTACCAGTGGCCACTGACCCTGTAAATTGTTCAAAACTTCATCATCATCATCATCATCATCATCATCATCGCAGCCAAAATCTCCAAAATCTCCACAACGACCGGTTTTGTGCTGCTCGCATCCAGCGAAAACTTCAATTTTAATAATACATATTATGTAAAATAAAGCGCGAGTAAATTAAAACAAAGTGTATAATTCCCATGTGTAGCGTCTACGTAAGAATGAGAAGCCTAATTTATTTCAATGTCCCAGTTACTTTAAATTAATAAATCATAATTATTTATTTTAAGGTTTCCAGTTCACACTATTCAGTCATTTTTAGGGTTCCGTAGTCAACAAGGAACCCTTATAGTTTCGCCATGTCTGTCTGTCTGTTTGTCCGTCCCCAGCCATGCTCATAGACTCTTAGTACTAAAAAGCTGTAATTTGGCATGGATATACATATTAATCACGCCGATAAAGTGGTGAAGTAAAATTTTAAAAAATATTTTTTTTAGTTTACTACTCCATAGTGTTGGGAGTTGTTGGATAGCAATTTCAAAAATATTGCGGGTTTGTAAAAACGGTTTTTTGGTTGAGGCATCCGTTTGTGAACTATTAAGCTTTAAGTGAAAATTTTTGTTAGAGTCAAGTGTGTCCCCCTGCCCCGGAACGGCCTCACCAGATTCTCCGAGGGGTTCGGATCGGATCGGTCTCCAAAGGGTTTGGATCGGATAAGGTTGGACGTCCCCTCTTTCATTCTGTTTTAAAGATAAATTTTCAAAATTTTGTTTGTCTCAATTTTACTAAATTCTAGTTTATAAAAAGGCTGACATAAGACTTACTCTTTTTAAAGATATGAAAAATAGATTCTTAGTTATGGGTACCAAGCGCCATATTTGCAAACCACAATGGGTCGTTACTCGTAACGACAATAGACTGTCATATTAATCGACGCATGCGGTGAAATAAAATGGTTTACTATTCAAGTACCTTTTATATCACGTTATTATAGACTTTTAAGGAAAAACTGGAATTTGTATGGCATTACAGCAGCTTCGCCTGGTGACAAAATTGAAAGGAGGTAAAATTCTGCCATTCTAACTGTCTTTTTCGTTAATATGATCGAATGCCCAAAAGGACTCGTACAAATTATAACTACTGCGAGTGTTACGCGAGTCTTATGCGAGTTACGCTGCAGTCAGTCTGTAACCACGGCCTGTGCATATCGGTCGAAACTAGGGTGACACTCCATTAAAGCTGAGCTGAGCTGAGCGGAGCTGAAAATAAACCAATAATGGAGCAAAGCTGAGAAGAGTCGCTAAAATAAAAGGACTCTATTGGTTGATTTCCACACGGCTCGGCTCACCTCAGCTCAACTCATCTTCAATGCAGTATCACCCTCAGGTTTCGACCGATATGCACCGGCCGTGGTTACAGGCTGACTGCAGCGTAACTCGCATAAGACTCGCGTAACACTCGCAGTAGTTATAATTTGTACGAGTCCTTTTGGGCATTCGATCATGTTAATGAAAACGACAGTTAGAATGGCAGAATTTTACCTCCTTTCAATTTTGTCACTAGGCGAAGCTGATGTAATGCCATACAAATTCAAGTTTTCGTTAGCGTGATCCAATGGCAAATAAACAGCCAGGTGTATGAAAGTAAAAGAGAAAAAAACATTTTAAAATTTTAAAGAGAGTAATTAAAAAGTGTATCATTAGGTACCATGTATTATCGTCTATGACTTTCCAAATGGTGGCACACTAAATCATAATACGCTATGATCACGGATGCACCGAAGTTACGGCAGATGGAAATTTATGAGCTGACATAACGATACATGGTTTGTTTAAGGGGGTGCAGCGCGGACGCAAAACTGCGAGTTTCAAGTTTCTTTATGATAGTGAGCGAGCGGCGCGTGGCAGTGGTGTGACAACGGCGCACGACTACGAATACGCACGCACACTAATATCTGTACAGAGTAGGCTGGTGATTTAATTAGAGCAATGTTTACTTTCGTAAAATCATAGGCGTTTGGGTAAAAAATAATAAAAGTCATAATATTTTCATATTCATGTTTTTTAATTGAAAAATAAGACAACAGTGACCTGCGGAATATCAATACCAACATTTTGATGTCGGATCATTGTTTCATTTGTGCTATATTTACAAAGTTTCTGAAGAAATAAGTTTTTAGATATCATTATTTTACGTATTGTTTATGCAGTTTCTGGGTATTTATTTCAAATTCCAAGACAACCATGACCTTTTGAAAGGATCAAGCTAACCTACACTAGTCCTTTTAATGTATAAGACATATTCAGCGCCTAGCACCAGTGACTTAAAAACAGGTAAATTTTCAAATTCCTCGCTGCACCCCCTTAACAAACAATGGTTATGGTATTAAACTCGTTTTAATAACTCTAATGCAAGTAGCCATGATAATTTAAGTTACTAGGTACATCCTAATGAGTCGACATAAATATCTATAGATTCATTTAATCTGGCATCACCGGCATCTACGTCACACTTCCTTTGAATATCCATTAATAAATGTTGATGGAGCCATTAATTATTTAACGACGTATTTCCAAATATTTTGCGCTTCATATCCGGCGATAAAATATTTATATATTATGTTTAAACCTTCCTATAAGCTGTAAAATACATAAAAACTTGACCCTAACCTTAGAAGGTTTGAACTTTTATGTCCCTAACAATGCAAACTAGAATGATAACTTTGTCACCATAAAGAGTTATTTATACAAATACGAGTAATTCCTTATTAGAGTTTATGACTTCCCTTTACGGTCGACTAATGTACGGCACCTGGAAGACCGAGCTTCGCTCGGTATTTTTTTACGGATACAACGACGTTTTCTAAAAATGAAACCTAGCTAGATCGATTTATCGAAACTCCTTCATATTAAATTTCATGAAAATCGTTGGAGCCGTTTCCGAGATTCAGATTATATATACATATATATAAGGTCACATTTTATCAACTGCAAACATTTTGAGGATAAATTCAACAACATATATAAACAATTTTTATGAAACCTTACATTTTTATACGCTAAGTAGTTATCAAGAAAAACGCCAAAAGACATTTTGATTAAAAAGAAAAATAAAGCACTTTCGGTAGTTTCATTTCATAGAAGCCGAAACAGAGAGGCCGCAATGCCTTCACCGCTTACACGTGCACCTAATTTCATTCAAAAGAGCCGACAGAGAGGCCGCTCTTAAAAATATTACAATTTTTGTGTCAGGAAAAGTAAAACAAAAAAAATTGTCTGATTTTTTTTTAATGTCCCTAGCATTAAAGCCTATTAGCCTTATAAGCCTATTAGCCTTATTTCTCTGATATAATTAGATGTTTTGTTAAAATATTTGCAGTTGATGAAAATGACCTTATGTACAAGAATTGCTTGTTTAAAGGTATTAGATGTTATATTCTAAAAGAAGCAAAAAAAGTTCTAATTGTGTGAAAATAAAGCCAGTAAAATTACTATTACTATATCATAAAGCGTTTCAATGCAGGGCACAAGGCTCACGTAGCACATGAGGAGATTAGGCCAAAGGACTAAGAAGTCTCGGGTTCAATTCCATACGATTTTTTCTTACACAATCATAATACAACTAGTTTAAATACTCGATTTGGTTGTTGTTAGAGCTTGTTTTAAGTCCGCCTGGCAAGCTACCAGCATCTTATGTACGAGTATGTATGTTGCCGTATTAACAATGTTAGTAGCACTGTTGTATTCCCACAGATCTAAATAAGACATCCAGTTCATCAGTAATAAAAAATTACTGGTGAAGTGCACTTCCAACAAAGACTTGCCTTCACTTACCATCATGGAATATGCAATTTAAGTGCTTTCCCGTAGTAACATTAAAAAACAAACCGCCTTTAATCCAACAAGTGGTCTACTGCTCTATACAGATCGTAAAAGCCTTTTTATTCAACTGTGAAACTGAAAACAACACTGTTACTGGACATAGAGCGTGACCTTGCTAAAGGCCCATCTTGTGGCGAGCGAGTAATAAACCTAAACTAAGAAACTACAGCCTGAATAAACCTCACTGTTTTCAAAATGCGAGATATGGTGACCAAAAAAAGTTAATAAATACATTAAAGTCGTTTAAAAATACATTTTTGTTAATAGAATATTATAATAGATTTATTTTTTTCAAGCAACAGACAGTGTATCGAGATGCTAAATTACAAATCATCGTCATCATCATTATCATCGAGCCTTTCCTATGGATGGATAGGGAGAACGGGCTATAAACCACCACGCGGACTTAGTGCGGATTGGTGATTGTTAACGGGGACCAACGGCTTTACGTGCCTTCCGAAGCACGGAGGAGCTCGAGATGACACATTTTTGGTCATCCATCCGATGACCAGCCTTTGCGAAAGTTGCTTAACCTCAGCACTCGCAGACCGGGCGCTTTATCCACTGCGCCATTGATCTCCTCATCAAATTACAAATAGACTCAGATAATATATACAGAACATACATACAAATTATATGATTATTTTATTCATGTTTAAATATTTTTATTTATTTTAAGTCTTAGTTTGCAACCTCTTTTCCATTATGTAAGTATGTGTATTTTATTTTATTACATGTATTTATTTTTTGTTGTAACGTGTGCCTGTAATTTTACTTGTAATAAATGTATTTTCTTTCTTTTCTTCTTTCTATTTCAATAATATTGAGTAACTAATTTAAGCTTCTTTGAAAACTGAAACTGAGACAGTAGGTTCTAATAAAGAAATCAAAACTTGCGAACACTGAATATTCTCCATGAAATATGTCTGATTGCCAGATTTCCAAGTCTTTATAGCAATAAAGACTTGGAAATCTGCTTGCTACATCTTACATTATGCGCAATGAATAAACGGGCAATTACAAAATATATTAGTGTGTAACAATAACATTTGGAGAGATTCCAAGTATCATTTTAAATCAACAATACTGGCTTAAGAATCAAGAATATTTTTGTAGCCGTAAGAAATTGCAAAGGCCGAATATAATCAGCTGATCATGCATTTACGTAAGATCATCGTCATCTGCCTACTCATATAATAAACATCGTTTATTTTTGTATTTCGTTTTTATTTTTCATTGACATAATAAATATATACTTGCGTCGTTGTTTGTAAAACATGAATAACCTTTTTACCATGTATTCTACAAAGCATTTTGAATTACTATTTTTCTGCAACTTTTGGAAATTCACAAAAATATATTAATGACTTTTCATACAAAAGTTGAGCACAAAAATGTTGCAGGTACTTATTACTTACTTACTTATTTGTTTTGTCAAAAATATATATTTGCTCAGCGGCGTGCAATGAAGGTGGGAACGGACTTCTTTTTTCTATTCTATTAGTTTCAACTTAAAATATGACATTATTTTTTTTTTCTATAGTACTGCTAATTACTTCACAATATTTTTTCAAAAAATTTAAAAATCACCACGTGTCTGTCTGTATGTATTCCGTCACGAATAAAGAAGTGAATCACATTTCTTTGTCACACCACAAAATAATGGAATTCTTTCCCAGCTCACGCACTTCCTTCTTCCTACAACATCCTTTCAACGAGGTGTGAAGAAGCAACTTGCGGGTCGGCAAGGTGAGGATGGCTAGAGGAGGCACATAATCCTGCTGCACGAGCTGCCCTCGCATCAGCTAGGCTACTCTTGACGCAAACTCAATCTCAATACAATTCCAATGCGATTAATAGGTATCGATATTGGGATAAGTTTCGCAATTTCGGAACGCCCCATCTCGATAATAATTTGTTCACTCAATTTCCACGCAATTTAATTCCAATGTAGCGCTATTATCGCTTTGAGGAGTGCCATTTGAATTTTTTAGATTTGGGATTGAAATTATATTGAGGTTGAGTTTGCGTCAAGAGTAGCCTAGCTGGACTCTGCTTCTGCTTAACATCAGGCAGGGCTGATTCATTTGCCAAACCTTTCAAAAAACCGGCGTGCGTGCGTGTCGGGCCACGCGCAGTGTAGGGTTCCGTAGCCCATCTCAATAATGCGGACTCTGAGAACAGGGCTTTTATGAACATTTATTTAACGATGGCTCATATACTTAAATGTAGATACTACCGGTTACACACCTGACAACGTTATTTAAGTAGTTCCCAATGAGGAATTTGTAATGCGCCAAGTACATTTTATAAGTTGGTCGACTGTTACTCGTGAACTTGTAAGACCTACTTAGCTGTGATAGTTTTCTTTTCAACTTCGTCATATATACAACTACCGTGAATTTTTTCATGTATCTAAAAACAACCATTTGGCTTGACTCTAACAAAATTTTGCACTTTAAAGCTTAATAGTTCACAAACGGATGCCTCAATCAAAAAACTGTTCTCACAAACCCGCAATATTTTTAAAATGTCTATCCAACCACACCTTACACTATAAGGTAGACAAGAAAAAAAATACATCCCCACTTCACGTGTAGGGGAGGTAACCTAAAAAAATATTTTTCAAAATTTTACTTCACCACTTTGTCGGCGTGATCAATATGTATATCCATGCCAAATTACAGCTTTCCAGTACTAAAAATCTATGAGCTAGGCTGGGGATGGACAGACAGACAGACAGACAGACAGACAGACATGGCGAAACTATAAGGGTTCCTTGTTGACTACGGAACCCTAAAAAATCCTAACAACTACTTTTGTCTTTCTATATCTGATGCAAACACATTACTTATATTATTATAGCTAGCCCATAAACTTCCAGATTTATAAGTTTTCTTTTTACACAATTGCTCAGAAAATATACAAAGCCCACAGTGTCAGATATAAAAGTCTGACATTTGAAATAGAACCGACGACGCGACGACGACAGCTTATTTGTGATAAAAGCAGAACACAGCACGAGTTTTTTGCTGACGCTACGCGGAGGGAAATGAACGCGCCCGCGCCGGCGGGCGCCGCCCACCGCCCAACCACCTGTTGTTAATAAATCTTTACGAGGGCTTTATCGCGGGCATCAAATCGACTTGTTTTGAGTACAGTCAGCAAAAACAAACGTCAAGCCTGCGGTACGGTTACGACTGATTGTAATTTCGGAATGGCATTTATGAGTCAGAAATTTGTTGTACGTTTCTTCGTTATATACCAAAAGGTCTTATCTGGGTGCATGGCAGTGCCCCCGCCAAGTCGAGCAATAAAGCGGCACGGCCCGTACCATTCTTTTCTCGAAGCAGTTCAGGCCGTTTTCGACCGCCTATAACTTCGTTGTGGATAAAACTAGAAGCCTGAATTTTCAGTAACCAAGCAGGCATTGTATCACCATCATCATCAACAGCTCATTTTATGTCCCCACTGCTGGGGCACGAGCCTTCCCTATGGATGGATAGGTAGGACGGGCCATAAACCACCACGCGGGCCCAGTGCGGTGCGGTGGTTGTTAACGACTGCTATTGCAGCCAGGACCAACGGCTTTACGTGTCTTCCGAAGCACGGAGGAGCTCGAGATGATAGGTTTTTGGCGAAAGTTGCTTAACCTCAGCACTCGCAGACCGGGCGCGTTAACCACTGCGCCATCGAGCTCCTCCGCTTGGACCTATACCCGAAAGTTCTGGATTCAATTCCCGAGTCAGGCAATGTGTGTTTCTGATTTTTTAATTCATAGCCTAGGGTAATGATCATCTCAGCCAAAAGACGTCCACTGCTGGACAAAGGCCTCCCCCACGGATCTCCATGAGGGGTATTTGCCGTAATCGCCACGCTTGGCAGGCGGGTTGGCGATTGCAGTTGGTTAAGAGTAACCTCAGAGAGATGCTGCTGCCCATCCTCTGGTATGGTCCCTTAGTCGGCTTTTACGACACCCTCGGGAAGATATGGGGTGGTGCAATTCTTTATACCCGGCACCACACAGGGGAACACACAATTGGCTAATAATTGTACCGATGAATTGATTTGAATGATGGAGGCCTATGCCCAGAATTGGGACACTAAATACGCCATAGACTTACTTATTTACGTCACCGAGACACAAATTTATTTACTAAGGTATGACAAATGAAAAATAGCCATCCTTCCTTTCATTATAAACGTTGATGTATTTCAATAACAGTATGTTTATGTAAGCTACGCTTCGGACTGATCCTAAGTAAATACATTTAGGGCAAGTTTACATTCACAGAATTTCAAAGTGAACTTTCAGACATTTCAAGTTAGTAAGCCTATTTGTTGACTAATATTTACTTGTATATCTTGACTATTTATTAATTCTGATGTTGATTATTAATACTGTTCTATGGAATACTAAATAAAAACATTTTTATTATTACATTAAACTTATTAAAGAGTATTCTCTAGGATGGATGGATGAAACCTTACTATTATTTTAGTGTAGTGATACTTTCATCATCATCATCATCATCAGCTCATTATAAGTCCCCACTGCTGGGGCACGAGCCTTCCCTATGGATGGATAGGGAACGGGCCATAAACCCAGGCCCAGTGTAGATTCGTGGTTGTCAATGACTGCTAATGCAGCTGGGACCAACGGCTTACGTGCCCTCGGAGGACAGCACGGAGGAGTTCGAGATGATACATTTTGGTCACCCATCCAATGACCGGCCTTTGCAAAAGTTGCTTAACTTCAGCAATCGCACATCGAGCGCGTCCACCACTGCACCATCGAGCTCCTCCTACTTTAGTACTCATAAATTAGTAGCTTTGAATGGGACAGTCATTGCTCGTAAAGTAATGCCGTTGGGTTAGCAATGTTATCGAGTGACGACAGGCGCACCGGAGGGTGCAATGTACTGTCTACACCGCCTGCACCGCTCCAAAACTGTCAAATTTCGTTAATAAATACTTTTTTATTTTTAAGTGCTAATTGCAGATTCATCTTTACAGATGAAATATCACAAATTTGATAACACATCGCTATTGTAAATTTTGCTTTTTTATTTTTAAGTGCTTAATTGCTACACTTATAATTAAATATTTATAAATTACGGATATGAATTAAATATTTATAAAATAAATAATGTTAATAATTACGGTGCTACGGTGCGTGGTCAGCCTTCCCGGTAGCATAATGGTCAGTGCAGCCGCCCAGATTGCGGAAAACCCAGGTTAGATTCCTGGCTGGACTACCCGACGGTAGGCATTTAATTTTTTCACTGTATTTTATAAATATTCTTTAATAAATGTTCAAACCATATGTCATAATATATAAAGTTTAAAGTCGATTGAGGAAATTCCTACTGGTAGTAGACATAGTGGACAATGCGTCGACTGGGTGATTTAATTTGCCATTCGATTATGACAGCGCTCTCTGTCGATCTGCATATAAGCAAAAGGGATGCCAATAGTGCGTGATCCACTGGATTCAAGTCAGGAAGTTCGAAAAGCGCTAACTACCTAAAATAAGGATGTTTTATTAAAGACATAAACGAAGGTCGTGTTTTTATAACGTATATAATGTACTAGCTGACCCGGCGGACTTCGTACCGCTTTGACAGTTTCCATCATTGAGTTAAATATTATATCAATGGTTTCCATGACAACAAAACAAAGAAATCATTTTTATTGGAAAATGAAATTGTCTTTTTTAGTTCATTTTTTTTTAATATAGCCTATGTTACTCCGCGCTAATGTAGCATTCTAATGGTGAAAGAGTTTTTTAAATCGGTCCAGTAGCTTTTGAGTTTATTCGTTGCAAACATACATACATACATAAATACAAAGGTTTCCTCTTTATAATATTAGTATAGATTACGAGCTACGTATAATTAATTTTACTGTAAATACTTTAGTAAATGAATAAGATAATCGTGTAAATAGAAACGGTTTTTTTATCTATCAATGAAATTTCATAAATCTGCATTTTGGAGACATTAACTTTGTAACAAATAAAAAAATATATTTTTTGGGGTTGCATGTTATATATTTTTTATATAAACTATGCATAAGTGACCGCATTTCACAGTTATCAGCGCCTTAACGAAAACGACAATGCCTTAACGATAATGATAGAGCTTTCATCGTAGTATTTTGTGCCGTAGCGTTTGCGCTGCGCATACGTTTATCGAAAGGCTACGATGGAGAAACTATAGTATGAAGGAGAACTAAGGCTGCTACAGCTAGTCGATAATCCCGAAGCCGTTGGATGATAGCGGATGAAAGTGAAAGTAATAGCGATAACTGGATACCTGCTAAAGACGTCCTAAATGAGTAGTACCTAAGTAAAAAATGTTTGGACGATTCAAAAGTACCTACTTACTTATTTTTAAGTTTAATTCATGATAAAATAATTACTCTGAATTTGATGAAAGTAGTACTCAACCTCTTGTTGCAAAAATAGTTTTGAGAAGCCTATATTTGCAGTGGATATATATTATAGAGAAACAGATATACAATTACTGAACTTGTTTAGAATAGAATAGAATTCATTGCAGCTAACATCAATGTTTGTAGCATTGTTGTGTTCCGGCAGCTAGAGATAAGATAGCCAGTACCTCACTAGTTGAGGATCCCGGGTGAAGTGTGCTTCCACCAAACGGCCTTATCATCACTTAACATCAGGCGAGATCAACGCACAATGCTTACCCGTAAATATAAAAAAGGTAACTGGTTTAACTGGTTATCTATAATATAGATAACCAGTTAAATGTACACAGTAATTCTATATCTATACTTAATATTATAAAGCTGAATAGTTTGTTTGAACGCGCTAATATCAGGAACTACTGGTTTATTTATTTATTTATTTATTTATTTATTTATAGAAACCAACAGCATATTACAATTTATACTTATGCTACTGACAATTACAATGAGTAAAGCCAATTAGAGGTTTCTGCATTTACATTTTTTTTTTAATTCTGTAGTATGTAATGAGAAGGTCACCAACTTCTAACAAAATAAACTTAGTAAAAATTTTCCTAATCTAGAACTATTAACTACGAAATTAGCCAGTCATCGAACGCTGCTATTTAGGGCTTCGATTATGTTTTTTTTAAAGTTAAATTTGGACATGAAGAAAACATCTTCCTTGCTAAAAAGAATATTATAGGTGCGTGCAATGCGCGTTAGGACAGCATTACTGGAGTACTTGGTGGAATGACTTGGAACGTGCAACAGAGGTGTGTGTCGAGTACGACGAGAAGGGACACGATATGCTACTTTAGACACTAATTGCGGACAGTCAACGCGATTTCGAATAATGTCAAACAATAAAGACATATCCATAACTTTATGTCTCTCCTCAACAGTAAGTAAGTTATGTCGGCGACAAACGTCGAGATAAGAGTCACTGGAGCAACGGAGTCGATAATTAAGATGTTTGATAAATACTTTTTGAGTACGTTCCAATCGTTTTTTATATACCTCATATTGTGGTGTTCAGATAGGACTAGCATATTCTAAAACGCTCCCAACATATGCAAAAAATACTGTTTTGAGAGTATCAACGTCAGAGAAAGGCTTACAGGACTTCGAATTGATAAATTATTTTTGTGTTGAATGGTCCATTTATTGAGGAATGCTATAAGCTATATTACATTACGCTATGACTAATTAACGTGGGTGAAACCGTAGGGCACAGCTAGTAATAGAATACATAGGTATCGACAGTCACCCATCACGGGCATGCAATATTATAGTGCTATTAACATTAAATTTTTAAACCATTTTCTCAATTGATTTTGAAGAACGCCAATTTTCGGTTTGATTCGTCTTTTCTACCTCAATGTCAATATTTGCTTTTGTTGCCGGGGAGCTTTTCGAGCACATACCACCATCGCCCTTTTACCACCGAACCTCTAGACGTACTGCAGGATATCATCCACACCTAGTAGAAATTCCACTATGTCGCACTAAGCGCTTCATGTCATCATTTTTACTGCGCACTGGCAGGGAGTGGAATTCTCTGCCATCGTCTGTGTTCCAAAAACTTATAACCTGAATACCTTCAAGGCGAGAGTTAATAGGCATTTTCTGGTGCAGCTCGCTCCATCGTAGACCTCATCTACGCTCACCATCAGGCGAGATCGAGGTCAAGAGCTGTCTTATAAGGCATTAAAAAAAAAAAATGTCACTTTTAAAATTCCATTTGCTACACGATCTTATATTTCCAAGAAAAAAGCCGATTTATAAATTCATAAATATCGTAAAAGTAACAATACAAACACACACTTCAATCGGCTATCCTATGGGTACCTTAATTTGCCGGGATAAAAACATAAACATCTTTTAGGAGGAAAAATATTTCCTCACCAAAACATGTTTTTCATTTACCTTGTTGTAGGTTATTGTAGGTTGTAGGTAATCGTTTAATTGGGGCCGAATTACAACTGAGAGGGCAAACTCTGCTTCACCGGTAATAACTGACACGATCCGATCTGAACCCCTCGGAGAATCTAGAGGGAACAAGAACAGGCCCTAGTACTTGATACCACTCCCAGGAACACGCACCAGTGCTTGATACGACCCCTCTAGAAAAACCCTGACGGTGTTGACACATTGAAAAGTACACAGTACTCGTACAATCACGTCATTCCAAAGAACAGACGGCAATTTGGGTTAATCATTGTAAATTGTGGTTGTAAACAACTTCCTGCCGTCAAGCGGCATATAGCCGCCGCTGTCAGGGTGCCAAGCCTCATTTAGATTTTTATAAATAAAAAATTATATCAAGATCATCCTGTCGATACACGGTTATCTATATGTCCCAACAAGTTACAATTCAATGTTACTACTGCGTAAATATTTTTAAGTATGCTTTTTTTTTATTATTTACTGCCTTGCTGTTCATTTGGCCTGCTGCGAATTTGTTGAATTGCTAATTTGGTCAAATATCAATTACCTTATAGCTAGTGCAATTATTCCTGCATCCAATATATTTTGTTTTGAGTAACCTACCAAGTTCCATGTAAAATATATCACTAGAGGCCCTCTCGCGACCTCGTCCGCTTGAGTGAACACCCGTATAACAGCGCCACCTACCGGGTCCATTGTGAATTTGTGAATCGAAACCATCCAGAGACCTTCACAAACACACAAGAAAAGTTCATCAAAATCGGTCCACCTTTTTAGGAGCAATTCAGTAACACACATACATATGTTAAAGACCAGCTGTTCCTCGACCCACCGCATCGCATCACGTCGCCCAAGTGCTTCGTATTCGCTTTGCATTTTTTCTGGTATTTTTAAAGTCAAAGCGTGATGTTGAATAGCGTATAGCCTTCTACAAAAATTGCGCTATGAAATACCAAAATATTTCTTCAAAACCCACTGGTAGTTTTAGAAATTAGTGCATTCAAACAAAAAAACAAACTCTTCCACTTTATTATATTAGTATACTCGTTTAAAGGGCGACACTGAAAGGTTTTAGAACTGGCCACTTGTAAACGATATAACAAAAAAATAAGTTCAAATTTTGAAAATGGAACTCTGTGCCAATATAATTGTGTATGTATTTCATTCATTTGTCATTTGTTTTACGACTTGGCGGCAAATTGAAAATTGTCTGTGTTACGTCAGCATGAATATAGCGCGAGAAAATTTTCGTGCAATGATTTTATATGACTTTCGATGTCATTTAATACAACAAAAAAGTTATAATAGACTTCGATTGGCCTGTAACGATGAAGCTCCATCTCGTGCCACTGTTTACAACTGATTTAATGAGTTTAAACGTGGTCGCACTAATCTCACCGATGATCTGCGTGAGGGACGGCCTTCTACGGCGACGACTGAAGATAACATCAGTGTTGTGCGGCGTACGAGTATGATAGATACTGACAAAAGAGTGAACTATCAGCAGATTCGGACAAGCTTAGGCATCGGTATGAGTTAAGTGCACAAAATCATCTTGTCCACCGCATGTGAGCTATAAATGATTTGATTACAATATCTCTATTTGAATAGCTTGTATGGATGATACGATTCGATGGATGACCTCCGTAGCCAAGTGGCTAGCACGCCGGGCTTTGGGCGGCGCTAACTCTGAGGTCTCGGGTTCGATTCCCGGTCGGGTCAATTTCGAAAAACGAACTTTTCGATATTGTGTCGGGTCAGGGTGGTACCGTCATTGTTTCTGATTTCCATAAAACGAGTGCTTAAGCTATTTACTTTGGGTTCAGAAAAATGTATGTCATGTTGTCTAATATCTAATCTAATACAACAATAAGTAAGTAAGTATGTAATACCGCTAAGTAAGTAATATTGAGATGACATCAAAGTGTAAGTGTAAAATCTTAATCAGTATTTTCCGTAGAATGCAATCCATTTTGTGCTACACGCATTTTTATCAATAAATAAAAGTTTGGAATTGTTACAGTTTTTCATTTTACTTAAACTTTGTATTAGACTGATGACAATGTGATATTTCATTTTCTTTTATATTTTAAATATTTTTACTACTTGTGTACACTTACAAGTAATAGTTATAATTTATTCCAAACATTTTGGTCTAATTAATATTATTATCAGTCATTACTTTCCCACTGTAGGGCAATGGCCTCCCCTCCCTTCCTCCACCTATATCTATCCTGAGTTAGTTCGTCCCAATTCTTCAAGTCTAAAAGTTCGCGAAATTGATTTTTATTATTCGTGTAAAACATTGCATGTAGCGACAGCAAACCATTTCCGTGGGAATGAGTAGCAATTTAAGAATAAATAACTAGTCAAATGGTTACAACCATTTATCCTACAATTTCGCCATAGAGGCAGTAACAAAGCGTGTAAATACATCACTGACAGCCATTACTCAGGCAATTGAGTGGGACTCTTCACTCGTATTCAGAGCGAGCGATCATAAAACAATTTCACAGTAGCCTTAACAAGGAAATAGGTGCGATTGTATGAACGGTTATTCGGCGCATCTAGATACTATACTCGTACTATGCATGTAACATGGACAATGACACAGAAGGACAGAGAGCGACTGGAAGCATTCGGAATGTGGTGCTGGAGATATCCATCTCCATCCGGAAAGGCTACTAAGCTGGACAGAAATGGACACTAACGAAGAAGTGTTAGAAACAGTTAAGGAAAAGCGGCTTAATTATTAGAAATAGAAGAGAAAATATAATTGGCCACGATAATTAAGATACGGCAAATTGATTTAATCACGGTATACCTTTGATCATATTATTATAATGAAATAAATATTAGTCGACATTAAAAACATGTAAACATACATGTTCTGCCGCTGCGTTCGAAGCTCGAACGAAAAACGTGGCACTTTTTTTAACACAATAACGTAGAGCAATGGCACAGAGTAAATATATCCCCGGAATGGCACCAGTTTCCGACAGGAATAGGGTTACCAGATGAAAAATTTAAAAGTCCTGAGAAAAAGTATGATTTCAATTAAAAAGTCCTGAGATTTTGCCGTAAACGTTATTCACAACTCTGTGGAAAAAAGTAACTAATAATCTAATGCTGTTACTGATATTTTGCGATTACTAGGAAACAAAGTCAAAAATGGTAAGTACCTACTTTATTGAAAAATCGAAAAATCCTGAGATTTCCAAAATCCGGCCGCAATCTTTTCAGGAGCCTAAAAATTCTGAGATCTCAGGTAAAATCCGGAGATATGGTAACCCTACACAGGAACCAGTGACCGACATTTTTCCCTTAATCTTTAAAAAAGGGGTTAGCAACTGATTTTAGTCTTTAGCAACCTTTGAATACAAATCTACTACTTCCTAGCTGTCGTCCCGTAAAATTGAAAGAAAACATTTTGCCCTGGGTAGACCATGGCGATACCCCACATCGGATGTTTATAGAGAAGCCCAAGTCTTAAGTGTCCGCAGATTGTTTTTGATGAAAGCTTCAATATTAACACACGCACGCACTTAACTCATTCCTACATACATGTACACAACATTCGCGCATTGCACCGTCCAATAAATTATTTATTTATTATTTGTAATTGTCAGAATCATACGGTGTAATAATTGTTTGTAACAAATAGCCACATTGTTACCTAGCTAACCCTAGTGAATTGACCCCCACGACCTAGCCTAGTGTGTGACTCATTGCACATTCATGTAACACGGCTTACTATTAATTTTTGTTATTAAACATTTTTAATTTTTTTTTCAAGTAAATTAAATGGAAAGTATGTTATGAAAAATATGTCGAACACGAGGCTTAAAAGAAGAGCTCAATGGAGCAGTGGTTAACGCGCCCGGTCTGCGAGTGCTGAGGTTAAGCAACTTTCGTAAAGGCCGGTCATCGGATGGGTGACCAAAAATTTATCATCTCGAGCTCCTCCATGCTTCGGTAGGCACGTAAAGCCGTGGGTCCCGGCCGCATTAGCAGCCGTTAACCAACCCGCACTGGGCCCGCATGGTGGTTTATGGCCCGTTCTCCCTATCCATCCATAGGGAAGGCTCATGCCCCAGCAATGGGGACAAAAATGAGCTGATGATGATGATGATGAGGCTTAAAGTGTCAAACACTGTTACCATTGCTTATCTACCTTTAAAATATCATAGTACGACTGGATACAATGATATTATAAGGATTCTGAACCTAACCCTACCGTCATGCAGTCTTCATATCTGTCCCACAGGACTTTAGCAACAAAATATTAAAATTGCGAGTTTTTGCATACTTACACGTAATAATATTCCCGTTTGATCTATTTACGAATGCACACATATGGCTGAGTTACGGGTTACGATAATATAAATCATAGTGAGTGCGAGGCGTAAGAACGTCGTAAATAACCGAAAGTGCCAGCTGTGATAGTTTTCATCTTGTTTTCATAAGAGGCGGTGAAGCGACCGGAAAGGTGGAACGATATAATAACTACGACACAATGAAAGTGGTAGTTGGCAAAAGATAAAATTCTAAACTCTAAATTCTAAATTCAAAATTCAAAATCATTTATTCAGTTTAGGCTACAAATAGTTCTTATGAACGCTTAGAATAATAACGCCTAGAAGCCGAGTACGCGCACGGCAATTGAGGCAAGTTTAACCAAGCCATATGTGGCTTGGTTGGCCGAACGGCTCGCTAGTATCCAAGGTCACGTTGTGTCGTAAGCAGCTCCGCAATTTTTGTTTATAATGACGATTTGTGCCATCAAAGGATGCTTTCACAAGTCAGAATCTAGCAAAAAGGATGCTAAGATTACATTTCACCTGTAAGAACAACTAATCAATGTCTATTATTTCGTAAAACACGATATTAATGTTCGTAAATTTGTAATATGTCATTCCATGTATGTTTTGCTAGATGTAGGAAAACTTTTACCCCCTTTTGTGTTCAGAGTTATTTTTATTTAGAGTTGTTTTTATCCAAGTCTAGAGTTCAAGAAAGACAATTTATCACGATTGCTGTTATCAAAGCGCCAGTTATTTAGAAAATAGTTACAGTTACAAGGATTTTAAACTGACATGCTGAAAAAATGTTATAACAGTATTTTTTTCTGATAAGACTGGTTTTTGTGCAATAAAGTAAATGAATAAATATTGGCATTCTTATTTATCACCAAACATTGTTACATTTACATAACATTACATGTACATGTTTTCGTGTTATATCTTTAAATAAGTAGCTAATGATATGAAAATTGTGGTAGTCGTAGCTTCACCGCCACCTAACTAAAGGCTCGAAATAATATTCAATGCATAATGAGATAAAATTATGCTTCCAAATAGTTTAAGAGAGAAGTGGACGTCCATTGTCTTTGCCTACCCCTCCTGAGGGATTGAGGCGTGAGCTATTTATGTATGTATGTACCTTACAATTTTTACTTTTTTAAATAATAATCACAAACTTACATAAAAACATCTTAATGTATAACAGTTAATATTATTAATGTATGCCATTAATATAATAAAATAATAATATGTAATAATTATAGAAGATAATTTTCTCTTTGTGACTATTGACTTTGTAGCTATTTTCACATAAAAAAATTGAAGTAATTAAAAAAATCATATGTAACAACAATACAATTTTTAAACTATGAAACAAGATAAGAGTTTAGTAACTTACCCATTTACCCCGATTTGGGGAAATTACCATTTTACTTGCAACATTTATTCGTACGGTTGTGTGTGTAATGACAAGCTGCTGACGCACACGACGGAGTATTTTGTGCCTCAATATTTTGACGAACTTTGTTTGACACTATCGTTCTAGGCGTTATTATTCTAAGTTATGAACGTCATTATGCCATCGATCGGTTCGTAAGTCTACTCTGGGCGGGAGACCTTGTACTGAGAAGAACCGGCAAGAAACTCAGCAAATGTCAAGCTCTTTTCTCCCTTACAACGTCAAAAATATTGGAAAATGCCCTATCATAAAAGGACACTTTCCATCACAATCACAACACCCAAAAATACAACAAAATAAAAAAATATCTAAGTTTGCAAAAATTACATCAGGTACCTACCAATTTCAATTTTCACAATGTCATACAGTACTAATATAAGTCAAAAATTGTCTAAGAAAAACAAAGTTAAAGTATACGAGTATAAAAATAATAAAAATAAGATAAGTAAGCAAGAGCAGACCTGCCTCGCTTCACCAGAGATTGTCGTATTGTCAAAGCACTTAGTGGAGAAGATTGAATGTATTTAAATGTATAGTGGATCGTGTGTGACAGTACTAGTGAGAAACAAAATTTCTACATATAGCAATATTATTTTCAAATTATCACATTTTTGGCCTTATTATTTACGAAACTTCCTAAATTAACAATCATCAGTAGAAATAGATAGTTAATAAAAAAAACGACGGGTTGCACTCTGGGAGTGCCGGCAGAAGTGAAAACTTGAATATTAACGTTGCGCATTTTTGATATTTTGGAATGGTTTGGGAATAATTTTGCACGAATTGCTTTAATTATCAGTATAAAAGTACTCTCATTTATGTGGTAGAATACAATATTTATTTATTGGGCTATCGTACACAAACATGACAATTTATATTACATTAAAAAGTTATATTAAGTTATATTAAAAATTTATATTACGCCGCGCCAGCTGTCTACTCTCCATCCGTCTTACGAATTTTCGATCAGGTCACGTGTCCTGACGCGAGTTTAACATTTTTATCCATTCCTCTACTCTCCATCCGTCTTACGAATTTTCGATCAGGTCACGTGTCCTGACGCGAGTTTAACATTTTTTACCCATTCCAAAAAAAGTGCACAACGCCGCTAAAGAAGTTTTCACTTCAAAAAATATTTAGGTTAATCACTTTTGTATACCTACATATATGAGTAGTTACGATTATATGTACATTTTTGTACAATAACTGAATGTAGGGTCTGATAATAAGATCTGAAGCTTCAGGGTCGACTAAGCGTGTGATATACCTTTGAGGTTTCCAAGCGTCCGTGGCTGCAGTGGCCAGTTTCCAACAGGCAGGCAGTAAGCCCGTTTGCTAGCTCAGTGACATAAAACAATACTCGTACCAACACGAAGAAACACGAGGAGTGACTACACATTTTCAAAAGTGTTGTATAACTATTCCTATTCGATATAGACATTTTTACTAACTTACTATCCTGGCGCTGTAGCCCCGAATGAGCTTTGGCCTCAAATACCGCTGGAGACACGAAGTTCTAAAGGACCTGGAAAAGCTTCATGTACCGGCCGTCGGTCGTCACTGTCTGACTAATTAGTAGGTATGCGTTTATACCCATTTACATAAAATTTCTTTAAATAGTATAATGGAACGCAAAAGTTAAAAATGTCATCACCACCAGCTCATTATATGTCCCCACTGTTGGGGCATGAGCCTTCCCTATGGATGGATAGGGAGAACTTGCCGTAAACCACCACGCGGGCCCAGTGCGGGTTGGTTTTTGTTAACGACTGCTAATGCAGCCTTCTAAAGCACGGAGGAGCTCGAGATGATACATTTTTGGTCGCCTATCTGATGAACGGCCTTTACGAAAGCTGCTAAACGTCAGCAATCGCAGACCGGGTGCGTCCACTGCGCCATCTAGCTCCTCTTAACCACTTCGCCATCGAGCTTCTAAAAAGTGTATCTCATATATATATATATATATATATATATATATATATATATATATATATATATATATATATATATGTCGCCGCACTCAACATTCGAAGCTTCGTCTTGACTGATTATTGATTATTTGTTATCAAATTATAAAAGGAGTAATTTAATCCAAAACTCTTTTGTAAAATCGTAACACGTTATTTAGTTACAATAAAAGTAAATTGTGAATTGAATTCTTAAATTATAATAATGAACAATTATTTTGATCAACAAACAACTGTGGTGTTTTAAAAGTAAGTCGTTTAATTTCTATTACATAGTTGCTTAGCTTGACGATTTGTGAATAAGCTTTAAATAAATAAGAAATGAATTAAGGAATTGCTTTACAATAGTTATTTGCTAATTTAATAGAAACTTGATGTAAATAGATGCGCTAGTAGCGCCATCTTGACCGGTTGAACGGAAGTTTCATTTGGCGGGAAAGATGGCGGTGCTAAGCGCTTGTTTAACGAATGTCTGTCATTCTGCGTCGCAACTTTGGGCTGAACACACTTGTAAGTTGAACCTATGTTACTTTTAATAAAAATAATTGATCTGCTTTAGTGTTCTTTTTATTCTGTTCTTGATAAATATTGTTAAGTTTAAGAAATTAAAGTAATAAGTTTTTGATATTGCTATTAGTGTTAAAATCTCTAGAGTAGTTTTGCTAGACGAATAACGTTGATAATTACATTGTTTTAAATGGCAGAACCAACGGTACTGCACACTTTAAAAACATAAGTACCCCCATTTCTCCGATATACATATATGTAAATTTTATCTTGGAATTGTAATACCGGCACTTAATAGCGCAGGCGCCCCCTATTGGCCGTGAACGCGTCCGCCAAGGCTCCATGGAAAACACAACTGTCACTTCCCCGTTCGAAACCGTTTCGAGTTACGAGAATAACGCTCAAGTTCAAGCGACACTTGGCATAGGGCCACGCGACACGCCCGCCCCGGCCGCGACACGGTAGTATGGCGTCAGAATTGCAAATATTTTTTGTAAACATTATGTTTGATTGTATGTGATGAAACGGTGAATGCCAGATGGTTTATTGTAGTGTGTTACCTACTGTTTTATTTCCAAACTGTGGTTTTTCATTAGTAGGGTATGCATAGTAACCGTGGAAGTTAACAGGCCTCGTACGTATTTTTGCCTCCAATCAGCAGTGAGCTACACAAAATATTTATTGAACGGGCTATATTTTATTTTATTTTATTTTATTTTATTCGGCAAATCATCAGCTTTATATTAATGAAATAGAACTTACAATAGAACTTAAAAGCTACTAAAAGATTCGCACTGATAAAGGTAGTGTAAAACAGAAAATTAACAACAAACAGCTTATTGCTTTTTAGAGTAGCTAACCATAATTACTGATTAATGCACACACAAAAATAAAAAATAAAAAACTATAACTAATAACTAACACTAAATTACTATAATAATATTAATCAAGGAACTTCGAAGAAACGATCACCGAGAGATTTCCTCACTGATTGGACACTCGCATTGAAAATATCTAAATCTATAGATTGGGCAAAAGTGTTGATCCGCCTGCTAGCTCTGCAGATAAAGGCATTTTCCGGTAGTTGGTGTTACAAAAAGGGATAAAAAGTGGTACAGTAGGACGAAAACTACGGGGGACGTTGAAACTTATTCTAGATAACAGATCAGGACAATCCAAAGTACCAGCTATGATCTTTAAAATTAATATAACGTCTGCTATATCTCGACGCACATAGAGTGGCAAAATGTGAAACCTTCTACATAGGTCCTCGTATAAATCGGCACTATATGGCAATTTAAGGCGATAACAAAGATGTTTCAGAAATCTTTTTTGTAAACGCTCAATACGCGTTTTGTAAACGTCACAACATATGAGATATGTATGCCTGAAAAAACTACGTCAAATAAATATTTGATTAGACGAGTTTAAAGTAAAGTAACTATAAAGCTCATATAATGCCCCTTCGGATACTTTAGTTTAAAACCCCCTATCCCCACCCCCTATCCCCTATTCTCACAGCTGGTCAATGGCCCCCATCATTAAAATCAAATTATCGCTACAATGGATACCTGATGATGAATGGCTTAATCACCATATTTGGCAACCCGAGATATGCATCGAAAATCTGAAACCTCCGAACATACGGCCGAGCGTTTTAGCCTTTTTTTATACGTTGCACGGCAAATGACTCTCCGTCACCTGATGTTAAGTGGAAATGGAGTTCAGACAACTGGAGCAGCGTGAAATCACCGCATCATCAGCCACCCACATGTTTCTGTACTCGGTTTGTTTGGTGGGAGGGCTTATTTGGCCGCCTGGCTAGCTACCACCATCTTATCTAAATATCTCGCCATTACATCTATGTTTGTAGCATTGTTGTGTTCCGGCAGCTAGAGATAAGACAGGCAGTGCCTCAGTAGTTGGAGGATCCCGGGTAAAGTGCACTTCCAACATTGGTAAGAATAAGGCCAATGAATGGTGGAAGCGCAAAATCACTTAACATCAGCTGCATCTGCAGCTGCATCCGCATCAGCAAATGCATCTGCATCTGTATCAGCATCAGCATCTGCATCAGCAAATGAAGGCACTGTGCTTACCCGTAAGTTATAAAAAATCCACACTCCACGGTCTACAAGGTGCTTCTTCAGGTAAATACACTGTTTTTATGCTACCAGTACCTAGAACAGTATTATAAAATAATTGTTTGAATTATAGCGAAGATTTTGAAATATATTTAAACAAGTTAAAAACAATGTTGTTTTTTACATGGTAAAACGTCTTACATTCTACATTCTCCGCCAACACAATGAGGGATTTAATTTTTTTTAAACAATACTTCGAATGATGTATTTTTAAACGACCTTATTTTGATACAAAATACTTTCTTTGACATGAATTATATTGAAGTGTCGACAAAATGATGAATGCGTTCAAAATATGTATTATTTGTGGATAACAACAAAATATCCTCAAACCGGCTATTGACGCACTAATGGGAGCAGCACTTGCAACACTGATTTATTTCGCCAACCCACATTTGACAGGCGTGGTGATTAATTCCTAATAAATAATAGTCATTAATTTAGCGATGACTTAATTTAAATGATGAAGGCCCTAGCCCATAATAACTATTCTGTATATTAATAAACAATACACAGAATATAGAGTAAACGGGTAAATCTTTTATCGCAGAACTTTTTATGTACTACTCGAGCCAACAATACGTACGGCGAGCGGACCGCGGCATACCTTAGCCCAGGTTTATTAACGAAATACCCTCTGATTTACGAAAAAGCATTACGACGAACAATATCAAATCGAAACTTAAAAATCATTTCATAAATAACGTGAATATTGTTGAAGCTTAGAGATGAATTACCAGTTACTTTAACCTATAGTAAGTACATTGTAAATGGCGAATTGGGCGGGGGTTGGCGCAAATTACATATTAATATAAAATATGCCTTTAATGGGCGACTGGCGATGACCCCTGTCTAGGTATTTGTTTATTTATAATAAAACGCGAAAGTTTAAAAGTGCATATTTATAAGTAGATACTTGTGAACTTATATAAGTTCACATAGATTGTATTATCGATGTAGATAAAACGGCATTAACACAAACCTCAGTGGTTTTAAATGCCGTAATAATTTTAAGTAATTATGTTATTCATCAATAATAAATAAAAAAAAAAAAAATGTCATAATTTTGTTATACATAACAGCGGAAAGCATAAACTTCATTTCGCAGAAAATCATTTAGCACTCACTCATTAATCATACATTCTAAACCCATAATTTCATAAGTCAGAATCATCTTTAGGCACACATTTAATATCCATAATATTTAAGAGGCAGAACTATCATATCGCAGAAAGCATACATTCAGAATCATCTTTATGCATAAATTTGATATCCTTTATTAAGAGGCAGACATATTCATGGACCCACGATTCCGGATTCCAGATAACGGTTAACAATTTCAAACGACAGCTTTTGTAGGTACTTATGTCTAAAATGATGTAAAAAAACGTCGTTTCTGGCGCTTGGCCGGCCGCTGCCGCGGCACGCTCGCTCCGCTCGCTTGGCTCGCGCGTTTTTGGTCAACATACTAACCTAATGAACTCTTTACACTTTTTTCATGGCAGGGCGCTTGTCTCTCACGAGTTAACCCGCATATTGTTTTCATACGAAAACACTGTCAACTGTTTTTAAACTTTATTTTTAATAGTTAAATAGCGAAAAATATTGACGGCTACATACACTGAGGCGGCATTAGTTTCTTCCACTTTGTACGACAATAAATTGTAATAAGCCTGTTGCGTCCCCCACTGGAGCACAGGCGACATTTGCTTATTTGTACTGAAACGGGCGCGCTACGATTAAAGGATGTTTGACTTTGCTTCCATTTATTGAATCTGATTTTACGGGTGTTGTAAATTCTTCGCTTGCGCTTTACCCAATAAGAACATTCTATAATGTCGAGCATTATATGCAGAGTTCAGTTAAGACTTAAGAAATAGCTTTTTAGGGCGGCTTGCAGTAATGCCTTAAATCTAGATTTAGTAGAATTAAAACTAGATGTTAGCTTAAATCTGATTTAACGTCTTGCACATCATCGATTTAGCTTAAATCTCGAATTAAACAAACTTCAAAGTTAAACCGGCACCTCGCTCGGTTTAAGGTTGTTAAATCTAGATTTAGCTGACCCGGCGGACTTCGTACCGCTTTGACAGTTTCTATGACAAAGCAAACAAATCGTAGGTATTTCTATTTATTTATCATTAAGCAATTTTTTTTCTAGTAATAAATATAGACTATGTTACTCAGGGATATTGTAGCATTCTAATGGTGAAAGAATTTTTAAAATCGGTTAAGTAGTTTTTCAGTTTATTCGTTGCAAACATACAAAAATTCAAAGCTTTCCCCTTTATAATATTAGTATAGAAGTATAGACGACGTTAATGTTTATTAATTTTCTCTCTCTGTGTCTGTCTTTATTTTGTGAAAATGGAGTATTCTTCGAGTGATCACGATTTGATATCAGACAATAACGAGGAAATCGTGGAATTTTTAGAAAGTCCGTTTTTCTTTTGAAGAGTCTTCGTTAAAAGTGATTTATTTGTTATGTTACGAGATGACGAGTCCTTATGAAACGGTTTCGCTTATGCAAACATAGTGCAATATTTCTACTAGATAAAATTATCAATAATTTAGCACCGTCAGTTCTTTTAATTTCTATTTCTTTACAAGCTTCAGAAGATGCATTATTTCAGCAGTTGTAAAATTCGGTGCTCTGGTGGATATCTTCATCATCAGTAGTGTACAAACCGTTAAAACTCTAAAAATAATGTTAATTTACTTAGCAGTTACAAATTTTGAACACAAATCACCACAATACAACTGTCAATACTGTCATTGACAAGACAAACGAACGACCATAGATTCAGAACTAGTTTTTTAAGCGACGTTTCTTTGTACGCAATTTTGTTTTGACATATTGTTTTTGTGAAAACGGAACGTAAAGAACGAACGGTGACTGAATGATGGACTAAATCTAGATTTAGTTAAATCAAACGTCAATGTATTATGTGCAAGACAACTTTGATGAGATTTAAGTTAAGTCGAGTTTAGTACTAAATCTAGGTTTACTAAAATCGAGATTTTTATGATTTTACTGCAAGTGGCCCTTAGTCCATAGTAATACATAATACATAACATCAGGCAACTTTTATTACTATAATTTTTATTATTATAGACCCTACACTACTTCTTTACATAGGTTTTTTATATTAAGGCTAAGTTTTATACTGCAATAAAATGTATCTTATTAATCTTATCTTATTATTTTAAGTTGTCACAGCAGACACAGTGATTTGATAATGTAATAAAGTGTAAATATGTCCGAGAAACAATTAAATTTCTATTGTGTCTGGGCCCGGGGGCGGCAGTCAACCTGTTAAGAACAAAATACGTAAACGATGTTCAATGAAGAAAGGTTAGTAATCATAAAATTAATAATGATTATCTCGATGATAAGAATGCTTTGTCTTACTTATCTGTTCATTCGTTCGTTCGTTCTATAGTTTGCACGATAGTGTTGTGCTTTTATTCGTTTTTCAATAAAGTTATGAGCTTAAATTCAATTCAATTAAGCATTTTTCTAAAAACAAACAAGCGTAAACCGATTAAAACAATGTCTTCTAGATGTCTAAAATCGTATTTAACGTAACGAGAGTGTAGTATGTAGCTAGATAGTATGGTATGTTGGATGGCATATCAGAGTTACTTAATCTCAATAAAGAGTAATCGGGGACGGCCAATCAAGCTAGTGTCTTACGAATTACATATACAACCAATTGAAGGCATCCGTTCTTTGGTCCGCAGAACGTTGAGCGTGCATTGGAATATTTAGGACGCGGTTTAGGTCCAGTAGTCGCTTTTTCATATCGTTTTCGAAATAAATATATTAGCTATTAACTCTTATCATCTTATGGTCTTAATATTGGGTCCTTACCTAGGAAATTGATTTTTTTTTCTCACTCATTAATATCTGACGCCCCGCAGGTTCACATGTGAACCTATAACAATTGGTTTTCAATTGTGTCTGGTTTTACGGTGCCTGACAGATTAATAAGTGTATTACTTCTAAAACTCAATACAGGTTGTTAATTAATTAGGACTATGTTACTTAGGCTTCAGTAATAACAATAATTATTCATTTTGTGTCTTTATGGCCAGTGACGAATGTGTCCGGGATCGTCGATTTTTGTTTCGCGAAAATGACTTTTTGTTTCATTGTAGCTTTGAAGGGACTTGATTTCTTTCTTTTTAATGTCTGCTATATTTAGCTAATGAAACAAACACACTACCCTTACATTTTTATAGCGTTAACATAAATAGATGCTAAGAAAATTAAAAAAACGTTAGTATGAAAAATATAATTATTTTTTTTTAATTTTCATACAAAACGTCAATTTCATAGGTAAGGACCTAATATTAACGTAATAAAATATTAGCATTATTTTATTTATTAAGGACGACAAAGATATGGTAACACGCATCATCATTTAGTGCCATCTTTATAATACTGAAGATAATAATTACTTTAAACAAACAACATTATAAATTACCTATATTTTTTTATTGAAACCTATTGATTTGCTCTTTTGCTCTTTAGACTCTGAAATCGTGTAGAAAAATAAAGTAGAGTTTTTATATTTTTATATATTTTTTTAATTTTTTTGACCTTTGTCCAGCAGTGGACGTCTTTTGGCTGAGATGATGATATAATTTTTATGCTTTTTATTTTTTAACTAACATCTAGCAATTCTCTTTTGTTATGCGTATTCTTCTTCTCTTCTCTTTCACTCTAATTTGGAATGTAGTTTACGTGACGGGAATAAAACTCGAAAGATATATTCCAATCTCATACACTGTTTATTAGTAAGGCCTTGCTATTAGAATTTTTTTGTCTTACGGGAAAGCACTTCATCTCACCTGATGTTAAGTGATGATAAGGCCGAAGGTGGAAGCGCACTTCACTCAAAACCCTCAACTACTGAGGTCATACTTAAAACTCTTCTAATTTCTTTTATAAAGAAAACATTGGTATGTTTTGTTATTCTTACAACTCATTCTTAATTTTTTTCTTCTCAATTGATTGTAGGTTTTAATTTGCATTGATCTTTTGGCAAACACAGAGCACTATTATTTATCTTCTCTTACCCGAGTAAATAAAATGATTAACATTTTAATTAGCTTGGTGACGCAGGGGATTCGTCGTGGATCTGATATGAGCGTAATTATGTAATGCAATGCAATGCCAGGTCAATGTGGGGCACAAGCTATGTGAGGCGTAATAATAACGTAAGGGCTCATTCAAATAACTAACATAAAAAAACAATTTAAAAAAAACATTCAGTCGAATTGATAACCTCTTCCTTTTTTTGAAGTCGGTTAAAAATAATATATTTTGCATGCATCATACATACATACGTAAAGTAGTTTCCCTTTGTAAAAAACATTAAAATTATTAACTTTTACAATAATATAACTTATAGTATTTTTAATTATCATCATTGTCATCATCTCAGCCACAAGAAGTCAGTTGAAGAAGAAGTCTGCAGGATAAAGGCCTCCCCCAAGGATCTCTACAACGACCGGTTTTGTGCTGCTCGCATCCAGCGACTTTACGCGACAATTATGGTTTAAGTAAATTTAAAAATAATATATTTCTATAACTTTATTATGTTGTATAAACCGTATTTTTATAAATTATTTTTTGCGTCTAGCAGTGGGTTTTTAGGCTGATGGGGATGAGATATCAAAACAGCCTTAAAAAACAATTTATAGAAACTATACGGATATACGATCCTCCGTGCTACGGAAGGCACGTAAAACCGTTAATCCCGGCTGCATTAGCAGTCGTTAACAACCACCGCACCGCACTGGTCTCTGAGCCCATTGTGGTTTATGGCCCGTTCTCCTTATCCATAGGGAAGGCTCGTTCCACAGCAGTGCGGACATAAAAATGAGCTGTTGATGATGATGATACTGATTATAGACTTAATTAGATAATTAATGAAATTAGGCGATACATTGCGGAAATCCGTGGTATCCAAAAAGGCAATTAAATGAGTATTTAGTGTTAATTCCACTAACTCACTATTTAGAAAGCAGTTTCAACCCGTTCAAATACTAGGAACACTTAAGCAGTTAGATATCTATATGTAAAACCGCTTAAGGATTTAACCTAGAGTAAGGACGAAGGAATGTCACTGGGTCTTTGCCGTTTAGCGAGAACAAATTAAACTATTTATGTAACCAGCTACAAGTAAGCTTAAAGGTTTGGGACCATTTCTTGATAAAAAATATAGAGATTCATTGTGTATATAATGTTTTATACTGACGTTTTTTTATTCCGTTTTTTTTTAGTTAAAATGCCAGAAATGTCTGGGGCACGTGAATAGTTACATACATTTTGACGACCTCCTTGGTCGAGTGGCTTGCACACCGGTTTTCATGGTGTCGCTATCTCTGAGTTCCCGGGTTCGATCCCCGGTCGGATCAATTTAGAAATACTACTACTAACTACTTGTTTTTCTATATTGTTTCGGGTCTGGGTGTTTCCTATGTATAATAAGTATGTATTTAAGTATATTAAGTATGTTTATCCGTTGTCTAGTTAACCATATAACGAGTTTCTTAAGGAAGCTTTTCTTGGGGCTAGATAATTGGTGTGAGTGTGGGAAACATTTATAATTTATTATTATTTACGCTGCTTTTCTCTATAAGTACTAGGTACTAGGTAGGCATACCTGTAACCACCTGTAACTGACCATTTTTCTACTTATTTAGATTGAGTAATTTCGAGTTGTTCACTGCGATGGCGCAGTGGTTAACGCGCCCGGTCTGCGAGTGCTGAGGTGAAGCAACTTTCGCAAAGGCCGGTCATCGGATGGGTGACCAAAAATTTATCATCTCGAGCTCCTCCGTGCTTCGGAAGGCACGTTAAGCCGTTAGTCCCGGCTACATTAGCAGTCGTTAACAACCACCAATCCGCACTGGGCCCGCGTGGTGGTTCATGGCCCGTTCTCCCTATCCATCCATAGGGAAGGCTCGTGCCCCAGCAGTGGGGACATAAATGAGCTGATGATGATGATGATGATGATGAGTATTTTCGTAGGAACGCATTTAAAATCCGAACGATTTGGAATTGATTTCGGACGTTCGTCGTCGGAACTATACGCGACTAGCTTGCTCTCGCGTATGCACCTAGTGTAAACATGAGGCTAGTCATAGAGATCATAACAGGTCACTGCCGACTGAACAGACATCTGACAGTGATAGGAGTGAAAACCGACCCCATATGCCCGGAGTGCACGGAAAGTGAAGAGACCAGCCTCCACCTACTCGCTGAGTGCCCTATATACTCACGGATAAGACGGGAGCTATGGGGGTCGGATACACTAGACATAGAGAACCTGAAGGATCTGAAGGTGGAGCAGATAGCAAGATTCACCAAAAAAACAAAAAGATTTGACGGGGCGCCGTGAAGGCTGAATAAACCTTAACTCCCTCAAAGGGGAGAACGGGAAAGAACGAAAAGGCCCGCAGAAAACGCGGGCGGATCGTCCGTTCGGCCGGCGACGTCCCCACCAGAAATAATAATAATAATGCACCTAGTGTAAAAGTACTCTGTGCCTAGTGTGCGAGGTACCATGTAGTCGGAGGATCGGGACGTATCGTGCGTATTCGTACGTGTTCGTACGAGTCAAATTCGTACGAAAACACATCTAAAGTGCGACTAGCTTTATTCCCAGTACTTAAAAAAGGCTGAGTTGCAATGGGGCTTGAGTTCCTCTCAATATTTTCATTTCATTTAATCAAGGATTTAAAAGCATAAAAGTAAGCCCGTAAAAGGATTTTAAATCGAATTATGTACTCGGAGCGCACGGTGATATGCGTTTTTAGTCTAATATGATTTTTATAGTACCTATTAAAAGCGATGTAGGTAGGTATGTAACTTTGGATATTGTGATAACCTTAACATATTTATTGTTTTCTAAAGTTTACGCGAACACTACACAATACATCAGATTTGATAAACCACAAGTGCTCGCTAGAGAACAACGATTCATCCCTAGGATGATACACGAGGCTATTGAAATTAAAAACATCCTAATTTTAATAGAGAAGATGGTTGGAGTTTACCACCAGCCTGGGACCCCATCATACAAAATTATAAATCCCAGCCCCAACACCATACTGCCAGACCAAAAGATACTGTAAGCTCTTTCTGCGTAAAACGGAACGCACCTGATTAAATTTAAATGAGGGTATACAAGCTACTAACTAATTATGAGATGACCAACACCTCAGTCTCCCTGTGACCACGGACCCTGCAAAGGATTCGAAACGTCAGGATAAACATTAAATAATGTGTAAAGTAAAATAAACGCGAGTAGATCCGTAAAAGTTGTTTCACTTAACATATTTATTAGTTAGTATTCTCCGGTCCTCTGAAAATCTTAAAGAAATTTTAAAAGTTTCTTTTTTAGGTTTTTTTTCTTGTATTTGCCTTAAAGGAATCTAACTCATTACTACTATACTAATTATGATATGAGGTAGGCTCAATTCGTGGTTTTTGTTTTAGTGTGTGGTTTGTCATAGTAAAAGTTCATAATATGGATAAAGATTGTAGAAAGATTTAAACAATTTTGTATGTGTCGAATTTCGACCACTGGACGACAACTGTTTATAAAAATTAGTGGTCGGCCAGTGGTCGAAATTCAACCGTAATTTTATTAAGGCTGCACGGATTGTATCCTAAGCAATGGAAAATTAAAAAGAAAAACCGTGAGTTTGGATTGGCATTGACAGATGTCGGCCGCATTAAAGACAAACAATACCTGTGTGTCAAATACAAGGTAGTGTGTGTAATATTGTTTTTGTTGATTTAATGTATTTTATATGCATAATTTATAAAATATATTAACATTTGGATAACTCTATATAAACTATAAGTGTGCGAAATGTCATAATCCTCCGTCCGCGCAATTTTCGTAAAAACGGGTACGAAGTTTTTGCTTCTCGTATTAATATAATCTATATATTAATACGAGAAGCAAAAACTTCGTTATACAAACCATATGCAAATCGATCTTCTAGTGCACTACCGTCTGTAAGTTTATAAGCCGCGGGTCAATTGGCACCACTTACGGTCACTCGAGGGTTCTGTCGCCGACAGACGTGAAATTGACTTAACAATTTATGGCGAAGGAGACAGACGTAATTGAAGGATTTAGTTTCCTTGTTGATACGTAGTGCAACACTTCACATTGAAACGATATTGTCTTGGTCACAGGGAGACTGGGTTCAGTGTCCTGTTTGCGAAATGCGAGTTCTTTGGCCATTTGATCACGTTAACAAGATCTAGAATATGTATGGTAAAATGTTTGTCACCAGCATCGCCATGAGGCGCTTCCTCAATGCCACACAAATTTTCATTTTGGTAAACGAGATCGAATAGTTCAAAATCTCGCACTTCACAGTGAAAACGTTACGAATATATCTAAAAAACAAACAAAAAGTTACTGAAAAATAAACGCAAGTAAATCAGCTTTTTTAATTAGTGCCCTAAACAGTGCAATGAGCTAGGTATGTGCTCTAAACATTTTTTTTGTGAATCCATAGATAGAGGCAGTGTTAAAGTTTTTCAAGCCGGCCCGATTCGAGCACACTTCTAAAAATACCTATTCATGATATCTATATATTAATACGTGAAGCAAAAACTTTGTACCCGTTTTTACGAAACTTGCGCAAGACGGAGGAGTATGAAATTTCGCACACTTATAGTTTATATTGAGAAAGTTATCCGAATGTTAATATATTTTTTTTAATTATGCATACAAAATACATTAAATCAACAAAAACAACACTACACACAATACCATGAATTTGACACAGACGCATATGTATTTGACACACACGTATTGTTTGTCTTTAATGCAGCCGACATCTGTCAATGCCTATTCAAACTCACATTCTCTATTTTTTAATTTTTCAATGCTTAGGATATAATCCGTGCAGCCTTAATAAAATAACGGTCGAATTTCGACCACTGGGCGACCACTAGTTAAGATAATTTGAAGATTTCAGTTGAAGGTGAAGTAAGCCACTCTCAGTTACATTTTTAGATACTTAGTCTACTATAAGTTCGAATCGCAGTCTTCGAGAAGAGAAAGATTAAAGCCAAGATGTTCCAATTTTGTTATTTTTAAGAGTCGGTATTCGAACGGATAGATGGTAGAGCTGAACGCAAGAAATCATGGTTCGGCCCCTTAGCTCTGTCAGACTACTAATGCGATGCCAAGCCTAACAAAGGCTTATTAGCTTTTTAGGTTAATAGGGCTGTTATGAATGTGTTAACAGCGCATTAATAATAATCATCATCATCATCATCATCATCAGCTCATTTTATGTCCCCACTGCTGGGGCAAGAGCCTTTCCTATAGATGGAAAGGGAGAACGGGCCATAAACCACCACGTGCGCCCGGTGCGGATTGGTGGTTGTTAACGACTGCTAATGCAGCCGGGACCAACTGCTTTACGTGCCTTCCGAAGCACGGATGAGCTCGAGGTAGAAAATTTTTGGTCACCCATCCGATGATCGGCCTTTGCGAAAGTTACTTAACCTCAGCACTCGCAGACCGGGTGCGTTAACCACTGCGCCATCGAACACCCCGCATTAGTAATAATTAAACACAACTATATTAGGCACTAGAAAGTATTAGATAAGGTATACCTGAGTGTAGCAGTGACCCTAATAACGAGTAGGTGCTTCTATTTTCTTAATGTCTCTCGGCAATCATCGCATTTCCGAATGCAATCAACTCTTAATTTCCATGTCCATTCATTAAGATTTATCATGTTTAATAATTTTAGTTCAGAATAACGTACTTTGATGTTGTTTTGTTTTGATTTTTCGCGTGATATATATACCTAGAGCTGTAAAACGATAAAATCAATTACGTATGATACAATAGTCACTACTTATTATAAAATAAAGTCGCTTCCCGCTTTCTATCTATCCCTATGTACGCTTAGATCTTTAAAACTACGCAACGGATTTTGATGCGGTTTTTTAATAGATAGATTCAAGAGGAAGATTTATAATATGTATAATATATGCATAGAATTGGACCCGGTACTCAAGCGGACGAAGTCGTCAGCGTGCCGCTAGTTAATAATAAATAAAAAGTTTAGTAGCAACTACGAGTATAAATGTTAGTAATCCGATGATTGCTTGCTGTTATATTATTCCAGTAACGAACGTTGCAGATTGTTTACAATTAGCCACTCATGTTTTAACTTGGCAGTTAGTTAAATTGTCTCGTTAACGTAGAATTAGCTGGCGTAAACTTGTTACGTTCTAGATAAGGAGGCGGAGTATCTCCAAAATGGCTTACTATTCTGTGTATGACACAATACAATACTTTAAACCATTATTGGTGACAAAGAAAATTAAACTACGCAGAAAATGACCTCTTAAGTCAAAATTGAAACGGTCTTGAAGAACATAAAAGGTCTCATCACCAGCAAAATTTATAGACTTACTGCTGGGGAATGACCCTTCTCTATGGATGTAAACACCACGCAGGGAGCACGGGCCATAAGCCACCACGCGCGCAACCTGCACCCTTCTGACATACAGTGTCAGGTGCTCTCCCAATTGAGCTATCGCGGTTCTAACCAGCCCGCCGAAATTATTCTTATTTTGGCTTTCAAAGTAAATAGTGTTGAATCATTTCGGCGGGCTGGTTAAAACCACGATAGCTCAATTAGGAGAGCACCTGACTCGGTATGTCAGAAGGGTGCAGGTTCAAATCCTGCTCTTGGAAATTTTTTCAACATTTGTGTTTTTGTAATTTGTATAAACAAAACAAAGACTTTACATTCCTTTCGAAGCACGGATCTCAATGCAAACAGTATGCGCAGAATAGCTAAGCTTGCTCTTTCAATACATGTATTTAAACTTTTTTTTTTTAATAAATGTTACAAATCATATACATATCAAATTTGGTTTTTGTTTAATTTAGATATCGTGATAATTTGATTCAACAGAAACAAACTCAGGCATGTAGTAGCTTACAGACGTAAGTTCATAGAGAAATCTCCTTTATTTTAGAGATGAGAGAGTTGTATTTAATTTTATTCTCTCACAAATGAATTAAAAAATTCATAAATATGTTCATAAATTACTATAATTAGAATACTGAGCTGAATTAAATACCTATTGCCTATTTTAATCAACTTACGTGGTACTCGTACTCGTATGTCAAAACCATTTCAAGAAAAAAATTGTTTAAAGCTTTCCATAATACAGTGTCCTGCAAAAAATATTATAAAGTAAAAAAAATACTATAAATAAATAATAAAGTAATAAAAATACATAATAAGTAGTTCAAAAGTTCGAAACTGTAAAATAAACGCAAGTAGATCCGTAAAAGTAGTTTCTTAGTTCAATTATTAATTAATAATCTAAAATATCCTGTAAATTAAAATATATAATTAAAGACATATTATTATTTTTATTATTTAAGATATTATTATTTTCAATTATAATATCTTCTTCTAGTTGACTGTCATTTACTCTTGTTTTGTTTCTTCTTTCAATTGTTTCATCTTCATTTGTTTTACTTTCATTCGTGTTATATCTAAAAACATTTTCAAAAATTCCGAGGTTCTCTTTTACTTCTCCCATTATTTTCTTATCCAAAGGGGCAATGTTGCCAGCATTCTTGGGACCGTTCCCATGAGCCCACAGTTGGAGGACATCTTTTACTTATAGGTCTTTAGTTTTTAATTTCTAATTATTTTTTATGTTTTTTTATTTATTTAATTATTTATTTATTTGTTTATAGTTCAAATCGTTTGAGAGCTTTCCGGAAATTCTTTTGTCATATCACTGTGTCATTTTTGGAATGTGCACATTCTGTAGTGAAACTTTGCCGTAGTAATTTCCACCAAACTTCTACTAAGTAAGCTTGTACAAAGTTTATGCAGTTAGTTAGACTTAAAGGTGAGAAGTAGAACAACGCTTTAAAATATACTAACTTTCAGTTGTCTTCGAGGATAGACAAATCCATATTTTACATTACAATTATAAGTATTACAAGTATATAATTATTTATGTTACACATCTTATATCAGTTTATCACGACTTTGCTTATTATTTTTATATTTTAATTGTTAGCACCCCCTATAACAAAGTTGAGTTCCTGTCAGGGATAATCAAAAATAGTATAAGTAATAAAATAAATTTGAATTTTTGTATGAAATATAAATCTTTTTTACATATGTAATTATTTATTATTATTAAAAGAACAATGAACCTAAAACTAAAAACCTTAAAAAATATAATACAATAACTAAAATAAATTATTAAAAGGAGTAATTAATAATAGAATTTTAATGTAATTGATATGATTTTGCATATTAACTCGGGTTTTTCCAACCAAACGCTCTCTGTATACGTTTCCTGAGATCTTCCTTAATAGTGAAAGCCTCACATTCATGTAGAAGTAATCTCCCTCTAGCAAACGCAATCATTATTGTGTTGAAGTCAATACTAACGCTGGGACGTAAAAATAATGTACCTATCAGCTGCCTAATTTCCCGTGCATGTTTTAAGAGCCGACTAACAGCCGAAATTAATACCTATCCTCAGCAAGCGATAGGCCTACTAGAGATATGTTGCTTAGTTATTTCTGTTATTTATCGGAAAATAACAGCGGTTGCTAGGCAACTAAACTAAGATAGGCTTATCTCTTACCAGAGATAGGTTATTAATTTCGGCGGTAAGAGACAAGAGTTCCAAGATAACAACAGACGATCAGCTAGCCACCAATCACTGATCTTATTTATACTTCCACAGAGCCCTACCTTCATTATGCTAAAGGTAGAGTCTCGTGGTCACTAATGCCAAGTTTATTCAAAATTGGTGGTGTTGATGTTTTCTACCCCATTTTTGAGAGAAGGAAGTGAGAGTATGTATGTATTTATGTATGTATATATGTATGAAGTAAACGTTGCGTGACAGAGATTGTTCAGCTTTCATGAGAGTAAACAGTGTCAGCTGTGAGTTCGTCAAGCCTGCCGTTTGAAGTCAACGCTGGTTTATTTATCGGTGCACTTCAAAGCAGCTGGGTGCGGTGCGTCAAGGTGAAATCTCCACTCGTCAATTCATAAGATTTATAGATAGATCATTTCAGATAGACCGCTAATGATCTTATTTATCGAATATACAGACAGCTTTAAATAGACAAGTGACGGGTTTGGATATTTTGCAGACTCAGTAGGTAATAAGTTTCATCTCTATCTTCGTAAACACCCTTATGGCGTTGTTCCGTCTGAGGGATTTTCGGATAATTGCGTATTTGCTCTACTCATAAAAAAATATATATTATAGGTCCAAAGGTTGGGAGTCCTAGGTTGGAAGGATGAAGTTGTGAAAGACCTACAAGGGCTCGACCAGTGGTCTGAGAGGGTATTTTTTTATTTTTTTTTACTCCTTTCTCCAACATGATCGGAGCTATTATACGCTAACACTTTCATTCCAGTACTCTCTGTCTTTCCTCTCGCACTGTTACACCGCATACTACACATTCATACATCATCTTTCATTCCCAGGCAGTGGGTGCTCTGCCTCCCTGTTCTATCTACTTTATTAATTAACACATATACCTACATATATACAAATGGGGCAAATAAGTTTTTCAGTGTTGTTTAAACATTTCTTTCCTACTTATGCTACTTTACATTTTTACTACAGGTCTGAGAGGGTTAGAAGTACCTAGGGAAGATTGTCATCTTGTTGTGTCGGAGGCCAAGATCCACTTCGGGTCACTGAGCCAGCGGGGTAAGTAAGGATCTTAAGTCCTAAGCCAGTAAGTCAGGACTTCGAAGAACATTTGTTACTTCAACTTAAGTATATAAAGTTAACAGATCGCTGCCTAGGTATCATGAATACCGGCATAATCCAAAATGTTTAATTTTTCACTTTATTATAAAATCATACTCGGAACGGAACATCCCAAAATTTATTGTGAATAAAACACCAATACTAATCTATACTAATATTATAAAGCTGAAGAGTTTGTTTGGTTGAACGCGCTAATCTTAGGAACTACTGGTTCGAATTGAAAAATTATTTTTGTGTTGAATAGTCCATTTATTGAGGTAATGCTGCTCCACGCTATGAGTAATAGGAGTGGAGCAGCAATGAAAAATGTTGCAAAAATGGGAAAATATTTTTTTACGCGGGTGACACCGCGGGGCACAGCTAATCGTATATAATTTTCAGTTATAATTTTCGAAGAAAAAACATTTTCGTCTGTTTTACTACATTATTTACACATTTGTTTTTTTTTTAATGGTTGTACTAAAAAAACGTGGTTTTTTAGATAGGCTTTTTTTGATAAGCAGCGAGATATAAACAAGGAATATCCATATAAGTAAAACTCAAGTCGTCGGTCAAATAGAGAGATAATAAAAATCTTTACTTTTACAACAAAACAATATAATTAGATTTTCACATCTCAGAAAATTAATTGTCATGCTTGACGGAAAGTGACATTGCCCCTTCATAGACAACGCAAGTCTAATTCGATTTAGGAAACCTAGAGGACCCTTACTTAACTACCATTTTTAATTGTTTTGTTTGTTTCAAAAAACTTTCGCAAACCATTATTATTTTATTCGTCCGTAATGGTCTACTGCTATTCAATTCATCATTCACGATCGTTAGGTCTCGACGTGTTTACATCGCGTGCACACCTGCGGTCATAATTTGATTAAAATCAATGAACCGAAAGTCTATTGGATTACAGAAAAGCTTATTAACATTAACCGACAGCCTCTGGTTAGTAAAATGCGTTTTGTGTACAAACCTGGCAAATCCTTATCCGTCAGATTGTCCATGGTGAGAGAGTTATCCAAACATCAGCACATAAAAATATATCACATTCACACCTAAATATAAACAAAACAATGTGTCTAGCCGCGACTGTACTATGTCACCCACACACCATTAAAATGTCCCTAAATCACCCTTGTCACGCATCGCTTTTATTAACTAGGTACGTAATTTTTAAACATAGAACACTTTTTTCTCTATGTAGGTAGTTCACTAAATTTAAATCGAAATGTCGACTTAATTCGCACTCTCAAAAAAGGAACGTTTAAAAATAAACAGGCAATGGCATTCACAATACGCGGCAATAAAGTTTCGCGCCGAAACTCATTTTTAGAGCATTGGCGTACGCGTCTTTATGGCACAGCAGTTGATAGCGGACTGTTCTATTTTTGCCGGTCTACCAAATGAAAAGATTTATACATGTATGTGGATTTATTCGCATAATATGTGCAATTTGTGGTGTGTTATTTTGTGTATTTTACGAGCTTTGTAGGTACCATTTGCTGCATAATATATCTCTTCATGTCAAAAAAAACCAAGTCTCGCAACTCAGTTGTTCTGCGGTAAAAAGTTGTGAGATCCATGTAATACCAAGTCGGTTATTAATTTATTCAGTCTCTACTTAAGCGACTTTCTGTCTTAATACGTCCAGTCTCTAAGACCACGATCGTGGTCCATAACATTCTTTAATATTTTATATAAATATATTGAGACTTGGCCATCGCACTAAATAATTGAATTTACATGTGTTTTCAGGCGATTGAATTTACACGTGTTTTCGGGCGATGGCCAAGTCTCAATATATTTATATAAAACATTAAAGAATGTTATGGACCACGATCGTGGTCTTAGAGACTGGACGTATTAAGACAGAAAGTCGCTTAAGTAGAGACTGAATAAATTAATAACCGACTTGGTATTACATGGATCTCACAACTTTTTACCGCAGAACAACTGAGTTGCGAGACTTGGTTTTTTTTGACAAGTATTGTTTTTGATGGGATCTCATTTCTTTTTGTATTTTGTAGAGACAGTTCTACTTTTTTCCTTTCGATTTGGCAGGGGCACTACCATGCGCCTATATTTATATGGGACTAGCTTAAACCCGCGGCTTCGCACGCAATAATAATAATTGCCGTAAAATAAATAAAATAAAACATCGTTACGAATAAAGCCAATATTGAAAAATTTAACTGAACCTATTATTCCATTATATTATACATGAATCAGTGGATTCATTAACTGCACATGTAACTTTGTAATCCTATACATTTATATGGGATTACAAAGCTATTTATGCAGTTGGTGTATCTAGAAAACTGGACCGAAATTGCAAAATATTTTAGTTTTTTCTTGATTCATACACCAAACACTACTTATATTCCAAATTTGAAGCTTCTAGGTCTGCTAGAAGTGCCTTAGAATTTTGATGATCGGTGAGTCAGTCAGTGAGTGACAAAATTAAGAAATTTGACCCGTTATAATTCTTAAAATACTGGTTCAAATTGAATGAAATTTGAAATATACGTGTCTTTACAATGCCTGCATGGTTACTGAAAATTTCAGTCTTCTAGTTTTATCCACAACGAAGTTACAGGGGGTCGAAAATGGTCTGAATTGCTTCGAGAAAAGGATGGTACGGCCGTGACGCTTTTTTGCTCGACTTGGTGGGGGCACGGCCGTGCCCCCAGATTACAAAACTGAATAACTTTGATCGACCTAACTCGTGCGACACATTTATAATGTTTACTTTGAATAGATTAAAGCGTCTATGAAACTCTAGTGAATAGGGGAGACTGGGTACGGTTGAAGCAGGGTACGGTTGCAACAGCGCTTATAACTCTTAAAATATCAGCGGTGTGACGAGGGGTACAAGGGAAGGGAGATGCGGAAGGCAAGTCCGGACACGTATCACAGTGTCGCGTCGCATTCCGCGCGCTATGTACGTTTCTAGGAGACCCTATTGTATTTTGTCGACCAAAAGTAAGTTTTTTCTATTGTTTTCTTTTTGTAATTACTAGTTGATGCCTATTAGTTGCGTTGTGAGTGTTTTTCTGCTTAATTGTGAGTCCTAAGAGGTTCGGAAACAGTGATTCGTTTTTATTTATATGCTTTTCTATCGACGCTGTGTTCGTTGTAATGGCGGTTGAGGGGGATGGGGACAGTTGAAACAGTTTTTGTGGGTACGGTTGAAACAATTATAATAATTGCTTTTTTTGTTCTAGATGCCTAGACAACGCAAACGAAAAACCTCTAGAGGTGAGTGTGAAATAACTCACTACAAAAATGCTTATGAAGAACTTAAAAAAGGGACTTCCTTACGAAAAGCTGCAGAAATGTTTGGAGTTCACCACTCTTCTCTTCTGCGATACAAGAAAAAAAAAGATGCAGCTGCTGAAGAAGGTAACGAGGCTGATGTTTCTATGGGGTATGTAGCCCACAACCGAGTATTTACCCCTGACCAGGAAATTCACCTGTCAAATTATTTAATCCGCTGTGCGGATATCTACTTTGGTCTATCAGTCAAAGAGGTAAGAAAATTAGCATTTGAGCTTGCCATCAAATATAACTTAAAAATACCATCTACGTGGACTGAAAATGAGACCGCTGGAGAAGAGTGGTTTCGCTCCTTTATGAGAAGAAATGTGAAACTATCGGTGCGTACAGCCCAGGCAACAAGTCTCTCCAGGGCAACAAGTTTTAATAAGAACAACGTAAATGCTTTTTATGATAATTTGCAAATTGTTCTTGACCGTGACCACTTTGAACCGCAAGATATCTACAATGTTGATGAGACAGGCGTAACAACTGTACAGAAGCCCGACAAAGTCGTGGCAAGGCGTGGAACACGACAGGTGGGAGCGGTCACCTCTGCAGAACGTGGCACTTTAGTCACATTAGCCTTTGCTGCCAACGCGTTGGGTAATGCCATTCCCCCAATGTTTGTGTTTCCAAGGGTTCGATACCAGGATCATTTTATAAGAGATGGTCCAATGGGTTCAATAGGAACTGCCAACCCATCAGGTTGGATGCAAGATGAACTATTCGTCGAGTTTCTGAAACATTTCAAGAAGTATTCGAGTGCCTCTACATGTCATAAAGTACTGCTTGTTCTTGACAACCACTCTTCCCACATCCACATAAATTCTCTGGATTTTTGCAAAGAAAATGGTATCGTATTACTTTCATTTCCACACCACTGCTCCCACAAATTGCAGCCTTTAGATAGATCTGTTTACGGACCATTGAAAAAAGCCATAAACTCCACCGCTGATGCCTGGATGCGCAACAATCCTGGCAAAACAATGACAATTTATGACATCCCTGGAATAATAAAAACTGCGATGCCACTTGCTCTCACACAATCAAATATTCAAGCTGGGTTCCGAAAAACAGGAATATACCCCTTCAATCGTAATATATTCCAAGATCTAGATTTTGCCCCATCATTCGTGACAGACAGACCAAACCCAAATGATTTGGTAGAAGAAGTGGTTACAACTGCATCAGCGCAGGACACTATACCTGCACCAGAAAACGTGGTTATGTTAGCAGCTGAAGAACAATCTTCAATACGGCCATCCTCTGTGTCGAACGAAGCTCTTATCTATGAAAACATTCCACAAAACTTTGATAACTCAACGACGCCGCTTACACAAAGTGGTGTAAATGTTCACCTACAGATGCAAGACAGGACAATCAGCACAGAATCGATTATACCCACTACAGATCCTACTACACTACAGAGTCACATCAGACATCAATCACCCAAGCCATCTACAAGTAAACAACAACCCATGTTTTCACCAGAAGAAATAAGGCCTTATCCAAAAGCTGCCCCCCGAAAAATCACAAATAGAGGTCGCATTACAAAAAAATCTACTATTTATACAGACACTCCGGAAAAAGAAGCTGTAAGAAAAGACCATGAAGATAGACAGAAACGATTAAATACCAAGCATGTAAAGAAACCGATATTTGAAGACAGTAAAGCAAAGAAGTCCAAAGGTAAAGCAAAGAAAGGCCGATACACCAGCTTCATCAGAAGAAGATGAATATTTTTGTCTTGTATGTGTGGGAGCATTCACAGAGAGTAGATCCGGAGAAAAATGGGTGCAATGTCAAGGGGTCTGCAAAATGTGGTCTCACTTAGAGTGCACTGATGGTGGGCAATACTACGTCTGTCACAACTGTGACGAGTCTGATTAAAGTCTTTAATTTTGTTTCACAAACATTTTTTCAGTTTTAGTTATCGACGGCTGTTAAGTTGGTTTATGTTCCTCCTAATTTAAGTTTTTGTAAACTGATTAATAGTTATTTTTTTTATTATAAAGATTTATTGTTATTATGTTAGTTTAAATCAGAGCAGCAGAGCTCTTTTATTTTATCTTGTTAAATGACCTTAGAGCAGAGCTATTTTGGGTTTAAATAGCTAGTTGAAATAAGAATATCACAGCTGTTTTTATGATAATTGGTGTTAAATCACGTAAGACTTAAATTGTTAAGACTGATAAAAGTGCCACACTAGATTAAAACTTGTTTTGGTTGATTATTAATAAACAAAATAATGATTAAATATTATATTTGTGTGTTTCAATTGACCCCCATCACTGTTTCAACCGCCCTTGGTATGGGTACGGTTGAAACAGATTCTCATCTTTCTTATAAACTCCTATAATATAAAAACTATTGCAGGTAAGCCTCCAGTTCATTATGTACTTTAAGACAAAAGCCTACTCTCTCACTTTAAGTGTTTCGTTTGTAATTATGTTGCATATTGGCAGTTCTATCGGCATTTATCTTGAAATTGTTTCAACCGTACCCAGTCTCCCCTACGATAACCTTGTTACAAATTAAGTATGTGGTGCTTCCGATAGAGTCTCTGTTTAGTAAAAAGTTATGAAATGTCTCAACAGTCATTTGGCCCCTAAATTAGACTTTATTGCATTTCCCGTATTTCATGTTACGACCACAACTGGGATTGAAAAACGCAGGAAATCGCGTTATTTTAATTTGGTTTCCCATTCTTTGACCCCGTTGCCCATCACCCGATCCGCACGCTGCAAACTGAAAAAAAACTACTACTACTCGCAGAAATAGTACCTATAGATGGTAGCCATCCAAACTTGTTTTATTGCTGAGTAAGTATTTATTCACCATTATATTCCATCACATTTACGAAAACTAGGATTTGTATGGCTTATAGATGGTAGCCATCGAAACTTGTCTTAATGTTGAGTAAGTATTTATTCACCATTAGATTCCATCACGTTTACGAAAACTAGGATTTGTATGGCTTATAGATGGTAGCCATCCAAACTTGTCTTAATGCCGAGTAAGTATTTATTCACCATTAGATTCCATCACGTTTACGAAAACTAGGATTTGTATGGCTTCTAGATGGTAGCCATCCAAACTTGTCATAATGCTGAGTAAGTATTTATTCACCATTAGATTCCATCACGTTTACGAAAACTAGGATTTGTATGGCTTATAGATAGTAGCCATCCAAACTTGTCTTAATGCTGAGTAAGTATTTATTCACCATTAGATTCCATCACGTTTACGAAAACTAGGATTTGTATGGCTTATAGATGGTAGCCATCCAAACTTGTCTTAATGCTGAGTAAGTATTTATTCACCATTGGATTCCATCACGTTTACGAAAACTAGGATTTGTATGGCTTATAGATGGTAGCCATCCAAACTTGTCTTAATGCTGAGTAAGTATTTATTCACCATTAGATTCCATCACGTTTACGAAAACTAGGATTTGTATGGCTTATAGATGGTAGCCATCCAAACTTGTCTTAATGCTGAGTAAGTATTTATTCACCATTATATTCCATCACGTTTACGAAAACTAGGATTTGTATGGCTTATAGATGGTAGCCATCCAAACTTGTCATAATGCTGAGTAAGTATTTATTCACCATTAGATTCCATCACGTTTACGAAAACTAGGATTTGTATGGCTTATAGATGGTAGCCATCCAAACTTGTCTTAATGCTGAGTAAGTATTTATTCACCATTAGATTCCATCACGTTTACGAAAACTAGGATTTGTATGGCTTATACATGGTAGCCATCCAAACTTGTCTTAGTGCTGAGTAAGTATTTATTCACCATTAGATTCGATCACGTTAACGAAAATGAGAATTTGTATGGTTTCGAAGCAGCGCTGCCTGGGGGCCTAGTGCGAGTTTCATTCGTCATTCTACTATCACGATAACGAAAACGAAAAGTATGGCTTGAAGGAGCGCCATCTGGTGGAAAAAGACGAGAGTAAATATTTTGCCATAATTATGCTATGATCGTAAATAAAATTCGTACTATGGGGGCTTCCATAAGTAGGTACTCTGTCGATTAGCTAAAGCAGTTAGATAACATCCGTGTACGCTCCAAATTTATTAACGCACCCAAATGACAGTCGGTATACCAGTCTGTTATAGCTCCTTTGAATTAGAACAATGCCAACCCAATGATGTTATTATATTGCCCCATACTATTTAATAATAGTGTCATTACCTACTGCTTAAATGTGTTCAATGTGCCACTCATGCCTAATTGATGTTTTTTCTATGAGTAGGTAGGTCGATGGCGTATCTGTTATGCGTGTAATGCGTTCTTAGCAACGATCGCAAAAGTTAAACTATTTTCTGTTTGGTCGGTGCTTGGGTTGAATCATCATCATCATCATCATGAGCTCATTTTATGTCCCCACTGCTGAGGCACGAGCTTTCCCTATGGATGGATAGGGAGAACGGGCCATAAACCACCACGCGGGCCCGATGCGGATTGATGGTTGTTAACGACTGCTAATGCAGCCGGGACCAACGGCTTTACGTGTCTTCCGAAGCACGGAGGAGCTCGAGATGATAAATTTTTGGTCAACCATATGATGACCGGCCCTTGCAAAAGTTGCTTAACTTCAGCACTCGCAGACCGGGCGCGTTAACCACTGCTCCATCGAGCTCGTCCTGGGGAGCTGGGTTGAATGTGTGGCTAAAAATAAGACATATGTACATTCTTCTTTTTAAACTTAACACAACCGAACTAATGAAACTATTTCAAGAATTACAGCGGAGCATGCTGCTCATTAGACTTCTTATATTAATAATCGTTTACAAGCTTTAGTCATTGGCGGTTTCAAGTCCAATTTTATACAAATCCCTTCCGGCGTTCCTCAGGGATCCCACCTTGGTCCTCTGTTTTATTGTGCTTACATCTATGACATAAACGAATGTTTCGAATTTTCAAATCACCTTTTATACGCGGACGACAAAAAGATTTTTATGAAGATATCCTCGCCTAGTGACTGTGAGCTCATTCAACGAGACTTGGATAACATACATATTATGTCCGCAACAAAATTACTGTAAATATTAGTAAATGTCAATGTATCAGTTTTAGCTGTAGGAATAATAAAACTATTTTTCCGTATCACTTTAATGGCGTTGAAATCGATAAGACAGAGGTTGTAAGGGATTTGGGAATATTTCTAGATTCTAAAATGACGTTTACCAATAACGTAGCTAATAGATCATACCGCAATTTGGATTTCATTATTAGGACTTGTAGGCCCTTTAAAAACATAAACGGTCTTAAATCTACAATGCTTTTTGCCGGAGTATTCTTGAATATGGTAGCTCCATAATGTCTCCGCAATATGTCACATATATTAACAAGTTAGAGAGAATACAAAATCTTTTTATAAAACATCTAAACGTTAAAAGTAAAATTCATCACAGTGCTTATGAAGACGACTGCCTTAAATATGGCATCTTACCACTTGAATCTCGATATGTGCTTCTTGCATGACATCCTTCACAATAACATAAAAAGTTCTTATCTTGTCTATTGAGTTTCTTAATAAAGTAAAATAAAAATAAATCGTGCATCGCAGGGATCTTAATCCGTGACCTAAATCACCAACAACTTCTGTAACACAGGGTCCTAGTGCGAGTTTCATTCGCCATTCGATCACGTTAACGAAAACAAGACTCGGAACAAGTTTTCACGTTAACAAAACAAGAGATCATTAGTATTTATAATTGGCTAACATTTTATACTACTGTGGTCTAGTGGTTAAGACCACCGGTTTAGACCCAGAGGTCCCGGGTTCGATTCCCAGCGGGGGGTACATCTTTGTGTACTCGGTTTGGTTGGTGGTAGGACTTATTTGTCTGCCTAGCTAGCTACTACCATCTTATCTAAATATGTCACCATAACATCAATGTTTGTAGCATTGTTGTTGTGTTCCGGCAGCTAGAGATAAGATAGCCAGTACCTCTCTACTTGAGGGTCCCGGGTGAAGTGCGCTTCCATCATTGGCTTTATCATCACTTAACATCAGTTGAGATCAAAGCACTGTGCTTTCCGTAAATATAAAAAAAAACTACTAGAATAAATATTATTAACGGGATTATTACCATGTTTTTTTTGTTTTGTTTGAGTATCCGATATTTTGGCACAGTAGCATGCGCAGTTGCAGTTGCATGTGAGTACATCCTCCGTGATCATGGCGGATGCAACTGTGCCGAAATATCGGATACTCAAACAAAACAAAAAACATGGTAATAATCCCGTTAACGTTAATAATATTTATTCTAATGAAAGTGACCATGATAGTTTAAAAAGTTAATAAATATATTAAAAAACAAAAAACCCGCCTGCGTAAAAAATAATAAGTAACTAAATACTCAGACCAGATAAAAAGTTTTTATTTGGTCTGAGACTAAATAGAAAATCAACAATCATAGAGAGTGCTGTTAATGATAGGGAACGAGCTCGTCTTCTTGCCGTTTCGGAGAGGGAGGCCGGTTTTTGGCTACACGCCCTACCTTCACCCAACACAGGCACCCTTTTAACCGGCCCTACACTCACTTTGTCAGTTTGCTTACGCCTGGGCATTAAAACAAATGAACCTCATCGTTGCCTTTGCGGGACTGAAGTGGATATTTTTGGGCACCATGGTCTTTCTTGCCAGCGAAGCGCTGGTCGTCTGTCGCGACACGCGAATCTAAACGACGTCATTCGCCGTGCGCTTTCTACCGTCAATGTGCCAGCTGTATTGGAACCCAATGGGCTGGCTCGTGACGATGGAAAGAGGCCCGATGGAATGACGCTCGTTGCCTGGTCGCAAGGTCGATCCCTGGTGTGGGATGCGACGTGCGTGGACACCCTAGCTCCATCCCACATTAGGGCAACTTCGGTTAGTGCTGGCGCGGCAGCTTCAGCGGCTGAGGACCTCAAAAGGCGTAAATATAGTTCTCTAAGCCTTGGGCACATATTTGCGCCGTTTGGGGTTGAAACTTTGGGACCATGGGGACCGGCAGCTCGAAAGCTATTTAAAGAAATTTCCGCTCGCCTTATAGAGACCACTGGTGACCCTCGAGCTGGCGCGTATTTTGGCCAACGTTTAAGTTTGGTCATTCAAAGAGGCAACGCCGCCAGCGTCCTGGGCACTCTCCCGCTTGGCAGCGATTTGGAGTCCCTTTTTTATTTGTAAAAATTATGTGTATATTTTTATTTCTATTTCCTTTTTTTTTTAAATTATGTTGTAAATAAATATAATTGTAATTGAAAATCAACTGAAAAGGCCGGAACAATATAAAAATTCAATTTACGCAACATCATACTTATCACACAGTCGGAGGCACGCACAAAGTGAGAATGATTTGACTTACGAGTATCATTAAATTTTATGCCTCCGACTATGCAGTCATAACATGCGATATGTATGATGTTGCATAAATTGAATTTTTATCTTGTTCCGGCCTTTTCAGTTGATTTTCTATTTAGTTACTTATTATTTTTTACGAAGGCGGGTTTTTTGTTTTTTGTTTTTAATTTTAAATTTTATTTAAGTATGTCTTTTTAGTTTTTCAAATTTCATGATATACCTTTTTGAAATCCTTTTGTTGAGCCCTCTAATTTGGTACCCATAATGTAGTATTCTAAAAAAAAATCGTTTTACACCAAGTCCAATGGCGTCGCACAGCCGCCATGTTTGTTTTTTTTAACGTCACCTATCTAAGAACACTTGGGCAGCTAAGACGAATCTAACGATACCTCAATTATGTAAATCCGTTCAGCGGTTCTAGAGATATGAAGTGATAAAAAATCATACAAGATACGCGCAAAACTTTCCAGTTACTTACCTTACTACTTACCTTACTTACCTTACTTTGCAGTCGGGTAAAAATGTAGGTACTTACAATTAAAATGTAACGAACTTGTTTGCTGAAAAAGTCTTTGTTATTTACGTGAAATGACTCTCGTCGTGGTCTAATTGATAATCACACGCATGGCTGGGAATGCCGACGTAATACGCGGTGCCACCTTTTCATTGGAGCGATATAATTTTTATTGGCATGCCACTTTACTGGCGTTAGGTGAGTGGACGGTGTCATCAGGGTAAGTGTAAGACAACTTTTCCTGACGCTTTGGTATAATTAGAAATAAATAAATCAATTCATAGTAGCTAGTAGCTGACAGCTCAAAGTAAATTTTTCTTTATCATCATCATCCAGCCAAAAGACGTTCACTGCTGGACAAAGGCCTCCTCCATCTTTATATTGAGTTTAAATTATTTTTTACAAGCAGCTCCAAGGAACTTTCAAATCAACGGACTAAAAGTTGCAGGCTAAAGGTTCGCGCACATTATGTCGGGCCGCAGCTAGGCGGGGCGGGCGGGCCGCACGCAGCGCTGCGCAAAATGCTTACATAGCACATTTAGTGACGGGCGGGATCGCAGCGCATTGACGAATTTTGAATACAGTGTACTGCCAGACGTCGCGTGACGTCGTTTTTGCGTTAGACGAAGAACTTTAATTTTTTACACGACTGCCAAAAAAAAAGTAGTGTTATGTTTTCAGGGTTAATGTGTATGTGATGTTTCTTTATTCCACCATAGCCTCTAAACGCCTGAACCGATTTCGATATACGTTACAATCTTTGCATCGTTCCGACTAACATAGGCTAGTAAAAATTTGGAAATTCAACCCCTATGTGGGTAAAATAGGGGTGAAATTTTGTATGATGAAAATTCGTCATTATTGGAGTTAGAGACTAGAACTTGATGTGTAGCATGATATCTGTAGAGGTTAATTTTTGTTTTTTCTTGTATAAAAATACTAACAAATTAAATTACTTAGCATGATATATTTTATTAAAATTAAACTTAGGTATCACTTAAAGGTAAAAAATAAAAATAAATTATTAAAAAACACAACTGCCATGACGAAAAAGGCAAAAAACAAGATGTCATTTATTTATTTGCCTGTTGTTAAAAGAAAAAGTTAATGTTGCTAAGGCACACTGTGCGCGGAGGCGGGCTGGGCCGCATCGCACCCAAAATCCGCGGCGGAATTATATGCTGCCCGCTGCGCCTCGGCATAGTGTGCGATAGTCCATATAAAATACATACGAGATTTGAGCGGATTTTTGCACTGTGACCCGCCCTGCTGCGGCCCGACATAATGTGCGCGAACCATAATAGTTACCTTACATACCTACCTACAGACCTTACAGACCTCAAAAAAGTAAGTAGTTATACATACATATAACTTTTTTTGAGGTCTGTTACAGACTTACTAGGGACTAACGCATGGTCCTTTGGATTGAAGTATATATTATATTAAAATTGTAATAACAGTGCCATCTAGAGGAGTTCTATAGAATTATGCATTAAATGCATCACGTAATTAAAGTGCTATCTAATTCAATAAATAGATACTTCTTGATGAAAGAGAACGCAATGAACTTATTTCAATTTTAATACGATATACACCAAAATAGTAAAAAAATAGTAGTGGTGATTAAAAAAGCTGTAGCATTAGGCTGTAGGAACCACACCCTTGGCTCCTAAACGTGCTAAGCTATATTTTTAATGGCAACATTATAGCTAGCGTCACTGTCAAACGTCAATGTGACAATATTGACACAATCATTTCCTAAACCTTTGTGAGCACTTGGCGCAATGTTTTGTACCTTATTTATTCGAAAACAGAAAGAATAAATGGAATAAAATTTAGTTTAAGGGTTAGTGAGTTTAATGAACTTATAGGTTTACTGGTGAGAACCAATTTAAAATGTCTGACGACGAGAAAAACGTGCACAGATTGGAGGGCACGTCTGGTGATGCTCCCGGTGGTTTAATCATCAAAAAGAAAGACACACCGGCAGAATTTCAGTTTGCGAAGCCTTCCTTGTTAGGTTTAGATAAACTAGCCGCAGCGAAGAGGAAGCAAAACCGTCTAATATCTTTCCAAGATGACGCAAACGATGATGACAATACGGAGTCAAAAACTGACACCGGCGGCACTGTAAAGGAACGAAAATATAGAAAGCACAATGAAGAAACTCCAACTTATACTGGTGGTACATCAGAGCAAGCGCGGGAACGCATTATGGAGAGATTGCAATGGTAAAATTATGTTTTATGTATAATAAAAACATTGTGAAACGAATTGAGTTTAGTCATAGCTATTATAACCTCCTAAGTCCCCGTGTACATAAACAAGTACGATCTAAGCATAGTAGTTCAAACCTGACTTTTAAACTACATAGCACTAGTAACTACCTAATGTACTTGACCAAGTACAAATTTTTCATTCCCGTTTACAGAGTAGTTATTTTTTATTTCAATAAAACCTTTAACATTTTGATGTTGTTTTTGTTATATTACAAAAGCATAGCATACTTACAGGAGTAAAAATATTATATAATTATTTTCCTTTCTATAAATGTGCTACAGATGCTATACATGACGTCAAAATAATTAAAAACTAGGAAGCACTTCAAAAACTACATAAACCCTTTAATTTTTATCTTAGTTTGTACTTCGTATAGTACATTCGGCAGATATGAATAGTGGTCTTAAAACAGGACTTACGAGGATAAGCGTAAAATTATGATGTTGTTTACCATTTTGTTTTGTTAAAATTACAGGAGAGACAAGAAAATGAAAGAGAAGGGTGTACACAACTCTACTCAAGAAGAAAAGAGATCATTGTCAAAGGAGGAAGAAGACGATCGTTACTATTCTCACCGCTACGACCAGGGTGATAGAGACAGACGATATGATAAGCATAAGAGGGAAAGAAAAAGAGATGATTCTGAAAGGAAAGGCAGTGAATCGGACAGAAGAGGCGGGGACTCTGACAGAAGGGACAGAAGTAGAAGAGACAGTGAGAGAAGCAGAGATAGCTCAAGGAGAAGTTACTATGAGCCCAGGTTCAAGGACGAACCTCGAACACCCAGGTATAAAGGATTTACTACAATATGAAAAGTGCTCTGCTTTCACACCTGATGGTCAGTGACAATAAGACAAAGTTGGAAGTGCACTTTACCCAGCATCCTTAACTAACTACTGAAAAACTAGCAGTTTTATCACTAACAAACATTCAACTCGAGGAGCTCGATGGCGCAGTGGTTAACGCTCCCGGTCTGCGAATGCTGAGGTTAAGCAACTTTCGTAAAGGCCGGTCATCGGATGGGTGACCAAAAATTTATTATCTCGAGCTCCTCCGTGCTTCGGAAGGCACGTAAAGCCGTTGGTCCCGGCTGCATTAGCAGTCGTTAACAACCACCAATCCGCACTGGGCCCGCGTGGTGGTTTATGGCCCGTTCTCCCTATCCATCCATAGGGAAGGCTCGTGCCCCAGCAATGGGGACATAAAATGAGCTGATGATGAAACGTTCAACTTATCTTTAACAAAAACTTTGTACCCCTTTTTACGAAAATTGCGCAGCCAGAGGAGTATGAAATTTCGCACACTTATAGTTTATATAAAGAAAGATTGCAGAATGATAATATTTTTTTAAAATTATGCATAAAAAATACATTAAATCAATAAAACAAACATTACACACACTTCCATGTATTTGACAAAAATAGAAAAAGAGCAACCAAAATCTGTCAATGCTAATCCAAACTCACATTCTATCTTTTTTTAATTTTTCATTGCTTAAGATACAATCCGTGCAGCCTTAATAAAATTACGGTCGAATATCGGCCACTGGGCGACCACTAGTATTTATTATTAGGAGCTGTGGGTTATGTTTTTTAAATAATATAAAACAAAACTAATAAATAAGTTAAGACATCATAATAAATTAAATAATATGGTAGTAGTTAGGTGACAGGCAGACCTTGAACAATTCTGCCACTAGCCAAACTAATTGTGACTAGCAAACAAAGACTTTTATTCACATAATACTACTTATTTTAAGTAAGTGTTAAAATAAATTTGACTGATTAGATCACAGACATTTGAGGTACCTACTAAACCCACTTGGTCCGACAGGGTGTTATAACACCCCTAAAAGTATTATAGGATATACCCTAATATAATACATAAAGAGTCTTACAAATAAACAAAGAATAAGCTCCAAATAGTTATTCCGTGTTTTGTCTCTTTTACTCTAATTTGAAATGACGTTTACATGACAGGAACAAAATACGGAATAACTATTCCGACCTTATTCTTTGTTTATTTGTAAGGCACTTAAAGTTTCATTTACAACAACACACAAACGCCTGGCCGGACTAAATGGGTTAAAAATACTTTTATAGGTTAGTTGTATACCTTTTCAAAGATGATTTAACCCAACCAAAGAGTAACAACTTAATGACTTTCCCTCACAACCAAAGAGTAAAAATAAACTTTACTAGTAGATTAACTATGACAATTATCTAGGAAATTGAAATGAGTATTGAGTATTATATATTTATTACATAATAACATGATATTTTTTGTTATTATTTTTAATTTCAGCATTAAAGCATTGAAACCAACTGACAAAACAGCTTGGGATGAAGATGATGATGATCCTAGAGGGCCCATACGTAAATCCAGTTGGGATTTCCCAACACCTTTAACCCAAGATGCAAGTACTTCAGACCGTTCCCAGCGCAGTGAGCGGAAACCTTTGAGAGATTATAGAGGCAGGCTTTACGAACAGACTGAGAGAGCTACTCCACATAAGTAAGTTGATTTTCCTTGAGTTTGAGACTTAACTTCAAATACTAGATCATGATCCTTTTGCACCATAATTGACATTAACATTAGTTTGAAATACTTAGATACATAATTTCTATTTTTTTTTGGGTAATCTTTATTTAAAACTGTTCAGATGATTACCATCTATTTGTAAAAATTGTTGGTGAAACAGTAAAATAATTTATTTGTGTTTCCAACTTAAATAGTTTAATAACTTTACCGTTTTTAGCTTATCTTAAAAAGGCCTGCTGAGATTTTTATTTTCTTTGAATATTAACTTTATGACACTTTGGTAGCTGAGTGTTAAAGAGCATAATAATATTGTCAATGTGACCATTTGAAGGAATACAGTTTTATAGTGGCTGAATGTTTACCAGTCTATGGAACTGACTGGCTGCTTGATACACAGTACATTGTGAATTAGATGATAACAAATCTTTTTAATTATTTCTAGATTTGCCAGCTCAAGACGCGGGTTAGATATTGATGACTCAGAGTGGCAGGAGGCAGAGAAAAAACTAGACAGAGCCTGGTACAACATGGGCGAAGGTAATTGTTGCTTCCTTTATTTTTCAATTTTTACTAAACTAATTTTAAAAGATATAACATTCATTTGGTATAATTTTTACTTGGTATAAATACACATTTCGTATAAAGCTCTACAAGTAAAAAATAAGTAAATACAATACCGGTTGATGTGGAAATCTTTGAGGGAGGCCTTTGTCCAAGTAGTAGACATCTTTTGACTGAGATGAAGATGTTATTGATGATAAAGCTCTTTTTCTATTTCTCATATAAAACATAAAAAACATAAATAGCCTATAACTGTCCCACTGCTGGGCAAAGGCTCCATCATTGAAATCAAGTCATCGCTACAATTGATGGGCAATAGTTTAATCACCACGCTTTTTCTTATATATTTTGTTAATTTGTTTTCATCTAATCCCAGATCCCGGAAATAATTTTACATCTTAGTAGTCTGTACTTACATGGAATTTCCTGTATTTTATAGCAATTCCATCGGCATCGTCCGCATATAAAAATATTTATGAGTAATTTATTTATTTTATTTATTTAATTAACCACTCGCAACTGCCGCACTCATAGACATCAATTATCATTAATGATCACTTAGCACCTACAATCGTTCAGTCGAAAATGTGCTTATAACGTCACCGTTTGAGACTATTTTACAATAGAAAAATTTAGGTGCTAAGTAAACATTAATGATAATTGACGTCTACGGGTGCGGCAGTCACGTCTTTAAATATTTTAGCCCCCTTCATTCCCTTATCACTGTCGATTATGTAATGTCACATTTTGATAAATAAATTTGTAACCGGCCAGGCGAGGCTGACGAGTCGGACCCGTTCGCGGGCACCAGCTCGGAGTACATCGCGCGCAAGGAGGAGCAGATCGTGAAGCGCGCCAACCGCAAGGTGTCCGCGCAGCGCCAGCAGATCGACAAGGACAACGAGCTGTGGGAGCGCAACCGCATGCTCACCAGCGGCGTCGTGCACTCCATCAACGTCAACAACGACTTGGACGAGGTCAGTTGGAACTACTTTCTTTTGTTAGCTTCTCTTTTCAGCCCCGATCGCCTCTGTTTTGTTTTTCCTTTGAGCAAACTCTAATGCCCTATCATAAAAGGACACTTTCCATTACAAAAAAACACACAAAATGTAAGAGACCACCATGAATTCTAAAAAATAGATAAGTAATTAAGTCTGTTAAAACATCAGATACGCATTGTAGGAACGGCTTATATAAACTGTCCTGTCGTCTGCTGTGAACACGGACACAATAGAATTTAATTTTTTTTGTGGGATGGATCTGGCACTGAGCAGACGAAAGGTTAAAATAAAATAAAAAAAAATTTGACATTTTAACACTTTTGACACAAGATTTTCCAACAGGAAGTGCTGCCTCATTACAAATTTTCGTTTTCGTTAACGTGATCGAATGGAGGCCACCTGGCTGCTTTTTAGAGCATTATCAGCAGCTCATTATTATGATAACATGACAACCTTCGTAGCCGAGTGGCTTGCACGCCGGACTTTGGGTGGAGCTAACTCTGATGTCCCGGATACGATTCCTGGTCGGGTCAATGTCGAAAACAAACTTTTCGATATTGTGTTTGGTCTGGGTGGTTATGTACCGTCGTTGTCTGATTTCCATGATACGAGTGCTTTAGCTGCTTACCTTGGGATCAGACCAATGTATGTGAAGTTGTCTAATAATACCTTGTTTGTTTAATGAATACTAACTGGCAAAAACATTATGTCCCCACTGCTGGGGCACGAGCCTTCCCTATGGATGGATAGAGAACGGGCCATAAACCACCACGCGGGCCCAGTGCGGATTGGTGGTTGTTAACGACTGCTAATGCAGCCGGGACCAACGGCTTAACATGCCTTCCGAATCACGGAGGAGCTCGAGATGCTACATTTTTGGTCACCCATCCGATGACCGGCCTTTTCGAAAGTTGCTTAACCTCAGCACTCGCAAACCGGGCGCGTTAACCACTGCGCCATCGAGCTCCTCTATATAATAATATTAAAATAAGTATATTAAAATATAAATAACATTTAAGTTAAGAAATGCTCATTTAAAGGCACAAGTAAATAAAAAATTGTTTATTTGCTTCTAGTTGTTGTTTGTAATAATCTTGCTTTTTAGGAAAGCGTGGACCGCGTGCATTTGCTGGTGCACAACATCGTGCCGCCGTTCCTGGACGGCAGGATCGTGTTCACCAAGCAACCGGAGCCTGTCATTCCTGTAAGTAGACTTAAGGCTGATTTTCAATCGTCAGTTAAAGTTTATTCATTGAACAATTTTGACACAATGACAATGTTATTTGTTTGATAAAACTTATCTGAAGATTGAAAAATCGGGTCTTAGTTAGATCTATACTTAGATACATGCTTTATTGCTCACACACCCATGACAAAACAGTTACACATAATGTTGAAGCTTTTTGAGTGGTAGAGCCACGCTGCGTTGCACCACGAAATGGGCAGGCTCGCCCGGCATAATACCACCCGACCACAGAATATCGGCGTGAAACAATGGTACTCGTTGCTTGTTGTGTTCCGTCCGGTGAGTGAAAATACCGGAGGCCCATCTCTCACCCCTCTCCCCTTTCAATTCCTACTCCCTCCCCAAGATCCAACTCCTTCCTCAAGGCCGGCAACGCATCTGCGATTACTTTGATTTTGCGGGTGTCCATGGGCGGCGGCGATTACTCTCCATCAGGTGACCCGCCTGCTCGTTTGCATTCTTTAAATATAAAAAAGCTATCATTGCCTTTATCCTATTGCTATCATTCTCAATGATCATACTTATGTGATTTTTATTTTTCATCTTTACTGACTATGTAGATAAATATAATGTCTTGACTGAAATACCTAAATATTTGTGTATACCCATGAAAAAGTAGGGTTAAGAGATACTCTTTGTTAGCAATAAGACCTGCATATGCTGTTACCTTTTTCTCTACGCAATAAAGTACTTCTGCTTACGAATGCTGCTACTTACTAATGCTTTATTGTGCACACACAGATGAAAAAAACAGTTACACATAATGTTGAAGGTAGTATGCGCAATGGCGGTCTTATGTTGCGGCGCTACAAGCTATATTATCTTATTGCTATCATTCTCAATGATCATACTTAATGTTTTGTTTTTTATCAGTACTAATAGAGATTTGTCATACTTACTTATACATTCAAGATAACTTTAAACTGACGCCGTTAGTTGACTGCTAGTGCTGGGGTACTAGGCGTCAGTAGTGATGCGCTCGATCGATTGGTTTTCGGTCTAACAGTTCTATATCTGTATGACAAAGGAACTAACCAAAGTGAAGAGACAAGAACGCTGACATGCAAAAGGATAAAACTCGTTGTGTATTTATTTTGTAAATTTCACTTTATTTTCTTTGTATATTTGTAATGGAAAATTCGGTACTTGATTAATGACACACCTTTTTATTATTATAATTTATTTTAGGTGAAAGATCCTACGTCGGACATAGCGATAAACGCACGTAAAGGATCCGCTCTAGTCAAAGCGTTCCGGGAGCAAAAAGAAAGGCGCAAGGCGCAGAAGAAACATTGGAAATTGGAAGGAACCAAACTAGGTATATCTATATTTTCAATTTTATTAAGCGTCGGTCGTCGTTAGTTCTGCTACGGATACATGATTTGGTTGAATGCGATAAAGCGTGGTTTAATCCCCGTAGCTCTGTTGTACTACTAAATTGAACCTAACAAAAGTATATGATGCTTTCTAGATGGATAAAGGGTGCGCCGTACGTAAGTGACAAGTGTCATATATTTTATTTGAAATGTCTCGTCCATATTTATTTGATGCCGCGCGGCCATACTAATTTAGTATGGGAAATTTTACGTGCTAATTTGAAAAATAACAATTTAAAAAACCGCTCGATAAATCGAAAATGTGAGACGGACGATTTGTATTTTAGACCATTGGTGATTGTTTACACAAAGTCAGAGGTACTAATTTAGATACACTATAAGATATCAACTAAATGCCGCCACTCGTTTTCATGATTTTTGCCCAACTTTAAATTATATTGTAGAAAAAACTAGTGTGTTATGAATTTATGGATCGGACTAATTGTAAACACGTTCCCTTTGATACTAAATATATATTTTGTTTATTTAATGCGATAGTATATACTATAATAAATACGATAGTATTTTCAATTATATCAACTTAACCCTGACTGCGTGACTGGGAGAACGGGCCATAAAACTACCACGTGGGCCCAGTGCGGATTAGTGGTTGTTAACGACTGCTAATGCAGCCGGGACCAACGGCAACACGTGCCTTCTGAAGCACGGAGGAGCTCGAGATGAAAAACTTTTGACCACACATTCGATGACCGGCCTTTGCGAAAGTTGCTTAACCTCAGCACTCGCTGAACGGGCGCGTTAACCACTGCGCCATCGAGGTCCTCATGCGCCATCGAGCTTTTCGAGAAATAGATTAATAAATTTAAATTAGCCTAGTCATTGTTATTTTGATCAGTTCTCATAAGTTCCTAATTATTTTCTATGTCCTCATAATGTTAGAAACAATCTTGTAAGTTAAGCAGTGGTTAGCGCCATAAAGCTCCTCAACGGAACCGTTTTAGACTGATGATAATTATGATGATGTTTGCTTCTAGGAAATATTATGGGAATACAGAAAGAGAAAGAAGAAGAAGATGATGGACCGACTAAACAGGCCTACAAGTATGCAGAACATTTGGACAAAGGTAAAGATCAGAAAAATGGAATATCTAGATGTTGTTTTTGGTCTATAAGTCTATAAGTAGATACGTAAATAATAATTTAATTACAAAAACAAATGCTGAAAAAATTTTCACGAGCAGGATTTGAACCTGCACCCTTCTGACATACCGGGTCAGGTGCTCTTCCAATTGAGCTGTCGTGGTTCTAACCAGCCGGAGCCCGTTGAAAAAATTTTTTTCAGCATTTGTGTTTTTGTAATTTGTTTGCAACAAAATTTGCGTTAAAAATTATTTTAATAATTTAATTTGCAATACAAAAATATACATAGCAATATAAATAAAATGATTTTATTAAATCTTATAATTTGGCAATATTGCTTTATGACGATCTTTTCCAGACAACCAGACGTATGAAGTAATTCAGAATTCGGGCATATCAAAACTTTATGCATTATAACATACACAACATATTTAAACAAAAGCCTCATATCAATGTGGTGTATGATGATTAACATTTTGTAGCCTTAATATGTTGCCTAGGTTAGGTTAACGCCTGGTATAAAAAATACAATTAAATATGTAGATTTTTGCTACAAATAGGTATGTATGTGTTTCGAACAAATAACACCACTTCAATTTTAAGTAACTGATAGTGAACCTGACCCGGTTTGACAAAGATTGCGGGTTCAAAACAGAAATATTTTAGTACACCTTTTTCCGAATCATTTTCTGACGTACGACTGTGACGAATGCAGAAGCCGAAGAGCCGGAGTCTAAATCGGATTTCGTGAAGAAGAAGACGATCGGCGAGCAGCGCCGCTACTTGCCCGTGTTCGCCGTGCGCGAGGAGCTCATGCAGGTCATACGCGAGAACAGCGTCATCATCATAGTTGGTGAGAACTGGTTTTTATATATTTTAATAAATTGGGCTATCAAATGCAATAAGATTTTTCAAATCTGTTTGGTAGTTCTACAGATTAGCGCGTTCAATCAAAAACAAACTCTTCATGCATCTTTATTATATTAGTACTAGCTGTGCTCCACGGTTTCACCCGCGTTAATTAGCGAACAATCTATACCCTATAGCCTTCCTCAAAAAATGGACTATTCAACACAAAAATATTTTTTCAATTCGAAACAGTAGTTCTGGAGATTAGCGCGTTCAACCGAACAAACTCTTCAGCTTTATAATATTAGTATAGATTAAAAATAGTTACAATTTGGTGGTCTTATGGCTTTAGAGCGATTTCTTCCAGACAACCAGTACCAATATTTAAACAAACTTTAAAAAAAGTTTACTTTAGAAAATCGACCATGGTTTTTGCAGTTAAGAAGTTTCCTATTCTTAGGTACACATTAATGTGTACCTAAGAATGAACTTTAAAAATATGTACAAAACACTATGCAGAATACATAAATGAAATGAATGAAAAATATTAGTATGATAGAAGGTGATTTTAACGGTCTGACAACCTATTTTTGGGAGAAGGACGCGAGAGTACGTATGTATGTATATTTAAAATAGTGTGTCTCCGTGTCCAGGCGAGACCGGCAGCGGCAAGACCACCCAGCTGACCCAGTACCTGCACGAGGAGGGCTACAGCCGCCTCGGCATGATCGGCTGCACGCAGCCGCGCCGCGTCGCCGCCATGTCCGTGGCCAAGCGCGTCTCCGACGAGATGCACACCAAGCTGGGTACGGACTACTCACCCCTGTACATGCGAGTAGTCACGCGAGTGACTATGCGAGTAGTGCGAGTAGTCATGCGAGTAGTCGTGCGAGTAATCATGCGAGTAGTTTTGCTCTTACTTGTGCTCGTAGTTACGCTCGTAGTCATGCTCTTAGTCATGCGAGTAGTCATGCGAGTAGTCATGCTCTTAGTCATCCTTACTCAAAGTTATCCTTATAGTCGTAGTAATGCAATCATGTGAAAAATGTTACTATATTATTTGATACGGAGAATGCTATTTGTAGTGTTTTCATGCGAAAGTAACTTAGCTCTCATTGTTTTACAAAGCTGTCTTATTTTTGTGTAGATTCTTACTTTTTTTTATTATTTTTAAGTTCTAATTGCTACACATAAGCTGAATTAAACATTTGTATCAAATACAATTATTAAATGCCTACCCGACCCAGCCAGGAATCGAACCTGGGTCTTCCGGAATCTGAGCGGCTGCACTGACTGCTATGCTACCGGGAAGACTGACGTAAGCACTGAATTTTTCCACTGCTTTTTGATTTTTGCTTCCCGGTAACATAGCGGTCAGTGCAGCCACCCGGATTTATTTTATATAAATATTTTTTTTTGTGTATTATATATTTTTTTTTTTTTAAATAAAAGAAGTAGGCAAACGAGCAGGCCCTGATAGAGAGTAATCACCGCCGCCCATGGACACCCGCAAAACCAGAGGAATCGAAGACGCCTTGCCGGCCAATATTGTTGTTGATTGTTAACGTACTTAAAATTAAAAAAAAAAAGAATTAATAATCGTTGTCGAGTAAATGCCTATGATATGTTTACTGTAAAGTTTACATTAAACTCCATGTTTTAATTTAAAACTGAACGTGAAATATCAAAACGTACATAATTGACTTTTCATTGACCATTCCCAGGTGACGAAGTAGGCTACGCCATCCGCTTCGAAGACTGCACTTCCCCCAACACCGTGATCAAGTATATGACGGATGGCATCCTGCTACGCGAGGGTCTGCGCGAACCAGACCTCGACCACTACTGCGCCGTCATCATGGACGAAGCTCACGAGCGGTCTCTCTCCACCGACATGCTGTTCGGGCTGCTCAGAGAGGTCAGTGCCGCTTCATTTACTCGACTATCAATATTAATATTCGAAAAGGCTATAACTTGTGTGTTAATGGCCTTCAAATCGTATATTGACAAAAAATATTAGAACAGCCCATGTGTTTCTACCGCGCTTGTGGTCAATGCTGTAGGGTTACTCTTGAAACACAATTGTATTAATCAATTTCCAATCACAAATCTAAAAAATTCAAATGGCACTCTTAAAAGCGATAATAGCGCCACGTTGGAATTAAATTGCATGGAAATTGAGTGAAACAATTATTATCGAGATGGGGCGTTCCGAAATTGCAAAACTTATCCCAATATCGATACATATTAATCGCATTGGAATTGTATTGAGATTGAGTTTGCGTCAAGAGTAGCCTACCTGTTCGGGCTACTCAAAGAGGTCAGGAGTAGAATAGCCCGTCAAAACGATCCACCATTATTATCTTGTCTTTTGTTGTATTTGAATAGACCAAGTGTTTCTCGCTTATGGACGAGCTATTCGTAGCCCGTAGTGATGTATGTATGTCAGAACTGAAGCAATAGGTTAGTTGACAACAACAGTAATTAATTCTAGTGAATAAAAACACGTAAGTAACAGTTTTTAGGGTTCCGTAGCCAAACGGCAAAAAACGGAACCCTTATGGATTCGTCATGTTTGTCTGTCTGTCTGTCCGTCCCTATGTCACAGCCACTTTTATCCGAAACTATAAGAACTATACTGTTGAAACTTGGTAAGTAGATGTATTCTGTGAACCGCATTAAGATTTTCACACAAAAATAGAAAAAATACAATAAATTTTGGGGGTTCCCCGTACTTAGAATTGAAACTCAAATTTTTTTTCATCAAACCCCTACGTGTAGGGTATATATGGATAAGTCTTCAAAAATGATATTGAGGTTTCTAATATAATTTTTTTCTAAACTGAATAGTTTACGCGAGAGACACTTCCAAAGTGGTAAAATGTGTGTCCCCCCCCCCCCTGTAACTTCTAAAATAAGAGAATGATAAAACTAAACAAAATATACGAAGTACATTACCATGCAAATTTCCACCGAAAATTGGTTTGAACAAGATCTAGTAAGTAGGTTTTTTTAATACGTCATAAAGTACGGAACCCTTCGTGCGCGAATCCGACTCGCACTTGGCCGGTTTTTTTAAAGCATTAACCCCTTTTTTTATTTGACTTATGCATGAATACTGTAACATCAAAAGTTATTAAAAAACACTCAATTGACAGAACCAAAAAGTGACGTCATAGTTTGCCATTCCAATACAATTTCTATTTTTTTTAAACATTTTGATAGTCGCTAAAAAGTATCTCTATTGACTTACCAGTCACCTACCCAATTGGAGGTTGGTGATCTCTGCCAACACTAACTCAATTCTTAGGGGAATCAGGTTTGATAAAATTGGGTCGTTAGACATGTGTAGACAGAGATAGCAATACCTACCGTTTGTCCTGACCTGATTGATTTATTTGTTAACGTAAGATATAAGTCGTGAATCCCGATGTTCAACAAACATTGGGCCAGCGTAGTGGCGTATGGTCCGGTATGCTTCATGCTATTGTCTATGTAAGAAAGCCAGAACCCAGAACCCAGCAGTAGGACGTTTTTAGACTGATGATGTATGAATTAGTTTTATATTCATTTAATCATGATCATTTACATATAATTTTACGCAAATATTGTTGCAAAAAATTACAAATTTTTTTCAACACTTTGTCTTTTTTCATTTAATCACTTTAAATTAATATAATACAACACAATAACAATACACAGTGTAAGTACATAATATAGCAGTTGCTGTTGCTTTATATGTAGGTATTTTTAGTGCAAAAATGTACCATTTAAAGGCATTGTAATTTGATTAGTCTTATGTTATCTTATCTTAGTGGGGCCTGCTGATGTTTCCCTCTCGCAGTAACACTTCGACCCATCGGGTTCTTTTGTGCAACCCCATCCCTTCCTGGATGCCATAAGTTTGGCAACGTCCTTAAGACCGAAGAGCCTGAAGTCCTCCGGTTTCGGATAGGCCGACCCCAGGAGTCCCATTCTTTTTCTAGCCAGAGAGTCGCAGTCACACATTAAGTGCTGCATTGACTCCGTTTCCTCTCCACATGCCCTACACAAGCTATTTGTTGATAGATGCATTCTGTGGAGCATTTGTTTTGTGGCATAGTGCTTTGTCAAGGCACCGATGTTTAATCGGGCCTGCCTTCTACTGCCTCCGCCATATGAACTTACTTGGTCTGCTCTTTCCATTCGATGTCCAGTGGATGTCTTTTGGCTGAGACGATGATAATGATTGAACAAAGTATCGCTCGCACCCTTGCTACATAATTTTAATAACATGTGAAAAAAACTTCAACATACTCTTATGTAATCATTTATTTAAGAAAAAATGCATCTTTATAAATAGAACATTTAACTTACGAGTAAATACTCACAATATTCAACATCAGATTGTCACAAGTAACGTTATATTAGGTGGTTATTATATTATTAATATAATATAAATATTTAACGAAATACTTTCAAATCTTTTCCAAATTGGTTAATATCAAATCTTTTATTTTTTTATATCAAAGTTAACAATTCTGTAACGGTGTGTCCGAACACTTCATAAAATATTTATTTTTAATCTTTAAAGCGTTACAAAGATTCAGGAAAGTTTAAAACAAATATTGCTTAGCAAAATTACACATGTCAGTTTGCTAAAGCAATTTATAATCTAATTAATGTTTTTTTTTTATTTGTATTTTTTCATCTTAAAATCTGTTTGTAAATAACTTAAAAAACAGTCTTATTCTATAAGAAAAGTAATACACGTAAGACTAGGGTGTCACTCTCAGACCATAAACAAGATTTCCTCTTAACTATTATCGCTTAAGTTACCATAAATAACGATAACACATTAATATCAATAGATTAGAGCATAACAAAGATTAATGTGCGTAGGGGCGTCTTTATCATTTAGGAATGTTTGATCATAATCCAACTTTAATCCGATCGCGTCTTACCGCATACAAAACACCTCGCAAAAGAAGAGACAGAATACTGAAGTGTGCTACTTCTAAATCGAAAGTATTCATGAAATTCAATAAAGGAACTTGGAACAACTGCTTCTCGACACGAATTTTTGACATTGAAAATTCGACCGTGTTGTAATTTAGACATAGTCTATATTCGCGTTGGTTTGCCAGAAGCAGGCGTAGCAGCTCTGTCCAGCGGTGGACCCGCTGGGCTGTGACCCTCAGACAGACTTCGCCTTCTCCCTGACGTGCGATTGGCTGACCAGCATTACGCCCATGTTCATGCCGATGTTGCCCCACTTGAGCGACTCGCTTATCTGTAACAACGAATTTGTTATAAGATTTTGCCCCAGCCGGGGTAACACTGTGACCTGCTTCCGGGGTTGTTCACATGTTACACTGTACTTTGAGTTCGGCTATTCTGTTCATGGGCTTTATAAGATGTAGTAGAGTTGAAGATAAGGAAATTATCTTATTCAAGTATATATTTTTTTTAATTAAACTTTTGTAGATTTATGATCTAGTAAACACAAGAACAGTAATCTACGTTGAATTAGTTAAAAAAACATGCATTGTGATTAAATAATAATAATAACATTTGCAATATAAATAATAATTACAAAACAATTTTTAATCTTTAAATATATAAGTTAGCATATCATTTGTAAAACGACCCTGGCATATTATTATTACTTTTACTTATTATCTTAGCCACTTTGTTATACCATAGACAAAGATAAACTCAAGGCAGCATTACCACCAGACTGCTGATATCACGTATTTTATCTGTGCTAAAATGAATATTTGAGATATATAATTTGGCTGTCTGGCATTCATAATCTTAAAATCTGTGCTGGTAAAAAAGATAGCAGTTTTTTTTAATTATTAGGAAAAAGTGTGAGTACAAAGTGTAATATATAACCAAGCTTCTTTGAATATAATAAAACTAATTTAAGACAAAAAACAGATAATGAGATGATGGTACAAAACAAACAAAAATCAAGAAACGAAGCACATATACCTAATCCACGACGTTAATTGCGACGAACTATTTGGTTTACCAGTTTAAACCACCTCACAGTTTACATGTACGCTTACGATACAGATAATGGCAGTATGTTAATGTATTCGGGACGTCAATATATAAGCAGGTTATTATTCGTACCTACATTACGCGTATAAAATGTTGGTTCACTTTGCACACCAAAATAACACAGAAAATATATTTTTTACTTAGTCCTAATTCTCAAGTCCTATTTATATTTTTTATTTTTATTTATTATTATACTTATACTTATTTTACATATACAATTTATGAAACCAGCCAGGGTTTCCCAAGCTAGTAAAAACTGTAATATGGGTGCATTTATGATGTACTGAAATACTGAAATACATTTAAGTATAAACTCTTCATACACTTATTACTTTTTACTATTGTATTGTATGTTATTTTATTTATTTAAATAGCGATATGTCATTCTTCATTTCGTTTCTAGTATATTCTGCGTAGAGATAACGATATCGCAATTCGTATCGATAACGATAAACTATGTTGTCGCGATTATATATTTTCAATTGCATTGCAATCTTACATAGATATCGTCTTCGCAATACCTAAAACTGAATAAACAAAAATACCAATAACAACTTTCAAGAAGTAGCCGGACTACAATAAGATTGCAAATATCATGCAACTATTTATAAATACATTTAAACCATATTATGCTTATCTTTATTTGCACATTTAAATTTATGCAAGTACTTTAACAAATGACACTATCTTTTGTAAAGACACTTGTTGACACATTAGCAGTTATCCCGACGATTTAATGTTTAAAATGATGTCATTGTCTTAACAAGTGCTTTCATTATGAAAGGCTACAAAAGTATTTTTTTCAATTATAATTAATCTAGCCCGACACGTGTGTTCTTGACCGCAATTTTAATTTCTTTTGTTGTAAACGCTTATCAGAAATCAACTCGGAAGTTAAACGTGACTTTTTCACGTACCACATCAAAATGTTAATGCCTTCACCGAATTTTTACCAGGAATTCACGTTTCATTTGTCGATTACTTTTCGCGTTTGTGCTTAACAACTCTTTAGCGAAGTGTTTGTTAGGTATGTAGCTTAAACGTCGTCTTTAATACATGAAACACAGGTTACATAAAGGGGCACATTGAATTCCGGTACACTCAAACCAATTGGCGTTTAAAATTCAAATCCTCACCGGTATTGGTAAATGTTGCCAGCCGTTTTGGGTCCATAGCGCCTCCTCGATTATCATCAAAAGATGATAATCATAGGTGTTTTCGACGTCGTTAAGCTGATCTGTAACAGAATTGCTACGTTTGCGATCTCTTGTTTTTTTTCGTTTTCGTTGGTCCCAATCGCCCGATGGTGTCCATGCATTACAATATTCGCCTGATGATAGTTCGCCATGTACCTAGTTTTCAATGCCGCCGTCGCCGTCGCCGCGCTTTAGTCCTTTTACTATGCCCCATTTGAAAAGTCCACATCGAAGTAAACTTAGCACACATCGCATATACATTCACAGTAAGCCAAAATGATGAGGCAACTTAAAGAAAATGATTTTGTTGCTCGAACATTAAAACTATCGTAGCGAACGACCCGAGTCGTAAGTAAAGACAGCTTTTAATTAAAATAATGTTTTAAGAGAAGGGACATGCATTTCGAATTGTGATAAAATTCCAGAAGCGACATAACAAGTGTATAAAAATAGATTCGACGCGAAAGGAAAACCTGTCCGCGATTAAAGAAACCCGTATGACGAGTGTACCTACTTGTGGTTGAAAACAGTTATTGTGGATTCTAGAATTTTCTTTAGAGGAATTCCGATTACGGGATTTGTGATAGCATGCAGTCGAGTGTTCGTTTACCTGTCTCATGCGAGCTTCTTGCGGAGTCTCCCCGTAACGACACCAGTGGACGAAATGCAATGTGTTGTGCCAATTCCTCTCGAACCTTGACTTTGTTGCCATGTCCAGCTGCAATCAGGAGAAGCTCCTTAGAAGCTGTTCATCTCCACTGTGTCACGTGTCCACAGTTTCCAAAGAACGAAAGGCCAATGCTTTCGCTATCTGAAATGAGAGGTTTCCAATTCTGACGCAAGCCTACGCAACGAATAAAGAACTCTGATGACCGATAGATACTATTGAAATACCTTTAAAGGTAAGAACTATCATGCGTTAGTTTGAAAATTCTAAACTATATTAGAGATAGAGACAGATGTTTGACAGTCCGATATAAAATTGGAGTTTCTCCATTTAAACAATTAAACATTAAAACTGTAGGAATAGAATCTGTTGATGTTGATTGTTGATTCGCAAATGGGGACAGCGTTTATTTGCATCGAAATCGAGGCCGTGTGCCATAAGTCTAAAAGCTAGTGTGATAATTCACTTCATTACATACAAGGAGTGTTTTTAATTTAATCGGGGTTAATCGGGCTGTTGAAACAACGATACATTTATGATACTGCTCTTGGCAAAGTAGCGTTACAAAATGTATCAGTAAACGTGACTAGAGTTGTAGATATACGAAGGCCGTTGTAGAGTTATGTCACACGGCATTTGAATGTGAAACTTGTTTGGGTGCTGTTAAACCATCTGTGACGTTTCGATAGATGAATCATTTATACATGCAAATCAAATGCTGAACAATGACTCTGATCGTAATAAATTAGGGGATAACGTTACATTTAGATTAGAGGCCGCATTGAGAGTTAAGCTCATTTCTTTTGGTGAGACTCAATAATACTTCAATGTTAAATGGCCCTACTTTTTAAGTGAATTGGAAACTTTTTCATCGCTTGTGGACGTTTTCCTTGACTATTTACCTTAGCTCTGATGTCCTTCTCGCTGTTGGGGGTCTCCTGTTTGTCATCAATGTTATTGATGCGTATCACTGAGTCTTTCTTCCAGAAGGCGCTCAACGTAGTCTTGATGACACGTTTGCGCACTCCTTTCTGTTGGACTGTGAATATGTCTATCTGTTCCGGGTTCTTTGTTTTTTCTGTTGACAAAGTAGATTTTTATTGTTAGTTAGGTATTACATTTTGCTATCTTAATGCTTAAAATGTTTTAAAATCAAAATTCTAAATCCCTCTAGCTTTGTATAACGACTTAAGGTTTACAGTAACCCTTATCTAGTGTGTACCAATTTACACTAAGTCATCGAACGCTCTTCATTTCGTAAGGGCTACAAACCGGACGCACGGTTCATTGACGATTCGTCTGCTAGAGTAATTAAAAGTACTCTAATGCGGCCGCCGCCCGCCGGTTGTATCGCATGAATTTATTTACAAATCCTATTGTGAACGCGTACGTGCGAACGGTGCCAATCTATTCAGTGCGCTTGCTGGCGCTGAGCGGGGCGTACGCGATCGACGCCCTACTTACGACTCGCTTACGATCCCGCAAGACTCGGCTGTATAAAAAGCAACAGAAAAGTATTCAGTAACACAATACAAACCTTTACCCTTCTTCCACATGGCGATGGCATACATATGGTAGTCTGCCGACAAAGTTGAGTCGGGAGGCAATGGGTCCTCAGCTCGGACCTCCAGCAAGAAGCCGGACTCGAGAACGGCACATAAGATATTCTGTTCATCGTGCTTGAACCACTTGGTCTCACGGAGCTTGTGGATAGCCACAGACGAGCCGAAGCGTGGCTTTTTGGGCGCGAACAAAGCCTGTGCTTGGCTCCCGAAACGAGACAGGAGCCCTCTCACTGTCGGCTGCGGCGCTAAGCTCTTCTCCGGCGGCTTGATCTGCTGGAAACTCCGGCAGGTCACGAACCTCGCTTCCATTGAACCCTGTCTCTCTAAATTTCGCAAATCAATTCACCCCCACTCAACTACTATCGGTATTTCAGAGTACTCTCACTTCGAGAAATCGTTGGACACTTTCACAATTTAGTGCGCGTGGTTTTCGTTTTACGGAGCACTGAGTTACACGGTAGCGCGGTAACGATAGACGCGGCGCGCGTGCGGCCGCTCTTATTTATATTGCCCGGGGGGGCTATGGGGGCGCGGGGGGCCCCGCAACACTTGCATGACCCCACTAGAGACGGGCGGTGTCGATAATTTTCAATATTATTAAAGGAGATCCGCCAAAATTGCCCCAGGCCCGGCGCAAAATAAATGTATCTAAGATTTTAAAGTAATATACTAGATGTATTACAAAGTATTGCTATTCCCAAATTCGATGGCTAACATAGTTTTTTTGCCCCGAGAAGAATCATAGGCGCTAAATGTAAAAATGTGTTTTAATAATATTATTTTGTTAAAAATATAAGTTAAACCATTGGCGTTTTAGATTCACGTATATTGTTATTACAGTATATATATTCAAGCATTCTTTTTTGAGTTTGGGTTTTTTTCCCGTGATAACAAGAACAATAATGTTTATTTATACTTTTTTTTAAAAAGACCATAATGATAACAGTATAAGACACTTTTTTACATGTAGCGCCTATGATTCTTCTCGGGGCAAAAAACTATGTTAGCCATCGACTTGAAGAATAGCAGTAGCTTTATGATGAATCTTGTATTATTACTCTAAAATCTGAGATACATTTCTTTTGCGCCGGGCCTGGGTTTTTTTTCTATGGGATTTGGCGGATCTCCTTTGTAGAACTATGTTTATTGAAACATTACATACATATATTACATACATTAACATCTATTATTGAATAGACATTTGTTTAAACCCAATTTTTGAGTCTATTTTTAAAATTGTTACTCTTGATTTCGTGCCAGATTACTATTTCATCTTAAACAGTAGAAGAGGAACATAGTAAGTTAATTATCTTATTAAAACGAATAAGTATAAAGGTAATAACTTCTTTAAAATAACATTAAAGGTTGAAATAGATTCATCATCATCATCATCAGCTCATTTTATGTCCCCACTGCTGGGGCACGAGCCTTCCCTATGGATGGATAGGGAGAACGGGCCATAAACCACCACGCGGGCCCAGTGCGGATTGGTGGTTGTTAACGACTGTTAATGCAGCCGGGACCAACGGCTTTACGTGCCTTCCGAAGCACGGAGGAGCTCGAGATGATAAATTTTTGGTCACCCATCCGATGACCGGCCTATGCAAAAGTTGCTTAACGTCAGCAATCGCAGATCGGGCGCGTTAACCACTGCGCCATCGAGCTCCTCGTGCCCTAGTTTTAGTTAAGGCGAAGGGTAAGGCACACTAGCGCCACCAATTGATAATTTGACAATTACTAACGGACCGGATCTTTTATTAAACATTGCGTACCGCCTGATAACAGGAAATCATCCATAGTATTTATTTAATAATTGTGCACTACTTTTTGTTGCGTGGTTTATTCACAAAACGGGCTATCGCATTTATTCACAAACAAAAAGTTATTTAACCTCAACACTCGCAGACCGGGCGCGTTAACCACTGCGCCATCGAGGTCCTCATGCGCCATCGAGCTTTTCGAGAAATAGATTAATAAACTTAAATTAGCCTAGTCATTGTTATTTTGATCAGTTCTTATATGTAAGTTCCTAATTATTTTCTATGTCCTCATAATGTTAGAAACAATCTTGTAAGTTAAGCAAATTAAAAATATTTCAAATTCCTCTTTGCTTCGGAAGGAAAATTCGTTTCTTTTGTTATCGTAAGATAAAGAACGACGGCAGGTTATAGCGTATAATTCTCGTGTGCGTGTGAGAAGACCTAGAACCAGCAGTAGGAAGTTTATAGCCTGATCTTAAAGACATTTTAAAATTATGCTTTCTTATCAACCTGTTTTCCTAACTGACCCTGGTTTTCATCGATTGCTATTCGTTATTCTATCGTTGGCACATCCCATCTCTAGCACGTTACATCGAGCTTGACCTCACTCAAGCTGTCACACCCCCCTCTTTCGCCCCTCCCGCGTCCGCGGGCGGCCCCCCCTTCCCCCCTGCCCTTCCCGCGCACCGTTCCCGCGACACGCCGGCGCCAACCGGCGGCAGGTAGGTGTATTTTTTTCATTTCAATTTAATCACAAACTGCACCGTAATCTCTGAGCTTGGCCGGCAAAGCCGCGGAATTCAAGTTATACAGCCTCAATGTTACTGTCTAAATATGATGTTTATGCAATGTTAAGCAACAATGTTGTTTTCTATTCATCTCCGCTCTATCTTATCAGCGCTATCGCTTTCATTCATCATCGGATAATGGAAAATCTTAAAGAAGTCTGTTTTGATGATTTTTGTCATCTCGTGCGTCATTCCTGATACACTCAATTTAACAATGATTTTATCGGCACGGTAAGTACCTACACACGCCTGCACATCTTATCCAAGAGCCGGCAGAGTAAGGTTAACTGATGCTACGTTTGTTTTCACGCTGCACCAGTTATCTTCACGTCTGGACTCCATTTCCACTTAACATCAGGTGGGATGGAGTCATTTGCCGATACATCTATAAAAAAAAACTATCAAGTTTCTTCAATACATTGTCGATCTTAATGCTTTGCTCATTAAATTTAAAGTCTAATGAGGATATTTGACAGTTTAAGGTACCTACGTTGATGTGCTGGCGTGTGTACTTTCCGACGAAGTGCAATCGTAAAATTATTGTTTGATACCTTGGTATTTACCTCGTTCTCTTATACTCATTACGTTATATAGGAACATAGCTGTGCCCCGCTGTTTCACCCGCGTTAATTAGTCATAGCGTGATGTAATATAGCCTGTAGCCTTCCTTAATAAATGGACTATTCAACACAAAAATAATTTTTCAATTCGAACCAGTAGTTTCTGAGATTAGTGCGTTCAACCAAACAAACAAACAAACTCTTCAGCTTTATAATATTAGTATAGATAGACGCAGTCCAAGCATGTGTTCATTAAGAAACAGTTTGTCAGGACTACTAATTAGTATTTCCCTCAGTAGTTTAATGTTAAGACCGCGGTATTCGGTTCGATTTCCAGCAGGCGTAGGTACAAATTGTTCTCGGTTAGGTCGGTAAGGCTAACTGTAAGACCGGCGGGCTAGATACCACCATCTAAAATAAGTTGTATCGCTATTCAACATACCAACATGTAAACAGTATTCATAAAATTTAAAATGTCTTTAAATAAGTTTTTCTATAAAGCTTAAATTGTATAATTGTATAAAAGAGAAAACTTATCAGAATAGATTTTAAACAAGGTCTTTCTTTACCGATCTTAAACTTAAACTCCTTTTATGTTTTAATATAAGCGTAAAGCGTAATTATCCTAAGTCACAATACACCAAGTAACATTCCTCCGTTTAAGCCACAAAATAAGGTGACCACAGAAGGTAAGTTCATACATACCGCGCTCGTGCAATGACTCACGGACCATCTTGAACCAGTCCGAGCGCAGCTGTTGCGACTAAAGGTGGATAAAAAAGCAAAAAGCAATCAATTAAGCATGCGTTTGTACCGCCTCTGTGGTCTAGTGGTTAAGACCACCGGTTTAGACCCAGATGTCCCGGGTTCGATTCCCAGCGGGGGTACATGTTTGTGTACTCGGTTTGGTTGGTGGTGGGACTTGTTTGTCCGCCTGGCTAGCCATCACCATCTTATCTAAATATGTAACCATAACATCAATGTTTGTAGCATTGTTGTGTTCCGGCAGCAGATAAGATAGCCAGTGCCTCACTAGTTGAGGATCCCGGGTGAAGTGCGCTTCCATCAATTGGCCTTATCATCACTTAACATCAGGTGAGATCAAGACACTGTACTTACCAGTAAATTTAAAAAAAAATGCTTTTCAATTAAAAGCAAGTAAGTCACTTATTTTTTTTACGCAGATTTAACTTTTGCTTTTTTTTCACTCATATTGACCAGCGCCACTTGTTGATTAATATACTAAAATAAACTAACCTACTACAATAATATGTGCTTAACTCTTTTAAAAAATGTACATTGTTTAAAATTCTAAAAGTATTTATGCTTTTCACTTACGAAAAACTTATTGCTTACTAAAAAAGTGTACGCATCAAACAGCAGTTCACTTTTTAAGCCATTAATTGCCCTTAAAATTTTATAAGCATACTAGCTGACCGGCGGACTTCGTACCGCTTTGATAGTTTCCATGACAACAAAGCAAACAAATCATTCGTCTGCTTAAGAACACCCGTATCTTATGATGAAACCTTATACCGGGTCCAATTGTAAATTAAACCATTCTCGAAGTCACTTGAACACACACAGAAAATTTCATCCCAATCGGTCCAGCCGTTTAGAAGGAGTTCATTAACATAAAGCAAAAAAGTAAAAAGCAATTAAAAAAGTTGCTTTTTAAAATAAGTGAAAAGCATAAGTGCCTTTTTAATTTTAAGCAATAAGTCACAACTTTGCGACTGCGAGATTCCGTGTCCGTGAGAGGGTCTATGTGTGAGCGCGTTCGTACGAAGCTTACCTTCTGCTGCCTCCTTATTTTGTGCTTTAAGCCCAAGGTTGTTCACTCGAACTGCCGATGACGTAATTCACACACGTCTGCGACTCGTAGCCGTAGCTCGTAGGGCTTGAAATCGACACTAACGTGATTCTGCCAACGAAAGAGCCCTCTCTTTGTTGTTTTATAAAGTTTAAACGAACCCTAATGTGGAGTCTCGTTGTGAGCTGCAAAATTTGCAAAGAGTTCGAAACGTCATGATTTTTAAAAAATGCAAAAAACGACTTCCGGGTGTGGTCACGAAATTCTTGACAAAACCTACCCCCGGGATCATTACCTGAGCGGGATAAAAGTAGTTTAGTTTAGCTTTCAAAGAGATCTTTAACACTCGCGCTCAGTAGGTACCTATTCTAGTTCTACAGATTACCCCTTACAGAAACATAAATTATAATACATTTTAGCTCTTTATAATAATAATCCTACACTTATATATACCACAGAATACATTAAAGTACAAGTAATTATACCTAATTGCTTATCTTTAACTATAGACTTATCTATTAATGTAGATAAACGTGAAAATATCTATGCAAAGTGGTTCATTAAATGGAGAAGTTATTGAAAGAAACACAAGGTCGTCGTTTCTTTTGTCAGCCCCATAATTAATGAATTATGGACTTCAAAGAAGCACGTGGGATTGGGGCGCGTCACGCGACCGTTTGCTCTCAATATTATTTTGTGTAAATATGTTTTTACAACAGCCCGCACCCACAAAGCAGGAGACTGCAGAAGCTAAGTTTCATACAAACGTGCTCGATCAAAACGCACACATAGGTCCCAACCTTATATATAATTAATTTATTCATTCTTATACATAGATAGGTATACATACATTGATGTTAAAATAAAAATAATAAGTTCGCCTATGATTCACCTTAATGGCATATGAACATGAGTGTAATTTCATTATAATAATAAAAAGATACAGCCTTTAATGTTTCAAGATTTGTTTATACTGAATTTGTATGTAATAAACAATTTTTGCACAAAACCGGTCGTTATAGATATCCTTGGGGAAACCTTTGTGCAGCAGTGGACGTCTTTTGGCTAAGATGATAATGATGATGATAAAACAATTTTTAATTTTATAATTTAATTTTATTTAATAGAAAACCTCTCACGGACACCGAATGTCGCGACAGGGTGCCTAGTGTGAGTTTTGTTTACTATCCGTATTCATTCGATTACGTTTACGAAACCGAAAATTAGTATGGCATCGAAGCAGCGCCTCCTGGCGACATACGAGAAGAGTTAAAATTTTGCCATACAAATTCTCGTTTTCGTTAACGTGATCGAACGGCGAATGAAACTCACACTAGGCCCTCACCTGCGCTTAAACTATTCCGAGCTTTAGGGTTACTCTTGAAACACAATTGCAATAATCAATTTCCAATCACAAATCTAAAAAATTCAAATGGCACTCTTAAAAGTGATATAGCGCTACATTGAAATTAAATTGCGTGGAAATTGAGTGAACAAATTATTATCGAGATGGGGCGTTCCGAAATTGCGAAATTTATCCCAATGTCAATACATATTCATCGGATTGGAATTGTATTGAGATTGAGTTTGCGTCAAGAGTAGCCTACCTGTTCCGAGATTCGTGTCCATAAGAGGGTCTATGTGTGCGTTGCTCGAGCGCGATATGTATCACGCTTACCTTCTGGGATCTCCTTACTTTGTGCCGCGCCTTTGAGCATTCAAACCTATTTACAAGTTACCTACTGATTTACTCACTCACTACTTAGCATTCATGTTCACGAACAGAATGGACTACACTCAAGAGCAATGAATCCGGGTCACTAAAAGAAACGTATAAATCTCGGAAACTAAGAATGCTAGCTTAATGAAATAAATTGTGTTTAATAGACAATTAAATATATACTCCTTAAATGAAAGTAATAAAATTTATGAGTCACATTTTTTTTACAAAAAATTACACATAGAAAAAAAAACTGCTGATCTCGCCTTAAAACAAAAATAGGAAACATGACATTTTTTAATAACATTACGATTTTCTTGAATTTTAATACTTCGTATTGCCTCCTCGTGCTTCCATTACTGCGTTGACGCAGTTTGGCAAGCTGTACACCAAGTTCCTTATACGATTTTGGGGAATATTCTCCCATTCCTGTGTGAGAACAATTTTGAGTTTACGAAGCGTGATTGGGGGAGGGTTTCGTTGTTTTACGCATCTCCCTAGCTTTTCCCAAGCATGCTCGATCGGGTTGATATCCCGGCTGCGTGCTGGCCACTCCATACGAGTAATGTTCAATTCTTGAAGAAAGTCATTCACAATCCAACCTGTATGAGGTCGGGCATTATCATGCATAAAAATAGCATCCTCACCCAAATTTACCAACGTGTTCATTAAGGATTTCTTCCACATATCGTACGCTAGTTAAAGAGCCGTTTTCTATGAACACCAGTTCTGTGCGACTCTCAGAAGAAATTCCGACCCACGCAAGTACAGACCCACCACCGTAGGCTACTTTTTCTTCGATGCATGCTTGCTTGAATCTTTCCCCTGGTCTTCTATACACTCTGTGTTTTCCACCGCTCCGGCTGTGACATTAAGCTGAGGTGAAGCCGTTTTGGTATTTTACTTTCTGTGCGGTTTTCTTTAATGTCTTTTTATTATAAACGTTTCTTTCTTTCTTTTATTTTCCTCAAGCCGTGTGATCAAAACACCGTCAGAGGGTTTCTAGAAGGAGAGGCATCATGCAAGCGATTCCGCGTTCCCTATTGGATTGGATTGGGCGCAGAATAACCCTAGAGCGCCTCTAAAGGCCTCGGCTCGGGTTGACCAGGTCATAGGGTATTTCTGTACTGTACCTAATATAGAGCGCGTGTGAAGTGAGGAGTCCTGGGCCCATTGCGAGTGTCCATGTTTAGTGTAGTTATCATGTGAATGTGTTTGTGTGTGCATTTCGAGGATCGGGCAGGTCTCTCCATAGCGCGGCCGACACGCTCACAGCACTGCAGGTAGTTGGCATCACAAGCCATGTATTGGTGAATTAAGGAGCTCGAGGCGCAGTAGTTTCCATCTCCCATTATACAGAACCGACCTAGGTCAGCACTCGCCTATTTATCGTATGAGCTCCTTGTCGAATCGTGTGGGGTCGTACATAGATATATTTTATTTAGCCACGGTTCTGCAGCCTCATTTAAGAAACAACTCTGTAAGCTTCAGTGTTAGTATTAATATTTGACTAATATTTTGTTCAGCTTCATAAGAATCAATAAATAAAAAAATAAAAATAAAAACAAAGTAGTTAACGCGCCCGGTCTGCGAATGCTGAAGTTAAACAACTCTCGCAAAGGCCGGTCATCGGATGGGTGACCATAAATGTATAATCTCGAGCTCCTCTGTGCTTCGTCGTGCACGTCTTGCCATTGATCTCAGCTGCATTAGCAGTCGTTAACAACCACCGCACCGCACTGGGCCCGCGTGATGGTTTACGGTCCGTTCTCCCTATTCATCCATAGGGAAGGCTCGTGCCCAGCAATGGGGACGTAAGATGAGCTGATGATGATGATGATGATTGGTGAATTCGATAGAGGCGCCGCGGTCGCCGAATCGTTGCCGAGCAGTTAGGTAAAAGTGGGAGGTGTTGATGCTTAAACAACAGATGCGTGTGTTGTTTGATTAACATACGCCTTAGATGAACTTGGTGGATTACGACACGTAAATGTTGTACTGCTCGCCTGCTAGCGTCTTACAACGCGGCGTGTTTTTTCTAGTTCATTGCGTTCTTCCTGTCACCGTTGACTATAACTGCAGTAGTATAGCGTGGTATAGCGCACAATGAACTAGAAAACCGCTCGTCGCGTCGCAAAACGCTCGTGCTCGTGGTTGGAGCCTGGGAAGATTGAAAATTAATATTGTAAAGTACTTTTTAAGAACATTCGCTGTTTGTTGTTGTTTTAAGATCAATAATGATGCCATGTACTAAAATATTAAAATAATAGAGAATTAAATGTTTGTGTTTGTACTGGTCCACTGCTGCACATGAGTGAGGGTTAAGATTTCAAAAATAAGCTTCAAAGTAGTACAAATATTTGTAGACAAAATTTGAAAAAATAAAGGAAGAACCACCGTTCTACAAATAAACAAAGAATAAGGTCCGAATAGTTATTCCGTGTTTTGTTCCTGTCATGTAAACGTCATTTAAAATTAGAGTAAAAAAGACAAAACACGGAATGACTATTCGGACCTTATTCTTTGTTTATTTGTAAGGCACTAAAAATTATGTAGAGTTTAGAGTTTAAACCTTTTTTTGCAATATCACCTACTGTTATAGCGATTGAAATAAAACCCTACACGGACCTACTCGCGTTTATTTTACACTCAAGGCCCGTCGATCATTGCTCGATGACAAGGCCCAAAGGCGACGTTCTTTTTGCGCGATTGAGAACAAAGCGTTTACTTATCATTCTTTTCGGCGCCCGCCGCCCGCCGCCGCCCGCCATCTTCGTCTTTCTCTTTTTTTTTCTTTTTTTTTATACGTTGCACGACAAATGACTCCATTTCACCTGATGTTAAGTGAATATGGAATCCAGATGCGACGACAACTGGTGCAGCGTGAAAACAACGCAGCATCAGTTACTCTCACTCTGCCGGCCCACAAGGTGCCTCTTAACGCCTCGTTTGAAAGACCCCATATCATAGAAAGGAGGGAAAACGTGTGCTGGCAAACTATTCCATGTTTTGGAGGTGCGACAGAGAAACGAGTCACCAAATTTCTTAGTGCGCGATGAAATATTTGAGACAGTGAAGCGGTGACTCCGGAGAGCAGCACGTGTAGGTACTCCTATGTAGGAAGGGAGAAGGTGGGATGAGGTCAAAGAGTTCTTCAGAGCACTCGCCATGGTATAAGCGGTAAAACACGCTGAGTAACGCAATATCTCTACGCAATTACAGATATTCAAGAGTATTTGTGACTTCTGCGTTGCCGATAATGCGTACAGCGCAACGCTGCAATCTGTCCAAGGCATCGAGAAGGTACTTTGCGGAACCGTCCCAGATGTAAATTGCGTATCGTAACGAACCCTTAGGAGGTTCCGTAAGTCACAATCTATCTGTTATTATCAGACCCGGACTATAGTGAAATCAAGTTAAAACCGATGCTCTCTCATTTAGTAAAGATTAAATTCTTTATTTATTTGAGGCAGCATTTGAACTTTTAAGAATGTCACTACGCCTTTGGTTTTTGAGTAGGTACACGGTAGTAGACCATTATGAAGAATCGGCAAGAAACAGAGCTATTGATGACGTTAGATACTTACAGCTTACACTTTTAAACCATGTTCAAATTTATTCCACATTTTAAAATAATAAGGAGAGAAATCGCTATCGGTCTTTGATCATGATCCATATAGTGTTATATTTAATTGTGTAGTATTCAATTCTTATGATTATATTTGTGATCTTTACATTTACACGTGTGCAAGAAGTAAATAAATGATCACAAAACGTGACATGCTTCGCTTTAACAATGTTTGACCAGTAAATAGGTACTATTGTGTTGCAAAGTTAGAAAGAAAATAAAAATGGCTCTTGTTGAACTGTTTTACTGCGCAACTCCGGTTAGCACTTGGTTGACAACTTTTTTTTAAAACTCCTATTCATGATCAGCCTTTAAACTCCCCACTGCTTGGTCACTACTCTACCACATGAACAATAATACACAAAAGATATAAAAATCCTATAGTAAACAAAATATATATATGTATAACCTTAAATTTTTATACGCTAGTTTTCAAGAAAAACGCCAAAAGACTTCGATTTCGGTTAAAAAGAAAAATAAAGCACTTTCGGTAGTTTCAATTCAGAGAAAGGAGCCGAAACAGAGAGGTCGCAATACCTTCACCGCTTACACGTGCCCCTACTTTTATTCAAAAGAGCCGCCAGAGAGGCCGCTCTTAAAAATATTACAATTTTTTTTATCAGGAAAAGTTAAAAAAAACATGGCTGAATTTTTTTTTATGCTAGGGCCTTATTTCTCTGATATAATTAGATGTTTTGGCAGTTGATAAAAATTGACCTCGTATAATGCTCGATCAACAAATAATTTTTCTATCTTTCTTTATGAAACAAAAGCAAGGTAGTACCTACCTAGTGCAGCAATACGATTTATCGCCTCGTCACTCGTTATCTATAACCCTGCGGTCGTTATAAATCAATCCCGAATTGAGTAACGGCAACCGATGATCGATCTTCCGAGTGGCACCTCGAGTCGGAAGTGTAGTGGTCGGCCTCGCGTCTCAACGTTTGCGCCCGACCTTCGGCGAACAAACACTTTTGTCTTTGGTCATTCATCATCTCACTTAACTTTTTATGCATTTTTCATTGACTTACGGTTGATGTACTCGAAAGAAGCTCTTGTGATCTTGAAGTGTCCGAATCTGATGTTCTTTTAACGATTACTATAGTACATTTAATTTTTTCTGTTTTCAATCAATACAAAAAAAAAAGTTATCAATCAAAGTGCATGTGATGTAATATAGTTTTTGTATAAACAAGGTCCTGTATACTCTTTTGGGTCTTGAATCCAAAATAAAATAATACACTAGTTAAAAAACATATAGGTACCTATAAGTAACTTCTTTTTTGCAATCAGTTTAATACATAAAGCCTCAGTCAGTCGTGTGAACTCTTCCTTGTAAATGTTAGTTTTTGTTTTTTATTTATTTCATTGTTTTCTATTAACTAACTTTAGAGCTAGTTCTTATGATCGTTTCATATTAACATTGTGAGCTATATAAATGGGTCTTTGTGGGGTCTGTATTTGGAACGACAAGAGAAAGCTAATTCAATATAAGAAATCATTCCTTCATTTTAAAGTTATCTTAAACAACATGAGAGTATTAATGTGTGTATATATAATGAGATATATATTTTAGCAGTATTAGCTGTAATGCGTTGGTAGAAATGCTGCTAAAATACTTAAGCACAACACTCGAGCATTTTTATTATTTTTCTCGAGTTTATCAGTCAGCTGTCAATTCCCTGTCGAGACTTTGAAAACAACAGATATACTCGGTATATTCAATTGGAAAAATACAGTTAGTTGCTGCGAAAGCGCTTACCGTTCGGTGTAAATGACTGATACAAGCAATCGTTATTACCTTGGCTGCGATCAGTTACCCAGTACGTGATTTTTCGCATCTTCATCAGGATTTCTTGTACTTAGTGCCTTTCCATTACTGGAGGTTGGCTGTTAAGCTGAACTGACAAGTTAAACGAACTTCTCTCTATCCTGCGCCAAGAAAATAGTTTTTCAACCCTGGCAATGTTTGTCCATTCACGGATGTTTCATAGCCACGATTTTTCCGTCTTCCAGCGCGTCTCTGGCCTTTGCTTTGCCCATCAATATTAGCTGGAGAAGTTGGTATCTCTCATGCCGCAAGACGTGGCCAAGATATCCTACTTTTCTTTTCTTGACGGTCTGTAGGAATTCAAGACTCTTGCCAACGCACTGGAGAATTTCTCCATCCAGCTAATTCGTAGTACTCTTCTAGAAACCTCTGTAAAAACCTGTGTATTCGGCTTTAGATGCAGTGTATAAACGTCCCATAGCTGAGCTGAGCATAAAGCTAGAATGATTTTGTACTATTATTTTATTCAGAAAACTAACAAGATTTACAATTATTGAATCTTAAATAGTACAAACTTAAATTTTATTTTATTTTATTTTATTTATTGATCACCAACATAATGAACATCAACTAATACAGTTATGGTTTTGGCACAGTTTAGGAAAGCTTAATGTTATTATAATTATAGGCGAAGACCACATTCACTAAAAAAAAGCAAAAAGATACATAATTGAATAATAAATAAGAGAGTAAAATTACAATTTGAATTTATAAAAAATAACAATTAACAACCCAATCGTACAAGGAAAATAAGAAAATAAGAAAATTATGGCCACATATGTACATGTTTTCTTATAATGTAACAAAAAGTAAGTTGGAAATGCAAAAAATCGTTGAAGACCCTTTTTAAATTAACTGTAGGTAATTATTTGTTATGTTGCTAAAATAATTTATAAACCTTGCAAAATTGCAGCATGCAAAAATAGTATGATATTAAAGATAATTATAATAAATATAAATAAATACAATTACAAAAAAATTTAGTTATTTTTACATATTTAGCCTCCGAACTATATACATAAATATTTCACGATTTTGTGAAGTAGGTACTATTCAGAAACAGAGGTTTTCCTTAGCAGGCTGCTTGAAAAGAATCCGCATTTCATTCTATAGGTTTTATATTAATAAGAATTTACAATTCTTTAATATTCACAATTCACAACACTTCACATAATTTCCCTTTGTGTGTGGTAGTATAATAATAATAAATAAAATTATAACTATTTGTGTTATTTCATTTTCTCGAAACATCTTGCATCAGTGATCGCATTTGTTTAGATTATTTGTTATCTCTAACAAATGTACGTATTTGCTTACATACTTATAATAATGCTGCTAACATATTGGACATTTTGTATAGGTAGATACGTCAACGAAATTTATCGCAAAATCATGCAGGAAAATATCTTAACAATATGCCTATCTAAAACCTTTCCCTTAAACAATCTTATTAATTAATTAATTTTTTATTATTACTTTCGGGTAAGCAAGCACTTAGCCTTCACCTTATCTGATGTTAACTAGCAACTAACTATTTTTTAAGTAGTAGAATAATAAGAAACAGTAAAATGAATGACTCATGCAATTTATTAATTAGAAGAGAAAGAAGAGCTATCAAACAAACAATCTATCGCATAGGTACCATAACATTTAATTTGGACTTTATTGATGATTAATAATGACTATACCGATGACTCAACCATTAAAGTTGTTAAATTGAACACGTATAAGGAAATCTACCAATTTCAAAAGTATTAAATCCACCCAGGTCATGAAGAAGTTGCCTCCCAAATATTTGACCTTCAATTCGTATCGCAAATCAAATAAATCGCGTGTTTTTAATTTTTATTTGATATGACCTTGTTTATCTTATCACACTAATAAAAAACTTGGGGAACTGCAACTTGTCATGATTTTAAAAAGATATCAGAATGCACGAATGTTAGGGTAAAGCTGCCTTGTCTTTGTTGGACTTGTCTAACGATCCTTTTATTTATTTTCTTAGTTGTTTTTCAATTATTATTATTTTTTATTTATTTATCATTCCAATAGTTATTACAAAAAACACACGATGCGATAACTTAAAAAAACCACTAAGATTTAAAGTAAAGTTATCGTGGTTTTTACAATTCATCATCATCATTATCTCATTTTTATGTCACCACTGCTGCGTCATCGCGCTCTTCAATTTACAATAAATAAATGTAACTTTATTATAATTTTATACATGTTAAATATTGATAATTGATAGTGTGATCTGATATCACTATTTCTACGAATATATGCGAAACCTAGCCGCGGATCGTGCTCGGTAGCGTGCACTTGGAGAGGCCTGTGTCCTGCAGTGGACTAGTATAGGCTGATGATGATGATGATGATGAAGAAGAAGAAGAAGAAGAAGAAGAAGAAGAAGAAGAAGAAGAATAAGAAGACGAAGACGAAGATGAAGATGAAGATGAAGTAGAAAAAGAAGTAGAAGATGATGATGACGATGATGATGATGCGAAAACTTACTAAGTGTTAAAAACTTCCTCTGGTATGTAGTTTCCATTGCCTGGCGTTTTCAGTTGCTGTATTGTTTCCAAATAGAATTAAATAAACATGTTCGGTAATTTCAATGCAGAGATTATACAAGAGCTCGTTTCTTTTAGCACGAAAGAGGATAACCAGAACTGAAGTGCGTTCGCTAATAACATCGATTTATTTGTTTTAAGCGTAGGTCCTATGCAGAAATAGATATGACTGGAGGAGCCATCCAGACGATTTTTATGCAGAATATTTTGAGAGTAGTTTTTGTACAGCGTCAGATAGCATTGAATTCGAGAAATATTGATTCACCCCTATAGCTCCATCAAAAAAGGTGAACTCATTCCTCAAAAAAATGAATTACTAGCACATTCATAATAATGGGTAAAATAATAAAGAGTCTGATAGCCTTATTATATTATAAGGCAGGGTTTTTGTAGAAAAACTTTGCTACTAGTATTTTATATGGTGTTTTCAATACTTAAAACAAAAATAAACACTTTTTACAAAATAGATGAATAGCACAACAAATGCATATTTTTCGACTGACTCATTACCAGCCACAGAATAACTCCAGTAGGTACCTATAGTTGAAGGGATTCATCAAGCGCATGCACCTGCGTCACACAAGTGTGTTGTTTCATTTAAATGTCTTATTCATTAGGTACCTGTTTTACGATGTGTCATGTGGTCAATGTTGTGGATAACGATTTGTCGTGTTGGTAACATTGCATTGTAACAAGAGATATTCCAATCGGCGATATGTTTCGTATTAGAAATTCTTCATTATCCGGTTGGTCATGATGTATGTTTAGGTATTGGTACACTTTATACGGATCATCTCGCGTCTATTTGACATATTGTTTTTCTTAACGTTTTTTTAGACCTTTGCAGAATCCGTAGTCATATGTACACAAAATGTGCTTCCGTCAATTTAAATTTATTTGTTGATTTTTATTCAAACTGTTTTGTTTCACGCAAAATAAGCTTATCCAATTCGTAGGTCTTGCAAACAGTATATGCGTATTAAGCATCTCATTTCAATGTGTAATTTGGCCTTGCCTCGTTAGTCCAACGTGAGCCCACCTTGACGTAGGTCGCGGTTGCGAAGATCGGTTTTCGAAACTGAGCCTCGACATTGGAAAGACGATAATGCGATAGGGTTGTATAATTTGTATTCCCCTTCTTATCGCCTAGTACCTAGGTGTCGGGATAGGGGAGCCTCACATTAAGACGCGATTCCGTAGCTGCGTAGGTCGTATTGTTAGCAGAGTGGGTACACATGCGACGCACGGGTATGACATCCCTTCTACTAACCGCTGACGCCATGACACTACACCTCCGTGTGCCGCATGAATAGCTACTTGCTTTGGGCTGCGTAGAAGGCCATGCGTGTGCCGCCGATGACACACGCCTGCACATAAATTTACCCAAAACTGTCAAATTTGTTCAATACATTTTCAACCATATTACAAATACATATAGTTCAAAGTCTATTGAGGTAATTTGACAGTTTGTGGTTGTCTGATGTATAGGCGTCTGTACGTAGCGTGGCCGTGGGTCGCAGTGGTAGATGATGTCGCCTACACCTTCTAACAAAGCGGAGTTAAGTAGAAGTGTGAGGTTGCCCTAGCGCCGCAGTGAAATTGCGCCTTAACCTCAGGCGATCGGCCGGCGTAGGTTCGCGTAAAGAAAATTTCCCCCAGTAAGAAAAACTAAAATTTGCCCAGCATTCTTCAAGATATCTATCTAGATAAACTTTAAACAAAAGCTATACAAGTATAAGTTTTCATTCATAAGGATAAATATGATAACTGAGAGTCAGTGATATTGTTTTCAAGTTTTCTAATCTATTGTCGCATGTCTGGTGGGATTATCGATAAGGGAAAGTACTAATACACCAATAAATCATTTATCAATGATTATTGTAAGTGGTAATGATTAGGTGCATTCCTAAAATATGTGAAATAATTAGAGTAAAAGAAGATGAAGTTTTTGCCTTGTGGAAGCCTCGTCGTGAACGTATTAGCTTGGCTATCCAAAGAGGAAATGTTGCCAGCATTTTTGGGACCGTTCCTATGAGCTAGCTAGAGGATATTTTGTTATTTATAGGTTTTATTTTGTCTTTAATGTACTAAGATAAGTTATGTTTATTTTCTGTTATCATTTTTAACCTTTAATTATTGAATGTTTACAAGCACAGTAATTATTAGAGTAAAGGCAATGTGATATTGTCGGTGAGCTTGAGCGTGCAAGACCGCGTAAGAGAGAGTAGAGTAGATAGTATTTTTTTTTATAAAAGAAGGAGACAAACGAGCAGGCGTGTCACCTGATGGAAAGTAATCACCGCCGCCCATGGACACCCACCCGCAAAACCAGAGGAATCGCAGATGCGTTTGCCGGCCTTTAAAAAGTAAAGACTTTTAAAAGTAGAGTTGGTCATTTCGATATGTTTTTGTTGTTGTGGTTTGCCTCAAAGAAGTAGCTACTCATTTCAGTCGGAAAAATATATTTCATTGGCCAAGATATTCACTTTTTTGTGCGAACGCAGATACGCAGTTCACACTCACCGACGATCTGTTGTTGATGAAAATTGTTTCTTAATATAGAGAAAACAATAAAAGCTGTTCAGTGAATTTGTGCTAAATAAGAGAGAATAAGATCTTGGGACTTAAAAGTGCATCACGAATTTGGTTAAATGATGCCCTTTTCCACCAACGACCCCTAATTTTTAGGTGACCTCTTTAGGGCAGGGCTTTCAATACCGTTAAAAATTAATATCGTTACCTGGGTGGCATTTTTACCGGTAAATTAAACCGCTCTACGCCGATTGGCGAATGCGCAATATTTAACGAAAAAAGTAGCTATACTTTTCTAGATAACGTTACCTGCATTACCGGTACCAAATGACCTTTATAGAAATAACGTTAACCGGTACTTATAGTGGGAATTTGGTAACGGTATAAAGCCCTGCTTTGTTTATTTAGTTATTTATTACTGGCCAGTTGAAATCGGTCCGGTAAAACCCGGTGTAAGTAATCCAACAATTATTATAATTAAAATAGTAACGTAATAGTAAAGTAAACGTAATAGCTGTCTGTTTTCAATTGATTCCTAATCTAAAGTCACATTAGATTGCTGTAATAATGTTGCTTCGACGACATTCATATTATGGAAGTATTTAAGTAATAACTTTAATAACATTCCGATTGATTTATATCATAAAACATTTTTGTTTTTATCTTACGAGTAAGTATTGCATAACTCAAATTGTATGGGCGTACATTTAGAAATCAATTTATATACAAATTATTTTTATTGAATAAACGCTGTCATAAGCGAAATACCTAATCATAATGAAACACACTGTCTTGACTACCTACGTTATAATTGTTTTAAATTCAAATTCAAAATCATTTTATTCAGTTTAGGCTATATACAAGTAACTTTTATGAATGTCACTATGCCATTTAGTATTTCGCAACAAATTTAAACTATTAAACACTTTTAAATTATTGCGTAGCTCGATAAACTCTTTTAAACGTCCTTTCATATGAGATGGAGTATAACTCACCAACCAGACTGCGCTAAAACGGGTTTTACCGAGTTTTACTGAGTTTTACCGACTGCCATCTTACGAAAAAAACCAGGACCAACAGAGCTCAATCTATACTAATATTATAAAGAGGAAACCTTTGTATTTTTGTATGTATGTATGTTTGCAACGAATAAACTCAAAAACTACTGGACCGATTGTAAAAATTCTTTCACCATTAGAATGCTACATTAGCGCTGAGTAACATAGGCTATATTAAAAAAAAATGTACTAAAACGCTTAAAACAACAATTTAATTTTCCAATAAAAATGATTTGTTTATTTTGTTGTCATGGAAACCATTGATATAATATTAAACTCAATGATGGAAACTGTCAAAGCGGTACGAAGTCCGCCGAGTCAGCTAGTATATTATAATTCTCCCCTCTGCTCCGGTAAGCTGGCATTGCGTAAGTTGCTTAACTTACATGATCGTAACTCGAACACGTCTGCCGCTGCGTTTTGAGCTTATGTAAACCACAATACCATCAAAAACAAACTTGTAAACTTGTTAATTTATTCAGTCCCTACTTAAGGGACCTTCTGCCTTAATTTAAAACATTAAAGGTTTTTATTATTGATATTATTGTCACTATAAGATGTTGTTAGGTTAGCTAATTATGTAATATCTTAAGACAGAAGATCCCTTAAGTAGGGACTGAATAAATTAACCGACTTGGTATACATGGATCTCACAACTTTTTACGGTAGAAGAACTGAGTTGCGAGACTTGGTTTTTTTTACAAGTTTGTATTTGATGGTATCTCATTTCTTTTTGTAGATAGTCCTACTTTTTTCCTTTCCGGTACCATCTAGGTACCTATCTACACCTATTATTCCATTACATTATACATAAACAGGTACACTGATTCATTAACTGCAAATGTAACTTTGTAATCCTATACATTTATATGGAATTACAAAGTTATTTATGCAGTTGGTGTATCTAGAAAACTGGACCGAAATTGCAAAATATTTTAGTTTTTACTTGATTTATACACTAAACACTAATTGTATTTTAAATTTGAAGCTTCTATGTCTGCTAGAAGTGCCTTAGAGTTTTGATAATCGGTCAGTCAGTGAGTGACAAAATTAAGTAACTTTGACTAGTTATAATTCTTAAACTACTGGTTCAAATTGAATGAAATTTGAAATATACCGTGTTTATACAATGCCTGCTTGGTTACTGAAAATTCAGGCTTCTAATTTTATCCACAACGAAGTTATAGGAGGTCGAAAATGGCCTGAACTGTTTCGAGAAAAGGATGGTACAGCCGTGCCGCTTTTTTGCTCGACTCGGCGGGGGCACTGCCATGCCCCCAGGTATTATTTATAAGGCAAAACTAAAAGCTGCTAAAACCTCAACACACAAAAAAACGTAGACATTTGACATATCAAAATGACCTTTGATAGTCAAATGACACAATATGTCCCATATAATAATAATATGTTCATACTATCGATTTTAAATTTACAAAATGGTGCGCGCTTGCGCGCTTCCCCGACTTCCTGTTACACTGTTACACATACTTCCGTCCCATTTCACGAAATCACTCCCACAAATTGCTTATATATAGAAAGCGAGCGAAAAGATGTAACACATCAACAATAATCACTTATCTTTTACTCTTTGCTTAAAAATGTAGTGTTCTTTGCAATAAAAGAAAGATCTACGGTTCTTCGTAACGTACGCTGCAGTAACAAACCTAACATTTTCAAGCCATCACCGTGAGCCGTGAATGTAGTCACGTAAGCTTTTCCAAGCCCGCCCCAAATATTTGCTAACCGAAATTGTACTCAGTTCTTCAGGTAATAAGGCTCCACTGCCTCTCGTGCTTAACATCATGAATTAATATAGCAGCACAAGGGATGTTATTTTTACTTACCACTGAATAAATGTCACTATCAGTTTAGCAGTTGATATTATTTTTAGTTTTAGCAAGAGTAATCGTAGTATTTTGATGGCCCGTGTTCGTAGTCACGTAGCTTTGCGATCAGCTTAACATTTGCTAAAGCAATTTGAACTCAGCTGGCCAATTGTTAAGGTTTACCTGTCTGGAGGAAGTGGCTACGCGGGGAGCCAGTAATTGATTAACCGTTTTCGAATGGCACCGGCCGTAATAGTTTTGTTTTCTTCCTATACTCCTTTGCCTGCTGCTATGATTCGCAATGGAAAAACACAGGAGTTCTACCTTTTTTGAGGACTGCTTTTGCACCACACAGATGCGTCAAACAACGGCCTTTCTTTATATATTTCCGTATACTCGTACCATACAAACTTTATAATTGTAATAAAGTTATATATGCTTAAAACTTGAACTAATAATTTATTAGTCCATGCTTAAAGTGAACACACACTAGGTGTGTAGTACTACACGCTAGTAGATAACATTTAAAAAAAAAACGTTTATTCAAGCCACAATGACCATGCCAATGACCTCTATGCGTCAATTGATTCATTGAATCTCGCATTATTTAGATATACACCTATTCGTTGACAAATAAAAGGAAAAGTTGCTGGCAATCACGACTTAAATGTAACATGGAACGAACAAGTAGACAGAAACAAAACAGGACAACGCCCAAGTTCATAAAAATAAATAAAAATATGTTTTGTTGTTTTTTAATATATATTCTTTATTGCACATAAACACAAATACAGAGAATAGTTTACAAACAATGGTGAGCAAAGGTGGACTTATCTCTAAAAGAGATCTCTTCCAGCCAACCTAAGGTGGAATGGGAGCATCATGTTTAAGAGGAAGCGACAAAAGTGCAAACAAAAATATCTTAACTATGAATAACAATATTATGTACATACATACAACACATATGCTACGATATTCTTAAAACTACATAAACATACATAATAATACTACATAAATATGAACATATACCTACATATAATAATAATAGTAATAAATATAAATATAACATAGTGTCTATCATTGTTTCATTGCGATGACATAAGTGATAGAAAGTGATCCTTGACTTTCTTTTTAAAGGATGTAATGGACGAACTATCCTGGATGTCTGTAGGAAGCCTGTTCCATAGCTGCGCTGCTCTGACCGTAAATGAATTTAGGAGGAAGTTAGTATTGACAATAGGAATCTCAAGCGTCTTCGTTATACAGGCACGTCTTGAGTTAATAGTTTTATTGTTTCAATCTTCTGACTAAATTTGCGCAATATAGAACTAGCAATAGTGAATTTTGCGATGAATTTACTGCCACCATACTTTTAACTACTCTACTGACGCTAATAGCTAAAACGAGCCAGATAATAATTATGAACGTAGACTAATATGGATCTCTAATAAACTATATTATTTAATTGACACTTTATAAATTTCTTGAGGGATATTCCCTGCTATTTCTAAAGAAATCATCATCATTGCATACGTCCATTGCGCAATGAACACAGCAAGGTCGCTTAATAAAGCATAAAAGCGTCTGAGAGTTATAATTATTCTATTAGTTTATCACCTCGTTTGCTCTGTCTCAGTCGTTCGTAGGTAGGTAGATCGTTATTATGACTAATTAAGTTGACAAATTAAAGCATAGCTGCTTGCAATTACGACTTAAATGTAACATGGAACAAACAAGTTGACATAAACATTAAGCACACAAAACAGGACAACGCCCAAGTTCATATAAATAAATGAGAAGTTATCTTTTAAATAATTTTATTGATTCAAATCCTTCACTAAATTGGCGCAATGCGACAAGCAATAGAGAACTTTTCGAGAAACTTACTGCCGCCATACTTCTTACTACTCTACTAACGCTAATAACTAAAACGAGCCAGATAGTTATTATGAACGTAGCCTTATATGGATCTCTAATAAACTACATTATTTATTTGACACTTTATAAATTTCTTGAGGGATATTCCCTGCTATTACTAAAGAAATCATCATCATTGCTTACATCCATTGCGCAATGGACACAGCAAGGTCGCTTATAAAGCATAAAAGCGTCTGAGAGTTATAATTATTCTATTAGTTTATCATCTCGTTCGCTCTGCCTCAGTCGTTCGTGGTAGATCGTTATTATGACTAATTACGGTGACTCAATGAGCTGGCGTTACGTTAAATATGCTTATTAAGAGTCTTCTCCATTGATCTTTTAAAATTCAATAGCTTCGCGATCATCCTAGAGATGAATGGTTGATTTTTATCGAGTTTTTGGGGTTTGTCAAATCGTAATGTATAGTAATTGGGCCCTTCATCGACACCCATGTTCAAACAAATTGTCATTGTCATTATTTTTTAGTTTTCAAGTTGTGTCACAGCTGTTGGTCTTCCTATAATTAAATAGATAATGAAAAAAGTCGCGCCCGTCTAGGTTTGTCCTCTACAACGACGAAGACGAATGGACGAAGGACACGATATCTTAGAAGCATGTCAAGGCCTCAGCGTTTAGAAAGAGTAAACAAAACAGTGCCTGATGTTTCCTCGGGGACTAGTTTCCGTAAAGCGATAGTGCTGAGCTTTGAACACTCAAATGTTGTAAGACATTATTGTCCTGTGTTTGCGTCCTTCGGTTGACTTTGATTGTGTACGGTTGACCTTCATACTTCGTGCTCGTTTCACGCTCGTAAAATGTTATCGAGCATACCAATTTTGCTTTTCGCGTTGCCTAGGAGATAAGTATGTTTCGCTGTAACTTTTATGTTTTGTGCCATTTGAACAGCAATTACATAGGTATTCGTGTTTTTTTATATATACTCTGTTCGGTAATTTATTCACTATTGAATGTTTACTATTAAAGGTTCTATTTTTGGAACTAACGTCGTCAGAATCAGACGTAATTTAACTTAATTTAATGCTCATATTTTTTTATGACAAGGATGTGTTTTCGATGTCATTATCAGAGATTTTTTTTACTTAGGAGAAATCATTTGTAGTTAATAAATATTGATATTAAGTGATGTCTCACATCAAAATTACGTAACATGCTAGTACATTACAAATACTTACCTGAATTTGGAGTAATTTTAGGAAGCTCGTTGGCTAGGCGGTCGGCATGTTCGGGTTTGCCATTGTACTACTGATAAACAATTATTGCAATTCCGGCTTCTGAATGGGAGACAAATTCATAATTCATAGACCTCTATACGTTTTAATCACGTTTGTTTCGTCTTTTCAACAAAACGAAGGAGTGCATGTAATTGCATGCATACCTTTATTATGTTGTATACTTATGTACTTACAAATAAACTGACTATAAGCTCCATTCGGAGCCTACTCAGGTACCTATCAGGTACCTATTCAGGTATTTCGTGTTTTCAAACGGATTGGAATTATTAGAATTACCTATAAGTCGATCTTGGACTTTCCTTCCAATGATGTGGTACATTATGCTTAGGACATGTTTACAATCTTAGTCAGTTTAAATTGTTTTTATTTACGCAGTAGAAATAATCTAATCTGTGTTAGGTAATCTGTATCCTTTGACAAGTTTTTGCTTCACGGTTGTGTCTGTAAACACTTTTTGCTGTGACTTGGATCATGAATCAACGTAGCCAAACTGAAATTGAAAAACTGTTTGGCGCCAAAGTTAAATAAAACTTATTTTTTGTAAAGCTAGAGAAATCTAATCTATACCAACAAAGGCTTTTTTAAGATCAGCGTTTTTTGCCGATTAGCTCTTTAACATATTTTGTTGCGTCGCAGACAGTTTTAAGAATTTTAAATCTTGTTTGTATTGGATATGTCACGTGTTACTAAAAAAGATATCAACATCTTGCGGTATGGTGTCACGTTTCACACTTTTTTCAATCTATCGCCTTGTATGTATGTATTAGCTTCTATTATGGTCTAATACATAGAGTCGATTGACGTTGGTGCAACGGAAAAAATGTACTGGTACGCTAAGCGAAAATTCAACATAACCAGCCTGTGTCAGTCCAATATTGGACATAGGCTTCTTCTAATCTCCTCATTCGTGAAAACTCATTAGAACATAATCCACCATTACATAATAACATTAAATCGAAGTACAGAACACCTAATACATACAAATTATTAATTAGTTTTGGCCTACAATGGTCACAGACTATCAGAGGTACCTACAGGCACAGATGAAATAATAGTTTCTACGTGTGCAGGGTTTTATAATTGCATTATAACTATTCTTCCATATAAAAAACGTTACTAGGACTATTCCGTCCTAAATCATGAAGACGACAGACAGTATCATAGAGGTTCAACCGCGTCTGTTAAACATAGTGGTTATTATCGATCGACATTATTACAGAGTGGTCAAGGTTGTTTGTTAGTTGCGTTCTATTTTACAGAAATAGTGCCGGTAAATTCTTGGTTGGAAGTTGAGACACATTTATGGAATTTGGAGAGTCCTTAGTTATAATTATAATTCACGAATGTTTCCTTGTGTCTTTCACAATAGTTTTGGAATCAGATGCAACACATATTGGTGTCGCAGTAAGTAACAGGGTTTTTTAGAGATTTGATCCTAAAATGTTATAAAAATACATAGAATAAAATTTATGATTGACTTTATTTAAAAGAAAATTGTATGCTATTACCCCCTTATTCATAAAAACTATTTAAGCATTATTTAGTTAAATATTGTTTTGTCAATTTCACACAAACGTCATTTTGAATTTGAAAAAAAGAGACAAAACAATGATTAACTTAATTATGCTTAAATAGTTTTTATGAATATGGGGGCAAGTGTTTAGAGATGATTTGGGGTGTATGTATGATGGTTGGCTCTAACGAGGCGCAATTAAGATTGAGAAGTCTAATTTTCGATTTTTTTAATAGAGCAACTGTTGCTGTATATCGGTCATCATCATCATCATCGTCGGCCTATCTTAGTCCACTGCTGGACATAGGCCTCCCCTAATAAGCGCCATAGCGCCCTGGCCTCAGCTTGACGCATTCAGCATCTGCCTGCAGTCTTTCGCAGGTCATCCTCCCACCTGGCCGGAGGGCGTCGTACACTACGTTTACCGAGTCGTGGTTTCCACTCAAGAACACGTTTACCCCAGCGGTTGTCGGTTCTTCGCCAGATATGGCCGGCCCACTGCCACTTCAACTTGCTAATTCTTAGAGCTATGTCGATGACTTTGGTTCTCTGCCGGATGTATTCGTTACAAATCCTATCCTTCAGAAAAACTCCGAGCATAGCTCTTTCCCTAGCTCGCTGAGCGACTTTAAACTGGTGGATCAGCCCTACCGTGAGTGTCCACGTCTCAGCACCGTAGGACATGACGGGTATATATCGGTACCTGTATATTTTAGAGTAAGCTTTTTTCTTTTGTTTTTTTTTGTTAGGAAAATTATTTAAAACTTACTTAGTGTGGCTTTTTTTGTATCTTACGGTTAAGCACTTGTCCTCCATCTTACCTGATGTTAAGTAATGATAAGGCCGAAGGTGGAAGCGCACTTCACCCTGAATCATCAACTACTGAGGCACTGGCTATATTATCTAGAGATAAGATAGCCAGCCAGAGCCAGTGCCAGCTCGAACTGCCGGAACACAACAATATGCTACAAACATTGATGATATGGCGGCATAATTAGATAGTGGTAGCCAGCCAGGCGGACCAACAAGCCCTACCACCAACCAAACCGAGTACACAAACTTGTAACCCCCGCTGGGATTCGAATCCGGAACCCCTGTGTCTAAACCGGTGGTTTTAACCACTAGACCATAGAGGCGGTAGGCTTTAAAAAGTCTTAATTATTGTTTAAAAAACAATCTGTTGAAATTATCTTAAACAAGTATACAATCTAATTTTATTATTATGAATAGGTATTAATGTGTCGGGCATTTACTCACACCGGCAGACAACAGTGATGCAATGCTCAAATATTTGCCGGCGAATGTTTCGTCTCCATGACCTTTCCCAACGTCCATATTGCAGACGCGGCAAAATGTTTGTACAAATCATGATAAATTGTAATCTATGTGTTGACTCGCTGACAGTAAAAACTATTTTAATCATTTCAGTGCGAATCGCTCTGCAATATCACTAATAAGTACCAAATTGTAAGAAACACCACACTACCAACTGACGGACTAATCACAAAATCTTTTTGAAGGGAAAACTTCTTTAGCGGCGTTGTGCACTTTTTTTGGAATGGGTAAAAAATGTTAAACTCGCGTCAGGACACGTGACCGTCAGGACACGTGACCTGATCGAAAATTCGTAAGACGGATGGAGAATAGAGGAATGGGTAAAAAATGTTAAACTCGCGTCAGGACACGTGACCTGATCGAAAATTCGTAAGACGGATGGAGAGTAGACAGCTGGCGCGGCGTAATATAAATGTTTAATATAACTTAATATAACTTTTTAATGTAATATAAATTGTCATGTTTGTGTACGATAGCCCAATAAATAAATATTGTATTCTACCACATAAATGAGAGTACTTTTTTACTGATAATTAAAGCAATTCGTGCAAAATTATTCCCTAACCATTCCAAAATATCAAAAATGCACAACGTTAATATTCAAGTTTTCACTTCTGCCGGCACTCCCAGAGTGCAACCCGTCGTTTTTTTTTTACGATGATTATGCAAATGACTTCGGTAATTTTTTTATATGTTACGGGTACACACAGTGCTTTCATGTCACCTGCCCCCCAACCGCCTAACACTCTCGCTTTCGATCGCTTTGAAGGCGAGGCCCTCGCCTCGCTTTCTAATATAATATTGAAATATAATATCGAATAATATCCAAAGCTATAACCTATAGCTTTCGATATTGCTTTCATATTGATTTCGAAATGACAAGATGACGCCTCCTCCTCGCCTCGCCTTCAAAGCGATCGAAAGCGAGAGTTAGGCGGTCGACCCCCTGATGTTAAGTAATGATAAGGTCAATGGTGGAAGCGCGCCACACCCGAGAACCACAACTACTGAGGCACTGGCTATCTTATCTCTAGCTGCCGGAACAACAATATGCTATGGCGACATATTTAGATAAGATGGTGGTAGCTAGGCAGGCAGACAAACAAGCCCTACCAGAAGTTAGTAGAAATTCCACTATGTCGCACTAAGCGCTTCATGTCATCATTTTTACTGCGCACTGGCAAGGAGTGGAATTCTCTGCCATCGTCTGTGTTCCCAAAAACTTATAACCTGAATTCCTTCAAGGCGAGAGTTAATAGGCATCTTCTGAGGCAGCTCGCTCCATCTTAGACCTCATCTACGCTCACCATCAGGCGAGATCGAGGTCAAGAGCTGTCATATAAAGCATTAAAAAAAAACCAACCAGGGGCTCTACCTGATGTTATACAGAAGCGGAGTCCAGATGCGACGGCAGGCAGTGGAGCAGGATAGCCATCCTCACCTTGCCGACCCTCAACTTGCTTCATCACACCTTGTTAAAGTTACCAACCTGGAATTTGGCTGCAAGGTGCCGGTCCCTTCCTTCATCCGTCTATCAATCTCAGTCATATGAAAGTTTTTGCATTACTGTTTTACTTACTTTATGTACTTTTATAAAGCTGGCCGGCGGACATCGTACCGCTTTGACAGTTTCCATAACAAAACAAACAAATCATTCGTCCGCTTAAGAACACCCGTATCCTATGATGGACTCCTAAGCAGCGCCACCTACGAGTCTATTCTAGAATACACTTGAACACACACAGAAAATTTCATCCAAATCGGTCCAGCCGTTTAGATGGAGATCAATAACATACACACGCACAGAAGATTTATATATATAAAGATAGCTTGTCTATATCTATATCTAGGGAATCCAAGGTCAATAAGCGGGATTGAGATTTTTTAAACTTTTCTTTTGTTTTAAGTAGATTAAAAAAAAATCTATATAGACAAGTAAATTTACTATATTATTAATATTATTATAAAGAGTTTTTATTACTAATTATCAACTTAATAAAATTCATTTAAGAAATTATAAAGTATCTAACGTTTCATCTTTTAGATTTGACTACTTGGGGAATCCCTAACCATAGAGTGCTTAAACTGACATTTATTACGTTGCGTTCCGAATTTCCGATACAGGATTCACTTAACACGAAATAGAAATTCAAAATGGCTTCATTAATAAGTGATTTATTTATTTATTATTTTAATGATAAGATAAGACTATGATAAGGATATATATAGATAAGGCTGTGCTGGAGAAAAATAAGAACGTCGCCTGAGCCCGTTTTTTTTAAATATATATGTTTTTAATCCCGCAAACGTGCGGAATCCCGCATGAGTAAATCCCGCACATTAGATCCCGCAAAAAAGGTGCGGCGTTTGCGGGATTGGATTCCCTACTATTACCCATTTAGACCGACCAGGCGTTTGTGTGTGGTTGTAAATGAAACTTTAAAAGTATCACATTAGGGTACATCTATATAATACTTTTAGAGGTGTTATAACACCCGGTCGGACTAAGTGGGTTGAAGAGGTAAAGTTTGTGACTTTGTTCGTTTGTTTGTTTAAGGAGGGTAATCTCTGGACCTACTGGTCTAATAAAAAAAAACATTCACAGACAATATGCTACATTCCCTGCGGATAACATAAGTAACATAAGTTAAATACTTCTTTTTAAAATCTCAAATCTATGCGGACGAAGCAAAGTGCTAGTGTTGCATAAAATGATTGTGCGAACCAAATCAGTGGCATTGTCTGCTCCAGTGGCCAATAGAGATAACGAGCCTCATCAAGTCATAATCGAGGCATGATTATGTAACTTGTCCATAATATGTTTATGACATCGATGGTCGTGGCTCGCTCGCTCAATTGCATATAACAATCTATTGACAACTTAAGTCTTTTAAACGAATCGCTTCCAGTTATCACTGACATAATGTTATCAAGCGCGAATGACTGATATTTGACTAGTACTTTTCCATGCGAATTAAAATTTTCTTGAAAAACATTTCGACCTTTATTGTTATCTTTAAAGGTGAGTTGTGGCTGTAAACATGTTCAAGAATTTTAATTTTCATTCAGAGACATGTTATAGTAGATGCTGTGGTTGTGAAGCTATTATGATTATGGAGACTTGGTTTCTTGTACATCTAAAATAATATTGACTCCTTAAGATTTTCTTAACTGGCCGTCCGCTATTTGCCTCCAACTATAAATACAGTTGAGTATTTCAAGATCACGAGCCTACCTTATGTAATAGTAAAATATGACAACAAATTAGCATTGTTGTAGTTTGGCAGGTTTAATTGTTTATTTGGTAGTTTGGTGGTTGTTGAGTTGGTTATTTTAACCAACTCTTCCATGGTGAAAGATTTCGGAAGAAATACTCTACCATCTTACGATACGATGAATGCCAAGCGCTTCGCAGTTATGTAACTAATAATTAGAGTTACTTCTGTAGGTTCGGTGAAGAGTGATATAAGTCAATTTATATCACATTTGGTTTTATTATAATTTTAAGATCAGGAAAAAAAGAGATTTTTTTTGACCTAATCCACATATTTCTAGCGTTTATAATGACGGAGATAATTTTTGTGCGTAGTGATATTACAAACCATATTTTCTTGTATTTTCGTGTTAAATGATTGATATCTAATTATATTACAGTGTACCGAACCAATATTTGATAAAAAATTGTGTACGCTAATATAAGTTTAAATAGTAATTTTGACACGATTATCTTTTTACGTAAAAAAATGGTGCGTAGTGATATTTTTCTAGTTATATCAACAAACACATATTTTCTTAAATATCTTAGTTGGTGAAAAGTGATTTAACTATACTTAAATCAACTAAAGTCATGAATATGAAGAAAAACGTTCGTGTCTAATAACATAATCGTCGTTATATCAATGTGAACGAATCATTAGTGTATGTGTTTATGGATATTAAGCAGTTAAATTAAAGTAATACGCAACTTAAAATCATTTTTTGAGTTAATAAGTAGTGTGAAATGATATATCTTGCGAAACACCGCCCCCTCCCGCAATGTTAAAACGAGATCGGGATATCGAACTGGGTGAGTGCGAGTGAAATAGATATAGTCACTTCGTTCTACTGCGCTCCATCTCAGCGGCTCAGTCTTGCGCCCAAGTTCATGCGCAGCGCACGCGACGACCCGAAGATGAAGCGGAACGTAAGTTATATCATTTTTCACGTAACGCGTAAAATTTTGTCTTTGTGTATAAAGTACATTTTTGTAACGATGGTTTAATATTTATTTTTCCTCAATGTTTTATGGGAAATGTTGCGTTTTATACAAATTATAGGTATGTCATATTTATATAAAACTTGTCAACAACGAACTAAAGTTAAACTCATTCAGTATACTTACTCACTCGTATAGAAGAAAGACTCGAAAATCATTAAAAGAAAGAAGAGCAGGCAGAATATCTAGAATATTATTACGTAATTCTGGTAAAAGCTATGTCACTATTAAAGGAAAAATACGACCTGATAGACTATTCGAACCACTTACAGGGTGTGAAATGAAATGCAGTGAGTGCATTCCCGAATATGTAAGAGAATATTTATTCAATCAATACTGGAATTTGGGTTCATACGACGAAAGAGCTCAGTTTATGGAAAAACTGATAACACTGAACAAAAAAAGGTCAGCTAAAGTAGGAAGTACTCGAAAAAGGGAATATAGTAATAGCTATAAACTCATACATTTCCATGATGAATACAAGGTATGTAAAGGTTGCTTTCTGAAAACTTTTGGCAAGAGTAATCGTTATGTCCAGACATGATTGTGGGCAGCGGTAGGTTAAGAGGCAGGCTGGATTGGAGTTCTATACCTGCGCTTCTTTACGACAGCGTTCCCATCAAGTACGCCGACAAAGTAAAGAAACTTGGTTTGACGTTGGACTGTAACATGTCCTGGTCAGCTCACATCAGTGAAATTAGTAAACGCCTACATTTTAGTTTTCGCTCCCTCAAGCGGCTTCAATACTTTCTCCCCTTTCAAACCAAAGTTATGCTCGCGCAATCCCTTCTTCTTCCTATACTAGACTACGCCGACGTCTGTTACTTGGATGTGACTGAGGAGCAACTGCTAAAACTAGAACGTCTACAAAATCTGGCCATACGTTTTATCTTTGGCTTACGAAAGTATGACCATGTTTCTCACTTTCGTACTGAATTAAAATGGCTACCGATCAGACATCGCCGTAATGTGCACATCCTTTCCAATCTCTATAACATCCTTAATGAACCTAATTCTAAAATAAAAAAAAATAAAATAAATGTTTCCCACACTCACACCAATTATCTAGCCCCAACAAGAGCTTCCTTAAGAAACTCGATAAAATGGTTAACTAGACAACGGATAAACATACTTAATATACTTAAATACATACTTATTATACATAGGAAACACCCAGACCCGAAACAATTTAGAAAAACAGGTATTTCTAAATTGACCCGACCGGGGATCGAACCCGGGACCTCAGAGATGGCGACACCATGAAAACCGGTGTGCAAGCCACTCGACCAAGGAGGTCGTCGTTCTCCTTCTTACCTTCGTTCCCGTTTCCAACTCCTGCCCCCACCTTGCCGCTCAAGACGTGCTTGTATAACAAAGACGCTTGAGATTCCTAATGTCAATACTAACTTCCTCCTAAATTCATTTACGGTCAGAGCAGCGCAGCTATGGAACAGGCTTCCTACAGACATCCAGGATAGTTCGTCCATTACATCCTTTAAAAAGAAAGTCAAGGATCACTTTCTGTCATTTATGTCATCGCAATGAAGCAATGATAGACACTATGTTATATTTATATTTATTATTACCTCCTTTATTTATTTTCTTTCTTAAAACTAGATTTTTACAATATTTTAATATAAAAACAATAAAACATTATAAAAACCTAATCCTAGAGTACCACCAGCAGCGGGGCAGGGCCCAAGCTACCGGTGGTCAGGGCTGCAGAGTGAGGAACCTTTTGACAATACGTGCCGTGTCTAGGAGTACTGCTTTTTGCATCTGACCCTTAACCCAACCTCTCAGCGAGAGCCTCTCTAGGTGTTGATCGAGGCTCTTCGCTATCAGACCGTTTGCCGAAACGACTATCGGTACAATAATGGTTGAATTCACATCCCACATGGCGGTAACCTCGTGAGCCAATTCAAGGTACTTACTGAGCTTGTCCTTCTCGGCTTTCACAAGATTCTCATCATGAGGTATGGTGATATCTACCAGTATTGCCCGGCGCTGGGATCGGTCGACCACCACGATATCAGGCTTATTGGCGACAATAGTCCTGTCCGTAATGATAGAGCGATCCCAGTAAAGCGTTGCTTTTTTTTTTTTTTGAGAGAGTTTGCTGATTGCCTCAGACGGCATTTTCAGCTTCACTGGGCTTTTTTGGGGTGACGAGGAACGTAAAGGGTCCTTCAAGCCGTGTGAAACGAATCACCTTTGGAGGTTTTCTAGAGGGAACGGCATCGCGCACTAGTGCGCGTCCCCGTGCCCTACTAGATTCTCCAAAGGGTTCGGATCGGATCGGGGGCGGAACCACCCGAGGGCGCCTCTAAAGGCTCGGACCTCGGCTCGGGTAGACCGGGCCGTGGAGGAGGAGAGAAGCGCCCAAGTACATGTCTGTACCTGGTATAGAGCGCGTGTGAACCGGTTCTTCGTACCCTTGTTCTACGAGTACGGTGTCTTGGACCTAAGCAAGTGTGCATGTTTAGTGTATTCTGTAAATGTGTAGTGACATTTAGAGGATCGGGCGGGGATAAAGCGTTGCATGACCATTTTCGAGTACTGGCGCAGGTGCGTTCTTTTAGTATGGCACCTCCGATTCAACAAGGCCATATCCAAGAGCAAGTTGCTGGTGAATATCGGAAAAGGAGTCTTGAATGAAACATTACTATAATGATAAAAAATGGAGGCATATATTTTTGTGTTGTTGATTTAAAAACTAAGAAGTTACACAAGTTTAGAATTATAACATTGTTTAGTTTTATCTTAATGTTGATCTCATTTTCATGAAAAATAAAGAATAATTAAATTAAATTATTTATTTTATTACATCCCCAAATCCGTACACCTAAATAACTTCTAAACGATTTGTAAAAACGAAAGAAATGCAACATAACATTAAATTGTTTTGCAATTGTATCATCAAACACATACATCTTATGATACTTGTACCATTTAAATTATTAGTAGTATCACTTAACACATATTTTTTTCTTCATATTCTGTATTTTTCGATTCATTTCGTGATAATTGAATAGTTCGACGTTTTCTAAGCACATCAGAAAATTCTACATGAATGATTTAGTAATATTTGTTCTACAACTTTTAAAAATATAAGTTATATAAAACGTGACACAAAAATATCAAGCAACTGTATCACTTTGCACCAAAGTCTATTAGTCACTATTAGTCTTTGTGAAAACTGATTTAATTTTTTATATATCAATAAACACAAGTTAAATCATCGTGCCAAGTAATACATTTAAACATTTTTAATGATATCTAAAAAACTAACAGCAACTTTTCTTTCCCAGTGACACTACATTAAAGCTTTTCAAATGTCCTACAATACGCAAAAAAAAAAGAAAACTTATTAGCAATAAGTAACGAGTAGGATTTTTTTTAAACTTTAAATGCAATTTCTCAAAAATCATGATTTTCGACTTAAATCACTCTTCACCGAACCTACAGACTTATCGTATCCCAAAATACCTTTAAAGTAGTCTATGTTCGTCTAGTTATCTTAAGTTAACTAATTTGGAATCCGTATCAAGATCCGCACTGAGCATAGTAGGCATGTATATTAAAATTTCTTAATCTGAGCAATTGTTCAGATTAAAACTGGATGGAAATTACCAATTAGTAATTCCCATCCAGTTTTATAAAGTAAATAATAATGCCAACAAGACTATGTAACTTGTACAGTAAAGGCCTACGCAGACCGGGACGGCATGTCAAAGTATTTTGCCGCCAGTCAACGCACAATACCCGCTTAGGTACCGCGACATTTCAGAGCCTTGCCACGGCATGCCGCGTCACGTCGAAGTATGCCTCGGCAGCTTCTGCTGTCTATATGTTTGAATGCTCATTGGTAAGAATTCCTTTGCCGTCCCGGTCTGCGTAGGCCTTTAGAATCCAGTTACATAATCGACGCAATTCATCTGCAATCGAAATTCAAATTGTTGCATTCTCAACTCCACGCGGGGCTTCCTGGCAAAGATGATTTGTTTTTATTTAATTAGCCAAGCCAATTTGCTCTCTATGCACTCGTATAGATTGGCTTGTCTTATAAGTACCTACGTTATGTACTTCACTTATATCAATCATAACCGTTAGATTGCTTTATTCTATTTTCAATTGTTTCTTCAGAGTAGTAATAGTGGTACGACCTTCAATACTGTAATAATACGGTAGTTACGCAATTTGAAACCCACATAATATTTGTTTACGCGTACGTAATATACTATAAGATGAGTCATATCCTCTATGTCTGTTCTAGTTCAATATCAAGGTTATTAACAACAACACGTTTATATGCTTAATCGAATAATTTTATTGTGTTTTACTATACTTACGTAATCTAGAGTTTTCTTAATTTCCTTACCATTGACTTATATATTATATATATCAGGTGTTTGAAAACATAGCTTCGCATCACCATAACCATATCGCCAGCTCATTTTTATGTCCCCACTGCTAGGGCACGAGCCTTTCCTATGAATGGATAGGGAGAACGGGCCATAAACCTCCACGCGAGCCTTGTGCGGTGCGGTGGTTGTTAACGATTGCTAATGCAGCCGGGACCAACGGCTTTACGTGCCTTCTGAAGCACGGAAGAACTCGAGATTATACGTTTTTGGTCACCCATCCGATTACCGGCCTTTGCGGAAGTTGCTTAAAATAACAGTCCGGGCGCGTTAACCACTGCACCATCGAACTCTAAAACAAAGCATAGAAAACATAGCTTAATATTATGTAATAATTTTATTTACTTTTTTGAAGGTTGAGTTTGTATGTTTTCGTATTTGCCATGGCACATTAAGGCGCGTTATAGATAAAAGCCACTTAGCATGTTTATCATGTGCAATCTTTGCATCTACACAGTAGGTATATAAAGCTCAATATTGCTATAGCTTCTTTGACTGACGTCAATAAGACAGTCTCATGGTTTATTAATCGTTTCAGAACGGAAGCAGGCCAGTAATCGACAGCGTTTCCATAATGTTTTATAGCAAGCAGACTTCCTAGACGCCTTACTGGCACTAATCCGATGTAATCGAATCGTTGACGCCGCGTTTGCCCAACGCTATTTACGTTAAGTAGAAACTAGAAAAAAAATTTAAAAATATTTTTTTAGAAACGTTCAAATTATTTTTAACGCAAATTTTGTTGCGAACAAATTATAAAAACACAAATGTTGAAAAAATGTCCACGAGCAATATTTGAATTGAGCTATCGTGGTTGGAAGAGCACCTGACCCGGAATGTCAGAAGGGTGCAGGTTCAAATCCTGCTCGTGGAAATTTTTTCAACATTTGTGTTTTTTTTTTTTTATATTTTTTTAGGTTATGTGTAGATTAATCATTGAACTGATTCTTTTCAATGTAATAGATTTTTTATAGAGATTTGTATTGCTGTAATTTGTAACTGCTGATGAAAATACAAATAGGTACGCCAATGAAAGACATTGTAAATGAACTGCAGATCTTGAAGTGCACTTTCAACAAAATTATTGTCTGATTAGGATTAAGTAATAGAAAAATGCTAAAAATATTTTATTGCACCGCCCTGTGGCGCTGAAATACTATTATTAATTAATAAAGGCCGGCAACGCGTCTGCGATTCCTCTGGTTTTGCGGGTGTCCATGGGCGGTGGTGATTACTCTCCATCAGGTGACCCGCCTGCTCCTTTGCCTCCTTCATAAATTAAAAATTAAAAAAAATCCTAATTATTGATATTAAATTATTAATTAAGAATTCTCTCTTTGGATCCATTAAACATTATCTTGTAATTAAAATGTCAATAGTCCCAACGTCGGTTAGAGAATCTATTCGACGTAATAGCTTATCTATCTTAAACACACATTGTAACTTTCCGTGTCCTAATATTCCTGTGTAAATGAGAACAATGAATCATGCTATGAAATGCTATGACAACAATGTCATGTCATTTTAAATCTTAACATCGTGTTTTTGTACGCTAGACAATAATCCTAGTGTTACAATGTTGTAGCATGTGCCACTGAGCCCCTGAACTAGTTTTATACACCATTCTTTATTTTTTGATCCTTACTTAACATTACTTAAGTGAGATGAACGCCACCTGCCTTCATCTGACCTAATGTTAAGCTATGACAAGACCGAAGCTGGAAGCGGACTTCTTCAACTACGCAGGCACTAGAAGGTGGTCCTCTGTGCACTTTAGCATTATCTCTGCAGTGCTTAAGCCACTGGTACCGACCCGCATTGGGCCAGCGTGGTAGGATAGTAGCCATATCTCCCCACGATCTATTCAGGTTTAAAAACCTGTTCTCTGCAATGGGACTTTTAACGACTAATGATAGGGTTTTTATATGAACGTTCTATTCTCTGGTGAACGTTTAGGTAAGGCATTTTAGGAAAAACAATACACTGATCAATATATCAATGCAGCGATAAGATTACAGACAGTAATTTGCAACAACTCTTCAAGAAAGTTCTACAGATTACTAATCGGAACAACCAACGGTAACAGTTGCTACATAACCATAGTAATCAAAGTTCAATTAGCCTCGTCACAGCTTCATTATGTGGATAACATGCACATAACGTTCTAAAATGCAACGTATAGTGCATCAATTTACTCAATGTCTCGTGGCAAACTTCGTGTTTCGGCTTTTAGTTATAAAGTATATAGAGGTTGTCCTAGAGTTGTTACTAGGTACTCCTTTTTTTTACCTATTACTTTTTTTATTTTGGAATGATGGGAAATACTATTGTTGTATCATACGTCAGTGATTTACATTTTATAGTTTTACAGCTCTATATATTGTTTTCAAAAGTTTACGCGAACACTACACATTTAAATGAAACAACTTTTACGGATCTACTCGCGTTTATTTTACTTTACACATTATTTAATGTTTATCCTGACGTTTCGAATCCTTTGCAGGGTTCGTGGTCACAGGGAAACTGAGGTGTTGGTCATCTCATAATTAGTTAGTAGCTTGTATACCCTCATTTAAATTTAATCAGGTGCGTTCCGTTTTACGCAGAAAACAAAACTCTATATAGTTCACACGAAAAACAAAAACAAAACAACAATAAAGTACGTTGTTCTGAATTCAAATTATTATACATGATAAATCTAATAACTAATGGACATAGAAATTGACATTCGGTTGCATTTGGAAGTGCGATGATTATCGAGAGACATTAAGAAAAAAGAAGCACTGTAGTACCACAGAGTAAATATATAATTTACTCATGTGGTAGTGAAATAAATACCTAGTTACGACCGCAAATAGGTATTTATTTCACTACACGTATTTGTGAACGTCAATTAAAATGGCTTACATTTTTGCGTTAGTAATTTGCATACGCGTCAATCGTTGCGTTAATTGTTTTATTAATTACCTTGACCTTTATTTATCCTTATTTTTTAAGTTCACCACGTTTCACTGGCACTTAGCCGAGTGTGGCCGATATATTAATATCTTTTTTGCACATAATGAAAACAGTACAAAAAGCATAAGGCAGACTTAATGACAAATTGTCTTTTCTACCAGCTATAATCATAGAGCTAGGCAGGAATTTTATAATGTGCAGCCAAAAACATTTTAACACATACTTCACCTATGCTGAGGAGACTATTATTCTTTAGAAATAAAAAAAATATAGTTGCTTTTCGAAAATGTATTTATTAATTGAGTGTTGAGGCTGTGTGTCGTATCGTATTGTCGTATGGGTATCTGACTGTTGACTTGACATACTAAGGGCCTAGCCTAGTGTGTGTTTAGTTTTTTTTTCATTCGATTACGTTTACAAAAAAGTCAATTTGTATGACAAAATTTTAACTCTTCCGGTATGTCGTCACCAGGACGCGCTGCTTGAAACTCACACTAGGCATTCTGTTTTAGGTGACAAGTTGATGTGATGTGATGATAATGATGATCCAATATGAATTAACCAACAAAAGCTCCATATAAGCAAGCTTTAGCTATTAAGTTAAGGATCTAGTACCAACGATGTATTTGGTGTTGCATTATATATGAATTGATAGATATTCTAGATATTGCGTATTTCAATCTCAAAAACAATGTAAGCTTCATTAATGTGTTGTTGTCATTACATTATGTACTTCGGACGGTCCAACACATTAGCATTGCAGGATCAATTTGGCACAAACAATAGGTAGGAGCGAATCTAATGGGCAGTGTTATTTTGGTATGCGACTTCCGTAAAGTGGGGTATAATTAATAAAGTCATCACATGTGCTTTTACTGCGAAATGTACAGTACTTCTATTTTCTTAATGTCTCTCGGTAATCAAGGCATTTCATTTCCATGCCCATTAATTATTAGATTTATCATGTATTTGAATTCAGAACAACGTACTTTATTGTTGTTTTGTTTTTGTTTCCGTGTGGAACTATAAGAGCTGTAAAACTATAAAACGTAAACCAATTACGTAAGATACAAAAGTCTTTCCCCTCAGTTTAAAATAAATTATTAATAAGTTAAAAGAGTAGTATCAACTTTTTCTGCTCTACGAGTTAGCTGATAGACATCCGACGACACGGCCGAAGAAATACTTGCCGAGAGACATTAAAAAAATAAACGCACTGTATATTAATAATATGTTTTCAGTAAAGAAAACCCATATGCTCATCTCGTTGCTATTTAAATTGACTGAACGAGAAGCACTTTGCCTTTAGATCTTGAAATCTTTGAAACTCTTATAAAACGGTCTCACACTCACTCTACACTGTAGTGTTACTTAAAAGTAAAAAAAGTAAAGATTAAAAATAAAAATATCCAAAATATTTTTATTTGTTGTTTATGCATTAAAATGCTATATTAAATTCGGAACTAGAGGTGCCTTACTAACATAGTTTAAGAAATTTAGTAATCAACCCAGTACATACGAGTATAATCCATAATACTTGAAAATAAATTAATTGTATTGAATTGAATAACACTTAAAAAAGCTGTTGCTGGTAGGACTCGAACCCACAAACCGCAATGCCTATCGCTGAGCAGTCGCCCTCACTCTAACTGATATTATACTTAAATGCGAAAGTGAGTTTGTTTGTTTGTTTGATACGCTATTACGCGTAAACTATTTAACGATTTGTTTGTTTTGTTATCATAGCATAGAAACTGTCAAAGCGGTACGAAGTCCGCCGGGTCAGCTAATTAATGTATATTATATACAAAAATGTGAACTGTGACGTTATTAGCCCCGCCCCTATATACATACTCGTAGGTATGTGGACAACAAACATATCAACATTATTTTGTACGATCGTTGTATAATAGTCTGATGACGATCTAATTACGCGGTATCGAAATGATAAACAAAACTATTTATACATATATCTATTAATGGATGAGTGCCTAATTATTATATGTATTGGATGTTTTTCCGTGTATCAATATCTTTGATTTTTATTCAATTATTTAACAACCAGCATAGACTTTGCTTTCAAATCAATCAATGGTAAGTGACCGATTTGTACAAAGATCCTCCTCAAGAATCCTCAACTTCCAAAGAACTTTCTTTAACTTTGAAACATAACAATGCTATGATTAGATAAGATGGTGGTAGCTAGTCAGTAGCCAGGCTGACTTAAACCTAGTCCTACTACCAATTAAACCGAGTACAATGATGTAGGTAAGATAAGGCGATTTCAAAGGCGGGATTGGTTTTTTTTTTAAATAAATATAAACATAAAAATCCAAAAAGAAAACAAACCGATATAACTTTTTAATGGTCACTGATGATGGCATAGTGACATTTATAAGAGCTAATTTGTAGCCTAAACTGAACAAATGATTTTGAATTTTGAATTTTAAATAGTACCGAAATATCTGAGGAGCTCGATGGCGCAGTGGTTAACGCGCCCGGTCTGCGAGTGCTGAGGTTAAGCAACTTTCGCAAAGGCCGGTCATCGGTTGGGTGACCAAAAATTTATCATCTTGAACTCCTCCGTGCTTCGGAAGGCACGTAAAGCCGTTGGTCCCGGCTGCATTAGCAGTCGTTAACAACCGCCAATCCGCACTGGGCCCGCGTAGTGGTTTATGGCCCGTTCTCCCTATCCATCCATAGGGAAGGCTCGTGCCCCGGCAGTGGGGACATCAAATGAGCTGATGATGATGATGATGATGATCTGATACCTCAAAAACAAAAAAGAACATGCTAATAATAGCATTTCATAATTAATCTAACTGCCTGCCAAAGTTTGAAAACAAACCATGCTATAATTGTTAATTTACGATTCATTAATTAATGTAGCAGTCGTATTATGTTGATCTGAAAATTGTAAACATTATTAATTTATCTTATGTTATTATTAGAACTATATCAAGCACTTGAATGTGTGTAACGTTTAATATAGCTTTTTGTTGTTTATTTTAACAAAATAGCTCAGTATCATCATCATCATCATAACCTGCATCATTACCAGCTCATTTTATGTCCCCACTGCTGAGGCACGAGCTCCCGAAGGAGGACGGGTATTAACCACGCGGGCCTAGTGACGATTGGTTCGAAGGTCCTGGTTTCAATTCTCAGGTTCAGGCCAAAGTGTTGTGTGGTTATAGAACCAATACCCATCAATAGCAACGATGACTTGATCTATCATAGAAATAGAAATTTGAATTGAATTTGAAATTACCTGAAACTAAGGACTACCACACCCAACAAATTGAAAATTGACCATGTTTCTGGCGTCACGTGGTCACCTAGATCATGTTTCACTGCAAATATAGCTCTTATTACAAAGCACTTTGGATGCAGGCTTGCAGCTTTACGACGAGGAGACTCGTGGATTTTGGCAACAACACAAGAATATTTAAAGATCGGACACGCACCACGTCGCATTCTGGTTGGTGTTTGATCGCTTGTCAGGTCCTTTATCACAGTTTAATTGTCTGGCGCAGTTGGCAATGCGTGTCCTACCGCGGTATCAACAGGTGTAATAGGAGGGCGACCTTGATTACTTGAGACCTTGAGGTTGAAGGGCAGACTAAGTGGATAGTTTCACTGATAAGGGACGAGATCTCTTGGAAGAACTTCTTAGATTACTACATTGTTAGCGATAACATTTGGTAAGGAAACATGTTATTCGACTTTCTATAAGTAATGAAAGGTTATTATCATAAGAAAACTAAACTCGTATAGAGTATAGAGATATGGTCCATGCGCAGGTTTCTTGCTTGCGCATAGTTGGTAGTGAGTGCCGGTACAAGAATAACTCATATAGCGTTCTATCATTTTATTCTTTTAAATCGTGACAGAAAAAAGGAACCACTAAATAAAAGTTGGGTTGAAACAGAACTATAAAAAATCTCTTATTAAGATATTTAACAAAGAAAACCCAGTTTGGTCTTGTCTCTCACATGTCTCATAAAGATTTCTAAAGTCGATATTAAATGTAAATTGTAAACATTGCGTAAAATCTGGCTGAATTGATAAAGAGCTGCCAACTGCACTTTGTGTCCATTGGAATAGCTAAGATGACTGTAGTCAGAGGAATGTATGACGTCCTCCCTCGTGGTTTTAGTGAGTAACATTGTAATATAAGATGTTAGGGTGGTTTTAGAGAGTACCTATCTGATATTCTTATATCAGATAGGATAAGATGCCAGGGTGGTTGTTAGTGAGTAGTCTTATAGAGGTTCTGGGTTGGTTTCAATGAGTAACAGTCTTATATATGATGTTGGGATTTTAGGAAGTAAGTCTCATCTAAGTTGTCGGGGTGATTTTATCGAGGTACGTTTCTGCAGTAAGCATATAATTGCTATAATTAATGTTAGCGATATAAAAGACAAGTAACAGCAAAGAGAAAATTAGAACAAAATATATATGATTTTAAACAATATAATTTAAAATCATACAAATCTAAATCAAATTGTGCTATCATTGTCAATATTTAATTGAGAAAACCCTGAGATACTATGCGCACCTATTTTATTTTTGCAATTTACGAATTTGTGTGTCAAGGTGACGCAAAAGTAACAACTGAAAGCAGCCTCCATCTTGTTACAGAGGTCACGCTTGAACTTGTAGACCAGTGGACTGAATTACCTTTATAGCATTCTCTAGCCCTACCCTTTTTTACCCGGGGAATCCTTGTAGATACTGCCACCAGAGGAGCAGCACAGTAATGGGGCGGCTCTCCCGTCCTCCTTTCCCAGAGCAAAAGCTAACTGGACAAGAGAGTAGGCATACCCACTACACTGTTGACTCTTTTAAAAATAAATACAAAAAATACCTCCAGCACCACCACCAGCAATGTATACTTTAAGTAAAAGCTATATTTAAATATATAATAATGTATAATCGAGCATATTATGTGGTACATGTTCTACCATCATCATCATCAGCCTTTAGTCCACTGGACATAGGCCTGTTCTACCTATAACCTATATTTAGTACATTCTACATTTCTCATTACATTCATTTAAGCTTTTCTGGTACCCACGGAAGACCAGCGTCGTGGTGCCAATCCGGTACTTACCTGGTGGGTGGTGGGAGCCATTTCAGGACCACTAGTTGTAAGTTTTTCTATGTTTTAACTTATTGTTTTCTTTGTGTGGCAATGAATAAATGCTTTATTATTATGCTCTTTATTTATCTTTCTTCTTAGCCTAGGTTTGTTATAATATTAATATAAAAGTAAAATACAAAAGCACATACAAAACATAAAAATGTTATAAAAACCTAGCCAAGAGTGCCGCCGGCAACGGAACAGGTCTCAAGCTGCCGGTGGTTAAGGCTGCAGAGACAGGAACCTTTGGACTATCCGCGCCGTGTCCAAGAGCTGTACCGCCTTCTGTATCTGACCCTTAATCCAACCATTGAGTGAGAGTCTCTTAAGGTGTTGGTCGAGACTCTTCGCAACCAGACCGTTCGCAGACACGACTATCGGCACAATGATTGTCGAGTCAATATCCCACATGGCGGTTACCTCATGAGCCAAGTCAAGGTACTTGCTGACCTTCTCGGCCTTTACGAGGTTCTCGTCATGTAGGATGGTGACGTCGACAAGCACTGCCCGGCGTTGCGATCGATCTGTTAGCACGATATCACGATATTATTATTATTCTCTTTATTAAATACTAGCGGCCCGTCCCTGCTTCGCACGGGTAGACAATTTAATAAGCAGAGCTTACTTGGTGTCCAGGGGATCAAGTCAGAAACCCCAGTCCTATGATGACTAAATCATTATGTACATGAAGATATTGTAACTGTAAAACAGAAAATTACAATCTTCACGTGTAGCATGGGATATTTTATGGGAAAGTAAGAAGTTAGCTTAATGCAAGTTAATGAAGATTTTAAGCAAAACAAGCAAAGAAGAGGACACCAACTTGTAACCCTTTAATTATTGGATATGTATGTTATATTTTACAATCATAAATAAATATTTTTTTACAACAGCCGGGATCAACGGTTTGTTTGACCTTCCGGAGCACGCAGTAGCTCGAGATAATTCAATTTGTAATTAAGTAAACGACCAGTTTATGTGTTAAAATAAAACTAATAATACGTTTATAATGACAGCAAGTCAGATATGCTTCACAAACTTAACGGAACGGGGAAATTCCTACGGAATAAATAGACCTGTTCAGAGATAATATGCTGTATGTTATCTCCAAACAAGTCTATTTATAACTAACAACAAATAACACTGGGGTCAGGAACTTTGATAACAACGATGTTTTTGTAATTGATATCAATTGAATAACCGACCTCAACATCTCGAAATATAGAATTTGAACTTTAGCTAGTCAGAATAAGGTTATAGTTGCAGAGTTGTGTTCTGCACACGTATTATGAATAAAGGAAATGTTGACAATAGTGATACGTAATTAATGCAAATAATGTGAAGTCTTTAAGTGTATCGCAATGATGATAAAAATAGATGTCTCTTATGTGAATGACGGTCACATCACATGTACTCAGGTAGGCTACTCTTGACGCAAACTCAATCTTAATACAATTCCAATGCGATTAATATATATCGATATTGGGATAAGTTTCGCAATTTCGGAACGCCCCATTTCGATAATAATTTGTTCACTCAATTTCCACGCAATTTAATTCCAATGTAGCGCTATTATCGCTTTTAAGAGTGCCATTTGAATTTTTTAGATTTGAGATTGGAAATTGATTATTGCAATTGTGTTTCAAGAGTAACCCACCAGGTCTATGGTACTAGGTCATGTTACATGACGTACACGTATTACACGAAGAATATTATAAAGAGCTTTTAAGATTTAAAAGACCTTTTCGACAAAAAAGTAGTTTATATCACTCTAGGGCCCCCGTGAATCTGTAGATCCTTCTGAACGTAAAGGTAGGATCAACAAACATACTTTCGCATGTATAATATAAGTTTAAACAAGTTTTGACAGGAAAATCTTATCTGCAAACGTTTACGAATGCTACACACGTAGTTTTTCGTCACACAAACATGAGAGCTGATCAGAATAATTAATTTAAATAGGGATTGTAAAAACACCAACCATTTTGTCGTGGCTTTAGTTACAATCTTTTAAATCACGTGATTTAGAAATAGTTGTAACGAAAGTCAGGGTATTGAGAATAACAAATCCAACAGCAACATAGTCAATTTACTAAATTCCTTTTTACGTCGTAAGTTAAACGCAAATAAACTTGCTGACAATAAAGAATTCATGTGATTTATGCCACGTTCGACCTTTGAATAAAAATAGACAAGAGAAATTTGATGTCGACAAACTGGCTTTACAACTATGCAAATCCATATTCTGAGAAAAACGCGGCAACTTTATTAACGGTTATATGTACATTTGGAGCTTTAAAAATTTACACGGCCTTTCTAAATACGACGCAGTTGAAAATGTGTTCGGAAAAGTGGGAGGCAATATATTCGCAGACAAGGTGCGTTTTAACAATGTTGTTTACTTCAGTTAGGCCTAACCGGTTCTGAGTTACTCGTGAGGAATTTAAGCCTTTACTCGCTCTACTTGGAGGCGCGTACCACTTAAAAGGCAAGCAAAACAAAAATCTTGTGACTTCGAGGTACAAAGCTGCGATTGTACCGCTGAATTGTGCGGGGTACTAAGTACAAACGCAATGTAAGATAAATATGACTGTGATTCATTTGCGTTTTTTGTTTGAGTTTTGTGCTTATTTTTATTATGTTTGGTATGTTTGCGACAGGTATGTCGCATATAGCTATATATAAATTTCTGGTTTGTTAACATGGTCAAATAAATAGGTTTGTATTTTTGGTAAGCAGAGACTACGTATTAGCACATCAGAAATCTACATTTACTATGTATTACTCGTACGTACATTAGACATATCTGGGAATATAATTTTTTTTTAACGTTTTATGCTCCTCGGGGATTGAGAATACCAGGTGAAGTTCTAATGTTACCAATCATCATAAAGTGGAAAGAAGGCCAATTGTTTCCCTGTTGTGAAATAATAGAATACGTATGTACGTATGTATTGCAACTTTCTCACACAGGCCGTCTAAGCTCATCTATCTAAGAATAGCTTGCATTACTATTGCAGACGCAAGCGCAGGTGTTGGAAACCCGTCTGGCGTGCGTTACGAAAGCGCCTGGGAACCGAACCGAGCTTGCACAAATGTCATTGATACTATAGCGGTCAACTCAGAATGTCTGCATACGTGGTATCCAAACAAAGTTTTTAAAGAAACATTAATGAACTTATAATAATAATGAAAAGTTTTTATTCATTGCCACACATTTTTTTTGTGCCTTATAAGATAGCTTTTGCCCTCGATCTCGCCTGATGGTGAGCGTAGATGAGGTCTACTATGGAGCGAGCTGCCCCAGAAGATGCCTATTAACTCTTGCCTTGAAGGCATTCAGGTTATAAGTTTTTGGGAACACAGTCGATGGCAGAGAATTCCACTCCCTGCCAGTGCGCAGTAAAAATGATGACATGAAGCGCTTAGTGCGACATAGTGGAATTTCTACTAGGTGGGGATGATATCCTGTACGTCTGGAGGTTCGGTGGTAAAAGGACGATGGTGGTATGAGCTCGAAAAGCTCCCCGGCACACTCTCCGTAGTAAAGTCGGTAAAACACATGACACTTCGCTGGTGTGCGAGGCTGGTAAACTAGGCTTTGACAAGCGCGTCATCACCGATGAGCCTTATAGCTCTGCGTTTCACCGAGTCGAGTGCGGCCTACTGGTATTTGGCAGATCCGTCCCAAAGGTGACTGCAGTATTCCATGCACGATCGGACTTGAGCCTTGTACAGGCTAAAGATCTGCTCTGGTGTGAAATACTGCCGCACCTTGTTCAGGATACCCAGCATTTTTGCTGCAGTCTGAGCTTTGGATCGGATGGTTGAGCCGAAGTTGAGATTTGCAGTCAACTCCATGCCTAACAGCTCAAGGGTGCCCTTGATTGGGATGGACGTACCTCGGAAAGTAGGAGTCAGATGAAATGGACTCCTTTTGGCGGAGAATAGACACGCTTGTGTCTTGGAGGCGTTGAAACGGACCAGGTTGTCTCCCCCCAATCGGAGACGAGGTTTAAGGTCGCGTCTGCTCGCTCAACCATGGCCTCTCTTAGAGAGTGAATGTTTCCCTCTCTAGCTCCCGCAGCCGGAATGTATCTTTCTGCAACAGTACACTAGTCTGCGTACCCAACTATCCCTGGCTGAAGCAGGTCGTTGATGTGAAGCAGGAAAAGAGTTGCCAAAGGACAGACCCTTGAGGAACTCCGGTGTCGATAGCCATGATGTCAGAGGAACAGCCATCAATGACTACTCTGATCGACCGCTCACTCAAAAAGTCTGTGATCCAATTGCAGAAGCCAGAAGGGATGCCGTACGCGGGAAGCTTGTTTAACAGACTTTTATGCCAAACCCTGTCAAAAGCCTTCGGCAAGGACACGGCAAGGGCTTCGTCGTGTTTCTCGATGGCTTCACCCCATAAGTGTGTGACGTACACTAGGAGGTCCCCAGTAGACCGTCCCTGGCGGAAGCCGTACGCTGACGATCGCTGAGGAGATCGTTGTGCTCTAGGTACGTCAGCAGTTTGTGGTTTAGGACCTTTTCCATAACTTTGCAGATTATGGAGGTTATGGTGATTGGTCTGTAGTTTACATAGAATGGCAATAGGAATCAATAAGAATATGTCACGACTTACATGTTATTTTAGTATTAACATAAAAATATTGCAGCTTATGTTACTTCGTTTCTATAGTATCTTTTATAGTGTGGGTCTGTTAAAGCTAATTTGTTTTTAATTACAAAATATGAAGTTTTTAAAGCCATTTTTATTATTATTTATTTATTATTTTCCATTGCATTTTCTATTTTAGCGATAATTTGATTTCAATAATGAAGGCCCTTGCAATGTAGCGGGACAGAATATTTACTTACCATTATCTTATTTTATCTTATCTTAGTGGGGCCTCCCAGTAGCACTTCGACCCATCGGGATCTTTTGTGCAATACTTACCATTAAGTTGTTCAATAACAAAGCTATGCACACCCTAAGTAAATACGCGAGTTGTATTGACGCCTATCTTTTATCAAACCGTATCTAACGAAGCGTGACCAATCGAATGTGGCCCTCGCTTATCAGTCGTAGGTATATGCATTGTTTTGCAGTTTCGTGCGCTTACGAGAGCACGTACGTGTAGGTAACGAGATAACCTAGTTTCGCTAGTTTTAATGTTACTGAGCCGGCGAACAAGCGTTCCCACCTCAGTCATGGATTTAATGAATTTTCAGTTCTTATGCCTCCATGCCAATGAAGTGTAAAGAACCGGCAAGAAAAGTGTTTATACCAATTTTTCCTTGGTTTCTTTGTTAAATACATATATGTATATATTAGCTGACCCGGCAAACGTTGTTTTGCCATTTAAATTATTTCTAGGTAATTTGTAGGGTAGAAAAAAATAACTAACTTATTGTAAGTGTGTGAGGATATAGTATATGACTGAAAAAGGCATGGAGCGCTGTAAACGATGACGGAATATAAAAATAACAAAACACCAAACACAACATGGTGTGCTCAAATCTAAGCCACAAACAGACATCGTTTGACCTTGGGACTTATTGATAGTCATTGCAAATGCAAATCTAATTAGAATAATTAACAACAGGCCCCACTAAGATAAGATACAATAAGATAATGGTAAGTAAGTAAATATTCTGTCCCGCTACATTGTAACTAAAGCCACGACGAAATAGTGGGTGTTTCTACAATCCCCATTTAAATTAATTATTCTGATCAACTCTCATGTTTGTGTGACGAAAAACTACGTGTGTAGCATTCGTAAACGTTTGCAGATAAGATTTGCCTGTTAAAACTTGTTTAAACTTATATTATACATGCGAAAGTGTGTTTGTTGGTCCTACCTTTACGTTCAAAAGGATCTACAGATTCACAAGGGCCCTAGGTCTTTTAAATCTTAAAAGCTCTTTATAATTCTTCGTCTAATAATAACATTCAGTGTGCTTAATTTCTTATACGCTACAATTAATAGGTATTCATTAACCACGACGTTTTGGAAAGCTTCAAGACATGCGAGTTTTGATCACAGATAATTAAAAAAAACAAACATTTACTAGTATAATCCAAGTGAGTCGTGTCACCATTTGTAGACGATGATTGCATCTACCCGTTCAGGTTTGTCTACACGCCTGCCCTTGTATGGCTTCTCTAGTTGTAGGATTAAAATAGCTTTACACTACTCTCTATGGGCATTACGATAGAACACCTTAAGCTTACTTATATTAAAAGTGGTTTAAACCTCACGGTTGTTCTAGGCAACCTGGGGTTCGATAGTTTTCAAATCAATAATGCAATTCCGATTCAACTTTGAATGCTAACGTACAGCAATCTAATGAGTAACAGACAATATATATAAAAACGTATATTTGACTATAATAGGTCTCATGGCAAGCCTAAACGCTGGCTATAAAAAGAGAAGGATCTCATGAAAAGAGATGCCGCTGACTGGGCTAAGTTGAGAAGATTGTTGAGGAAGGCTAAACTAGGTTAAGAAGATTCAACAAAATGTAAATAATAAAATATTTAAAACTATATAATAATAATATTTAAAACTTTACATAGCAAACGTTATAAGAAATAAAATGTTGAACTTTAAAGTTTGTATGATATTATATATGACACCGTCGTCGTGGGGCGCAACCTCTCTTATTTTGAACTTGACCGTATCAATTTCTTGAAGACAATTTAGTAAATTGTTTCTTCTTTTATTTAAAACGGTTAAAGTATTTTAATGATTGCTGGCAGTGTGTGTGGCTTTGTGAAATTAAAAATAGAAATAAAACAATGTTAAGCTTAACAGCGATTCGAGACAGATATAAAAATGCCATAAAGATCTCAGTTGGCGCGAGTGATTGTCGTGTCTGATACTTTTTGTAGATAATATTACCGTGCTTTTTGCGTGTACTGAACGCTACGCGAAAATTCCGGATAGATGAAACGCGACAAACGACAACCTAAAAGCACCTAAACGAATTGTTGTCGTTGAATTTTAAGAATTTTTCCGATATGTTTAAAATATTTTTGTGTTTGTTTGTTACCGGCGCGTCCTCGACCTCTGGACACGTGGTTCGTTGGCGTACTGCCAGTCACAATACTGAGACCGGCGTTTTATAGGTGTAAAATTTGTAAATTAAATCGCATGAATCACACGTCGCAACAAAATGTTCAAGCATTTGTTTGGCTGGGACACAATATTTAAATAGAGCAGACAATATTTCCAAAATGAGAGTTGCCCAAATGCACATGTAATCACTGTCGGGCTCAGGCCTCATACCTCAAGTCCACCCACATGAACAAAAGCATATGGGTAAATTAGGTCATAGCTAGATGCTGTTAATACGCTGCTGAAATGAGTTTTATAACGACTGCCATCTTACAACTACTAGGACCTACGGCGTAATGAGTCTGCCGAAGGACGAAGAAGCTTGATATTCCTATCTTTATCTTATCAGTCTTCAGTGTCACGGCATTGCTGAAGTAGTTTAACTTACATGATCGCAACATGGACGCGCAAACCGTTGCTGCCCCATCAAGCACAAAATGTAGTTTATAAAAACTATTTACCTAAAGCAGCTTGGTAATTTAATTCATCATCATCATCATCATCATCATCATCAGCTCATTTTTGTCCCCACTGTTGAGGCACGAGCTTTCCCTATGGATGGATAGGGAGAACGGGCCATAAACCACCACGCGGGCCCAGTGCGGGTTGGTGGTTGTTAACGACTGCTAATGCGACCGGGACCCACGGCTTTACGTGCCTTCCGAAGCACGGAGGAGCTCGAGATGATTAATTTTTGGTCACCCATCCGATGACCGGCCTTTACGAAAGTTGCTTAACCTCAGCACTCGCAGACCGGGCGCGTTAACCACTGCGCCATCGAGCTCCTCGAGATAATTTAATTATATTTCTCTATTTCAGATTAATTTTGTATGTTGAAGCCTACCAATTTGTCAGATATAAATAAACGAAAATCGTAAAACGTGACACTCAATAATTCTAAAGACACAAGTCGGAAGACTTAGAAAGACATCCAAGTAAGCATTATTAAATGTTGGTTGGTAACTTAAATGAAAAACAAAAGAACAACTGGCCTCCCGCCAAATGTGAGCGCGCGGTCGGCGTGCACGCACGCCCGCACGGCACGTAGCCGTCGCGTACGCACACCCGGCCGCGTACCAGCTCTGCGACAAATACAACTCAAACACAGTAGCCATAAGATCTACTATGACGTGTCTATAAATAACGACATTTGAGCCCGCTGTTGACATGTTCGTTAAAGTAGCTCAAGTTAGATACCTTGAATTTAATTTTCGTTCAACCTTGCCTTATCTAGTTCATATACTTAAATTCGAATTAAATCTTTATTGTGTCTTAAATGCTGGTATGATGACAATCTTAAATTAGGTACATTTGACGCTATGAATAAAGATGAATATAATTATATACCTATTGAAAATTAAGAGACGGATGCAAAAAAGTTGTTAACCATAATTGCTTACGTGCAAACTACTGCTTAACAAGCGCCAAAAGGGCATTTTTAGAAAATGTATTTTAAAATTTACACATCAAAATTCACTTCCCAGTTTCTCACCATTTGTTTTTGTTTTGTTTTTGTTGTTTTTTGTTCTCACCATTTAACAGTTTTCCCTTTCCACCGACGATATATATTTCTTGGCTAATTGCAATTGTAATCTATATGCATAATCAAAAGCATACGCATTAGCTAATTATTATTCAGTGACCAATGGCTACAGCTTCATTTGACAGATATAACGTATTGCTCGCCGTCTTCATTAATCATCATTAACGATTTGCCTTGACAGCGCAGTGTGTTGTGAATTGCACATCTGTAAAATGAAGTTGCTAACACAATCTCATTCAGTCTCATTCAGTGCTTTGAATAGTTGACACTCTTAACTGCTTTTTGATTGTTTTAACGTAGTTAACAATGTTCCTATAAACTAGTATAAAATAAATAAGAAATACGTATGTAGCCTCCATGACGTTCTACTTTTATTGATTTTGACTGCAAATAACCTTATCTTTATATTAATACGTGAAGCAAAAACTTTGTACCCGTTTTTACGAAAATTGCGCGGACGGAGGAGTATGAAATTTCGCACACTTGTAGTCTATATAGAGAAGGTTATCCGAATGTTAATTTTTTTTTAAATTATGCATAAAAAGTACATTAAATCAACAAAAACAACATTACACACTACCATGTATTTGACACAAACGTATTGTTTGTCTTTAATGCGGCCGACATCTGTCAATGCCAATCCAAGCACACATTCTATCTTTTTCAATTTTTCATTGCTTAGGATACAATCCGTGCAGCCTTAATAAAATCACGGTCGAATTTCGACCACTGGGCGACCACTAGTTTGGTTAGATATGTCATTAAACATTATTGGATTTCTTGAGAAAACAACCTATTGGACGGCAGCTGATAAAGAAAGCACAAAAATCTATATGTTGTATATTATATAAAGTCTGTTATACTAGTAGTCGTATTAACTAAATGGGTAATATTTATAAAAATAAATGAACCCTTAAGTTTACAAGTTTTTCTTTAGAGACGCTTGAAATATTTTGCCAGTTTACGAATATGACCCACTTTTCCGAGCTACTAGGCTGGAAGTGTGATTCCACGTGTTATCACCACTTTTCCAAACAACTAGGCGTGAGCTTGTTCTACTGCGTCTTAACCTTTGTTATCTTTTGTTTTAACCTGCGTATATTGTTCAACTTTTATTAAAGTCATGCTCTACCAAAGCAAAACCGGTTAAGCTTTTTTAGCGTTTTATGTGCCAATTTGTGTAACATTTTTGTGATCTTTATAAATGTATATTCAGTTGACTCTATAATCGATACGATATGGGCTCCAAATATTCATCTACCTAGTCTGAAAGGGAAATCTTTATAAACTCTTCTATACATTTATTATTTACATTATTATATGAGAAATTATACTGTTCCCACTCATATCTATAATCAAACAATTCTAAACTGTTCTAAATAGCAGTTCTATAATATTTTGCAAGTGTGATGCTTTAAGTTTAAGGATATACTGCCTTCCTACCTTACAACATAGTGTAGCCCACTGCTAGACTTACTTCTCTAATTGTGTCGTTATTAGGCTTAATAGCAACAATATCTTGATCTGAAACAGTGCTATCAATTTATGTGTGTAGCATATATATGCTAATGTAAATATATATTTACTGAGACAATGCTAACGCTATGAGGAAACGGCCCACTATGTGTATGTACCACAGGAAGCAATGCCCACCGCCTGCATTGTACTGCCACTTATTGACGAGTATACTTAACGAGCTTCCTTGCGACATTTAAAGATTTGGTACGATCGAATCAGATAAGACAAATCCTTGACATATTGGAAAGCATAATTTAAGGTTTTTAATTTTGGAATACAGAGCCCCAGATTGTATCAGAAATAAAATATAATATCGAAGTCGGATTGTGTTTTTTTAATTAGCTATGATAATTTGCTTCGTAAGGCAGGTTGGTTGGATCCGGTTTGTCATTTTAAAGTCGATAAACTCAAATCCACACGAGGCAAGCAATTTTAGTTATGGCGTATTAAATAATCTGTGGTTATGATAAGTAATCTGTGGTTATGGTCCAATCTTCCCATGAGCTTTTGTTCATGTGACAAGCTGGCAAGTCTGTACCCAGTTTGGGACGTTTATACTAGGTCGGGTCATAAGTTCTGTCACAAATACTTTATTAAATAAATTGTACGGCTTTTTATGTTAGTTTAAATTTTATATATTAAAAGAAAGGTAATTAAAAGTAGATTAAAATGTTGTTAAAGTTATTCGAAATGCCCTCCCTGATTTTGAATACAAGCTCTCAACCTCCGTGGCCAGTCGTCGGTCGCAGCACGCACAACGTCCATGTCTATATCAGCTGCTGCTTTAATCAGGGATGCTTTGAGAGACTCCAAATTCTGGTGAGGCTTAGCGCAGACTTTCTCCTCCAAATGTTGACATATTTTGTGATTTAACGGATTTAAGTCTGGGCTGGAGGAGGACCATTCTTCGTGCCTGATGAAGTCGATTCCATGGGCAGTCAGCCAATTTTGCGTGCTTGCTGCCCTAGAAGCCGGCACAGAATCTTGTTGGAAAACCCAGTGTCTGTTTTCGAACATTGTGTGAGAAAGAGGTTCTACAATGTTTAAAAGCACTGTATTTTGGTACACTATAGCACTGGTTTTTAAACCTTTCTCACAGAAAAACACCTCACTTAGGCCTGAATATGAGACTCGAAGCCAAACCATGAATGATGCGGGGTGATGCCCACGCTGGACTCTCGAGATACGCCTGCTCGCTTTTTCACAGTTGTGGGCATACACTTTATCATTTTGTTTGTTATAACTTACTTACTTGTCTCAAAAATGGATTTCGTGGTACTTTTTTCCCGCGTACCGCCTTAACGAAGCCCGAGATCTCTCTAGCCTTATTTTTTTCAGACGCACATTCAGAAAATGTCCTGTTTTCTTGCGATAAGCACGTAGTTCCAGGTCTTTGTTTAACACTGTTTTAACTGTGGTTCTGCTTAACCCCATCTGAAGAGCTAACAATTTTTGCTTGCGAACGGGATTTCGTTGGATACGCGCCCTCTCTGCCTTGATGACCGCCGGTGTCGTAACCGTACGAGGCCGGCCGCTCCTCTTGCGATCTTCGAAGCTCGAATCTTCACTGAATCGTTTGATTGTACAATAAACAAACCTCAGTGTCATTATCAAATTTCTGAAAAGTTTAAAAATCTCAGTTGGCGCGTAACCGCAGCGATGCAACGCAATAACCGCGATTCTGTCTTCTTTTTGCGTCCACTCCATGTTTAAAAATGGAGTAAAATAATATTGTTTTTTATTTTTACAAGACGCAAAACTTACATATTCAAAAGCAATCAAAACATTTCTGGCTAGTATCTAAAATTTTAAAATAATAAGGTTGTGACAGAACTTATGACCCGACTGCGTATATTATTATATTATATCTTCTAATGATAATGACGATATTAATATGCAACATGACAGAAAGCTAAAGGTTTTCAAAATAATTCAACACATAAATAGACTGAACCTACATCAACTAACCACTATTTTACTATTCCAAAAACAATATCCAGCCAAACATGTCATAAAGTTCGAATGAACACGTAAACATTAAACATATGCCAAAATACCGTGGTGTCGACTCCGAAAGGAAGGAAGCTCTATTTATAATACTAAGCGACGAAGATAATGTGCATTTATGCAATGAACGAACGACCGCTTAGTAGGTCAATTATGAAACTGTTTAAACTGGGGTAGTAGAAGAAAGGCTAATTGTTATACGTCTTATGAATATTTCATCGTTCATGAGCAGCGGCACTGAGATGCAAACGTTTCATGGAAATCTTAACTTAATGTAGAAATGAGACAAAACACGGAATAATTATTTAAAGCTTATTCTCTATTTATTCGTAAACCACTAATTGTTTGCTCTTATTAAAGTCAGAAGTACCTCCGAAGCTTTCCAACTAGACTTTTTTGCATGTTTTAGATGTAGAAATGAGACAAAACACGGAATAATTATTTAAAGCTTATTCTCTATTTATTCGTAAACCACTGATTGTTAAAGTCAGAAGTACCTCCGAAGCTTTCCAACTAGACTTTTTTGCATGTTTTAGTTTCTGTGGGCTTTATCTTGTATTTTAGTCAGATCAAACGCATTTTACAATGAAATTTGATATTGTTTTGTTAGAATCGTTTAGACACAAACCGCGACCCGCAGCGACCGACGCTTTTAATATCTTGTTTATTTGCCGTTGCCTTGTTATTTCGTTTTTTACTCACGTTGGATTTTTCCTAAACATAATTTCTTGGCAAGGTTTCTGCAAAGTGAAACTTGGCAATCTGTGCTCTTAAATCACCATTAACGTTACTCCAAAGTACTCCAAACGTTGCTACTATAGTATTTTTAATTACTATTATGACCTCTAACGAGTTGAATTCTACTATCTATAGCCAAATGTAAGTTAAAAACGGCATGTGTCTCACAGTTTGTGACAAAAACAATCCTATAGAAATTGAAAGTAAGCAATGGCTATAATAAATACGTGAGCATTTTCAAGAGAATGCTTAATTTGTAACAGAACTAGTTTCGCTTGAGCGATACGTTCAGTTTTGTAATTATAATTGCCCCTCGCGTTTAAACACACATCTTTATAAACAACAGTATGCGTATTGTGCACAACAAGCCGTTGTCGCTGCAATGCGTCCGCGCAATTCTATTAATAGCCTTATCCGAGTCTCGAACGCAGCGCACGACGCATACCGTATAATTATGCACGCGCTTCGAACCGATTATTGTGATTACGAATGATAATAACAACTATTATTATCCGTATAAACGTATGTTTCACTTACATTATTATCAGTTTTGTTGAGCTAGTTATTACTTTAATTAAAACAGATTGGACGAACGGTGAGCACGTAGTGTAAGAAGCGAATGTTAGCGCTTCTGTCGGACTGGCGTTTGTGAAATATTAATCTGTTGATTGTCAGTTGGCAGTCTTTCTTTCAAAGTTTTTTTTAGTAATTATCAGATTTGTTTTCGGGACATGTCCCGCACATGTGTCGGCGTATAAAGCCGGTAAAGAATCTAAATAATAAACACATTATCTCTTAACAGGTCATATTTTACAACACTTTAGTGCTTTACTAAATCACTAGCTAGTGTTAAATCATTATATCAGCCTATAAACATTCCACGGCTGGGCTCCACATTGACAATCTTCACAAGATTGTCTTATACAACGAAGTCTGACCTGGTCGGGTTATAAGGACATCTCCTTTCGAAACTTACGACTCGACGTGCTCTGTGAAGCAAGGAGGAGGTCGAAAAATAATTAAGTTTGATAACCCATTCCGGGGCCTGTACTGCTTGAATCACGAAAATTACTCAGCTTTTATAATTAATAACTAGCCCGAACACAGTAGCCAACGACCTCCTCCGCCCTTAATGTACGCCCTACATAAATACAAACAAACATTTTCCTCTAAATCATAACTTCCTGGTGTTCGGTTCCTGCTTCGAAAGCCAAGCGTTCATGTTTCCTACGCGCCAACACAATGCGGGCATTTTATGCAGTTTTTGCACTTCCATATCGCTCAATGGGCAATTTTCTGCGCGTTCTGTGCCGATAAAAGTCGTAAATATAACTTCTGTTATCGTTTTGTTGTTCACTGACCTACACTTTCTCGATTTAATTCGACTTGAGGAACGAATTAATGGTCTTGGTTTATCACTATCATCAATAGAATTATTATTCAGAAATCCGTAAAGAACGTTTTTCTACCCAGGCTTGCGACTTAAATTAATCCCTGTTACATACTCATTTAAAAAAATTACACTGCACCATTAACCCTTTAAGTGGCATGTCGCCGGCAGCCAGTGATTTGAAACATCGCCGCATTTGGCACGTCGTCACCGGGAGCCGGTGAGCGGCAATAGTACTGGATAAATCGCGTCTTGTATTGCGAAAACTGTAGCTATCCTTCTCCTGCGTTGAATGCAACTCAAGTAAAAGACAAGGAGGCTATATATACCGACTAACCGTCGCCAACCATACAAAAATTTAAAAATTTCAGTCATTTTGACCATTTACTTTTTGTTGATCTCTAGATGCCAGTTATTAAATATATTTTGTATTGCTCATAGTGTAAAAAAATGCTATGGAATGGTGTTTTTTTATGTAAGATAAGAAGTTGTTAGTTGAATTTTAAAGAAAACAGAATTTATATTATTGCCTTGTTTAATCTGGGGGCACGGCCGTGCCCCCACCAAGTCGAGCAAAAAAGCGTCACGGCCGTACCATCCTTTTCTCGAAGCAATTCAGACCATTTTCGACCCCCTGTAACTTCGTTGTGGATAAAACTAGAAGACTGAAATTTTCAGTAACCATGCAGGCATTGTAAAGACACGTATATTTCAAATTTCATTCAATTTGAACCAGTATTTTAAGAATTATAACGGGTCAAATTTCTTAATTTTGTCACTCACTGACTGACTCACCGATCATCAAAATTCTAAGGCACTTCTAGCAGACCTAGAAGCTTCAAATTTGGAATATAAGTAGTGTTTGGTGTATGAATCAAGGAAAAACTAAAATATTTTGCAATTTCGGTCCAGTTTTCTAGATACACCAACTGCATAAATAGCTTTGTAATCCCATATAAATGTATAGGATTACAAAGTTACATGTGCAGTTAATGAATCCACTGATTCATGTATAATATAATGGAATAACAGGTTCAGTTAAATTTTTCAATATTAGCTTTATTCGTAACGATGTTTTATTTTATTTATTTTACGGCAATTATTATTATTGCGTGCGAAGCCGCGGGTTTAAGCTAGTCCCATATAAATATAGGCGCATGGTAGTGCCCCTGCCAAATCGAAAGGAAAAAAGTAGAACTGTCTCTACAAAATACAAAAAGAAATGAGATCCCATCAAAAACAATACTTGTCAAAAAAAACCAAGTCTCGCAACTCATTTGTTCTGCGGTAAAAAGTTGTGAGATCCATGTAATACCAAGTCGGTTATTAATTTATTCAGTCTCTACTTAAGCGACTTTCTGTCTTAATACGTCCAGTCTCTAAGACCACGATCGTGGTCCATAACATTCTTTAATGTTTTATATAAATATATTGAGACTTGGCCATCGCCTGAAAACACGTGTAAATTCAATCGCCTGAAAACACATGTAAATTCAATTATTTAGTGCGATGGCCAAGTCTCAATATATTTATATAAAACATTAAAGAATGTTATGGACCACGATCGTGGTCTTAGAGACTGGACGTATTAAGACAGAAAGTCGCTTAAGTAGAGACTGAATAAATTAATAACCGACTTGGTATTACACGGATCTCACAACTTTTTACCGCAGAACAACTGAGTTGCGAGACTTGGTTTTTTTTGACAAGTATTGTTTTTGATGGTTTCATTTATCTTATGTAAAAAAAAATACATGGACGTTTGTTGAAAGTCAAGTAGAAAATTTTGGGTAAATGTAACTGCAATTTTTGTTGTCAGTTAATCAGTTAGCGCATTTTATAATATTTTCAAAAACATACGACAGTCCCTACCTTCCATATATGTAAAAAAAACTCCGAGAATGTTGTAAACACCGAGTGATTTTAATGGTTGTTTTCCCGCAGGTGGATAGATCAGACCATGAAACTGAACAACTTTCCCCAAGAAACATTGGTCAAAAAACGAGATAATTTTTTAACTTTTCCATACAAACCTTGCTCGGTCAATAGAGCCTTTGTATAAATCAGTTTCATGATCTGATCTACCCACCTGCGGGAAAACAACCACTAAAATATCTCGGTGTATATTAGACAAGTGGCGATTTTCGGGGACAACTACGAAGGTACTAAGCGCATCCGCCATTTTTTTTTAAATAATCACACCTTTTGACTGGTTAACAATTTCCTAGAGTCAAATATGCTATTTTTTGTTTATTGCTGATTGCCTCAGACGGCATTTTCACTGTCACCGGACGTTTTAGAGTGCAGTGAGAAATTTAAAGGGTTCCTCAAGCCATGTGAAACGAATCACCGTCAAAGGTTTTCTAGCGGAAATGGCATCACGTATTAGTGTGTGTCCCCGTCCATTCTCCGAGGGGTTCGGATCGGATCGGATCGGATCGTTCTAGAGGGATACTATACCACCAAACACGGGTGTATGTCGGTGGCCCTTCTAGATATGGTAGCCTGAAAGAGACAAGAAACATATCTAAGCTAATAAAAATCAATAAAGCAATGAATTAGTCCCGCAGACTTGCTTTTAACACCGCAGCTAGGGTTGGCTGGAAGAGATAAGCTTACCCTTGTATATGTCATATGTAAAGTGTATTTCAGTGTTAAATTTGTTTGTGCATTTAAGGATTAATTAATTAAGATCAGCAGAAAAACAAATCTGCAGTATTCGGACAACCGCGTGTGTTGCGAACTAATCATTGGATGTAGTTACACGATTCGAGTTTTCTAGCTGAACCAATGTTTGTCCTGATTTCTGAATTATGTAAGAATTCAATATTCAACGCAACGCAAGTTTCTACTAAATAAAAACAATCTATGGAAAAGAGCCACAATTTGTTACTGTAAATTTTAATTTATGAAAGAACGCAATAACGTTCATTAGTTCGTTTCATATTCCACGATCCCGGGAGCCCACGCAGACCGCTCTTGCAGTTGATTCAATTATAATATCGATTTTACTGCTGAAGCTCGGAACACCTAGTCATCTAGTCTAGTCTGTCTGTCTCTATAGTCTGAACAATTTTATTATAAAATATTGCGTTCAATCTTTCTTTCTGCTTGTACTCCTTTATGAAACACCTTTAACTCAACACTTGATTAAATAACACTTAAGCAATCGCTATGCAAATATGGAAAACTTCAAATCGCAGAAACATAGCACGTTGAAATAGTTATAAAATACGATACGGTAATATTTTCATATGGTATTCTATCTTAGATCGTCATCATCATCATCATCGCTAGCTTATACAGATCCCACTGCTGGGCTCATTCATTCGATTTGAACTATATCACATATGAAGATTGGGTCATTTCATCATCATCGATAGTTTATTAAAATCCACTGCTGGGCTCATGCCTTTTGACATGAATTATATACGAGTATAGCAAAGGGAAATTGGGTCATTAGCAACAATTGTTGAGATTTGGCGACTGCTATCTTCCAATATTTTGTCGCTGACTGTATCTGTATCAAAATCGGCTGTTATAATTTAATTGAAAATCGGGTGCCTCCACCACGGGGGCGTCACACACCGGGGGCCTAACCCACGAACCCTAACAATTGGAATTAACGGCAACTACTGTCTACTAAAGTACGAAGTAGCTCGAGATATTTCAATTTGGCCACCCATCTGATGACTTGGTATTGCGTTAGTTGCTTCACTTGTACGATCGTAACACTGACATTAATATTCCTAAAATTTAAGTCGTCTCAATTCAATGGATTCTTGAATTGATTTACCCACTACTCCAATATTAAAAATCACTCTATAAAATGGTTTATAACACCAATAATAGACTTTTTGATTTATCTCTATTATCTCTGACCTACATGCCTATGAATTAATTCACATCTAGCAAAATTCCTAATGAGTTTGAACAGCCGGAACGCCATACATCAATCGCATTAATAACGAGCGACATCGGATACAACGTACGCTACGCCCTCGTATGGCCTCTATTGCTACACTCTAGTGTTGTCCAGTTGTCAATTGATGTAGTGATGTTGCTAATGTCGCTGTTAAAGCTTTTGGTATAGCAAAGTCAACTTTTACCATTGAAAATGGTTATCAGATGCAAATTGCCTGAGACGTATTTTTGGCTATAGCTCCGAGGATTTTGGGAGAATCGTGATGGAAATAATACCAAGAGTTGAGGAATTTATCGAGACACGTGTAAGCGTTTGAGTTTTGAAAATCGGCTGGAAACTTTTTTGTAATTTTGAAAGATGTAAAAAAATCGAGCTTTTTGGGGGGTGTTTGTATACTAAATTGTAAATATTTAAAAAAAAACAGACTTTAGAAAAAAATAAAAAAAGGGCCCTAGGATATTTTTGTTGCCCTAGGATGTTTAGCTGCAAAATGACGAAAAAATTTTGAAAATCGGTTAATAATTGTGACCTGTAGGTGGTCCTTTTAGGTTTGGTATTGTAGAAAAACGGGTATTTCCGTATATAAAAAATGATGTAGCTTCTTTGATTATTGATTGATATTCAAGTTGGAATTGTGTTATTTAAAATAAAATGTTTCTTTTTTTCATAAATTGTATTCATTTTCAATGCTCCGATTCTTGCGGGGACTGCGAAATCTGTGATTTTTTTTATATAAAGAAAATTAATTAAGCATAGCTTGCACTGCTCCCGGGGAGATGCAAATTTTTATATGTGGTTCTTCTATATAGGGCTTACCCACTAAAAACTCCTGTTTTTCTCTCTCTATCCCGCTCGCATAATAGTTCATGCGTTCACGCGAGCTCAGCTAGGGTTAATCTAGTAATAATACCACCGATCTGAAATCCACATGTCCCGGGTTATTTTGATGTACTCCGTGTATTGGTGCCAGGGCTTGTTTGTGGTCCACCTGATTACCATTCAGCAACATAAGGCTCTTGAACAATCGATGTAGGTTTTATCGATGCTTAGCCAACACTAGCTCGGGACGAAGCACGTGGCTGAAATCGTGGGCGCCGGCGCCGCAGCCGCTTGATCGCCGCGCGCACATCCGATACTGTCTCCCGAGATCGATATCGATTCGATACCATCTATAGTCAACTTGCTTTTCGCGACACATGGCGATTGGGAGTGGTGGAATTGTTACTACTTTCTTGCGTGTTGAAAACATAGGTAGGATAAATTTTATTATAGCTAACTAGCACTTTATTCGCGATTTCGCCCGCGTGGATTTCAGGTTTTTAAATGAAACTCTTTAAAAATTATATAAAGCCTGTTACCCGCATGAAATGTAGCATTCTACCAGTGAAAGAATTTCTGAAATTGGACCAGTAGTTCGAAAGACTACCCTCCGCAAACAAGCAAACAAACAAAGTCACAAACATTACCTCTTTATTAATAGTATAGATGTATTCCGAACTTTTTCATATACTTTAAAGTCTTTAAACTGAGAAGGCAGTTCCTTCTAAAGCTTGATTTTTAGTCCACGTTTCGGAATAAGACAGATAGTCGTCATCATCATCTCAGCTTTCGTCTTTTGAGACGTCACTGCTGGACAAAAACCTCTACCAAAGATCTCCACAACGACCGGTTTTGTGCTGCCCTCATCCAGCGACTACCCACGACCTTCACCAGATCGTCGGACAGAATGTTTGATCAAAATTCATTTCAAGTAGTGAAGCGTAGTGAAGTTTATTTTTTACCTTTTCTATTCGTTACGAGGTGTCTTGTCTGATCTTTGTATTCTTTATCAGAATTTCATGCAAGCGTTTTGAACGTGGGATGACATTCTCTTATTGCATTTTGGTCTTGGTTTATTAAACCGCGTCACAGTAATTTCATGTAGAAAGTACAAGACTATTATTTCTTATGTGGTACAAGCCATTCAATACGAATAGCTTCTGTTACCTTTTGATAACACAAGCGCTGATCAACGCAGCCAAACAATTAAATTTCTATTGTTTTGTGTCTGTATTCACGGCAGTCGACGGATTAATAAGTACCTATAAAAGAAAATATTTTATTGAATTTAAACCACTTTTAAATATATTTTTTTTTATCAATGTCATATTCATACATTTACAAGATATATTTTTTACCAGAGCTTAAATTTTCTGGAGCGAATCAGAATCGGTAAGTAAACAACTTTCTCATAGTAACACGGGTTCAAATATGTCAAAAATTTTGAGACTCTTCATACAAATCAGGCTAATCAAGTGTTCGCTAAAGTATGGGAAGTCCAAACATTTTTGACATATTTCAACCCATGTTTCTATGAGAAAGTTGTTTACTTACCGATTCTGAATCAGTCTAGAAAATTTGCGCACTGGTAAAAAATTGATCCTGTATAACAGTCTTCTTACCCATCCAGAAAGCTAATGTGCTTGTTTTAAGAAGGCGTTCACACCAGAAAGATTTTTAAGTGTCCTATAGACAACAGATCTATGGGCATTGGACCACGATTTCTCGCTTTTAACTCGAGCAACTGATTACTTTATTCGGCTACCGACAACACTCTTTTGATATGACTTTAATTTTCTGCGGTATTTACAATATTTAAGTGTAATCTTAAGATCTGTTTGAAGTTTGTCAAGATTAAACAAACGTATTTAACTAATGACTCGTTAGAAATACGATTCAAGACGCAGTGAAGACGTCTTAGATAAAGAGTGCAAAGTCAGGAGTGTTCAAATATTATATTCGTTGAAGTCACACTTACCTATCTTAATGCTCGGGATTGTGAGTGACGTCATTACGTTCGATATCAGAAGACTCGCGTGCTTGTTGTAGTCAGCAAAAGTTCATTAGGAGCATTTAATGTTATACCAGTATATATATACTCTTACTCCGCTGGCTCAACTCAACTCGTTCTTCACTAATATATGCAATCTAAAACCACAGGTGATCTGGAGAGCCCATGTAGGTCGTTCTCTACGAGTCGAATTTTCAATTGACACATCAGATTGTCCGGCAATCCGTTTCGTACTCTGTCTACGTCATTTTCAATCGTGATAGGATCTAATGAGTAGTCAAGCACTAAACTGTATCACGGTCGTCTACGTAACATAATGGGTCTCACAAATCAATCTGCTTCTGAACCAGCAAGAAATACGTAACAGCAAAGGTAAGGTCATCAAAAATTATTTGGGCTATTCAAAAGACAAATAAGTTTATTTAAACTTAAATAACTAAATGGATCGACAACATAATTGATCCGTGCTGTGTAGGCTACCGCTCCAGGTCAGCGTAACTATAAATTAAAGCGCAATCGAGACAATGTCAACGAGAACTGACCTGCCAATGTGAACGAGACTGATGTGAACCTGGCCTTGCTATTGATAAAGGATCTCGAGTCAGACACGAAGACTTATGGCGTAGTAATGAAACTACAACTTTTTATCAGTAACGTCCTTACATTGACAAGTTTAATAAACTTTTTATTACACAAATTGACATCTGACTGGAGTCTTAAATATTTTCCAAGTCACTCATGTATGCCAACTACTTACGTTTTATAAAATGTTCAAAATGATTTTTAAAGCAAATTTTGTTGCGAACAAATTACAAAAACACAAATGTTGAAAAAATTTCCACGAGCAGGATTTGAACCTGAAAAATACTTACGTTTTATAAATCTGCATAAAAAATTGAAGTTTTAGATTTTCCGCAGAAATTTATGTTGAAGACAAGAATATTTTTTTAGTTCACCTACTACCTAATTCGCAAACTATTTATCTCCTGATGTTGAAGCCACTTAACCTACATCTACTCTATAAATATAAGAACAATATCTATGCTAATCGCACTCGCATAGAAAAGAAATTCCTTCGCCACAGTTTACAAACGTTCGAGTCAGGGCAATCCTTGCAGACATAACATGACATCACTCAGCCGTATGCCATAGAATAGATATAGTATGATATAAAACAAAGCGTTCAGACTCAATCGGAACGCGGCCTTGGCACACAAATGGCGAATATGAGACGTGGCATACGTAACTGGAGAATTATACGGAGGCACCGCGGTAGACTGAGAACGAGATGGATGGCGGGACGACCTGGATATATTTAACCAAAATTGGAATCAATTAGCTCAGGACTGCAATAAGTGGCAGAAATGGAAGGATGCCTTTGCCCAGTGGGACAGTGAGGGCTAATAATAATAACTAGTGGTCGCACAGTGGTCTAAATTCGACCGTAATTTTATTAAGGAATTTAATCCGTGCAGATTGTATCCTAAGCAATGAAAAATTAAAAAGATAGAATGTGAGTTTGAACTGGCATTGACAGATGTCGGCCGCATTAAAGACAAACAATACGTGTGTGTCAAATACATGGTAGTGTGTGTAATGTTGTTTTTGTTGATTTAATGTATTTTTTATGTATAATTTAAAAAAAATATTGACATTCAGATAACCTTCTCTATATAAACTATAAGTGTGCGAAATTTCATACTCCTCCGTCCGTGCAATTTTCGTAAAAACGGGTACAAAGTTTTTGGTTCACGTATTAATATATAGATAATACTGATATTATGAGCCGGTCAACTAGTTCATTAATATTGACTGGGCATCATAGTGTCCTCCCTCACCCTCACACGCTATTTTATATTGTTTTTTAAGTACACCTTTGTAAATTCCGATTTCTGTTTTATATTTAGACTAGCCGTCACCCGCCCGCTTCGCTGTGCGAAAATAATGGATCAATGAATGCTAAATAAAACAATTATTAGGTTTACCAACATCATATACTATAGCCTATAATTTGCACAATCAATCTCATGTTTTTACTACATACAAATTTTCATCAAGATCGGTCAAGCCGTTCTTGAGTTATAAGAGGACATAGACAGACATACAGACAGACAGACAGACAGACAAAAATTTCAAAAATCGTAGAATTGGTGACAGACAGTCATAAAACGAATATTTATCCCAAAATTGCATATACAGACAGAGCCTACAGATTTATATGGCTACTATAGATTAGTTTAATTATTAAGTTTCTTATAAGATTTTCCATCTAACCTTAAATTTCAAAACAACATAATGCTTTCGTGTAAAACGTGTATTACCTTTTGTTTATAGAAGTAACTTAGTCTCCCAAGCTGAAGTGAAGTCCGCATTAGCGCGATTAGATTGATTAAAAAAGAGTGGGCTTACCCACCAATTAAGAGATTAATTGATTAAAGTAATGTGTGACTGCCTGACTGCCTTTGCTTCTGTACAATAATGTAGGCTACGTTTATGGTAACAGGATTTTGATTGTCTCATTAACACATTTGTTATTTATCATAATTATGCTTTAATAGCGTTATGGAATGTGATCCAATCTAGTTGCCAATAGCTTGATGATTGCGAACAATATGGGGATAAACTGATAAAAATAAGCTGCAATGATTTGCATTGCTTTGTTCTGGTAACAAGCACAATAATGCTTGTTGTTATTGCGATAATTCAGACAAAGTCCACAACTTTATTTAATATTATGGAATCACAGAATTTACATTTTTTTAATTTTGGAGTCGCTTATATACCTTAATATATAATCATGCAGTGTTTCTTTAATGACAATAATGAATTGACAGCGTTGCATAAATGCCTGATTAAATTCAAGACAGCGCCGAATCTGTAAACAATATTCTCTTCTCGCAATGTTCAAAATGTCATGCTGCAAATGATGCTCTTGTTCAAGTAGATCTTAAATAAACTTAACAACTATTCTTAGCTTGTAACGGAAGAAGCATGTTTATAGAATTAGTTGTAATTCTACCACCTAAGCACTAGATAGTCGATGTAACTTCGACTTATTTACTTCACTGGCATTTAATATGATTATAATAGCAATTCGATATAGCGTTAGGCAACGCCATTCCGCTTTTAAATTGATATCTGTGACAATATTCAGTTCCGCAATCTGTGTTACCAATGTTGCCATTATTATGTAAATCGATTGCTTTCTTCGAGGAAGTGCTCGTTTTGTCAAATACGCCCAAGCGATCGCCGCCCGGTTATTGTAGGCGTAAGTAATAACCTAGTGCCTTACAAATAAACAAATAATAAGGTCCGAATAGTTATTCCGTGTTTTGGTCCTGTCATGTAAACGTCATTTCAAATTAGATTTAAAAGAGACAAAACACGGAATAACTATTCGGAGGTTATTCTTTGTTTATTTGTAAGACCTCTACCGCCTTACAAATAAACAAAGAATAAGGTCCGAATAGTTATTCTGTGTTTTGTTCCTGTCATGTAAATGTCATTTCAAATTAGAGTAAAAGAGACAAAATACGGAATAAGTATTCGGACCTTATTCTTTGTTTATTTGTAAGGGGGCTAGTGTTTGCAATGGTTGTGACATATTTTGTGATGAAGTTTTTGTACTTAGAGTGTTGCTTCCTATTTTTAGATAATTTGAATAAAAGAAAATATGGAAGCTCTTTAATGGTTGAGAAGTCATGTAAGCTTGAGCCCGACTTCTCTTGTCAAATAGTATTCGTTAACACAACGAGCTCGCATTAGATTAGAGCTTGGTTATTATGTCTAATATCATTAACTTCTTTTGCCATATGAGAATGTTTTATCATCATCATTATCATCAGCATACACGTCCACTGCTGGACATAGGCCTCTCCAAGTGCACGCCACCGAGCATGATCCGCGGCTACTCTCATCCAGCTTTTGCCAGCCACCTTGCGAAGAATGGGAATGTTTAAATACTAAATATTGCTACTAAACCAAAATGTGTATAGGAGTATGATAACAAAATATAAAGATTAAATTAGACCCTGCCAGGCAAGCAATTTAAGAAATAGAAGTTGTTGTTCTTGACAAACATCGTGGGAGTCATTTGAAGCATGTCAAACGATGTCTACGATGTCAATAATAAAAATGCCTAATTAGGCAAAGGATAATGAGTAAACACAGTGTATGTATATACAAAATATCATCAGAATGTCTGCCCACCGACATGTCGCACCAATATCTCTCCTATTTAGGGCGCGATCGATCAATGTGGATGCTTTTGTATACATCGTGCGCTTGCGCATCCATTGACGCAGGCCGTGGCGTCATCGAAATCGAACCCACGTGAGTCTGCGCAAAGTTATCTTCACGTAGACTCGCATATTATAAGCATTATACGCTCGTCCATTGTATTTCTGGAATGGTTTTCAAAATATTTTCATTCACTCGCGTACAAAGTGAGAACGTTATCACTCAGCTAATAACGGGTGGTCTAAATACACGTATGTACGTAAATGTTTTTGAAGATTTTTCTTCTTTCTCGTAGATGTTTATTGTTATTATAAATGAAAGTCGCCAGAGTTGCTGGTTGATGAGTTCTACGACTGAAATAATATGAAAAGCATAATTGTGATTCCTTTAGCCATCATAAGTCATCTGGACTTTTTTTTTGTTTGCAGCAAACATGGTATAAAGGTTTTACATTATTATAATTAAAGTGCATTACTTATTCACTTCATTTCCACTTTCAATTACCTTGAATTATCACATTCTGCTTTCGAAGCGAGCAAACGTTGAACAGTTAAGGTTGGCGCACATTATGTCGGGCCGCAGCGGGTCGGGTCGCAGCGTAAAAATCCGCTCAAATCGCTCGTATGTATTTTATATGAACTATTGCACACTATGCCGGGGCGCAGCGGGCAGCATATTCCGCCGTAGATTTTGGTTGCGTGCGATGCGGCCCGCCCCACCCGCCTGCTGCGCCCCGACACAGTGTGCTATAGCAACATAGAGAAATATATATATATATATAAGGTATAGAGAGCCCTCGTGGTGCTTTTAAGCAAACCAATTTGACAAAGTTCTTCGTCAAAGCTATCCATAACGTACAGTAGCACGCGACGTCTGGCAGTACACTGTATTCAAAATCCGTCAATGCGTGCGAGCCGGTGTGCTATGTAAGCATTTTGCCCTGCGCTGCGGCCCGCTCTGCCTCGCTGCGGCCCGACATAATGTGCGTGAACCTTTAAAGAAGAAAGTTTATTTAATATTTTCTTGTGTACAAAAATTCATGACACTACCTACACTTTCCCCCAAACTCGCTGGCGCTGATCGTTTGCGTCGACCCACGCGCTCCGTGGGTGTAAAACGAATAACGGACGCCTTCCAGAGCAATCCCATCTACATAACTTCATCAGAGCCAACTGGATTGTTGCAAATCGCTCAGGAATAAATTCCATTGCGAATCAGATGTTACTGAGTTATTATTTTTTATTTTTATTTATTTATTTATTAGACAAACAGCGTTTTACAGTTAAATATACAGGTGTCCCACAAAACTATTTACACAGTTTGTCTGTGGGATCACGAGTCTCTAACATAACAAACTAAAGCTTAAATATTAAGGTAAGTTAGCCAAAAGATACTTTTTAAGTTTTCTTTTAAAAGCATTTTTATCTTGTTCCCGGCGTATATCCCCGGGCAAACTATTCAATAGGTGTGGTAACCGTTTCTTTAATGTTCTATCACCAAGTAGTTATTTACTTTAGGTACCTCAAATTTGCCCGCAGACACTGACCGGGTACAATGACTATGGTTGACCAATGATGGGCTATTCTCCTGACTGACATGGTTATTTGTTAGAAATAGGTATAGTTTATTCCATGATGTGTGCATGTCCACGTTTTGAGGACTCCACAACATTGTATGTTTAAAAATGATACATATTATGATTAAATTCTAATTTGAGCGAATGAAATCTAAATAGTAACAACATTTTGTAATTTCCTTTAACAAATTAATGATCAATTTCATAAACTGGTATGTCAAAAATTCAAAAAAGGGGTTTACGTCTTGTTATTGAGACAAAACATATTTTGTTATTAATTTTTAACATCATACAATACTAAACCTTGACGTATAGCTTAAATACCTATAAGTCACCCATTACGATACTTTTCTCCAGGAAGGGGCTCAAAGCTTTGATTGTCATGACGATTTCTCGCTATATACCCACTACCGATTTAAATAAGGTCAATCAATAACTTTTATTAACTCGTCTGGTTTTCTATTTAATATTTTACGTGTAAGCAAGTACAGTACCTTGATCTCACCTGATGTTAAGTGATGATAAGGCCATTGGTGGAAGCACACCTAACCCGGATCCTGAACTACTGAGCATATTCTACTATGACTGAGGCACTGGCTATCTTATCAAAAAAGTATAAAAACACAAATGTTGAAAAAATTTCCACGAGCAGGATTTGAACTTGCTCCTGCTCGTGGAATTTTTTTCAACATTTGTGTTTTTGTAATTTGTTCGCAACAAAATTTGCGTTAAAAATTATTTGAACATTTTAAAAATATATACTTTGTAAAGTTCAAACTAAGAGACAAAATGTGTTACTGTACTAGTTAGTAGACGCGACCGATGTTTTTGTGTGAAGAGTTTTTTATAGCTTGGGTTAAATATAGTTCCTACAGGATTTCTTCGTCAATATCAAGAGCGGACCGGCCGCTACACGTTATTATTAGATTACGTCATTTATGTATTCTGCATAGTGTTTTGTACATATTTTTTAAGTTTGTTCTTAGGTACACATAAATCAGTGTTAGAATAGGAAACTTTTTAACTGCAAAAACCATAGTCGAATTTATAAAGGAAACTTTTTAAATGTTTCTTTATATATTGGTACTGGTTGTCGGGAAGAAATCGCTCTAAAGCCATAAGACCACTACCTAGTTAGATGGACTAACCCCTTTTTGTTACACTCCGGGAAAGGAAGTGAATCTCCATTTTTCTCTCAGATTAACACCCGTTTGCACTAAACTTATAAATCTCCTAAGTCTTGGCTTAACTATTACTCGGTCAAATTAACTCGGCACCTGGCTCGAAAACGTCGCTTACACTCAGGTGCCGACTTAACTTGACCGGGTAGTAATTAGGCAAAGACTTAGGCGATTTATAAGTTTAGTGCAAACGGCTGTAAGACTCGTAACTTTTCAAGACACGATTTCATTGATTGCCGATTGAAATTAAACTTCCACATTTAGCATATCACAACAAATCTTCACTTATTAATAACTAGCGGCCCGTCCCTGCTTCGCAAGGGTGGACATATTTTTTTTAAATATAGCCTATGTTACTCAGCGCTAATGTAGCATTCTAATGGTGAAAGAATGTTTTAAATCGGCCCAGTAGTTTTTGAGTTTATTCATTGCAAACATACATACATACATACATACATACATACATACATACATACATACATACATACATACATACATACATACAAAAATACAAAGGTTTCCTCTTTATAATATTAGTATAGAAAACAACATAAATCCAAATAAACAGCACGACCAGAGACAAATTAAAATGTCCGCCGCCTGTCCGACTGTTCGGCCATAAATTAGACCACAGAGACGCGCGGATTCGTATTCCGACCGTTCGATGGCGGTTAAATTTAAATCAACCGCGTCATCTGCTTGGGGGCGCGGCCGGTCGATCGACGACGGTTGACGTTCTATTTTCGAGTTTCGAGCTCAAGCCTTTGTAGCTTAAAAGCTCTTGTCTGGTTATCCGTAGCGGACTTAGGATGAGCACTCCTTTGAAGCGGAGCGGAGCAGAGCTGAGTGTTAATTAACCAATAATAGAGTCCCTTTATTGGAGCGAAGCGGCGAAGAGCCGTTAAAATAAAGGGATTCTGTTGGTTGATATCCATACAGTTCTGCTCCGCGCTGCTTTAATAGTGTCACCCTTACAGCTCGTTTCTGTAACTTGTCTTACCCTGGTGACCATTAACATAAAAATACTTATTTCTGCCAAAAACTCCAGGGTGATTTATTGCTATCTTAGAATAATAACGCCTAGAAGCCGAGTACGCGCACGGCGATTGAGGCAAGTTTAACCAAGCCATATGTGGCTTGGTTGGCCGAACGGCTCGCTAGTATCCAAGGTCACGTCGTGTCGTAAGCAGCTCCGCAATTTTTGTTTATAATGACGATTTGTGCACTCAAAGGATGCTTTCACAAGTCAGAATATAGCAAAAAGGATGCTAAGATTATATTTCACCTGTAAGAACAGCTAATCAATATCTATTTTTTCGTAAAACACGATATTAATGTTCGTAAATTTGTAATATGTCATTTCATGTATGTTTTGCTAGATGTAGGAAAACTTTTACCCCATTTTGTGTTCCGAGTTTTTTTTATTTAGAGTTGTTTTTATCCAAGTCTAAAGTCCAAGAAAGACAATTTATCACGATTGCTGTTATCAAAGCGCCAGTCATTTAGAAAATAGTTACAGCTAAAAGGATTTTAAACTGACATGCTGAAAAAATGTTATAACAGTAATTTTTTCTGATAAGAATGATTTTTGTGCAATAAAGTAAATGAATAAATATTGGCATTCTTATTTATTACCAAACATTGTTACATTTACATAACATTACATGTACATGTTTTCGTGTTATATGTAAGTATCTTTAAATAAGTAGCTAATGATATGAAAATTGTGGTAGTCGTAGCTTCACCGCCATCTAACTAAAGGCTCGAAATAATATTCAATGCATAATGAGATAAAATTATGCTTCCAAATAGTTAAAGAGAGAAGTGGCGGTCCATTGTCTCTGCCTACCCCTTCTAAGGGATTGAGGCGTGAGCTATTTTTATATGTACGTACTATACAATTTTTACTTTTTTAAATAATAATCACAAACTTAAATGAAAACATCTTAATGTATATAACAGTTAGTATTATTAATGTATACCGTTAATATAATAAAATAATAATATGTAATAATGATAATTTGTGACTATTGACTTTGTGGCTATTTTCACATAAAAAAATTGAAGTAATAAAAAAAATCATATGTAACAACAACACAATTTTTAAACTATGAAACAAGATAAGAGTTTAGTAACTTACCCATTTACCCCGAGTTTGGGGAAATTACCATTTTACTTGCAACATTTATACGTACGGTTGTGTGTGTAATGACAAGCTGCTGACGCACACGACCGAGTATTTTGTGCCTCAATATTTTGACGAACTTTGTTTGACACTATCGTTCTAGGCGTTATTATTCTAAGATTGCTATGTTATGTAAACTACCCATTGCTTAGCTCAAGCATTTCCTCTACCACACATGGGAGGGTCTCAAAATATAGGTAATAATAAAATTAAGTATGAGAGGCAACATTTAAGTACAAATGTAATGAAAAGACAAACTGTTTTATTCATAAATACGGCAATTAAACACATTGACCTTCATCGACGAGCAGTAAATCTTCTTAATACGACTTAACATAGGTGTTGATTGATTAAAATAGAGGTGTAATATTACAAGTTCATGTTTGGCAAATTATCAAGAGGGAATCCATCAATGTGAATTTTGTTACAATCGTAATGCCATAATCAAGCCAATATGAGTCTTAACACAGTGGAAAGAGGCACAAAGCCGCAACGAATTCGCTTTGCTGACGTGGCTTCGCAGATCAGTGGTATCCTCGTGACTAATGACGTCATGTGAGTAACGTAAGTCACGCCGGTTATTTATATCAAAGTTTTTATAGTAAATACCTGTCTTTGTATATTAAACAATACATAAAGAAAGTAGGTGACTAATCATCATCATCAGCTCATTTTATGTCCCCACTGCTGGGGCACGAGCACGAGCCATCCCTATGGATGGATTAGGGAGAACGGGCCATAAACCATCCCGCCGGCCCAGTGCGGGTTGGTGGTTGTTAACGACTGCTAATGCAGCTGGGACCAACGGCTTTACGTGCCTTCATTCCGGAGGAGCTCGAGATGATACATTTTTGGTCACCCATCCGATGACCAGCTTTTGCAAAAGATGCTTAACCTCAGCACTCGCAGACCGGGCGCGTTAACCACTGCGCCATCGAGCTCCTCTGGTTGATTAATGATTCAGTTCAAATACCACATCGATAACTAAATTTCTATTTTTCAACAACCATTCTTAATTGCGTGAAATGTGAGAAAGTGCTTTTAATTGCATATCGAATTCACTGATTATAAGATTCGAATTTTCCACAATTCTATTCAATCTGTTTACAGTTTTAAACATATTATTGATTCACAATTCTATTGCCGAACTTGTAAAAGTGGTTATCACGATGATATTTTCTGTCTAGACTGGAATAATGGAATCGCGTCTATTTCAATCGGATTCCTGACTTTAACAATAAACTCGGAGAAAGGCTCTGCTCTTAACACTCGAGAACATTCCTCTTTTGTCTTTTGAACAAAATTTATGTTTATATTTATATTTATTTTATATTTAGCCTTTGACGTATGTTATGTTATGTTATGTGTATATAAAATTCAAATAGATATTAGTCTGCCCTTAATTAGGCAAACTTAAGAGTGAATGAATCGTTGATTTTGGTAATGCTAATGTGAAGCGGTTAGAAGACAGCCTTGAAAAAGTATTAATTTATCTTTGTACTCTTCTCATTGGTAATTTAACAATATTAACTTTTCAAATGTTTTGAAACCCGAGTCTATGTACCCCCTCGTCTGCGGCACAATGGCGCGAACGCAGAACGCACTAGACAGGGTTTGGAATTTATTGAATAATTAATCCTTCGGTCGACATGTAGCTAACAATTTTATTTCAAATATAGATGGTCAATGTACTGTTATATTTATTTATTATATTGTAATTTACTATTTAAACACTTTGTAACTTTTTATTTTTCACAGGCAACACAGACAAACAGTCAGTACATTTATGAACATTTGACGAACGATTATTCGAAATCAGAACGGTTTGTCAACGTTTTTCGTTTAGATAATAGTTCTAAATACAAGAAAACACATTAGAAACATAACAATAACTTACCTTTATAGAAATTTCTTAATTAAAAATACTGTCTAATAACACTTCAAATTTTGACTCCGCACCGGCCGATGTTCGATTTTAAAACTCGTCATAAAAACAGTTGGATTGGTCAGAGTGAACGGATTCACCCAATCAGTGAATAGTTCATCAGAGTAGAAAAGAATTTAGTTTGTATTGCATTGTATTTATTCCGAAAATTGCAAAAAATTTAACACAGGTGACAAGCGAGCTGATAAGCTCTAAAGCTTGGATAGGTGTAAGAGCTGATCGGCTCTAAAGCCCTTGAAAGGTTAATTACATCGGTAATCGATACTTTCTTAATTATACTTGAAGTATCACAATACAACATACCATTTTTAGACGCCAGACGTTTTTACACCAAATATACATTAAATAATCACATTCCTTCTAGTTATTACACAGACATTTCAATAGAAATAAAAAAAGAAAAAAAAAATGGTAATCCTAATGTTTCCAAGGCTGCTGAATCCAATTTTCCTAAACTAATTGAATTCGATGCGGCTATTTCAATAATGCATTAAGCTTATATGTCGGTCGTATCGTTTTATCACTGATGGAAATAAATTGCTCAGTTTGACCGCGTTTTTTAGAAAATTTATGTCGCTATGCGTTTCTTTCTAACACATTACGATTATGTCGTCAAAAAACAATAAAACAAAAAACTTTTTAAGATTTGCAGGTGTTGTTATCAAAACAATCTCAACATCTTAAGTCTCGATCTAGAAACAATAATGAATGAGATCGCTGATAAATATTTTATCAGACTACCATTACAATTACTTTCCGTTCGAGCTGATGCAGCGAAATAACTTTGCCTAAGTACCAAAGACCCGCCACAACCAGGACTACTTGTCATCCCGACAGTTTGAAAGCCTTGTCAGACCGCGTGGGCAAACCTGCCGCATGATTTAGAAACTTAATGCAGGTATGTAAATGAAGGCAGACGGGCAGATAAATCTTAAGCCTACTACACGTTGGGGAGAGAATCGAGATATCGTCTAGTTATCGCAATATGCATCGATATACTACACCAGTATATCGATAGCTAAGGTACGATAAGGTATGATTTAGGTATTTGGTTATCCTATCATTTATTCGTCAACTCGTCAACAAATACTACAGCGACGAATTTATACACATAATGTAATTTGCAAACAGTTTGTTTTGCTAGCTTATTTTATTTTATTTATATATTTTGGTTCTTTAACGTTAAAAACATTACACATTCATAACAAAAAAAAAACAATTAAATTGTATAAACTAAATGCTCTAACATTTACATATATGAATATCCTGTGCCATTTGTACTGCCCGGATTCGCAAGAGGTTGTTGTTTCGTTTAGTCATATCAAACTATAGAAAGAAGAAAGAAACAAATTATGCTAAGTCTTGAAGCAAAAATATGCTTTTCGTGATTGTCAGAAAAAAGATTACCTTGTTAAGAGAGACGTGGACGGTTATCAGCCATCTCTACAATGATTTACTGCTTCCATTAGTAATTATCATCAAGTTGCAGCATAAAATACACTTATTTTCCGAAACCCTTTATTTTATTTTATTTTATTTTATTTTATTTTCTTAGGTGAATCAACAGTATCAAAAAAAGAGTAGCTATGCAGTTATACATCAGAAAACCAATGACAGATTCACACTAATAGACTTAAAATAGCAAGGAAATTATTGAGCTAACAGAATAAACATGTTTGTATAACTAGGATCAAAACTGCGATCGAACCGCTTACAAACATAGTAGCTGTGACAGTAACAAGGACATTTCACACCAAAAGTATAATAGGTAGGTAGTATAAATATAAATAGGTAGTAGTAGGTATATTCAATATTAATAAGTTTCAAAAAACCACTTAGTAAGATTTTTTCTCACCGATTCACAGTTACAACAGAAAAGATCAAAATCACACGCCTCGCACAGACTATTGTAACACTTGCCCGCCCGCAAAAAGTATGAGTTTTGCCTGTAATTTGTATTTGAAGCTGGAAGGTGTATTGGTTTAAAATTTCAAAAATTAATTAATTTAATTTTATCAAAATCTCTTTATTCGAACATTTTATTGGACCAATGAGCCACCTTTGTAAATTAACGCTCCAAAAATATACGTTCACTTGCCTTGTTCTGAGCAAATTCTTTTTATAATTGTCCAATTATCTTTTTGCCGGGCTTTGTTGTCCAAGTATAGGTACTTGCATAAATTGTTTGAGTATTTGCGTGTTATTTTTTATTCCTTCTGCTGCACAGAGCGTGGCTTCAACGTCGTACGGACGTATGGATGGATCTATAAATAGATTAAAATAAAGAATATTAATGTTATGAATGACGCTTTCTATAACACTTTAAATCGGATAAATTTAGTTGATGACTGTATTTAACAAAGTTTCATTAGAATTGCTAATTGTTTTGGATAATATTGAGGTTTGTGTGGGATACCGAATAAAAGTTTAAGATTGTATTTTTGACGGAGTGTGCATTGATGCGTAGGCTGAGTGGGTGGGTGTCCTTATAATATACAGAGGTTGATTGTGCGAGCCCGATAGAATTTCAATTCTTCAATCCGAAGTTTTAACTTTTTCGCTATAATTTTTATGTTGTTACTTATGAAGTTCTTATTTGAATTACACTAATACTTATAAGGCTCCTGTTCACTACAATCATAATCACTAATCTTAGAATCATTGTTAACGACATTATTACCATGTTTTTGTTGGCTTTGAGTGTAATTTTGGCACAGCTTCGTGCACCATGATCACGGATGTACAGAAGTGGCTGCATGTCAATATTTATCAGTTGACAATACGGTCTGCTCTCGACCTTAGTCGTTGTTTGCTTTTTTCACAAAGAGATTGCTGTGCCGCCTTTGACCTTTACTACGTAACTGCACTAAGCACTTTAATGGGTGGCGAGAAACTAAAATGTTCCTGAAGCCGTGGTGATCCAAATCATCTCGATCATTCTCAGAGGGTATGGCATCGAGCAAGCGTATTCATATCCCCAACTAAATTATCCGAGGCGTTCGGATTGGATCGATGTTTGCGTTCGACACTCGTCTCACTTTCAATGTTTTTAATAACTATTTTTATTAGGGATATTATTATATCAGCCATAATTGTCCCACACCTGGGCAAAAACCTCCCAACACTTTCTCCACACCTTCCGGAAACCACCACCACATATTTATTTCGGACACAGTCCATAAGTTAGCAATACAAAATACTTATAAATCTATGTTATTAACAATGAGGGTATTAAATATTTATTTATTTAACTGAGATACAGGTCATGTGTACAGTGACCCAATGTCTCAGTATTGGACCGTCACAGAGCGGTCTGCAACCGCACTCAGAAGTCTGTTGGAGCAGCGGACTCTATGCATCAACGAGGCGACTCTTTTGCGCATTATGAAATTAATACCAAATGTATCCGTTGGCAGGTGGTAGCCCGCCGCTCCGACCTGAAGCTGATCGTGACTTCCGCCACTATGGACTCCAGCAAGTTCTCCACGTTCTTTGGCAACGTGCCCACCTTCACCATCCCGGGTAGGACCTTCCCAGTGGAGACTTTCTTCTCCAAGAACGTCTGCGAGGATTACGTCGACGGCGCTGTAAAACAGGTGACTATCGCACTTTTGTTTTTTTAAGCTAGTACACTCGACACCGTCTGCAATCATCATGCAACATCAAGCATTGTCATCTTAGGTATTTCAGGAATTGACCTAGATATAGCTTAGAATTTTTTAGCCCTCGCAAGTTAGAGAGTCGTATTTTTTTGTAAATTTTCCAATTTGGAAGTTTATCAACACTTTTGTAAAACTTCTTAAAGTTATCTTTTGTCAGGCAGTTTTTATTAGAAATTGATGCACTATTTACGCGTTTTGCATGCCTAACATTACAGACTTTTTTGATCATTAGATCATTTGAAGGCTGTGTTTGTTTATTATCAGATTAGCGATCTTTGTTGTTGAAAACCTTCAGTTAACATGCTCAGGCCTCTGCCTCGAATTTTGAGGGCAGCGGCCGCGGCGCGGGAGCGGCAGGATATTTTGCGTAAAATCAAATAGACCGGCCCTCGAAAACAGCGGCGCGGGCGGCGGGGCGGGAGCGGGCGACGAGCGGTGCACTCCAGTCAAGCCGCGCCGACGCCGCCGCCGCCCCGCTGCCCGCAAAATTCGAGGCAGAGGCCTGAGCATGTTAACTGACCGAATAAATATGTAAATAAATAAAAACTCATTTACCTGCCAACAAATATATCACGGGGCTTATATTTTCAAGTTCAGCTGTTTTTAAGTGGCTTACTATTGTTTGTACATTGTTTACTGTTTGTGTGTTCTTGCGCAATAAATAATACTATAAGTTTTCACGACATTAACAAAAATAATTTGGAAAAAATATATAATTGACGTGTAAACCCTGGTCTAATTACTAGGTTCTTGTTTAATACAATTGAATGCGCTCTCGAACAATCAAGTGAACATTGTAATTAATGTTTTGCTACCTTTGTAACACGCTGCTTCCTCTATTTTGAAATCGTTTGCTAAACATAGAATTTCATGGAAGCCCTTGAAGGCAATAGGTACAGTCAAAGGCAAAACAATATTTAGGATGTTTGGTAATTAGACTAATATTATAAATGTGAAAGTTTGTGTGTATACACATACACACGTATATTTGTTGCTTCTTCACGATGCAACGGATCGATGGATTTGGATGAAATTCGGCATACAGATAGTTTATAACCTGGATTAACACATAGGATACTTTTTATCCCCCCGTGTGGTGCCGGGGGTAAAGAATTGCACCACCCCGTCTCTTCCCGTGGGTGTCGTAGAAGGCGACTACGGGACAATAGGGTATTTGACAGGTTTTAGAAAAATATGTTTAATGGTTCATTATAGCATAATATATTTGCAATTTGATTAATTCGTTGTGAATTTCTTTATTCTTTATGAAAATCGCCATTACAATTCAAACGAATAAATGAGTCGCCAAAACGATGCATGCAGATAACGTGATGTCGTGACGTCAGTTGCATGTAAACATACTGTTAGCTGTCAAATCACATCGTACAAAACTTCGTGTGACATCTTTGATTTGCTTGCAAATGACGTCACGACATCACGTGACCAATCCCGTGCGTTTTCGATCACGTGGTCAATCATAAAAATTTAATTATTTTATAAATGATTTTTATAAAAATTATGCTTATTATAAAATTATGTGCTGGATAAATTGGTTTAAAAAATGTTTACTGTTAAGTTAACAACAGTTTGATCTATATTTTCACTGTAGTCAAATACCCTATTCCAGAGGATGGGCAGCAGCGTCTCTGTGATTATTCTCACCTTACTGCGATCGCCAACCCGCCTGCCAAGTCTCCCCCGCCCGATCCTCTAAATGTCACTACACATTTACAGAATACACTAAACATGCACACTAACTTAGGTCCAAGACACCGTACTCGTAGAACAAGGGTACGAAGAACCGGTTCACATGCGCTCTATACCAGGTACAGACATGTACCTAGGCGCTTTTCTCCTCCTCCACGGCCCGGTCTACCCGAGCCGAGGTCCGAGCCTTTAGAGGCGCCCTCGGGTGGTTCCGCCCCCCGATCCGCTCCGAACCCTTCGGAGAATCTAGTAGGGCACGGGGACGCGCACTTCCCTCTAGAAAACCTCCGAAGGTGATTCGTTTCACATGGCTTGAGGGACCCATTACGTTCCTCGTCGCCCCCAAAAAAGCCCGGTGAAGCTGAAAATGCCGTCTAAGGCAATCAGCAAACTCTCTCAAAAAAAAAAGCCTGCCAACCATGGTGATTATGGCAAATTCCCCTCAAAATGATTTATCCTTGAGGGAGGCCTTTGTCCAGCAGTGGACGTCTTTTTGGCTGAGATGATGAGATGATGATCATACTTTTTATCCCAATATTCTCACGGGAACGGGAAACTGCGGGCGGCTGCTAGTAGATATATACTGCTAGTAGATATATACTAATTCCGAAACAAAGCCATGCAAGTGTAAATAAAACAGTGATAATAAACAAAATCATATTAACGTTTATTTACTGTTCCATACAAAAGCTGAATTTTTTTTTATTAATTTTTTTTTGTGATGCGGGCAGCACAAATCCGGTCGTTGTGGAGATCCTTGGGGGAGACCTTTGTCCAGCAGTGGACGTCGTTTGGCTGAGATGATGATGATGATGATGATTGTTGTTCGACCCTGACATGTTTTGACTTCCTTTTTTTTGTTAGAGCATGAGGTTGAAAACCAAGAACAATCTATCAGCAGGACCTATGCTTGTCACTTTGCAGTTTTATTTAGTAACGAACAACTTCAATATATCGGCCACACGGTGCTTTTCAGGTATGTCCATAATTTTCCAGAGCTCTATGCACGGTACACTCTATCTGCCATATGGTATCTGCCATATTCGGATATTTTACAGATATTACCAAACGCCCTGTACACGCTTTTATCACCTCATGCATGTTATATTATACTGTAAATAGTACATAGTTTCTACAGGAATCAACACCCACGTAAGAGATTCCCATCATCTTTTCTTCTGTTATGTTTAAGTATGTTTATGTAGTTTATTTTTATTTAAGTTTTTTATTTTTTATTTTACAGTATTTATATTATATTATTATCATTTAATTTAATAAACTTAATATCTATATTTCAGTTCTTATAAATTTATGTAGCATATGTTTCATTTACGTTCTTTGTCGCACCGCTTACCAATTTTTCTGTCTAGCCCTTAGGTCGACTGGTAGAGAATGCCATTTGGCATTAAGTCCGCCTTTTGTACTTTATTTTATTGTGCAATAAAGAATAAATAAATAAGTGAACACTACACATTGAAATGAAACGATTTTTATAACGCGAGTATTTTGTCTTTCCGGTAGAACTAATGTTATGTCGCACTCGCCCGTTTCTAGTGTGTCAGTTAAGTATATAATAATTTAATATCGTCTAATGGACGGCTGGATGTGCTCAACGTCTTTCATAACTCCTTTTTAGCGTTTCGGAATTATTTAAAGGAAATTGTTTACAAAAATTGTACATAATTTGTTAATTATTATAAACTTACTTAACTTAGTGTCAAAGTAAATTCAAGAATGTGTCACTCATAATGGAGCACCTATCAGAATTTAACCAAATATTGATTGTATCATATTCATAATGTTTAATGTGTGTTCTGCGAGTGTTCCTATTTCAATAAATAAATAAATTATTTTTTATTTTTTATTTTGTATGTATATTTAATGTGTAAAGTAAACGCGAGTGTATCCGTAAAACGTAAAAGTTGTTTTATTTAGTACATATTTTATTTCTTGAGTATACAATCAACTTGTGTTAACCGCTTTAAGCTATGTGACATAGACTTGTAAATTATTTTCAATTTGCGTTCTATTGCTAATATTTGCTTGACGCAACTCAATTAGCATTGTATAATGTAAGTACATCACTTTTTCTAATAAATTAAACATAATAATAATATACACGGCGTATTGTCAGGAGGTTCCTCACTCTGCAGCCCTAATCACCGATAGCTTGGGCCTATCCCCGCTGCCGGTGGCAACCTAGGTTAAGTTTTTTATAATATTTTATATTGTAAATATGTTTTTCTTGAGGAGCTCGATGGCGCAGTGGTTGACGCGCCCGGTCTGCGAGTGCTGACGGTTAAGCAACTTTCGCAAAGGCCGGTCATCGAATGGGTGACCAAAAATTTATCATCTCGAGCTCCTCTGTGCACTCGGATGTGCTCTCGGAAGGCACGTAAAGCCGTTGGTCCCGGCTGCATTAGCATGCAGTCGTTAACCACCACCAATCCGCACTTGGCCCGCGTGGTGGTTTATGGCCCGTTTTCCCTATCCATCCATAGGGAAGGCTCGTGCCCCAGCAGTGGGGACATAAAATGAGCTGATGATGATGATGATGATGATGTTGTTTTTATATAAAATATTGTAAAAAAAATTCTAAAGATATATCTATACTAATATTATAAAGAGGAAACCTTTGTATTTTTGTATGTATGTATGCAACGAATAAACTCAAAAAATACTGGACTGATTTAAAAAATTCTTTCACCATTATAATGCTACATTAGCGCTGAGTAACATAGGCTATATAAAAAAACCACCTATGCGAAGCAGGGACGGGCGGGCCGCTAGTGTTTAATAAAGAGAATAATAATAATAATATAGCGAATGAAAAACACATCATTCCGCAAGGAAGCCAACCCGCGATTGACCCACAAAGGTCAAATCGTTGAGTATCGACTACCAATCCAATGTGCGACACGCCTAGCGCGTAATGACTGGGCGGGTGCCGAACTGCCGATATAGCACAACCAACTGTATATGTGTCAGGATAATTAAATTATCACTGAGCTGAGGATATCGACCCGGATGCAAATAGAAATCGAAATTCTTTAATGTATAACTTCGTACAATATAGTTCTTAATATTAAATAGTGTCAACACTTTATTCCGATATACAGGATGTTTGGTAATATGTGTATAATCCTGAATATGGCAGATAGGGTACCGTGCATAGAACCCCGGAAAATTATGAACATTCCTAAAAAACATCACATGGACAAGATATTGAGGTTACTAAGTAAAATTGTAAAGTGACAACCCTAGATCCAGCTGATACATTGTTCTTTGTCGTCAACCTTGTGCTCCAACAAAAACAGAAGTCAAAACGTGTCAGGAATGAATAAAAATAATGTAACAAAATAAATTAGAGTTTTTGTATGGAAAAATAAATCTACGTAAATATGATTTTGAATGTTATCACAGTGTCCTTTATACTTGGTTGCGTGGCTATGTGTCGGTATTATACACATATTATCAAACACCTGTATACCTACATTTCGGATGTACAATTTTTTTTGAGTATATCTGCAGGATGTTTGGTAATATGTATATATTCCTGAAACGTACCCATGTTAACATGTCTATATAATACTATGCCAACGTCAGAAAATGGAAATTGTAAAAAAAAAATTCGACTCTCCATACAAAATGACCCATCAGCTGATCGAGTTAGTATGGAAAGTCAAAATTTTTTTTTACAATTTCCATTTTCTGAACTTGGCATAGTAGTAGTGGCGTACCCATGTTAACATGTCTATATAATACTAATTATATAGACATGTTAACATGGGTACGTTTCGGGAATATATACATATTCCCAGCATCCTGTATATCTATATATCAGCGTAGTATTCGTTTAAATTATAAAAGGCTTTTTGTATAAGCCATACTTTCAAATATTTTTTAAAGATGTTAGATAGTCCAGCTTTTTAAACTCTACCGGCAACTTATTATACATTTTAATTATTGCACTATTTATTATAGGGTCCCTTCTGGAGCATTACATTATTACTTTGTGGTACACATAGGTCAAACTGATATTTTGTGCGAATATTGTTACGGCTGGATGGTTTTGTTGTGTATAATTCTTTATGGGTTTTAACAAATATAGAGATTTCTAAAATGCCTCACTGACTGAGTTTTATTAGCCATGGTCACGTTAAAGAAAAAATCATTTTGTATCCTGTTGCCAAACAAAATTCGCACTAGGTGCCCAAACTCCATATAGGTTTCCATTTACATAGGTCGCTCGGCCATTTGGGTCGTTTTCAGTCAATGCGAGGGGTTAAAGTTACTCGCGTCCGTAGGTTTACCCTTGAGACCCTACACGTGACCCCTGGGTGGCGCTAAATGAGTGACACTATCTAAGTAGTAGAGCCACGCTGCGTTGCAGCACGAAAGGGGCCGGCTCGACAGGCGTAATACCGTCTCACAGAATATCGGCGTAAAACAATGGCACTCGTTGCTATTGTGTTTCGTCCGGTGAGTGAAAGTACCGGAAGCCCATCTTTCACCCTCCCTCCCAATTCCTACTCCCTCCTCAAGATCCATCTTTTTTCTCAAGGCCGGCAACGCATCTGCGATTACTTTGGTTTTGCGGGTGTCCATGGGCGGCGGTGATTACTTTCCATCAGGTAACCCGCCTGCTCGTTTGCCTCCTTTCAATATAAAAAAAAATGCGAATGAAGAACAAGTCGATTGACCGATTGAGCCGATTGACCCTCAAAGGTCAGGTCGCTGAGTATCGACTATCAATACCAGGGTGCCTAGTGTGAGTTTCATTTGACATTCGATCACGTTAACAATAATGAGAATTTATACGGCAAAATTTTAACTCTTCTCTTATGTCGTAGGAGGCGTTTCAATGCCATACAAATGTTTGTTTACGTTAACGTAATCGAATGAATACGGATAGTAAACAAAACTCACAATAGGCACTCGCGAGGCGCTGCTTTCTCGTTTACGTTAACGTGGTCGAATAAAATTTTTCATAAATTAATCAACCAACAATGAAAGTAAACTAATCAACTATAAGGACAAGTTGGTCGCAGCTTCTGAAGCAATTTACCTTCAGAGCGATTCAGGGACGGCTCTCGCGACCTTCACGCGGTAGAGGCTTTCGTTGACGTCAGCGCAACACGATCGATAGCGATCATGGTACGATTCCGTCGAGCAGTATTTTGGATGTACCGGTCTTGTCTTCGTGTGGTGATACGAGATCTTCTTCCGTGTCGCTCGGGCACGACGCTCGTGATACGATAGCATGTCCAGAGGCGGCCTATGACACTGTGTAGTGCCAATGGCGGCAGCCACATAACGTTCCAAGGAACCAGCCTCCAACATTCCAACAACTTTGTTTTTCTCAAGCAACTAAGCTGAAAGGCTTAAACCTTTCTTGTCTTACTCACGCCTATCTTAATCTACGGCATTACTTAAATACATAGCTGAATCTACATATATGTAAGTACGGCTTTTATAATGGAAATACAAGTCAACTTCCCATTGACGTCAAGAGCTCTGTGAGTATGCTTAAAGATTAACTGCTTTTTAGGATCTAACGATACTACCACCTAGTCTTAAACCTAGATATCCAGGTTTCGATTCAAACTAAACTTTTATTAGATACCTACTTGTAGATTCCCAATAGGATAGATGTAATGCTCGGTTAAGTTAATGGTATGCCTTGTTCCAAATCCTCCTGGCTAGAAACTTATACAATGTCTGCCTAATAACAAATAAATAAATATATGTTTTGAATAAAAATAATAAAATTGATGTTTTGTATGGAACAGCTGAATTTTATTTTCGAGTTAGGGAGTTGGTCTAATAGTAAGAGTTGATCGTTTGTATCACGGGAGTCATCTCAGAAGGTTTGCACGGTGATAAAAAAGTCAATCTGTATAACAGAGATGAATCAAGGATAGTACTTACTACTGCTCCGCCGCATAAATAAGCCCGCCGTAAAATAAATAATATCAAAATAAAAATACTAAACAAAACAGGTCTCTGTGAAAATTCTTGGGGAATGATAATGATGAAGATGATGAATTGGCCTAATATACTTTGGTTCGAAAATCTGCGGTTATATGTAATCAACCGCCATCGCCACAGCGAAACTCTTAGAAATAAACCATTATTAGTTTTGTAACACACAGCCAAAAAAGCACCTAACTTTTAATTATTTATAATTCTGAAATGTTTGTTGTTTCAGGCCCTCCAAATCCACTTGCAGCCGGATGAAGGGGACATCCTCATCTTCATGCCGGGACAGGAAGATATTGAAGTCACGTGTGAGGTAAAATAGTATTTACTTGTTCTACCTGATGTTAAGATTTAGCAGACTCGTAGTCCAGATGCTCCACCGATAGTGGGGCAGGGTTATACCTGACTAACCATCCTCACCTTGCCGACCTGCAAGTTGCTTGCATCATCATCATCATGATGCAAGCAACTTGCAACTTGGTGTAACTGTAAGGGTAATGGGCAATTCAGATTTAAATAAATAAATAAATCAACTCAGCCAAAAGACGTCCACTGCTGGACTAAGGCCTCCCCCAAGGATCTCCACAACGATCGGTTTTATGCTACTCGCATCTAGCGGTTTCCCGCGACCTTCACCAGATCGTCGGTCCACCTTGTTGGAGGCCTGCCCACACTGCGCTTTCCAGTGCGCGGTCGCCACTCAAGGACTATTCTCCAACCCCAACGGCCATCAGTCCAGCTTCATCCAGTTCATCCAGTTGCTTCTTCAGACCTCGTTTAAAGGAACCCATGTTGAAAGAATGAAACATGTTTTCTGTCAGAGCATTCCATGTTTTATTCCATTTATTGTGCAACCAAATAATTCACCAAATTGAATTACCCTGAAGTATAATCGAAATCGCTTGGTCTACGATTATAGCATTTAAGCAACTATGGCAAAGGCCGGTCGTCTTATGGGGGACCAAAAATGTATTATCTCGAGCTCTTCCGTACTTTGGAAGGCACGTAAAACCGATGGTACCGGTTGCATTACCAATCGTTAACAACCACTGCCCCTCACTGGACCCACGTGGTGGTTTATGGGCCATTCTCCGTATAATGTTTCCAAGGCTCGTGCCCCAGCAGTGGTGACATAAGGAGAGCTGCTGATGATGAAGTCTAATCTGCTGTTTTCAAGAGTATTATATCTGCCGCAGGTACTAACCGAGCGTTTAAGCGACCTCGACAGCGCGCCGCCGCTGACGGTGCTGCCTATATACTCGCAGCTGCCGGCCGACCTGCAGGCGAAGATCTTCCAGCGAGCGCCGCCTGGCCAGAGGAAGTGCATCGTCGCCACCAATATCGCGGGTAAATACCATTATTTACACTTTTTTTGGTTGATGGCTTCGTGCGGTTACACATTTAGCCAGAGTCAAAGTAATTTCCTTACAAATTATATAAATCACACCAATATTATAAATGCGAAAGTTTGTGTGTATGTGTGTGTGTATATTTGTTGCTTCTTCACGCTGCAACGGATGGATGGAATTGGATGAAATTCGGCATAATGATAGTTTATAACCTGGATTAACACATAGGATAGTTTTTATTCCGATATTTCCACAGAAATGAAACTCGTAATTTACTACTTAGGTCTTGAATTTGATGTTGGGAATAAGACCTATTTGGTAGTTTTTTTTATTAAAAAAACACAAATGTTGAAAAAATTTCCACTAGCAGGATTTGAACCTGCACCCTTCTGACATTCCGGGTCAGGTGCTCTTCCAATTGAGCTATCGTGGTTCTAACCAGCCCGCCGAAATTATTCAACACTTTTTACTTTGAAAGCCAAAGGTGCCCATTCAATGTCAACAACTACCGTCACTAACAGGTTCAAATCCTGCTTGCGGAAATTTTTTCAACATTTGTGTTTTTGTAATTTGTTCGCAACAACATTTGCGTTTAAAATTATTTGAACATTTAGTTTTTTATACTTTTTTTTATTGAAATTTTGACAGACTTTTGAAACTGTCAAAGCGGTATGAAGTCCGCCGGGTCCACTAGTAGACAATATTTCTTTTCTTAATATATAATGATGAATGATAATAGTAATGAGAAGTGAGAAATGATATATCCTTGTGTATCTCAGTAAAGATGTGAGGCTTTACTAAGCCCTCACGAACTTCTTGCGAAAATTTTAAAAGTGACTTTGCACTGTTTTGTTTTATTTGCCAACACTCACACACGTTCACGAGCGCTTCATCATCTCAGCCAAAAGACGTCCACTGCTGGACAAAGGTCTCCCCCAAGGATATGAGGGGTATTTGCCGTAATCGCCACGCTTGGCAGGCGGGTTGGCGATCGCAATCACGAGCGCTTAACGTTTAATAATACACTATTATTTTACATTAATTTACGACATAACAAAAATATTAGAAAATAAACAAAACTGCAGAAATTACTTTTAGGGCTGACTAATAAACAGAATATAAGCGCAAAATAAGGAGACTGCATAAGCATGCGTAAGGTATGTAAGCTTCATACACACGCGCTCGAGCAACGCACCGGTGGTGAACCCCTCACGGACCCGGAATCTTGCAACAGCTGCGCTCGGACTTTTCCGAACTGTTCCGAGGGCCGTTTCGTGTTCCGAGAGCTGCTCAAGCACGGCATGTATTAAGCTTACCCTTTTGGCACAATACACATAATTAAACAGTAGTTTATTTATTTATTTATTCTTTATTGCACAATAAAATAAAATAAAGTACAAAAGGCGGACTTAATACCAAATGGCATTCTCTACCAGTCGGCATAAGGGCTAGACAGAAAAATAGGTAGTAGTAGTTCGATTTCGTTCGTTCAAGGCGTCGTTTACACGGCCGCTAACCCATTTTGGAAATGGCAAAACTCCGCAGTGCCACAATACACACGCCGCGCGCCGGCCGGCGAAATCGAGTGAGCTGTCGGTTGTGTCGCCTTTAGTTTCTTTACTCCACACATAGGTATTACTTAGAAAAGCTCGATGGCTTAGTGGTTAACGCGCCCGCTCTGCAAGTGCTGAGGTTAAGCAACATTCGCGAAGGCCGGTCATCGGATGGGTGACCAAAAATGTATCATCTCGAGCTCCTCAGTGCTTCGGAAGGCACGTTAAGCCGTTGGTCCCGGCTGTATTAGCAGTCGTTAAGAACCACTAACCCGCACTGGGCAAGGCTCGTGCCCCAGCAGTGGGGACATAAATGAGCTGATGATGAGGTATTATAATACAAATCTACACACGCCTGCTTTATTTTTGTAGGCGCCATCCCTAGCGCTCCGCCTAGCCGTATTTAACTCAAAAATACGGCCCGGTTAAACTACTGTTAATTATATGTATTGTGCTCTTGGTCCCCCTATTTTGTATCGATACGCCGCGGGGCGCGGAGTGGACGCCCGTCACGCCCCGATGCGTGATCGATTCAAACAACGTTCTACGGGTCAGTGTTCCGCGGGCCTCTGTCCGAGAGTGTTGTGTCGTATGGGCATCGCGCGCAACGCTTCAACAAATACGCACTAAGTCGTGGCTTTCAGTTATTGGTTTCTTTTTACTAAACTAATGGAGAATGAAGTTGGCCCTTCAAGGGCTAAGAAACCGCGTAATAAAACAAATTATAAACAAGTAGAAATAGAGAAGTTTTTGTTTGAAGACGAGGACTCCGATGACGACTTTGCGTTTGATGATAAAGAGGAGTCATCTTCAGATGATGATGAACACTGTGAGCTACCGACTCTTCAGTCACCAATCCATTTTCGAGGTTCACCGAAACATGAAATCGAGTCGCCTTTATCATTTCAAAATATAGAAGAAGCTGATCGACCATCGATATCAGGGTCGACCTCTGCATGGACACCTACTGGTGAAATAGAAAACTTGGAGTTTACTGAAAGAAATGTATTCCATGGGCCACATTACGGAGATCCACTGGATTACTTCAATTTCTTCTTTGATGAAGATTTTTTGAAGTATATTTGTGACCAGTCTAACGAACAAGCAGTAAAATTGCTCTTGTCAGAAAAAACTACAGAGGAGTCCAGAATTACTCGTTGGAAAAACTTGACTGTGGAAGAATTAAAAATATTTCTAGGCCTGTTATTTCACATGGGCACAATACAATTGAGTCGAGTTCAAGATTATTGGAAAAAGGACCGATTGTTCGCCATACCGGTTTTCAGCGAGCAAATGAGTAGAAATAGGTTTCTTATAATAATGAGATGCCTTCATTTTACTTCGGAGACTAGCATTGAGGATCCACTGTACAAGATAAGATTCCTAATCGACTATTTTAATAAAAAGATGGCGGATTGCTACTATCCAGCAAGACAATTAGCACTGGACGAACGCATGATCTTTTGGCAGGGACGCCTAATTAGGCAGTACGTAACAAACAAAAAGCACAAATATGGCGTAAAATTATATATGTTAACCGAGCCCGATGGCCTTATATTGAAATTTACAGTGTGTGCCGGGAGTAAAGGCGATGAGCTTATTGGCAAAAGGCATGCCGAAAAAATTGTACTCCATCTCTTGGAAGGCTTTTTAGGGAAGGGCCATGAAATATACATGGATAACTATTATAACAGCGTTGCCTTAGCCAAAACTCTTTTAGAAAAAAAGACATATTGCACGGGCACTTTCCGTTCCAACCTAAAAAGCAATCCCAAAGAGGTGATGCGGAAGAAACTGAAACGAGGAGAAAATGTATCACGTTTCAATGGAGGGATCCATGTCGGCAAATGGAGAGATAAACGTGATGTAACATACATTACTACGCAATACTCGAACTGTCTAACTCCGGTCGAAAACAAAGGTGGCTATGCAAAAGACAAACCTCAAGCTATCGCCAGATACAATGAGGTAATGTCTGATGTGGATCGACAAGACCAGCTCCTTTCTTTTTACCCATGTGAGCGAAGCACTGTACGATGCTATCTGAAAATAGCTATTCATACATTTCAATTACTTTTCATAAATTCGTATAAAATGTACAACAAGTACTCTGGAAAACCAAAAATGAGACTATATGACTTTCGTCTGTCAGTAATAGATAAATTGTTACCGCAAAAAACATCAGCCTTACAGATACCACGTAGAGCAAATCCAGTTCACACCATAACGAGGGTCACGAAAAAGGCTCCAAATGGACGCACCAAACGGAAGCATTGCCGCCAGTGCTACAAACAGAGAAAACGCACCGATACGACGTGGCACTGCGCAACTTGTAATGATAAGCCAGGACTATGCGTAGAGTGCTTCGATTTATTTCACGCCCAGTTGTAATTTTCTATAAGTTTTTTTTATCAAAATATTTTTTTTTCGGGAAAAGTTGTTTTTTTTTATTTCGCACAAGTGCTTACCAAACTTGCTAAGTGCTTACCCGTACTTGCCTACGGGTAAGCACTTGGTCTTTATGTCACCTCATGTTAAGTGACGATAAGGCCTAAGATGGAAGCGCCCTTCACCCGATAAGATAATAAGATATGAGAGATAGATACATATAGATAGGAATACAACAATTATACAAACATTGATTTTATGGTGATATATTTAGATATAACGGTGCTAGCCAGGCGGATAAACAAGCCCTACCATCAACCAAACCGATTACAAAAACATGTACCCTCTGCTCAAAATCGAACCCGGGACTTCTGGGTCTAAACCGGTGGTCTTAACTACTTACTTAAAAGCTTACGCTCTCGGGCGTGACGGGCTTCTGAATGTACCCGTCACGCCCCTAGGCGTAAATTTTTTATTCACATTTTTAACCCTCATATTCTTTTTTAAATATTTTTTTCTCTTTAATATTTGTAAATATTTAAAGCTAAATAACGCGAAAAAGAATGTGGGCGGGCTTATTTCTTTTATTCTTATGGACAGTCAAGCTGTAATCTTATTTACTTAATATTTTTTTATTAATTATTACTATTTCGTCCGTGCTTCGGCAGGCACGTAAAGACGTTGGTCCCGGCTTTTAGCAGTCGTTAACAACCACCAATCCGCACTGGATCCGCGTTGTGGCTTATGACCCGTTCCCTATCCATCCTTAGGGAAGGCTCGTGCCCCAGCAGTGGGAACATAATGAGAGCTGGTAATGATTATTATTTTGAATAAGCCAAAGCAATGACTTGATTTCAATTAAGGATACATTTGCCCAGCTGTGGAAAAGTATACAGATTGACTTTTTTTATCACCGTCCAAATCTTCTGAAATGACTCCCGTGATACAAACGAACAACTCTTACTATTGGACCAACTCCCTAACTCGAAAATAAAATTCAGCTGTTCCATACAAAACATCAATATTCATTCGACCAAAATGTATGGAACAGCTGAATTTTATTTTCGAGTTAGGGAGTTGGTCCAATAGTAAGAGTTGTTCGTTTGTATCACGGGAGTCATCTCACAGGGTTTGGACGGTGATAAAAAAGTCAACCGGTATAGGCTATTGACTTTATTTCATTTGTTGCCGCTCGCAGAGACGTCACTGACCGTGGACGGCATCATGTACGTTATCGACTGCGGCTACTGCAAGCTGAAGGTCTACAACCCCAGGATTGGCATGGACGCGCTGCAGGTAATACAGTTTTAGAGAAAGCGTACACACGACTGCATGTCATACTACCACAATCTGTCACAAGACAAAAAAAAAAGACTGAACTTTATACAACGTGTAACAGAAAGGTAAATGAAAAGATCCAAAGTGTATCCGATCTAAATCTTGTATGTATTGTTAGAGCATTTTCACATTATTCCATCCGATATCGGTGTCGGACGACGATAGCCGACAGGCGATAGCCGACACCATGTGCTGTTTTCACATATTTCCGACAATATTGTTCCGATTCGGCCATTTGCTCGATAGCTTCATGCGGGCAGGTCATCATTGCAGACTATAGAATAAATACAATACAATAACGTCCGACGGCTCACGGGCATCCGATGGTGCCGCCTACACATCGGTGTCAGCTCCGATATCCGATATCGGGCCGGACAATATGAAAGGCAGATACATATTTCATACATTTTACTTCTTTCGATATCGTATCGGCCCCGACACCGATATCGGATCAAATAATGTGAACACGCTCTTACTGAGACATAATTATTAACTTAGGTTTGTCATGTAATTGTAAATTACATCATACTACCACAATCTATCAAAAGACTTTGAATTTTATACAAAGTGTAACAGAAAGGTGTGGTCAAAATGAAAAGATCCAATGTGTATCAGATCTAGATCTTGTATGTGTTGTTACTGAGACATAATTATTAATTTTAGTTTGTCATGTAATAGTAAATTAAATACTTATGTATTACTATCAATACACCCGTCTCTATTGATCAGAGATAATCGACAACCACCGACACCTGTCACTGTCACTTGTCACCATTTAGTATTATTTACTGATATCTCGCAAAAACAACATTACAATTAGTGAAGTCAGGCGCGCATGAGCAAGCAGCAGTGATCATAAGTGTAAGTACGCAGAGGTTACTAAACTACTAGGGGCTGTGATTTATTTATTTAGATGTGACGTCACAATTGAAATATTTAATAAAAAATTACATAACAAATTATAGTTAATAATTATGTCTTAGTAACTTTGCTTACAAGATCTGGCTCGGATACACTTTGAATCTTTTTATTTTGACCATACCTTTCTGTTACACGTTGTATAGGGCATATGAAAGAACATTTGTTGAAGAAATTTGACATTTTAGAATAGGTTGATGTGCAGGAGTCTGTACGTGTAAGTTTTTTTTTCCTTTAGTTGATGGCTTCGTGCGATCAGCACATTTAGCCAGTGTCAAAGTAATTTTTCTTACAAATAATACATAAATAAACAATATTTCTTTCCTGTATGATGATGATGAATGATAATAGAAATGAGAAGTGAGAAATGATATATACCCCCCAACCCCTGGAGTGTATCAATAAAGATGTGGGGCTTTACTAAGTCCTCGGGCGGACTTCTTGAGAGAATTTGAAAAGTGACGTTGCACTGTTTTGTTTCATTTGCCAACACTCATGCACACTCACGGACACTTAACGGTTAATAATCCACCATTATTTCACATTAATATTCGACATAACACAAATTATAGAGAATAAAACAAAACCGCAGACATGCCTCTTCAGTTTTCCGCCAAGAAATCCTACGTGTAAGTTTTAAAGTAAGATTTAGTAGTCGCGTAAGCCTATGCCACAAAATAAGGCGACTAAAGAAGGCAAGCTTCATACAAACGCGTTTGTGCAACACACATATAGGCAACCTCTCTCGGGCACGAAATTTCACAACAGCAGCAGGGCCGTCTTTAATCTATTGAAGGCCCTGGGCACTTACAGATAATGGAGTCCTTATGCTACGCTAGATTTTAGTAAAACAGGCAAAAAGAGTACTCAGGTGCGATCGAGTATGGAGTATTGTTCCCATCTATGGGACGGCTCCGCTAAATACCTCCTCGATGCACTTGACAGACTGCAAAGGCGAGCGGTACGCATTATTGGAGATGCTGAGGTTATAGCCTCTCTAGAGGAACTCCAGTTGCGAAGAGACATTGTGAGTGTTCTGAAGAACTTTTTGATCTAATCCCGCCTTCTCCTTTCCTCTCCCGGACTACACGTGCTGGTCTTAGGAACCACCATCATACTGTACAGACAATCAGTACTCGTACCAAAAAATTTGGCAAGTCGTTCGTCTGTAAGACCATTTGGCTTTGGAATTCTTTGCCGGCGCATGTGTTTCCCAGCTCCTATAGTCCCGGGTCTTTTAAGCGGGGCGTCATGAATGGGTGCGCTTGTTAACGTGCGTGTTCCACGGTGAGGAGCGCTCTCATTATTTTGGACTGCATCGGCTGCTTACCATCAGGCAGGATGTGGTCACTATGACGTGTCAATATAAAAAAAATAATAAGCAAAAGTAGATTTATTCATCTGGTATTTTTATTTATTTGCAGCCAGATAGAGTTCCCAGTGTTAGGCTCCCGGTTTATTTGAATTAAAAAGCAAAAAAAGTCAATAAGTTAGTAATTCTTGTTTCGCAAAACAAATATATTTATCGGTAATATCGGTTATCGGTTAGTGATCTGGCAGGAACAAGGGGCCCCATCGATTGCGGGGCTCTGGGCACTTGCCCAGAGTGCCCAATGGTAAAGAAGGGCCTGAACAGCACCGCTCGGATTGTCTCGAGCTGTTCCGAGATCCGCGTCCGTGCAAGGGGTCTTTGTGTGAGTTGCTCGAGCGCGGTATGTATAAACTTACCTTCTGGGACCTCCTTATTTTGTGACTATGCTTTGTGATTATTATTTTTATTAATTTAAAAAAAACTAACTACAATGGCGCAGCGACCCAAAGTAAGTCTTGGCCTCCGATAATAAGAGTCGCCATCTAGGTCTGTCCTGTCTGTCTGTCTGGTCTCCCTTTCCGATCATAACTATATATGCTATTTTTATTAATTACTAGAAAATAATAAAGCTGGTAGACAATGTGAATTGGCCTTGTAATAATGCAGTACCCATTTTATTTTTATTTATTTTATTTTATTAGGAAAATCTACAGCTTTTTTACAAACATATTATTACTAACATTTTTAACACACTTAAAAAAATTATTAGATTTTGATAAATACTTATAATGAAGGGTATTAGTTTAATCCAATATGGAGGCCTTCGCCCAGCTACGGGACAGTCATAGGCTATTTGCTTTACTTGACTTATGTAGGCATGCATTAGGTAATATTGGTAGCGGTACCTACTGTTTGATGTCGCTACAAGGATAATTGAATCGTGTGATTTTAAAACAACACAAACGCCATTTTTTTAGAAATCAAGTTTTTGTACGCTACTTTTTTTTACATATTTGCCTTAAAAACCATACATGTCTTCTGACGTTTTATACTTTAAACGAGCTATCGATTTTTTTTTATTAATAATTTTAAAAAAATAATAATTAATAATAATTATTTTGTTGTATCTACTGAATAATTATAGCTCCTTGACATAGTTGTTATAAAATCACACGATTTAATTGACCTTTCATCGGATTCGTAGATCTACCCGGTGAGCCAAGCCAACGCCCGCCAGCGAGCCGGGCGCGCGGGCCGCACCGGGCCGGGCAAGGCGTTCTGCCTCTACACCCAGCGCCAGTACACGCACGAGCTGCTGTCCTCCACCGTGCCAGAGATACAGCGCACCAACCTGGCTAACACCGTACTGCTGCTCAAGTCTCTGGGAGTTGAGGATCTGCTCGCGTTCCACTTTATGGACCCACCCCCACAGGTAAGTGTCGCTTGGAGTGTGTATAAAACTCTGTCTTGTCCTAGTCTTTTGACTACTGTGAGATACAACGCACCAACTTTGCTTATACCATACTACTACTCAGGTCGGTCGCAGGTGATGAGGCAGAGTGCACAGGTGATGTGTCGGACGGGGTCTCCCTTTCCGATCATAATAACTATGTATGCTTTAGGTAGAAGAAGAGACTAGGTGAAACCATAGAAACTGCGTAGGAAGAACGCCAGGAACACTAACTGGGAGGGCTTCAAAAAGGAGCTCAGAATGGAGCTGGCTGGTCCTAGCTGTAAACTAAACTCAGCCTTGGACATAGAGTTTGCAGATGACAGAATTACAGAAGCACTGATGACGGCCTGGCAAAATAACTGTAGAGACGAAATCAGTGTCGAGGAGGGTACCATGGTGGAACTCGAAACTGGCTCGAATCAGAAGAGATACACGACAGGCGTTCAACGAAGCGAAAGCGAGGAACGACTTTAGCAACTACAAAGAGGCCTTATCGCGGTACAGTAGTCGGTATGTGAGGTAAAGAGATCTGCCTGGACCGACCTTCAAGTCGTTGTCCGTCGAAGGTCGGCTCCAGTTCTATTTTTCATAAAATCGGTCCATACCGGCTCTTCAAAGTAGGCGGATACAATGGCTTTGCTAATTGTGAGTACAAAAATACCGTGTCCTCAGCCGTCTACATTCAGATCAAACGCACCAACCTTGCCAATACCGTGCTGCTACTCAAATCACGGGGTGTTGAGTAGATAATCTGCTTGCGTTTCACTTTCGAATACCTTCCCCTGGTGAGCCCGGAAACAGTTTGTAAGAAACTTTCTGTATTATCCTTGGTCACAGAAAGACAGGTTTTTATGTAAACGCGATAAATAAACGTTCGGTGCTGTTCCACGCCACGATCCTGAGCTTTATGTACCAGCTATGACTTGAAGGTTTTTCGAAAAACCAACATTTGCCAACATTTTCAATGTTTTTTCAACTTCCCCCAGGACACGATACTGAACTCCATGTACCAGCTGTGGATCCTGGGCGCGCTGGACGGCACCGGCGCGCTGACACCTCTAGGCCGGCAGATGGCCGAGTTCCCGCTCGACCCGCCACAGTGCCACATGCTGATCGTGTCAGCGGACATGGGGTGCAGCGCTGAGGTCCTCATCATAGGTGAGTGATTGCAGGAGATTAACCGTGAGGTCTATTAGAGTCATCAACATTGTCTGCCTATAAACGTCCATCAGCAGTTCTTAGTCTCCCAGTAGACTGTTTTACTGGTAGCATGTGGTGTCCAAAAGGATACAATTTCAACATTCGAAATTATTTATTCAGTTTAGGCTACAAATAGCTCTTATGAACGTCATTATGCTATCGGTTCGTAAGTCTACTCTGGGCGAGAGACCTTGTATTGAAAAGAACCGGCAAGAAACTCAGCAAATGTCAAGCTCTTTTCTCCCTTACAGCGTCAAAAATATTGGAAAATGCCCTGTCATAAAAGGACCCCAGGAGATAACCCTTTAACCGCCAGGGTCAGATTTATCCAACAAATATTTAAGAGAACATTCTGGCCGAGTCGTTTATCCTCATTTCTTTGCGACATTAAATATGATATACTGGCATATATCGTATTAGCGTATTTCACAACCCGCATAGTGTTGTAGCTTGTAGGCACTGGTTAACAGTCTGAAGCATTAATAATACGCTTTATTATAAAATAATTCTGGTAGTTAAAAGGTTTATCGATTCATTGCGTTCTACTACAAATCAAAGTTTAACTAGTCGCCCCATATAAACTATATGTGACACGCCACGAGTGTCATGAGCCCCGCATAATTGTGATGCTTTATTGTAAAATAAGGTGGCTTAAAGGTTAATTATTTCATTGGCGTTCTACTACAAAACAAAGTTTAACTAGTTGCCATACAAACTATATGTGACACGCCACGAGTGTCATGAGCTCCGCATAATTGTGACGCTTTATTATAAAATAAGGTGGTGAAAAGGTTAATCGATTCATTACGTTCTACTACAAATCAACGTTAAACTAGTCGCCTCATACAAACTATATGTGACACGCCACGAGTGTCATGAGCCCCGAGTTATTGTGACACATTCGTCGTCGGCCACGCGTTGGTTTAGACTGAGACAGCGTGTTGGTCTATGGTCCGTTCTTCCTAGTGTTTTCATGCATAGTAAAGGCTCGTGCCCCAGCAGTGGGAACATAAAATGAGCTGAGCTGAGTGATGGTGTAATTTAACTAAAGATTGTTCCTTTTATCCTCAGTGTCGATGCTGTCGGTGCCGTCTGTATTCTACCGGCCGCAGGGTCGCGAGGAGGAGGCCGACTCTGTCAAGGAAAAGTTCCAGGTGCCCGAATCCGACCACCTCACGCTGCTGCATCTGTACAACCAGTGGAAGGCTAACAAGTGAGTTCGGCTTTCATTTATCATTCACTAGTTTCATAGCATCTTATTTTGTGACGTTTTTTAAACTGCCTCCGTTTGGTACAAACACAATGTAATCATTTTTGTTTGAACAATAAAGAAGCTCAATAGCGTAGTAGTTAACGCGCCCGATCTGTGATTGTTAAGGTTAAGTAATTTTTGCAAAGGCTAGTTGTTGGGTCGTCGTCGTTGTCGTTGGGTTGGCTCGTTGAATGGGTGACCAAAATGTATAATTTCGAGCCACTCCGTGCTCCTCCGACGCGATGAGAGGTGTGTCTGCATGTGTGTGTCTCATCATCAGCTCATTTATGTCCCCGCTGCTGGAGCACAAGCCTTCCCTATGGATGGATAGGGAGAACGGGCCATGAACCACCACGCGGGCCCAGTGCGGATTGGTGGTTGTTAACGACTGCTAATGCAGCCGGGACCAACGGCTTAACGTGCCTTCCGAAGCTCCTCCGAGCTAGAGATGATAAATTTTTGGTCACCCATCCAATGACCGGTCTTTGCGAAAGTTGCTTAACCTCAGCACTCGCAGACCGAGCGCGTTAACCACTGCGCCATCGAGCTCCTCGTGTGTCTGTCCGTGACAAATTAATAATAATAATTCATAAGGATCATTTAAAGCTTTTAAGATGTTCAAAAGTACTATTTAGAATAGTACCTACTCTTGTGTGTCTCTTTCGGGCTAGATTAAAATAAAAATCATACTCACACTATTAAAAATTGCGTTTAACGCTAACTCTTTAGTACCTATAGGTATCGCAGGCATAACTTTTAAAATATCCATATCTGTGGCCGAAACGTAATTCGTAATGAAAGGTTTGAGGTAGACTTTTAGCAGTCAGAGGATATAGGTAAAAATAAAAAACTTCCATAACGATTTTGTGCAGATACTCGAGCCAATGGTGCACGGAGCACTTCGTGCACTCCAAGGCGATGCGCAAAGTGCGCGAGGTGCGCCAGCAGCTGCGCGACATCCTGCAGCAACAGCGGCTGCCGCTGCTGTCGGCCGGCACCGACTGGGACACCGTCAGGAAGTGCATCTGCTCCGGTCAGTACACAAACCTCAATCACTACATATTTCGATTTGATTAACGTAAAGTCTATATAAAATGTTCAAATCATTTTTAACGCAAATTTTGTTGCGAACAAATTACAAAAACACAAATGCTGAAAAAAAATTTCACGAGCAGGATATATAGTTAGTATATTTACATAGTTAAGTTCCTTTACTCCCTATATGTGGAGGTTTGTAATTGGCATTGGTTAACTCACATTGTCTAGTTAAAGTTGATATTTGACTGTAAATCTTCCAACAAGCAAATAAACAAATAAATAAAAAAAGTGCTTGGATCTTTTAAACTACGCAACGGATTTTAATGCAGTTTTCAGCAATACATAGAGTGATTCAAGAGGAAGATTTATATGTATTACGTGTATACATGCATATTATATATTTAACAAAATTTTGACAGGACAACGTCTGCCGGGTCAGCTAGTTAATTATAAATTGCGTCGCAAAATTTTGAAGGGTTAATTTATAATTAATATTTTTTTATTTTAATATTTAGATTTAGATTTTAAATTACAAGCGTGTTTCGAATTTCCTAACTTGAATCCATTGAATCACGCACTATTTGCATCTCTTTCGCTTATATGCAGATCTACTGAGAAGAATAAGAATAAAAAAATAAACGACAACGGCGTCTGGCTCAGCTCGTGCTGCTACATTAGCAGCGCTGGTTTTCAGCCAGAGCCGTCATCTGACAAGATTTAACATTTTTATTTTATTTTGTTGGCTAACAAAATAAAACAAAAATGCTGAAAAATGTAAAATAAAATAAAACTCTTTTTAGCGCTGTTTCATGGTTTTCAGCGTCTTAATTGCAGATAAAAATGCTCCGCTCCGCTTTGACCTTTTGACCGCTACAGCATTAATGCGTCGCCGTGTCCCGTACGCCAAGCATTCAATTCAGAGTAAAAACTATCAACAGGAATTCCAACATTTTCAAATATCTGTTTTTTGTGTTTTTGTAAACTATATGTATTGTCAATCATTGTCGTCGTTGGCGTGCAGGGCACGCTATGGCTTGTCGATTATAGCCGACTGTGACGGTCAAAAGTACACCGAGAGATTTTAGTGGTTGTTTTCCCGCAGGTGGGTAGATCAGACCATGAAAGTGAACAACTTTCCCCAAGAAACTTAAGTCAAAAACGAAATAACTTTTTTACTTTTCTATACAAAGCCTCTATTGACCAAGCATGGTTTCTCTCTCGTTTTTTAATATAGTTATCTATTTATAATAGAGAGGCACCCTAAGCTTGTTTCTTAAATCGTGCAGCGTACTTCCAACAAGCCGCCCGCCTCAAAGGCATCGGCGAGTACGTGAACTGCAGAACCGGCATGCCGTGCCACCTGCACCCCACCTCCGCTCTCTTCGGCCTCGGCACCTCGCCCGACTACGTGGTCTACCACGAGCTCATGATGACCACCAAGGAGTATATGCACTGCGTCACTGCAGTCGATGGCAGGTGGCTGGCGGAGCTAGGACCTATGTTCTTCTCGCTCAAGGAGACTGGCAAGTGAGTACCTATGCAACAAATCTCATTTTGGTTCCTCAGGACTTGTTTTATCACCAACTCATTAGCTAATAGCTGGTAGAAGGGAGGGCTGGCCTATGTTCTTTTCGTTCAAGAAGACCAGCAAGTAAGTGCCTGTATAAGTTAGCCAATGGATGGCTGAACTAGGACTTATGTTCTTCTCTAGCTACACTACAATCCTCACTACAATCCTCCACAAGGTAGCCAGTTTAGTGTCTCAGGATTTGTTGTATCAGCAACTTATCGACCAGTAGCTGGTAGAAGGAGGGCCCTGGCTCATGTTTTTTTCGTTCACGAAGACCAACAAGTGAGTAGACATCATTCCTTATAAGGTAGTCAGTTCCTCAGTAGGTGGTTTCTGCATTTCTGGGTGCGTCGCCTGACTACGTAGCGTACCACAACCTCATGATGACCACCGAGGAGTACATGTACTGCGTCGTCGCGTTCGATGGCCCGGTGGTTGGCGGAGCTAGGACCTACATGTTCTTCTCGCTTAAGGAGACCGGCATGTGAGTCATCATCATCATCAGCTCATATTTATGTCCCCACTGCTGGGGCACGAGCCTTCCCTATGGAGAACGGACCATAAACCACCACGCGGGCCTAGTACGGATTGGTGGTTGTTATAACGACTGCTAATGCAACCGGGACCAATGGCTTTACGTGCCTTCCAAAGCACGGAGGAGCTCGAGATGATAAATTATTAGTTACCCATCCGATGTATGTTATATATGTTGTTGATGTATGTTGGTGCTGTATATGTTGTTGATGTATGTTGGTGAGTGCTGAGGTTAAGCAACTTTCGCAAAGGCCTCAGCACTCACTTAAGTTGCTTAACCACTGCGCCATCGAGCTCCTCACTAGCAAGTGAGTACCAACACTACAAATCCTAATAAAATAGCCAGTTTGGTTTTATCAGCAATCATCGGCGGAGGGCTAGTTAAAGTAGGGGGACCATTGCCCAGTTCTTCTCTCTCTCAAGAATACCAGCAAATGAGAACACTGCAATCCTGATTGAGGTAGCCAATTCCTCAGGAGTTATCACCAACTCGAGCCAGAAATTCCAGGTGAAGTGCGTTTTCACCTTCCACCATATCGATAAATGCTCATATTTTTTATGTTTTTGCGGTGGTCACAAGGCCGATAATCAAAGTTATAGTATACGTGTATCAAATTATGCTTCTTGGTTTAAAACGCATGTAACCCAGTTGTTTTCAGTTTTTGATATCAAATAGCAGTCGTTAAAACCCGATTTTCCAGTACCTCCAAGTGCTATGGTTTACCTGAGCTCAGTATACAACAGTGGAACGGTTGCACATCAACCCACCCAAAACTGACTTTCGAATATCTTCAATGGACTTTGAACTTTATCTCTATGGCATGCGGTCGAACATTTATTGAAGAAAGTCGGTTTTAGACGTACAGCTGTCTGTACCACATTCTCGATTTCCAGGTCGAACCGCGACAAGCGCAAGGAGGCAGCCGTCCACGTGCAGCGTATGGAAGAGGAGATGAAGCAGGCGGAAGAGAAGATGGCGGAAGAGAGGAAGAAGAGGGACGAGGAGGTGCCCGTGAAGCAGGAGGTGGCCACGCCCGGCCTCGCCACGCCGCGGCACACGCCCAAGCGGCTCGGCCTGTGAGCGCCGCTCGACACTTTGGAAGAAACCAACATTGCTCAACCTCACTCCAATTGTAGGAATCTAAATATCTGCATTCGATACCTGCTGCGTCTAGGGGAGACGAGTGGCAAAACGCTAATAGAATAAAAATCCATTAATGTGTAGTGATTGTATATTAATGTATTAATTTTCATTAAAAAAATTGTTAACGGACTTTTCGTATGATATTTTTGACATTTATTTCTATTATGATTTTTTTTCTACTTATAATTAATTAAATAATTAACCTTTTTGATACTGTTTGTAAAGTACAATGTACTGTTTCATAGTGGCAAAACATGTGCGCATTTTAAATTTTATATCACCCGTAAATTACCATGTTTTAGGGTAAATAAATGATTATCCTATCCTATCCTTATCAAATAGAATGATTATTGTACGGGATTGACATAAGTCAACGATACGTATAAATGACGTTTATGTCGACCTCATACAATAATCGTTATATTTAATTTCTATTCTATTAGCGTTGCCACTTGTCTAGAGAGGCTGGTATCTATAACTATACCAAACGTTTTTTAAACATGACACGGGGTTCTTGAAAAAAGACTTTTAGAGCAGTGTTCTGCGAAGTGTGTGCCGCGGCCCACTGGTGCCCCGTAGTCATTGTTGGTTTGCTTAGGAAAAATAAGGTAACTCATGAAGTAACAGACGAATTGAAGAAATATACAAAATACTAACTACTACTAACAAAAATAATAACTAATGTTTGTCTATCGATGTAATTTACTTCAAAATGCACACAGAAAGCTCAACGCTCTCAAACCTTTACTTCCAATGATGATTAAAAAAAATCTGTAAGTATCAGTATACTTACTACTTATAAATAAAATAATAAGCAGAATCAAAAAAAATAACGTTAACTGCCGCTAAGAGAATATAATCTGTTAATTCCCGTTATTGTTTATGTTATATACAATAGTTTAAATGGTTTATATCACACGACTGGTCTTAATAAGATTTCAATAAAAAGTTGACTTTACAATAAGGATTGAAAATAAAATCAATGCGATTCGAAACAAAACTTTTATTCAATATAATTAAATGTCAAATAACTTTATAATTATTTTGAACAACTATACAATAAGCTGTTCGGTTACACTACGTAGTAACTGGTGTTCAGTGTTGGCTTATGCTAATATGAGGGAGACAACGTATGGTTACTATAGTTCTCATGTGTCTGATAAAATACTTCTCAAAAATGGTAGGACATTAAATCAAAATTGTATATATACAATGCTGTAAACCTGTTATTCATGAGCACTATAACTTGTTACTAGAGTAATTAAATTTAAATTTGGTTTGTCACTTTTGCTTTGTTAAAATGGAATATACGGATCAAATTGAATAAATTTAACTTTTTTATTTTAAGTGCTAATTGCTGCACTGAAGCTGAATTAAATACTTATAAAATACAGTGAAAAAATTAAACGCCTACCCGACCCAGCCAGGAATCGAACCTGGGTCTTCCGCAATTGGCTTGTGGTATTTCATCTGTAAAGATGAATCTACATGGCCATCGGTTGCAATGACCGTTGGATACATGTCTGCTGCTAAAAAAGCATTCAAAAAATTTAAAAGCAGTGACAAAATTCAGCGCTTTCGTCAGCCTTCCCGGTAGCATAGCGATCAGTGCAGCCACCCGGATTGCGGAAGACCCAGGTTCGATTCTTGGTTGGGTCGGGTAGGCGTTTTTCACTGTATTTTATAAGTATTAAATTGAATAAGTTACAGTGTTTATGAATACCAGAAATCTGCTTGAATGCACATAACTTCTAATAAGTTATATCACTCATAATTCAGATTTTATTTATGTATTTATTATGCCATTAAAATATTCATACTTTTGAGTATTTTGTTACAGTAATAACTATAAGTTGCCTACAACAAAGTCATAGCGTACAAAATATATAATATAATTTTGTAATATACATGTTAGATAGCAAATCAAGACGCGCAAATTACTAAAAAATATGTCTTTTTATCTCATTCTAATTACAATTTGAACAGAGAAGTAACTTATTGAATACTACCGCGCCCAGATACGTCGATTAACGTTAAGGGTGCGCCGACCAAAATAAGTGTAGTCACGGTTAAGTAATATATGATGAAAAAACTATCGTATTACATAAACAAAATATCAAAGGGAACGTGTTTACAATTAGTCCGACCCATAAATTCATAACACACTATAGTTTTTTTTACAATATAATTTAAAGTTGGGCAAAAATCATGAAAACGAGTGGCGGCGTTTAGTTGATATCTTATAGTTTATCAAAATTATTATACCTTGAATTATGTCTAAGCAATCACCAATGTCTTAACTACAAATCGTCCGTCTCACATTTTCGATTTTATCGAGCGGTTTTTTAAATTATTATTTTTCAAATTAACACGTTAAATTCCCCATACAAAATTAGTAAGGCCGCGCGGCATCAAATAAATATGGACGAAGACATTTCAAATAAAATATATGACACTTGTCACTTACGGACGGCGCACCCTTAATTACTACATGAAATTTTTCATTCCAAAAAAGTGCCTACTACCTTTGTATTAGAAACTCTTTTACAATAAAACATCATAGGTGTTAAGTAATCTTTCATGTTAATTGGCATTATTGATTGCGGCAGTTAGACGAGACTGATGGGACTCGCGATTTCCTCACAGAATTCGATAATAGGGTATTTTTTTTTAATAATAACAAATAAGGTATGAAATTATTACCAGTTTTATTAATTGGACCGTCACGTCAATCGTGTTAAAAACCTATATTAAATAATATTGTTTGATAACAAACTTCTTTTTAAATATATTTTTTTCGATGTTTGACAATTGTATGAATAAACACTATGGTATATAAAGTAAAACCGAGTTTAGTTTATTTGACGTGCAACAAGCAAGCTACAAGTATTTCGTTTTATCAGCCAATAAAAAAAAATAGATTATGATCATACCCTATTCTCGAAAAACATCTTAAAATAGTAACGATAATAATGGCCGTGGTATATACATAGCTCCTCTAAAGTTCTCTATTTACAATTTATTCACAACAACCATTTATTCGGCAGGGATCTCAGCCAATGAATGTATCTTTACAACGAGATCTAATAAAACACTTACATTTAATGATGTAACTTTTCTAATCTCACATTTTAAAAGATATTCCGTTTACTGTATAACAAGATGTCAGTCAAAACATTTAGTCAGTCGGTTCACAACATAATAATAATTAAAATGTTTGTTTTTACAAAAATAAATATTCCGACATCACGGATTTTAAAAAATTCGCTATGTCAATCCGATCGAAATTAGACCTTATTAACTTGGCACTTACAAAAAATATTTTTATTTCAAACGTAGTATTAAATAAGTCGAACTATAAACTGCCATAATGTGTTTTTTGATTTGGCACGGTGTTTAATTAATTTAGTTAACACAGAAAGCCTCATGTAAGACTAGAATTCAAAACGTTGTTAGCAAATTGATGGATTTCACATTTGACTGACACCACAAATGAACATTATTAATTAATATCGAAAAAATAATTTTTATTACAGCTAAAATGTTAATCGTTAACCTATCAAAACGAATGATACAATCGATTTTATGTGACTAAATTAATAACTTCAGTGACATTGATTAAAACTAAATATCGAAAATGAATATAATAAGTTCAGGAAAAAAATATAGAATTAGCCACAAGCGTTCTGATCATTACACAAAGATCTTTAAGAATAAAGTTAACGTTAAATTCAGCAATCATACGTTACATATATAGGAACACTACTTTATGAAATAGAAACAATTTACGGTTCTACTCACGTTTATTTCAACTATTTCTTTTTAGGAAACCATTTGTTAATGGCCTCCTATGGTTTTTACAGCGTGTGTAGACGTGTGTACGTAACATGTACGGTTGGCAAATGAAACATAACAGTGCAACGTCACTTCAAGTCCGCGCGAGGTCTCGGTAAAGCCCCAGATCTTTAACGGCTAATAAACCACCATTATTTCACTTAGTAATTCAATTAATTGTATTCTGTAAACACAGAGCCCGCAATGGGCTTGAAACGTCATTCTAAAGATGAGTAGACCCGTAGAAAATATTTTGATTCACCGTATAGTGTTCTCATAAAACTTAAAAAAGAGAAAATATATCTTTTTATTGGAAGGAATTGATATTAACGTTTATTTACACGTATTCTATAAAAACCAAACGCAAGTGTAATTAATATAAAGTGTTATATTCCAATGAGTGGTTAACTTAAAACACTTATATTCAATATTTAAGTATTTTTACATTCGTTACATGACAGATGGTGTTCACGAACTTTATTATCAGCTATGATTGTATAGCATGTGTGCAACTCTTCTCTTAAAACGAGGTAATTTATGAATTACTTTTGGCTACAGTTTACGGTTTTAGTCATCGCCTACCTTTTCATCATTATAAATTTCAGAGTAGTTAAAATAGGTACCTCTTACAAGTTTGTGATGAAAGTCAGGGCTCTGTTAAAGTTTTTCAATGTTTACTTATTTATCAGCTTATAAGAACATAACATAGCCCTTTAGTAAGTTCTCTTCCTGTGTAGAAAATCAGGAATTGCTGTTTTTATGTCGACAGTGGCAATCTTAAGCGTGGACGTTTTATGGAAAAAAAATGTGTTTTTTTAGTTTGTCGTTTCAATTAATATTAATCAACCTCTTGTAATGCTTTTGGTAATATGTAAGAGGAACGAAATGTGTCGGCATTTCCCGCAGCGTCATACTCATAGATTTTGAAATGGATTATTCACTCGGATAGTCATAAATTTGTTAGTTCGTGACAAATTGCCAGTTTATGTAGTTTTAGAGATAAATGAATGAGTATATGGCGATGCAGGGCTGACGTCAGCCCAAGTACGCCCCAGCTGGAACTCAGTAACTAAAGTAAACTTCAAAAAATAGTTTAGTCATCAATTAGTCAGTCAGGACTGAGATCTTTGAATTAAAAAATCCGTGCTTTTGAATTTAAAAGCGACATAAAATACACTATGAAATATAATATTTTTTGCAATTTTGGAAATAAGAAAAAAAGAGCACTCATTATTGATATAGCATGAAAATAAGCAGCGGTGATCGTTATATTAGATAACGAATATATTGTAACGTTATAAAGATATACTAATAACGCATAATATTAATATAAAACTTTTTTTGCTATTTTTCCAATAAAATAATTTTATTGGTAAACCAACGCCATCTAGTTTCGTCGGTGTGTAAACTCACGGTAGAACGGTAGAATATTACATAAAAACATAATTTCAGGTGCTATATTATAGCAGTAAAAATATTATAACATTATAATATAGCATAACGTTATGCTATATTATATGAATATAGAGATCCACCCACCTTTAAAAACAACTCATTTGTTCAAAAATCACCTCCCTGAGACTAACCTATGATTTCACCTTCTTGACAAATTGATGATTATACATACTTGATTAATTACGAATACATACAGAATACGTCTCACGTCCTTCTCCCAATAGTGGGTAGGCAAGCATCGAAATCGCCAATATTTAATAAATTTGCCCATAGTGACCCAACCAATTAAGCATAAAGAAAGTAGGTATATTGATGATTATCTAAATCAATAATCCATTTCAAACTCTAAGAGTGTGGTGCTGCGGGAATTAAGCCACGAACAAAGTTACTCATCAAAATTATAAGTCATGTGATACGTCAGCTATACGTGTGATAAATCGATATATCAAATTTGTCGATCTACTTAGGCACTGTTATAACAACACGTTGCTTTCTCGCTCGTTTACGGAATTGGGCAGTAATGTTTGTGGATAGTTTCGTTTCATACATTCAGTAATTAATCAGTTCTGTCAATTAAGTCTACTTAACAAAAAAATCATAAGATTAAATGGTACAACCATGCTTTTTATTTGAATACGCTTTTTCGCTCGAAAAACCAACTAATACCATCAACTATCTTTGCAATAAGTGTTTAAAATGTGTATATATACTTATTAGTCGCATTTATATACATCGCATGGCCTGGTCAAAAATATGATAATAATTTGCAAAAACAAATTAAATCGATCGCAGGAAGAACTTCGTACAATGACCCGTCAATAATTGTAGGTATTAGCTATCGCCCGCGTACTAATATATTTTAAGCAAGTATTCAAGGGTCAATGTACGAAATTCTTCTTACTTCAAAGTCGCACTTTAATGTTGTATGAGATATTCCATTATCGACCGTATCGACACTCGTAATACTATAGCCATAACAATACTGTCGATAACTTTACTGATTGTCTAATGTAATTTATCGGCAGGCTACTGACAAGGAAATATATTTTGACAACAACTTTTAATACAAAAATATCGATAGTTACGCGAGTGTTACGCGGCAAAACCTAATACAATAAATTTTATCGATATCGTGATAAGCTGCAATACCTTGTACAATCAAATATATCGATAATAAAGTGAAGTAATCGATAGTGTGTTTACAGCAATACTATCGATAACTGTTTTTCAGATATCGATAGCTTAGTATCGATAGCTCAGCTTATAGTATCGATAAGCTAACAAGGCAATATTGTATCTAAAACCAAAAGTATCCACAAACAGTCACTGCGCCCTAACAGATGTTCATTCTGTGCTTCTCGATGTACCTTTGACGCGCTTCTGCGATCATCTGTGCCTTCCGTTCCTGGTAGCCGAGCTGGCGCTGCTTCGCGTTGGTGGGGAAGGTCGTGGGCTGCGACGGCCCGGGCCGCGGGGGGGGAGACTCCGCGCGGTACGGGGTGATGCCTTCCAGGAAGTTGGTGATCGTTATGTCGACGCTGCGAGTGGACGCTGTAGGGTGATGAATTAAGTGAAATTTATTAAAAAAATATATATTTTTTGAAGTGTTTTTTAGGGCAGTGGCGCCAGTTTTCGTCAGTAACCCGTGAACGACATTTGTTTCTTTAATATTTTTATCAACGGCTGATTTTCTTTTTAGCGACAATTGAATACAATACCTGCTTCTACAAGGTGAGGCAAAAGTAATCCTCTATTGGAAGACGCTATAATTTTTGCAAATGGCGTCAAATGTCAAATCAGTTTTGACATATTTGAAGTAAACAAATGTAAAATACATGTCGACAAGTCATGAATCGCTATACTCCTCAAGAACGCGGAAATTTCCCGGCCGTCCGACACCAACTGGACAAACACTGCTGCGCTGGCCGCCCGCCTTGAACAAACTGGGTCAACACGAGATGCTCCTCGGTGTGGCAGTCAGTTCAGGCAGGCGTTCTGCTGACAATATCGCCGCGGTAGCCGAAAATGTCGAAATGGATACCGGAACATCGACCAGACGACGTGCTACGCAATTGGGCCTTAACACGCGGTCGCTACGACGAATTTTGGTAAAAGACCTGAAGATGTTCTCGTACAAAGTGCAGACAGTGCATCAGCTGTTAGCTGTTGACCGCCAAACGCGCGTAACCTACGCTCAGGCCATCCAGAATCTCGACCAAGAAGATGACGATTCTTCATCGAAATTCATCATGAGCGATAAGACTCATTTCCACCTCAGCGGTTACGTGAATCGCCAAAATTATCGCTTCTGGGGCACCGAAAATCCGCGTGTGATCCACGAAGAGCCGTAACACCCGCTCAAGGTTACGGCATGGTGCGCTGTTTACGCTGAAGGAATCATCAGGCCATTTTTTTTCGAGGACGCCGCGGGGCAAACGGTTATTGTGAACGGCGACTGCTACGTAACCATGATCAACGAGTTTCTTCTTCCTCAATTGGATGAGCCGGGACTGGAGGACATGTAGTTCCAACAGGACGGTGCAACGGCGCACACTGCCCGAGCCACAACCGATATTTTGAAGCAGGCATTGCCGAGTCGCCTAATCTCTCGTTTTGGCGATTTGCACTGGCCGCCAAGATGCCAGAAAAGGGCCAGTATGGTCATCAATGCTGGCGGCGGCCACTTGTGCGATATCATCTTCTCGACTTGATGGGAAAAATTCTAATGAATTAAACAAAAATAATCCACAAAAGGAACCAAAGTTTTTCATTTGTAAAAAAAATTACAGCCAAAGAACATCGGATGATTACTTTTGCCTCACCCGTTAGCTGGCATCCAGTAAAATTTCGATGAAATTCTATACTGTTTTTGGTGACGAAACCTAACACTGGGTGACTGTGTCGAACACTATTGCCATTGCGATAGTTAAGATTTATTTAAATAAAAAAACTAAAAACATAATAAATAGTTTAAATCATTCAATCAAATTTTAAAACTTTCGAATGTTTGGTTTTCGCGTAAACGTTAGAGAACTAAGTTGATGATAGTTTCAATCATGCTGGGGTCGCGATTTTACAATCTCCTCGTGATCTTATTAAACATGACAAAAATAATGCGCTATTAAATAATACTTTTGCAATCATAATTTAAGTACGACGACTAACACTCAAGAATGTTTAGGGTCAAAACATTTTAAATACAACAGAGAGAGAACAACTATAAAAAAATGTTCCCGTGACCACTTAGAGAATTTGAGTCTATACATACCCAAGTCTCGCAAGATGTCCGCGAGCGGCACGGCCGGCAGAACCTCTTTCACCTGACGCGCCAGCCGGGACAGCTCGGGCGCCGCCCTCGCCGCGGCCCCGCCCCCAGCCACGGCCCCGCCTCCAGCCCCGCCCCCAGCTGCCCCGCCCCCGAACGCCCCGCCCACGAACGCGCGAGGCTCCCACCGCGGTGAGCTCCGCGTCGCCCACGCGCGCACTAGCTCCTCCCATCGGTACTCTGTCACTTCCACCTGGCATAATGAGAAATATAATAAGGATATAACTTTTTAAAGTATCATAGTCCTATCTTATCTTATCTTAGTGGGGCCTGCCGAAGTTTCCCTCTCAGCAACACTTCGACCTATCGGGATCTTTTGTGCAACCCCATCCTTTCACTCTTCTTCCTCTGTAAAGATAGATCGTCCTTAAGAGCGAAGAGCCTGAAGCCGGTTTCGGATAGGCCGACCCCAGGTGTCCCATTCTTTTCCTAGTTACCTGGTTAGTCTAGTAGTTAACTATCATAGTCACTTGCATTAGAGTAATTACTAACGTTATTCTTACCATGGTTATGGCGCATGTAACTGCCGAAATATCGGATACTCACAAATAATAAGCATGGTAAGAATCCCGTTAATAATTACCATAATAGAGATGTTGACAACAGCAATAATCTATTCTATAACATTAAACGAACAATTGAAATCACGTAAGTAACAGTTCTTTAAAACATTAACCAATTTTTCTTCAACCTTAAAAGTTATTAATATGTACTCAATTGACGGAAAAATTTACTGGGACAGTATGGCAAAATCTAAAAATATTAGAGATACTATTACTATTTAACAAATCTGTATTTGAACAATATTAACCTTACATCGTTCTATTTCCTAAGACAACTAGTGCTGTTCTGAAACGTGCCCGTAGGTACCTGCATACAGCAACATGGAGACCATTTATGTACATACAAATTGTATGAGAAAACATTTCATTAAATGTATGCTGCTTCGATTTTTTTCTTCCTATACAATAAAATGATCCTTACACGAAACAGAGTCGTTCCGCATACAAAAAAAAATCAAAATGACTCATTTTTGTCAAAAAAATATGAAATGCCAAAATTGGTGTCACAGAAAAAGACCGAATGGTTCCTGAGACAGATTCTTTGTATCTCCTATAGTTTAGGATTTACCACATAAAATAACACTGTACAGTCGGCGGCAGATCAACTTACCCAAACCTGTCAAATTTCTCCAATGAATATTGATCCTTAAAGCCAAACAATAAAGTTTAAAATTGATTGTAGAAATTTGAAAGTTTTGAGTAGGTTTATCTGCCACCGTGTGTACAATAAACCCATGCAATAACTACATATACTACAAAGTTTAAAGAATACTTTAATGTTTACCACGAGCATTGAGGGCTTGTTCATGTCACGCTATAGCCCTACTATACTATAGAGCCGAGGTAGTGAAGTGTTATAAATATTTACCCCAAGACTCGCGGCGAGCGCCTCCCTGATCCTCTGCGAGAATGCGTGGTGGTCGTCGTCATGTCTCTCCATGGGCGGCAGCAGCGTGACGTGGACCACCGTCACCGGCGTCCACAGGAACCACAGCGCGTCCGACCACGGGAACTTCTCGCGGGTGTCCGTCGGCCGGTGCACCGTCACGTTCGTGAACGGCCGCTCCACAGCTGCAGGGGGCGTTGTAACAACTCATTAGGCAGTACAGACGTCTGCACAAAATCCTATCCAAAACTATTTGAAAAAACACAATTTTTCAACACTTTGTCTTTTTTCAAATTGTAATTTGTTCGCAACAATATTTGCGTAAAATTATATGTAAATAATCATAAATATAGCTAGCCTAATTCTTAACTTTCAATATTTGTAAAAATATTAAGATCGGATATTGATGACGTAGACGCCAATCTTCGCACTTCCTACTGCGAAGATTGTTGGATTGTTTTTCGAAGATCTTTGACAGAACTGGTAGTAGGCTAATCAGTCTATATGATGTCTTTTCTCCTATGGGTTTACCAGCTTTGTAGATCATGGTGACCTCTGAAACTTTCCAAGCTCTAGGGAAGTAGCCTATTCTAAGCACCGAGTTGTAAATTATAGTTAGAAATATTATAGCGTAATTATGAACTAAATAAATTTAAAAAAAAACAAGGTCGCTCCCCTTTAGATCTTTTAAACTACGCAACGGATTTTGATGCAGTTTTCAGCAATCATCATCATCATCATCATCCCAGCCAAAAGACGTCCACTGCTGGACAAAGGCCTCCCCCAAGGATCTCCACAACGACCGGTTTTGTGCTGCTCGCATCCAGCGGCTTTTTTTTTAGTAATAGATAAGAGTAATTCAAGAGGAAGGTTTATATGAATAATATATAATACATGCATATTATATATTTTATAAAATTTAGAAACAACGTCTGTCGGGTCAGCAAGTCTTTTGCAATTGACTTTTTTATTCCTACTTTGTTTATGCTTAATGTGGCGTCGGGTCACTAGTGGTAAGTATACTAAAACGGGTGATTTCAGAGCACCGAAATCCCCAATTTTACCTAATTGTTATTTGACCTAAGCATGCAAGCAAGCTAAACAGTTATTAATAAACACTCAATTGACAGAACAAAATAGTAACATCATAGTTTGCCATTCCCATACAATTTTTAAACAGTTGCTAAAGAGTTTCACTATTGACTAACCAGTCACCTACTCAGTTGTCTCTTTGACAGTTGATATCTCCTGTATAAAGTTAAGTAGAAGAATTTCACCCGAGTCGAAAAATAACATGTGTTGTGAGACTCCATTTGAAACTTAATCTACCGTACAATTCCTTTTTTTTAATACCACTTTAAACTGGCTTAATGCTAAACGCGAAGTCATTAAATAATATAATATATAAGTTAAAAAGATAATAACTTACCAAATGTCACTGGCTGAACCCTATTTCCAAGTAGGAACGGCCAATCGTTGAACTTCAGCAAGCCTTTGCCATTGGTAGCGCCTCCTTCGGGTTGTAGAAGGACCGCCTTGCTCGAACCATCAGTAAAGTGTTGCCTATAAATAACCAATAAAATAAGTTCTTTACATTGCAGTTATGGCAATTCAAAAGCATGCATGAAGTTTTCTTGAGGTTAGACATATTAGAAAAAAAGAAAGAAACAAACAAAAACTATTTATTTGGCTTCTTAAAGCTTTATTTTAACCTTTAAGGCGAAGGGTAAGGCACACTAGCGCCGCTAATGGATTTTGATAACTGCTTAACTGGATTTTTTTCAAACATTGCGGACTTTCCGAGTCTCTAGGCAAACGTCTATTATTTAATAATTTAATATTCATGTTTCCTTTCAAATTAAAATAAAGTCGTGTATTATGTATGTGGAACTTGTAGCTATAAGTGAGGCTTTGTCTTATATAATTTCTATCAACCATGACAAATTTGTGATTCTAACAGACTCCCAAAGTGCTCTTCAACATGTAGCTCGTTGTATCTCGACTTTTCGAGGAACACCGATAGCATACACAATAATAAAACAAATCTTAACATTAGGCAACCAATCCAAAAAAGTCAATTTACAATGGATACCATCGCATATTGGTATTGCCGGAAACGAAATGGTAGATATCATGGCCAGGAACGCTTGCAGTGATGGAATCGTGTTAGACACAGAACCTTATTACGCAGATTGCTTAAATTATGTTAAAAGCCATTGCCACAATCTTTGGAGAGAATATTTTAATAGAAGGTCACTGGAAAAGGGTATCTGGTACAAGACTATTCAACATGAGGCCCTAATAAAGTCGTGGATTGATAACTGCTCCTTAAACAGACCGAATGTTGTAACTGCTTTGAGACTTCGGACCGGACACATCCCATCAAGGAAGTTTACAGCACTGTTGGGCATAACATCATCCCCTAATTGCGAGGAATGTGACGTGTTGGACGACGTATATCATGTCTTGATGGAGTGTGGCCGAAATGAAGAAATGCGTAGCCGGCTACGCCAGAGTAACAGTGGCATTTACAACATTGGGGAGATAAATAGTGCTTTGTCGGCACCTATGTCGGATGCTGCCAAAGCACTTTACAAACTGTATCTGCATGTTTATAAATAATTGTATATATGTGAGCTATACTTGGAAAATATTACGGAGCGACATTGTCAAGTCTGATAAAGCTCCTTAAATAAAGATTTAAAAAAAAAAAAAAAGTAATTGTGCACTACTTTTAGGTTTGTTTTTGTATTCATTTGCTAACACAAAAAGTAGCTATTGTTTGTGAATAAATGCGATAGCCCGTTTTGTGAATAAACCACGCAACAAAAAGTAGTGCACAATTATTAAATAAATACTATGGATGCTTTCCTGTTATCAGGCGGTACGCAATGTTTAATAAAAGATCCAGTCCGTTAGTAATTGTCAAATTATCAATTGGTGGCGCTAGTGTGCCTTACCCTTCGCCTTAACTAAAACTAGGGCATGAGGAGCTCGATGGCGCAGTGGTTAACGCGCCCGATCTGCGATTGCTGACGTTAAGCAACTTTTGCATAGGCTGGTCATCGGATGGGTGACCAAAAATATATCGTCGCGAGCTCCTCTGCGCATCGGAAGGCACGTAAAGTCGTTGGTACCGGCTGCATTAGCAGTCGTTAAAAAACACCAATCGCACTGGGCCCGCGTGATGGTTTATGGCTCGTTCTCCCTATCCATCCATAGGGAAGGCTCGTACCCCAGCAGTGGGGACATAAAATGAGCTGGTGATAATGAAGCCGTACACTTGTGCATTTGTGTGCATGCATGCATGAATGCTTATGAATTGCAAGAATTATACAAAAATTTGCATCAAAAACACATTTATTGCTGCACTTGGAGGATACATTTAACATAATTTATTTTTTGATTACTTAATACCAAAAGTATTTATTTAGATATAAGAGCTAACAACATACACACTGGTTTACATTGAGAAATTAGATGTTACGTAATCAATAATGCTAATTTACATCTTTGAATGTGACAGTTAATAAGTTGTTTAATGCAGTCACTTAAAATCTAGTTAATTATTGATATTTTATTTATATTTAAATGTTGCTACTTTTTATTTCAATAACTCATACTTACTTTCTTACAAATTGAGCAGTGTTTCTTATTCCAAGAGTTGATGCAAAAAACGGTGGCACTTTCCATTTCTTTAACTGTAATAATTAAATAGTTTATATTGTTATTTGATTACTTTAAACACATTCAAAAAATTTAAATGTTTTTGATATAATTAATACTAGTCATAAACCACAGGGATCATTAAAGTTGGTTCTAATGATATAGTAACTGTTTTGTGTATTTAAAATAAGGGTTTTGGAAGATAACGAACAGACTCTAAACCTGATTTTATATTAGTCAGAAATAAAAATCAGTGATTTATTATGACTAATATATTTTTTTATGTACATGACTCCGCTCTGCCTGATGTTATGCAGAAGCAGAATCCAGATGCAAGGACAACCAGTAGCAGTGACCAGCAATAGTCGTCCTTACCTTGCCTACCCGCAAGTTGCTCTTCACACCTTGTTTTAACAAAGTTGTTACCAGCTTTTGTTAGTAACACTAGATAGACTATACTGTTATCTGTTGATATATTATTATATATTTCATGGGGTGCGGGTTCAAATCCCGATCGTGAAATTTTTTGAACAATTTGTCTTTTTTCACATATTATTATATTGTATTGCCCAAAAAAGTTAACATTGCCATTCAGATTTTAACGACAAATAATACAGCACCATTTAGTATTACACATTGGAACTTGAATTAATTAATGAAATGGTATTGACTACATATAATAACAAGAAACTGGTTTAACAATATAATAATAGCCAAATAAATAAGTCTTTGGATGTATGTAGGTATCTACACTAATATTATAAAGAGGAAACCTTTCTTTGTATTTTTGTATGTATGTATGTATGATGTATGTATGTTTGCTATGAATAAACTCCAAACTACTGGACTGATTTAAAACATTCTTTTACCATTAGAATGCTACATTAGCGTTGAGGCTATATTAAAAAAAAGAAAAAAAGAAATGCAGTACGTAAAAAAAGAAATGAAGTCCGCGCTCGCGCTCTGTTGTTAATGGACGTGTTATCGATTTTTTAAATGTCGATTTAAATATTTGTTAAGTAATATCATCTTTAAGTTCAACAGTGTTAAGTGCTAAATTTGATTACTAGTGGGTCTATAAAAACAAGTGAGACATAACAGCTGTCCTTATCTAGCGTCGTCGTACGTGTTCGTGTGAATCAATCGATAAGAAACACCCATATACCTTCGCTTCATTCGCACGCATTGGGAGCCCAGCAGTTATGTCAATACAACGCACACCGCCGAAGTTTTCATCCAATCCGGATTTACCAACAACCGCATTAATGGCGGTAGAAGAACCCTTTATAAATATGCGTAAGCGCAAGCAGCCTGAGGAGAATGACCTTGACCGGCGCATGCAACAATTCGAACAGAAATATGACAAACTCGATCAAATAATCTCGGAAACCGTCGCTGCGTCCTTAAAATCAATATTGTCAAGTGAAATGTCTAAAATTACGGCATCGTTAGACTTATTAAATGACACCATGTAGGGTCTGCGCTCCGATAATGCATACTTCAAGGAATCGCTCAAAGATTTAAATAACCGTCTGATGGAGATGGATAAATCCCTGAATTATTGTGCTACACGCCAGGACACTTTAGACACACAATTACAAACTATACAAACTCAAATGAAAATTACCAGTGATCTACCTACACATGTAAAAAAACTCGAGAGCAAGTTGGCGGCTATGGAACAGCAAGCCAGAGATTGCAACATGGAAATCGTAAACTTGCCCGAGAAACGTAATGAGAACCTCACTAATATTGTTTTGAGCATCGGGACAGCCATTCAACAACAAATACTCGCGTCAGATATTGTGGCGGTCCATCGCGTGCCGCATGCTGACCAAAGAGATTCCAGACCTAAAAACATTATTGTGAAGTTCTCCACCAGGGTACTGCGTGATAATGTGTTAGCTTCCAGTCGTACTGCCAAGGGTCGTACCCTCAACAGTGAACAGCTGGGAATATCCGGGCAGCCACAAAAAATTTTCATAAATGAGCACCTAACTATACAGAATAAACAATTATTTCGTGAATGTCGTAACACAGCTAAATCCAACGACTACAAATATGTATGGATTAAACATGGTGTCATTCTTACACGTAAAACCGATACATCTCCTGTGTTGGCTATACGCTCGAATGAAGACCTTGTCAAAATTAAATAATCTTTCCCTAGACAGGTATTTAACACATAGCTCACCGGAACGTATAGCATTAATAGACCCGGTACTGTATCTTTGTAAAACTATTAACTTAATAAACTGGCATAATCTAATCTGTGTATGTATTATTATAATTATTATAATTACTAATTGTTCGCAATTGATTCATAACTCGTGTAACAACATTGTATGCTACTCCTATGATAATACTAACATTAATCACTTTATAAGGCAATACAATAGCTTAGCACACCTTTATATTTATTATTATTGTCTAAATGTAAATGTGGTACTGTGTATTTTTTACTGTGGATCCGTTATGGAGGTACAAATCTGTGAAATATTATTAAATACTAAAATCACTGAGTGGTCGTTGTTGTTGGGCATTTTTTTTTTCAGAATACTATACTTTTACGATAATGGTAATTCTATTTCAAACACACAAATTACGTATTTTGCACTTAATGTTTGCACTACTATTTCTACACATTTGGAGTCTGTTTTAATAATATCTTATATAGATAGCTACAAAATACGATAATTCAATTAATAACGTACTTTCTATTTATTACCAAAACTGCCGCGGATTAAGAACAAAGCTGAGCACAATATTTATGAATATTTTATCACACACCTACGACATTATCATACTGACCGAGACGTGGTTGCATGCCGATATTTTAAATAATGAGTTCATAGACTGCCGATACATTGTTTACCGCTGCGATCGCAACCGTCAAGCGACTGGCCGCTTGGACGGTGGTGGAGTACTGATGGCGGTGCTGCGCTCCCACCACACTACTCTCTGCTCAGCGATGCCCCCCGCCGCTCCCCTCGATTTCCCACCTATTGTTGACAATATTCTGGTGCATTTATCTATAGGTAATAAACACTACACTATTGGAGCGGTGTATTTTCCCCCTCGAGCTAATTGTGATGTATATCAAACTTATTTTGATGTCATGCGTAACTACATACACGCGATGAATGTCGATGATTTTTGTATATTTGGAGACTTTAATTTACCAAATCTTGAGTGGAACGTCGATGACAGCCATGCTAAACCCCTATTTGAGAGCGGTCAAAGACCACCAAACTCTTATCTGTTAAATTTCATGTTTTTATTTGATTGCATACAAATAAATACTTTCAAAAATAATATTAACCGGTTGCTTGACTTGTGTATTACTAATTTATCTAATAGTAAATCATATACTACGCCTACTTCTTTAGTACCAATAGATATATACCACCCTCCATTTTATGTTTTAATCTCTCTATCACTCGATGTGGTTAACAAACCATTAACACGAAAGCCACATACAAGATATTGTTTTAAGAATGCCGATTATGAGGCTATTAACGATAATCTGTTGAAAATTGACTGGGATGACCTATTTCAGAATAAAACTGCAGAACTCTGTGTGGATATTTTTTATGAAAAAACCTATAGCTTAAGTCCACGCGCGCCCTGTGAACGCACGGTCGTACACAAGGTGGCCCGCTAATTATACCTACAGCGCGGGACGGGTTAATCCGGAAACACGTTCCGATTAAAGTTATTAAAAACACACATTTTCCAATTTGGTTCTCGTCAGCCCTCGTACACATCTTCAAAAACAAGAACTTGGCTTGGGTAAAATGGAAAAAATATAAGAACCACGCAGATTACTTAGAGTTTTCTATGTTCCGAGAGAGGTTTAAAAAGGAGGCAAAGAAATGTTACAATAAGTATATTGACAAGGTTGAAAATAGTATCAAAGACAACATAAAATATTTTTGGACTTATATTAATAACCGCAAAAATCAAAGTAATATACCTCATAGTGTTAAATTCGATAACTCAAAAGCGGACAAACCCTACGACATATGCAATCTGTTCTCGCAGTTTTTTCAATCAGTTTTTCAGCCTTCAGAACTATCAGTCTCCTATGACATTACTGACATAGAACAATTAGATTCAAGAACTTGCACTGAAGATATTATTAGCGATATTGTATTGACAGATAATAGTATTATAAGAGAACTCAAATCTTTAGATGTTGCTAAGGGCTCAGGTACTGATAATATACCACCGATTTTTCTTAAAAGAACGGCATTGACTATTTATAAACCATTACGTATAATATACAACAAATGTTTAAATGAGGGAACCTGTCCTAAGATATGGAAAGCGGCTAGGATTACTCCAGTCCATAAGGGGGGCTCGAGAGCAGATGTAACTAACTATCGGCCTATCTCAATTCTATCTGCAATGGCGAAGCTTTTTGAGAGACTTGTACACAGCGTCTTATACTCGCATATGCACAGGAATATACTGCCTCAACAACATGGATTTGTCTCCAAACGGTCAACCATCACGAATCTCGTCGTTTACACGACTGAGCTATTTGACAATGTAGACTCCAACAAACAGACGCTGTGTATACTGACTTCAAGAAAGCTTTTGACCGCGTTGATCATAAAATCTTATTGGAAAAAATTGCTTTCAACGGTATTCGAGGTAATCTCTGGAGATGGTTCAAATCTTATATATCAAATCGAACTCAAAAAGTAGTCATTAATGGTCATGAATCTGAAACCGTCTTGATAACATCAGGTGTCCCACAGGGATCAATAATTGGTCCTTTGCTTTTTGTTCTCTTCATCAACGATCTAGATAACTGCTTCAAAAACTGTAAATTTTTACTATATGCAGATGACCTTAAAATATACCGCACTATCGAACATCCCAGCGATCATCATAAGTTCCAAGAAGATTTGAACCGATTAACTAACTTTTGCAACCGTAATAAACTTAAACTCAGCGTAGAGAAATGTAAAAGCATAAGCTTTAGTAAGAAAAAAAAATTAGTAATTTTGATTATTCTTTGTGCGGCATCAGACTCGATAGAGTGCAAAATATAAGAGACCTCGGTGTTACTTTAGATACTAAACTAACTTTAGATACTCATATTGAAAATATTTGTAATAAGGCATACAAAATGTACGGTTTTGTTTATCGATCTAGCAAGGAGTTTAGACGCCCAACCACATATTTGCATTTATATAAGTCATTAATACGTACACAATTAGAATATGCCACCTCCATATGGGATCCATTTTATTGTAAATATTCGGATCGCCTTGAAAGCGTGCAAAAGAAATACCTGCGTTGTATGCATTTCAAATGTTTTCGTAGTCGACTATCCTACGCGGAACTGTTACGACAATATAAATTAACTAATCTTAAAGCGAGAAGACTACACTTACAGGCAATGTTGTTGTATAACTTCTGTAATGATAGGTACGATTGTGTTGATATTGTGAATAAAATATGTTATCAAGTGCCTCTCAGACCGCGTATGCGAGCCTGTCGCACACCTAAACTATTTGCTATAAGACAATCTCGAACAAATGTAGGTAAACGATCACCAATGTCTCGATTACTTGATGTTTATAATAAGTTCTTCGTTAATTTGGATCTATTTAGTACTAATGTTAATTCTTTTAGAAATTCTGTCTTGAAATCTGAAATCAACACTGCACCTTAACACTGCTTAGTTACTTTTAGATTGTTACTAATTAAGTTTTGTATAAATCGGAACACGTTTCTTTAACTTATTCACTATTTTACAATCCGTGGTTAACGGTGTTGGTTTCACAATTACTTACCTAAGTACACATTATGTTATTAATATAATCCTTATTGTGAAACTGTTTGTTAACCCCAATAAATGGAAAAAAAAAAAAAAAAAAAGTCCGCAGGGTCAGCTAGTTAGATAATAAATGTACAAACAACCTGCACATCAACCTATCCAAAACTGTCAACGTATGTACTAGCCCAAATTATACTACATTATTTTTGTACAATCCAAAAGTGAAATAGAACTCATGTTAATTTAGTGGAAATATCTTCTTTAGGTTATATTATGTTAAATCCATGAGCATGCTTTCTCTGGTGGGCAGTTGCTGGGCTAAAAACCTGATGGTTGTTATGGCTCACTCTAGCAACAATGTTTGGAGGAAGTATACTGGTTTTCATTTGGTATGCCCAGCCTTCCTCACAAATCATTGTTGAGGCTTACAGACTTGTACAGGGAGACAGGAGCTAGGGGTAGATATAGGGCATATTGCCATCCATGTTTCCTCAGACATAATGATATGCAGCAGTGTTAACCACTGTTAATTTTAACAAAAAGGTTATATTATACATACACTAATGGTGCCCAGGACATGTGAAGCTGCAAGTGAGTCAAGGCATGACACACAATTGGCGATCATCACACTACAGCGAGGGTCTCTACTGCCTTTCACTTTGACATATACACCTGCAAATAACACCTTCATTAAATTTTTAATATATTTTAATATATGGTAGCTCTTGGCCATCATCTTACTTGTTAGTAAGTGATAAAAATGCTCTTCCTCAACCAAAAGAAGCTTGCCCCATTACCTCTTCTTGTCAGTTGTTAAAGTATTAAACTTAAAAAACAGCAGTCTAAGGTCAATTCAGTTCAATTCAATTCAATTCAATCATTTATTTATTTATTTTTAGGTCAAACCTAATATGAACAACTAATTGCTATATCAAATGCAATTTGAGCTTCTGGGATTCAAACCTACATAGAACCTGTCTTTTCAAATATTAAAAACCCAAAAGGTAGAGTTCTCTTACAATTACTTTAATAGTAAAGAATAGAGAATATTAAACCAAAAAGAAAAGAAAAAAGTCTTTTTTGTTATAAAATACTGCATACATTAAAACATTATGTTATTTATCAGATGATGAATATCTGTTTTTAAATTACAAAAATTACATGGTTCAATTTTACAATTTCAAAACAATAAATAAATTTTAATGCATTTTTTTTCAAAATGACCTAAATTGTTAACAACGTTTTGGTTGTAAGTATTAGTTTGACAATAAAACTTTTATTATTGTTATTGTCTAAAACCATCATAAATAAAAATCATACAAAGAACACAAATGAAACTTGGCGGGCGCACAGTGACGACATCTGACGATACGTACCAAACGTCCAACATGCAAATGTGGACAATAGTTGTCTTACAGCCTGGTTGTTGGGTAACAAAATCGACGCAATCCAAAGAATTAATGCTAGGATCGTACGCGTAGCCAATAGCACAAGTCCAAATGGCAAATACAGTATAAATTGTAAAACATTATCGCCAGAGAATCTGAAAACAACGAAACAAGTCCTATGAATATACTAGAATGTCTAAACTTGTAAACAGATAAGTTAAATTATTGTCCACTTTCCCCTAAAACTGCGTGTGTAAAGCAGTCGAAAGATAAGCAATAGCTTTTGGGACTTACCTATCATCGTTGATCAATTTATCCACTGTTAGAGGCATATCAATAATAACATAGAATACACTGTATTTTAATTTTAATGTTGTAAAATTATTAATTAACTTTTTACATCAAATATTGTAAACGTATGACATACCGTAGACAAAATTATGAATGACGTTTTACTTCCTTTTTTTTTATTCAATTTGTTTTTCTTATATTTGTGTAAAGCAAAAAGATCGAGCCCATGCATATTAGTCACACTAAATTAGATTTTTTTTATTATAATACAATACAATGCTGACAAATAAATTATCAAATAATTAAAAAAAACCTAAAAGTAAAGCCTTCAGTATCCAGAGATGGTAGAGTATTCAAACAATGGTAGTTTTAAATGTAGCGAGCGTGTCGCCCTCAAAACAATAACTTATTCTGATTCTGAGGTGTCGCCTTTCTTACATCACTAGTGTCAAATCAACAACCTAACTTACTTACACCTAAAACGTCATTGTTCGCAACCATGACTGAAAGATGTCAAACGAAGTTTATAGAAAAATTTGATAATACAAATTATATTATTTATGTCGGTGTTTTCTCCGTATCTGTTGCCGTTTTATATTATTACAGGTTTGGTGAATGCGTTGTTAAATATGCAAGTGCTCTTATAAATAGAATATCGATAACCAAATTTTTCGTGTTACAGATTTCACTTCGTCGCGGTATCGTTTAGTTATGCTTTGGGATGTGTGGCTTGTTATTATGGGTTGAAGTCGAGCTTTCTACACAAATATGTGCAGCAACAGAAGTCCTTCTTTATCAGAGAAGCAGAGGAAGAGAAAACAGAAGATGCTCCCGCTATAGTATGTTTTCTAGCCACATAAGTATGACTTTGTATCATAACAAAAAAAACATTTGTTTTGATTGCGACAACCGTGTTAATAAACGTTTTACAAATTGAATAGTTGAATACAATATCAATATAGATAATACTAGTTCCTCGTCTGTCAATAACATATAACAATGGTTAACTCAATTGTTACATACCATAATATGGCGTTTCAACAGACTAGGGGGTAGCATTAATAATGCAAATTAAATATAAAATAAGGTTTTTTGTTTGTTTTGAATTATTTATTTAGTTACTGAAGGAGGCAATAGCATTTATTACATCTTACTGATTTTTGTAACAAACACTATTAATATATAGGTAAAAGTTAAAGTTAAAGTGTCCTGTTATTACTACTAAGAATGAGAGCTATTACATTTTTGATTGACTTATTTATTTTGGTTACCAGTTTTAATTACATTTTTAGGGTTGTGTGACATGTGGATCTGAGGGTTGTGGTCGCCATAACCCTAAGACGCCTGTGGAGCCATGGGTAGGCCTTCAGATACACAAACAGCTCGACCAAGCCATAGAAGATGTAAGTTAAAAATGTATTTAGTTGAGAAAATGTTGACGAATGTATGTCATTTAACTGACCTATAAACAATATGTTTGTTTTCAACATTGAGTGGAAAAATATATAAATTATTTTGTCAATTATTAATATGCCATATTTTAGTAAAGTACTGTCCATTTTTTTATCCATTATAATTTATTAGACCACTGTTATTGTTTTTCTCATTAGTAGGTTAAGATTAAAGTTTTAATAGTGTTTTTTGCAATAAATAATATTATCTATCTTAATAAAAGACCTTGCTAAGATAAATTTTCTAAACAATAACTTTATTCAAATGAGAATATCATGTAGAGTTATTTCTAACGTACTTACTTGTAATAATGTCTTTATGACTCATAGCTGACAATGACCTCCACTTCAAACAATTCATCTCTATCAGCATTCTTTAGCCTTAATGTAGATTTGTACGGAATTATAAATAGTAGGTAAATGATATTCTTCAAAATATTTATCATATTTCTTTTACACATTCACATTCCGTTATAAAAAAAATAGAAAATGAGAATAAAATGAAAATAGCTTTATTACAACAGAATAACTTAAGACTAATCAATTTAAAGTCGTACTTAATTTTAGCAATAAATTTCTTTTTACATATAAAACTTATATCTAGAAAGAGAAAGAAACAGGGGATCCCAAACTCATTGCCTGAACAGAATTGCAGTATTAATTGAATACAGTTAAACACCAACTTATTAAAGAAACTAAAATTAGTGATAGTGGTGTGTAAACAGTGTGGAATATTAAAATATGAGTTCTTGATGTGAGCTGGAAACAATGTCATCATCATGTTTTAAATCATTTTTTTAACGGTAAAATAGATTCTGGTACTTGATAGTCAAGTGTGTTTAAGCATGCAATTAATAAAAAGATACTTGTTTTGCCATATTACCCAGCTGCTTCAAAATGTTTCTTTTACAGTTCTACAACACAATATTGGACCAGTTCATTAACACGTGGTACAGCAAGGTCACACTAAAGCCGTTTTTTGTTGACGAGCTGCGGTACCAACTCCGATACGCATCAGCCTGTCTTTTGAGGCGAGCCCTAAAGGTATGTTTGAAAAAAAAGGTTATAACTGTTAAAAAATTACACTTTTATTAGCTATTGCTAATTATTTTCTTCCTACAATAACAGCAGGGAGACTTTGTTCTACTACCTACTTGCCAAAATACTAATGAAAAACTCAATAATCTTGAAATAGTGGTTACATTCTTATAAGTGTTAAAAGTGGACTTTTTTTTAACTGCGTGATAAATGCCTTGCACTGCATACTCGCGTGTCTTAGGCAACCTGCGAGTTATGTGGGGCTCGGCCCTCTGCTTCCCACACAACTCCGAGAAGTTGGGGCGAGCCGCAGGGGGCATACCTACTAAAACGCTGTACCATCCACACACACGGCGCACTTCCAGATCACAAAAATTCTATTTAAGCAATCATTATCATCATGAGCTCTGAGCATAATGATGATGATTATTTTAATTTCATTTTATCGTGCCATGGTTTTCCGAAAGTTACTCCCGATTCCGTTAATTAACTTCTAGATCAACTTCTCCCGCCTCATAATGTCGCGGCTCGTGCCGTGCGCGCTGCGACACTACCACGTGTGTGCGGGCGCTCCGCCCCCGCCCGCGCCCCCGCGCCCCCTGCACCCCGCCGCCGCCAGTAGGGCTGCGGAGATCAAGTACCTGCGCTGCGTCACCGATGCGATCATGCCGTACCTGCTGAACAACGTGGAAGTGCAAAGCTCGTGAGTAAACAGCTCTTTCTCTTATTACTTTAGGTACTGTAAATCGTGTGTGTGTGTCAATAAGTCTTTTTCTTTCATCTTCTTTCAAAATAGCTTTTAATTATAATTTCAGTTGCCAATGTTGGCATACGTATCACTATCACGTACACGAAAATGATCTAAACACCATCGTGGTTAAAAAAATCAAAGCGTATTTGCAAATATATCAAATGTGCCAAAATTGTTCGTTTCTATAAGAAATTTCGCGACGATATGATTGCGAATAAACGATTTGATTTGCGTTAATCTCCATCATAAAACCTATCATTAAAATGGAACGCGAAACTTTAAAAGTGTATACAGACTACAGTAAGTTGTATAATCGTATTTATTTGAGGAGATAAACCATAGACAATATCATTTAGCATACTAGTAAATGTTGTTATGTTCTTAAGGGGGTGCAGCGCGGAATTTCGAAAATTTACGTGTTTTTAAGTCACTGGTGCTAGGCGCTGAATAGGTCATATACATTAAAAGGACTAGTGTAAGATAGCTTGATCCTTTCACAAGGGCATGGTTGTCTTTGAATTTGAAACAAATACCCAGAACCTGCATTAACAATACGTAAAAGTAATGAGATATAAAAACTTATTTCTTCAGAAACTTTGTAAATACAGCACAAATGAAACAATGATCCGACATCAAAATGTTTGTATTGATATTCCGTAGGGCACTGTTGTCTTATTTTTCAATTAAAAAATATGAATATGAAAATATTAAGACTTTTATAATTTTTTACCCAAACGCCTATGATTTTACGAAAGTAAACATTGCTCTAATTAAATCAGCAGCCTACTCTGTACAGATATTAGTGTGCGTGCATATTCGCAGTCGTGCGCCGTTGTCACCCCACTGCCACGCGCCGCTCGCTCGCTATCATAAAGAAACTTGAAACGCGAAGTTTTGCGTCCGTGCTACACCCCCCTAAGGAATAGTTATAGATTTGCTTTTACAGGCGAATAAAAAAATAAGTTGCAACCAATAATAAAATAAATATTAATTAGAAGGTATATTAAATAACAATTTAAAATTTAACCATAATTAATATAACTATTTAAACTATTATGGTCACTTGCAATAGAGTAATTATTATCGGGATTCTTACCATGTTTATTATTTGTGAGTATCCGATATTATCCGGCACAGTTGCATGCGCCATGATCACGGAATTACTGATACAATCCTAAACTAATATTATAAATGTGAATGTGAGTTTGTTTGTTACGCTTTCACGCAGTAACTACTCAACCGATCATCATGAAACTTTGTACACATATTCTCAAAGGTATTGCGAAGGATATAGGATACTTTTTATTTTAAAAAAAACTATAAAATACAAATGAGTTGTTTGTTTTGTTGTCATGGAAACTGTCAAAGCGATACGAAGTCCGCCGGGTCAGCTAGTAATTAATATATTGCAGCGTGTTTCGCATACTGATCCGCGAGATATTCGCGGGCTGGGTCCTGTTGTCGCTGACGGACGTGCTGGCCGACCCTTACATCCTGAACACGCTCATCATACTGGCCACCGGCGACGAGACCATGGCGCAGCTACCCACCACACCCAACTATAAGGTACAGTCAAAAGTAAAGTAAACTAAATCTATACTAATATTATAAAGCTTAAGAGTTTGTTTGTTTGTTTGGTTAAACGCGCTAATTTCAGTTAAAAAAATATTTTTGTGTTGAATAGTCCATTTATTGAGGAAGGCTATAGGCTATATTACATCACGCTATGACTAATAGGAGTGGAGCAGGAATGAAAAATGTTACAAAAACGGGAAAATATTTTTTTGAAAGCTTTCTTGTGTGCGCTGCGTAAATGGTGAAAGTTACGCAAAAATCATGTATTACGAAATTGTTCGAAAGTAAAATTTATGTAACATGTTACCTAATGCGGACTCATATTAACTGTCATAAGTAGTCATGACAGAACAACGCTACTAGCATCACATACTTAGAGAAAATAGTGCTTGTTTAAACTTTTAACCTTTTGAGCACCACAACATAAATGCGACGCCGTGTCCGGTACACCAAGAGTAAAATCTTTTCAGAGTAAAAACTTGCTAGCGGAATAGGGATTCCTAAATAGACTTTGAACTTTATGCTTAAGGCATAAATGGTTGACAATGTATTGAAGAAATTTGACAGTTTTGGATAGGTTGATGTGAAGGCGTCTGTACGTTATCACCAGTGATCGGTAGTGCAATTTTGCGGGATTTAGTGACGTTTTCTTAATATGGATATGCCTTTAAATCCCGCTTGGTAGGGATTTATATTTTGAAAATGATTAATTGATATTTTTTCTATAAATAATATTCTTGAAAATAAATATTTAAAATCTGACTTTTCTTTATACTTGTAAACTTGGTATGATATTATAAAATCCCGAATCCCGCAAGTCTTATCCATATTAATACAACGTTTAAGGTCATTCACCCTAAATTGCACTACCTATTCCGATCACTGGTTATCACTTTACGATTATAACCTACCGGATGCCTAATATGAGTTTTGTTTACTCTCCGTATTCATTCGATTACGTATACGAAAACGAAAATAAGTATGGCATTGAAGCAGCGCCTCCTGGCGACGAACAAGAAGAGTTAAAATTTTGTTATACAATTTCTCGTATTCGTTTACCTGATCGAATGGCGAATGAAACTCGCATTTGGCACCGAAAGGTTAAAACTAGCACCAGCTACCTTCCCTCGCAGGTGGAGTTCCTGGAGACGTTCGTCCGCCACACGGACTCGGTATACGTGCAGCGTAGCCGGCTGCTCAAGGTGGAGTTGGAGCAGGTGATCGACGACCAGGAATACTTCTACGCGTTCATGCAGTACCTCAAGACCACCAGCAACATTCACCTGCTGCAGTTCTATAAGGATATCAGTGAGCGACAGTTCTAATTAGTTCATCACCAGTTCATAATGTCCCCGCTGCTGGGGCACGAGCCTTCCCTATGGATGGAAACATCACGAAGAACGGGACATATACCTACCACCACGCGGGCCCAGTGTGGATTGGTGGTTGTTAACGACTGCTTATGCAGCCGGGACCGACGGCTTTATGTGCCTTCCGAAGCAAGAAGGAGCTCAAGATGGTAAATTTTGGTCACCTATCCGATGACCGGCTTTTGCGTTGCTTAACCTCAGCACTCGCAGACCGGGCGCGTTAACCACTGCGCCATCGAGCTCCTTGTTCATCTATACTAATATTATAAAGAGGAAACCTTTGTATTTTTGCATGTATGTATATGTATGTATGTTTGCAACGAATAAACTCAAAAACTACTGGAGCGATTTAAAAATTCTTTCACCATTAGAATGCTACATTAGCGCTGATTAACATATGTAGGCTATGTTAGAAAAAAATGCGGTACGAAGTCCGCCGGTCAGCTAGTATATATATGATATCTTTATAGAGCTGTTCCAAACGAAGCTCTTGAACCCGGAGCTCGGTTCGGCGGAGCAGGCCGGCCTGCACCGCGAGGCCCGCGACATGTGCGCGCTGTACCTGTCGCCGCGCAGCCACGGCCGCGTGCCGCTGGACCCGGCCGTGGCGGCGGACCTCATGGACCTGCTCAGTGCACCCGACAGCGTCAAAAGGTACTGTTCTTTATATTCGGTCCTTACCTATGAAATTGACGTTTTGTATAAAGATTTTTTATAACAAAACTTTTCATACTAACGTTTTTTCAATTTTCTTAGCATCCATTTATGTATACACTATAAAAATTGTAGGGTTGTTTCTCTAGCTAAATATAACCCTTAAAAATAAAAACAAAAAAGAAGTCAATTTAAAAAAAAACTTGGGCCATAAAAGCACATATTTAAAAATGATTGTTATTACTGCAGCCTAAGTAGCATAGTCTTAATTAAATGTGTATAATAATATTAACAACCGGTATTGAGTTTTAGAAGTTATACACTTATTAATGAGTGAATAAAAAACGTCAATTTCATAGGTAAAAACCCAATACTAAGCACTATGTTTTATCTAAGTTAATATTGTTAATATACCTATATACCTAGTTATATATTGTAGAATAGAACATGTGCCTATCGCCCCCGATGCCTCGGCTGCGTGCCGTCTCTAGCCAAATTCGATAAAGAATAAATGTATACAAACCAAATTAGGGTCATCTCAATTTTGAGCAAAAATGTGTTTGTAATTTTCGTATTATTTACTTGATAACTGCATTTTACATAAAAGATATTGTAAGACTTATTATTCTCACTAGACATCTCGCTTGAATCAGTCACGCATCGTGCGTAAAAACGTAATAATACGAAGAACGTAAAGAAAAGTGAACTATTTTCACTTGATAACCCAAATGTCATTACTAAAATAATGGTATTCTAAACGATTGCGCTATTATAGACTAGCATTCCAAATGAAGATGACAGTTATATCCTTGTAAAGTCGATTATCTTAACTACGTCTGAAATCTGCAGAGTAAACGGTGCATTTGCAATGCAAAACACACATTCATAAATGAACAAATTGAATTGACGTTAAAAAAAATTGGATTGTAACAGCAGTTAAATAATTTATGTAATAATTAAATTATTGAATCTTCAAGTGCAGTTTTTTAATTATTTCAAGGTAGCTAATTTATTAACTCACATATGTAATAACTAACCTATGATTGTACTATGGTTTTTGGTTTTTAAATTTTTCATACAATATTTAATATAAATAAATCTTTTACGTAAAATCTTTCCTGTTGGCCAACTGGAAAAGGTTGTCAATACATGCCTGTCACTGGTTTTTTGGCAATGCTTTGTTGGTAAATATTATTCATCGAATTTGGCTATAGTATACATGGGAACTGATGAAGCTGCTCATAGCACCCGACAGCGTTAAAGGTACAAATAAATAATATTTGTATTTATTATGTTATTGATAACAAAGTAAATAGTTTAAATACCTATAAACTAAATACATACCTACTCGTATAAGTGCAACATGCTGAAATTAATCATAATAATCTATTTAGACGGTGCACTTTATTAATAAATAAACACAAACAACAATAAGTCGACTTCTTGGCGGGAAAGTGAAGAGTCATGTCTGCGGTTTTGTTTTATTTTATAAAATTTGTGTTATGTCGAATATTAATGTAAAATAATGGTGGATTATTAACCGTTAAGTCGTTAGTGTGCATGAGTGTTGGCAAATGAAACAAAACAGTGCAACGTCACTTTTGAAATTCTCTCAAGAAGTCCGCCCGAGGACTTAGTAAAGCCCCACATCTTTACTGAGATACTCGAAGGGTTGGGGGGTATATCATTTCTCACTTCTCATTTCTATTATCATTCATCATCATCATACAGGAAAGAAATATTGTTTATTTATGTATTACTTGTAAGAAAAACTACTTTGACACTGGCTAAATTTGCTAATCGCACAAAGCCATCAATTAAATGAAAAAAAAAGTCCTTTCTCGCCAAAAGAAATTCCAATTGTGAATTTGTTTCATTTATTTATTTTTTGTTTGTAGATTGCAAACGAGCAGGGCGCTTTATTTGGCGGCGGGGCAAGCCCATTCCGTCTTGGAGAAGGTCATGCTACCCAAGTTCTTGCACAGCGAAGAGGTAGTTGAAACTCATATATACTTTCTAGATCACGTCGGTAAAGTATTACAGTTTGGACCTATTGTTGCAGTACTATAAACTAGTCGTCGGCTCCAGGACGCCGACCGGTTATCAAAAGCAAATGACTAAGAAGTAAGTAGGCGATTGTATGTGTATGTTATATCAAAGTTTATTAATATTATTATCTTGCATGCACATATAACAAAAAGAAAACATGAGAGTAATTTCACAGCAATGTAGCAATTATCTATTGTATAATTAAATTTAATTATAAACACAAAACATTTATAACTTTTTAAACTATCATGGTCACTTACATTATAATAAATATTATTAACGGGATTATTACATTTATATTGTTTATTCATTATCTTTGTCTAGATAATAGTTCAATTATTGCTGTGTACATTGTTTGTAGATTATTATCTTGCCTAGTTTACTTCTATACTAATATTATAAAGAGAAAACCTTTGTATTCTTGTATGTATGTATGTATGTTTGTTTGCAACGAATAAACTTAAAAATTACTGGATCGATTTAGAAAAATGTTTCACCATTAGAATGCTACATTAGCGCTGAGTAACATAGCATAGGCTATATTTTAAAAAAAATGCGGTACGAAGTCCGCCGGGTCAGCTAGTCGTATATATAATTATATTTAATAACGGGTAGCCCCAACAGTATCTTAAAGACCGTTGTGGAGAGATATATTATTGACTATCCCTTACTTAAGTACTTTTGATCTTTTTTGATAGGTGGGTGAGTAAATTGCAACAAAATATTGCATTCTATTACATATTCATAAGTAATACCTAGTAACCTATGGATCTGTGTTATTTGAATAAATACAATTTTATTATTATAACCATATACCAAGTACCAAATACTTAGCGTGAATAAAAATAGTCTAAAAAAAACTCTAGAAGATAAATTAAAACCGCTTGATTACCTTGCAACGGGACAACTTCTGACACCTATCCAATAAAATAAAATAAAAGAACTTAAAATATTCATAAAATGTATCGGTTATTGATTTACATTAGATTTCTCTTGCTTCAGCAGATCTTACTAGCTTACACTCACCAACACAACAAAGTATTTAATTACCTGTTAAATTGTTTCTATCTTCGCAATTATATATCCATTCACTCATTATATTCATTTAGATATTTTACTATCAAAAGATTAATGTATGTATAATTTATCAAAAGTTTGGCATTGTGAACCATAAAATAAATAAATTATAAGTATAAATATGTACTCCCGATATTTAATTTACTTTTGAGCACTTATTGTGGCTTTATCGTCTTCCTTGAAAAGAAAAAAGAAAACTATGTAACAATTAATTATAGGTACCTATTTTCCTGACCATTGTTTGGGGTGGGGGGTCGATAACCTGTATTTACGGAAAACTTCCTAGTTCAGGTATCGGCCCGCCACAATCTGTAAATTTGATAACTCTATTTTTTGTAATTACTTATATTACTGTGCATATGATTGTGGTATGAAATAAAAATTACTTACTTACTTACTTACTTACTATATATCGTCATGTAAATAAAAGTGTACAAAGAGTTACGCCATAATTTTTAATAAACACTCAAAGCAATTTAAATACCTAAAAAAATGAAAATTAATACTAATTAAAACAATTTTTATATATTACTTTACAGGCCTCAAGAGAAATTGCTAATGTCAGCTCTTAAATTAGGTAACAAGCTGAAAGGCGCTCTAAGGTCTCAGACCATAGACGGACAAGTGCTTGAATGCTATACTGACTCTGAAGTGGCGGACGGAGACGGCGAGAACATGGACATCCTTAAGTACTTGGACGCTTTAGCAGCAGAAGACACGTTAAGGGAACAAGACTTGAGCACTTATAAAGTAGTGCTCACCAACGTTGAGACGAGATTGGTGAGTTGTGGTCGGTAGTTGTTGGTGTTCAGAATTTTCTTACAAGTTAAATAAATAGACCATATTTTATTTTGTTATTATAATAATTAAAATGAGAAGTAAGAAGTTATATCCCCCGATCCCTTGAGTATCTCAGTAAAGGTGTGAGGCTTTACTAAGACATCACGCGGACTTTTTAAGAGAATTTGAAAAGTGATGTTGCACTGTTTCACAACATTCGCCAACACATGCACGTTCACGAACACTGACCCCCTTACAAATAAACAAAGAGTAAGCGTGTTTTGTCTCTTCTACTCTTAATTTGATTGGAAAGACGTTTACATGACGGTAGCAAAACGCGGAATGACTATTCCGAGCTTATTATTTATTTATTTGTAAGGCACTCAAATGATTAATAAATCTACCATTGTTTCACATTAATATTCGGTATTAAAAAAAACGACGGGTTGCACTCTGGGAGTGCCGGCAGAAGTGAAAACCGCCTCTGTGGTCTAGTGGTTAAGACCACCGGTTTAGACCCAGAGGTCCCGGGTTCGATTCCCAGCGGGGGATACATCTTTGTGTACTCGGTTTGGTTGGTGGTAGGGCTTGTTTGTCCGCCTGGCTAGCTACCACCATCTTATCTAAATATGTCGCCATAACATCAATGTTTGTAGCATTGTTGTGTTCCGGCAGCTAGAAATAAGATAGCCAGAACCTCACTAGTTGAGGGTCCCGGGTGAAGTGCGCTTCCACCAAATGGCCTTATCATCACTTAACATCAGGTGAGATTAAGGCACTGCGCTTACCCGTAAATATAAAAAAAAAAAAAAAAAAAAACTTGAATATTAACGTTGTGCATTTTTGATATTTTGGAATGGTTAGGGAATGATTTGGCACGAATTGATTTAATTATCAGTATAAAAGTACTCTCATTTATGTGGTAGAATACAATATTTATTTATTGGGATATCGTACACAAACATGACAATTTATATTACATTAAAAAGTTATATTAAGTTATATTAAAAAATTATATTACGCCGCGCCAGCTGTCTACTCTCCATCCGTCTTACGAATTTTCGATCAGGACAGTACGTGACCTGACGCGAGTTTAACATTTTTTACCCATTCCAAAAAAAGTGCACAACGCCGCTAGAGAAGTTTTCACTTCAAAAAATTGAAAATAATACAAAACCGCAGTCAGACTCTCACATCGAAGAGTCATTTTTCCGCCAAGACCTCCCATCTACCACTATACCCCCAGCAAGCGCCTCCCCGGCGCGGCACCGTGCGCGTGTTCAGCCTGGCCGTGCACCGCGCGGACGCGGGGCGCGGCGCTCGCTTCTGGACGCTGTGCCGCAGCGAGCACGACTTCCACCTGCTGCGGGCCAAGCTGCACGAGTTCCACGGCGGCAGGCTGCTGCCAGACCTCACGCTGCCGTCGAGGAGGTACTTTTTTAGCGTTTCGTAATCAACGAGGGACGCTTATAGTTTCGCCATGTCTGTCTGTCTGTCCTTTCCCAGCCTAGCTCATAGACTCTTAGTATTAGAAAGCTGTAATATGGCACGAATATTAATCACGCCGACGAAGTGGTGAAGTAAAGTTTTGAAAGTTGCCTCCCCTACACGTGAAGTGGGGATGTGATTTTTTTCTTATCTACCCCATAGTATAGGGTGTCGTTGGATAGCAATTTCAAAAATATTGCGGGTTTGTGGAAACAGTTTTTTGATTGATTTGATCTGATTGAAGGTTTATAAACTATTAAGCTTTAAAGTGCAAAATTTTGTTAGATTCATGTGTCCCCTCCCACCCTGCCAGCCAAATGGTTGTTTTTGAATACGTGAAAAAATTCACGGTAGTTGTATAAATGACGAAGTTACTACTAATTATCACAGCTGTAGGCTTTACAAGTTTACGAATAACAGTCGACCAACTTATAAAATGTACTTGGCGCAGTACAATTTCCTCATTGGGAAACTACTTAAATAACGTTGTCAGTTGTGTGAAACCGGTAGTATCTACATTTAACTATATACGCCATCGTTAAATAAATGTTCATAAAAGCCCTCTTCTCAGAGTCCGCATTATTGAGATGGGCTACGGAACCCTACACTGCGCGTGGACCGACACGCACTTGGCCGGTTTTTTTATTTATATATTGAGGCTACAACAGCCATGTTAACTTCTGATTTGACAATCTTACTAAGACTAAACATATTGGACTAAAAAGTTATCCATAGAAAAATAATAACAAAAACGCCCATAAAGGCAACTAGGTATATTATGTTAGACTTACATTTCAATTATATCCTAATAAAATCAAACCGTCGTCAATAGCAGTATTGAATATTAAGGCGACCATAATATTAGTACACTTAATAATATAATAATACACATATAATTGAACTGAAATATATAATTAAAAAGAAATAAATATGTAAATATATATAATATATAAGTTTACATATTAGGATAGGTAGGGTTAGATGTAACAACTTCTAGCAGAGGAATTTACACCAAGTTACGACACACATAATATCACGAAAAACAAAACAACAAAAAAAAACCATCACAAAATAATGTTGCAACACGGTACGTTAATAACGCGCGACACCGACTCCCTATGTAAATAACCCCAGTGTAACCCCTACAGGAACGTTAATACTTTTTAAATATTCAGTAGGATTTTGTAAACGTTTGAGCGTGCACGGATTTGGGTGACATTTGGTTTTTATTGGGTTTAACACAATATACTTTTTTAACCCGGCAAGACATTATTTCTTTGATAGTTTGCACTATGTGACAGACCTTTTATGCAGACAAAGCTGCAAGTAGAAGCTAGTAAATGAAAAACCACTTAGAATAGAAGGTTCACACGTCACACCGAACTATCACACATTACAATACATTAATTTTGTTAAATTCAGCCACTCTAAGCTCACACATAATTTTATGTTTGTTACTCTACAAATAAGGAAGTTTGTTATACATTTATACGAAACAATGCTGTAATATCAAGTTACCTTGTAATTCGTAATTGCCAGATATTCCTAATTAAAAAAAAATTGTGCTTATTATTTCAGAGATAACAGCCCAATGGAGACTCTCCGCTACAAATACGAGGACTTCCTCCAGCGTCTCCTCCAGAAAAGTCTGCTGCAGACCAGCGAGCTTCTCCACCTATTCCTGACGGTGGACGGAGACTTCTCGGTGGTCGTCCAAGCGTCCACTATGAACGCGAATAGCAACGACATCGGGAATATCTACCAGTCGGTTGCCCACAAGCTGAGGAAGGAAAAAGGACAGCATTTGGAGAGTTTTCTGAGGAATCTGCTGGTGTCCAGTGATATGGACCGGTATCAGGCATTGTAAGTACAAATTTAGATTTTAATACATAGCCAAGCATTTATTACCTGATGATAGCTAGTTGCGGCCTAAGCCAGTATCTAATTAATGAATGCAATATAAGTGATCATATTACAACTTGTTGATTTGCATTCACGCCATATTCATAGCAGCAGTCATATTGCTTATACTGATTACAAATAAATTATTAATAAATATGAAAAAATAATAATAATTTTTTTAAAATCTGTAAATAAGAATCGCACGTCTGCGTAGCACTAAAAAATATACGCTCATTCGCGTACGCCCGCCCACCTGATTGAAGTTACGAGTAGGTAGCAACGAGGGCAAGACTCGCTGCGCGCCCGCAACAATGTCGGCGCGGCGCATCAAAGCCAGTGTGCCGCGCCGCGCCGCCCCGAACGAGTGACACGTTTGTTAGCCCTAGCAAATTTCGAGCGAAACGTGTTCTTAAGTGTGTTGTTTGTGTGTGTAAAAAAAAAGTTAAATGACGGAAAGTTATTCCAACGTAGAACTTGTGGAGATGGTGCGATTATACGCAATTAGTGGGAACAGTTTACGTCGAGCCGTGGTCATGTTCGTGGAAATGTTTCCAAACAGACCAACTCCATCACGCGAGGTAATGCTTGCTGCCACGCAACGACTGAAAGATCATGGCCAGTTCAACGTTCCTCGACATGCGCAGGGTCGCGGCAGTGTGGGCTTCTCAGTCGATTTGCAAAAGCAAATCCTCGAATACTTCGAGAGGGAACCACGTACCAGTACTCGTGATGCTGGTCGCCGCTTCAATATCTACCACACAACAGTCTGGCGGGTTCTTAAATCGGAGCAACAACACCCGTTCCACTTCAGTAGAGTTCAAGAATTGAACGAACAAGACCATGCCGCCCTGGTCACTTATTGTCACTGAGTACTAAAACATCGAGAAGAAATCATTCTATGGACGGACGAGTGTATGTTTACGCGGATCGGTGTTTACAACGTCCATAATGAATATTGGTGGGCTCACCGCGAACAGAACCCGCAAGACCAAAAAAGATTCGTTCCAGCATAGGTTTAGCATCAATGTGTGGGCTGGCATTGTTGGTGGTGTCCACCAAGTTGTTATTGACACACTTATTGACTAAAAAATACTTTTGTGTTAAAAATATTTTTTAGTCGATAAGTGTACCAATTACGATCAGCTGTAAATTTAAGGCGGGAATGCAAATCGTATAACCAACCCGTATATCTTTGCATAATAATACATAAATAGCAATCTGTCAAGAAACAAACATACCAAGTATTTACTGAGTTTACTTTTATATTTGTTTGAGCATTATCATCATTCGTTTAATAGTTGCTACTACTTTGCTAACACTTTGTATGTCATGTATTTCACATTTCGGTATCTCACACAAACTTCAAAGCTCTAATTCCTTCTAATCAGTATGCCGATTTTAATAAAATGTTATGCTTAAGTGGAAATTCAGAGTTCAAAGTTAATAGAACACATTTAACAAGAAAGCATTTGTATAACAAATTTTATGCGATTTATAGTTCACTCAGAATACTTACAAATGGCTCTTAAGTCTCAACTGACACGGTATTCTAAATAAAACAACTTTTACGGATCTACTCGCGTTTATTTTACTCGGTTCAAAACGTCACGATAAAATGAAATTGAACCAATGTGTAGAATAAACGCGAGTAGATCCAGCGTAAACTTTAGAAAACAATACGTTGTACTAAACTAGCGACTACTGCCCAGGAAACAAGGTACAGCCCGCGATGTAGAAGAGGCTCAGGAGGTAAGCGAAGACGTCGAATGGAAAGTAGAACACACGCAGCGGCCGCGGAACGCTCGAAGCCTGCTCGGCTCGGTGTTCGCGAACAACTTCGATGTCGAACCCGAAATCTACGAGGGGGGTGACTACCAGACGGCCGTGGCTGGGTTCACGCAGTGCGTCATGTTTTTATGTGAGTTTATAGTTTATCTAATTACTTTGCACAAAGATAAAATAGTCAATGTAGAAACCTCTCATTGGCTAGCTTTACTGAATAAAATTGTCTCTAGAATAAGTATACATTGTCATGCCAGCTTGGTTTTAATAAATTAATAATTAATTCACTTTTTAACGGGCGTATCATGTTCAAATGTATCATTCATTTTCAACTTTAGTCAACACAATAAAGATAACTATGGTATCAAATACATAATTTACGAGTTCTATAAAGAGTTAAACCCACGAGACACAATTTCTTTGGGGATTGAAATTGGTATGACGATGTTACATTACACCTTAACATCTAAAAGTAACATTTTTCCAAATATTTAACGATGGCTTAAAGTTAAATAGTTTTGTAAAAGCTGCTAAGCGTTAGAAACTGTAGTCCCGACGCCTGGATTACGGAATATCGCAGGTTCCAATCACACCGCAGCGTAGACAGGAGCTTATTTCAAATGTTTGTCATTATTAATATTATTTAGTTTATTTAGACGATGTAATTGTGGTTTCAGTAGAGAAAGTGGTTTATGCGCAACGGCTACTAACAAGCGTGTTGGGGAGCGTTGCGAGCGTGACGAAGCAAGTGATCGACGACGTGTTCGAGGGGTGGCTGCATCGAACCTTAACCACGCGGCTGGAGCAAAGGAGACTCGCGCATCTCATCCGGTTGGGACATGGTATGCATTTCGGCAGAATTTTAGTATTGTGGCCTTAGTTTACCGCAAAAAAAGAGTTGGAGCCTTTTGCCTAAGGTATAATTTTATGATTATTTAGTTTCCCTTTTCGTATCAATATAACTTTGTGCACGTGTTGAATGGACGTTTACTCATCATTCTAAAAGAAAACACTGTAAAGATTTTACCTTTATGAATAGTAGTTTATTTTGGGAAGACAAATAATAGTTCTATAAGTTAAATAATATTTGTACAATGGCAATAATGTTATGAATATCTTGTGTATAATGTTAGGCTTTCAGAAGCATTTGATTTACTTTTATGAATTTTTAAGTTATTTATGGTTTTATAAAAGTTTTATTATACAGCTGTATTTTTTCTGTTGAATATGAAATCGCATGTCACTTTTAATTTCAAGATCACTAGTGAGATTCAAAGAACCTTCTAGGCATCCAACCTAGGACCTATTCCCGACCCGGTCAACCCGAGCCGAGGTCATCGGTGCGAACGCCACGCCACTCTTCCATTGAGTCGTTAAATAAAATAATGAGTTATATTTTTATCCAGGACTCCTGTTCGGTAAGAAATCGTCGCTACCCCCGCTGCGATCCCGACACTGCGCGAGAAGTTGCGCGCGCGCAGCTGCTAGCGTGCGTGCCCGCCGTCGCCGCGACCGCCGCGGGGGGCGGGCTAGCGGCCGCCGTGCGGAGCGCCATAGACATTATACAGAAGCCGCAGCTTAACAAGCAAGTATGTACGCATTCATCGTGCATCGCACTTGTCAAGTGACAAGTCTTACCCTTGCACTACAAGACAGTGTTTAAAGTTAAACAATGGCTAATCTGAGTACTTCAGAGCTTTTCCGAGCCGCGACATCGCGGGTCTAAGTGGCCATAATGATAGCCGACCTCCGGTAGGAGATGGCACATGAAGGAGAAGAAGAATGGCTAAACACGTGTTTAAAATGTTCTGTCTCTGTCTAAAAATATTAGCTAAAAAGTTTAGCATTGGCTAATTTTAACCATCGTTTTGTGGTAACCAGTATAGGTTGTATTCCTCAACAGTAGTCGTTGATTTGTCAAGGAGGATTCATGTTGCCGCAATTCTTGCCCTATGAGTACTGCTAAGTACCTTAGAAATGCGTTTTGTTATTGCTGTATTGAATAAAATACGTTAATAAGTTGTCTAAACATGCTCACTGTAATCGATAGCAGTGCAAATTCATAATAAAACACCAAATAATTATTAAATCATGCATAAATATATTCTTTGTTACAGTTGGTGTACAATCTATTGGACCTATGCCTTATAGAATTGTTTCCAGAGTTGGGTGAGACAAGCAAACCATCGAGTGAACCAAAGAGTTGATAATTTAACATGTAACGAAGAGTTGTGTATATCAATAATGTTTAACTGTATCTCGTTAATAGGTTTTATTTACCTTATATGCGTAGTTGTAAATTTTAGAGTGATCACGACTGTTTTTATGTGTATTCTAAAGAAAATTGTTGACTGCAGAAGGAGTACTTTGTATTTAAATGTAAATATTCTAATGTATTATAAAAATATTTTTATAGTATTAGTTTTTAATCAATATTCTTTCGTAACACTACTGTGGTGAAGGATATTGAGAGACCATATTGTTGTTAGTTCTTAATTAAATATTTTTATCTATTTACTGGTTTTCAGTATAAAAATACACTAATAAAATATATTTTGATAAGATTTCTTGATTTTTTTATTCGCATTTTGTTAGTTTCTTCTAATACTACAATATGATAAATAAATGCCACCTCCACAACAACAGCCTATTAAAAGGGCTCTGCTTCTTGCGTACTTTTCCCGAAAGACGAGCTGAAGACGGGGGGGTTTTAAGGGGAGTACCACAGTATTAATAATAGTTCCCACACTCCTTTTCTACCTATATGACGATGACTCTTATTTAATGAATTTGCGGTACAGGCATTTAGTCAATGTCAAGTATTGTTATTATTATAAACTAAGAATTGTACAGTAGCTTTAGTTAAAAAAAGAGCCTTAACACGTGTTATTAAGGTCACTATTCACGGGCACTACTTCATCACTCCAAATTTAATAATTTGAAATTAATGGCCGCAGTCCCAACTGTTCGTGAACGCAGAATTGGCGCGTGGTGTGGCCCCGTTTCACGCTGCGCTGCTTGTTTGTGTCTAAGGCAGAGTCGAGGTGTTCAACGCCGCTGCCCTTTTGTTATTTCGTTTTGGACTTAACTGCGTTTAGAAAAGAAAGCATTTGGAACAGAATAGCCTTAGTTGGTACATAGAATGAAACACAATAAATTTATGTAGATTATTTCCTAACCTGGTTGTTCTGCAAGAAACCTGTAGTTTGTTGTAGCCTAAGATCGACATTTTTATTTTTCGATTTAGCCTAAATTTTGCCTAAATGGCGGTTAGCCGCCTTAGAGCATTCATAACTGGAGTCGCGATTCCTGGGCCACCCTCTCTGCCGAAGTATAAGTTTTCTACCACCGCACAATAAAAACTAGTTTAGAAATCGATTTGCAGTCATTCTCACATCGATTTCCCGAAGGTAAGAGCTACATGCCCTCGTACGCCGTCAATACCTGGTAATAGGAAGCAATCGAATTTTTAGTCATCCTGAGATCCTTTACGATGATAATAGCCTAGATGGCGCAAAGTCGCCTAATCTGACACTATTGTAGTCGGCACAACACAACTGCCAACCAGTGTTGCCATGCATATCTACCAACTTTTAGATAGATTTACCGTGGGTGGGGACTAAGAATCTACTTAGTAAACGAAGTAAAAATAGAACTTAATATGGTGGACACACGACTTGATAAGACCAATGGAAAACCGTTGAAACATGTAACGCACTGCTGCTGTAGTGGAAATGATTATAATTGTCCTATTTTGGTATTGGATGAAACGTGACGTGAATAGTGATTATATCCACTAAGTCAGGTGATGACAGTTTTTTCTTTTAATCATCGTCAGCTCATTTCATGTCCCCACTGCTGGGGCACGAGCCTTCCTTATGGATGGATAAGGAAAACTGGCCATAATCCACCACGCGGGCCCTGTGCTATTATCTATTCTGTGGCCCGGTGCAGATTGGTGGTTGTTAACTAATGCTAATGCAGCCGGGACCAACTCGCTTCACGTGCCTTCCGAAGCACGAAATTTAATAGAAAATGTTAAAATATAGTAAATAAAAGATTAGAAAACCTAAAACAATAAAAATTGCGCAACACATTAAATAATATTTTTATAAGCTTAAAACTATGTAAAGCCGCAGCAATATCAAAACGCATGTACGTTCTGAAGTCAGCTAAATGACATCGATTATACGACTAAGTGTAAAACGGCATTGATTCTTCTGTTTTGCATAAACTTTATATATGTTTTTAATTTTGCCGTATAGTATCAACAACCACTGCCATGTTTAAGTTTCTGAACTGTCACATCATAAATTCCAAAATGTCAATTTATTTACAGTGGAATGGAAAGTAAAAGGAGATGGGTGTGTTGCTTGATATTTTGTTGGACCAAAATAGTTTACTAAATAAATTATGATTAGGTAGTTGTTTAGTGGATGTTATTTTTAAATGCCAATAAAATGAGTAAACTGTAAATTCGTTGTGAGTGTCTTGTTTGTGTTTATAGTTGATAGTTTAGATACAGATAGAAAAATAATAATAGATCCATTAGTTGAGCGTAATCATAATGACTAGATTGTAATTAACAAGAGAAAAACAAAGGCATTATAGTGGGAAAGTTAAAGTGATTAACAGTGATGGCTCCAGCTCTAACAAAATATTAAAATCTCGTCTAAACATGCAACTGGTGAATGGCGCGATTGTTATTTGATACAAAAGCATCGCTATGTCGTCTTCGCCGTGCCAAAAGGGCGGAATTCGTCTCAGAGAGGCCTTGGATAACATGCAATTGGCCTATAATCCTATAACAAAGCAGTTACATTTTGTGAGCCCAAAACTTGAGAAACCAGCTGAAGAAACTGTAGACGACATTGATAAATTGTCCAAAAAGAGTAGTTTCAGTGATGAAGGTAACTACTCAATATCAACTTGTGAGAAAAGTGATACCAGTGATTCTCCAAAGAGCACTTTACAGTGGGGTGGTAGTGTCAGTGGCCACAAGCGTGGTAAAGACGGTGGATCGTTTTCGAGCACAGTGTCCAGCCTCTCGGAGTGTTCCCTAGGGTCCAGTGCTTCGAGAGAAGACGAAGTTGGGGATGTGAACGCAGGCGATCAGGCACAGTCGAAGTTAAAGAAGAAAGGCCTTTCCGGTTTCTTTAGCAGGTAAGATTTTGCATTTTTTTGTGTGTTGTCATGCTTAGATCATAAATAAAACATAGCAAACTTGCTACCTTGCTAGTATTAAGAGGAATGAAAAACACATAGATAATATTCTATTGAAATAACAAAAATGTAAATTAAATTAATAATTGCAATAAAATTTCTATTTATAATTTATTCATGACTATGTAAAATTTATCAAATGTGTTTGTGTAATTTATAAAATATCAATAACAATGCTAAGTAAACAGACACTTGATTAAATAATGATTATCTACTGGTCTTACTATTGTAGTTATTTATCTTATCAAATTGATCACAATGAATAACCACTTAAAGGCAATCACTTCTAAGTGTGATTAATACTTCAGTTCAATGTCACGGTATATATAAAAGTAATCCAAGGCCAAAAAAATGTAGCATCCTTACCCAATAGGAATCCATTAAAATGTAGCATTCTCAACACTTTCTAGGTAGTTACAGATTAACTATAAATAGTATGAGCATAACCCATCAATTTTATTGTAGTGATAACTGGATTTCATTGATGGAAACCTTTGCCCAGCTGTGAGATAGGCTATTTAATCTAAAACTGATGCTCTCCTGTGTTAAGGACATTTTTCAGCTTTTTACATGCATAAGGGTAAATAAAGATATTTTATAAAAAATATTAATTTTATTTTTTAAATATACAGTGGTTGTTATTTAAATTATATAAATAGGGCATACAAATTAACAAATAATAATTAATCACTAATTTTGTCCATACTTGTCAGCCTCAATGTTGGCCAAGTCACAGGACATTTTGAATAGTTTCTTTTGATGCTCTTCATTCTTTGAAAATCTATTACTTATACCTTCTGTACAATTACTTATGTATAAACCTCCTTTTTTTTCCAAATTCTTGTTGAAACAAGCATAGTGTATAGAAACTGCTCCCTTAGCTGGAGTTTTGAAGAACATCTTCATTGCCCACGGGAATACTCGTCTAAATAATGTTCCCTCAAATAGATCAGTGTTTACAATTCCAGGGTGAACAGCATAACACTTTACTATGCAGCCTTCTTCCTCAAGCAGTTTATTTATGTATCTGGCACTCATTAACTGAAACAAAAAAAAAATTAAACCTTCATGTTACAAATAGGCATTAAAAGGCTAATGTGTCAAAATAATTTAAGTTTTACCTGTGCTAGTTTAGATTGAGCATAAGCTGCTGAAGTATCATAGTGATGTTTCATATTTATGTCTTCAAAAAATATCTTGCCGGGGTAATGGGCACATGAAGTAACATTTACTATTCTGGATGATTCCCCAATTGAACCACCATTTTTTAGAGCTGGCAATAACAAATGTGTCAAGTAAAAGTGGCTTAGATGGTTAACAGCCAACTGTGTTTCCACACCATCTTCGGTAAGCTTATAATCTCCAAACATTATTCCTGCATTGTTGACCAAAATGTGAATAGTGGGGTATTCCTTCAGAACGCTTGTTGCAAACTCCTTGACAGATTTCAGAGACTGTAAGTCCAATTGAAATGCTTTTAAATTCTGTCCATTCTCCATAGATTCAGCCATCTTTCTTGCAAGTTCAGGTTTCCTTATACCCATGACCACAGTCATGTTTGCTTTCAGTAGGCCCCTTACTACTTCGGTGCCGATGCCGCGCGCCCCTCCAGTGATAACGGCAATTTTTCTATTCGCGTCTGGCAACACTATCTTGTTTCTTCTGACGTTCACCCAATCGTCGATCAAGCCCCCGACTCCCGCCCCCTGCATATCGAGCGTGTATCTCAGCTCGCTCAGTATGTGTTTGAGGGGTTTGTGCCTGTTCATGTACCAATAAACAGCCGCCGCTGTAGTCAACACTGCCACGGACGCGATCGCGACTGACATTGCGAGGTTATGTTTTCGTCCGCTCCACGCAGCGCGGCTTGAACACTGACGATGCCTGCTTTCACTCTATTGGAAATCCTCAACGCTTTCTCTCGCTATGCTGTTTGTATTCTCGTAGTACCGTTAGTCCTGAGGTCGCGAGTCGTCACTGTCTATGTATATGTCAAATACCAGACTTTTTTTTTTTATTAGCTGATACCAAAGAGATTTAATACGTAAATGTCTTTGGCTGATACGCTTGTTCCGCAAGCGGGTTATCGTAGTTCAGCCTTGTGGATAACTAAAGCGCAATGTAATACTTAATATCCAATCTTGATTTGACGAAAACATGACTTTATAATGATAACTAGATGGCTACTCATGAATAATACACATGTTATTATTATAGGTTGTCAAGTGGCTCCAGGGGCTGTAGCCTCACACAATTATGTTTTCGGTCCTTCTTATTGTCGCGGTATCGCCCAGCAACTCGCAGGACAAGCACGTTGGTAGGCTAAGTGGTTGGTTGCCTGACAAAGCAAAATCTGTATTACTTACACAACGTTAAGGCTAAAGCTATGACGGTGGCCCCAGGCAGCGCCGAGTTTGTTCACAAACAATGAACCTTCTAGGAAAAAGATGCCGGCTGTTTGCCGGGCGCATGCGCGTCGTAGGCGCTGGTATTTTACTGGTATCATTTAGTTCTAATTATGGCAACACCACGTCATTCGGAATGAATGTACCTACTATTGTGAATTACGATAACATTGTTGTAGCCATGGAATTGTTGCACTCTCTTTAAAACTAGCGTCATACCAATTTGATTTATTTATTTACCAATAATTCAACCTTTTTTTTTAGGTTTTAGGTAGATAGGTCTACTTTGACTGATGGCTGATAGGACAACATAATACCTACCTATGAGGTCTAAGATGAATCGAGCTTGCTCAAATCAACGCCTAGGTTTACAAACGAACGAATGTGCTGGTCTAGTGCGACCATTCGATCACTTAAACGAAAACGTGAATTTGTATGGCAAAATGTCCCGTATGTCGCCAGGGGTGCTGCTTCAATGCCATAGGTACCAATTTTCGGTTTCGGCAAAGAGATTTAGTAAGTACATAGTTAAATGTCTTTGGGTTTCGGAAATGTAATCGAATGAATACGGATAGTAAACAAAACTCACACAAGGCACCCTGTTGTTGTAAAGACTCAACGTTACGCGATGTCTATCGGAGTTTTAATCGAATTGGTCGAACCTCTAAATAGCTCGTTCCCTCTCAGAGTTTTATTAAGGGTCTTTGAACTGGCTGCATGCAGCTGCGGCGATGCGTGGCATGACGTCACCTAACATAGCTCTACTAAAGTTATTGTGACGTCACGACCGTCTCAGAACCGAGACGCATTGCTATCGACATTCCTATTCATTGAACAAACATTACTGGTAATCGCAACATTATCGACTTCTGAGGTTGTTGCATTACATAATGACGAATTTGCAAACGATAATGCTCGCACAGACCGATGGATGTGTAGGCTGGAATTTTTACAATGACGTAGGTATTCGTCAGCTGATTACGCTTTCTGATTATTCTTTTATTTGCCATCTTGTGTTATCTTGTCTCTATCTTTATCGTCTCTATGCTTTACTGATTGCTATAAAATTATAAGTTTTTTGTTTAAGAGTTGTCCAGTACCTACCTATTTAGGTAAACTAATTATTACTTTATTTGAGAAGTTCACATTATAGTTGTTTGGTAGGTCAGTAGTAGGGTTGCCACCCGTACTTTAAAATAGAGTATTGTCCTCTTTTTCATGTAGGTGTAGTTTATAATCTACGACCCCAATAAAGTACGCTAAAATACTCTATTTACGTAAAACTGATTGTTACTGGCTTGTTACTGGTTATGAGTACTTATGAGACTAAATTAACTGGTATCCACAGCCACAAAATATTTGTTAAATGTCGCAAAGAGCAACAAAAAATACAAACGTATTTTTTGTTAAGGACAAATAAATAATTTTTTTTTTTATGCTATGTACTCTATTTTCGTTCTAAAAAAATGAAAAAATACTTTATTCGTCCTAAAAAAAGGTGGCAACCCTAGTCAGTAGGTATAAGTATCATAAAATGAATACCTAGTTATTGAAATAATTTAAATATACGCTTTCATGTTGTTTTATGACTAAATATAACCACCAACAATGACCAACATTTATTGTACCTAGGTAGATTCCTTCCTTATTTATTGCAAATCAACAATTTGTATTTATTTTGCTCTCTTCACTCACCATTTTACAATAGGTTTAACCGATTCACAGTACCGCAGACCACAAATAATATACCTAGTATAGTTATTGATTTAACCATTGTGTTATGTTTTGATAGTGAATTTGTTCATTTTAACCTTCACCAGCTCAAAAATACCTCATTTCACTCGCAATACCTACACAACCACTGAGGAACTGGCTACCTATCTAATGATTACCTATTTCAACAACGATCTCATCTTATCTCCAATGTTATTATTTTCCAGCAGACAGGTATTTGTGAGTATTAACAGTGCTTCTAGCATTGGTGTTTTGCTGTTGCGATCACAGTTGGTAGGTACTGCCTACTTGGGGTTAAAGATAAAGTTCCATAATAGATGGGTAGGTAAAAATAAAGCTCCTTGTACTATGGTGACCTATTTTACCATAAATTTGTTATAGGTATGATCATTCCAAATATCACCTGCGTAGTCACTTCATAAATAAAATAAAAATCTTGATTTCTGAAGGAGTGAGTGAGTATCTTAGTTATCAAAATCTGAAATATAAAAAAAAGAAATAATAACAACAAACAACGCTTCCTGCGTCTAGAACCAGTTAAATGTAAAACCAAAACAGTTATTTTAAATTACGTCAGACCAGTTTCTTAGAATCCGGCGTTTACATCAAAACAGCTTAATAACAAGAATACGTAATTGGAACCAATAATTAACCAACTGCTGAGCGCTGCGTGATGCTAATGATAGCATTTTAATCACCATCGCGTCAGGTCAGGGTAGAATCTGCTTACCTTTGCTGCTTTTCCCGCCTCTGTGGTCTAGTGGTTAAAACCCCCCGTTTTACACCCAGAGGTCCCGGGCTCGATTCCCGTTAGTGGTAAAGCTTGTTTGTCCGCCTGGCTAGCTACCACCATCTTATCGAAATATGTCGCCATAACCCCAATGTTTGTAACATTGTTGTGGACCAGCAGTTAGAGATAAGACAGCCAGTGCCTCAGTAGTTGAGGATTCCGGTCCGGGTGGAGTGCGTTTCCACCTTGGGCCTTATCATCACTTAACATCAAGTGAGATAGGACAAGTGCTTACCCGTAAGACGTAACAAAAAACTACGGCAGGCCTTGAGTGACTTGCTGCAGTTCTCGGAGTCCCGCACACAGCGGTAGAAGGGTGCTCTAGGGTTTATAGTTAGTCAGCTATACCATCAAACTTAACTCCCGCGTGGTATGTATGTGACATGCCACGTGGGATGATTTGGTAGCAAATTTCCCCCAAACAAATAATATTAGGTAGAATCTGCTAAGTGTTTTAAAATTTCCTCAAACATGTCTCATTACCTGATTCTGTGTGACATTTTTTGCAAAGTCTAGTGTTCCAAAGTACTACAGAGAGAAGGAAACTTCGAGAGAACCACCACTTCAACTCTGTCATGTTGTATGTACTTACCTACCTATGTAACTGATCTTCCTGTTTCTGCATCAGAAAAGATTTCCAACCATTTTAACTTCGTTAAATCAACCTCATTCGTTCCTAGCTTTTTTTAAATCAGTAGACACAAGATTTATATGAGCTCTTAACTAACATTCTCCGGAAGAGAAGTCACGATCTCACGATGAATCAACGTTATTAACGTATCTCGTGTGCCTATTGCGAGTTTAGTTCAACTTTTGATCAAGTTAACACAAACGGGAATTTGTATTGCATTAAAGCAGCGCCTCCTGGCGACATACGAGAAGAGTTAAAAATTTGCCATACAAATTCTCGATTTCGTTAACGTGACGAACGAGTTTTATTTGCCACTCGCAAATAAAACTCGCACAAAGTAGGTAAATTTTGGACTTGATTGGACATGGTTGATTCTCAGTTCAGGCAGCTAACGAGCTAAGCGAAATAACGAAATTGGCTAATGGTCGTAATTGAAATTTTACACTGACGGAAAGTAGACTCAGTTAGTTAGATTATAGCTTTTTATTTTATCTATCTATCCAATCTATCTATCTTAATACCTTTAAACAAGCAATACTTGTATATCTGAATCTCGGAAACGGCTCCAACGATTTTCATGAAATTTTGTATGCAGGGGGTTTCGGGGGCGATAAATCGATGTAGCTAGGTATCATTTTTAGAAAACATTATTAAAAAAAATAACGAGTAAAGCTCGGTCATCCAGGTATTTTTATTGATACTGTCATAGTTCTTTTCTATACTAAAATATTGGTACCTATTTAAAACACTCTATTTTCTTTTTGCAACTAACATGCTAACTAATATACTAACATACATTATAATTGATAACTAATTGGTTTGTTTACTTTTTTAATAACCGTTGCTTGGATTATGTATTATTGGTTATTTTTTAAATAAAATCCCGAAAGGTCCTTATTTTCGTCCTTAATGTTTTTTATATTGGGTACCTGCATGTGTTACACCATGCATTACGCTTATAGCAAGCACCCTATTACCAGGCAAGCTTGGCTAGCTACACTTACTGCACACGCACAATAGCCAATCCCCCACCACACCCGACACTTGACCGGGAAACCAGTTCCATCGGCAACTGGCACCAGCGACCGCACGACCGACGCCCTCGCCAACAAACTTGACCTTGGACCGCGAACTTAGCAATCCCATGCTGTTTTCCTATCCCTTATTTCATAAAACAGCGGAACTAATGCCGCAATGGTGGGACCGCATTGGGATGCGACCGTCCAGTTTTTTGTCGAGCCTTTTCTTTTGTACAGGTTGAGGTCTTGAATGCACAAAGGTGCATTTATTTCTGAAACGTGTCTTGGTGACAAAGGAAATAGTACGTTTCGTAGTAATCTGCTGTTGTTGTTGGTAGAGTTTTTGCTTTTAAATTTTTAGTGGATGGATGCAATGCAAGCCATGTTAAATATGTGGCAGAGTTGGCTTACTTCGACACCTTAAAACCAACCATCTGCTCTATGCATGCATGCGAGCTTACAAACTTGTAAAAAATATTGAAAAAAAGTTCACAAGTTTCCTGGAAGCGCATCAGTTTTTGTTGGGCTACGTCGAGAGGAAAAATCAATCAAGGGCAAAGCACAAGACTCGTCTTTTAGTATTTAAAAAGACGAGTCTTGTGCTTTGCCCTACGATAAGGTGCTTGTGATTTATTTATCATGTGCTTAATCTGATCATACTTAATGTGTGACGAGTTGTAGACGTCAGGCACTTAATAATAACGCATAAATAACGCTAATATCAGGGTGCCTAGTGTGAGTTTTGTCTACTATCCGTATTCATTCGATTACGTTTACGAAAACGAAAATTAGTATGGCATCAAAGCAGCGCCTCCTTGCGACATACGATAAGAGTTAAAATGTTGCCATAAATTTTCTCGTTTTCGTTAACGTGATCGAATGGCGAATGAAATACTCACAGGGTAATTTTTTTTTACTTTTATTTTTAAGTGTTAATTGCTACACTTAAGCTGAATTAAATATTGCAATCCGGGCGGCTGCACTGACCATTATGTTACCGGGAAGGCTGACGTAAGCGCTGAAATTTGTCACTGCTTTTTGTTTTTTTTTTTAAATGCTTTAGAGCGACATTAGTGCCATCTATCCAAAGGTATTTGCAACCGATGGACATGCAGATTCATCTTAGCAGATGAATATAACAAATTGATAACGCAACGCTATAGTTACATTTTTTTACTTTTATTTTTAAGTGTTAATTGCTACACTTAAGCTGAATTAAATATTTATATAAAATACAATGAAAAAATTAAACGCCCACCCGACCCAGCCAGGAATCGAACCTGGGTCTTCCGCAATCCGGGCGGCTGCACTGACCATTTTGCTACCGGGAAAACTGACGTAAGCGCTAAATTTTGTCACTGCTTTTTGATTATTTTTTTTGCACGCATTTTTTTATGGCACAGGAGGTACCTACCCTGAAGACAAGTTGTCAAAGTCACAGCTGACGTCAATATGTGCGTTGCTGGAACGCGTTTGCACGGTAATAAACATTACCGTGGCGTTTGTATGAAGAGCTTGCGATCTGCAGTCTCCTTATTTTGTGCCAGTAGCGCTTTGTAATAATTACCATTAATAACGCCAGCAGAGCGGTACTGTTATTGTCGCGGCCGAATGTCGCCTTGAGTGGGTCGGTAATGTCATTGCTTTCGTCAATGATCGCGTCAGCTGCTACCCAAGGTTCTCCACATTCGTGCTAGTCGATTTTTACTTCGCGAATGACGTCATTCCTTCACGAATTTGCACCTTGGTCAACGTTACTATCTAGTTTTGCTGTTTATAATATTGTTCATAGGTAACAGTGAATGTTTTCTTTAGTTAGGCAAAAATACCAGTTTCCGCCAGGCTTCGGAAGGCACGTAAATAAAGCTATGGTTGCACTGTGCCCGCGTGGTAATTTATGACCCGTTCTCACTATCGCGTCCATAGGGAAGAGTACCACAGCTGTGGGAAAGTAAAAATGAGCTGGTGAACTACTGTGAACCAGTTTCCGTGCTAAAGAAGGCATGTTAATTAAGCATATCTCTTCTGAGATTAAACCGTTGGTCTGGACCAAGGGTTTAATCGACCTACAGTCGTAAAATGGTACTCGTTAAAACCCACTAAGCCGTATTGAGCCAGCGTGGTAGGATATCACGATCTAATAGTTTATGTGGGGAGGCCCAGCTGTGGGACATTAATAAGCTGATAATGATGATGACATACCAGATCAAAATTCTTCACTCACTATGGACCGTATAAACGGTTCGAAAAGCTCGAAAAGTCTTACATTTCAATGTAAAACAAACAGTACGTCGTAGTCGTCAAGTCGTACTTCAGGTTTATTGTAAAACCACAACAGGTGCGATACGCTTATAAAAGTGTTTATAAGTGTATCGTACCTACGTACCTTCATGAATTTTGATAAATAAATGAAGTATGATACGGAAAGGTCATATTTCGTTTTGTCCAATAATCGTATCGTATTTGCTATTGCTTCACTGATTTTAATGCACAGATATCGGTTTTCAATACAATCACGTGTTCTTTCGTGTTTTTATCTGAATTGTAAACTACACCCAGAGTTACAGGTTTTTTTTCTGTTTATTGCGAATGTCTTATGTTAGTGTTTTTGGTACAACCGTAATTGGTCTATTGTTGATTTGCGTATGACTAATGCGTATCGCCTAGTCTCTTAGTGGACTTCCTTTGTGCATGACATCGCCTTTTATATAGATTTTGCATTCAGATTTCAATACATGAGCTGATTACGTCAACTCTTATTCACCGATGGCATTTTAGGATGTGAATGCACAATTGTTTTGTGCCGTTGTTATTTTACACACAAACTTAAAAAGAAAAAAATCTTAAAATTCTATATGAAGCAAATTAACTGTTGTGTTTTGAGTTATTATGCACGCATGCATCAGGCACTTAACGCACTCCTTGTGGCTTACCCGAATTTTGACGTGTTTATGGACAACCTTAAGAATTTTTTAAACAATATAGATATTTTTTTGTGAACTAGTGATTTAGTATACTTACTATTTGTGTTTATATACACTTAACTATTCATAATTATGTAATAGGGTTACGCCCGTTTAATTATGTTAAATAAATAAATAAATAAATTAATTATTAGTCTGATCGTCTCGTCGATGCCTTAGTGGCAAAGCGTTTGATAATGAAAATAATTTAATAAAAGATTTACCAAATCTATATTAACAGAGCATATTACATCGATTAACATTCAATATGTATGAAAATGATAAAATATATTGTACTACATAATACAGTATTTTTTAAAGAAGCATTAGATATTTTAAATTGTATACTCTGCGACTCTGTTGGTTTCTATGAGTAATGGATTAGTCACTGACTCACTCACCAAGGCAATTGGAGCAAAACAAATATTGTTATGACAACGGCGGCGTCTTTTTATAACACCAATGTTGTATTTTAGTGTCACCAATGCCAATGTGTTATGACTACTTATGGCTTGTGGTACAGAGCGACTGGTAAACTTATTACCTACTTGTTTAGTTGTAAAGTTATGATAACACGGCCTGCTGTAACTTTATTTAAATGACTACAGGCGCTTTGATCGCTAACGAAATATTTTAGCATAGTAGGTAGGTATGTTAGCTCACTGCTGCTGCTACTGACTAAGATATATTATTAGATTTCTCGTTGCTGTATCATTTCTGGAGCATCGTGAAGTCTACAAAGAATGTCGTTGTACCTACGCCTTAATCAAAAAAATTAAAGAATCAAAAAGGCTCTTATCAACTTCTAGCAATGCAGTCGTTTTTGACTTAATCTCTCAGTAGTGGGACTGGAACTGGGAACTATAGGGGGACTATGGCTGTTGATTATGATGCCTAAACTCTGAAAAACTAATAAACCACCAATCTGCTCTGGGCCCGCGTGGTGGTTTATGGCCCGTCCTCCCTATCCATCCTTAGGGAAAGCTCGTGCCCCAGCAGTGGGGACATAAAAATGAGCTGCTGGTGATGGTGGATGATGCCTGTTTTATGTGCTATAGTTTTATATACAATGTTAAATACTTGTTTAACGTTCACTGCCTAATATAGGTTTTACTTGTAACGTAGTGGATGCCGTTATAAATTACCCTTTTTATGGACATACTATGCAAGGTTGTTTAAATACCTTGCCTAATGTGCAAAATAATGTTATATATAATTGAAGTAGGTACTTAGTTATTTATTTTGCGATGCTTTTGTAACTTATGCCAGTGTGTCAGTGCAATCATATCCTTATCTAAAACAAGAAAGCTTCGAAACTAGGTATTATTTATAGGGAGAAGTCCTTCAGAACCGTTTGATTTTTCAAGCTATTTATTTGGCATATTTGCTACACCTGCATACCTATTAGATTTTTGTGAGCTCTTATAGGTACCTGCTCTCCCACGACCTACAAATCGATTCTATTTAGGGCCAAATTGCAAAATCATAACTTTTGCATCTCTTGAAAAGTTATAATTTTGCTCTTTGTACTAATATTATAAAGAGGAAAGCTTTGTAATTTTGTATGTATGTTTGCAACGAATAAACTCAAAAACTACTGGACCGATTTAAAAAAATCTTTCACCATTAGAATGCTACGTTAACGCTGAGTAACATAGGTTATATTAAAAAAAAAGAAATGCAGAATGAAGTCCGCCGGGTCAGTATGTATAATTTTAAAAAAATAAATGCGGTATGAAGTCCGCCGGGTCAGCTTTATATGTATATACTATTACATTGGGAGAGTTGGGAATACTCCGTTTCGAGTTGTGTGGTGGACGGAGAAAGGGGTATGGTGTCGGCAGAAACGGATATACAATTTCCGACGAACAACAACTAGACGGGCATGTCAGTAGGTCAAGGGTAGATAAACACGAAATTACGGAAAGCGTGTGCTATTTTATTTACGAACTTGTCTTTGAAAATGCTGAAATGTGTGTCTAGTGAGAGTTTTTTTCTTCATTTGATGACGATAGCTAAAACGAGTAGGCAGCGCTTTCTTGTTCCTTGACAAAACGATATAAGGATCAATTTTGCCATACGAAATTTGAATCTCGCATTCTAAATTGACCAAATTGAACTAACGTCCTATAAAAGTACAAGTCCGAGACGGACCGCAGACTGCAACCGCAGACGACACTGCGGCACTGCGTTGCGGTTGCGGTCGCCTCTATCCCAAACGTGGCGTCATGCCGCGGCTGCACAATGCATGGAACAATGCCTCAGTCACTCCCGCATTTTGTGCTATTATGCGTTGTACGTGTAAACTCTTTGCGGTTCGCTACACAATTGGTAAGGCTGAATGCCGCGGCTGCACGCCGCAGTGTCGCCGCGCTTTGAATCACTTTCATAGAGATTCATAGAAACCAGTACTTAGTGTCGCTTGCAGTCTGCGGCTGCAGTTTGCGGTCTGTGGTCCGTCTCGGACTTGTACCTTAAGAGTTATGTATGTTTATTTATTGTAGTGTTTACGTATTTACAATACACATATATGTGTATTTATATTGTACTATCCAACTTTAATCTTGGCACATAATTGCACCTACCAATGTTATCTCTACACCACCCTATGGTTGACTAGTGAAGAATGCTTTAGGCATAAAGTCTGCCATAGTCCAAAAGTTGCAACAGGTGCAAAAGTTTAAATAAATAAATAAACTGTCCAACTTGATGGCGTAGTTATAAAAAAACAATGGGCTCCAAGGAAAGGTTAGATTGCTTTGATAAAGGTCACTGTTGTTGTTTTTATGGTGGATTTATATTTGTCTATGTCCATTTTTATCAGTGTCAAGCACAAAGTAAAGGGTAAAACACTGTGTTTACCTGCTAGACAACATTTAAATCTAAAGATAAAAGTATATTTAGAATTAAGATAATAAGGAAAACACACGTTTTAAAAGGAAAGCGGACCTAAAACCGGTCTTAAAATAATATGCCTAGGGTACGACTTATGTCTAACTATGAAAGTAGGAACCTAGTTTGCGTGAAATTACGACAATAGTAAGTACCTACCTACCTATAGTTTCTTATAGTTCATTATATCTAGTGAAGGCAAATATGATAACTTTGTTTCCTTTTTGTAACTTTATAATATTTTGTCCTTAGTCATAGTTGACTAAAAAATGATATTAAATAGAATTTCAAAGGTTCTACAAAGAATACGTCAATTAATTGAAGTCTTTTTCTCTACATTAAGAGTCGAATAGGAAGGTAGATACTTTAAAAATATGTAATTTTTTTAGATAGCATATTTAGTTTAAAATCTTTGTTACATGTGAATTGCCTCAACAATTTTCTCAAACTGATAGCAAGTTGTTTTTTCGACTCTAAATCTCCGAGACACCTTAAGTGCGAGATTAAGTTCAAGTTTCTGTATAAGAATTCCTCTTGGTTAATATTGGAGGGCTCACCCAAATCGCCTTATCGTCTGTTATATCAACATTATCTGTTTCGTAAATATCTATACTTTTGAGTTATTGCGACACCCAGAGGTGTGTTAACAACGTTGGTGAGGTCTAACTATATTATAAGTAATAACATGGTTCTTTTTAATAATTTTGTTTTAACAATCAGGTGTTGGAACTACATAGTACCTATAACAACAAAGTCGCTTCCCGCTGTCTGTCTGTCCCTATGTATGTATGCTTAGATCTTTAAAACTACGCAACGGATTTTGATGCGGTTTTATTAATAGATAGAGTGATTCAAGAGGAAGGTTTCTATGTATATTACATGCATAGAATTGGACCCGGTACTCAAGCGGACGAAGTCGCGAGCGGGCCGCTAGTTAGTACTCGTATCATCAAACTGAAAATCTGATTCTCTATGGAAACTATATTCTTGGTCTCTTGTATTTTGTATTTACCCATTCTTCTTTATGTGTCGTCCGTCATCATCATCAATTGTTATTATATTAAAAAAAACGACATAGGTAATATCCTATTGAACAAAGCAAGTCGTCTAGATTTCAACATATCTATAAAATCAGAAAAAACTTGCGCTCTTCAGAGATGTGAAGAGCATAATTTTATCAGCTGTCAAAACACATTTTTGTAAAAACAAAATGGCATTTTATTCTATACTTTCAGTTTATCATAAAATCCCTTAAAACTTTTTATGCACTTGCGTTGTGTAAGTTATTAACTTGACATAACCATATCAATACAATAGGGGATTACGGTGAAATCAAATTGGCAGTGAAAGTGGCTATAAAGTACATACTTACATACATATACGCAGCCGTTAATCTGCGGAAGTTACGAACGGTTTTTTGTGTACTCTGTGAAATAATGGGTGTTTGTTGGGGAGGAGTGATTACCGCGCCCGGTCTGCGATTGCTAAACTGAAGCAACGTTCGCAAAAGTCGGTCATCGGATGGGTGACCAAAAATGTATCATCTCGAGCTTCTCCGTACTTCGGAAGACACGTAAAGCCGTTGATCCCGGCTGCATTAGCAGTCGATAATAACCACCAAACCGCACTGGACACGCGTGGTGGTTTATGGCATTCATATTTAAAATAATACATGTGCCTTACAAATAAACAGAGTTTAAGTTTCAAGAACTATGCATACGTACCGTTTTTATTTCTTTTACTTTAACCTTAAAATATGTTAATATTGACGGGAATAAAACACGGAATATCTTTGCTAAGCCTATTCTTTGTTTATTTGGATAAGCCATGTCCAGCAGTGGACTAGTATAGGATGATGATGATGATGATGATGATGATGATGATGATGATGATGATGATGATGATGATAATTTGTAAGGCTCACTATGTTCATGAGAGCATAAAAAAGGAATGACACTGTTATATAGGAATGAACTTTTGTACTTTGAGGCGCTTAGCTATTTCTGGTGAAATTATAACGATATTATGAAACTACTTTTATGTATTCTGCGTGCGACTTCCTTTGCTGACCGTACCCTATTCTTAATTAGTGTTGCACACAATATAATGTAAGGGACACGTGCAAAGATAATTGATAGTGATCTTACAAAAGATTTTTAATGTTCATTCCATGATTTGATCAAAGATTTTCCTCATTTACTCTAATGCAATTGATGTATTTGCAATAATACCATTGTCATCATAGTGATTTTTTATTAAGTATTGCTATGTAAGTGCATGTTTGTGCCGATGCCGTCTGTCGTCGATGTTGGTTTGTGAATTGGCCGCTTATCTCCATCTGCCATCAGAATCCATTTGCTGCGAGTGCGCTGCAGGTTTAATTCACAAAATAAGGACATTGCAGAAAGGAGGCTTCGTACATACCGCGGTCGAGCAACGCATACATAGGCCCTCAATCTCGGAACGACCCGAGGGCACAGTCACAGGTCAGGGTGCCTAATGTGTGTTTTGTTTACTATCCATTCGATTACGTTTACGAAAACGAAAATTAGTATGGCATAGAAGCAGCGCCTCCTGGCGACATACGAAAGCCAAAAGTGTAGTCACGGTTAAGTTGATATATTTATTATTATGATGAAAAAGCTATCGTATTACATAAACAAAATATATATTTAGTATCAAAGGGAACGTGTTTACAATTAGTCCGACCCATAAATTCATAACACACTATAGTTTTTTTTACAATATCATTTTTAAAGTTGGGCAAAAATCATGAAAACTAGTGGCGGCGTTCAACCCCAATGTAAATAAATAATAAATAAATGTTTCCCACACTCACACCAATTATCTAGCCCCAATAAGAGCTTCCTTAAGAAACTCGATAAAATGGTTAACTAGACAACGGATAAACATACTTAATATACTTAAATACATACTTATTATACATAGGAAACACCCAGACCCGAAACAATTTAGAAAAACAGGTATTTCTAAATTGACCCGACCGGGGATCGAACCCGGGACCTCAGAGATGGCGACACCATGAAAACCGGTGTGCAAGCCACTCGACCAAGGAGGTCGTCAAATGTCAATGTCCAATGTCCAACAATCACCAATGTCTTAACTACAAATCGTCCGTCTCACATTTTCGATTTATCGAGCGGTTTTTTAAATTATAATTTTTCAAATTAACACGTTAAATTCACCATACAAAATTAGTATGGCCGCGCGGCATCAAATAAATATGGACGAAGACATTACAAATAAAATATATGACACCTGTCTCTTACGGACGGCGCACCCTTAACATAAACCCATACAAATTCTCGTTTTCGTTAAAGTGATTAATGGCGAATGAAACTCGCTCTTGGCATCCCGAGGTTACAGTGCGAGATTCGGTGTCCGTGATATGTTGCCTATGTGTGCGTTGCCCGAGCGTGTTTGTGAAGCTTAAGTTCTGCAGTCTCCTTATTTTTTGGTTAATTGATGCCCAGTGTACGCTGTGCGCATTGCAACTCGTTAGAAAGAACTTTTAGCTTCCTCGAGATAAGCAAGATGTTGATACATGCAGCTCTTTTCTTTAACTCGGCAGGAGGCGCTACCGGGTAAAATTTACCACACGGTGCATAAATTCGTAAATATTTATTTTTTTGCTTAATTTTGAGCCGCACCACTTTAGGTACCTTAGGAGAAACGTACGACAGGCCGCCATTTTGAATAATCACACAGTGCACCCGCGACGTTCAGCCACAACACACGTATAAGGTGCGTATGGGTATTTTTTACCCAGTAGCGACTATTTGTGCTTAATTTTTTTTATTAGTCTAAATTTAGTTTTTTGCTGTTTAGACTATCAAGATGCCTTATTTTCCTCTTAATGAAGAACAAATAGAAGACTGCCTACTTTTAGAAGATAGTGAAGAAGAAGATATTTCTTAAATCGAAGACCATGAAGATTATAGTGAACATGAAATTACAGAGCAAGAAGGAGAAGACATACGGGCATCCTCAGCTATGTCGACGTCTAGTGAAGAGGATACTGTACCTCAGCCCCGTGTAAACATACAAAATCATCGAAATCTTAGATGACGTGCCCTTGCAGTTTAGAAAACGTGGAAAATTTACCGGAAGAGATAAAACTACCCATTGACAAGTTTTGGAACCCCCACAGAATGTTCGAACGCGATCTCATAATATTGTTACTCATTTACCCGGTCCAATTCGTAAAGTTAAAAATTGTGCTACTATTTCTGAGGCTTTTAGTCTACTTTTTACAGATAGCATGTTACAAAAAATTGTTGACTACACTAATATAGCTATTACTACTACTACAGCCGTGCTCGCAAATATCTGCATCACGATGTGCAGTGTGTCCTTGGAAAAAGGATCGAAAAACTAAAACTGTTTGCAATTTATGCCATAAAAAATATGTAGAGAACATATTATCGTTCCTATTTGTGAAGAATGTGCCCAAAAAATATAGTCACATAGAACATTCAATGTGCCATATTGTAAGGAGAGTGATTCATTTTAAGTTGTGTTTTTAAGTTTGTTTTTTTCAAAAAAATGCCAAATGAATACATGTTACAATTATCATTATAAGTAAGAATACGTTATGTTAATTTTGTATTGATCTCGTTTTTTTTATTTTTTTTAATATTTTTAGTCTATTTTTGGTTTCTGTATAAGTTACGTGCAAAAAATGTTAAATTTTATACTGTGATTTAAAAAAGAAGTTAATACATTACATTAAGAGATAACTACTTTATTCCCACATTGTTTCGTTTAAAATATAACAAAATATAATATAAAAATTTGTTTTATTAAAATACCTATAACAAACCCCCATTTTTACAATAAATCCATTGTGGTATTTTTTACCCGGTAGCGACAGTCCGTGTTGCATTATGGGGCGCGCCTCCTGCCGAGTTAACACTACCGATGTGAAAGGTCTGGCTTTGTAGTTTGTCAGGCTGTACTTACATGAGATGAAAATGACTTAAGAAGAACAATAAAATTCACAATTAATTGAAGTTATTCATTCAGACCGAAACGTGTAAGCTAATGAAGAAATGAATAGATTAACAAATGGCTACTAGCACAGAATACGTCTAACTCTACTATCTATCGGTTAAATACCTACCTACTAACACCCTCTGCGGTTTCCTCCCTGTAACACCCAAGATGCCGTGGGAATTTGATCCTTTATTTGCCTACGCTACCTAAAGGGACCTATCTGTTAAATTTCAAGTTTATTTTTCCTAAGATTTAACTATTAGTCAGTCAATATGTTATTAGTTTTTCGCTTATAATATATATGTTAGAGAAAAGTAATTTCGTCATGGAAAGATTTTTTTTTTAATTTATTGGCTATTGTGTAAGCACTTACAATAGATTAAATTCAAAAATTCAAAATTCAAAATCATTTATTCAGTTTAGGCTACAAGTAGCTCTTATGAATGTCACTATGCCATCGGTTCGTAAGTCTACTCTGGGCGGGAGATCTTGTACTGAGAAGAACCGGCAAGAAACTCAGCAAGTGTCCAGCTCTTTTCTCCCTTACAGCGTCAAAAATATTGGAAAATGCCCTATCATAGCAGAACACTTTCCATTACAATAAACACAAAAATATAGAAGACAACCACAACATGTAAAAAAAAAAAATAAACACAAAATAAAAAATCTACGCTAACAAATTTACATGAGGTAAAAGTTACAATTTCCACAATGTCATACAGTACCACTACAGTACTATCGTAGAAGTCAAAAATTGTTTAAGAAAAACAAAGTCAAATTATAGTGAAAAATACTAAAAATAAGATAAGTAAGCGTGAGCAGACCAGCCTCCACAGGCGGCACCCGTTCACGAGTATGACATATGAATCAGCCATCGCTTCGCTCAACCATATTTTAGGGAACGTAACGACCCGACGCACACGCCACCACCGTAGAGACAGTAAAGAGAGCATGACACACTCAAGATACTCTAAATAAAAAAAAAACTTAGTGATCTATTTAACGCAACGCTGTTTGTTATCTGTAGGACACTGTTGATAAAGGCTATCATATCAGTATACAAATTATATAAATTAATTTTATTATGATGATTCTAGAGTATAATGTTGTTTTTATTATAACCAGGCTGTTTTATCATCTAAATATTCTTTGACTGTATAATAACCTTTTATGAGTAATAAAGATTTCACATGTTTTTTAAACTTATCTAAAGGTAAATCTAGTATAGTACTTGGTATTTTATTGTAATAGTGTATACCTTGCCCCAAGAAAGAACCAAGAACCTTTTGTAACCTGAACAGTGGCATTACAAGTTTTGTCTTATTTCTAGTATTGAAATTGTGTACGTCACCATGTTTAGTAAAGGAGTTGATATTGCAACGTACAAAAACTATACAATTATAAATATACTGAGATGCAACTGTCAGGACACCAATCTCCCTAAAAAGATTTCTTAAGGAAGTTCGTGATCCTAGTTTATAGATTGTTCTTATTGCTCGTTTCTGTAGAATAAATATAGTTTCAATATCAGCCGCTGTTCCCCACAGTAGGACGCCATACGACATGACACTATGAAAATAACTAAAATAAACTGTTCTAGCAGTTTCAACGTCTGTTAACTGCCTAATTTTTCTAATGGCATAAGCAGCAGAACTGAGTTTACCGGCCAATTTCGATATATGAGGATTCCATTGAAGTTTTGAGTCAAGGGTTATGCCTAAAAAGACTGTAGAATCCACCAATTCTAATTGATCACCGTTTATTCTAATATCAATTGGTTCATTTCTGACATTTGGTAATATAAATTTAATACATTTTGTTTTCTTAGCGTTAAGCTGTAAATTATTAATAGTAAACCAACGGAGTACCTCCGAAAGAGCTTTATTTACATTTTCATAATTAGTCCTACACCTAGTTACATTAAAAATGAGTGAAGTATCATCTGCAAACAATACGATTTCACAGAAGTTCTCTACAAAGAATGGCAAGTCATTAACATAAATCAAGAATAGAAAAGGACCAAGAATCGACCCTTGTGGAACTCCCATTTTTACATTAGAACCAGATGATTTAGTACCATTTATATCGACAGTTTGTGTTCTAGAGCAAAGATATGACTGTATTAATTTTAGAGCAAAATCTTTAAGACCGTAATAATGTAGCTTCATCACCAGAGTCCGGTGCTCAACGCAATCGAAAGCCTTGGATAAGTCGCAAAAAACTCCAAGAGCGTTTTGAGACTTCTCCCAGGCATCAAATATATGTTTTATTAGAGCAACACCTGCATCAGTAGTAGAACGACCCTTAGTAAAGCCATATTGCTTACTATGTAAAAGGTTGTTTGTGTTAAAATATGTCATCAACTGTTCGAGTATAATTTTTTCATAGATTTTACTTAGCGCCGGTAATATTGAAATGGGCCGATAGTTACTGGGGTCTTCTTTGTTTCCTGATTTGAATAAAGGTATAACTTTACTAAACTTCATAAGGTCAGGAAAGATTCCTTTATCGACACAGTTATTAAAAATTTCAGCGAGATACGGTGCAATAAAATGAATAATATCCTTAATTGTTTTAACAGATATACCCCATAAATCACTCGTGTTTTTCATTCTAAGTGATTTGAATGTTTTAATAATATTAATTGAATCAGTGTATTTAAATTGAAAAGAAAGATTACATTTTGGTACATATTTTTTGAGTAAAGTTTGTGCAACTTCTGGTGATGAATCTAAATTTGACGTTGTTGTTACAGGTATATTTACAAAAAAATCATCAAAAATATTAGCAATTTGTGAGTCTGAATTAACTAAATTGTCATTTACTTTTAAAGTGAAAGTATTATCCCGTGGTTTAAATTTACCTGTTTCACGGTTTATAATGTCCCAAGTGGCTTTAATTTTATTGTTAGACTTTTTAATTTTTTCTTTAATGTAATTAGATTAGTAATTAGATTAGATATCTCTTGTAACCTATTGATATCCTTTAAGAATACCACAGCCTATACAACTAGTATAAAATAATATGGAGATGCTTTCAAATCAACCTTGAATCAAAAGCAGCTGTTCTTTGCAGCCCTTTATTCATCAGATTAAGTGCATATTTGTACTCCATGTTGTTAATATTCATGAGTTAATTATTATGGTTTCGACACGTTTAAGTATTTATAAATTCTGCAGCTTATCTTTCGTATGATGGACTCGGTGTTACAATAAACGTCTACCTGAGATGCCTTTGTGTACGATTTGGATTGCCTTTATATCTTTTATGACCTTTATATATTCGCTCGATACAAGACTAGAGCGTGACGACCGTTTATTGTCAGCTTTTACACATATTATCTCTTCGCATGAAGAAGCGTACATACAATATGTTTCTTATAAGATTCATAACAGAAATGTTAAGGATCCCCTTCTCAACATTTCTGTATATTAATTTGATTTCGAATTTTTTTTATAGATATTGTATGTACACATGATATGATGGAATAATGACGTTCATAAGAGCTATTTGTAGCCTAAACTGACTAAATGATTTAGAATTTTTAATTTTTGACACTTTTTGCCCGAAAATAATAGGCAGAGTACTTACCTATAAGCTTGGAATAGATATGAATTCAGTATTTTGTCTCGTCATGTAAACTTAAGTTCACTGACTTCTACTGAAGGTAAAACAGACAAAACACCGGAATATTAACAGCTGTTCGAAGCTTATACTCTGTTTACGAGTATATATTAGAACGGGAGTTAGTCTTTTTGGAATCACCAGCGTACCTACTTACATAGTGAGCTCGCCTGCTCGCCTTGTCTCGTGTACAGTTGGCATTAGAATATCGACGGAGCGTTACGATGCCAGGACATGCCTCCGCGTATCTAAAGTCATGTTGTTTTGAAGCCATTGAAATAACGTGCCAGCAGTCAAAACCGATTTGTGGTATCAATGAACCTAGTGGTATTTGGTTGACTTCTCTTATTAGGACAAATTAAATGCCGTCGTCATTAAAACGGGTCGCGTGGAGCGGAAAAGGTGCGGACTTTGAATAAATTAATCACACCAGGAGGATGAGTGTAATTTTTAATGATCGTGGTAAATAAAACTTCATTAAAAAAATTATGCGATAAAAACCATAGTTCCTATTTTTATGAAACCTTTGGATGACAATGGCAATTAAATACTATTATAAAATGAACCTTATCCACTTGCATTAAGATTGTAAAGCAATCCAGAGTTATGTTGACTTGTCTTAAAACCTTACGTGGAAGAGTATCCCAAGCATCTCAGAGAGTAAGTATTAGAAATGTCTATTGTTAAATTAATGAATGTAGTTTCTATATCTTTTATCCGTGATTTCTTAGTAAATGCTTCATTGCTACATTATCCAGTAGATCTTCGTAAAAATTGCGAGTAGATATACTCTCTAGGAGAATAAAATTCACGTGTAAACAACGTATATATAACAGAAAGGTGTGGTCAAAATGAAACCATCCAAAGTGTATCCGATCTAGACCTTGCATTCAGCTACTAAGATATAAATATTAACTTTAATTTGTCATGCAATTTTAAATTATATATAAAATTAAAATTAAAACATATATTTTTATATTAAAAAGAGGCAAACGAGCAGGCGGGTCACCTGATGGAAAGTAATCACTGTCGCCCATGGACATCCGCAAAACCAAAGTAATCGCAGATGCGTTGCCAGCCTTGAGGAAGGAGTTTTATTTGGTTTGTAGTTTAGTTGTATCGTGAGGAGGGATTAGGAATTGGGAGGAGGAAGGGGTGAGAGGTGGGCCTCCGGTACTTTCACTCACCACTTCACCAGACGAAACACAACAGCAACGAGTGCCATTGTTTCACGCCGATGATATTCTGTGAGAGGGTGGTATTACGCCGGGCGAGCCGATCCATTTCGTGCTGCAACGCAGCGTGGCTCTACCACTCAGACATTTAGCACCACCCAGCGGTCACGTGTAGGGTCTCAAGGGTACGGACCTACGGACCTACGGAAACATACGGACGCGAGTAACTTTAACCCCCAAAATTTATAAAAAGTTTCTTTAAACTAAATAAATAACTACTTATATAAATTTTGGGGAAAAAAAATAAAAGATAAAGATCTTTTATCCGTGAATTCTTAGTAAATGCTTCGTTGCAACATTATCCAGTAGATTTATACTCTCTAGGAGAATAAACTTTGCGCCTAGCCCGGCCTTATTGTACCGCTCTAACATTACTGAATTGATAAGGTCGACTGAATGTCGAATGAATGGTCGTGTTTGTAATGTGCCAATTTAGCTCTATTGAAGTAATCGAGACGTCCTTAAATAACTCAAACGCGTTTCTTACAAATGTTGGATCTCAAGAGATTGTTTTGCATAGTTTTTCGTAGGATTCTAACAAACAGGCAGAGTTTTCTGTTGTAATGAAAGTTTTGTTTTTTTCGTTTTTTTTCTGTGTTATTGAACTGGTTTGGTTTACCAGTTCCTACGGCCTGCCTGGTGGAAAACAGATATCGCATAGTCCTTGGACGCTTCCAACACTAAGGATAGCACGGTTCCTATGGTTTTATGCTCCGTAATTTTACAGGATCTAGCAAACCCTTCAAACCAGAAATAGGAACAATATCAGAAAAAGGTATTTGGGTGGTGGCTTCGCTATCCAGTTGTATTCAAGGCAGAATCCTTCGTTATCCAATTCCTATTGCATTATCTAATATCAAACACAAAACACTACTTATACGGTATGATAAAGATAAAGCTTTTAAGGCTAATGTCCATTCTAAACGATGAAATAAATACATATGTCAATGATTCCATGACGCACAAGTATTTCCCGATCGATGTATGTAAATAATCTAAACATAGTGAAGAATGAAATTGACTTTTCACTTCATGGTCGCTTGTCAAAGTTAGGTATACTTTGACGAAAACTTACGTTACGAAAGGTATGTTGCAAGTACCATTTATTGTTTAGACTCTATAGAGATTGGGCCAAATATTTTGTTGTAAGAATAAGAAAGTGATCAAGTTTTTACCAGGTTCGATGTCCAAACGAAATAACAAAGGTTAAATCAATGGTTATGTGTCATATTATGTGGTTTGTTTTTGTTTCAACGTATCAATTTTATTTTTTGGTATATTGATCTTTAAATTTTTAGATTCAAGAAGGTAGCAGGTAATAGGTATCAGTAGATGGATAATTAATAAAAGTTTTTTATTCGCGTAATAAGAATAACGATAAGCTTCGATGCTAGACTCAATATTTATTGCTAACGATTTAAATTATTCTTAAAATTTAGATCACGGAATGCACATCTTAAAATTTGCATTTATTAACAACTAGCTGTGCCCTGCGGTTTCACCCGCGTTAATTAGCGACTGTTCCACACCTATTAGTCATAGCGTGATGTAATATAGCTATAGCCTATAGCCTTCCTCAATAAATGGACTATTCAACACAAAAAGAATTTTTCAATTCGAACCAGTAGTTCCTGAGATTAGCGCGTTCAAACAAACAAACAAACAAACAAACAAACAAACTCTTCAGCTTTATAATATTAGTATAGATGAACGTAATACGAGATTATATTATGAAAATGATTATACTCAAGATTAAATAATAAACTAAGCGTAACTCTTAATAAGATGTACATTTCTAAATGCGATAAAAATTATGAAATTTGGTTTTTTAATTGTTGCGAAACGTTAAGAAAACGACATGCCGCCTTTCCTAAAACCAACAAGTTTTATGTAACTGCATTCAGAATAATTTCGACAGTTATTAACATAATAAACTTATCTTTAGGTCACGAGAGAATTTTATAAGGCGACTAAGTAATAAAATAATATACCTATTCTAGAAGTTTCGAGGTCGTTCCCAAAGTGTTATTGTACTTTGAAAATATACTCGATTTCACAATATGCATGTACTGGTACACTATGTTCACATACTGTGCGCGTAGTCGAAACTCGTTACCTAATCATCGCACATTCTTTCTTGGCTTTCTTGATTACGACACAAGCTATTGTGCGTGCTTTAGCGACATAATTTAAGCAAATTTTAATTATTATTGCTCTTACTTTCGAGTGCTGCATACCGTTTAAATGATCAAAGTTACTTTAAGTATCATCTGGTGTTGTACTGTACGCTTGTACTATGACATCACTCTTTCTAGCGTGTTTCCAAAATTGTCTAGTATCTATCCAATTTTAGTCTAGCGTGTGCCTAAAATTATCTAGCATGTCCCCAATTTTGTCTAGACTGCTTAACATTTACTAGCGGATACCCAAAGGAAAATAGGGGACATTACATTACTATTTTTATTACCACCAATAATATTAACTGGCATAATATGTTTAAATAGGTATGTAATGTGACGATGTCAGTAAATAAAACTAGGTACTTTTACAATGTATTCTAGAGACAAAAATTTAGGTATTGCTAGACAAAGGGCAATGAGCAATTTATATGGAAATTTGTCGTTATTTTCATAGTTCCTTGTAGGTGGTGTGAAATTTTAGGAAGTTTCTAAAAATTTTCTTCACTTTCTCGTAGAATGTTAAGTTGTTTATTTATTATGAACATGTTACTTTGCCTATAAATATAATTAACAAAATCTTAACAAGGCTTACCTCTTTTTATATGCGTAATAAATATATCCACACTATTCTGTACAATTTGATCAATACAGTTTTATACTGATGTTGTGGCATCTGTTTTTCAGTATCATTGTGGAGTTATGTAAATGCGTGTGTTTCGTTAGTGTCGTCTGTTATCACTGTTATTTTTCATATATTTATTAAACGATTGACACGTCGCGATAATGTGGTAGAGCGCTGATACCATGTGTTCAAATACAATGTAAGTGTCAATTGAATTAAACACTTGCCCTGTTATTTCAAGACGTGGACTAAGAGATTAAGAAACAGCTTTTGTTTTACATTTTTTTCTTTAGTTTATGATTTTGATAAATGAATGTTTTTTTCCTTCTCAAATGCTGGGAAAGGATTCGAATTGTCTCCTTCTTATATTGTAGAAATAACAAGTTCAAGAATATTGTATTCATATACTTATGTTTGTGTTTCCTGAATATCATATTTAATGTGTTTTAATAGAATTGGTTTATTCATCCTCATATTCTTCGTATAGTCGTTTTATTTCCTAAATATGTATAAACATGTTGTCAGTCGGCTTTTAAGAGAACACTGGCTTTTGGTCACAGATTTATAGTTCCATATGTTAAGTGGAATTTGGTTACAGTTAATGATACAACGATATATTGTTTGGTTGTGGTCGAGCTGTCAAAGTGACGAGTCGAAAAATAGGTGTCTCTAATTGTAATAGTACTTTATTATTCTAGAACCTATCCAGTGTGCTTTTGAAAATTATGAAAGAATTGACCGAAGCGATCTAACTCGTTCAAAATGCTTTCTTGTTACTTCTTAAATAGAGTAAATATTGTATTGTAACGTTTACTTCCCATTGCAAAGCTCAGACGCGGGGGGGCGCCAAGAACGCAAATAGGTCTTGGCTGCAAGTATCCCGGATTGTACGTTTGTACGCGAGGCCACGCGCTAGTGGCGTGCCTTGTTTATTTATGTCATTATCATTACGACTATCATGCTACGTGCTATCAGCCATTCCGCTGTTTTTTACATTCCTGTCTGACCGATTAAACAGTGAACTACAGTACTCACTTCCGCTTATGATGTTACAATCGTTTCCAGATAGGAAATTCACCATTTGCTCTAATTTTTACATTACTTTTAGCGTGGCGTGGGTGCTGTTGAACCACCGTTTATTGTTCTAATGACGTTGTGTATGACCTTCTGTTTTCGTGGTTGTATTGAAATCCGAAACCATTTTTACTTCTACCGTTGCAACTTGCAACACACAGGCATTTACTGTCTATCGCTTGAGTTACTGGATCAGGTTGTGTCTTTTGTGTAGATATTATATTTAGTATATTCGTAGTGGAATATAATGTTTCAGCATCTAAGTATTTTTTTTATGCGTAGCTAGTTTTTTTTGTAGATGATTTTGATTTCATCATAAGTTTTATGCGTAGATGTGTGTGTCAACTATCAGCTGAGAGGAGCCCTTTTAAGCGACAAGCCTACCAGCTGTACTTTGTATTAAATTTTACCATACTCTTATTCTATTTTGTGTATTAAAGTTGATCTTTTTAGTGAATCCGAACTGTGTCTGTGGTCACTTGCGGATTGGTCTATTACTTTTTCTTTCGAAGCACCTTTAAGACTGGCCTTGACATTAGCTATTACTGTAATATAAAAAACGTATAATTAATACCGTGATAACTTTCGGCCTTGACTCAGCAACTATTTCGTTTCATTATTTAACTGGTGGTTAATCAAAGTGGCTCACTTCGGTTGATTTAACGGTTTTGGTCAACAAACTTAATTAAAAAGTTATTATTTGTTGCCGGTGAAATGTTATACGTTTTTAGTAATTTCATTATGAAGTTTAGTTATTTCTGAAACTTGGAAATAATTGAAAACGGTTCTGTTAAGTTGCTTTCATATCTACTGATACAAATCAGTGAAAGTCACCTAGTAACACTGCTTTAAAATTTAGGATTTTTGTTATCTATGATTGAAATCCGCAACGATTTGGAAATTCCGACTTAAAAGAAACATACATAAGTTATCGTAAATTTTGAGTATACATTTACGTATACAAAGGCCTTCCCCAATAATGGGATCATTAAGCCGATATCATTATTGTTATGTCAATGATAAGCTAACGTGATATCGTTATCGTGTTCACTCCGTTTCTTTACTCATGTGGTACACGGTTCCAAAACTTTAAACCATAAATTAAAGATTGTTTAGTATGTTATAAACCATGTAAATGTTTTTCGTTATAGAAATTGGTTATAATCCATTTATTCAACTCATTAGTTTTGTGTTTACATTGGTTTATTGGAGTATCTAAATACATTAGATTTAGACCATCATCATTTGTCTTTAGGTGAGTTTCTCGAAAACGAGATAAAACGAACCAGGAGGTGCGTTTCAGTGCTATATTACGAGTTCTCGTTTTCGTTAATGTGATCGAGTAGCAAATAAAACTCTTACAAGACGATCAGCAAGCAAACAATGAAATACGACTAAAACTAAACTAATCACCCAGTTAGCTATATCCTCTTCATCATTGATATGGCAATCTGAGCTCTGCCACCTATTGTCAAGGTAAAAATTTGCATGAACTATTAAGTCTTTCGTCTCCACTCACGTCTCCTTGCGTCAGACCTTGCTTTTCTCACGGCGGTGACGTCGGTCGTTCGTGTCGTCGTCCGTCCGAATCTTGTCCTCTTGCCGGAGGTTGGGCAAAGCGTTGCAAAACGGCAAGCTGTCATGGTTGTTACGTACAGTGCAAACACACAAATTGTAGGGTGTTCAAATTTTCGAAATATATGATTTACATTTTTCTGCAAGCCTCATTTGTGTGGAAAAATCCGCTAAAGAATCAGTCCCCACGTTCTTGATATCTGAAAGCACAAAACAACACAGGCATGTGTTCTTTTCTTCCGCGGACCTGTAGGACGTAGAACAGGCTTTCTTCAGAGGTGTTTCCCGTGCCGTGCGTTATCACATGGGGTTCTTCAAGAAGCTTGTAGTTAAGGCTCTCAAAGTCGGTAACGCATAGGCAGGCCCCAGATGCTGCAGCTATGTCCATGGGTGGCGGAAGTGGTCAAACATCAGGTGCTCATTTTATAGTATTTTTTGTCATAACTTATTCAGCATCAGCCTTTAATTATTCAATACTGGGCTCACACAAAAAGGCATATCACCGCACATAGGGTAATCGGGCGGGACATAACCCAACACGCTGACCTAAAGCTTTTACAAGTTGAACATCTCTAAGTATAATAGGAATATCATCCATCATCGTCATCATCCGTTCATTTTATTTTCCCGCTGCTGGCGCACGATTTTTTTTGTTTTTTTTGAGAGAGTTTGCTGATTGCCTCAGACGGCATTTTCAGCTTCACCGGGCTTTTTTGGGGGCGGCGAGGAACGTAAAGGGTCCCTCAAGCCGTGTGAAACGAATCACCTTTGGATGTTTTCTAGAGGGAACGGCATCGCGCACTAGTGCGCGTCCCCGTGCCCTACTAGATTCTCCGAAGGGTTCGGATCGGATCGGGGGGCGGAACCACCCGAGGGCGCCTCTAAAGGCTCGGACCTCGGCTCGGGTAGACCGGGCCGTGGAGGAGGAGAGAAGCGCCCAGGTACATGTCTGTACCTGGTATAGAGCGCGTGTGAACCGGTTCTTCGTACCCTTGTTCTACGAGTACGGTGTCTTGGACCTAAGCTAGTGTGCATGTTTGGTGTATTCTGTAAATGTGTAGTGACATTTAGAGGATCGGGCGGGTGCTGGCGCACGAGCCTTCCCCACAGATAGAAAAAGCTCAGGAAGAACGGGCCATAAACTCCCACGCGGGCCCTGTAATATTATTATTATTATATCAGCCACTAGCTGTGCCCTGCGGTTTCACCCGCGTTAATTAGCGACTGTTCCACTCCTATTAGTCATAGCGTGATGTAATATAGCCTATAGCCTTCCTCAATAAATGTACTATTCAACACAAAAAGAATTTTTCAATTCGAACCAGTAGTTCCTGAGATTAGCGCGTTCAATCAAACAAACAAACAAACAAACAAACTCTTCAGCTTTATAATATTATTCAGCTTTATAATATTAGTATAGATAGCTGTCCCACTCCCACTGGGCAAAGGCAGTAATATAATTTAGTTTTATTAATTAACTCCATTTCGAAATCTAGTTAGTACCTTAAGCTATTCATATGCTCGGCATATCAGGTTGCGCCATATGCCCACATCATATCCGGCCCTCCACACGTAACTTTGTGTTGGACACTTTTTGTATACTCCACTTCGCATTTAATATTCTACTATTGAGAATAGTTACGGTTGAAGTTTCGCAAAAATGAAAGTCGGTATAAAAACTTTTTATATGCGTAGTGTAGTGGTTGGTAATACCAATGTACACTATTTCCTATTTATAAAATCATAAGCCAAACTGTGGACAAACTAAATGAATAACGAGGTGTGAAGAAGCAACTTGCGGGTCGGCAAGGTGAGGACGGCTGTTGTGACACACTCTAGCTTCACTAACTGTCCTCGCGTCGGGACTCTACTTAACATCAGGTAGAGCGAAATCCAACTACTATATAAAAATATATTAACTAGTAAAGCTTATGTAATTGGTTCACGTTAATACTTCTGCGTACTGATCGGAGCATTTGCACGTTGATCGGTAATTGTTGCATCACTTATTCCTTTTGCTTCGGCATAATTTATTTCTTTTAAGATAGTTTTTTTATATTACGTTTCCCGTTTGAGTAACAAGCCATCTTATTTTTACGGTTCAGCGAATAGATTACCACTGGTGATTGCTAGTGGGAGCTACGTGTACTTTTTAACGTCTACCTATTTGGTTTGTGAAACCAATAGTTTGTTATTAATGAATAAAATTCTTGTGACGATAAAAAAACGATGTTCCTCTAAAAAAATAACAATGGGCGTGGTGTGTGTGAAATTAGAAGTTCGAGGTTTAGCCCTTTCTGAGTTTGTAACGGCTTCTTTTGACTGCAAGGTATCCTCTAGTGCTTTTTGGTGTACAATTTGACACTGGGATTTAGACGTTTAAAAAATCTTGAATTTATTATAGTGTCGCTCGACAGCATGTGCGTATTGTATGTTCATCATAAGAAAAAGTATCAAACCTTCCTTCTTCATAATAATACGAAATCCAAAAACTGTTTACGGAATGTGCTTGTAAAAACCAATGCACCTCATGAATACACTGAAGCGTCCCAAATCTAAAGCATTGTGCAGGCACTGGAAGCATCTTTTATTTATAGCCCTGTTGTTCGGGGAACGGTTTGCGGCGGAAAAAAATAGCAACGAACGACGGCTCAGTGAAATTCAATCTTTGGGATTATCCGAAGGTACACCTTAAGTGTATTCGGCTAAGAACCGAAACTCCATTATCGGGAAATTGGATCAGTGCCTTCAATGTCAACAAAGCACCTGTTAAGGTTGCCCAAATACGATATCTAACTCAATCGAGTCTATCTGGTGATGTTTGTGGAGTAAATTAAGGATCTCGTTCTCACCGTATTGGGTGGAAATGAAAGTAACTATCTGGAAATCGTATTAGGAAGGTCTTGTTTTTTCCTTGAAGGTGTTCTTGTGCGAAAGTTGTTAGTTGATTCTGGTCCAAAGAATTTTACAAAATTTATTTACAGCGTATTGGTATTGATGGACAAGCGGGGAAGTTTGGCTATCTTAAAGGTTATTAAATCCTAGTCCTACTATTGCAGGGACTATTGCAGCATGTTACAAAATAATTGAGTCGCTCAACACCTCAGTTCTCCTGGCAAATGGTTCGAAACGAAGAAGCTGTCATACTAAAGTATTATGTAATACAAACGCAAGTAGATCCATAATATATTTTGCTTTCTATCATAATATTACCTTTGAAATTTAGGACACATTAATATGTAACACAACTCTTTTTAACAGTCTATACTTAAGTGTATACATACGATGATAAAATGTATTGACATTCCTGGAATTGAATCCCATCATACCCAAATAATTTTAGTAAATGTTTGTTTCAAGAAGAAGAAAAAATATTTTTTCAAAGATCGATTGATTGAGTTTCTTACCGGGCTCTTCTCCATAGAAGACTGCATTCCAAACAGGTTGTGGTAGAAGCACAAATATTTACATATTTATTATTTATATTTATTTATATTTCCTATTGTCTCCTGTCTGTGTTAAAATAAATGTTTTTTCTTCTACAACTTCTTCTTATTCTTCAAGACAGCTTACTTAAATAAGTGCTTGTTATCCAACATGCATCCATCGCGCAATCTTTAGGAAGCAATATGTCTATGTACGAAATCATGAACAATGAACTTTATTGAATTAAATTGAAGAGGCTCAGCGAATATGCTGCATGCCACAGGTATTTGGCCCAAGTGCAATATTTCCAAGCCAGCGAACAGGTTGATAGATGCGTCCCACACTGCAACTTGTAATTTGTACAGCATTCTGTGATGGACAGAAGGTCACGAACACACAATGGAATGCTATCAGCAACAATGGATGGGTAGCGGGCGTGGCTTGAATACTCGTACATTGCATTACGATAGGTTTTGATTGACGCCCATCGACATTATTCAGTATTGTCCAATGATGACGAAAATTCATTTTTACACAAACAAGTCTTCGTCGTTGTCTGATTCTATTTGACCGCTAAGATATTCGATGGGCTCATTTGAAATATTTCTTATATTCTGTATTTTTTATTGATATTATGTTTTGTTTATAAGTATTCGTATAATGACAGCAGTATTTTTAACTATTACCGCAATTTGGGTTACGATGAGTACTAAAAGTAAAATGACATCTTCGCTATTTCGATAGTATTGAAATAGATTAGTGAAAATTATTTCAGCAATAAAACGTTTTGTATGTCTAAACATCATCCATTTAGTGTTACTTATTCCAAAGCTCATCTCAGCTCAGTAAACTTTGTGAACTTTCATCGAATCAAGTGCATATCAAAGACTTTGAAAAAATATCTATATTATGTTTCATAAACGTATTATGTATCACAAAAAATCTCAAATTAGTTTTTTATTCTGATACAAGCCGTCTCACAGTCTCACTTGTGCGTGTCATCGTTCTTAATGATGATGATGGCGTCTGCGTCTGGTCTGGTTTATATAATTATAAGCACTTGCTTTTTATGTAAATACAATTTATGGTCCATAATGTTGTTGATCGTTCCCACACTCTAGCCCTCGTACAAATAAACTATTAAGATTCAAGTAGTTATTCCGTGTTTTGTCTTTTTTACTATACTTTGAAATAAAGTTTACATGATGGGAACAAAACACGAAAATATAAGACGTGTAAATGACATAAGATTCTAAGCTCTTACTATGTTTCATCATCAGCCTACACTAGTTCACTACTAGACATTGTGCACGCCACCGAGCATCATTCGCGACTACTCTCATCATCTCTGTTTATTTGTAAGGAATAAGTATATCATTGTAGATAACTTCTCACTTTGTTACTATGTCTACCTAGAGTAAATTTCCTTTTGTTGGTTTCTTTGTCGTCTCATTTACTGACTCGCTACTTAAGGCATGTAATGTAATGGCTAGTTACATATTTACTTCACAGATTAGACGGTGTAACGTGTTTGCCATTGTAATTTATTTGCAGCCATATGTGCATGTTACGTGGAGATATGAACGGATGTTATTGCTGTATTATTCCTTTATGTTAGCACGTCTAAGTTCAGTCGCTAAGTATCGAGTATTAATTCTCTTCCTACAGGAACGTTAAATAATAAGCAGGTTCCACTTAATTACTTCTTGTACTTTTATCAAGATTTACATTTATACCATTAGCAGAACATGCGCACACATTTTTTGTTTTTCACAAGTGACAATTCTGTTCAATATGGCCGACTAGCTAACTTCAATCGATCTATTGACGATCCATTAATCCTTATTGGTTTTAGTTTTCAATAATTTATTTGCAATTGTGCACTAATATTGATAAAGATTGTCCGACCAGCATTTTTAGAATCGCCAACAAAAGTCGTAGTTTAAGGTTAAGATATCATACATAACTGTTAATTCACTCATAGATCGTTATATAGTATCGAATCTTAAAGCGGATGCTTGTTAATAAGTAAGCAATATGTTTGATGATTTAATACAAAGTTTGAGTTCAGACAATGATCTAAACAACTATCGCGTTACATAATTGCTGCACGCTCGAAACCTCTGTGTGCCGTGCCGTGAGAATTTGCTTAGCTAACACGCGGCATTAAACTTATAGCACAAAATAAGGAGAGCCCAGAAGGTAAGCTTAATATTAGGTCCTTACCTATGAAATTGACGTTTTTTCCCCACTCACTAATAAGTTTATTACTTCTAAAATTCAATACCAGTTGTTAATATTATTATACACATTTAATTAAGAATGTGTAACTTAAGCTTCAGTAATAACAATTATTTTTAATTTTGTCTTTATGGCCCAAATATATATTTTTTTAAATTGTCTTCTTTTTTGTTAGCGGAATTGACCTTTTGTTTCATTGTAGCTTTGAAGGGACTTGATGTTTTTTTCTTTTTAAGGGCTGCTATATTTAGCTAGTGAAACAAACACACTGCCCTACAATTTTTATAGTTTTAACGTAAATAGTTGCTAAGAAAATAAAAAAAACGTTAGTATGAAAAACTTTGTGTTATAAAAAATCTTCATACAAAACGTCAATTTCATAGGTGAGGACCTAATACATACCGCGCTCGAGCGACGCTCACGTATTCTCACTAACACGTATCTCGGAACAGTTCAAGCCCAGTTGTTGCTAGGTCCCGTGTCCGTGAGAGGTTGTCTGTGTGCTTTGCTCGAGCACGTCTCTATGAATCCCGATCCGATCCGAACCCTTCGGAGAATCTAGTAGGGCACGGGGACGCGCACTAGTGCGCGATGCCGTTTCCCTCTAGAAAACCTCCGAAGGTGATTCGTTTCACACGGCTTGAGGGACCCTTTACAAGCACGGTGAAGCTGAAAATGCCGTCTGAGGCAATCAGCAATCTCTCTCAAAAAAAATACGTCTCTATGAAGCTTACTTTCTGCAGTCTCCTATTTTGTGCATAAAGTGTGTGCGGCGGTATTGTTTGACAGCTTGTATTCGATCTCATCTACCAATTTATTGTTGCCTTTAGCATGTGTGAACATCATAAAACAATCTATTTTGAGTTCGTTTAGATTTCTCTGTGCTATTATCGTCCTCTTTACGTCTGTTGTGTTTGATCGTAATCGTCATATCATAATGTTTGTCAAAGCGAACAGATTATTATTATTGGACTCTGCTCTGCACTTACGATAGCTACGATATTCCTGTATATATAATATTTCTTTCTAGTTCAATTTCCTTAGTTTTTTTTCATGTCTGTTTTGTAAACTGTTATTCTGCTTTCGATTCAAGGCAGTGTTTTATCAAGTTTCATTCTTTCCAAGTCGTATGTGACGATGTTGTATAAGTCGCCTTACAGTCACCTGCGGGTCGCGTTGATAGCGATAATACGTGCGCACTGCGCAGGCGCAGCGTACCACCGCGTGCCATGCGCCGACGACGCTCCGCGCCGTCTCCCAGATGATTGGCGCTTTGATTTAGAGACGACTTCTAACTCTTTGAACGAACATTTTTTATTGATGTTCTAAGGAAAAAGATTATATTTAAAGATTGTTGGTGAGGCTTTTTTAATTTGGCTTACATTACGGACTCGTTTTGAGTAAAATATAAAAGAGACCTTAACTAATTGGATGTAAATTAAGAGCTGACATTTACTCAGTTGATAATTTGTGATAAAATACCTAGTCACTTAGAATAGTTATTATTCTAAGCCTAGTCATCCTAACTGTACTTAGTAAATGGTCGGTGAAAACAGGCATTGGACATAAAATAGATAATTATTAAATTTAAAAACGGTACAGGATGTATAAAAAAGGTTCCATCTTCATAACTAAGTTCGAAACTCCTAAGTGAAGCATATCATCTGCTTTGAATGAACTTAGTATGTGTAGTATAGTCGATTTGCATAATAAACAGCATGCCTCTTGAGTTCGTAGCCAATTTGTCACCGCTATAAATATCCCGCAGTTGCTCTCTGAATGATAATAATAGAGAAAGGAATGATGTTTTGTTGTTGAAAGAATTATTATTGTAAGTGATAGATAACAAATAAAATAATAATAATAATAAATAAATAAATAAATAACACTGCCCGACCTCTGTTGTTCTTACCAAATGGACCTATAATGTGCAAAAATAATTTTTGTTACGATTTTTTTCGGAGTTAAGAAAAATGTATGTTCTCTTGACATATTTTTACAATAATTTATGGCGGGATTGAACCATAACTGCTGGCCTAACGCGGGTTGGTCGGAATAATAAATAAATAATAAATAGCATGGAACAGATCAAGCAATTTTATTTTATTACTATCAAAAGTGGTCATCTTATGTCCCCTCAGCTGAGGCACAAGCCCTCCCTATGGATGGATCGGGAGGACGGGCTAAAAACCACCAAGCGGGCCCAGTGCGGATTGCTGGTTGTTAATAATGACTGCTAATGCAGCCGGGACCAACGGCTTTACGTGCCTTTCGAAGCACAGAGCTTAACGGTCGTGGCGCTTTTGAGCTCCATTGAACTCTAGGAATGGTTTTTTTATACAATATAAAAAAGTACCAAGTAATTACTTTAAATGATTGCATAATAACATTCTTATCAGAGCTTTGTTAGCCTAAACTGAATTTAAAAAAAAAATTGGAGTTTTATAAGTTTTTCTAATGATTAACCAGTCAACTAAACTGTTGTTAAAAACTACTCAATTTGTAAATAAAAAAAAAATCCGTTTTTAAATAATAAAACATGGCCATAGCGTGCATGCAATATCTTGCATGTATCTTTTTGCAACTTCCAATAAGTACTATGTCATACATACAGTAAGACGCAAATATCTCGAAGGACGTGCGCATGCTTTTAGCACGCTCCGTGCATTCAAATTATGCGCACGAGTGTATTTTTTGTGGATTGACGATTTCATTATTATTTCGTCCGCATTCGGTACACGCGAATCGTGGTTCGTGGTTCGGATTCATTACGCAAATGAATATTAATTGTTGAGTTTTTCGCTTTGTAAATAAACGTCCTATTTACTCTATTGTTTTTAACTAGGTAAAATCACGACTGTTTGATAAAGATTCTAAAAGTAAAAAAAAAAACTTTTCTTTTCTATTATTTAAATAACGACGAAATAATCAGATATATTAGAATAAATAGAACAATAGAATTTTAATTTCATTCCAATGAAAATTCCAAATCTAGGACCTCCTTACTAATAAACAGAGTATAAGCCTGGATTGGAAAAGGTATTCCGTGTTTTGTTCCCGTCATGTTTATATTATTTCTAATTAGAATAAAACCGACAAAACTAAACTTAAACTGTGCTAATACTCTGTTCTAATGAACAGCCCTCATACTAATGTAGGTATGAGGGCTAAAGTTTAACTTTATGCATTGCATTTTTTAAATCGATTATTGTTCAATGTAACCAATTGTATGATTAGCCCAAAAAGCTAATGTTATTCAGAGTGGCGGGCGGTATTATCGAAACAAAAGAACAATGGTTATGTTGTATCGCCCGTAGACTGTGAACTAATGTGGTAATATATACAAGTACTATAAAAATCATCACCGAAATTATTTTGTTCACAAATACGGATAGCGTTTATCGTGTGATGTAATAAGCTTTGTTTGTTATTATTGTTAATAATAATTAGACTTTATACTGCCCCACTGGATAAAGCCACACAATAAATAGGGTTTTTTTAATGTTCATTTTGTGGTTCACGAATATGGTTTAGCATTCATCGTGTGATGTGTTAAGCTTTGTTTGTTATTATTAGTTATTTTAGACTATAAACTGCCCCACCGCTGGGTAAAGGCACAAAGAGAGTAATTTTAGTTTTTTTATTTTTATTTATTATTTTATTTAAGACTTACAATGATCACACATGACAATTGATCTACTCTTTAGGAATAATATAGGTATAAGTAGGGTTTTTGTTTAATTAAAGTCAAAACATTTATCTACAAAAAATGAACTAAACTGTATTAAATGAACCAAGCAAGTGAACTACGAATTTGTTACATTTTCACAGCCCATTGTCTAAAACTTAATGTCTATTTGTTTCAACACAATAACTGCTGTCGAAGCTCAGCAAAAAAACTCTTTGTAAACGCGAGCTGTACCGATTTGTCACCCGCTTTCCCACCCACACGATTATATCTCGATTATCACACGATTTATATTCGCGAGTGCGCTGCGCAGGCGCATCACGACATGAGAAACTGCTGCGCTCATCTTACTACTTTTTGTAGCAAAATGTTCTTGTCTTTGCACAGTGTTGTAAATATAATGTTTATATAATACTTTATATGTCTCTTAAACCTGTATTTTTTAATTTTTTTACGTTTTATGGGCGGTAAGAAATTTAAAGGATTCCTCGAGACGTGTGATCGCAACATCCTCAGAGGGTTTCTAGAGGGGATGCCATCTCGTAATCGTGTCCCCGTACCCTACTAGATTCGCCGAGGCGTTCGGATCGGATCGATAAACTTGTATATTGTAACACAGAACCGGAGAAAGTAATAATAAATAACCCATGCCGAGATTGTTGTGGCTTCTTCTCGGTACAAGGTCGTAGCTGTAGGGTTTACGAAACCGTAATTTAGATTCCGACGCGACGCACGGTGGATCCTGTACTAAGGACAGCTTGGTCAAAAAGGCTTTTTTTGAAAATGTAGATAGTTGATTATTTTTTTTTGATTTTATAAATTGAAGGTACATTACATTAGTTTATGGTAAACTTAGTAAAATCAGTCGTCTAGTATTATTTATATGACACGTCAAACGTTACCTATTTTCTGTTTTCCTTGTTGTTCATTGTAAATAAAAAAGTTTAGTTTAGACTTTACATAAATATTTCTATAAAATTAAGATCGCATAGTTTATAAAAAAAATCATGAGTGGTGATGAAGGTATGTAGTATTTAAAACATATAAATGTAACCCGTTTTGATAATAAGTTATTTAGCAAAAAAAAATATATAAATGTCACTTTGTTTTGGAAATGCAATTTCGCTTTTATTCATTTTTTTCAATTGGGGGATTTTCCCCTCACAATTATTGATTTCTGGTGACTCATGTAGTAATGTAGTATGCAGATATGACTTGTATAGTTCGGGCAAAATCCCCTATTGTAAATGGCAGGGTTTAGAAGTAAGGGGTAGTGAATTCACAATTTAAACTGTTCGTATTTAAGATAATTTTATTCAGATTATGATGAATGTTAGCTGATTTTATAGTTTTTTTTGTTTATTATCCTTAGGAGTAACTGACTACCCAATAAAAAGGAGAGAAATGTGTGAAAGATTGTTTTCACTAAAGTACAAGAAATTAGATAGCAAGATTTTAAAATTAGAGGAGATGATTATTGCTGAAACCAACTGCCCTGCTTCAGATCAACCTCTACTCAAAAAAACCTTACATTATTTTGTTAAAAACATTTCTAGGCTAAGTGGTTTTCATCGAACAGTGACAGAATAAAATTCTTTTAAAATAATTTGACTTGGTTAGATGGATTTTGCATTTTTATTAAATATCTTAAGAATAAAGTGAGCCCAGGTAGGCCGGCGAAGGACTTTGCTGAGTCTAGTGAGCGTAGTAAACGTAGGAAAACTGAAAATTTACGTGCATCTACTTCTGCTGATGAACTGCTTTTTGCTGCTGAAATGAAACTACGAAGTGAAAGTCAGCTTGACAAATCAAAACATGATTTTACCGGAGTAAACAATCCGTAGAATCGTATTTGTTATATAAATAAAGTATAAATGAAAAAAATCTTATATTATTTGTAGGAAACATTATTAATTTATTGTCCTTTATAATCAACAGTTTTTGATTAATTGCAGTTATTTTACCACAAACGTCTACAAATTAGTTTCAGTCAAAAACATTCTTTAAATAATTTTGACCAAGCTGTCCATAGTACAGGATCCACCGTGCGACGTTTGTATACTTAAAGCTCGTCTAAACAAAAAGATTATAAAAATTAACTATGTACTTGTGTTACACACCCCGATTTTTGAATAACCTTATACTTACCTTACATTACTTTACATTAGAGAATGCCATTTGGCATTAAGTCCTCCTTCTGTACTTTATTTTATTTTATTGTGCAATAAATATTTAATAAATAAATAAATACTTTATTTAAAATGATGAGCAGAGAATGTCCTTCATGTTTTTGTGGTAATGCAAAAATGAGGTAGGGGTTTATAATATTAACATTAATTCTATTGTGGTTACAAGCAGCAGATTAAATAGCAATTATATATTCGGTAGTTGATCGATATCGGTAGTACAAATGACAAAGGCAAGGTCGAAATATGCAAATCGCTGTATGTATTTTAAGTTCCCACTTCTTTGTTTTTCAATAGGTGTAATTAGTAGAAGGTTGAGGGCAATATATATTGTGAATAAATACATTTAACCATTCAATTAAGCAGACATGTAGGTACGATGACGTTGCATTCTATATAAAACTTAATCTTATTATAAATAATCATTTATTGCTCAAAGAAACAACATTAAAGCACACAAGTAAAATATAAAGAGATAAGCTTATCTCAAGAAGAGAGATTTCGTTGGATCTAGTACCCAAATCGAAACAGAACAATGCAAAAAATAATACTTACAGGCAGAAATAAGTATAAGGGCAATGTTTGTCCTAAATCATAATATATCTCGTCAGAATTTAGACATAATTCTACCACCACCAGACAGGACACAAGATTACCTAACTATTAAATGCTTAGCTCAAATTTTATTTATTGTTCACACCACAAAATCCTCTTTATTCCCTCCTTCCTATACATGCTCCACTAGCTGGTCTTCGCATCTGGGTGCCTAGTACGACTTTCATACGCCAATCGATCACGTTAATGAGTATTTGTATGGCAGTTAGACATGCGCAAAATAATTCACTGAAGTGTAAAGAATATCATAGTTCATTTAGTTCATTTAGTTCACTTGGCTCAGTACTTCAGTAGTCCCTTTGAGTCACCTGTCATTAAGTTCAATCGCGTCATTTAATTTGTTTAGTTCAATCTGTTTCGTAGTTCTAATGATTGAAATAAGCCTAATGTTTCATATCGTAAGACGTCAAATTGAGTGCGGGCAGACTCCGACACCGATCGGTGCAACTGTCTCGTTTCCGCACGCGCTGTTCGTAATCCATCTGTCCGCTTTACTCTCCTTCAGAGAAGTGTGAACTCAATGAAGTACTGAAGTAATTGGGAGCCGAATGAACGAGTGAAGGAGATATACTTGCTAAGTGGACTAGTCCAATTGAAGGATCCATTCATGAACGACTCATCTCTAATGGTAATTTACTCTACTCGTTTTCCACCAGGAGGGGCTGCTTCTATGCTATACAAATTTTCGTTTTCCTTATCGTAACGGAATGGTATGGTATGGTTAACTTAATATTGTAAGATCAGAATGCCAAGTGCGAGTTTCATTCGCCATTCGATCACGTTAAAGAACACGATAAATTGTATGGCATAATGTCGTATGCTGTCAGGAGGCGCTGCTCCAATGCCATACTAATTTTCGTTTTCGTAAACCTAATCGGAGGAGCTCGATGGCGCAGTGATTAACGCGCCCGGTCTGCGAGAGCTGAGGTTAAGCAACTTTCGCAAAAGCCGGTCATCGGATGGGTGACCAAAAATTTATCATCTCGAGCTGCTCCGTGCTTCGGAAGGCACGTAAAGCCGTTGGTCCCGGCTGCATTAGCAGTCGTTAACAACCACCAATCCGCACTGGGCCCGCGTGGTGGTTTATGGCCCGTTCTCCCTATCCATCCATAGGGAAGGCTCGTGCCCCAGCAGTGGGGACATAAAATGAGCTGATGATGATGATGAATCGAATGAATACAGATAGTAAACAAAACTTACACTAGGCACCCTGTACCATACCAACATGATGCAATAAATACTCATGACTATGACTATGGCGAATGAATGAAGCTCGCTAAGCACCCTGACTCCGGTTCTGCCTAACATCAGCTAGAGTAGAGCATAGACGTTTGTCAATTTTTCTATTAAAAAAAAATAACCTATTTCTCAATTGATAGAACAATGTAACGCGTTTATCGCACGTGTACTCGCCGCTCCAATAGTGTGCCACGAGGTTTCTAATCTATTCGGTTGATTCCGACCGTTTCGCACCAGTTGCGCATTATGACAATACGCGGTTTCGACTGTATATGTTTATTAATGATATTGGGAAAATGCTTTTTGCTACTTCGTTCTACAATGCTATACGATCGATACAATCAATAATGTATCAATAGTATACCTATATCTAGCCCGTTTCTTTTTACATACTTATGGACTATTGAAAATCGTCAAAATCAGGGCTCTATGTCAGGTCTGTATGTGAGATTGTGAACGTTTTGAATAGCAGAAACCAGGTCCTGATATTAGAAGAAGAAGCGCAAGAAGCTGCGAAGCTAGAAGCGCGCTCCCAGAATCCTTAACCATTAAAAAAAGAATCTTCAATATTTTTGCTTTTTAATATAAAAAACACCTTTTGTAAACGTCATCATCATCATCGTCAACCTACATTAGTCCACTGCTGGACATAGGCCTCTCCGATTGCACGCTAGTACTACTCTCATCCAGCTCTTGCCAGCCTGGCGAAGATCCTCGCTCCAACTAGTCTAGTCTTATAAACATCATAGTTGCAATAAAAATGAGAATAAATTCGCAAAGCAAGCTCTATCCAATTCTATTTTTCATAGATAAAATGATAGATAGACCTTTATTTATAACGTTTCCTTTTGCGGACCTGCTGGAAGATATTTCTGAACTGAAATAAGCATCGTCATTGTACTACATTTACCCGTAGAACTTATTGTGTACCCTTTTATGTGTGTACATAAACTTGAAAATAAATAAAAATAGATAAAATATTAATTTCAAAAACCACAGACACACACACAATGTACAAAGCTACAAAGGATAAAAACAAAAAAAAATGTTTCTCAACCCCTTTTTCGTTTTGTTACAGAGGCGTGTTCCCCTGGAAGAGCAGCTCCAAAACTCAAGAAGCAAGCCAATCGTCAACGAGCTGGCGTCTATTCGGCAGCAAGTCTACGCAGAACCTGGCCGCTAAAACCATCAGCTCAGAGGCGCAGAAGACTTTGACGCCCGTCTGCTCGGCGGCGAACACACCGCACCATCATAAGAGGCAGGGCAGTTCCGCCAGCGAGAAACAGTTCGAAGACCTCGTCGCCAGTTCCATTGCCCTGATACAGCATGACAGGTATGTTTCAGTTCAGATGCTACTAAGATAGCGTGCGGTGCAACGGATAGTAATTCCTAACGATGAACGACGAACGACGTATGGATATCCATCGGTACATCTTTGAATCGAACTACTTATTTTCAGAGGATATTTTAGTCCCGGTCACTTCCATCCAATGCTATTGTCGGAAGATGTCAGTATAGAACTCATTATCTTACTGGCGGCTCCTCTCTATCTTCTGATTATTGTTCCTGAGCCCTTGTGTTCCTAAGACACTTGGCGGGAGAAGTAATAAGTGAGATTTTAAATTATTTGTTATTTTTTATAACTTTTTACAGTATATTTAAATGTATGAGATGATGAAAATCCTAATTAAAATGGTCTTAAGAGTAGTAATGAAATTAAGTTCTTTTCGAATTTCGTCTATTTGGCAAGAATTGCGTTTATAGTATAACCTGACACAACATCGAGCGTGGGTTTATCATGCACTCGCTTGAATAATTTTTTATTTTATGTTAATCGAGGTTAGCTCAAATCTTAAATGTCAACGACACTAGGCGTGATTTATAAAGAATTTAGCTTTGCTCACTGTAAGCGGTAACTGAGCGTGGGTGCTCACGAAATTGGGGCATTCAACCTGTATCAAAGCTCGATACCGGTAGGCTCCACGATTTATTGCCCCCTTTGAACCCAAGCCCAACAAATGCTCCCATGGTTACTAACTTTCACTTTATTAAAGGCGAGGCGTGTGATCTTTCAGCCCTTTGAAGAATAGTAACATTCATTGCTGTTTGTTATTTGATTTGAAGATACATAATACAGCTTTATTTATAGGAGCTTCTATTAATTGTTGTCTATGTAATATAATGTTATTAATAGATTTCAAAGTAATCAAGCCATCTCTTTTTGTAACTTGTACTTTATTATTTAGAGAGATCTTACATGGGACTATTCAACACGAAATCATTAGATTTCTCTTTAATACAAACATTAATTTGTATTTTGAAAGAAATATAAAAAGTCGAGAACTCCATCCCAAGAAGGCCTCCTATACTAGTATATGTATTGTCAATGTTATGTAAGTCGCTATAAGAATGCCCGCGAAGCTTTCTTTTCATCACGAATATCACGATTTACGGTCACTGATGATGCGGGGATGCGGTGTGCTTACCTAGGTCTTGAGAATATATCTTGCGTTGGTATCATAAGAGCATTGCGTCGTCGTTCAAGGATGGAATTCTTGTCTGCTGCGGGAGGCACAAGGGAAACTGACAAGAGTAAGGACTCACCAAGCTGCAGTAGGAATGCTTATGCGTCACACGCGAGTATGGACCGTAATGGATACGTAATACAGCTTGGATCCTGATAAACCTTATTTAATATAATAGTACTAATACGGTGCTCAATCATGCGGAGTCGATTGTAGTCGCATGGGGGCCGCTTGTGTTATTTATAATGTTTAATTTAGTCCAAATTGAGACAGTGTCAGACTTCCGCGCCCCGTTGTAATGTGAAACACTGGGTCAGCCTGTCTGAACAGTTCATGAGGTCATGTGGGTGCGACCCACATTAGACTGGACATTGTGTTCTATGGGTCAACTTGCGCATAAATAATGTAGAAATACTTGTAACTGATATTTGTAAAGGGTTTCGTAAAATTCGGAACACTTATGCATGTGGCAATGACTCTATCGAAAATAATGTTTTAAAGTAAAACAGTTCTGTTATGGAATAGGACATGGAAAACCTGGGACGAGTCTAGCCTTTAGACTAGTTTTCTGGTCTCAAACACCTCGGATAATCTGGTACGAGTATCCAGGTTTTCTATCCGTGTATATTTCAGTCACTACGGCTTGAGGAACCATAAGATTCTCGTCGCCTAAAAACCTGGTTACGCAGCAAACGTCATAGGCATCAGCAAATTATTTCCTTAAGAATACTGTTCCACATAATTAGTATGTAGACTAGTTGTAGTTCAGTCCTCCGGCTCCGGCACCCATGTTTTCAGGGCAGCGTACTCAGCCAATATTCATAGCAGGACATGTATAGTCTGAACCGGTCAGTATTGATGCCTAGGACATTATAAAATCATGATTTGCTAAGTGGGTCGGGGCTTTAAGGATTTCTTAAGCGGAGTAGGAAAAAACTTTGCAAAGTGAGATTCTTTGTTTGGATTCGGCTAGTACCTTGTTAGTGTACTACCGTCGTCTAATCGTCGCTTGTTATAAGATACGAAAGGTCAAGGGAAAAAGCGCAATTAACCTCAGACACTTAGTAGAGACCCCTTATTTTAATTAATCGAACCTCCTGTACAAGGAAACGCTCCGCGTGATAGATTATATACTTTAACCCAAAGTGTTTCCTACTAATATTGTATAAAAGCCTTTAGTTCCTAGTTGATACGTAAGTTATCTTCCGGCTTATCAAATATAAGAAATTTTGGCAGATTTGTTGAAGATCTTAATGGACTTTATCGACTTTCTTTACCTAAAGTACATTCTAAGTTGCCTGAAAATATCTAAAATGTCCAATATTTGTTAACGTTGTTAATAAATCATAATATAATTCTGGAAATAGGTAATTTATCCATCGACCGGCAACAAAAGGAAATGTAATATTATAATTCACTAAGCTGCTAGGGTGTGCCAGCGGTGCCGGCGGCGGGCGCACCGACATTCGGTGTCCCAATGATCCGTTTCCACGCTTCTGTGGCGTCACGCTCTCGTGTCTGCGGTCGCACTAATCGCTGTACTAATGCTGAAATTCACCAGGTTATTCACCTTTTTTGGATTTAACTAATTCCTTAAACGTCTCTTATGTCAGAAGAGTGCTAATTAAATCTATATTTACCATTCGATTTCGAACACGTTAACGAAACGAAAATTTTCATGAATAATTTGTATCTCACCTCACCTCGTTTCTCACGAGGAGGTCATTCAAGCAGCGCCTATTGGATACTTATTCTTTTTTACGTTAACGTTATCGAATAGTTAACAAAATTCAACCTAGAAGCTTTGATAGATTTTTGATTCTGATTCTTTTAGTTGGTGATTGCAGATATAAATTATAAGGAAAAGCGCAGACTAGACTTCTAGACTTAAACTAGGAACAAACTAGACGACTGTATAAACAAACATAAACCTATTACCAGCAGTGGGTGCACGAAGAAAGCTGATAAAGATGATGATGCTAAAAAAAAAATAAAAAAAAAAAATAAATAGCACGTTAAGACTTCTGTGCAGTATTAAGTATCCCGGATGATAAAACGGCCAACATTATTCTAAAGTTTAAACCTAATCTAATAATCTGATTTAAATTTGATCAAGAGCGGGTTTAAGGATTGTGGAGAAGACTAAGATTTGAACTGTGGTACAGTACTCTCAGTATCAAAATCTTCAGTAAAGAAATGGGTTTTCTTGGTTTCTTGGTGATAAATGGTTGTTATGTTTTGTTTTCTTAAGTAACTTAAACACAAGTAATTAAAATACTATATATGGGTTCTACACGCATTGATTTATTATTTTGACTTGAACTTTAGTGAAACAATTATATTCTAAGTGTTTGAAAGCAATTAATGTATTGCAATACATACAATTAATGTATGTCCCCTGTGTGGTGCCGGGGATAAAGAATTGCACCACCCCATATCTTCCCGAGGGTGTCGTAAAAACCGACTAAGGGATCATTCCAGAGGATGGGCAGCAGCATCTCTCTGAGGTTACTCTTAATCAACTGCGATCGCCAACCCGCCTGCCAAGCGTGGCGATTACGGCAAATACCCCTCATGGAGATCCGTGGGGGGGGGGGGGGGGGGGGGCCTTTGTCCAGCAGTGGACGTCTTTTGGCTGAGATGATAATGTATGTAGCAGCTGGTTGGCGATTGGCATAATACGTTTTGACTCATTTCATTAATAAGTAACAGCACTCTTGACAACGCAGGTAGTTACAATTCACACTCGAAGGATTTAATATATTCATTGTTCCCACTTAAAACCTGCATTGCAGGCTGTTTGCAACTGCGCTGTGACAGTGATCAGAGATGAGGGTGTCTACTTTCTCTTCTTTCGTATCAAGAGCAATTCGGTCTGTTAATATTTGAAATTTGTTTTGTCGTGTTTGTTGCAATATTAATTCGATCGTTGTTTCAAGATTGCTTTGTAATCTTGGGAATCTTTTTTGTTTGGGAAACAATTTGTCGTTGGACAAATTGTCTATACGGAGGAACGTGGTGGTGTCTCTAACCAATATGTACTGACTAGTGTCTAAGCAGCCGTGTAAGTTTTATATGTGTATCACGCATGTTTGTCGCTAAGCTTTATAAAATTATCCGGGGCATTTTAGGAGTCTGAGCCGGATTACGAAACTGGAATACCCGATGACGCATCTAAAGGTTAAGCCCGGATTGACCGGCTCAGTACCGCTAGCTCCAAAAATTGTATCCCATCAACTCCAAATTTATTTCGTTCTTGTACTGCCAACTCCGTATCGTGGAAGAAATGGGAAAGTGTTTAGGCACATGCATGTACATGGTGTGAGTAAAATGGGCCTTCGTACTTGACAATTTGATTTATCTTAGTGGGTAAATGTTTTGAGTATTTAGGTAAATCACTGCTTTGGAATAATCGGTGGGAGAGTTATTGAGAATTTGGAATTCGTCCATGAAAGGTTGATTTAGAAATATTGGCGATAGCGCTTTTTCTTCTTGTTAAATCGATGCTGGGCATTCAGTTGCTATCAGTCAACACGTGACAAATGAAATATTTGAACCCGTAATAGTGAAACCTTTTGCAGGTGGCTGATCGTAAAGCGGTGATACACACACGTGTTCTGTGTCATGCTTATTAAATCTGACACTATAAGCCTCGTCATAAACTACGTACGTCTGTACCTTAATTACTTATATTACTATTATTTTTACAATAAGATTATTACTAGTATTTTTACAATAAGATCAGAAAAACTTTGATAAAGTTAATAAGAAAGATATTCGAATTCATGTATTGACATGCTTATGTTTCAAATTATTTAGTTAGTGGTTGCCTGGCAAGAAACTAAATTATTAATAGTATTGTTGTACTCTGAAACTTAGAGATACGAGATCCAGTACCTTTGTAGCTGAGGATTTCGGGTGAAGTAAGTGGTCTGATGGATCTAATTGTAGCTTACCATCAGGTTCCAAAAAAACTAAATTACATGGCATTTGTCTTTAGAGGCAATGTTCATACTTAAGTTGTTATACCTATATATCTATATAATTTACCTTGGCTTGAAAGCTTAACAAATCATTACAAGTTTCTTCAATTCTAACTTTACTAAGGTACTCTTTAGAAATCCAGTTTCAAATCGTAGAAATCGCAGAAACACGGTGCCAGCTAATTGTTTAATCAAGATTCTAGAGTAACTGCATGCTGCAGGTGTCGATACGTGTCGGTAATAGTCCGGGAATTCCTAACTGACCATTTCAGTCCGTGACTCGCAGACTGGCTGCCACGAGACCAATAATCCAAGGTAGATATAGAACCTCAAGGATTAATATTTATGGTTCATTTTGCAGCGTTATGAATCTGCGAATTCAATAAATATTCGATTTGTGGGGTGGATATTAAATCAACCTTTCCACGACGTTTTCTTGGTTAGGCGTGTATTTTTTATTTATGATTTCGTTACTGTAGCCACTAGCTTTCTGCAACTAAGCACCCTGAATGTCAAAAGGTTTTGTAGAAAGACGTTAACTTTTATAGATACCAATAACCTTTGGCGCAGTGGTAAGCGTGTTTAGCACTCAGGTTTAGATCATGCTTCAAGCTGGCTCGTAGTCCTTTATAATACGGGAATAAGAGTGTTGAAAATGTGGAATAAAGTGCAAACTGGTGCTGTATCACTGCTCCCCCTCAGCATGGAATTTATCACATGATGCGATGCTATTTTTAAAGAACTTCTTGCAGCATGTGCTCAGATTCTGGATTGAGCTACCTGCCGAGTATTCGCAAATGAGTACAGTATGGTACACCAAGGGAGACTGTATGCCTGATTGCAGAGAGAGGCAGCCTCAATTTTAAACCAAGAATTGGAGTAACGGGGTTAGAATCTTACTGTTTGATTACAATGATGGCGACACACTGTTATTGTTAAACATAGAAATAAGCCCTTCCACCAATCAAGTCCAGTACTTTCCACTCACCTCGCTCGTTAGTGAACTTAAAAACTTATTCTTGAGACCGCTGTTCTAATCACTACACGACGATCGTTCCGCAGTTATAAATGTTTCTAAGTAGCGTGGAGGCGAATCGCACGGCAGCGGAAATGCCTCAGTAATGATTGTCCGCCGGAGCAATTTGCTCGTGACTGCTCTAGGGCTAGTGAGGCGAACAGTTGCCCGGGCCACAAAATAAGGAGACGTAGAAGGTGAGCTTAACATACATACAGCATTCGAGCAACGTGCACATAGATCCACCCTCTCACGGATCCGGAATCTCGGAACAGCTCCGAACAGACCGAGCGCATCTGTTGCGAGATTTCGTGTTCGTGAGAGAATGTCTATGAGTGCGTTGCTTGAGCGTGTTTGTATAAAGCATAACTTCTGTAGTCTTCTTATTTTGTGCCCGGGATATAATGGGGCCACTTGGTACCCTCGGCCACGATGGAGATGTTGCAGATCTTTCAATTGCCGTTCTCGTAACAACGGATTTGAAGCCTGCGGATGCTGAAGGGAGATGATAGGTTTTAGTTCAACTGTCCGAGTGGATTAGGATATCACTGCGAATTATGTTTTTCAGCATTATAATTCATTGTCACTGACAAAACTGAATAGTCGTTTCGTTTACACATTGTGCACTAACGCACTAATACTTTGTCCTGAAAAACATAAATATTGGCTGTGTACGGCTGAAATTCAAAAGGGACTTCCTGACTTACTTCCTGAGATAAAATCTGAATTAATGTGGTATAAACTTATTAAGTGAGATGTATAAATAGTAAAGGAACCCTAATAAGGATAACTTACTTAAGCAGATTTCTTTAAATGATTAATGACTTACCCCCTTATCCATAAAAACTATTTAAGCATTATTTAGTTAAATATTGTTTTGTCAACGTCACACAAACGTCATTTTGAATTTGAGAAAAAGAGACAAAACAATGATTAACTAAATAATGCTTGAATAGTTTTTATGAATAAGGGGGGAATTAAATATAATTGAATAACAATAATTGTTATTCAAGTAGGAATTCTTGTATTTATAATTATTATAAATACAAGAATTCCTACTTTGGTGTGTCATAATAATATGCTAATTGCTGGTCGGTTATATAAATCACTATAAAGCGCGGCGTGGATTTCAATATTGAAATTTCTGATTGCATCGCGATTCGTTCTCGTCACGTTCGATGGTTGTGGTCGTCACTCGCTGATGTAAATCACCTGCTTCATACTGTTAAGGTGCTTTCACACAGGTTATTATTTAGGTAGCAATTGAAAATAAAAAAATATTTGGCATTTCATCATCATCATCATCACAGCATATACTAGTCCACTGCTGGACATAGGCCTCTCCAAGTGCACGCCACCGAGCACGATCCGCGGCTACTCTCATCCAGCTCTTGCCAGCCACCTTGCGAAGATCGTCGCTCCACCTAGTCTGAGCGCGTCCTACACTACGTTGGCCGTTAATCCTTCATTGGCATTTAAGAAATACTAACTTTACTGCTATGTTATGAATGGGCGCCTTTGGCTTACAAAGTAAAAAGTGTTGAATAATTTCGGCGGGCTGGTTAGAACCACGATAGCTCAATTGGAAGAGCACCTGACCCGGAATGTCAGAAGGGTGCAGGTTCAAATCCTGCTCGTGAAAAATTTTTTTCAACATTTGTGTGTTTTTTTTTTTACTCTTATTATCAAAGACTAGGAAGTTACGTTACGCAATTATAGAGGTTTAAAACATTTTTTTAAGTATTTATTTTTTAATCTTTTTTTATTTGTACATAAAATACAAAATTGAGGGTTTTGTTAGAAAACACGCCACCCTCATAGTTATTAACATTAATAAATATTACTTTATCATTTATATTATTACATAATCGTATTTTACAATTAATTATTAGAAACATTTATCTTTTCCTAATAGTCAAGATTTTTTTCTTTGTTTACTAATTTATTTCATTCTTCTCAACAAGTACAACTCATGTCATGTCATTTATTTAAGGCAGTGTTTTAACATGTTGTGGATATAAATACCTTTAGCTACAGTAGGTCATAGGCCACTATATCTTCTAAAATGTATTTTGTATCTATTTTGTGTATGTTATCTTTAAAGGCTAATTTGTCAATTTGTCAATTTGGTCTCTTTTTTTTTAAAATTCTATAATGAAAATTATTATTTTTAACAATCACTTACTGCAAGCATTTCAGTGACTCTTTGCTAGTAATGGTTCTTAACCACATTTCATACAAAATAAAGTCTTATTGTAGTCTGTACCAGTCTGTTAAAGCTTTGGGTTGATGTGCGCATGTTGTTCCTTTTTTGCTCACAATATGAATATTGAATAACATTCAAATTCGAAGAATGAAAACGGGTCTTTATGCATAAACAGCATCTGATATTGAATTATGCACCTGCCCAATTAGCATGACACTAGGTACTGTACATCTTGCATGTTGTGCTGAAATTAATTCATGTATATTGTAATCGGTTATATACATACATATAACCGACACACGCTATCTTCTGACATCGTCTGTTATATGACTTACCTACCTGTAACTTAAGTTACAGTTACTACTGTAATAGAATTAAAGAGAGAATTAATTACTCAATTTGGTTCGTCCGTCTGAGTCGTAAAGGCTGGACGACATCTTGGATTGGACTTAGCTAACGTCAGTTCAAATATTACCATATCGGAAGAAGGGCTCGCCCGTCTATAGGGCGAGCAGTCACCGACGGGGTTGTGGAAGTGTCCGAAAGGGTTCCCATGACCCCGTCAGGCCCCACCATGCCGGCGTTCGATGTATCTTCCTCAGATGAGGACGACGCGATGATTGCCGGCTTGCTGGTCCCAAGGTGACGAAAGGACATCGGAGTGGTTTTTACCGAGTCGGCCTCGACTCGCTTTCTCTAGGGCCAAAGCCCTGGAACAGAGTCTTGGTCATCCTCGGACAGCCAGCGGGTCCCATGTAAGCCGCTTATGCGTTTGTTAGCAGATTTTACACTCCGTATAAAAAAAAAAAAAACGTAAATATTACCATACGATAGCTAAGTCCTTCCTTGAACTGATCTTCAGACTTCAGTATAAAAATGGCACTCAATGATGATGGATGATGGCTTAAGTTAAAGGAGAGAGGAACTCGATGGGGTAGTGTTGTCAGGTTGTGATTTTGTATGTTAAGTAACTTTCGCAATGTCGGGTTATCGGATGGGTGACAAACTCAATCATCTGGAGCTTCTACTTGTTTCGGAAGGTCTGTTAAGGTGTTAGTCTCGGTTGTCGTTGTAATCTAACAGTCGTTTAAACTTACCAACCCGCATTGTAGTGGGTTATATTCTGACCTTACCATATGTTATTACCTAAATTTCATGTAGGGAAGCCAGATCCCAGCAGCGGGACAATTAGGCTGGTGATTTGATAACGTTACAATTACCACGCGGGCCCACTGATCCCATCCGATGACCGGCCTTTGCGAAAGTGGTTTAACAGCAATTGCAGACCGGGCGCATTGACCACTGCGCCATCGAGCTCCTCGAAGAGACATTATCATTTTTCTTTATTTAAAGTTTCGGTAGTAATTAAAGTGCGCAAAATTCCGTTGCCTGCTCCACGTCGGATCGTGTCCATTGTCTCCACAGCTTCCTGCTTCGATTAACACGCCAGAGGTTAATTATAGAAAGTTTGCTATTGCGATAATTGCGGACCAACACGTACATTATTAAGAAAGTAGCTTGAGGTAGGTAGTACATTTTTATATTTATCTTTTATATCTTACAGGGAAGCGCAGTGCCTTAATCTCACCTGATGTTAAGTGATTTTAAGGCCTATGGTGGAAGCGCACTTCACTCGGAACCCTCAAATACTTGGGCACTGGCTATCTTATCTCTAGCGACATATTTAGATACGATGGTGATAGCTAGCCAGGCGGATAAACAAGGTGTACCACCAACCAAACCGAGTATACAATCATCACTGGTGGGTTACTCTTGAAACACAATTGCAATATTCAATTTCTAATCCCAAATTTAAAAAATTGAAATGGCAATCTTAAAAGCGATAATAGCGCTACATTGGAATTAAATTGCATGGAAATTTAGTGAACAAATTATTATCGAGATGAGGCGTTCCGAAATTGCGAAACTTATCCCAATATCGATACATATTAATCGCATTGGAATTGTATTGAGATTGAGTTTGCGTCAAGAGTAGCCTACCTGGTAATTGCACCCTAGAGCTCTAGGTCTGAGATCGGTGTGGTCTTAACCACTAAACCACAGAGGAGGTTCAATATTCCTTGCGGATAAGCACTTGACCTCTATCTGTTCTATGGTTTCCTGCATCTCTATTACTGCAACTTTTTACTAACCATAGATCTGGTATTAAAGTTTTTCCTCATACCTCAATTTGTCATGAAGCAATATATTTTCTGTTCCAGTTTGAGAGGTAACAAGAAAAGTCTAGGTATTTATACTTCCACAGCTGCCAACGTAAATCTCATAAAATTTAATGTTCAAAAAATAAAAAATTGTGTATAGATATTAGAGTAAGAGAATAACTTGTACTTGGAATGATGAATAAAATATATTTATTATTTTATTTATTATTATATTGTATTACCTGTATCACAGGCTTGCAAGCAGTGACTTACTATAAGGCGGTGTTACGCGCTTCGTCGACACAGTAGAAAAAAATATTGGCCGTGGATAATTCCTATTCATGTTAAGTCCATAATATAATGATGGTCATTTCCATACTCGTTGTGTGTGCATGAATTATGTGCCAAATAACATAGTGATAACAATGCTGAACAATCGTGCATCATTCAAGTTCTCACATCAAACCAGTTTTAGGAGGTAAACGGTGGGGCCTACCTAACTCTTAGTTATGGCACAAAATAAGCAGACTTCAGAAGGTAACTTAGCACCGCGCTCGAGCAACGCACACACAGACCTCTTGCACAGACGCAGATCTCGGAACAGGGGCTCTATTTTTGATTCCTTCGCCTCGAGTCGAGCGCTTGGTTTCTACTGATTTTCGTTCGACATTTTACTTTTCATATTTTTGAATCGCTCGACCGCAACGAGTGCCCTCACCCACTCGTTGCAGTCGAGCGATATAAAGCGATTGATAAAATAACCGTCGAAATCAATGCGTTGTGTCAATGTCATGTCACTCGTTTGTTTGTGTCATTGATAGTGTTTTCTATTAAAAAGCAAAGGTTTTTTAAACACCCAATAGAAACATGGATAATACGTTCTGCGTTTTCATTGCGGTTGTTACCGGTTTTCTCTAAATTCTGCGTGGAACGGATAACATCCAACATTTCGTATTATGTTTGCAGCACCGGAAACGAACGATTCAAAAATGCGGAAAATCGGCGTCATGCGACTTGGAAGACGAGTGTGACTTAAGTCGCATGCGACAACACAATATCATACGTGTGGTTCAAAAAAATAGATCCCCAGCTCGAGACAGTCGAGCGCAGCTGTTGCAAGATTCCGCGGCCGCGAAAGGTTGTCTAATATGTATGCGCTCGACCGCGCTGCATGAAGCTTGCCTTCTGTATTCTCCTTATTTTGTGGTTATGGTCAAATGCGCACGTTTTAAATAGTGTTGCGAGCGAAAAGATCTGTCGATAGTGTCGTGACCTCCAAAATGACTTACACTATCGATAGTGTTCACGTGTTTGCATTACAGACATCACACTTAATATAATAGCATTGATTATGCAAAATGAAATAGTTTAAAACTCATTACTTTTAAGCAAATTGTAAATTAGCTGAATAAATAAATTGAATTATTTAAAATTAATATTATTGTTAAACGCTAATGCTATAGGTAGATAATATCAATTATATGTTTAAGCAAAATATATTCATATTATCTATAGATTTAAAATATCGATTGTCACCGGCAGCACGATACAATTGTAGAAACAACAATGTAAGAAAGTAAGGTGTAGACGAGTCGTTTACTTGTATTATTTATAAATTAAAAAAAATAATAATTTACTGTTAAAATGTAATTGTTTTTGTTTTGTAGGTCAACAATTGGATAGTTAACTGTCGATAGTTCCGCAACGCTGCTAATGCAAATGGAGTACCTGTTGTGGTTCACATTCACATAAATAAAAAATATGAATAATGAATTATAAATTATGTTTAGTTAAAAAACAACACGTTATAAATAGAAGTTATGGTGGACTATTAGTCTCAAATCTGGAGGCCCCGGATTCGACTCCCAGCTAGAGCAAATGCTTTACTCGCTTTCGAAGGTAGTACGGTCACAACTCGCACTACTCGCATTACGACCTACAACGGTCAATAACCTCTATCTATCGTCGTAGTATAGTTTCTGCAGCCCTTTCTAAACGGCCCTTTTCATGCGTTCCACACCAACATTCCTAATTAAAGTTTTCGTTCTATCCATTTCAGACCATCGAACTTGCCAGCGAAGTGCACCGAAGAGGCTCTACGTCACAAAGCGGAGCACGCCCGCATGGTGGAGGCAGCTCGGCGGCGGGTCGAGCGCGAGGTGGCAGCTCGCCACGCGCGCCTGCAGGAGTCCATACGGCAGGAGGAACGGCTGGCGAGGCACGCACGGGAGTGGACGCACACCATCCTGCCCGACTGGCATAACATGTGAGTGAATGTGACTTCACAGGAGAGTATGCTCGTATAGCGAAGGCGGTGAGTAGAGAAGAAGAGATAGAGGTTTCCATCCTGCAGGAAGAGCGGCTGGCGAGGCACGCGCGCAATTTGACGTACACCGACCTGCCCGACTGGCACAACATGTGATTGAATGTGACGTCACACAAGAGAGCACGTTCACCATCGGCAGGAAAGTAATCCTTTAACATTAGAACAGAAATTCCCTTAGTAGAATAAAACAGATGACACGAAACGCTTTAGCAACTACTCTATTTTTGATCCCCATATCCCAAAAGTGCTTTATATTATTATGCTTATTATAATGAAGGAATACGCTAATAATGTTTGCTTCGGTTTCATACAAGTCAGCCCACCAGACAGGTACGGTCAAAACAAAGAATGCAGAACAAGTACAAATCACTGTCAATACAATAGATCAAACATATTGTGTGGGATAATACGTTTGACCTGCTTCGCTTGTGTTTGTCACCGTGTGACACTGGCATCAACTAATTTGTAGACGTCTGAAATGTTTTCTTTAAGTGTGCATAAATCATTTGCTTTGTTCGACTGCGCCGTGCCTGGGTTACAAGTTCGCTAATTTTAATAATTTGACAGCTAGACACCCAATGCAAATAACAATTATCTACTCGTAGATATAGGTACTATTTTAACATGACATGACATAACACAACGGAGGAGCTCGATGGCGCAGTGGTTAACGCGCCCGGTCTGCGAGTGCTGAGGTTAAGCAACTTTCGCAAAGGTCGGTCATTGGATGGGTGACTAAAAATGTATCATCTCGAGCTCCTCCGTGCTTCGGAAGGCACGTAAAGCCGTTGGTCCCGGCTGCATTAGCAGTCGTTAACAACCACCAATCCGCACTGGGTCCGCGTGGTGGTTTATGGCCCGTTCTCCCTAGCCATCCGTAGGGAAGGCTCGTGCCCCAGCAGTTGGGACATAAAATGAGCTGATGATGATGATGAGATATACTATTTTACACTTTAGAATTGAATTTGCAGTGCAGGGCCTAATAGTAAAATTCGGTTATTATTTATAACTGTTCCAAATAATCCTAGCAGCACGTGAGGAGAAGTACAGGATTTTAAAGTGGTAATTGCCCTCCTTCCCCTTTAAGGGAGTCGGGGTAGAATCCTACTTCTAACTATCTATTTAGTCCCAGTTATATCTATCCCACTTCTAAAGAACTATCTGCATCTCCCCTGGCGCAGTGATATAAAAAAGCTTTATAGTAAAAGTAGTAAAACTCTGATAATGATACTTATCTCGTGCGGCGTAGTGCGCTTGCTACGCTCGCTGCGCTGTGTACAAACAAAACTTTCACACAGTTATGATGGAGAGGACGCGTTTATTCGCTTTGTTTGCAGAACGAGCCTTGTAATTGTTTTCTGATCCGCTGGAGCGTGCTCTGCCTCGCATCTAATAAAAGATGATGCGATGCGTCGCTGTCTCAAGGGAAATTGTTTATTGTTATACCATGGGGAAATACTGTACCTACATTAGTGTTGCTGAACTATCGATAGTTTTACCATCGATAGCTTTTATCTGAAACGGCCACACTCTCGATTGGCATATCGATAGTATAGATATGATTTTTTTACTTCCTACTGAGGGTTAGTACCTACTTGGACTTTATCTCACCTGATGTTAAGTGATGATAAGGCCGAAAGTTGAGGCGAACTACTGAGGCACTGGTATCTCTATTGATGCTATGGCGACATATTTAGATAAGATGGTGGATGTTGGTGATTGTAATACTTAGAAATTTTATTTACAGTTTCCAAAAATAATCTATCTCTGATAAATATTTTTTAAAAGCCCTTTTTAAGAATATTATTACTACCTACACTATCTAAGTACATATATTATATCCGTTAGACCACTGAAATACTAAGCATAAACTCCCATCTTCCTATTGTTTCAGGAAAAACTCTAAGCGGACACTCGAGCTATGGTGGAGCGGTCTTCCACCCTCGATACGCGGCAAAGTATGGCAACTGGCCATCGAGAACAAACTCAAGATCTCACACGACATCTACCAAGAGCTGGTCGCCAAAGCCAAGAGGAAGCTTCACGAAGCACAATTAAGAAGAAAGCGACTGAAAATCAACCAAGAAGGTTGCAACTGCGAAAAAATAGAAGATCCCGAAGTGAAACCTAAAACAGATGAATGCGATAAACCCAGACTGAGTATACCGAGGAACTTAAGCGAGCAGAACTTGAAGTGTCATGCTGCGGAACCGGTGAAGAGATGCTGCTCGAAATCCAACCCTAATTTACTAGAGTATAGTGATGAATGTTCAATGGAGCTGATACAGTTGGACATAGCAAGGACCTTCCCGCATCTGTGTATATTTCAACCGGGCGGGCCGTACTTTGATGTGTTGCATGAGCTGCTTGCGGCGTATGTGTGCTACAGGCCGGATATTGGATATGTGCAGGTGAGATATTTCAACTAATTAGAATAGACTAACAGCTTGGGACTTTACCATTAAGTCAAGATATTGCGGCTCTCAGTGCCTTCTATCGACTGTATACCACGGCGCGGCGACTGATCAATAAAACTTTTTCGTTATTCCAACTACTTAACATTAAATTTAAGTCCCATCAGAAGCAGTCTTTATCACGTGTAATTTTTAGTTTTTACACAAAAGTTACATAAATTTTACAATCATAGCTTAGTTGTTTGTTGAGCACGAAATTGTTTGTCTTCTATACATGTCCGTGGCGCTCAAGAGGTTAAATATGGTGTTTTAACATTGTAGAAGTTTTTTACATTATGTTTACCGATCATGCTAATGATGGCGGCGGTTAAAGATGATGAAGACATGTGTTCTTCAAAAAACACATTTATACTCTAGCCAAACTCGATAAAGAATACATTCTTGCTGCTTCTTTCTGCACCGGATGGATGGATATGGATGAAATTCGGCATACGGATAGTTTATAACCTGGATTAACACATAGGATACTTTTTATCCCGATATTCCCAGGGGAACGGGAACCACGCGGGTGAAACTGTGGGCGGCCGCTAGTGGCCTCTAACTGCCTATATCGTCATTTCTATATCATTGAAATCAAGTTATCACTACAATTGATGGATAACGGCTTAATCACCACGCTTGCTAAATGCGGCTCGGTAATCTCAAACCCAGACGATCATCGCAAAATCCGAAACACACTGCCCGACCTGGGAATTAAACCTTCGGATATCGGGGTGAGCGCATTGCCACTGTTAGGCTAAACGTATGCTGAGACGCAGGCGACTCAGCTCCGCGCAGCGCAGCGCAGAGCAGAGCAGGTTTTGTAATGCATGTGCTGAGAGCTGCGTACGCTGCGGCGCAGGCTCGTGCCTGCCCGCCCTGCGCCTCGTTGTAGTGCTGGCACAGATTTCTGCGCGACGCGTGCGTGTCGACGCCATGTTTTTCACCATTTTACTATAATTTTGTAACAATGACAGAATAATTAATAGAACTCTCTCGATAGTACAAATTACCCATTAGTAAAACGTTTTTTCGCATAATCACTTTAGTTTTTCTATGCTTTGCCTAACTGTAAATTAATTAATTATCTTAATTAATGGCTTCGCGTTTAGCATTTAGCCAATTTCAAGTATTTTTTATTATTAGTAGTAGAGGTACAATTGTACGGTAGATAGAAATTAAAATGGAGTCTCACAACACGTGTTATTACGGGAAGAACTCGGGTGAAACTCCCTAACTGTAAAGTAGCAACAACTCACATTATCAGACTCTGACATTGACATTGACAACTCATGTGTCCGTGCTGTGTCACTTATAACTGCGTCGCAGCATGCGTTCGCGGCCTCCGTCTGCCCCAATTGCCCTGCCTCGCTAAATCTGCACTGTGCTGTGCTGCGTCACCTGCGTCTCAGCAAACGCCTAGCCTTATTGTTAGTTTACGTATTGTGTGTGGCAGGGCATGTCGTTCGTGGCGGCGGTGCTGATCCTGAACATGGAGGCGGCGCCGGCGTTCGTGTGCTTCGCCAACCTGCTCGACGGGCCCGTGCTGAGGGCGGCCTTTGCGCGCGACGGCGGCGCCATGCAGGTGAGAACCCCACGTAACCATCCATACTAATATTATAAAGCTGAAGAGTTTGTTTGTTTGTTTGAACTCGCTCATCTCAGGAACTACTGGTTCGGATTGAAAAAATATTGTTGTGTTCAATAGTCCATTGATTGAGAAAGGCAATAGGCTATATTACATCACGCTATGACTAATAGGAGTGGAGCAGCAATGAAAAATGTAACAAAAACGGGGAAAATAAAATAGTTTTTTATAGATTGTTCGATAATTAATGCGGGTGAAACCGCGGGGCACAGCTAGTCTCAGATGTACTCTAGACGCAGAGTTTAAAAAATAATATTTTACGGGTAAGCACAGTGCCTTCATCTGACCTGATTTTAAATGGTGATAAGGCCTATGGTGGAAGCGCACTTTACTCTTCACAGTAAAATGAGGATGCAATCCTCAGGCGCTGGCTATCTTATCGCTCGCTGCTGGAAAACAACGATGCTCCAAACGTTGATGTTATAGTGACATATTTAGATGAGACGGTGGTAGCTAGCCCCGCGAGCTCTACCACCAACCGAACCGAGTATACAAACATGTAGCCCCAGCTGGGAATCGAAACTGGGACCCCTGGGTCTGAGACCGGTCGACTATACCAGCGATTCCTAACTTGAGTTCTACGGCGCCTAATTAAGCGTTCTGTGAAGAAGTCGACAGGGTTTCACGAATCAGTTATTTTTACTTCTATTTTAAATTACATCGTCTAACATTTGTTATCACGTGAAATGAGGTTCCATTAGATATTAAGGATTTGAAAAAAGACAAAGTGTTGAAAAAATTCCACGAGTGGGATCCGAACCCGCACTCCATGGTCAGGTGTCAGGTGTCAGGTGCACTGCCAACCAACTAGCTATCGTGGCTCAATCCAACTCGCCGAAACTAATCAATACTATATACGCTTACTCTGTACGCCAAAGGAGCCCTATTCAACGTCGATAACAATTGTAATTTGTTCGCAACAATATTTGCGTTAAATTATATGTAAATAATCATAATAAGGATTTGTTGAGTGTTCCGCAACGGACCTTAAGGGGGTGCCGCGCGGAATTTCGAAAATTTAAGTCATTGGTGCTAGGCGCTGAATAGGTCATATACATTAAAAGGACTAGTGTAGGTTAGCTTGATCCTTTCACAAGGCCATGGTTGTCTAGGAATTTGAAACAAATACCCAGAAACTGCATAAACAATACGTAAAAGTAATGATATCTATGGTTAAAGAAACTTTATTTCTCATAAGAATACATAAGATTCACTTACTGAGAAAGATACATTACGTTTTATCACTATTAATTTTTAGCACAATGAACGCACGCACTGAGAAGAAAACAAAATTGACAATTTTATTTAAGGTAGGTAGTTTGCATCTATGTGCGATTGCGGCCGTACCACCAACTACAGGGTATCATAGCGCGGGCGCAGAAACATGGATGTACGAAGCAACTTCAATGTAGATGTGGCATTGACAGCGTACTAATGTAAAATAATATAATTTGTTTCATTGTTTATTTTATTAGATCGTGTTTATTTCTTTAATTGTTACTATTATTATTATTTTCTTTTTAAGTATTAGTGAACTTTAATCCTAGCTTAGTAATATTTGTATATAGATATATTTGCTAACTTTTTTAATGTTTAGCTTAGTTTCAGGTCTGTACTATTTTTACAGTTATTATTATTAAATATACATATAATGTGAATATATACATTACTTACATAATAAATAGTAAGTATTCAATTTTATTTTGTTTTTTTTTTTTGTATATTATGTTATAGTTTACGTTTATGGTTTATGATAAATGATTTTAGCATTTTCTTGAAACTAGTAATTTTATTTTATTATCTAAAAACTTATTTCTTCAGAAACTTTGTAAATATAGCACAAATGAAACAATGATCCGACATCAAAATGTTTGTATTGATATTCCGCAGGCCACTGTTGTCTTATTTCTCAATTAAAAATATGAATATGAAAATATTAAGACTTTTATAATTTTTTACCCAAACGCCTATGATTTTACGTAAGTAAACATTGCTCCAATTAAATCACCAGCCTACTCTGTACAGATATCAGTGTGCGTGCGTATTCTTGTCGTGCGCCGTTGTCACACGCCTGCCACGCGCCGCTCGCTCGCTATCATAAACAAACTTGAAACTCGCAGTTTTGCGTCCGCGCTGCACCCCCTAGTTTAAGAACGGACGGACGGGACAGTCGAGTACACAAAGCCAATGCGTTCAACATGTGTCCGCAGCGCCTATGGCGGGCGTACACGCGCCTGCTGCACCACAACCTGCCTATGCTGGCGGGCGCGCTGGCGCCGGAGCTGTACCTGCTGGAGTGGCTGTACACGGCGTTCGCCAAGGCCATGCCGCTGGACGCCGCCTGCCGCCTGTGGGACGTGTTCCTGAGGGACGGGGACACGTTCCTGTTCAACGCGGCTTTGGGTAAGCCTAGCCCACAATGTACAGGCGCCTACACATCGGATTAACTGTCAAATTTCTACAATAAATCTTCGATCGTATGCCATAGAAGTAAAGCTCATAGTCTTTTGAGAAAATTTAACAAAGATTTTGACAGTACTGTTTTTAATTTTTTTTATAGATAGCTTGGCAAATGACTCCATCCCACCTGATGTTAAGTGGAAATGGAGTCCAGACGCGAAGATAACTGGTGCAGCGTGAAAATAAACGTAGCATCAGTTAACCTCCCTCTGCCGGCCCACAAGGTGCTTCTTCACGCCTCTTTTGAAGGACCCCATATCATAGTATAGTAGACTATTATACCTTTTGGAGGTGCGACAACAACGACGACTGTGTACAAATTATGCAGATGATAATGCATAAAACGTTAGGAAAAAAAATCAAGAATCCTCAACCACAGAGAAACCGGTTATCTTATCTCTAACTGTCGGACGGAACACAACAATGCAATTAAAATGTACGCAGAAATATTTAGAGAATGTGGTGGTGTGGTGGCTAGCCATTAAAACGAGACTTACCAACCAAACCGATACAATCTTGCACAGTCGCCATCAGATATATCGGAGCGGTCAAGGTGTCCAAATATTTCTGAGCAAGACTAAATTTCTATAAATTCTGCACTCTCCAAATGCCATTTATATCGTAACTACTGCAATGCCATAAACATCTGAGCATGCTGTTTTTCAATAATTTGACAACAACCAAGCATTCTGAATAACTGACATTTCGCTTATTCTCCCGCTGTTAAATGCCAAAATTACACGACTTTTGAAAAGGGACAAATATATCGTTTGACATTACGTTACTCTTCTCGTGAATTGTCAAAATTTGAAATACGAAATTCACACACTACTTACTTGTTTCGGCGGGCTATTCGAAATGTCTACTTTTAACATCTTTAATTGCTTACCAGTGAACTTGACATCCAACGTATAGATAACTGTAACGCTTCAAGGGTCCATTTTATACCTGACACTGGCACTCGGTATTAAATATGTTTTGTAAATTGCTACACTAATATGACAAATATCGCATCATATTCTTAACAAAGACCAAGATGTAGACAAAAACGTATTGAAAATGTAACCTTAATGCTAAATCTTAAGCTATATTTTGCTTAAATGAACATATATTTGTGAACGCCTTTGTTGCTTAGATACGTTTGGTATTTTGTTCGATCAGATATTTTCGACTGGACGTATGCAAAGAAATTATTGAAAAACAGCATGCTCAGATGTTTATGGCATTGCAGTAGTTGCGATATAAATGGCATTTGGAGAGTGCAGAATTTATAGAAATTTAGTCTTGCTCAGAAATATATGGACACCTTGGCCGCTCCGATATATCTGATGGCGACTGTACCTGGCAATGCTGGGAATAGAACCCGGGTTCCAGTTTTAACCAATGACTACAAGGAATTAACAAGCGCCTGTAAGAATATTCAGTTGCTTCGAAAAAACACTAAACTATTCAGCGACTTTCGTTGTCGACAGTACAACGAAATAAATTACTATTATTTAATTTTTTTAAATAGGTACGTAGGTAAGCACTAGGCCTTTATCTTATCTGATGTGAAGTGATGATAAGGCCGAAGGTGGAAGAGCACTCCACCCGGAATCCTCAACTACTGAGGCACTGGCTATCTTATCTCCAGCTGCCAGAACACAACAATGCTACAAACATTTAGAAATGCTTTTCAAAACCTATAATATTTTCCTTTCCAGGTATTCTCCATTTGTACCAAGACGAGCTCAAAGACATGGACTTCATAGCGGCAGCTCAGTTCCTCACTAAACTGCCTGAGGACCTGGATCCCGAAGCACTCTTTAGAAGCATCTCCTCCGTGTCCATGACCCTGGATGGCATGACCTTCGAGGAGCTGGCCTCCTGCTGCGACGGCGACAGCCTGGATGACGACGGCGTCAGGTTATGATGCAGGAAGACTGACTCTGGTCTGTGGCAGCTCATAGACGCCATCTCCGTTAAGGTCGGGTTATAGCGATAGTCAATGGCATTGCAATCAATAGCTTTGTCATAGTTTTATGAACTGAAATGAAAACTGAAAACGAGCAACAACACCCTGAATTTTTTTTATTGCTTTTCTACCTTTTGTCAAGGAGATAAAGTAAAATTATGGTGTCCAATATAATACCAGAGCCCTATAAAGTTATGAGCCCTATAAAACCCTATAAGGTTATGAAGAATGAATGGCTTATGAACTTTTCTTTTGTAATCAAGCCTTGTATTTTTTTTTACCTGAATTAACCCATCGTTGGCCGTAAATAAGAGACACAATAGAATTTTTTTTGTTTGGCGCTTACATGTAAGCGCTCGGCTCACGAAGACATGCATATAGCACACCAAATCTAGACCCGACCTAAGCGGATCTTGTAAAGTAGATACTAAAAAAAATATTAATAATTAATTGAAATTTAATACTTTACTACTCGCGGTTATTTTGCATATTTTCAGCTCTGGGATATAGATAGATTGGGCAATAACCTACCACTCTGAAACTTATTGGAATGAGGGTGTTAAACAAATTGTGTAGTGTCAAAAGGTGAAAAAAGTTATTTCTCTTACATTTGGTGTATATTACGTAAAAAAACTTATGAAAACTATACCGTAGTATATCTATTACCGTAGTTATTCGGTTGCATGTCAAAATGATAATTTTCACTTCAGTCATGTAACAACAAACTGGAAAAGATTACTTGCCTTATCTGGGATGCGAACCAACGACCTTTAACATGAATGAAACTACGGCGGCAATAGTCTTTTCATGATGAGTAAAAAAGTCTCTTGCCCGATCCACTCCGAACCCCTCGGAGAATCTAAAGGGGACACACTTGCGTGATGCCATTCCCTCTAGAAACCTTCTGACGGTGTTTCGATCATAAAGCTTTAAGTTTCTCGTTGCCCCCAAAAAAATCCGGTGTCACTGAAAATCAGCATATTCTCCAAAAAATTGCAGATGTACGAAATTAGTTTCACTTTGAATAATATTCGTCTTTCGTCTTGGTTATGATGAAAACATATCATATTAAAAGGATTATCTTATTATTATAATTATGAAAATTCTTTGTACCTGTCTATTTCATTGCTAAAATTGTTGTTAAGATTTTGTATACGTCTATTTTGCGGTAGATATTATAACACGAAAGGAGAACGTTTTATAGGTGTTCGTCTTATTTAAAAATAATGTGAACTATGTACCTAAAAATGGTGCAACCTAGAGTTTTCTTATGATATTCGTAATTGTAATTTAGATTATTGTTCGTATCTTGTATTCTTGTAAATTTTGATTATGTAACGATCATTCAAGATATAACAAAAGTTTACGAAAAAAATCTGTAATTATGTATTATTATCTGTAGTTTTTAAAATTAATGCTATCTGAGTGTTTTTGTCATAAAAAAATATCTGAAAATATTATTCAACCTCATTCAATTATTCGATAGACAATGATTTATATGCTTCTTGAAAGCCTAATTTAATAATATAGTATAAATAAAGGAACTAATAATGATATTAAATGTACCTATAGATATTAATCTGGATCTGATTATATTTATCCATCCATTGCTATGTAAATACATATGTCTGTACATAACTTATTATAATCGTCAATTATGTAATAATCATATTTATTAATTATTATTAATAATGTCAACAGAATCATCGAGTAGTAGGACCGGCCTAATAATTAACGAACGAAGTTTCCAGAAACTTTTATAATGTAATTTAAATTATATCTAGAATTATCTATCTATTTTATTATTCTAGTTGTAAATAAATTGTTTGTAATCTCCCGAATAATTAACTATTTAGATTGACGTTTGTTAGCGAAAACTGTGAGGATGTTTAAGGGTGAGGAGATCCGGTACGTTCTCTGCAACGATTGCAAAAGTTAAGCCTCTCTTGGTGCGGTTGGTATTAGGATGGGTTACCAAAAGATTGGTTAGCGACTTGCCTCTGTGCTTTAAATGTGTTATGAAGCAATCCGCTTGTAAGATTTATATTTAATGTGTTTTTTTACAAGATTTGTATTGAATTTTTAGAACTAACTAACTAAAACAGAAAAATATTATTAAACTTTTCCCCCCCATGGAGGTTCGAGATGCTTGAATTTGATAACCCATCCGGTAGCGGCATTGCAAGAGTTGTTTAATTTGTGTTGAGACTATGAATATCTTTTATTAAAGATATTATCTATCTTTATTTATCTTTTATTAAAGATATTCAACTTTAAAATAAAAAAAATAAAAGATATTCAAAATTATAATTTACGAAAGTTTATTATTTTGGTGTCGATATTATTATTGATCGCTTAGAAGCGTTGGCACTTAAAGAATATCTAGTTATAAACTTCTGAATAGCTTTAAATTATTATTTTTATCTTGCCACGCTCATTATGCGAATATTTTAAATTATATGGTTTATTGCAGATATATAATTAATTATGTTGTAATTTGTAGTATATTATGTTGGACTTATTTCGTAGTTCACTTTTTGATTTTCTCACTGTCTGTTATGTATACTTTTTTGCATTTGATTAATTAAATTACACGAATTTTATAAATGAGAACCAAAAACTATGGTTGTCGTTCTTTGAAAAATTATGTAGCTTCGTTTTATATAACTAATAAGGGGCTGTTTTACCACTGTTATTAAGTGCCAGATAGCCAATCTATAAGTCTGTCATAGAAATATGAAAGCAGCTAATGTTATATATTAATTATCAAACTCGTTTAAGAGATGTCGAATTTGCTACTTTATATAACGTTTCAAAACTGTCATAGCACCACTCTTTTACTAGTAAGTGGGATAATTATATAATTAAAAATAAAAATGTATGGTTTATATCTTATCGAGTGAGATCTTTTGTAAAGTTTTTGTAACTTATCGTTATTTTAATTATTCTTATCAAAGTAATAATATCTCATTTGACCCGTTGTAGCTTTACTTATTTTTAATATTAATTTAAATTTTGAGATATATTATTAGAAAGTAAAAGGTAAGTCGCTTAAGTGTGCCGTTTCAGTAAATCAGCTATCGGAGTAGCGTAGTCGACCACACAGCAAGTGTAGTAGCTTTGCAAAAACCGCTTCTATTACCTACGGTATAAGGGCGGACTCAATGTCAAGTTGTTGCGTTTGATGTGCAGTCAATTATTCTCTTTTAAAATTAGTTTTCAATAAAAGAGGTCAGTTATCAAAGACTTAATAAACAACCTAGGGAGAGCGAAGCTAAATTGAAGTGTGGTAGAAAGAAATCATTTTTTTTATATGATTTGAGGGTATACATGACCATAATGTTAGATATTTTTTGGATAGGAAAATATACCCTTATATCTCACTGATTGAATTTTATAGCTTGCTATTTCATTATGTTAGCTCTGGTGGACAACATATATACAAACGTGTAATACAAATAACGTAAAAACTCATAATCATCGTTCAGGATCGTTAATCATTTGTTCAGAATCGAAAATAGAATCGATTACACAACTTTTAATAGATTTCATTATTCTTATTGAACGTATAGCTATGAATAGAATAATAGTGACATAAAGAAACTGCAAATATCGTAATATTTAATAAATTAAACAATTAAATGATATATATCATATTTCAATAAAAAATAGTTTGGGTTTACGTTATTTCAATTTCACTTTGTATGATTTAATTTACCAATATAAACTTTTTGAAAACTTTGTAACAAAATAAACAGAATAATCCTTAAAAATAAGTATGAAGATAGCTGAGAAACAAGTAGCAACATGTAGCAGTTATTATAATGTTACTCTAAATGGTAAAGTTGTGATGTGGACTGATATTAATAATTATTAAAAGAAATGCCATCTCAAATAATGTTACTTTAAGACTATTATATTGTTAATAAATATCTCGTAAATTATAAAAATTCGGCCCCAATAAGAATGTTTGTAAAATAAAATATATGAAAACACACTTAGCAAGCCTTTTTATTGAAGTGGTTAGTAGTTATATTATATTGAGTATTCTGCGTTAATAATCTATTTATTTATTTTATTTACTTATGGGTAAGGAATTGGACTTCATATGTGTTAAGTGATAATAAGGCCGAAGGAGCAAGCGCATTTCACCCGGAATCCATAACTACTGAAGCACTAGCTATCTGACGGAGCACAACAATGCTTACAAACATTGATATTATGGCGACATATTTAAATAACATGGTGGTAGCTAGCCAGGCGGACAAACCAGCCCTACAACGAATCGGTATTTTGATCACATACTAGGATCACATTCCTCACAGCTTGAGGAACCCTTTAAGTTTCTCGCCGCCCCCAAAAAGTCAGTGATGCTGAAAAGGCCGAATGAGAACATCAGAAGAAGACGGAGGATATCTTAACACATGAAAATACATAGGTAATATAATGCACAGATTATTGTGCATATTCGTTGACTGTCATTATACGTTGTAATTGCTAATTTCAAAAATTATACTATCAACTGACTATCAAAACATTACTTTTTAATGTTTATCCTGACGTTTCGAACCCTTTGCAGGGTCCGTGGTCACAGGGAGACTAGTTGTTTCATTTAAATGTGTAGTGTTCGCGTAAACTTTAGAAAACAATATATCAAAACATGTCAAAACTATGCCCACAGAGTGCAAAGTGCGTGTTTTATTCAGACGAAAACAATTATTTGTATGGCATTGAAGCAGCGCCTTCTGGTGACAAACAAAGTGAGTTGCAATTTTGCTTAGTTGCCTGACTTTTCTTGCCTTAACAGGACAAGAAAAACCAAAGAACTATTACAATATGATGATCGAAAGGTATACGAGTTTTCTGAGTTGAAGTAAATTAAAATAATGATATGTATATTGAATTGAAACAGCGCCATCTGGTGACAAACTTGTGAAACTAACTTGCCGCTAAGTGGTGATAGATGGCGCTTAGAGTTAACCCATTACATGCCCATACAAATGAAAAACTTTGTGATTTTACTATTAAAGCATTATAATTTATTGCTACGTAAGTTTTTAATAAAATTAAATTATGTGAGGTTCTTGGGTTATTTTTTTTAATTACCTACTTAACTTGACATAATTTGTAATGGAGGTAATTTAAAAAAATAGTTTATTATTCTCTACTTTGGGCCGTTGCCGGTGTATTGTTGGTTAATTTCATTGAAGTTTACTGACTGGATGGCAGCTGCGAAGCAGGAAGTTCTGTATTTGTAATGTCGCAGTCACAAATCCTGTGCTGACCCCTATTTCTAATGATTAAAGGAAAATAATCATCATTGGTTTCTGTCAAACACTGGTTTTGAATAAAATATTGTTGAAATTTTGGATAAAATTTAAGCCTAGGGTTAGAATATATTTTTTGCCTTGACATTTTTAAAAGTACCTAATTAAAAAAGAGTTATTCTGCGCTCTAGGCCGTTGTCGGTATGTAGGTACATGATTGCAAATACTCATAAAAACTACATAAAGTTGTAATTTTTGTACCTTAACGTTATTAAATAAACTGAAAGCTCAGAATTTCTCATACGAACCGGGATCGAGCCCTTTCAATTGAACTGTAAATCAACTGTATTTTTTTATTTTTAGAGCGGCCAAGCGCTCGGCCCGAACCCGGAGGTTCTGCGTACAATTCGCAGGTCGGACAAATTTTTGTTTCAGACATTTTCGATGTATAGCCCAGTACTGTGATCACTAACCTGAATAGAATAGAATTTATTTGCATGCCTGTACTTGGCAAGTGTAGCGATTAGGCCAATACCTACCTATCAAATTTAGCAAAAAACTTTTTTAAATATAATAGTAATAGTTAATAGTTAATAAAAACAGTTGGTTATAGTGGGAATTTATAAGCCAACTTATTACTATCTTGAAGCGTGGTATAAAAAAATATGGTAAGGGCTATGTCCCACACTCCCCGCAAAGCTCCTCACGGTGTCAGGCGTCCCTCCCTCGCACTCGGGGGAGGTGAGACGCAAGGAGGGTTCGAAGGAACCACCGCGGCGGGCCGTGAATAACTCTACGAGTGCTCGGGGTCCCGCCCAGCGGTTGACGGGTGCCGTGTGGTTTTAGTGGGTCGGGCAGACCATCGCCAATCCCTACACACCTCCCGGGATGTGCAACACCCGGTCGAGACGGTCTGTTTACAGATTTCCACACGTTAAAAAAAAAAGGGCTATGAAAGAATGTATAAACCCTAGGGGAGGACATTTACTTTCGAAATGTAACAATTTATCCAACGCAATGTCCTAGAACTTGTAATCCTTCTAATATATAGTTTAAAAATGCTGATTGCCAGGTAATTTATTACATACATAATGTGAAATTTATTAATGATGTTTTATATTATGAAGTATGTAATTAAAGGGGTTTTGGAGTCAGTTAAATTGTAAACTATTGTAAATGAAGACTTTCTAATGGTAAACAAATGCTCATTACTTATTAATAATTACTAAAATCAATACAAATGCATGTATAAGTAGGTACCTTTTCAGGCAATTGATTAATGTCCGTTAGGCAGGTACTCGATGACGAGTTATACCACTTGGGTGCAGCCTTTTGAGTTACCCTCTACTGCAACGGAGGTTTTTGCCTTTTGTATCCAGTTTTGGATTAAAAATTTATTAAAAACTTTAACAAAATAAAGTTCTCCACTTTTATTATCACTCAGAAATCTATCTACCATGTCATTTCTGCACGACTCTTGGTTGACAGGTAGTAAATACTTCAGGCATTAAGTCCACCATGTAATTTTGTTGCAAAAAAATTTAATATATAATAAAGTGTTCAGCAATTTTCGTTGTTAACTGTACGCTGTCCCTTACAATGATTTTCCCGCGCCCGCCGCCGCCGCCCACGAGACTTGTTACGAATGTTATTACAGTCGCCGCCCCCGCCCGCCCCACTCGGGGCCTTGCTATCTTTAGCTCATTCAATTTATTTAGATCTCCCTGAGTCAATTTCTGATCTTATGTGTGGCATCATGACTAGATGGCAGGATAGTTTTAAGTGGCCTTTGTCTTAGTATTATATTTTTACTAGGTTTACAAGGCCTACATGATTGAGCTTGATGGTGCTGTGGTTAACGCGCCCGGTCTGCGAGTGCTAAGGTTAAGCAGATTTTGCAAGGGCCGATCATCAGATGGGTGACCAAAAATGTATCATTAGGAGCTCTTCCTTGCTTCGAAGGGCACGTAAAGCCGTTGGCCGTTGGCCGTTAACAACCACCAATCCGCACTGGGCCCGCGTGGTGGTTTATGGCCCGTTCTCCCTATCCATAGGGAAGGCTCGTGCACCAGCGATGGGGACATAAAAAGGAGCTGCTGGTGGTGATGATGAATATAGAAGCAAGAAATATTTTACTTTATTAAACTTTATTTATTTTAGGTTAAGGTCCTCAATCGCCTTTGTAGTTCTAGTGATTTGCCCACCCACGAGCGCAGACTTAGATTTTGTTTATCGTCTGGGCGGGCGGTGCACCGGTGTTGCTGCCATTTTATAAACGAAAAAAATCTAAAGCTGTAAAAAGACTAAGTAATGGGCTCTTGCTCAATTATTACCTACTTATAAAAATATATGATTTAAGTACAACATTAGTTTGTTGTTTAGTTAACTAAAAAAATTAAAAAACGAGCGAGCCTTACAGTAGTCGCATATATGATGTGTAACATATGACATCTCACCTTAGTATTATGCAATTTTAACATAATATTCTGAAAAAAATGGGTCAGGTATTACATCATTTTATAACTTTGCTCGTTATTTTTTTTTTATGTTTGTTTTCTGTAATGTAATGTTTTCTATAAACAAACTGTTTTCTGCAAACCTTTATTTAGAGACCTTGGCTTATTAACACTACCATCATTATATATTTTAGAAATTTGCACTTTCGTAAAAAAGAATACAGAATTATTCAAGAAGGCATGTGACGTAAACTCTAGATTAAAAAGGAATCCTAATAGGTTGGTTCTTAATGATGTTCCCAATTCTGATAAATATAGCAAAAGTTGTCTTGTTATGTGTGTTAGGATCTACAATAAGATTCCAGATGACATAAAGCAATTAAATTTCACTTTATTTAAAAATAAATTGTATAAATGGTTATTAGAAAACAACTTTTATGATGTGAGAGAACTAGTAGAAAAATAAGTTACTTTACACAATAAATATTTGCATGCAATTTTATATCGCTAGGCATGAGGATTATCTTATTGTTAACCATCTCTGTGTACCATGTTTTATGCAAATAAAGAGTTATTATTATTATTATTATTATTATAAATGAAATCTAGCTAGATCGATTTATCGCCCCCGAAACCCCCTGCATACTAAATTTAATGAAAACCATTGGAGCCGTTTCCGAGATTCACATTATCTCGTACAAGAAATAAAATAAAATAAATGCAGTAAATACTCATTAGAAGACACTTGACATATCAAAATGACCTTTGATAGTCAAATGACATAATATGTCACATATAATAATAATATGTCATGTTCATAATATCGATTTTAAATTTACAATACGGCGCGCGCTTGCGCGTTTCCCCGACTTCCTGTTACACTGTTACACATACTTCCGTCTCATTTTACGAAATCACTCCCACAAATCGCTTATATAGAAAGCAAGCGGAAAGATGTTACACATAAAATTTTTTTATCTTTAATTTATAAGTAGAAAGCTCTATCGCCGATGATGATATTTCATTGCTTGTACACACAATAATTGTAACTAGGCACTGTCTGAATAGTAATTTTGATAAAAGGATTGTATCAGGTATAATGGGCCAGTATAAGGATATTGAATGCTTGTTACAACCAATCGATGAACTAAATACTAATATGATGAACTAATAGCAAAAAACAATTCCATGGGAGAGCACATGACCCGGTATGTCAGAAGGGTGCAGGATCAAATCCTGTTCTTGGATTTTTTTCAAAATTTGTGTTTTTGTAATTTGTTTCGCAACAAAATTTGCGTTAAAATTACATAAACAAAGCAAAAACATTTTAGAAATAGCTTGCCTACTTCTTAACTGATCTTTAGTATAATTTGTAAAAATATTATGATCGGATGTTAACAACGGTAGTTGTTGACACTGAATGGACGCCTTTGGCTTTCAAAGCAAAAAAGTAAATAGTGTTAAATAATTTCGGCGGGCTGGTTAGAACCACGATAGCTTAATTGAGAGAGCACCTGACCCGGTATGTCTGAATTTGAAATCCTGCTCGTGGAATTTTTTTCAACATTTGTGTTTTTGTAATTCCATGGTGTCTAATACGAGTTTAATTTGCTATTCAATCATGTTGATAAAAACGAGAAATTGTACGGCGAAATCGGCCAAACTAGCTGCTTCATTGCCATACAATTCTCGTTTTCGTTAAGGTGATCAAATCGAATGACAAAAGCTCGTAAGGCACCCAGCGCTAAGCTGACGCACGACAAACGTCGTTATTCGCAAAGGTCAAAGTTCCTGCAGGTCCCTAACAAAATTGCAACAGAGGACGTCATCCTCTGACGAAGTAGGGTCCGGGGCGCGATACGGCGAGCGCGCATGCGTCCCACAATTACGATGACAGTCGAACCAAACACGTAAGCGAGTTCGCCGCGGCATTAGCCGAATAATACATAATAAACAGTTTTGTGTCCAAATAATGGTGGAGAAGAAAGAAATCAACGCTGGCGAGACTATAGGGCTGCTCGACATAAAGGTTCGTTTCAATACCTCCAGTTTCCATGTGATGTAATGTCAATGAAAGGTCACGGCGCTTTAAGGGTTGGTTTTCGTAAGTCCTTGCGGTAAGGGCCAAATTCCTGCATCCCGATTTCGGCTTGGGTGACGCAAGTGGGGTGTAATACGTATTATGGGTGTATATGGTGTATTTGTTGTTTCTATATTAATAATTGTATATTATTACAATTAGTGAACTTGAAATATCCAATTATTATTTATGATATTATTAGTGATAACTACTGCTGACAACTACGAATTTCTAATAGTAATTACAAACCTAACCCACCTATATTTATTTAAATATTATATGTATTCGAAACCTGACTTAATATTATGTAATACCTATAGTTTGTTATTTTAAACAAGTAAATTAGGTACTTATATGAAAATAAAATATATAAATTAAGATCTAAATTTTAATATCAGATTAATTTTGCTTAATACATACTATACAATACACACTATTCTAGTAAGTATGTTTTAATAGTTTCACCTCTGATCTTACAGTTTATTAGCTCTCTCCATCCAACTAGTTGTCTGGAAGAAATCGCTTTAAAGAGTCATGACCGCCAAATTATAACTTTGTAAGTTATTTATATTTGTGTTCGTGTTTATGTTTCATAATGTTGCAATAAAAGTATTATCTATCTATCTACCTTTAGTTAGAATATAGCGTTTAGTACGCAATACTTTAATATTTAAGATCAATATTAGTACCTACCTAACAAGAAAAAGAAACATAATTAAACTTCTTAAAAGACTGAAATAATTGATGATCTGCAAGTTACAAAAACACAAGTAATGTCCGCAGATTTTTAGGGGATACACGATTCCGTTTTTTGTTTCAAATCAAATCAAATCAATTGGCATTTGCACAAGAGACTTAACAATAATAATGTGTAAATTGAAGGGGAAACAATTAATAAAAAGTGCTACATTTCAAAAATTTTATTTAAATTAAAACAAGCATACTAACCAAAAAACTAAAACATGTAATTATGCTAACAGTACTGAAATCGTGGGTACTTACAGTTAATATGAGTCACTCCGATCCGATCCGAACCCCTCGAAGAATCTAGTAGAAAACCGGGACACGCATAAGTGTATGTGATGCCATTCTCTCTTGAAAACCTCTGATGGTGCTTCGTTTCACACGGCACGGAAGCACCCTTTAAGTTTCTTGCCGCCCTAAAAAAGTCCAGTGATGTTGAAATGCCAAGAGGTAGTAAACTCTCTCAAAAAAATTCACAAATTTCGCAGTCCCCGCAAGAATCGGAGTATTGAAAATGAATACAACAATTTACGAAAAAAAACCATTTTATTTTAAATAACACATTACAAGTTAATTATTATATTTTATATATTTTTTTTTATTTTTTTTTAAATTTAATAACTGATTTTCGAAATTCCAAATGAACTTCTCGCCTGCATCCGCTATATACGGAAATACCCGTTTTTCTACAATAATAAATCTAAAGGGACCACCTACAGGTCACAATTATTAATCGATTTTCATATTTTATCGCCATTTTGTAGCTAAACTAATGCCCTAGGACCCTTTATTAATTTTTTCTTAAGTCGGTTTTTTTTTTGAAATATTTACAATTTAGTATACAAACACCCCTCAATAATCCCGATTTTTTTTATATTTTTCAAAATTTCAAAAAAAGTTTCCAGCCGATTTTTAAAATTCAAACGCTCACACGTGTCTCCATTTCGAACCACGAACTATTTCCATTTCGATTCTCCCAAAATCCTCGAAGCTATGGCCAAAAATACGTCTCAGGCTATTTGCATCTGATAACCATTTTCAATGGTATTAAAAATGGTACTTCCACTATAATTCTTATCAATTATTTTACACTAGCTGACCCGGCGGACTTCGTACCGCTTTGACAGTTTCCATCATTGAGTAAAATATATATCAATGGTTTCCATGACAACAAAACAAACAAATCATTTTGCATTGGAAAATTTAATTGTCGTTTTTAATATTTTATTTAATATTTTTTTAAATATAGCCTATGTTACTCAGCGCTAATGTAGCATTCTAATGGTGAAAGAATTTTTTAAATAGGGTCAGTAGTTTTTGAGTTTATTCGTTTCAAACATACATACATACAAAAATACAAAGGTTTCCTCTTTATAATATTAGTATAGATTAACGCCTGAATAGAGCTCTGTACAATTGAGAAAAACTCCAATTGTCGTCCAGCCCCTTTGACAAGTAGCTTCCTGTGTTATAAAAAGATATTTGTTAAAGATTATAACGTATAAAAGGTCAACAGTTAAGTAACTATTTGTCTGTGTCGTAATATATATAAGATAAACTAGCGACCTGTTATAAGATAACGTAGCTGTGTTAGGACCCGTATCGAGATGATATACCTACCTAGTGGAAATTTTTGAAAATCTCTGTCTTGCTTTCTTTTTCATGAAAGGGATTTGTCTGCTTTTGGTGTTGCGGTTTCCGATATATTATATGACGATCACTGCTCAGTCAAGCTTCTCTTTTAAATATAGTTTTTTTTTCTCAATCTTATCTTATCTTATCGTCGAAAGTTTTTTGGCTTTGGTCATTTACTTAAAGGAAAACTTTCTGTAACACTAATATTCTTTTTCTAGAAAGAAAACGTCATCATTATCATCATCATCAGCTCATTTTATGTCCCCACTGCTCGGGCACGAGCCTTCCCTATGGATGGAAAAGGAGAACGGGCCAGAAACCACCACGCGGGCCCAGTGCGGATTGGTGGTTGTTAACGACTGCTAATGCAGCCGGGACCAACGGCTTTACGTGCCTTCCGAAGCACGGAGGTGCTCGAGATGATAAATTTTGGTCACCCATCCGATGACCGGCCTTTGCGAAAGTTGCTTAACCTCAGCACTCGCAGACCGGGCGCGTTAACCACTGCACCATTGAGCTCCTCATTGAGAAGGAAAACGTAGATACTGTGAAACTAGTTTTATTTCCATGACAAAATTTTAACTCTTCTCGTTTCTCACCACAGCAGGCGCTTTAATGTTTTAATGCCATACAAATTCTCGTTTTAGTTACAAAGATTGAATGATAAATAAATTAAAATTATTTTAAACTGAAGTTTAGGCTACAAGTAGACTCTAATGAATGTCACTATGCCATCGGTTCGTAAGTTCACTCTGGGCGAGGGGACCTTGTACTGAGAAGAACCGGCAAGAAACTCTGCAAGGGTAGGTACTTATTCTGTGGCAAGAGCAATTCTTTTCTTCCTTACAGCTTTAAAATATTGAAAAATGCCCTAACATAGAAGGACACTTTCCATTACAAACAAACACAAAAAATATATAAAAACGGAAAACCGCTATGCTACCGGGAAGGCTGACGTAAGCGCTGAATTTTGTCACTGCTTTCGTCACGTCAGCCTTTCCGGTAGCATAGCGGTCAGTGCAGCCGCCCGGTTTGCGGAAGAGCCAGGCAGGCTCGATTCCTGGCTGGGTCGGGTGGGCGTTTAATTTTTTTCTCTGTATTTTATAAATATTGAATTCAGCTTCAGTGCAGCAATTAGCTTTTTTTTCCTTTAGTTGATAGCTTCGTGCGATTAGCACATTTAGCCAGTGTCAAAGTAATTTTTCTTACAAGTAATAAAATAAATTAACAATATTTCCTTCCAGTACGATGATGATGACGAATGATAATAGAACTGAGAAGTGAGAAATCCTCCCAACCCCTCGAGTATCTCAGTAAAGATGTGGGGCTTTATTAAGTCCTCGGGCGGACTTCTTGAGAGAATTTGAAAAGTGACGTTGAACTGTTTTGTTTCATTTGCAGATTAGGCACATCGTAAAAGACAAAAACAACAGGCAAAAAAAATACTTTAGAAATAAATAACTATCTAAGTTAGCAAATTTACATCGGGTACCAATTTCAATTTCCACAATGTACATACAGTACTGGTAAATTAAAACTCGCACTTTTCACTGAGGACGAACTTGTTATTCTGTCTGTGTGATCGATCGAGGGCTATTTCGGCCGGCCCACTGGCTATCGGACTAATGCGCGGAATGAACCACTTCCGCCCGCCTCTTGGGACGGACAGTCTGCACTTCTGAACTAATTTGCAACTCCCACTCATAGTTGGTTATTATTGTATCTATCTATACTAATAGAATAAAGCTGGAGAGTTTGTTGTTTTGTTTGAACGCGTCTCTATAAAGCTACATACGTGTTGGATTTGAAAATATTTTTTTGCAATTGATAAAAGAAAAAAAAAACGCTAACCGAATACTAGCGATAGCGGTGGGTCGGGTTACAGCTAGTGGGTTATATGTAGGTCCATATTGGCTAACAGAAAAATCATTATCCAATTTGTTTGTACTACCGATTTGTGTTCATAATCATCTCTAATTGTCCGATTTTGTTTTCTACAAATATTGCCGTCGGAATTCATAGACAGTGTATAGAAAATTGTGATTCAAAAAGTCACTATTGAGACTGTAGGTACTTGAACTCTTACCGCCTTACAAATAAACAAAGAATAAGATTCGAATAGTTATTCCGTGTTTTGTTCCTGTCATGTAAACGTCATTTCAAATTAGAGTAAAAGAGACAAAACACGGAATAATTATTCGGACCTTACTCTTTGTTTACTTGTAGGTAATAGGCATAGAGTACTGTTATTTTTAAAAAAGTTTTCATTATTAATCTTTATTTTTAATACTATTGTTTTTCATAGTGTCAAGTAATAACTTCGCCTATAAGTATTTTGAAAGTCCTTTTTTTGGTTCTTGCGCTTCGACATTGATTAAATTATTCACAGTCGCAACAAAAAAAAATATGAAAGGAAGAAAGAAAAAAATGTATTCAACACTTGTCTTATGTTTTTTTCTCCACGACTGAACTAGAATTATAGATTGTCCAAAAGCTACTAAATGTATGAAATATAAAAAGTTTACGAAACTCTACTCTTGTTTAGTTATTTTATTAGGGTTACGAAACGAGAAGTTGTCCAAACGGGACGTACCCGATTAATCTATTCCTTAAAAAGTACATTACGTACACTTATTTAATTCAAAGCTATATATTTCCGGAGAGACGGTATTGACAGCCGCTCAAACCTGTGTTGTCTAAATGTGTTATTTATGTTTTTCTATGATCTTTTATTAATTTTTGTTTAATTTATTTTATTATTATTATTTATTTTAAATTTCTATTTTGATTTTAAATTTTGATTTTTGTTTTAATTTTGATTTAATTTTAACTTTTAATTTTTATATGTTATTTATTCTGATTATTGATTTGATTTTATATTGTTAATGTGACATGTTATTGCAATTTGTATGGGTGTAAGTTATCTGAATAAATAAATGAGGTACAAAAAAAACTACTTACTTGTATAAGCAAACAGCAGCAAGAAGAACCAAAAACTGGGATTGGATCATGTACCCTTCGTAAAAGTATATTTTTACTGGACTACGGTTATTGCAGATCGGTAAATGCAAAATCTGAGTGACAAAGCGCTCGGCCTGATATCTGAAGGTACTCCATTCTATTCCCAGGTCAAACAGTGTGTTTGGAATTTTTCGATGCATAGCCACGCATAGCTCGGGTAAGCCAATTCATATTAATTGGAGCGATCGAAGTCTTGCTTTCTCTGCCTTTGCCTAGCATTATAGGATTACCTACTTACGTTACTTGTAGGTACGCAAACATTTTATTTAAACCCTTTATTTATAACTAGCGGCCGCCCGCAGTTCCACCCGCGTGGTTCCCGTTCCCGTGGGAATATCGGGATAAAATGTACCCTATGTGTTAATGCAGGTTATAATCTATCTGTATGCCGAATTTCATCCAAATCCATCTATCCGTTTCAGCGTGAAGAAGCAACAAATATACACACATACTTTCGCATTTACAATATAAGTATGATTAAAGATTACCTTGACTTATTATTACTATAATCAGCCATTACTTTACTACTGCAGGGCAAAAGCCTCTCCTCCCTCCTTCCACCTATCTCTATCCAGAGCTAGTTCGTCTTAATTCTTAACTTTTTTTTAAGTAGCCCATAACGTGTCCCGCTGCTGGGCAAAGCCCATCGTTAACTGATATTTGTATAGTGGTTAGATAATATTAAATTTTATTGGATTTCAATTCAATCTAGTTCAATCCATTTCTTGTTAGATATTATGTTATAATTGTATCCTGTTGGGTAGGCCATAATAAATAAATTTTATTCCCGTAACAATATGTAGAGATATATCAACTACAACATAATTAATTAAAATCGATGTTAAAACCTGAATTCCGTTATATAATCTGTGGCCGCGCGTAACAATTGTAACGTTAACGAGAACGGTGACGTAACAAAAACATTTACCGCCTCAAATAAAACCTCACGGCTGGTGGTCATCGCGAACCCAGGTGAAGTAATGAGTGACCCAACCTTCGTTTCATACGCCCACATTTTTTAATTATTTACTATAAAATCTTCAAGGGTAGTCTTCCCATAATTTGGCAGACATTTTACTATGGGCAAAACTGAGAACACTTGAAGTTAATTAAGTTGTTCCATACAATTTGACCGAGTTAAGGATTACATAATGTATGAATCAGCCGATATTTTTTTACGATTTTAGAGTTAGTTCCATAGTAACAATTTTGCATTTTCGATGTAACTAAGTAAGCTTAAACTTTTCTTTTTTTTTTTAGTTGCTTATACAGCTAGGCAAATTCTCCATCATTGAAATTAAGTCATCGACTTAATCACCAAGTTTGCCAAATGACCCTCATTTTCCCTCATCCTCATGCTTTTACGATCATAAACCCAGGCTAGGCAACGCAAATCCTTAACACATTTCCCCAACCTGAGAATTGAACCCGAGGCGATAATGCGTATGCAAGTCATCATCATCATCATCAGCTCATTTATGTCCCCACTGCTGGGGCACGAGCCTTCCCTATAGATGGATAGGGAGAACGGGCCATAAACCACCACGCGGGCCCAGTACGGATTGGTGGTTGTTAACGACTGCTAATGCAGCGACCAACGGCTTAACGTGCCTTCCGAAGCACGGAGGAGCTCGAGATGATAAATTTTTGGTTACCCATCCGATGACCGGCCTTTGCGAAAGTTGCTTAACAGCTCTCGCTCACCACTGCGCCATCGAGCTCCTCATGTATGCAAGTGTTATTCAGTAATCTAGATCAGTATATTTCATATGAAATTATTCTCAAAGCATGTGTTTTTTATTTCTATTGTATTTTTATACTCTATTGAATCGTTGAGGATCAGAAATCGAAAATCACTTTAAACATTATCCCTACTGCGAACGTTTAGAGTTCAATGTCCCTGCAAACTGTCTCCGCAGCTGAACTGCTGTTGGTACTGCAAGAGGCACGTTCAGTGAAGCACGCGAGCTGCGTGGACTGGCTATTACGAGGGTGCAACGGCCGCGCGACCTGTCTGCAGGTTAGGGCTGCCACATAAAGAACGGTGGTAGAATAAAAAAAATGTTTTCTGTGTTGATTTTTTTTTAAGTCCGGCGACGCTGTCTGAGGCCACAGCAAACTCTGTCCAGAAACTTTTTTGTTTTTCACGAGCTTCTGTTTTTGGCTGTATATTATTACTAGTGAAAACTTAGTCGAAATTAATCAAATTTTTCAAAAATCTAAAAATTCTCAAATCGGTATGTTTTTGCTGAGTAACTTACAGGGTTGCACAGCTGCGTAAAGGCTCTTGGTAAATTCTTCGAAAGTTTCCTAATGCTTGTGATTATCTCAACTGATGTAGTTTTCCAAATCAACAAACACATCTTTGAATTAAAAACCTTTACAATTACTGAATGTACGTGAAGCCGTTATCATCGTTGGATAGCTGGCGACTGCTGGTGGCAAACCAACTCGTATGGGGCCAGCATGGACGGTGGATTATGGCCTTAACCCCCACTTTGTACTTTTGTTTACGTAGAATGGCCTGTGCCTAGCAGTGGAACGTTTACTGGTTAATAATGACAAATATGATCCGCACAAGTTTATTTAAATGTTCACGGTATGTCATTTTTTAAATTGTACACCTTATATTTACTGTTATTAACCATAATGTTTACAAAACGTGATACCTATTTATTTTCATTGTTCTTAGTTGTAAAAGTGTTAAAAGGTTCTGTAAATCTATGTAATACGTGAAGCGGAAAACTTCGTGCCCCTTTTAAAGCACATTGCGCGCACGGAGGAGTGTGACATGTTTATAATATAGAGGAGTCCCGAAAGATAAACTTTACGTGTAATAGGTAGGTACTACTCTTATATGTTATATAACATTGTGAATTTCGGTCGAGTTTCGACCACTGGACGACCACTAGTAAATTTTTATTAAAGAACAGGATTTAGAAATGTGTAGTGACAACCCTTGACAACATTCGAACATGTATTTTTCCTTCGAAATTTAAAAATTCATGCTACAACCTCATTTTTTCGATAATTTTGTAAACATCGAACAAAGCGACAGCTGCGTGCCGAACTTTAGTAACTGAGTACCTACCTATCTTTAGTTCCCATCCTAATATAATTTATGACGTTAAGTTTAGATGGAATTAACTACTAATAAAATAAAAATTAAGTAAATCTTTCGTTGACACAGTCGAAATAAACGCCGAAGTATTTGCGTTAGTCGTAAACAAAACGTCGAAGTGTCTTTGTTCATTTAAAAAAAGCTTTAATTGTCTTGACTTACTTCTATGCACAGCCCTGTGTAAACAGCGGAGTGTAATCGTTGTCAATTAGCTACAATATAATCGATTAACTGGTTTGAAAATCACTGGATTGCGGTTCAATTTAATCACCGCCCAGCGTCATGAGTGACGTTCTAGTTCTGACGTTTTAATACACTTGCTTGAATGCAGGACTTCTTGGCGGGAAAGTGAAGAGTCATGTCTGCGGTTTTGTTTTATTTTCTAGAATTTGTGTTAAGTCGAATATTAATGTGAAATAATGGTGGATTATTAACCGTTAAGTGTTCGTGAGTGTGCATGAGTTTTGGCAAATGAAACAAAACAGTGCAACGTCACTTTTCAAATTCTCTCAAGAAGTCCGCCCGAGGACTTAGTAAAGCCCCACATCTTTACTGAGATACAAGAGGGTTTGGGGGATAATGTCTGGGGGATTTCTCACTGCTCATTTCATTATCATTATTACTTGTAAGAAAAATTACTTTGACACTGGCTAAATGTGCTAATCGCACGAAGCCATCAACTAAAGGAAAAAAGAACATCATCGAAACGCGCTCTAGCAACGCACACATTCACCCCCACGGACATGGAATCTCAGAACAGCTCTGAACAGTCCGAACGCAGCTGAAACTTATCTTCTGCAGTCTCCTTATTTTGTGCTTGCACGTAAACATCATCGTAACATACCGACGAGCGCGCTTAAAACCCTTGGTTGTTCTTAAGATTTGATCGGCACATTTTATTATGATGGCAGCTCTACCATCCAGAGAACGAACAGAGAAATTTTAAGTTTAATTCAATTAAATTACATGCCATAGAGACATGATTTATAAACTGAACACCTGTCGGTATGATTACTACTACTGCACAGTTACTACACTAATTCCGAATCATCCCGCGGTGCTTCACCTGATGGCCTCATGTTATGGGCGACCCTAAACCAAGAACAACCGTCTACCACTTGGACAAGATCCTAAAAACTCTATGGAGTCGCTCACGAACCGCTACGGTTGTGCCTTTGGACACGTCTCTTACTAAGTCGCCTCTTCTATTCTTCTCTTCTCTTCTCTTCTCTTCTCTTCTCTTCTCTTCTCTTCTCTTCTCTTCTCTTCTCTTCTCTTCTCTTCTCTTCTTTTCTCGTCTCTTCTCTTCTCTTCTCTTCTGTTCTCTTCTGTTCTATTCTAAACCTTGAGGAGTGTGTGCGAGAAGTGGGGAGGACGGTGTTTCTATTCTAAACCTTGAGGAGTGTGTGCGAGAAGTGGGGAGGACGGTGTTTCCCACCCTTGTATTGAGGCTAGAACGGGTGGAGTAGCCTGTGCAGACGCTATCTATCTATCTATCTATCTCTATCTATCTCTGGACCTCGATGTCAGGATTACGGTAACGTATCACGATTGTAGAGTGGCACCAGTTTTTGACAGGACACAGTGATTGACAGTTTTTTTCCTTTAATTGCAAGAAAAAGTGTCAGCAACTGATTTGTGACTTTGGCGACAATACAGACCATCTGCTTCTTAGCTGTTATCCAACATAAAAATATGAAACTATAATGTATATTTTTTTTAATTACTTTTTTTATGTCCAGCAGTGGACGTGTTTAGGCTGATGATGATGATGATGATGATGATGATATTATCTTTTGGCGCCGAAAACTGTGTTGAACACTGGTGTTACCACATGAGTAAATACCCGAACAGAGTACAAGCTTCCTTATAGCGCGCAAAATTTATACCTACTTTGGTGGGGATGTCACACGAGGATAAAATAAACAAAATATTTTATTTTATTTTTCATTAATTTATAAATTACTTACTCTAAATATTTTCTTTTTATTGTTTTTATTTTTCAATAACTTCATTTTTTATATTGAAAAATAAAAACACACGTGTCGTGACAGACCAGTCGCAGCATGCTCTAAGCAGGGCTTGAAACCGGTTCAAAATTAACCGGTTTCATTAGGGTAAAACCTATATTATCGTAAAGTACCGTTCCGGAGCTACTACCCTACACATTTTAAAATAGAATCGAGGTCCAGGGCCGGCGAAGGAGGATTTAATCATGTCACTGAAGAAGAAGAAAAACAACATAAAAATAAGCCATTACGCTATAGAGCTCTTAATAAAAGCCTCATCGTGTTAATTAAATAAGCTAATAGCAATTCGTTAAACCGCAACGACAACATTGTTGTTATGAATTAGAGGCGTTGACTGTATGTAATGTGTTAATGTATTATTAACTGTGGAATATTTCGATCTACGTTAACTAATTTCATGGAAAACGGACGCCGAAAAACATTATTATTTTATATAAATTTTCCTTATTTTTCTCAATTTTCTTTTTTTCTTCGGAAACATATAATATATATATGTATGTATAAGAAGAAAAGTCCTGTTTAAATCATCAATGCATATTAAAAAGATAAGATTTGACGAACTCACTAACATGGTGCCTCATCAACGCCCAGCCTAAATCGTTGGACCTCTAGGTCCAAAACTATATTTTTACAAACAGGTGGGTTACTCTTGAAACACAATTGCAATAATCAATTTCCAATCCCAAATCTAAAAAATTCATATGGCACTCTTTAAAGCGATAATAGCGCTACATTGGAATTAAATTGCGTGGAAATTGAGTGAACAAATTATTATCGAGATGGGGCGTTCCGAAATTGCGAAACTTATCCCAATATCGATACATATTAATCGCATTGGAATTGTATTGAGATTGAGTTTGCGTCAAGAGTAGCCTACCAGGGGGGCGTTTTTTGTGCCGGTGACCGGTGACGGTCGGAGGGTTGCTGACTTGCAGAGAATTTGGTCGCACATTCAAGGCAAAAATCAGTCACCTGTGAGCCCATGAACTGCGCTCTTCTTAGATCCCAAGTCGCTGTGACCGAATACGGTCGGGATTATTCATAAATAAATAAAAATTAACAAAGGCAGCTTTAAATTCGTAATCAACGTGGAAAAAGTGGCGGAGTAGCTGCTAGTACATACATAAATAAATCAGTGAAGTTTTCACACAAATAATATATCAATAGCAACTATGCACATAAGACATAAGATACAAAAGATCGGCTCAGTACTATGCAGAAATAATTTCTCTTTTTATTTCTTATTGTAAAGAGTTAAGTGTGTGTACGCGAGACAAATTTTTGTTAGTTCACACGTTCGATACAAGAAAGTATTTTAAGCATAATACATTTTCGTTAAAGGAGCACAAAAGAAAATATGTATAAGGATAATTTTAATTGTTTTGCAAAAAAGGAGATGTTTACTTGTATTATAAGTACCATACAAAACGATACATAGCATATTAAAATCAAATACTTGATACGGATATTTATTCTCGTTTATTTAGATACCTATTATTTCACGACCGTACTAGTGTTCGCGTAACTTTTACAAAGCAATAGTTAAATAAAAAAGGTATTAGTATTTATATCAATTAAGGGCTTTATTAAAACAGACATTTTGCTTAAATATTTATATCTAGGTAATAAATATTATTTACTGATATTCAACCATTCAGTGAATCGTGTATCCTACACAAAAACTAATATAGTAGGTTTTTTTTTTGTATTTTTAAACAATAAGAACCCTTTGATATGCTAGACTGCCACGTTAAAAGATAAATTACCTTTTTATTTTACACAATTGTACAGTCAGCAACTTAAGCTCAGCTCTTTTTCGACATGGTGGTAATTTACTCTCAATACTGACTGTATTTAAAAACCTAAGTTACATACTTACCAAATCTGACACAGATACAGAATTCTCCACGCACAAAAAGTTTATAGTATTATTATTTGAATGACAAGATTTTAAGATTTTAATTGTAAAACTTTTTTACTTTTTTTTTTAGTTTTAAGTGTTAATTGCTACACTTAAGCTGTATTAAAATATTTATATAAAATACAGTGAAAAAATTAAACGCCCACCCGACCTAGCCAGGAATCGAACCTGGGTCTTCCGCAATCCGGGCGGCTGCACTGACCGTTATACTACCGGGAAGGCTGACGTAAGCGCTGAATTTTGTCACTGCTTTTTGATTTTTGAAATGCTTAAGAGCGACATTAGTGCCATCTATCCAAAGGTGATTGCAACCGATGGACATGCAGATTCATCTTTGCAGATGAATACTTACCACAAATTGTTAACACAACGCTATAGTAAATTTTTTACTTTTTATTTTTATTTTAAAGTGTTAATTGCTACACTTAAGCTGAATTAAAATATTTATATAAAATACAGTGAAAAAGAAAAAAAATCATTCTTATTTAGTAATTTTTCATAGTCAAAGTTGTATAAATCGTATGAAATCATTTTTCAGAGTCCGTTGTCCAAGGAGACAGTATTGAACTTTTTTCTATTTTATTAATTAAAGGAACTTTTATAAAAATACTAGCTTTTGCCCGCGGCTTCGCACGCGTGGACTACATGCATACAGCATACTACAGCATACTTCAGAGTTTGTCCTTGAGCCTTATTAATTGTCATGGCAAAGCAGACTTTCAAAGGAAACTGCAGTCTCTTGAATTCAAAGGGAACATCATTACGTCCTTGTGACGTAATCGTTGCCAATTAACTGAAGCAGTCACAATCATCATCGCATCTAAGAGGAATGCATCCGCAATGCAATGCTTCTAATTTTTTAAAACGTGAATAGATACAGTACACAAATGAGTTCAACTCGTCTGTATACTGTACTTACCGTAAGCTCTGATTATGATACTGATAGTATGGTAGCCAGAGCTCACGTTAGGCGCCGCGGATTATACCTAGGTACCTACACTTACTTATTTCCTATCACTGATTCATTTATTAAGTAGTTAGAAACCCATCTACAGAAGTAATTGTTAGGTAATACATTCTTTATAGGATTCCTATTTTTGATTTGCTACACTACTGACCCCTTATGTACTTATCAGAAAATGAAATTAAAACGATATAAAATGAAAATTATTTCGGTAGAATTGTTACACGTCAATGTTTAACATTGATAAGTTAGGTCTATCCCTATCCCGTCCCTATTTAATTCCTATATCTATGCGTTGAGCCATTTTATACTTACCAACAGACTGTAAAGACTTAAAAGTATTTTTAATAATTTTGCCTTTGTAAAGACTTTTTTACACAACATTTCATCCCGCATGATCCTTCCCCAAGGACAGAATTCCCAAAAAACCTTAATTTGCGTTAATCTTCAGCCCAAACCCAAAATTCGAAGATACTAACTCAAAACTGACCGCCTTTTATACAAACTTTCATCCCTTATTTCACCCCCTTAGGGGTGGCATTCACAAAAATCCTTTCTTAGTAGATGCCTGCACAATATAAAACATATATGTGCAAAATTTCAAGTCTCTAGACGATTTCATTATTCCCATGACTTCATCCCCCTTTTCACCCTCATGGGGATGTAATAATCAAAATCGCTGAGACACGTGTAATTTATTTTTTAATCTTCAGTCCAAACACAAAATTATAAGATCATTACTTCAAAACTGACGGATTTTCATACAAACTTTCACCCCCCTTTTAACCCCCTTAAAATTAGAATTTCCAAAAATCCGTTCTTAGTGCTCATCTACACTACCAAAGGAACCTACGTGCCAAGTTTCATGATTGTAGCTTCAGCCGTTTGGGCTGTGCGTTGATGGTCAGTCAGTCAGTCACTTTCTTCTTTTATATATTTTTTTTAATAATGTTGCCTTTGTAAAGACTTTTTTACACAACATTTCATCCCGCATGATCCTTCCCCAAGGACAGAATTCCCAAAAAACCTTAATTTGCGTTAATCTTCAGCCCAAACCCAAAATTCGAAGATACTAACTCAAAACTGACCGACTTTTATACAAACTTTCATCCCTTATTTCACCCCCTTAGGGGTGGCATTCACAAAAATCCTTTCTTAGTAGATGCCTGCACAATATAAAACATATATGTGCAAAATTTCAAGTCTCTAGACGATTTCATTATTCCCATGACTTCATCCCCCTTTTCACCCTCATGGGGATGTAATAATCAAAATCGCTGAGACACGTGTAATTTATTTTTTAATCTTCAGTCCAAACACAAAATTATAAGATCATTACTTCAAAACTGACGGATTTTCATACAAACTTTCACCCCCCTTTTAACCCCCTTAAAATTTGAATTTTCAAAAATCCGTTCTTAGTGCTCATCTACACTACCAAAGGAACCTACGTGCCAAGTTTCATGATTGTAGCTTCAGCCGTTTGGGCTGTGCGTTGATGGTCAGTCAGTCAGTCACTTTCTTCTTTTATATATTTTTTTTAATAATTTTGCCTTTGTAAAGACTTTTTTACACAACATTTCATCCCGCATGATCCTTCCCCAAGGACAGAATTCCAAAAAAACCTTAATTTGCGTTAATCTTCAGCCCAAACCCAAAATTCGAAGATACTAACTCAAAACTGACCGACTTTTATACAAACTTTCATCCCTTATTTCACCCCCTTAGGGGTGGCATTCACAAAAATCCTTTCTTAGTAGATGCCTGCACAATATAAAACATATATGTGCAAAATTTCAAGTCTCTAGACGATTTCATTATTCCCATGACTTCATCCCCCTTTTCACCCTCATGGGGATGTAATAATCAAAATCGCTGAGACACGTGTAATTTATTTTTTAATCTTCAGTCCAAACACAAAATTATAAGATCATTACTTCAAAACTGACGGATTTTCATACAAACTTTCACCCCCCTTTTAACCCCCTTAAAATTAGAATTTCCAAAAATCCGTTCTTAGTGCTCATCTACACTACCAAAGGAACCTACGTGCCAAGTTTCATGATTGTAGCTTCAGCCGTTTGGGCTGTGCGTTGATGGTCAGTCAGTCAGTCAGTCAGTCAGTCACTTTCTTCTTTTATATATTTAGATACGTTCTGATATAAGTTTTTGTGAATAAAGTATTTATTTTTATAAGTGCCTAATAAGAGCAATTTATTTCAATCAAAAGTAGAATAACACAAATTGTCGTGTGAAGAATCGTAAAGTTGTAAGCATATAAGTAACCCTATTTTTTAAGCCAGTTAAAATCAATCTTAAGTAGTTGTGAAATATCAGAGAAAGTAATAAAAACATTGAGTATTAAAATATCTGATAAGCGAAGTATTTCGAGTAAACGTAAACTACGATATGTTTCAATGTTTTAAGAAAAACCTAAAGCAAAATAATTTTAGTCGTAAATAAAGTCGTTATAAAACAAATTTATATTCAATGTTATTTTACTTTACACGTATCAAGTTGCCTGATTCTTAGATTTTTGCAACAGTTCTAATGTTCTACGCATGAAAGCATCACCTACATGAAGTCTTTTGTAATTACTTACTACAAATGAAATGAGTTCTTTATTAAGTTTTACGAGGTGATTCATAAAATGTTACTACAGGCCTACAGGTGCCCGCTGAAATGCCGGTTCTATTGTTACGTATTTATTCGGTTCAACTGTCCGCGCGCGGCCAGTCTTCATCAGTGGCACAAACGGCACGGTTTCCCGCGCTGCCGGCTGTCAGATTGACACACAAATCGGCGGGAAAGCAGTATATTTTTCTTTTTAATCGCACGTGGTCGCAACCTTTTTTATATTTCATTCGTGTTTTAAGAAATCGGCGTTGTAAAGAGTTTGCCACAGAAGCGCGTGCGGCCAGTGATAAGACTTAACATTTAAATATTGAACAGTGATTCGTGTAGTAAAATTATGTCCAGTGATATGATAGTTTTCGAAAAGGAGAAAATGGCAAAGGAGAAATATGGATACGACAACAGTGGCTATGTGATGACGGAGAAAAGTATTTGGCCAACAAAGGTAAAGAGTTTGAATATTTTAAGTAAAAACGGAAATATTTATTATGTATTTTTATTGAAAACTGTTTTTTAGGTTTTTTAGGTTCCTTTCCCTATATCTAATAAATTATAATATAAGTTATTGTGTATGCTTTGATTCACAAACATAATGGAAGCATTCTTATAACAATAGGCAATCGATAGAGCCCAGATTTATGAAAGAGTGTGACTAATTGATTAATAATATTTTCTGCAGTCAGCGTAATACTTGCTATTATGTGAATTCGTTTTGTACTCGTTTTTTTTTTAATTTAAAATAAACGCAAGGATCTTCGGAGAATTGCTTCGGCCTCGCTCGGTTTCGCGTTCGCAGCGCTCTGCGGACCGTGACGTGACAGATAGTATCAATACCTACACATAAATTAATTAATGCCGTGATTTTTAGTCACGCGTGCGGTTTGAGATTGAAGTAAAAAAAATAGTCGAAAGATAGAAAAGAAAATTTACTTTTGCCGTTTTTTTTATAAAATGTTACTATTAATTAAGTACAAAGACAGATACAATATTTTTTTTTTTTATCAGTCATCACCAGCTTATTTTATGTCCCCACTGCTGGGACACGAGCCTTAGAGCACAAGACCATTAATTTCCGTCCACAAGGAGAACGGGACATAAACCATGTTATTCCTCGTTAATATATATTTTGCTTTAGGCTAGAAATATGCCAAAAATTTTTTTTTTATATTAACGGGTAAGCGCAGTGCCTTGATCTCACCTGATGTTAAGTGATGATAAGGCCAATGATGGAAGCGCACTTCACCCGGGATCCTCAACTAGTGAGGCACTGGCTATCTTATCTCTAGCTGCCGGAACACAACAATGCTACAAACATTGATTGATATCGATTGATTAACGTGTGTTTGTTTATCTTATCTTTAACAACAATGAACTTGTAGCTTAAAGAATTATTACGAAAAAACATGAGAGCCTCGGACGACCCTTCCTTCCGTTACATGACTTGTAATCATTAATTTTGTTCCTTAAATAAGTCACAAATAATGTTCAGTCAAATGATAAAAATTAATTTAATATATTCAGATTTATCCAACCGCGTTTACAAAAAGATAATCTTAAATAGTACAAACTTAAATTAAAGTGACAAGTTTTTGTAATGTAACAAAAATTAAGTAAGTAGGTATTATGTAACTGCAGAAAAAACTAATCGTTGAAGACCCTTCTTTAACTGTAGCTAATTATTTGTAATGTTGTTCAATATCATGGTAGGATTTAACATACGAATTCAACAAGAGGTTACGTTTTGGAAAGAATTTTCCGGGTTTTTAGGCGCCGGCGAGAAACCTAAGGTTCCTCAAGACCCCCAAAAGTTTTCCACCGCCCATCTTTGACATAGGCCTCTCCTAATACATTAGGAGAGGTACCATATCTAAGGCTTTACCCATCGTATGTATACCACTGATGGGTAAAGCCTTAGATAGACTAAGGCTTACCCATCGAACGGCTGCCAGTCACTTTGAGTATATATATCGCAGATATATAAGTAGTTTACATCCCAAAAACGGATAGTACAATAGGGATAGCTTCCATATTCAGAATACAAAGCCACGACTGGATGTTTTTTACATTTAAAGCTACATATGGTCGTCTTCATACCTTTAAGTAAGTATAATATGAAGTCTTTACGATCTCAAATAGAACTACTTAGTTATGAACTCTAAGAGCTTCTTTTTCGCCTCCTGTTAGACGGCTAAAATAATTATTAGGTGCGTTTAATTAACTATCACGTCGACAGATCGTGTCATGAATCTGAAGACACGCCATGACGCCAATTAATCGTATATTTAATGTGCTTATTGTTTTTAACAGAAGTAAAACTAGATAGTTCCAAGGATGTGATTGATCGTATTATAAGGTTTGGACCGAACATATCTTTTGAGTTCGCGGGAAGCCGCTGGATGCGAGCAGCACAAAACCGGTCGTTGTGGAGATCCACGGGGGGTGTGCCGGCTCGTCACATACTCACGTAATATCACGTAGTAGATAAATCGAGATAATCAACGTAAGATTGAACAGAGATAAGAAATGCTGTATTTTACCGTAGTTTGCCGTATTAACATCACGTCTGCGGTTTAATTACACCTCCTGTTCCCCGGTATAGGGGGAGCCCTTGTCCAGCAGTGGACGTCCTTTGGCTGAGATGATGATGATGATGATAATGATGATGATGATGATGATATCTTTAAAAGTACTCCAGTTAAAGTACGACCAAGGCGATCAGTGCAGTTCTGTAATCCGTATTTTAAAAAAATGAAATTTTTAAAATAACAAATCGTTCAATAATTTACTTATTATTTTTAATAAAACTTATCAAAAGATTTGATTTATTGGTCTGGACTGAACACAGTGCAAACCGTGTTATATAAGTCTTACAAATCATGAATTTTGGTATATTTTGTTTTTTTTTAAACTTATTTTTTACTGCTAACTGGTTGCACTTGGCCTTTATCTCACTCACCTGATGTTGATTGATTATAAGGCTGAAGGTGGAAGCGCACTTTACCCAGAATCCTCAACTACTTAGGCGCTGGCTATCTTATCTCTAGCTGCCGGAACACAACAATGCTACAAACATTGAAATTATGCCGAAGCAGTAGTAGAAGCCTTTTTTGTGCTACAAAGACATAATATATATTTTATTCTTCTTGTAAACATTTTATTTAATAGTAATTTATTGTGACACAAATAACTACTTTTTTATATCATTGATTTAATTTAAACTGAATAAATAAGGTTCCCTCTGTGGTGCCGGGGGTAAAGAATTGCACCACCCCATCTCTTCCCGTGGGTGTCGTAAAAGCCGACTAATGGACCATTCCAGAGGATGGGCAGCAGCATCTCTCTGAGGTTAATTCTCAATCAACTTACTGCGATGCCAACCCGCCTGCCAAGCGTGGCGATTATGGCAAATCCCCTCATGTATCATTATGTATCCTTGGGGGAGGCCTTTGTCCAGCAGTGGACGTCTTTTGGCTGAGATGATGATGATGGTGAATAAATAAGGTATAAGATATAATCTACACAAAGCAAATCTGAATTTTTTTTACCTGAATGTTCATGCAAAAATATTACGTACCATATAGTCTCTACCAGCCCAAATCATTGTCTAAATAATAGGGAATAGTAATATTTATTCAAATACGACAGTATCTACTTAATAAAAAGCATCGAGTCTCTAGAAACTTTAGGTGATTAAATCGCGTGCTTGTTCGTTTAATCGAGAGACAATAAAAAACTGTTCTGTCGTGTGTAGAGGCGATTAACCGAGATGTGGAAATCGATTGATTTGCGAGTGAGGAAGCGCATTAGCCGAGAGGAAAATTGTTTGTAAACATAATATATACTAATACTAATTTGTATTGATGACGTTACTTAATGCGAAATATACCGAATATGAACACATAAACATTACCTTTTTATATTATGTATATACGTTATACCACATAGGTACCACGATTCATTAATGGGTTTAATATTTAGTTCATTTTTTAATAACACTTTTTGATAACAACGTATACTTACATACCTATATGAATAGGAGCGGTCAGTACATTTCCAGTATAGATGGGTTTTTAACACGACGTTAATGTATTTATTTACTTCCACCTTTGCGCATTGAAATGTTATGCTTCAAGTTTCAAGAATTTATTTTGCCTGGTAGGTAGTAGACTCTCCGGCTTGAGGAAAAAAAAAGTCCCAAAAAAGTCCAGTGAAGCTGAAAAGGCCGTCTAAAACCATCAGAAAACAGTCTAGAAAAAGAAACGTCTAAAATACGAAATTCATATTTATAAGGGGTAGCTGACGTTTCGGACACATTATATTCGGACGCAGTGTCCGAATTGGCACTTTTTAACTTTATTATTTTTTTCACTGACGATTCGGACACTATTAAATAATTGGAGCTGTTCAGTACAAGACAATCATATCTAGAACAATAATATTTTTTTAGTCGCTCCTATTATAACTCAATTAAACCGTTAATTATTTGTTTATGTTGTGGTTTAAGGATAAAGGAAAGTTTTTTAATATATTAATTATTTATACATTTGACGACTAACGTAATAATCATCGCATACCACAAGTAGAGCATTTTGATAAAATGATTTCAAGTTTCAACCGGAGTGATTTACGAATCTAGTAACATTATTAAGTTAATAAAATTTCAATAAAAACTGCCTAAGTTTTTACCAAGAACGATATAACAGATTAGGTAGCAGGTATTATTAAATAATCATGGTATTGGAGTCTGGTCTGATTGCCTAGTTTACGGGTCAATGACCCAGATCGTGCAACCTTGTTTTACAAATCGAAAGTAGATAAATATTATCCCTTTTATAATAAAAGTCAATAATTTAGTAAAGCTATGTAACAATATAAAAATGTGCACAAAGATATAGTCTTTTATACCCCGTTTTTTTTGGAGGGAGTTTGCTGTTTGCTACTGGGCATTTTCAGTTTAACCGGGCTTTTTTGGGGCGGTGAGAAACTTTAAAGGTTCCTCAAGCCGTGTGAAACACGAAGCACCGTCGGAGGTTTTCTAGAGGGAACGGTATCACGCACTAGTTCGTGTCCCCGTGCCCTACTAGATTCTACGAGGGGTTCAAATCGGATTGGAATAGCTTCGAGTATATCAAAAACTCTTCAGCATGGAGGAGCGGCGATATACGCTAAATAGCTAGCGGCAATTGGTAGAAAAGTGGGGTCGTTAGGCCGTTCATACTACGAGCTGTTCGTACACGAGCTGCTCGTACACCTACGGTATGAACGGCCTAATGCGAACAACTCGTGGTAGGAACGGTCTGGGAAGAGACGTCTGCGGCCACCAGCAAACTCTCTCTAAAACTTACTTACTTCAACGGCTCAGCGACTCAAAGATCGTGGCCTCCGACGCCAAGAGACGCAACTCCTCTCTGTCTTGCACTGTTAGGCGCCAATCTTTTCATGAAAGGTATTCGAACCCTTGTTGGACATTACCGATTAGTCTTATTAACAAGATTGCTACATTCAGTTACGACGTTGTTTAGCTCAGCATGAAAGCGCCGTTTGCACCTTAGTTGGTAATTAGCGACTGACTCACGTAGTGTCCACTCGACATTTTCCTCACACACCCTCATTTGACTTTCGATAACGGCCTTTCGAAATTTTCCATCAGCATTGAGGTGAGGTTTATACTTAACTACCTGACCCGGCGGACTTCGTGTACCGCTTTGACAGTTTCCATCATTGAGTTAAATATATATCAATGGTTTCCATGACAACAAAACAAACAAATCATTTTGTATTAGAAAATTAAATTGTCATTTTTAGTATTTTATTTAATATATTTTCTTTTAATATAGCCTACGTTACTCAGCGCTAATGTAGCATTCTAATGGTGAAAGAATTTGTTTAATCAGTCCAGTAGTTTTTTAGTTTATTCGTTGCCAACATACATACATACAAAAATACAAAGGTTTTCTCTTTATAATATTAGTATAGACAAAGAGGCTTAAGGTTATGAAGAATATATATTTTTTATATTTATTAGACAACATCACATACATTGTTATGTTATTATGATCCCAAGGTAAGTAGCTAAAGCACTCGTTTTATGGAAATCAGAAACAACGACGGTACCACAACCACCCAGACCCGACACAATATCGAAAAGTTCGTTTTTGACATTGACCCGACCGGGAATCGAACTCGGGACCTCGGAGTTAGCGCCGCCAAAAGTCCGGCGAGAAAACCACTCGGCCCCGGAGGTTGTCGAAATTTAAAACTACATTACTGGTTTACGTGACTGTGATCTTAGATCCCGCCCGATCCTCAAAATGCTACTACACATTCAATTTTGACGACCTCCTTGGTCTAGTGGTTTGTACACCGGTTTTCATGGTGTCGCCATCTCTGAGGTCCCAGGTTCGATCCCCGGTAGGGTCAATTTAGAAATTATTGTTTTTCTAAAATGTCTCGGGTCTGGATGATTTCTATGTATAATAAGTATGTATTTAAGTATTTTAAGTATGTTTATGGAGGAGCTCGATGGCGCAGTGGTTAACGCGCCCGGTCTGCGAGTGCTGAGGTTAAGCAACTTTCGCAAATGCCGGTCATTGGATGGGTGACCAAAAATTTATCATCTCGAGCTCTTCCGTGCTTCGGAAGGCACGTAAAGCCGTTGGTCCCGGCTGCAATAGCAGTCGTTAACAACTACCAATCCGCACTGGGCCCGCGTGGTGGTTTATGGCCCGTTCTCCCTATCCATCCATAGGGAAGGCTCGTGCCCCAGTAGTGGGGACATAAAATGAGCTGATGATGAAGTATGTTTATACGTTGTCTAGTAACCATTTAACGAGTTTCATAACGAAGCTTCTCTTGGGCTAGATAATTGGTGTGAGTATAGGAAAGTTTAATTTATTTAGTTTAGATTAATTGATACACTATTACACTAAACTTGCACACTCGCATAGGTCCAAGACACCGTACTCGTAGAACAAGAGTACGAAGACCTAGTTCACACGCGGTCTATACCAGGTACAGATATGGACCTGGGCGCTTCTCCCCACTTGCACGATCGGTCAACCCGGTCGAGGTCTTAGCCGTTCCCGATCCGGATCTTCGGAGAATCTAGTAGAGAAAGTGGACTCGTTAGCGTGATGTCATTCCCTCTAGATACCTTCTGACCGTGTTTCGAACATACGGCTTGAAGTTTCTCGCCGCTCGTAGAAAAGTCCGTTGAGGCTGAAAAGACCGTTTAAGGCCCAAAGCAGTACAAGCAGCGATACAGTCTTACATAACCGGCATTCTCATTTCTTCGATAGGAAAAAAAGTCCAAAGTCACTTTCGAACAGTTTTATTTACGTGATCATCTTTTAAAGTACGTACATACGTCAATAAAAAGTATAGTTATTCGTAATATTTATTAAAGAAGCTATTGTTTTATTTAAAAATAAAACATCTAGAATTTAAATAAATAGCGTATTTGTGGGTTTATATAATTAGTTTTACGCTGTTTCATGGTCTGATAAAATTGCTTTAGGGACCCTGCACATAGATATAAATCTAACGAATCCGTTTCATGTTCTCAGAAAATGGGGATTTCCATTTTGCGTAACTAATCAATCATTAAAACAATTATGGATTAAGAGGTTTAGAGTATTAATGCGATACGATTTAGCTATGTGTTTATGTATGACAACTCATTCGATACCCGAATCGTCCTGGGTTCAATTCCCAGGCCGGGCACAGTGTCGCATACCGATGATGATTGTAGTCAGTCATCAGTCGTCCATTGTACACTCCGTTATTTCCCAAGGTATACCATGGTATAGGATTAAGCAACAATATTACGGTAGTGCCAATTTTTTCTTACAGTTCTTATACTGATCGTTAAATTTTACGACATTTTTTTAACTGTTTTCGCCAAAACAAGTCTCTTGGATTGGAAGTGGATTTAATAATGGCTTGATATTGCGATTGCATCTATCTTTCGATATTTTACAGAAAGTAACTAGCACTGTTGCGGTTAAAATATATTTTTGTACTTTTACTAATGTACATTATAATAAATAATTTGGAAAATTTGGATAACAAATATGATATCTATGAAATAACCATAATTATGATATGAGATAGTTATGTAATAAAAAAAAACGACGGGTTGCACTCTGGGAGTGCCGGCAGAAGTGAAAACTTGAATATTAACGTTGTGCATTTTTGTATTTTTGAAATGGTTAGGGAATAATTTTGCACGAATTGCTTTAATTATCAGTATAAAAAGTACTCTCATTTATGTGGTACAATACAATATTTATTTATTGGGCTATCGTACACAAACATGACAATTTATATTACATTAAAAAGTTATATTAAGTTATATTAAAAATTTATATTACGCCGCGCCAGCTGTCTACTCTCCATCCGTCTTACGAATTTTCGATCAGGTCACGTGTCCTGACGCGAGTTTAACATTTTTTACCCATTCCTCTACTCTCCATCCGTCTTACGAATTTTGGATCAGGTCACGTGTCCTGACGGTCACGTGTCCTGATGCGAGTTTAACATTTTTTACCCATTCCAAAAAAAGTGCACAACGCCGCTAAAGAAGTTTTCACTTCAAAAAATATATATAAATAAATATACTGTAAATATAATTTAGGAAACATACTCAATCGCTCAGCAATCAAATGTTGATACGTTTTGTGTATGTATTCGTAAGCTTCTTAATGGTGTCATTCGTTTATTTAGAAATTGTTAGATAATTATTTACAAGCAATATATAATAGGCCTAACTCATGTACGGCAAGAAGTGCATACTTGTAGATATCACGTAGATATGCTAACGCATACAAGAAGGCAATAAGAAACAAAAGGGTATTGACAGCTTAGAAAAAGATTCAAAAAAGTATAGTTGCATTCTCAAAAAAGGATTGACAACGTGACATTACAGTATAAGGCTGGTTTCAGAGCTAAGCGGGCTCCGCACGTACGGGCCGCCCGTACGGGTTCCCAAAGCGGAAACACATGTGAGGCGCTTAGAACATCGTTTCACAGCGATGATGCGGTGTGACCCGCTCCGGGTAAAGTCTGTACAACGCCTAAGCGCCTTACATTGTGTCTCCGCTCCGGTAGCCCGTACGGGCGGCCCGCACAGCTCTGAAACCAGCCTTAACAAACACTACTATCATAAATGTGCAAAACTATCTAGTTCTAAAGAGCAATTACTACCAATTGAGGAAAAACATACCTACTTTTATATTATATCTACACCTCAATTTTGTACCGAAAGGCAGATAGAGACATCATTTTTATACCAGGTGTAACTTCCACGTTAAAAGCAGTAACAGCAGAGTATATTGAGTACCTATCTACACATAAAAGTAAAAAAGAACTTAAATTACTATCATCATCATCATCATCATCATCAGTCTATACTAGTCCACTGCTGGACGTAGGCCTCTCCAATTACCATAATTATGTCTATAAGTAATAATAAATTCTTGCCAATATTTTCTTTGTGAATTTTCCGAAGCGCTCTAACTAAATTATCACCTGCATGTTTGTTTTGACACGAACCAACTAATAAAACTCTTGTTATTACCAGCGACAGACGTAGGGAAAACCGAAGAGTACATTTATAATTAACTAGCACTTCACCGCGGACAAAGGTCCGCTTGGATTTGGACATTACACATAAACTTTTTTTATCAAATAAAAAAATAGCCTATGTTACTTACAAGGGATATAGCATTCTATCAGTGAAAGAATTTTTGGAAATGGACCAGTAGCTCCAGAGATTACCCTCCGCAAACAAACAAACAAACAAACAAACAAACAAACAAACAAACAATCATCAGTATTCAGCAAAGTCTATATATATTTGAGGAGCTCGATGGCGCAGTGGTTAACGCGCCTGGTCTACGAGTGCTGAGGTTAAGCAACTTTCACAAAGGCCAGTCATCGGATGGGTGACCAAAAATTTATCATCTAGAGCTCCTCCGTGCTTCGGAAGGCACGTAAAGCGGTTGGTCCCGGCTGCGTTAACAACCACCAATCCGCACTGGGCCCGCGTGGTGGTTTATGGCCCGTTCTCCCTATCCATCCATAGGAAAGGCTCGTGCCCCAGCAGTGGGGACGTATATGATGGCGATGATGATGATGATAATGTATTTTAACCGCCTTAGTGGTCTAGTAGTAAGACCAATATTAGACCCAGCAGAGGCGGCCACATGTTTGTAACCAATTGGTTGGTCCGCCTGCCGCAATAACAACAATGTTAGTTGGTAGCGTTGTTGTGATTGGAGATTCCCTTCCACCTTCGGCCTCATCATCACATTGCATTGGGTCAGACAAAACCCAAGTGCTTACCCGCTTTGGGTTTTAAACAAAATGAAATATCAATTAAATATTTTTCTAATAGGGGGACAAATAGTAGTTAAAAAGGAGTTTACCACGGGATATCGAAAATTATTTCGCCGTTTAACACGAGGTCGACAAAACATTTGGCCTTTCTATTACTGATCGAACAAACAACTGACTGAAATATATTTTGTCGATATAATTATTGACATTTGTATAATTGATCGAATGAACGTTTGGTCGAATCGACGTTTGGTCTAATGAACGTTTGGTAGGCAAACTGCAAGCGGTTTTTATCGCTTGTTGAATGAAAAAAGAGAAACTGAAAAACGTACTTTTCAGTATAATACGGGAAAAAATTCTGTACAGTCATTGTTTAAAATATGTTTTCGAATGTATTAACTGCAATATTTAAGGGTTCCAGAAGTGAATTTCGATATCCCTTAGTAAACTCGTTAAAAAGTTTTTTCTGTCCTCCCAATAGTGACTGGTAGATAGATGAAACTTTTTCTTCCCATCTGTCACCCTGGTGGACAAATCGAGATGACATACGAATATTCCGATCCATCGAGAGAACCGCTGCGTCCGGAGAGACGCGGCGGTTATCTGGGACTCTCAACGGTGTTTTGTGAGGAGTACCCACTCAAACCATAGCAGTCCATAGTAGATTGAAGTCAACAAAGGCACGTTACTCACACATAATGTTGTTAGCGAAACTGACGCGAACCTAAACGGGCGCGTACAATAATGGCCGTCATGACGTCACTAACCAGTTGCATTATGACAATGTCTATGTCAAGGTCGGAGCTTGGTCGCGGGCGTGCTCGCGATTCAGACTTTTGCGTAATGTCCTGGGTGCCTAGTGTGACTTTTATTTCCTATCCGTATTCATTCGATTACGTTTACAAAAACGAAAATTATTATGGCATTGAAGCAGCGCCTCCTGGCGACAAACGAGAGGAGTTAACATTTTGCCTACACATTCTCGTTTTCGTTAACGTAAACGAATGGCGAATGAAACTCACACTAGGCACCCTGGTGTCTCCACATAGGGAAGGCTCGTGTCCCAGCAGTCGGCACTTAAAATGAGCTGGTGATTACCCAACTGTTGGATAGTGTAAAGGCTACTAACTAACTACTTGTAAAAATTATATCATATCTTAAATCGTTAAAATTATGAAAGTTACCATTCACTAACTCATTTTTGCTGTGTGTGCTGAGGTTACGCAACTTTCGCAAAGGTCGGTCATCGGGTGGGTGACCAAAAATGTATCGTCTCGAGCTTCTCCGTGCTTCGGAAGGCACGTAAAGCCGTTGGTCCCGGCTGCATTACCAGTCGATAACAACCACCAATCCGCACTGGGCCCGCGTGCTGGTTTATGGCCCGTTCTCCCTATCCATCCATAGGGAAGGCTCGTGCCCCAACAGTGAGGACATAAAATGAGCTGATGATGATGATGAACTCATGTTTATGGCCCCATTGCTGGGGCATAAACCTTCTCTATGGATAGGGATAACGGGCCATCAACCACCATTCGGGCCCAGTTCGGATTGGTAGCTGTTAACGACAGCTATTGCAGCCGGGACCAACGGCTTTACGTGCCTTTCGAAGCAATGATTAGCTCAAGATGATAAACTTTTGGTCACCCATCCGATGTCAGGCATTTGCGAAAGTTGCTTGACCTTTTCAATCATAGACCGGGCGCGCTAACCACGGCTCCATCAAGCTCTTAGAAGACCAAGTTACTATTAGGTAATAAAAATAAATCAGAACAAGTGTTTCCTGAAGCGTTTAGGAAAGCCTGTCGAATTGTCATGTTGCTTCAGAGCGCCTTGAGCGGATCTGTTGGCAACCAATCAAGGCTGGTGATTGGTGTTGTGTTTATTTATTACAATTGAGTGTAGCATGTAAATGAACTATTGAGAGGTTTGGTAAAATGAAAATTTTACTCTTCCTGTTGTTAAAAAAAGATTTTTAATAAAATACCCGATAGCATAAAAGAACAACCAAAGAATGTTTGAAAAGCATTACTGTTGCAAAAATGCGTTTTTGAGTTCGTAAGTAAACAATTGCATGCTATTTATGGTAGAGTGTACAAAGGTTACGCTAACAAAATGTAACAACTGATTGATTGATTGTACCTACGTAGGTACTACAGTACGTAGGTAATGAACGTTCATTGCAAATAAATACATCTATGTTCTATTTTAGGAAAATTGTATACATTGTTGAAATGTCGTCGTAATTATAGTATAGACCAGTATCCAGTGTCCCACTGCCTGTCCAAAGACCATCACAAACCCGGGCTATACATCCGAAAATCCAAAAATGGTTATGCAAGAGCATTTTTTTAATATAAATCATGTATATAATCCTGCCATATTATATTGCCCCTGGCTCCAATGTACGACAAATGTACGCAGATGTAAGTAAGATATAATTTTTTTTAGTCTTGGAAAAATTCCGTTTTAAAAGTAATTTTGTAGATAAAGCAAGGACACGTATGCTCATAACCCAGTTTAATTATTATAAAAAACGCCAAACTTACATTAAACTCGGTCCAATGTCTACTTATTTCAAAGATTAAAGTACGAAATATCATTATCCTTATACCATACCTGGCTAATTTAGGTAATACAATTGTGATATTTCCGTGTCTACTTTCCTTATAGGCACTCCTTTGACCTGTAAGAAATGCATGCCCTGTGCTGTGGGGAACCCCGTCGTTCTGTAATTTAACCAGTTTCAAAATATTCCATAGTAAGTTATAACTTATTATAAGATTGTTCAATAAAAAATACTTCCGAAAGCATATCGTCGCTTAAGTTCTAACACCGCGGAAGTCAGAAATGACAACTTTTCAGGAGAGCAAAAATATCGTGCCTTTTTCTATATCGCGATCATAATAGTTACGTTTTTGTTTTCAAAATAAAACGCTTCCATTGGTTAAAATCCCTGTTTCTTATTGGTCTAGAGGTGCGTCCTTCTATTCTCTACCGAATGACATGCAAAAGTCAAAATGACAAATTTTGGACTTCCGCGGTGTCCGTCTGTCTGACCTCAGCCTAGCTAATAGACTCTTAGTACTAGAAAGCTGTAATTTGGCATGGATATACATATTAATCATGCCGACAAAGTAGTGAAGTAAAATAGTGAAAAATATTTTTTTAAGGTTACCTCCCCTACACGTGAAGTGGGGATGTAATTTTTTTTTCTTGTGTTGGTGTGGGGTGTCGTTGGATAGCAATTTCAAAAATATAGCGGGTTTTTTGATTGAGGCATCCGTTTGTGAACTATTAAGCTTTAAAGTGCAAAATTTTGTTAGAGTCAAGTGTCCCCTGCCAGCCAAATGATTGTTTTTGGATTCACGGTAGTTGTATATATGACGAAGTTAAAAGGAAAACTATCACAACTAAGTATATAGGCTTTACAAGTTTACGAGTAACAGTCAACCAACTTATAAAATGTAATTGGCGCAGTACAAATTCCTCATTGGGAACTACTTAAATAACATTGTCAGGTGTATGAAACCGGTAGTATCTACATTTAAGTATATGAGCCATCGTTAAATAAATGTTCATACAAACCCTCTTCTCAGAGTCCGCATTATTGAGATGGGCTACGGAACCCTACACTGCGCGTGGCACGACACGCATTCCGGTTTTTATAGTTTATTTATAGATTATAGATCGGCTATCGTTTATTTCAGAGTAAATATTGTTTATTTTATAAATTCTTTTAAGACAAGACAATTAAAATAAATAAATAGAGTGACCGGTATGTTTTCTTTTGCGCAGGTAAGGATAAATTCCTGTTTCGTTGTGAAGCAGTGCCGTACTCGCATTACAAAGCGCCGTGGACAGCCATCAATGCCCATTGACAGTCGGCTCACGTCTCTGCCGTGAGTATGCGTGTGGCTCGCTACATTTCCTGATTTCAAGATGTTATCTTTCATGTTATAGTCATACAAAAAAATAAGGACACCCCAGAAGGTAGGGTAGGCTTAATACATACCTTTTTTTTTTTGAGAGTTTCACATGGTTTTTTTGGGGTTGGCGAGAAACTTTAAGGGTTCCTCAAGCCGTATGAAACGAATCACCGTTAAGTTTTCTAGAGGCAATCATGCATTGGTGCGTGTCCCCGTGCCCTACTAGATTCTCCGAGGGGTTCGGATCGGATAATACATACCGCACTCGAGCAACAAAATTAAAAATACAAAAAAAATGCAAAAATATTTATTTTATTACTAGAGTAAAGATACATTTACAGCTTTTTGGGGACTTCTTTTAGACATACGTATTTATCTGTTACAGAAGATCCCGCTCTTCCATAGCCATAAACATTTCCAGTTTTTTATTATTAACTAATTTTACATTATTTATATATGAGTGGTGTATGTTAGTGTGCGCGTGTGTGTATGTGAGGGTGTGTATGTGTGAGAAAGGGTGCGAGGGTGAGGGTGTGTGTGTGTGTGTATACGCATATATAGTGTATAGTGTATAGATAAATTTTATATAGAAACAAAATAAAATAGAATAATGATAGAATGAGTATAATAGATAGTATTATTATTATAGTATTGAAATATAATATGAAAGTATTATAATATTATACAAACGCGCTCGAGCAAAGCACACATAGACTCTCTCGTAGACAAAATCTCGGACCATCTCGAACCAGTCCGAGCGCAGCTGTTGCGAGGTTCCGTGTCCGTGAGTGGTTGCCTGTGTGCGTTATTCGAATGCGTTTGTATGAAACTTACTTTCTGCAGTTTTCTTATTTTGTGGTCATACGAAGTAAGCGAACCAAATATGCCAGTAATATGAGATAGGGAAATTCGTTTTGAATAACCATGTAAGACACATACAATCCAACAAGATTTAACATTTTAATAAAACAACTTTTACGAATCTACTACTAAAATTATTATTATCTTCTTTATTTATTTTCTTTCTTAAAACTAGATTTTTACAATATTTTAATATAAAAACAATAAAATATTATAAAAACTTAATCCTAGAGTACCACCAGCAGCGGGGCGGGGCCCAAGCTACCGGTGGTCAGGGCTGCAGAGTGAGTAACCTCCTGACAATACGTGCTGTGTCAAGCAGTACTGCTTTCTGAATCTGACCCTTGATCCAACCATCAAGCGAGAGCCTCTTAAGACGTTGGTCGAAAAAAAACAAAACAAAATTCGAAACAATACAAATTCTCCAAATACAATTTTTTTAAACTTTAAGCCTGATAAACTTTACTGGTTCTTTTACTTTTCAAGCGAAAATGCAGTTACGTATTATATACCAGAAAATAAAGTTACAGAATAGATAATAGTTTTGTGAGAGATGCTTGGCTGCTAAAATAGGTTGAAGGTTGTAATCATTCAGGCGAGTTCCTTTCAACCAAAACCGAAACCAAATTGCTGAACACAAATAGATTGTAATTTTATTATAACTATTTTGAAGGTTTTCTTTTGTCCCGTCCTTGTCTGTAATCGGTTAGGAAGCATCATTATTATCATCATTTTCGTAGACCACGCCTTTATTCTGCTGTTTAAAAAGTCCACAATCGTGCGTTGGTGTCGGCCTGGTTTTAACAATTTTTTCATCGTCACTAGTGTTGCTAGGTCCAGTGTGTCAAATTTCGGGACACAAGGTAAACATAATCGGGATTTGGGATTTCAAATCGGGACAGCTACAATTGTTAAAAAATGCAGGTTTTTGTGAATCGTCATTTATTAACTAAACTAAAACAATGAAACTAAAACTAGGATAAACTTCACATATTATAACAACATGAATTCTCCCTCACTCCCGCGGCGGGAGAGAGGATTTAAGTACACACTAAGGAGGTTAGTGAAAAATTATGACATTTGGCGTCCCGATCAAGGGTAAATCGGGACCTTTCACCAGACCCCTGAAAATCGGGACACCTGGCAACGCTAGTCGTCACCGCCATCATCACCAGCCCATTTTTATGTCCTCACAGCAGTGAGGACATAAAAATGCCCCAGCAGGGGCACAAACCTCCCCTATAGATGGAAACATCACTGGCAGAACCGGCCATAAACCACCATGCGGGCCCAGTGCGGATTGATGGTTGTTAACGACTGCTAATGCAGCCGGGACCAAAGCTTAACGTGCCTTCCGAAACAGGGAGGAGCTCGAAATGACAAATTTTTGGTCACGTATCCGATGACCGGTCATTAGGAAACTAGCTCAACTTCAGCAATCGCAGACCGAGCACGATGGAGCTCATTATAGTAGACTCTCGGCCCAGACTGACAGGCCCAGTTGACAACGAACAAAAGTAAATTAACAACGACGACACATGTCACGTCCGTCACGTACGTACACTTAAATTATTCATTAATACTACGATCATTCGTGGTACCGCTGACGTGCTCGATTTCCCGACTCCTGAATCATTTGATTCGTGATGTCACTCTTTGCGTGGTTGTACTGTTTTCACTTATACTTCCTTTTCGCTCAGTGTGGTGAATTCGAGTCTTTTCACTAACCGCCTCTGTGGTCTAGTGGCTAAGACCACCGGTTTAGACCCAGAGGTCCCGGGTTCGATTCCCAGCAGGGGGTACATGTTTGTGTACTCGGTTTGGTTGGTGGTAGGACTTGTTTGTCCGCCTGGCTAGCTACCACCATCTTATCTAAATATGTCACCATAACATCAATGTTTGTAGCATTGTTGTGTTCCGGCAGCCAGTGCCTCACTAGTTGAGGATCCCGGGTGAAGTGCGCTACCACCAAATGGCCTTATCATCACTTAACATCAGGTGAGATCAAGGCACTGTGCTTACCCGTAAATATAAAAAAAAAATCTAAATCACATTTTTTTTGTAAACTTGCCATTAGGGACCACGACGCCTCATTTAGCATAATCAAAGTAGGTCTTCGAGGTGGAATAGATAACATAAGTGATAGGTTGCTAGCCGATCGCCTGATGAGCGAACATCTTGGAAGCCTTATCCCTTATTCGGCTCTTATGATGTACACGGAAAGTTAGACAGCTGATATTTTAATTTCACGTCCCAGTCCAGCATTTCATTACGTTAATGAAAATGTTACGTAAACGTTAACGTACTCGTTACTTTGTATGGCGACGAAGTAGCGCCTTCCAGTGACAAATAAGAGAGTTATTTTGCCATACAAATTCTCGTTTTCGTTAACGTGCTCGAATATCAAATGATCGGTCCAGGCGCCCTGGTCTCTCGCCTTGAACATGTAGTAACACTGTGCTCATTGCCGAACTCCATACAATCACATTAGATACAGATTTTTCGATTTCGACGGTGGTAATATGATTTGGTTGCTCTATAATCAGGGAAACAGACTGCAAGTGAGGTCACAAGTAGGTAATGAATTATATTTTTGTTTAGTTACTTAGGTAACTTAATAAGAATAAATATATATTTTTTAAATATTAAATGGAGGCAAACGAGCAGGCGGATCACTTGATGGAAAGTAATCGCCGCCGTCCATGGACACCCAAAGCAAAAGCAAAGTAATCGCAGAAGCGTTGCCGGCCTTGAGGAAGGAGTTTCTTGTGTCTTGAGGAGGAAGTAGGAATTGGGAGGGGGGAGGGGTGAGAGATGGAAATTTGCATTGCACATATTTAGTGCATAAAGTTTTGAAAATAACATTTTCAAACTTTTCCCTGAAATTAGGGTTTTGGCGTCAAGAAATCAGAATAAAATCAAATAAAAAAGCAGCACCAGTGTTGGACACAGGAACCTATGATCAAAACATGCTTTTTGTCACCAAAAACTTACAAATAATATAGTTGATACTGAACGACAGCCAGGGGGCCAACAGTCTAACTCTCTCGCTTTCGATCGCTTTGAAGGCGAGGCGAGGAGGAGGCGTCATCTTGTCATTTCAAAAGTTATATGAAAGCAATATCGAAAGCTATAGGCTTATAGCTTTCGATATTATTCGATATTATATTTCGATATTATATTAGAAGATGACGCGAGGGCCTCGCCTTCAAAGCGATCGAAAGCGAGAGAGTTAGGCGGTTGGGGGGCTGGAAACAGATGGTTTGTATTCTATTGTTGTTAGAGTCAAAATCAACTGATTGATGACTCAATTTTTAATGATTAAAGGAGAAAACGATCACCTCAGTGTTCACCATTCCTGTTGAACACTGGTGCCTCTAACCTAATATGTTAAACTTTCATCATCATCATCATCATCATTTCAGCCCGTATATAAGCACCCACTGCTGGGTATAAATAAATAAAAAACGAGCGAGCCTTACACAGTAGTCGCATATGATGTGTAACATTTGACATCTCACCTTAGTAATAAGCAATTTTAACATTATGTTCTGAAAAAAATGGGTCAGGTATTACATCATTTTATAACTATAAAATAAATGCAGTGAATACTCATTAGAAGACATAAGACATATTAAAATGACTTTTGATAGTCAAATGACACAATATGTCACATATAATAATAATATGTCATGTTCATAATATCGATTTTAAATTTACAAAATGGATTCCCCGACTTCCTGTTACACAGTTACACTGTTACATATTTCACGAAATCACTACCACAAGCTTCCCCGACTTCCAGTTACACACTTGTCACACTGTTACAAATACTTCCGTCCCATTTCACAAAATCACTCCTACAAATTGCTTATATAGAAAGCGAGCGGAAAGATGTTACACGTCAACAACGGGTATTTTGTTTGTAGGCTTGTAAAAAGTGTCATTAAGCGAGCAGTGACGTTTCGTTTGGATAATACGAACGAGTGCAATTATGTCGTTGTAAGTGGTACCAAAAAGGTCTATCGCGTTCATCATTATGTATGATTATGTCCCTCTATCCACTCCATCGTGATTATGTCGCGTCAAAACGCCATATTTTGTATGATCTCAGAACTTATAAATTATTTTTAACTCAAATATCAACAAAGTGTTAGCTCGAATTGATTTATTTTTCTATAGTAAGTATTAAAGTTACCTGTAGGTACCTGTAAAGACCTAAATAACTGAGAAGCTCGATGGCGCAGTGGTTAACGCGCCCGGTCTGCGAGTGCTGAGGTTAAGCAACTTTCGCAAAGGCCGATCATCGGATGGGTGACTAAAAGTTTATCATCTCGAGCTCCTCCGTGCTTCGGAAGGCACGTAAAGCCGTTGGTCCCGGCTGCATTAGCAGTCGCTAACAACCACCGCACCGCACTGGGCCCGCGTGGTGATTTACGGCCCGTTCTCCCTATCCATCCATAGGGAAGGCCCCAGCAGTGGGGACATAAAATGAGCAGATGATGATGATGAATATACAGTAAATATACAGATGGTTGAGAATAGCACAGGACCGCACAAACTGGCATGCGTAGGGAGAGACCAGCTCATTATATGTCTCCACTGCTGGGGCTCAAGCCTTGCCTGCTGGGGCCAAGGGAGAACGGGCCATAAACCACCACGCGGGCCCAGTGCGGATTGGTGGTTGACGACTGCAATACGTAAAGCCATTGCTTTACGTGCCTTCAGAAGCACGGAAGAGCTCGAAGTGATACATTTTTGGTCACCCATCCGAAGACCGGACTTTGCTTAACTTTAGCAGGCGCGTTAACCAATGCGCCATCGAGCTCCTCAGACCTAGACGCGTATAGCTCCTTAGACAGTATATTACTTTTATATTATAGTTGTATTGAAATTCCGCCACTATTGTAGACGTACATACCGTACTATGTTATTTAATCTTTGGAATTACCCATTCGTAGATAATAACAATTAGGTATATGTTCATTGTTATATCTACCTCATTGTAATAATAGAATTGTGCAAAAAATAGGTAACTACAGTACTTAAAGACACACACAATCGGCAACATCTGCTATAGGTATCTATTTTAACAATATGGAACATTATTAAAATAATATTGTTATGCACTAAATTGATGAAATAAGTTATTTTGAACAAAATATTCATTTACTTTATAGTGAACACGTGCATAGAAAATCATCTAGTTATAGTTCTGCTTCGTAAATATTGTAGAACTACGTGTTATTATTTCTATTTTATATGCATGATTGTTTCGAGTTTTGTAATAAAAATTAATATTTTAGGTACCTACAAAAGCTATATACTATTCGAAATCATGTCATCGCAATTGATCTAACAAAAAATTGTTTATTATGAAAACGTAAAATATATTTTAAATATAAGGTGCAGACTAATTAGTTTTCGAGTAATAAAATACGTTGTTTCGGCATATATTTGTTAAGCATCGCCAAAAATAACAATATTTGTTCTCATATTTTATCACTTGTGAGGGTGATAAAATAAGGTTGACATAGTATAACTTGTTACAAACCACGCTATGAGCACAAGTTAAAGCTATGAGTCTAGATACATCCTCCACGTTATTAAGGAAAATTGTCGTACAAAATCGAATATAAGCCTCAAATGTCCTGCATGAGGAACAGTGCGATTTCGAACGCTTTCCAAATAGTGTCTTTATTGAAGAGCATTTCTAAAAAAAAAAAAATTTTTCATAAAATTTGTTGCGAAAGAATTAAATACTTGTAGTTCATTTTAAAGTTTGTACAAGTGACAATGTTGGCGGAAGATAGTGTTTTCATTAATTATGTGATTCCGGTGTCGCTGAAGTATTACCCGGATGATTATGGGGAGAAGGTAAGGTTTAAACCCTTTTTTCTGTTTTAAATTGTTTACAAAGAGTGCGGTCTATGTTTGAAAGTCTTGCTCAAAAAGATTTGGACTTTAGTATACGCCAATAAGCTGGCGATGATGATCATGATGATGATGATACCAATTTTAAATGAGTACAATTCATCATCATCATCAGCTCATTTTATGTCCGCACTGCTGGGACACGGGCCTTCCCTATGGATGGATAGTGGGAGAACGGTCCAAAAACCACAACGCGGGCCCAGTGCGGATTGGTGGTTGTTAACGACTGCTAATGCAGCCGGGACCAACGGCTTTACGTGCCTTCCGAAGCACGAGAGATGATAAATATTTGGTCACCCATCCGATGACCGGCCTTTGCGAAAGTTGCTTAATTTTTTATTTATTTATTTATTTTCAGGCAACAAAGTTTTTACAAACAGACCCATAGATTTACCTTACAAACTAACATATACATACCAATATAAACAATTATTGTTAGTAAATAAAATTTATAGCTATGTTAGTATTTAAGCACATCCTTGTGCTAGTCCGGTGGTGTTAGCTGACAGTCTACCGCGAAAGCGCCGGTACACCTCGCCCTTCGGCCATAAGTCCTCCCTCATGAAGATGTCGTCCAGCTTGGTTGTCGGGACTCGCACCACAAATGCCTTGAAGCTGACATTGTGTCGCGACTCCAGCGGCTCCACTATTCTATCACTTCCTGCACGGTGATGGTGTGGTGCAGGGGCGACAGGAACATCGACGTGGTCGGCCTCGCAGCTCGCAACAGGAACTGAGGCCCTGTCAGTGCAGTAACGCAACTATTCTGGTTCAGCCGCTGTCGGTGCGCCCTCTTTCTTTGGACCTTCACAAAACCTTCGTCATCCTGATACTTGATGGCGCGCTCTTGCACTCTCTGAGCAAACCTCAGCACTCGCAGACCGGGCGCGTTAACCACTGCCACAGAATAATTAATAGTACCCACTGCGCCATCGAGCTCCTCAGTGTGCGTGTGCGTGTGTGTGTCCTCAGAGTGCAATTAAATATTTTTATTTTAGCAAATTTTCATAGTTCATGTTTTGTTAGTCTTGTGAATTTTTGACTTTCCGGAAAAGTTAATTAATTATGTTTTTGTATATTTTTACAAAGTACCCATTTAATGTATTTGAAATAAGTTTTAATGATACAGTTACAAAGTTACATTCAACATTTGATATATTTTTATTCAAAGTTACTTCAATGACAATTAATACTTTTGATGATGTGGTCATACTTATATAATAGCCAAAGTTCTGCTAATTTATCATTAATAGGAATATTTTGGTTTTGCTGCCAAAAAAAGGTGTTAAAAATGTACGTAGTACAATGAAAAACGCATACTAACTAATGAAACAGCGATTCACTCAGCTTAATTGATGTAAATTAATTCTTTTAATAACATAATACAAGATTATTATATAAACCTTTGCTTTGGGTTCATGTCAATAAAATTACTAGTTCCCTCCCTTCAGCATTGGGTTTACGTGCTACAGTGTGGTTACGGTTCGAACTCCACTTGTCTACTCTGTCTACTTACTTTTACACTATTTACTTTTACTTTGAAAGCCAAAGGCGCCCATTCATTTAAAGTTAATGATGGTAGTTTTTGACATTGAATGAATTTTTAGTTGTTGACAAGTTGAATAATTTCGGCGGGCTGGTTAGAACCACGATAGCTCAATTGGGAGAGCACCTGACCCGGTATGTCAGAAGGGTGCAGGTTCAAATCCTGCTCGTGGAAATTTTTTCAACATTTGTGTTTTTGTAACTTCTGAAAAAGTTTGTAGGGTCCGTAGTCACAAAAAAATTTGTATACCTACCTATGTAAATTAATTGATCCGTAAAAAGTATTTTATTCCTATGATAATTTTGTTAGCAAAGTTCACATAAACACGAAATCAACGATTACGTTATTGTTATGGGTTTGAAAATAAAGTACATCTCTTCAACTAATAAGGTATCCGCTGCTCAATATTTAAATGGTGACAGGATAGCAGAGGTCTCCTATCTGTATGCCAAACCAATGCACACACGATCTTGTGCAGCTAAGGAAGTCAGGTGTCAATATTTCTGATGGCGTTTTTCCTTCACGGATCTTTTCTGGGGGAAAGCCATCAGCGCTCTATACAACGTGTATCAGACAGGTGTGCTCATGATGAAAAGATCCAAACTGTATCCAAGAACTTGTTTGCAAAGTTACTTGGTCACAATTATTAACTTTAATTTGTCATGATTTTTTTTTAACTATTTCTATTATCACAACAAAATAAACAAGTCACAGCCCTATTGATTCAGTAACCTCTGTGTACATTTACTAATTTTTTACTAATCACTGCTGCTTGCTTATGCGCGCCTGACTAGTATAAATATTTAATTAACAATTGCATGATAAATTAAAGTTAATGCAACCAGGCATAAATATGCCTGAGTAACTCTACATACAAGATTTAGATTAGCTTTGGAAGCTCAGAAAGGTTTTAGGTAACCTTCAGGCCATGTTAGGTGACAGTTTTACTCCGGCAAACGTCACCCAAAATTTCGATATCTTGATACCGAAGTTTTGGGTGACGTTTGCCTGAGTAACTCTACATACAAGATCTAGATCGCTAGTTTCGCTTAGCTAAAAAGTGTCGGAAGCTCAGAAAGTTTTTAGGTAACCCTTAGGCAATGTTAGGTGACAGTTTTACTCTGGCAAACGTCACCCAAAACTTCGGTATGAAGGGGTTTTATAGTACTTAACCTTTTAATAATAAAAATATTCACTAATACATATAATTGAATTGATAGGTTTTTATTAAATACCTAATTCAAGTGATATTTAGATCAAGTTCCGTGAGCTTATATGCTAATATAGCCAATGCAAAAACATTGTTTGTCAATTCGTTCGCCCAAAGGTAGCGTCACCGTCTATCTTAAAATAGAATTAATAGCCCATGCACGCATTGCTTTTTTACAAACAAAATTCGAATGAAAACTTTGCTTTATTACGTTTTTTTTACATGCAGTGAAGTCGCTATCTTTTTTTATTTCGTTACTATCGAGGTAGGAGGCTACCCGTGCTTCGAAAAGGATGTAAAGCCGTTGGTCCCGGCTGCATTAGCAGTCGTTAACAACCACCAATTCGCACTGGGCCTGCGTGGTAGTTTATGGCCCGTTCTCCCTATATGTGTGGGCTCGTGCCCCAGCAGTGGGGACATAAAAAAAGAGCTGATGATGATGATCGAGGCAGAGATCATGCTGGCCCCATGCGGATAGATATATAGAGGGTGGAAAGTTGAGATGGGGCATTAAGGACAGCTACCAGATCCCTTGCTGCTACGCGAAAATGATCTTAGGAGACCTTTCCCAACTTTTTGAGTGATGACAATCCACATTCACAGATTTTTGATAAAATGTACAGTCAACGAGAAAATCGTCAGAATTTAGTTTTTTTTTTAATGCCAACCGATCCCATTCCTATAAAGGATTAAAACACTCTTTGACACCAACTGAGGTTAGAGTACTAGAACACCCACAAATCAAAGAAAACTTTTTCCATACATTTTAGTAGGGTAATAACACTATAACAGAGAAGACCTTTCGCACGGCACTTTTATCCTTTTTAGTTCTTTTTAACCAAGAATTGGTAAATGTTAACCAATTTTTACGTTTTTATTGTTCTTTTATATTTTTGCTTCGCTCTGTTGACACAAATATGTACAATTGTATAATTTTAGCAATATATATATCCAGTGCCCCTTTGTGTCATAGTCGTTAATTATAGGAAAACTTGAACATTATGTAAAGTTTTCATGTTTTGTTTGCCTATATTTTTGCACGTTATTAAGTACATAAACTGCTACTGCCTGCATGAAAATGCAATAAATAGTTATGATTTATAAAATTGTGTTGTTATTAACAACAAATTAAAAAAAGAAATGCGGTATTAAGTCCGCCGGGTCAGCTAGTATAATATAAAAGCATATTACAGTGACGATGGTTTTTGGGACAAGTAATGTTCCTTAGTAGCCTCTTAAAAGTTGCAAAAGACTTTTATCATTAGAGGTTAATTAAAATTGTACACTTATTTTGTTTGGCCCTTGGTTTAGTTAGAACATCAAAATGAGTGTATTAGCTGCCTATCTTCCCGTGCATGACGTATGAGTTAACTAGGGGCAAGGGGATGTTATGTATACTAATATTATAAAGAGGAAACCTTTGTATTTTTCTATGTATGTATGTTTGCAACGAATAAACTCAAAAACTACTGGACCGATTTAAAAAATTCTTTTACCATTAGAATGCTACATTAGCGCTGAGCAACATAGGCTATATAAAATTATTTGTTTGTTTTGTTGTCATGGAAACCACTGATATAATATATTTATGGGGGTGCAGCGCGGAATTTGAAAATTTACGTGTTTATAAGTCACTGGTGCTAGGCGCTGAATAGGTCTTATACATTAAAAGGACTAGTATAGGTTAGCTTGATCCTTTCACAAGGTCATGGTTGTCTTGGAATTTGAAACAAATACCCAGAAACTGTATAAACAATACGTAAAATAATGATATCTAAAAACTTATTTCTTCAGAAACTTTGTAAATATAGCACAAATGAAACAATGAACTTATTTTTCAATAAAAAAACATGAATATGAAAATATTTAGACTTTCTTATTTTTTACCCAAACGCCTATGATTTTACGAAAGTAAACATTGCTCTTATTAAATCACCAGCCTACTCTGTACAGATATTAGTGTGCGTGCGTATTCGTAGTCGTGCGCCGTTGTCACACCACTGCCACGCGCCGCTCGCTCGCTATCATAAAGAAACTTGAAACTCGCTGTTTTGCGTCCGCGCTGCACCCCCTTAACTCAATGATGGAAACTGTCAAAGCGGTACGAAGTCCGTCGAGTCAGCTAGTCTAATATATTTCACCACGGAGCCCTTGATTATGCTAAATGCGGCGTCGAAGTCACTAAGTGCGAGTTTACTTAAAGTTGGTAATTTTGATGCTCTGTCAACACCTTTTTGGGAGAAGGACATGACAGGATATATGTATGTATTTTGTTTGTGTCTTCGCAAGATAAGTAGGTGGTAATCACAGTCGTTAATAACAGTTCGCGTGCGGACCAGAGTGATAATCTCCTGAGTTCAGTCGGTCCGAGTGCCGGAACACGTGCGCCGCGTGACTTGGACCCAGATCGTTAAGGACTTTGTTTGGATCAAACTTGCAACTATGCATAAAGCGGTGGCCGCACTGGGCGCGAAACGATACGAAGATAAGTTCGTTTGGGTTCGTTAATGACGCTACCGTGTCTTTTTGTATATATCATAGTTAAGCTCTGGGTAGTGTTGTAAAAAACTCGAGTCCGTGAGTCTACATTTTAGGACTTGACTGTAATCGCAACATATCGAGTTTATTTTTAAGTTTGTTTGCAAATATTGTTTATGTAGGTTTATAAAAACTTAAATCAGTGCGAAAATCAAAAGCAAAATGTGATAATAATTTTGCCGTTAAACTTACCGTTCCGAAACTTAGACTCAATAAGTTCGGTAATTCATTCGTAAAGAAATGTATAAAAATTTACAATAAAGTGCCTTTCACTCTAACGGAATTGCCACTACACAAGTTTAAGGCTGTTTAAGTAAAAGAATCTTTAGTGAAGGAAGATTATTATAAAATTGATGATTATCTTAATGATAAGATTGCGTGGTCATCCTAGTCTGCTCGCCTGCACTTGATGTATGGTGTGTGTGTATTTTATTATATATTTTTTCTTTATTTTTGAGACATGCACTCGACTTTCATAAATTTACTATTGTGCCTAATCTGAATTTTTTTCATTTTATTTCCAAAATACTCGAGTTCGACTTCAGCAGTGCACGAGTTTATTGTACGCTCGAGTCTTGTAAGTAAGAGAGACCATTGATCAGTCGCTTTTATTATAGTTTGGTGTGGAGTCTTACGATTGGGACCGCACGCGTGCGAGGCCGCGACCGGTAGAATAGTAAATTATTAAAATAAATAATACCTAATATATGTACAAAATTCAGTAAGATTTTTACCTTACTTGTCGTTCTCCAGATTCTGTTGAGTAAAAGTGTTCAAGTTTCGACGTGTTCAAGACTCGCGCTCAACTATGTTTTGAACTTGTGACTCAATTTTGCTGGTCTCAGTGGCGATAAACCCACCGAGCCCTGCAAAATTGAGTTTAGTTTATACATAATACTCCCGGACTCGAGTTTTTCTAGCTCTGGGTTCCTAAAGTGTGAGTTTCATTTGCCATTCGATCACGTCAAAGAAAACGAGAATTTACGTACACCCTATAATTTGTGGTGTGAACCCAAGTATGAAAAGAAACGGTCAGACTAGCGTCATGAGCGAAGGCGTGCGAAGAGACGAGAACTAATATTTGTTTCGCTTCGCTCTCAGTGTGGCATGCGCTTTATGCTGGCTGCAAGTTTACCTTAAGTTGTATTGCAAAATACAAACATTCTTACACTTTATTGAGTTGCAATCAAGTTACGTTGTAAGGATTTTATTATTGTTTACACGGCAACAAGGAAACACAAGTTTTTTCACACCTTGATGTAAACACTGTGAGTTTGGACGAAAAAAACAAACTTATATTCGTTTCTAAACTTTCATTAAAAAACCCTAGCTATATCTGGTACGTAAAACGTATTTTTTGTTTATGTTTATTTGTGATGAAAAGTGTCCTTTTATGATAGGGTATTTTCCAATATTTTGACGCTGTAAGGGAGAAAAAAAATGGCTTTACTGAGTTTCTTGCCGGTTCTTCTCAGTGCAAGGTCTTCGCCCAGAGTAGACTTACGAACCGATGGCATAGTGACATTCATAAGGGATAATTTTGTAGCCTAAACTGAATAAATCATTTTGAATTTTGAACGGTCACCTAAACTTGCTAAGGAGTCATTTACTATTTAATTAATAGTAATAATAATAAACTAATTAATTACTTTACATTATTTTACTTTACTAATCGGGAATAGTGTAGTTTACTATCAGTGAAATAATTCTAGAAATCGGATCATGGGGCGTAGCGTCACCCGACGGTAAATTAATTTATCTAATGTGGAAAGAGCTTTACAGGAAAAACAACAAAATATTAATTTATTATTAGGAACCTATGAAATTGACGTTTTGTACGAAGATATTTTATAATATCTAACGTTTTTTCAATTTTCTTAGCATCTATTTATGTTAACACTATAAAAATTGTAGGGCAGAGTGTTTGTTTCACTAGCTAAAAATAGCAGCCATTAAAAAGTAGAAAAAAACAAGTCCCTTCAAAGCTATAATGAAACAAAAGATAAATTAGTCAATTTAAAATAAACATTGGGCTATAAAGATACAAAATTAAAAATCATTGTTATTACTTAAGCCTAAGTAACATAGTGTTAATTAAATGTGTAAGTATAATAATATTAACAACCGGTATTGAGTTTTAGAAGTAATACACTTAATAATAAGTGAGAAAAAAGCGCCGATTTCACAGGTAAGGACCCAATATAAAATATATAAAGCAATTACTATTGTATTGTTAAATACTTGCAAAAGTATTCTTTCGACTTTGAGAGTAGTAACTTTACTGATTTGCAGCGTAAATCACAAACAAATAAAAACATTCAACGAGTCTTCTGGGGCGTCGGTAGCTCAGCGGTCAGGGCATTGGACCAAAGGTCGTGGGTTCGATTCCTTCTAAAACTTCCTTAGGCTGTTTGATTTTTTCTGGTAACATTTTATCGTACTTAGGTACCTAAAGTTTAAGAACATTAATCATCATCATCATCATCAGCTCATTTATGTCCCCACTGCTGGGGTACGAGCCTTCCATAAGGATGGATAGGGAGAACGGGCCATAAACCACCACGCGGGCCCAGTGCGGATTGGTGGTTGTTAACGACTGCTAATGCAGCCGGGACCAACGGCTTTACGTGCCTTCCGAAGCACGGAGGAGCTCGAGATGATACATTTTTGGTCACCTATCCGATGACCAGCCTTTGCGAAAGTTGCTTAACCTCAGCACTCGCTGATCGGGCGCGTTAACCACTGCGCCATCGAGCTCCTCAAAGAACATTAATACAAATTGTTTATTAAAATCTTTAAACACGTCTGCTGTCTTCATTAACCCAAATAAATTTGTTGTTGTTGTCGATCTGTTGCGGGCTATAAAATGTAGATCAACTCTAGTTTATCTTTATTGATAAGTTTAAATGGAAAGCGGGACATTACATATAATACCGGCGAATTGTAAAGATAGCGGCCGCACTATCTGGCAGATAAACGCGGGATGTGATAAGTACCTTATATTTTTGATGATGATGATAAGATGATTTTTTTTCTGAGATAAAAAATATAATTTTTTTTTTAGTGCTAATTGCTACACTTAAGATTAATTAAATATTTATAAAAATACAGCGAAAATAACCGTTGGGTAGATGGCACTGCTGCCGCTTAAAATCAGTGAAAATCAAAGCAGTGAAAACATTCAGTGCTTACGTCAGTCTTCCCGGTAGCATAATGGTCAGTGCAGCCGCCCGGATTGCGGAAGACCCAGTTTCAATTCCTGGCTGGGTCAAATTCTTAAACCTTCTAAAACCGACATTTTTAGTTTTGTTGAGGTTAATTCATGTAAGTAATAAAAGGAAAGTAAATTCATGAAGCCGATGGTTTTTTTTTTAAATTGATGCTCGATGAATTGAGGAAGGATGCCGCTTACCAATGTTTCTGCTTAGCCCTTAGGTCGACTGGTAGAGAATGACATTTGGCATTAATTCCGTCTTTGTACTTATTTTTAAATTTTGCAACAAGATTAAAATAAATAAATAAACCTCTAGTTTACACTAAAAATATGCATTTGTCCGAAAAGTGTTAAAAATACACTTCTCATCAGAAAAATCAAAACACCTTGCAAGTTTATGTTTTGTAAGGATTATCAGAAAAATGTTTATATTTAGGAATATATGTCAAATGTCGTTTAATAGTATACCTATAATATAAGGTTTTTTTTCATTTTGTTGATGGCTTCGTGCGATTAGCACATTTAGCCAGTGTCAAAGTAATTTTTCTAACAAGTAATACATAAATAAACAATATTTCTTTTCTGTATGATGATGATGAATGATAATAGAAATGAGAAGTGAGAAATGATATACCACCCAACCCCTCGAGTTTCTCAGTAAAGATGTGGGGTTTTACTGAGTTCTCGGGCGGACTTCTTGAGAGAATTTGAAAAGTGACGTTGCACTGTTTTGTTTCATTTGCCAACACTCATGCACACTCACGAACACTTAACGGTTAATAATCCACCATTATTTCACATTAATATTCGACATAACACAAATTTTAGAAAATAAAACAAAACCGCAGACATGACTCTTCACTTTCCCGCCAAGAAGTCCAATATAAGGTTTTCAAATCCAAATGTTAATGTTCTAAATTCAAATTAAATTTTCATAGGTTTCGTATTTTGTTCAACAAGTCAAAGGCAATGAAAACTCTTTTGTGTAAAATTAGGACAGAAACGATAAAAACGGGGAAGTGTTTCGATTTTTCTGATGAGAAGTGTATATTTTTATTTTTTTGATATAAGAGGAGCTTGACGGTGCGGTTGTTAACGCGCCCGGTCTGCGATTGCTAAGGTTAAGCAACTTTCGCAAAGGCCGGTCATCGGATGGGTCATCATTTACAGTCGTTAACAACCATCAATCCGCACTGGGCCCGCGTGGTGGGCTATGCTATGGCCCTCCCTATCCGAGATCCATAGGAAAGGCTCGTGCCCCAGCAGTAGGGTCATAAAATGAGCTGATGATGATGGTAGTTGTTATAAGCAGCTACATTCTTCTTCATCAGCGGGACAAATGCGTGTCATGTCAACTTTAAATACGACACCAGTGTGCGTAATCAAATAATATATTATATGTGAAATATATATTAATACTATATACTTTACAAAGAAACAGCAGTAATCAATTACCACGGCGTTTTCTTAATAAGAAACATGTACTTTACATAAACGGAAAATGCCATTGTTGTTTTTGTCAGACATACCTACTGGCCACAAAGTAAGAAGACTCCAGAGGGTAAGCTTCACACAAACGCGCGAAAGCACACAAAGACAACCTGTCATAGATACGGAATCGCGCAACAGCTTAAATTAGCTGAATGGCATTGAAGCAGCGCCTCCTGGCGACATACGATAGGAGTTAATATTTTGTCATACAAATTCTCGTTCTGGTTAACGTAATCGAATGGCGAATGAAACTCGCAGTAGGCACTGACTGCTCCGAGCTGTTCCGAGATGTTCCGAGATGAGTGTCCGTGCAAGGGGTCTACGTGTAAGTTGTTCGAGCGCGGTATGCATTGATGTATTAATGATATTGACATATTAACTCAACTCAATTTATAATAATATTTATATAAAATACAGTGAAAAAATTAAACGCCCACCTGAACCAGCCAGGAATCGAACCTGGGTCTGTCCATCGGTTGCAATTACCTTTGGATAGATGGCACTAATGTCGCTCTAAAGCATTTCAAAAATCAAAAAGCAGTGACAAAATTCAACGCTTACGTCAGCCTTCCCGGTAGCATAACGGTCAGTGCAGCCGCCCGGATTGCAGAAGACCCAGGTTCAATTCCTGGCTGGGTCGGGTGGGCGTTTAATTTGTTCACTGTATTTTATATAAATATTTAATTCAGCTTAAGTGTAGCAATTAACACTTAAAAATAAAATGTAAAAATAATCTAATGGCGAAACATGAACACACAAAAACACTTTACCAATTTTGTACAAACCTTACAATACCGTGCTTTTAGCAAATAAATTTATTTATTATTATTTATTACTAGCTATCCCGGCAGACCTTGTTCTGCCCTATTTCTCTAAAACAAAGTTACATTGATTTTTTTATGTTAATAGCTGCCCTGACAGATTTCGTTCTGTCAAAAGTTATTGGCCTGTCGCTGTCTAATAGAAATATTACGCGCCTTCCCAACCAGCAATTTTGCCCTATAACCAAACCTTATATCTCAAAAAAGCTAGGTAAACGATGTATAAAGGTTTTTGGCGGTGATCGATTGTTGTGTAAAAGTGTTTGACAATACATTTTTGCTCTATAGGTTTATACAGCAAAAACGACCTATTAGGAATTGATGTAAAGGTTTACTTCGCGACTTTGTATAGCTGTTATAGTCAGGCTTTATAGCAACCTCCAATGTGACTAGTATACAACGATAGAACTTTATAACAGTGTTTACTGTCGCTCTAATGCGCCTGATTTATATAAGGTGCTGAACGAACTATAATGGGTCTTTCGTTATAGTATAGATGAAAACTCAAGAATAGGCCGATATTGTGATATTGTGGGTTTTTAGATCGTCCTTACAGTACATAGTACTATACTGGGCACAAAAAGTCTACAACAGAGTTATTTGGTGATATAGCTGAGTTTCAAATTACATTTATGTAGCTCAAATTGTCATATAAAGGTGTGTTAACGGTCGTTATAGTCGTAGTGATAAACTTATCACAAAGACACTTTTTTAGAACAGGACTGTTTTTTAAAAACTGTTATAGTCCCTCTATTACACAATAATACTATAACGGAGATCCTTTCTCTTTTAAAACATAATTACTGTCTATAAAGGTAGGCTAGCAATGCTTTTAAATGATAATTTAGTTTTGTAAAGGCATTTCTATCGCTCTTCTACAACAATATTAGGTAATTAACATTTTGATTCAGCGCAGCGTAACCAATATGTCTATAAATTACGAAAAATGAATTTCGAATTATGGAAAAGATTCAAACGCAGTGGGACTTATAGACGAGAAGTGAAAAGACAATATGAGGAAACAGCAACGTCGTCAAAGTCAAAACCAAGTTGAAGACTCAATTATAGAAAATGGTTCCGTACAAAATACGTTTTACGTTAATGACGAAATGGAGAATTATTTAAAAATGGACAATGATTCCAGGTGTGACAGTATTTCAGATGTGATGATTGATGATTTTCAAATGTGTGATTTCCCACGGCCATTCTGCTACCGCAAGTAGCTTTAAGTCGTCCCACGTTAAAAACTTATCGATATTTATAATGACAACCATTTTGCTTAATATTGCACTGAAAAAGAAAAAAAAAACACTTTTTGTTCCCAAAGCTCAATAATATTCTATTAAGGAAAATCAGCACCTTTATCACACAAACTCAGAGTATTAATAAATAATAGAGCTGATTTATATACCCATATTTTCTGACATGGTATTTTTATAAGTTTAATAAAAAATATTCATCACATCTAAGGCACAAGGACAAGCTCAGAAGGAACCCTAATTTCACGTAATGGTGGTTGTGATCTGTCATAACAAGTGCTATATTAGAGTTCAGGAAGCTGGAAGTACGTTTATAACTAAAAATTCGTAATTGTTTTAGTAAAAGCTCAATAATTCGAGAGGGGCATTCAAATATTGTTGTAAACCCGTACATAGTTTATCAGTAAAATTACAGTCGCACGTCATTTTCCCCGTAAGAGATGAATAATTTAATTACAAAATAATATCTTTCTTTCACGATATCCTCGTATTCCCTTTTTATTATAATTATTTTTTTCTTTTCTTTACTGAGACACTGCAGCGGCGTGAACGAATGTAAAATGAATGAATGATGAATATTAGTGAAATAATGTAATCATGAACTCTTTTACAGTACAAAAAGGTACTGTAGTAGCGTTGCGGTGGTGCTTGTATGTCATCAAATAGAGATTGCGTTACTGTTACATCAACTGTAATAGGCCGAAATGGTCATCCCTGATACCACTACAGTTGTACTTTAACACTGAATGGAGATATAATTTCGCCACTTTCTTTGTAGGTGCACCTTCTTTGGCCGTTTATTTGACCACCGATTAGTTTTTACAAAACGTTCTATGGTCTTCTATACAACTAACTTTTGCTGGTTGGGTTTGTTTTGTTTTGATTGACGTCAAATGTTTGACAGTGGTTTGTACGGAAAAAGAAAATTGTTGTTTTTACTATTTTCCTCGTATTTTTTACGTTTTTTCTCTCCATAAGAACCTTCCTCAGACTTCATTAATCACAACAAAAAAGAAATCAGCCAAATCGGTTCAGCCGTTCTCGAGTTTTGCGATTAGCAAAACATTTAGCGATTCATTTTTATTTATAAAGATTAACTAACCTGCTGTGACTACAGACACAATAGAATTTAATTGTTTATGGCAAAACCTTCTGGGTTTTCTTATTTTGTGTACTGGCTGTCTGATGTCATTTCTGTCCATATCATAAATCTAAATTATTGTATTGTTTTGTAGAATTGCGGATTCTTCAGGCAAACATCTCTACTTGAGAGTTTAATTTCATGCTTGACAAAGAGCCTTTTAAAATCAATCTAATTTCAATATGCTACTTATAAATGGTAACATGGTGTGGCAGTTAATAAAATTTGTTTTACCATTGAAAATGGTTATCAGATGCAAATCGCCTGACACGTATTTTTGGCCATAGCTCCGAGGATTTTGCGAGAATCGAGATGGAAATAACACCAAGAGTTGAGGAATTTATCGAGACACTTGTGAACGTTTGAATTTTGAAAATCGGCTGGAAACTTTTTTTGAAATTTTGAAAAATGTAAAAAAATCGGGTTTTTGGGGGGTATTTGTATACTAAATTGTAAATATTAAAAAAAAAAACCGACTTAAGAAAAAAAGAAAAAAAGGGTGCTAGGGTATTAGTTTAGCTACAAAATTACAAAAAAATTTTGGAAATCGGTTAATAATTGTGACCTGTAGGTGGTCCCTTTAGATTTGGTATTGTAGAAAAACGGGTGTAGCTTCTTTGATTATTGACCGATCGTCATGGTAATGGTGTTAAAAGATGCGGATGCAGGCGAGAAGTGCATTCAAGTTGGAGTTGTGTTATTTAAAATAAAATGTTTTTCATCATCTCATCATTAAAATCAATCCATCGCTACAATTAAAGGCTCGTTGGGTTAATCACCACGCTTGTCAAATGAGGGTTGGTGAGCACACTAAACACACTTTACCCGACTTGAAAATTGAACCTAGAATCTCCGTATATCAGGTTGAGCGATTTGCTACTCAGCCATCAAGGTCTCCCTTTTATGTACGAACAATTATTTGCAGAGATTAAGAGTGTAAAGACAGGTATTCACTATGTTCGCGAACATAGCGCGCTCCGCGTTCCTGCAATTACTCCAGGAATTGGATACGTATCCATTACCTGGAGCAGTTGCAGAAGCGCGGCGGAACAGCAGGTTTTTTTTAAGAGTAGCAAACTCTTGAAACGATACGACGAAACGATTGCCTCAAACGGCATTTTCAGCGACACCAAACTTTTTTGGGAGCGGCGAGAAACTTAAAGGGGAACCCAAGGCGTGTGAAACAAAGCACTGTCAGAGGTTTTCTAGAGGGAATGGCATCACGCACTAGTGCGTGTCCCCGTCAAAGAAGAGAGATTCCCTAGGGAATGGGGGAGTGGGACAACCCTAGGGTTGTTCCACATTCGTCATAGTAGAACCTGCGCTTACATCTAAAAAGGAGTCGAATTTAAAATATTGCGAGTCGAATCTCGTCATATAACTTTACGGTATCAGATCAGTAATGCTGGCTGACTAAAAGATAGTGCACTTTTTAATAATTCCTACTAGATTCTTCGAAGTTTGGAGTTCGGATCGCTCCCGATCCGAACTTCCGACAACCCGAGTGCGCCTCTGAAGGGTAGAACCTCGGTTCGGGTTGATCGAGTCGCGGGGTGCAGCAGGTGCCCAAACATAACAAATACCCAACGTAATAATAAAGACTTTCGGCTTTTCCGACGTATTTTAATTACATCTCACGTAGATCCAACCGTGCTTAGAATAATTAATGTTAAAGCTGGTGACAACATTGACATAATTCTTCACATCCGTACGGGTACATACGGGCTATTTCCTAAACAACCGTATTTCTAATGAAAAAACTCAGGAAATCAAAATGAAAATGAGGAAATTTTTCCTCTCTGAATTTTCTCACCAAACAATTTGTTTTAAATTTAAATCTGAAAGTGAAACCGACACAATACCCATTATAATGAATTGGAGAAGTTTATAAGCCTTCGGGTCACACTGGGCTGGACGGCCACACGCGTCTTATCGATTCATAAACAAATCGTTCGAATGATCGAGATTAAGCATGCAACATCGATAGAATTTAATCGGTGATCTTTCAACTCGACTGCAGTTCTGATAAAATAAATTTTCCGATAACTGTGTACTCTATTGGACATGTAGGCCAGTACAATTTGAAATTAGATAAAATAGCAATGTTTGATAAATTAAATATATTTAGAAGTATGACGCTTGGTGTATGTGTGAGATGATGTGTGAGTGATATTTGTTTTGTTTTGTAAAGTTTTCGATAACACTAAACATTCAAATGAAACACTAAATAAATCTACTAACTACGGTTTATTCTAAATAATGTTGTTTTTATTGTGATGTTTCGTTAGTACCCTTAACGAGGTCCGTGATCATAGGTGTAGGTCTCCACAATAGTTTGTAACTGAATTTGTAATAATATTTAAAAGGGGTTCTTGTTTTTCTAGCGAAAATAATGTAAGTAGAATATAAAATTCTACTAGAAAAAACACAAACAGTCTCAGGAAGCAATGCTCTCACCGCTCAGTCAGCGGTCTGAGCATTGGACCTAATCCAAGGGTCGTGGGTTCGATTCCCACAGAATGCTGTATGTAAGTACTTAGTAAAAAAACGTAAATGCAAAAAAAAATGTTACTGTTTATTCAAAATTATTATCAATAATCAATTTATTAATAACACTATCTTAAAAATAATATTGTAAGGCTATATTTATCGTCATTTAGTTATACATGTAATATTTATGATATGGGTATTATAAGTCCGAAGCCCGAAATCAAAACTTCTTCGCGAAAGTCGAAGTTACAAAATTCGGAAAAGCTAAAAATTTGTTAAACCAATGTTAATAAAATGTTATATCAATGTTTGTAGCATTGTTGTGTTCCGGAAGCTAGAGATAAGATGCCAGTGCCTCACTAATTGAGGATCCCGGGTGAAGTGCGCTTCCATCATTTAACTTAACATGGTGAGATCAAGGCACTGTGCTATCCCGTAAAATATTTAAAAAAAACGGTACAAATATGCATCAAATTACATAGATTTATTAAAAAGGTTAAGGAAACGCTTGGCATATAGTCAAAAATTTCCAGTCTTACTTGAATTTAATCAACCAATTATTGTTAATAACGTATTGCGTATATATTTGTCTAATGATTTATCTAGACAAACAAAATTAAATAAACAGGCAATCGAAGATTACAATGGATGAAAATACACAAACAAATAAGGAGGTACATTGACGAATGAATCATATAAATAAAACAATAATATCGTCTAGCTAACTAAGCGAAAGCGTGAAGAGTGAGGAGCTCGATGGCGCATTGGATAACGCGCCCGGCCTGCGAGTGCTGAGGTTAAGCAACTTTCGCAAAGGCCGGTCATCGGATAGGTGACCAAAAATGTATCATCTCGAGCTCCTCCTTGCTTCGGAAGGCACGTAAAGCCGTTGGTCCCGGCTGCATTAGCAGTCGTTAACAACCACCAATCCGCACTGGGCCTGCGTGGTGGTTGATGGCCCGTTCTCCCTATCCATCCATAGGGAAGGCTCGTGCCCCAACAGTGGGGACATAAATGAGCTGATGATGATGATGATGAAGCGAAAGCGTAATACCACTCTCGTGGAGTGCCTAGTGTAAGTTTCATTCACCGTTCCATCACATTAACAATAGTTGGTAGTAATTAACAAAACTTAGGTAATTCTAATAGGTAGGTACTTTAAACACAAAAGCATAGGCCTAGTCAGTAAAGAGGAGTTAAAGAAACCTCTTTTTGAAATTAAAAAAAAATACTTATATGATGCAGCCTGCTGGCCATTTTAGCCATTTCGAATAAAGAAAAAAAATAAAGCAATTTAAGTAATATTCGGTATTATGACGTGATTATGACGCTGTCTGTTTCCAATCTATCAAAGTTCAATGGTCTGTTTACTTAGTTAAAACAAAGTGTTTTGATCATACAACATAAGAAGCCCTGTATCAAAGCACTGGCTTGAATTACAGCAGTGCACACGTCACACAAGCGACCACATACACTTATCACGTATCCATAAATTTCCTGTAACGCCGCCTGCGCGACGTTTGCCGAGTATCCGCACAACGGACGTGCCGGCAGTACCAGCGCGGAGTTCAGAAAAATAGGCCGCATCGGGCCTATTCCTCCTGCTTTACGCGTCGGCGAAAAAAAGTTACGAGTCAATAGTTGTCTGTGGATATTAGCTTGACTCGAATTTTGAAAATTTTCACGCGGTGTAAAATTTTTGTTTTTCTGCCTGCGTGCGTCGTGTTTTGTTCTTTTGGCGCTGATTTTCTCTGATTTTTTTCGTGGTGAGTACATACATACCTACCTAATTATTATATCTATTGCAAATCATTTAAAAAATAAAGGTATTATTTTTAATTCTTGTGAGCTTAATAAAATTCTTGTCAACTTAATAAAGAAACATTGCTAGTAAAAAATCGTAAGTTTTTTTTAGTTCGTTCCTAGTAAATATACTCGTTTATATAAATAAGTAACTAGGTACTTAGTAGGTAAAGTAAATCGGTTGTAGGAAAAAATAGTTACATTGTAAATTTTTTTTTTTTTAAAGTGCTAAGTAATAAATATTTTTATATAAAAATACAGTGAAAAAATTAAACGCCCACCCGACAGTGTAGCAATTAACACTTAAAAATAAAAAGTAAAAATTTGCTAAGTAATTATAAGTATTTAGTTACATTATAAAAAGTTAAGTATTTTTTAAACGGTTCTCCAAATGCAATATTGCAATTACTAACTATATAATTATGACACATACGTTAACTAAATAATTGTTAATTTATTTAAAACAATTAATAAATTTGCGTACATTTACGTAAAACAATAAATCCAGGAAAAATCCGATGTAAAGTATTTTCGCGTTTTTTTTCGTTATTATGGATTACAATTGTAGAATATAAAGTAACAATGCTATAATATTAGGTGCAGGTTGCAACCCTAACTAAGGCCATGGTCACAGCGAGCGAGACCTTTGACTCTGCTTTTGCAGACCCTTTGACCCTTTAACCCTTTGGTTAGAAACGTCAGGCACAGATTACTTAATAGTTAATACCGTCAGGTTCAAATGCTAAGTAAAAGAGCACAAGTATCTACTCGCAAATACAAATGAAATTAGTTTATTGTAACTAAGTTTTATTACAGTTTTTTAAATATGTAAGTAATAATCTTTTTCAGTAGCTGTTATCTAGTCTTATTCATATTGTCTTGACATTTCACTAACACAATTTCTTACATAATCAAGAATTAAAAGAGAGAAAAATCTACGAATTTCGGTATTTAGAAGTGTTTTATTTCAGTATAATATGAGTATACCTACTTAGGTACGTACCATATTTTTTTAACGGAATTAAATTCTAAGGTTTGCGGATATAGCGAGAGCGGAAGGTATTAATATGACGTCGTTAGACAAGATAATACTCCCATACTGGGACACTTACAAATACTTTCAATACTTAACCATTAATGATGGAGTTCCGTGTGTCATTATGTCCTAACTGCATTGTAACGATTACTTTAGATTACTTATTGCATTGTAACTATCACTTATTATATTATTAAATACTTGTAATATATCTGTGGTTGTAGCGATGTGTTGGCATTGTTTTGTTTTTTTCTTAATGTATAATTTATTTCACGCGTGGCATGTTTTAAGAAAAATCTTTTTTTAAAGAATACAATCTGGATCCTGCTTTTCATTGAGCTATAGGTGTGGTCGTTCGAGACATATCTAAAGCTCATACCCTCTTTTAGTTTTCTTCATAAATCTGTAGGGAATGACGATGTTGATATTCTAGTATGTTTTAATAGTTTCACCTCTGATCTTACAGTTTATTAGCTCTCTCTCCATCCGACTAGTTGTATGGAAGAAATCGCTTTATAGCGATAAGACCGCCGAATTGTAAATTTGTAAATATATTTTTTTTTGTTTTTTCATGTTTATGTTTTATAGTGTTGCAATAAAAGTATTATCTATCTATGATGATGTGAATAATGTGAAAACAATTTAAGATTTAAAGAAATATGTATATTAGGTTGGAGAAAAAGTTTCTTCGCATTTTTTAAGAAAATCCAAAACATTTTTTAGTTATTTACATTTAACTAAAGTATGAAGGTGCCATTTTGTTCGATAACTTTTTGTCGTCTTGTAGGTAGGGACAATATCCTATTGCTATAGAAATTTTGGGGCTTCTGATCAAAATACCGCGACAAATGGTTTTGGCAGTCCTTTCGTGATGTTAACCTGACACTGCCTAAAGAATTCTGAAGAGACCGAAACAGGTGGAAATCTGAAGGTGCAAGATCAGGACTATACGGCGGATGCATTAACACCTCCCAGCCTAACTCTCTTGATTTTTGCTGATTAGCTAAAGATGTGTGAGATCTAGTGTTATCATAACCACACCCCTTTTGTTGATTAATTCCAGCCGCTTTCTCTCAACTTCTTGCTTTAATCTCGTCAGTTGTTCGCTGTAGAGTTCAGAATCGATGGTCCTGCCTGGTGGTAACAGCTCATAATGAATAATGCCCTTCCAATCCCACCACACACACACCATCACTTTGTTGCGAGTCAACCCGGGTTTCGCCAGTCTGTGAAGCCCGACGACCTTTGACCACGACCTTTATTCTTGTTCGACGTTCTTGTCGTACGTTTCATTTTTACCTTTTTTGTAGTAAAATTTTAAAATGTATCGAATTTCTTCATTAGATTCACTCATCTTGACAGTAAGAAAAACAAATGAAAATCACACATTTTCCTATTTATCTTCTTTAAAATTTAAACTTTTAATGATACCAAAACCAGTCAAATACAAATAGTATAGCCAAAGAGACTTTATTACAAGTTCCCCAACCTAATATATAGTTTTAATTAATTCCTTCATTACTCACAAATGTCAAAATAAATGTATTACTAGAAAAATATAATAGTTACCTAGTTACATAAAATTTTCCACAATAAGTACTTGTTCTAACATCAAACATTTGGCCCCAAATATTTTGTACTTACAATCCTACATCTACGAAAGCTGATAACAACAATCTAACGATTAGAACGAATAACGTCAGAAACTAAACATAATTATATGACAAAAATGCGGAAAGTAAGTACATGATATGGAGGCGCACGCATGCGTACTATTTTATCACACGTAGAGAGGTAGATATATAGACTTATCTGTTCTATGAAAAAAAAATAAGCAAATAAGATGTTCATGTACAGAATAAGAGGTTTTCCTGGAATTAAAATGTCTAATAATGCCAATCCAGGAAAGTGCTCGGCATGTGTACCTAATATTTTAAACCTTTATACGTTTCGTATTCGTTTTCGTATCAAATAATTAAATTTTTTAAAGTACAACACTAATTAAATAAGCCAAGTTTAATGCAACCATATGCTTAAGGAAATACAGTAAGTTAGTGAAATGTCTAGCAGTGCACTGAATACTCGTATAGGCTGATGATGTTAAAAAACCTCCTTTTTGTTTACTGAATTAATGCTATGTAATACTTTCCATAGTAGATTTCAAATGTTCTTTTTCACAATCAATTTATTTCAATTTTTTTATGTTGACTCATTAGATTCACGTATTTTTCTTAACCTTAGAAAGTTTCATTAGAATAAATATGTATAAGATCTCTGATTGAAGTAGAAAGCAACATCTATTACTTTTATCGGCTGTCACGACCGAAATCGCTCGTCCCACTGCCGTCTCCGAGAGAGAGTCAGGCCACTGGCTCCAGGCATTTCCATCTGCCAATGTCGGTACCTTGTTGGACGGGCCGTCTCTTACTCTAGCGGTCTGCTGCCTCCGTTTAGGCGCCAGATAAGTCCACCCTTACCGCTGTGTGAGTGGGGAAGCTGTTGACGAGCTTGACCACCACGGCCTCTCTTGCGCTCGTAGTGCTCGCCGTATGATGCGTCACTCGACACTAAACAGCATCATCCGCAGTGCTTTTGCCACCATTGGTTTACCGGTTGTCTTAGAGCCAGCTGGTATCTCTCGCAGTGATGGCAAGGGACCTGACGGAATGACCATTGAGCCCTAGAAGCTTGGCAGGCCGTTGGTGTGGGATGCAACCTGTGCTGACATCGTGGCGCCCTCGCATGTTCGCGCCACTTCACTTTATGTGGGGGATGCTGCGATAAGCGCTGAAAATAAGCGTAAACGGCACAAATACGCAAACCTAGGTCGAAATGTATTTGTTCCGTTTGCGGTGGAAACAGTGGGTCCAGGGGGGCCGGAGGCAAAGCAGCTTATTAAAGAGTTAAGTGCTCGCCTTATTGAAGCCTCCGGTAACAAGAAGGCTGGCAGCTACCTCTGCCAGCGTATTAGTTTGGCAATCGATTAGTGTATACAAATATTAAGTAGGACTTACATTCAACCTTTGGAAGGTTTAATTTATTAACGCACTCGTAACTGCATTATCTCTAGCCTCGTTCTAAATATTAAATTGAACCAAATACCTATTATGTCTTGAAGTTATCAATCATATCCAATACATACGTGGCATTATTGCAAACTATGTAGAAACGACCGACATGTAGGTATGAAAGACTGAAAAAATAACGCTTTGTAATGAAACATAAAAAGGAAAAAAGAAAATATACAATCAAAGGAAATGAAGAAAATAACCTATATTTCTAACTTTATAAAGAAGAATGAATAAAATCTATGTCATTAATATTATTATTGACCTAAACAACTTTATATCTAATTTTTTTTTTGATAATTGTAATTAAGATAAGATAATTCGTTAAATTGTGTGAATAACCTAATTGCGAGGGGGAAAGGATATAATCTGATATTTTCGTTCTACGTTAAAATGAAAGCGTGTAGAATCTTACTTTTGTATGATCTGTGGCGTAGGGACACGTCTCGTAACCCATTTAGGGGTTTTTGAAGGGGTTATGAGAAGGGGTTTGCTTTCCCCACCCGTTGCGCATTAAACGGCTTCTACCGTTCAATTCGAAAAAATAGCCCGAAGGATAGCAATTAACCGGGTAACCCTTTGGTTACCCATTCAAAGATAGAATATTATAATCGGTATGGCATTGGAGCAGCGCCTCCTGCCGACATACGAGAAGAATTAAAATTTTGCTGTACAAGTTCTCGTTTTCGATAACGTGATCGAATGTCAAAAATAACTCACGCTAGGCATCCAGGTGTGAATCTGTCATTGGTTTTCTCTTTTGTTCGCATGTTTCCAACTTTCTCAGGATGCTAACTTTTCTTACATCTATACAAGTCTTCGCATGAGTCCAACTTTTATTTTTAATGCACTTTTATTATCATTATTCCAAAAGTATAGTTAAAGATACTTATTGTGGTTTATAAAGATTGAAATAAAACATGGATTTTAATTTTAGCAATCAATTTACGACCAAGTCTTTATAAGACGCAAACGACACAAAAAAAAATGTAATTTTTTAATTAAAATATTTTTTTTTAAATGACACCAATGAGCTTCATAATTATTTTTCTTATAACAAAAAACATGACATTGTTATTTTCCTCTTCAAAAACCACGATAAGTTTCTATCGAATAGTTTTATATGTGCGTCTCTGTACCGTCCACTTGGAATGATGCTAATAAAAGCGCATAAAAAATAAAAGTCGGACTCATGCGAAGACTTGTATGGATGTAAGAAAAGTTGGACTCCTGAGAAAGTTGGAAACATGCGAACAAAAGGGTTTTCTGATGTATAACTGCACAGCTACTCTTGTTTGGTTACTGTTGACTCACCTAAGAAAAAAAAGATAAAAGGAAAGAATTAGGAAGGAAGGCGATGAGGAGCTCGATGGCGCAATGGTTAACGCGCCCGGTTTGCGAGTGCTGAGGTTAAGCAACTTTCGCAAAGGCCGGTCATCGGATGGGTGACCAAAAATTTATCATCTCGAGCTCCTCTGTGCTTCGGAAGGCACGTTAAGCCGTTGATCCCGGCTGCATTAGCAGTCGTTAATAACCACCAATCCGCACTGGGCCCCATGCTTCCTGTGGACATACATTGAGCCGTCATCAGCTCAGCTCAGCTCAGCATAAGAATAATAATTACTAATTATATATGTAACTATTTTATGCTTCAAAAATGTACAGTCACAAGTGACACATCATCTGGGTACTTCTCATGATTGAAAAACAATATGATTTGCTTGTGCACTGGTCGCGTGTATGCCATAATAATTGTACACTTCCTGACATATTATTATCTATGGAAATTACAATAATAGCACATAATTATGCCGTGACGGAGATTTTCAAGAGTTAAAAATCTGCACCGAGTATAGGGACTATTCCATGTTAAAGTTTTTTCGGACTGAGACAAATAATTTGTAGACATTTAATGTCTCGTATATAGGTAGCTTGTAATTTATCAAGTGTAATAAAAACATGATTTTATGTGCTCATTTTAGTTGCTTTAAGTCTCTTTAAGTATATAATAGCATTGTTTTTTTAAGTTTCCGCGATCTCTACGTATCGAAATTAAGCAACTTATACGACTATCAATAATTTAAACATTCGATTATTGATTATTTATTTATATAATGATTGATATATGATTGATTGTTTTTATCCTGAATGACGTTTCGAACGTTTTACAGGGTCCGTGGTCACAGGACTCACAGGGAAATGTAATAAAATAAAACTTTTACAAATTATTTGCGATTAATTTACACATTTCTTGTGTGCAAAATATAATCCTACAGATATCATAACAACATAAACTATATTGAAAACAGTTGACGATTTTATACTTAACGTAGATACTCTTCGATTCTGATAAATAAGACTAGATATAAGACACGATACATTTATTGTTTTTCAAAGTATATTTTTGCATTCGCTGAGACCACTGTACAAAGCAGTTGGACCAGTCTGCCTTAGGGACCTCTTCAATGGCTTCATGGAACGCATTCACCGCCGATTCAGGGCTCGTAAAACGTGTGCCTCTAAGTTTGTCTTTAATTTTTGGAAACAAAAAGAAGTCGCAGGGTGCGAGGACCGGGCTGTAAGGCGGATGCGTCATCAGTTCTACATTTGAAGCCTTCAAATAGGCTTCTGTTACCTTAGCGGAATGTGAGGATGCGTTATCGTGGTGAAGGACAACATTGCATCGAGGACGCTTTTCGCGATCTTTTTCTAAGACTCTGGGCAAGCAAGTGTTGACGTACCAATCTGCAGTCACTGTACTTTGATCTTCAAGCTATACTGTAGTGTAATGTCCTGATTTTCCAAAAAATAAGCAACCATTATTTGTACCAATGCTTCTACTTTTCTTAATTTTCGTCGGCAAATCTTCAAAAGGAAAGACCCACTCTGCCGACTGGCTTTTTCTTTCGGGTTTAAAGCAGTACACCTAGGTTTAGTCACCTGTCACGATATTATAGACAGCCAATGACTGTCCTCCGTTAAACTTTTTTATCATTTTACGGCACCACTGGACACGCAGTCGTTTCTGGTTCTCCGTATCCATCGAGTGCAATAAAGCTTTCGAACCTTCAGATGCACATGTAAAATGTTTTGCATTTGTGATGCCTAACAAAGCACGAACTTGCTGGCAAGTAATTTTTTTGTCAGTTTCAATAAGTTGTCGTACGGTGTCAATATTAGAGTCTGTAACCGCAGTCGCCGGCCGACCTTCACGGACCTCGTCATGTAGATGATCTCGTCCACGTCTAAATTCTCCAAACCACGAATACACAGAGCTGCGACATGGTGCTTCATCACCAAATGCTAATTGAAGTCTCTCTTGTTGACACGAAAATCATAAAAAATCATTGAACGAAAATGTTCACGAGTTATATTCATTTTGATAGCGACACACAATTTTCGAAAGGACGTCACGATTGAAAAACAAATGACAGTCTCGCACAGTAAAAAGTATCATGTTCCCAAAGAGTTCCATTTTCGAATTCCATAATTGTTATTTCATTCTTTTATTGTAAGTGGCCAGATCCAGAAACTTTCAGTGTACCCCACGTATATGCAGCTAACAAAGTTTTGGTGTGACTCGTAGTAAGCACTATATCATCTTAACTCAACCGTATCGGTCTCTGATCATTCAAACTTTGTATATACATTGTAAAACTATTTTGTATATAATAAGTACTTCTCGTTGATAATTATTAATTAACGAAGTCACAAGCGTAACATAGAGTAAGTACATAAAATATACCGTTGAATAATTATGTACATAGGTATAATGAGGTTCTATCGATAGTGAAACTAGATAAAGCTGTGGCTGTAGAATGTTTATCGTTAGTTTATCGCGTCCAATCAAGGGTTTATGGCTTTAAAACTATCTAGCGGATTACCTGGGAAACTGATTGGCTTTACCCAATGTTATTGCTTCGTACACGTTAGTGAAGAAACTCTCGTGCAATTTACTTTATTGCAACGTTCTTGTAACAGGTTTTTCAACGATGATCAGTTCTGACAAAAAAGTTTTACTTGTACGTAGGTACAGCCAGGTTTTTGGAAAGTGGGACGAGGTTGATTGATACACGAAAATGTTTAATAAAATAGTGATTTAAAAAAGTATCTTAATACTTACTTCGTTATTTAATATTTACCAATCGGTTTGGTTTAAAAACGTGAAAAAAACCCTTTTCTTCAAATTCAATTAATTTACTGCATAGTCTTAAACTACGGGTATGTATAACAAAAGGTGAGAAACAGTTATAAAATATATTATGTGAGCACGAGACAAGGGTGTTTGCACTTTATAGCGCATAATAATAAAAATAAAAGAATTTATTCATTGGTTAGTAACAATTGAAACTTAAAAACTATGTTAGTAACAACAATACAATAATACATTTAAATTTAAATAAATCATTGGTCCTTTACTGATGTACACGTTTGAAAACAATTAGTTCAGTGAACCGTCCGAAAAATAAAAAATGCTTAATCTTATACGAGTATATTAGAAAAATTACCAATGACTCTATCCATGATTTGTAGTATAGCGTTTTTTTTAAATTTTTTGGTATCAAATTACATTAGCAGGTAGAATACCAACTCAAGCTTCTCCAATGGCCTAATTAAGTCGGAGTGTAAGTATTAATTAGGTAGGTACCTATATATGTATGTGTATATGTTGTCCGTGCTATTTTTAGAAGCCGCGTTACATTTCAATTGTGCTGAAGTAAACTGCAGAATGAACGTGTATTGTACTAATGAATGTGTTTACTTTGTGATTGTATAGAAAGACTTGTAAAGGGACCTATTTGTCTCTACACAATGGTTTGACTCAGCAACTAATCAGTCGGCCAGTTGATTAGAAGCCTAGGGGGGGGGATCTTTGATCTGTTGACTAATTCTCATGGGCTTACAACTCCGCCATCAAAGAGGACATTTGGTAGTCGACTTTAGAGTTGATGACCCGAGCAGTGGAACTGCGAGTTGTACTCTTAGTGCAACGAGAAGTGAGCGAGCTTATAGCTCCGGTAACCTATCCGGATATTAGGTAGTGGACTTTACGTGTTCATGGGGCAACTAGCTTGAGACACTAGTCTTAAAAGTACCGGATGAAGAATGCGCTTCGACGGGTTCTAATCTGGCGTTATGACCTGACGTAGATGGTCCCTTTGTGCTTGCGCAAGGATGTCTGACACCTTTAGCTTTATAACCGCAAGGTTAGAAGGGGGTGTCAGGATAAACTTTAAAGTCGTGTGGAGTTAGGTGCTCCTCTTTTTCTTATTCCAGGTGATATTTTTTTATTCCACCGGTAACTTATTTTTGGCACCGAAAACTGTCGAACGGATTGAATTGCAAACAATATTAATGCCAGTGTATTTCATGTCACTTTTGATTTCGAGATCACCACACCGTTCGCTTTAAATTTTCATACCCAACAGGGTTCATATGTACTAGACCCACCTGTAACACCTTATTCACTATGATTGACAATAAATCTATTGTATTGTATTGTAAGCTTACTTTCTTATTTGTGGCCTGGATATAGGCAACGGTTACACGGTTAGTCGTTGGTTACTCCGGTGATTGATTATAAAGGTCCCGTACCATTCTGCCAACACGGAGGGGAAGTACAAAAGTTTTTAACGATTGATCCGAACCTCCGATCCCAACCGAACCCCTCGGAGAATCTAGAAGAAAAAGGGGACAAGCTTGCGTGAAGCCATTCCCTCTAATAGTGTCACTGGTTGGTGTCGAGTTGAACGTTGAATGTTGAACGTTGAACGAGTTGGTGTCACAAGTTCGTCATCGCCACCTAGTGCGTGTCTCATTAGCCATTCGATCACGTTAACGAAAACGATAATTTTATGGCGAAATTTAATCTCTCCTCGTTTATCACCAAAAGGAGGAGATTGTTTTGATCCCAAACAAAAACAGGGACTCTGCGACCCGATCCGATCCGAACCCTTAGGAGAATCTAGTAGGGCACGGGGACGCGCACTAGTGCGCGATGCTGTTCCCTCAAAGAAACCTCCGAAGGTGATTCGTTTCTCGCCGCCCCCAAACAAGCCCGGTGAAGCTGAAAATGCCGTCTAGGGCAATCAGCAATCTCTCCAAAAAAAACGGATTCTGCGAGTATATTAAAAGTACCAACGAATTAGAAACGAAAAACCCTTTCACCGCTTGGTATCACATCGGTTGTCGTGCCCCCAACGTTTATAAAGCGATAAAACGCATTTACCTATCTAACTTTAAAGATTAATTTTATCGCTTTTAATGATATAATGAGAGTCCTAATAAAACTGTAAATGATTGTTTGTTATGTTTACCTATGCGAGTATTAATTCTTTTTGTATAAGTATATTTATAAATGAAAAAAAATTATACATAACAAAAAGATATATTTCTAGAAAAGGATGGTACGGCCGTGCCGCTTTTTTGCTCGACTTGGCGGGGGCACTGCCGTTCCCCCAGATTAGTCGTGTAAACATGACACTGGCAAATTGGATACGAACATTTGTGTCTGATTTTTCCGACTGGGAGGTAAAAAGGTCAATAGCCTGTATGTATGGTCTCTGACACGAACAAGTGCGGTTTGCGACGCGTCATGCGAGTCTTGGCTCTTTGTGATTTTGTATTACAGCCGTCTCATCAATGGCAATATAAAAAAATCAATGAACAGAGAAACCCCCGAGCCCATCCGAACCCTCGGAGAACCTAGTAGGGTACGGGGACACGCACTAGTGCGTGATGCCGTTCCCTCTAGAAAACCTCTGACGGTGCTCGTTTCACACGGCTTAAGGAACCCTTTAAGTTTCTCGCCACCCCCAAAAAAGTCCAGTGACGCTGAAAGTGCCGTCAGACGTAATCATCAAACTCTATCCGAAAAACGAGAAAACGCGTGCCCGCCGCACACCGCCTATGTTTGCCCTCCTCGGAGAATCTAGTAACGTAAAAACACAGGTTATATGATAAGGCTTGGCGTTAAAACGCTTGCGCGATACTAACACAGAATGACATAGGCACTAGTCCCTTGAAAACCTCCAGGTAATTACTCCTCAAGGAACTATAAGTGTCTCCTTTTAGCCTTTAGTCCTGGTTATCTTGTAAAAGCCATAGGCAACTTAAGTAATTTTTTTTTCATAAACCAAAGCAGGGGGTCGACCGCCTAACTCTCTCGCTTTCGATCGCTTTGAAGGCGAGGCGAGGAGGAGGCGTCATCTTGTAATTTCGAAAGCAATATGAAAGCAATATCAAAAGCTATAGGCTATAGCTTTTGATATTATTCGATATTATATTTCAATATTATATTAAAAAGCGAGGCGAGGGCCTCGCTTTCAAAGCGATCGAAAGCGAGAGTGTTAGGCGGTTGGGGGGCAGGTCCTCAAAATAATTATTTATAATACATATAACACAAGTTAAGTTATAAAAATAAACAATTGGCGTTTAGTTACCAAAACAAGTATTGTGACAGAAACAAACATAAATAAGTATACCTAATCTCTACCTAACCTAGAAAGATGTTTATCTTATCATACACTATCTAAATCATTCGTTGTCTAGTCGTCATACTTTTGGTGTTTTTAAGTAAATAAATAGCAAGCAACATAATGTAGCCTATTTATATATGTAGTAAGTACATTATGATTAGGAAAATGAAATGAGAAATGCCCCATATTTCTTTCTAACATACAGCTGTTAAGGGTATTAAAAAACAATGACATCCGCACGGAAACGGATGCAGGGAAGGCTAACCACTTACCTACTCGAATCATGACTTTAATTTATAAAGGAGATAATGTATACACTTTTTTTATTCGACTGAATTGTCAAGTAGTCTTCGTCAACACAGCAACCAGCTTGCAACACCATATTAATAATTCTTGCGTTGCTGAATCCCAGGCTATTTTACTATGCTATATAATGACGAAGTAATTTTATTACTTTTATTCCTCTATTTGTAAGCATTTGGTCTTCACCTTACCTGATATTAAATGATGATAAGACCAAAATTGGCAGCGCTTTTCACCCGGAATACTATCTTAACTAAGTGTCGGAATCGGAACAAAACAATTCTTTTTTTTTTGACCCCGCAGATGGAGCACCCACCTGCTAAAACTAGCAACCCGGAGGTGGGAGGTGAATACTACATGTACGGTTCTACCTTAAGCGGTTGAACTAGCCAGTGTCAGACTCCTATTGACTAAACGCCCCCTGGAGTTGCCTATATACCTAGCCTTTGAAGGGCTACATATGCTGACGGAACGGTCGCCTCTCGTGGATGGAAGGCGACGAAAACAATTCTACTAACATTAATGTTATAACGAAATATTTAGGTAAGGTAAGGTACACCGACCAAACCGAGTACGAACCTGAAACCTCAAGGTCTAAGACCGCTCGTCTAACCAGTAAACCATAGAGACGGTTATTATTCTACAAACCAAAAACGGTTCGGTGTGAAATCAAATTAAAATTAGGAAGATTTAAAGGATCATCTTTGCTTCGAAAAGCTCTTTCTCGTTTTCGAATGGCAAATAAAAGTTGCATTAGGCACCCACCACTTATACTTAGTTATGAGCAGTCACTCTTAATACAATGGAATAAAAGTCAAACGCTAGGTGCTCGTGACTACGTACGTATAAACTTTATTTTCCTTTGTGTGGAACGTCATATGAAAAAGGTGAAAGTGTGGACCTTCCCTAACATAACGGTTATAACTTATATAACCGTTTCGTATTGTATCGCCTATCTTTATTACACTTCACATGAAAGTATATATTTTACGACTCTCCAAGTCGATATTGCAGTATACCTATATAGAGTTTTAATGCCTATGAACACCTGAGACACAGCTTAGAAAACGGAAAGGCTTACAGACCTACCCACAATCCCGCATGAATAATAGACATGGGGGAAATGGGCCATAAGTCACCACGCTGGCCCAAGAGTTAGTAGTTCTTATCCACACCACAAAATAAAGAGATTGAAGAAAGTAAGCTTCTACTCGTACAAACAAACGCACTCAAGCAACGCACACATATTTCAGCAACCCACAATACTACAGTTGTAATGTAAACGCCTTATGACATCTAACAGCAACCAACGGCTTAACGTGCCTTCTGAAGCACGGAGGAGCTAGATATGCTTTTTAATCTAATCACGAGATAACGGTTACCCACCTAGCATTATTTTGTGATGTTAGCAAATTGTTGAACGAGTAGGTATGCTATCTGTCAAAAATAAGATAATAATGTAGACAAACTACTCTTACAATTCAAATTCGTACAATATTCGTCACATAAATTTTACTAGTACTGGATAACGTAGCTCGACAAGGATTAAAGCACTTAATAAATAAAAAAAATTACAAAGTCGAATAAATAGTATTATCTTCTAAATTGTTGATCGAAGCTTCTAAAACAAGCGAGAGTCAATGCTGCTCGGTCATAAACAAACTTCATGCGAGGATTTACAAACAAAAAATAGGAAATGAAATGAAATGAAATGAAATGAAATGAAATGAAATGAAATGAAATGAAATGAAATGAAATGAAATGAAATAATTTATTCACTGAAAACAGAGTATGGTAGATGGTAAATCATAATATTATTGTTTATCTATTTTGCCAACGCAGGGCGTGTGAGTGAAAATAATTAAAAAACACAAAATTAATTAACTAATTAATAATTACACATTTAGTTTATAAAGAAAAAAATATATATATAATCATTATTGTTATTATCATATTCAGCCACGCCACACATAATTAATTAGATTTATTATTTATTATTATATTCCAGAATGAGTATTATATTAATTGTTGAATTATGTTACAATACATTACATTACATTAGAATCCATGTCAATTTTACAATTTAGATATTCCTTAACAGAGTAAAAGCATTTCATTATAAGCCAGTTAGATAGTTTTCTTCTAAAATTATTATAATTCATTTCAGTTAATGAGCGAGGTAACTTATTATATAGTTTTACACAACTGGGATAACAATTTCTCTTATATAATTCCGTGTTCATTTTGGGTAACAACAGCTTTCCAGGATGTCTTATACTTCTGGTAGTGTTCATATCTCTATCAATAAACAAATACTGATTATTTTTTACAAAAACGCAACACTCCAGTATATATAACGAAGGAAGGGTTAGTAGGTTTAATTTAGGAAATAACTGTTTGCATGATGTCATTGGTGACACGTCACATATGGCGCGCACGCATTGCTTTTGTGATATGAACGCTCTGTTTAAGTCGACTGAATTTCCCCACAAAATTAAACCGTATCTAAGATTTGAGGCCACGTATCCATGGTAAGCCATCAGTGCGGTTCTTTGGTTTATTTGAGTCGTGAGTCGCCACAACGCGTAAGCAAATCTATTTATTTTAGTACATACTCTTTTAATATGCTTTTTCCATGTGCACTGGTTGTCAACTATTATGCCTAAAAAAACGACTTCATCTGATTCCGATATTGGTTGGTTATTAAGACGTACAGATAAATTTAGATATTTAGGTTTTCTATTATAAAACTGTAAGTATTTAGTTTTGTTTGTATTAACTTTCAGGTTATTTGCTGACAACCATTTTGTAATATCATGAATAGTACTGTTTATCTCCTCATTGAAATCTCTGCCTGGGATCTTAGGTATTACAACAGATATATCATCGGCGAATAAATTGCACTGATAATTAGTAACACGAGGCAGATCATTAATGTAGATTATGAATAGTAGGGGTCCCAAGATAGTCCCTTGTGGGACACCTACATTATTTCTAACAATTAAAGATTTCGCAGAGGTTTCTTCCTTATTTTCATTGACATATTTAAGTTCGACATATTGTGTACGATTTCTAAGGTAAGTTTGTAACCACTTTAGAGCATTTCCTCTTAAACCATATTTCTCACATTTCGACAAAAGTATGTCATGTGAGACAAAGTCAAAAGCTTTGCTCATATCGAAGAATACTGCTGTAGTATCAATATTCTTGTCTATATTTTCGGTAACATTTTTTATCATATTGAAAGCTGCCAATGTGGTTGATTTACCCTTACGGAAACCATTTTGTTCTTTGGCTAATACTATAAACTTTTCTAAGAACTCATAAATTCTAGTGTGCATTACCTTTTCAAAGACTTTAGACAGTACTGGTATTAATGCAATGGGCCTGTAGTTATCCATTTTATCAATATCACCTTTTTTATGTATTGGTTTTACGATTGATAGTTTGAGAGCTTCAGGGAATGTGCCTTCAGTCATTGAAAGATTTGTTAAATAACAAAGTACTTCTGAGGGAATTAGAGCGCAGTACTTAAGAATCTTTGTGGGTAGTTCATCGTAGCCCACCGATGTTGTGTTATTGAGTGATCTTATAATTTTAAATATTTCGTCATGTGTTGTTGGGTATAAAAATATGCTCGGGTCTATATGTTGTATAATATTAGCAGGTGATATATTAGAATTATTATTAAGATTAGGTGATTGATAAGTAATGTCAGAATAAAAATTATTGAAATGATTACAAATGTCAATAGGATTTGTAATATTTATATTGTTATGTCTGATTTTATTAATGTAATTATTATTATTAAATTCTGGTTGATCATACGATTTAATTAGGTTCCATGTAGCTTTACAAATGTTTTTACTATTATGAATGCGTGCTTCGTTGTTTAGTTTTTTAGATTTATTAATACACATCTTTAGAATGGAGGAATACTTTCGATACTTGCACTTATTACGCTTATTTTTTTTAATATAATATTTGAAACGCAGTTTTCTTTTTGACACACATGACCTTTTAATTCCTCTTGTTATCCAATTGCAGGATTTATATTTATTTTTTAATTTAATTTTACACAAAGGGAAGCATAATTTAAAAAAAAGGATAAAAGTATCACTGAATAAGTTGAATGATGTGTTTAAATCATTAGTTTCATAGACATCCGACCAGGACAAACCAGATAAAATAACCGCAAATTTTATCATATTTTCAGTGCTGAAGTCCCTCCTGTAAACATATTGTGCGGTATTAAGCTTTTCTTTATTCTGTATAGGGACGCATAGGGTTTGACAAGTGTCGTGATCCGATAATCCTACTGGGCAAGTATTTCCAATAGCTGTAGGGATATTACTTACTATCTGGTCTAAGCAAGATTCCCCACGAGTCGGCACCTTAATGTGTATTACGTTCCCATAGTTTTGATTTATTCTAATATACTCTTCCTGGGCATTACTGTCTTTTAATATGTTTATATTAAAGTCACCGGCAATTATTACCTTGGCGTTCTTCTTATATCTTAACTTTGAAAGTAAGATCTCAAAGCGGTCTAGAAATATACGAGGGTTAGAGCTAGGCGTTCGATAAATACAGACAACTATACATTTAATTTGAGGAATTTCAATGCCGCAACACTCAAATGCACATTGAATAGCCAGTTCTTTAAGAAATGGAAGTTTTTTAAATGTATAGTGATCTTTGCACAGAATACACACGCCGCCACGTCTCTGATTAGATCTACTATAAAAATCAGCTAGGCAAAAGTTGTCTATGTAGAGATTTTTCTCCTCCCCTGATCTTATAAAAGTTTCACTTAAACAAATTATTTCTATTTGTTGGCCATTTTCAAAAAAATCCTCAAGCACAATTTGAATCATGTCTCTCTTACTCAGAAATCCTGCTATATTCTGATGCAATAAGACTAGTGATTCACTACAATTATTTTCGAAAAAACAAGCCGTCAGTTTTTTGAGTCAGTGAGATTGGCTCAGCACTTTCAATACTTACACAAGGAACAGAGGGAAGTAATTTTTTTTGTTTTGGTAAGTGCTTCTTGTAAGGAACTCTACGAAAAAAATCGAGCAATGTCGTTTGTATTTTAGTTTTGGAGTAGTTGTTGTTATCCAAAGTGATTTTTTTATTTCGATTTAACAAAAAGGGATCAAGTATTTTTTGGCTTCGAGCTATGTTAAGCTTTGATTTTACATTTACATATTTATAAAATGGCAAATATTTTTCATCATAATCAAAACAGTCAATGAAAAAGTTTATCCTTCTTGCAGTGGCAGCTATATAATTTCTAGTGTGTAAGTTAACATTGATAAATTTACAATTTTTAAAATTATTACATATTATTCGTAAGTTTTTATTCAACATGTTAATATTTATATATTTATTTTGCATTACATTTAAGAGAATAACATTATAATTTTTTAGTTCATCAAGTATGATAGAAAGGTCAATGGTAAGTTTTGTAGGATTACAGTCATTTTCACCTACACAGAGAACTATTTTATCTCTAGAGCACAGGGAAAGATGTCGGCAACCTTTTAGTACCTCTTCAGCAGATGCAAAAGGCTTAGTGTATGAAGTAATTTTATATTTTCCGTATTTGGTATTTCTTCTAGAGTTCATCATTTCAACAGCCAGCCCCGAGCACTGTTGAGTGCCGAAGATAGTGATAGTATTCGTACATACTTTCTCTTGATGCTTAGAAGGCATGTCCGAGTTCGACTTCCGAGAGCTGTTTATATCTTGGTTTTGGGGGGTTTTGTTATGGTCCATTGTTTGCGTGGTCTTGCTACAAGGTAGGTATTGATTTTTATTATGTACAAAAAGAATAATGTATCAAGGGATGATTATTTTTGATTCTAAAATCGTTTAAAAGTTATTTGTTAACAATGTGCTCTAAATTGTCAGACACGTGTAAACAATCAATACTAGGTATCCGATTCGTGGTGTCATCTGTCAACATCTCCCAGAAATATAGTGATAATGAAAAGCTTGAAGATGAAACTCGACATCTAAGTAGCTGATAGGAGTAAGGATATCTCTTCAAGATTACCTCTATCTACATGTTACTGTTTCAAAACTGCACTCAAGTGTTTCTTTCGCAACGAGAAGTCAGAATTTTTGTTCCGTTTATCTTAAGTGCTAACATGTTGGGTTCGGGGTTCGGTTCGAACCTGCTGACGCCGTTAGGTGTGGCCGTGTTTGGGCCGGGGCCTTTGATAGCCGGGGCCATAGTGTCGGGGGTCGTGGGGGGTACAACCAGCATGAACAGTGCTGTGCTGGGGCCAAGGCCGGCGCGGACAGTGCCGCCGCCGGTGCCCAAGCGAAAGCCGCAGAGGAAGGTATCGTCAAAGTCAATATCATAGTCAAAATATCTTTATTCAACAAGGGTTCATAAGGTCAGGGGTAAGGCAACTTGTAATAGAGTTAAGTGCTCGCTTATCGAGACCACCTTTGTCAGCGTATAGCCTGGTCATTCAACAAGGTATGTTGCCAGCATTCTCCGGACCGCTCCCATTAGCCCACAGATGGGAGCATCTTCTATTTATAGTGGTTAGTTTGTATTTTTAATTTGTTTTCGTTTGTTAAGTTTAAAGACATGTTTCTTTTATTTTTTGACTATAAATAAACTTATTTGCTAAGTACTTTTGTCGTCCAAAAACAAAACATTTTATCGGTTCGGGACGTCACTATTAGCTGTTGAGCAAAATGGCCACAAGAAACTGCGCAGCTTTTAACAATCATGATGAAGTTAGCTATCTTACTTAAAGTTTATTAGGAACCTACTTTCACAGTACACCAACTACACACTGAAATTAAACACTTTTATGCGAATTAACTCGCCTTTATTTTACATATTGTTTTGGTAATCACAAAGAAAGATATTAGCTATCTTGGCCACAGGCTCTATGTCTAAGCTGATTAGAGCTATCTTGATCCTAAATTATTGTCAAATCGAAAACTATAATTTTTAATTAACTAAACTATTATTTGGATAACACGTAGACAAAAGATAACATTGATTCAACTGTGTAATTAAACGAGTCATTCGCGTTTCGATCGCACATTCCACTAAAGTGTTCATTTCATTTGTCGATTGAACGATATGCGAATAGTTTCCAAAACATAGTGCGGTTGTTATTGAAGCCTGCTGCGGCCGAGTATTAAACATTTCAATGCGTTGTTTTGTGGCACGTTGTGGTGTGGGTAGTCACGTCACGTGATCTTTGGGTACGGACATCTGTTATCATTCAAAACGTATTGTTAACATGAATTCGTGAAACTTCATAAAATCTTATGAACTTTAATTTACCTAGAACTGTTTCAAGCATTTTGTTTGAAAAATGCACTACCGCCAAATTTCTCGACTGTACATAGAAGCCTTAAGCCTATAGAAGCGTATACTAAGTATTGGTTACCTAATCCACTCATAGAGACTCACAACTACGTGTAACATAAAATGAAAAGGATATTGACAACAAAAGTAAGTGTACACGAGTGCAGAATATAAATAAAACATTTTATTGCCCTTCATAAGTAAACAAAGAGTTACAATAGATATAGTTTGAACGTTATGAGCCTATTTGGGCAACGTATGACAATGATATTTGTTTGAAGAGAAATCGAACATTTATATTATGTAGGTATACCTACTTATACCTATTTTATGTAATAGTTTATGTAATAAAAGTGTGTAGTGTACCTATAAAAGTCGTTTTTGGCTTAGCTAATGATGGTACCTACTTTATAGGTTTGACGCGTCCACTGTGAAAACAAAAAAGTTAGGTAAGTAGGTAGGTATAACGATTTTTTCACGCTGAAAAGCATATTATTCATTAATTATCTTAATTAATGACTTCGCATTTAGCATTTAGCCAATTTCAAGTGTTTTTTATTATAAGTAATTTTATTAAAATGGAGTCTCACAACACGTGTTATTGCGGGAAGTACTCGGGTGAAACTCCAAAAAAGCATATACTTTAATTTAAACATAACCGTATAACACATGTCACATGCAATCTATAGGTATTTGACACTCTAATTTGTTTAAAATGTAATTGTAATACCTAAATGTATACTTTATAAACATCTGTTTAAATTTGTCATTAATCACGTACTTATCTACCGACGCGACGTGACGCTTCAGTCACAAATCGCCATGCTAATTAGATTTTTAAAAACAATATTTTTGTACTTATTTATTTTTATTCCTAGGTACAAGATCCGATGTCAGCGCCAGAGCAATTTTTTATTTTTATGTTATACCTTTACTGCTTTACAAATAAACAAAGAATAAGCTCCAAATAGTTATTCCGTGTTTTGTTCCTGTCATGCAAATGTCATTTAAAATTAGAGTAAAAGAGACAAAACACGGAATAACTATTCGGACCTTATTCTTTGTTTGTTTGTAAGGCGCTTAGACGTTAAGTATAGGAATAAGATATGATGGTACTGGCATTGTCACTGTGTGATAAAAGTCCCAAAATAAAATAAAGATTAAAAAAAGTAAGAATATGAAGCCGAAAGTGAAAGCGCACTTCACCCAGAATCCTCAACTATTGAGGACATAGGCATACCTACCTACATAATATACCCATTTGGCCAGAAATCTCTTATAATCCGGGCACTTTAAACTTTATCAACATAAAGTGTGTTTGCAAGAAATTTAATGTTATAAAATTCCGTGGAATGCTGTTTTATTTACACTCTCACAAAATTATCTTATAAATTTTATTTGCACATCATACATCATACATACTTAGCCTTTCAATTGTTTTAAGCGCTTGATTAAATAAATACCTGCCTTAATCTGATTATAGAGAAAGTCTATCCAGTCTTTGTTATGACTTGTGGCTATCAGAAGACGTTGATTAATCCTTATTACGTACCATGTCGTTTGGTGTACAGCCACAGAATACTTAATAGTACAGAGAACAGCGCCTAGTGCTAGTTTTATTAGTCATTCGATCTTGTTTACGGTAACCAGTATTTGTATGATAAATAATATTTAATAAAAATATGTAGTGTTAATGCCGCTAATTAATTCGCTGAGCCCCATAATTTTATGCACATGCAGTAGGATTAATAGGAGCAATAAATGTAAGCAAACATACAAACAAAACCGATACCTGTCACTGTCACGTGTTATGTAGATATTGTTTTTATTTTTGAATGCCATGGATTTTTGCAAAATTACGCCTGATTCTAGAGAAGTCGCGGATCGTGCTCGATGGCGTGCGTTAGAGAGGCCAATGTCCAGCAGTGGACTAGTGTAGGCTGATGATGATGATGATGAAGATGACGCCTGATTCTATAAATTATCAGGGAACACCCAAAAAATCCGAACTTTCTGATTCCGAATAAATATTTTTTGAAGTGAAAACTTCTTTAGCGGCGTTGTGCACTTTTTTTGGAATGGGTAAAAAACGTTAAACTCGCGTCAGGACACGTGACCTGATCGAAAATTCGTAAGACGGATGGAGAGTAGACAGCTGGCGCGGCGTAATATAAATTTTTAATATAACTTAATATAACTTTTTAATGTAATATAAATTGTCATGTTTGTGTACGATAGCCCAATAAATAAATATTGTATTCTATCTCTTCTAATGAGAGTACTTTTATACTGATAATTAAAGCAATTCGTGCAAAATTATTTCCTAACCATTCCAAAATATCAAAAATGCACAACGTTAATATTCAAGTTTTCACTTCTGCCGGCACTCCCAGAGTGCAACCCGTCGTTTTTTAATTTAATTTCTAAGATTTGTGGATTTTAATAATTAAATTTATTTAAGCTACAGCTGTCGGCCAGGTAATGTTAGACTTTAGACACGCGAAGAAGCCGTTTTAAATTTCTCAGTGTAAATATTTGGTATTTTGAGTAGGTACCTAATAATAATATCGAATTCGAAGTTTTTTCGTATCAAATGTAGTGTATCCTTCAGTCTACCCTAATTACTTATCTACATTCACTTCATGATTATGTGGCATCAAATCGGTGTAGGAGATCTCTAGTACCTGAACCTAGGTACCTACCTACGAAGATTTCATATCTACATTTCTTCACAATCTTAAAAGATTACTCTTTAGTCTTTAATCTCTTTAGATTAGATATGCTTTTGTTAGTTTTGTATTATTTGAAGTTAGGAGGAAAAGTAATCATATCTACGAGTATAAAGACAGTAAGTAAATCAGGGACTCCGTGTTTCGGAAGGCACGTTAAGCGCTTGGTCCCGGCTGCATTAGCAGTCGGTAACAACCACCAATCCGCACTGGGCCCGCGTGGTGGTTCATAGCCCGTTCTCCCTATCCATCCATAGGGAAGGCTCGTGCCCCAGCAGTGGGGACATAAATGAGCTGATGATGATGATGATGATGAAATCAAGGACCATTCCACATATTACTCGTAATTAAGGATTGTCATCCATTATTTAGCTGTCCGGCTGGAGGAGCTCGATTGCTGAAGTTAAGCATCTTAAAGTTGAAAGGCCAATGATGGGTGACCAAAATTTAACAATTTAATCATCTCAAGCTTCTCCGTGCTTCGCAATGCGCGTAAAGTTGTTCGTCCCGGCTGCATTAGCAGTCTTTAACAACCACCAATTCACACTGGGCAAGCATCTCAAATGCTAATAATAAACGATCTGATGGTGACATAGATAAGATATTGGTAGCAAACCAGGCGGACTTAACACAAGCCTTACCACCATCTAAACCTTTAAGGTACTGGAGGAAAAACGAGGAAAAGAACCTGGGACCTCGGGCTCTGATACCAGTGGGCTAACCACTAGAATACAAAGGCGGTTCAGATTATTTAGGTATATGAAATGACCTGAACGTATGATTTTACTGTGATTCAGGTATACTATAGATGACCTTAGTAGCTGTAAAGTCAATTAGTGTTAGTTAATTAGTGTTGCTAATACATTGTTACCTACTGCCATTGTTCGTGGCTTGGTGCGACAGCACCCAATATGATCTAGATAAAATTGCATTAACAACAATTTTAATCAATATCCAATTATCCAATATGCTCTACGACTTTCAAATATTTTGGCATCCAGTAATAGGTAGGTATAGGTCGCGCCAAACTTGTTCCCTCTGAAGTTGGCGCGATTCGCGTCGCAGTAGTAAAAAACAGGTAGGCTACTCTTGACGCAAACTCAATCTCAATACAATTCCAATGCGATTAATATGTATCGATATTGGGATAAGTTTCACAATTTCGGAACGCCCCATCTCGATAAAAATTTGTTCACTCAATTTCCAGGCAATTTAATTCCAACGTGGCGCTATTATCGCTTTTAAGAGTGCCATTTGAATTTTTAGATTTGTGATTGGAAATTGATTATTGCAATTGTGTTTCAAGAGTAACCCTACAGGCCCTACCGCTCGTCTCCGCCTTCGGCGTTAGTAGGGCGAAGGCGGGGACGAGCGGTAGGGCCTGACTGTACAGCAACGAAGCTACTTCAGAGGGGACTAAAAGTTTGGCGCGACCTATACTAGCTGTAAACTTTAATTTGACTATCATTTTTGGCTAAGTAGCCGTGATAAGCCATCACGATTAATTTTGATGTTTTTAAAACTAAACTAACTACTTGATAATGTTTGAATATAACTTCTGATTTGACTTCATATACCTATAATATATTACAGAAGTGTCGGTAAAAGAAAAATAATTGTTCGGTGATCGGTGTATATACCTAATTAGATTTTATGGCAACGCCGAGTACAACGAATATTTTATATCATACTAGCTAACCCGGCGGACTTCGTACCGCATTTCTTTTTTTTTTTAATATAGCCTATGTTACTCAGCGCTAATGTAGCATTCTAATGGTAATTTTTTTTTTTTTAAATCGGTTCAGTAGTTTTTGATTTTATTCGTTGCAAACATACATACATACAAAAATACAAAGCTTTCCTCTTTAATTCATTATTTATCTTAATTAATGGCTTCGCGTTTAGCATTTAGCCAATTTCAAGTATTTTTTTTATTAATAGTAATAAGGGTACAATATTGTAAGGTAGATAGAAATTATAATGGAGTCTCACAACACGTGTTATTACGGGAAGAACTCGGGTGAAACTCCTTTCCTCTTTATATATATCATCTTTATAGATGGAATGCGTCACGTAGACATGTCATAAAGATAAGCAAAGGCAGACATGCTACGATCCTCCCCTTTCAACATACAGCAATTTGAAAAAATGCAATGCGTTGCTTTACACTCATGCAGATGGTTGGTGCTCTTTAGGGGATGCTTACGTTCAGCAGTGAACGGTAATAGGCTGAAAAGAAAGGCCGCCCAGGCCCCAAACAGCGGGCGTAAGTGTAATTTTCATAAATATCACCATAGACTTCAGTTAGAAGATAAATGTGATATGTTGAGCTAGGTATACAAAGGATTAATATTCAATCACATCAACCGTCTCCAATTTAACTTCACATAATTTAATATAATATAATGATTGAGTGATGGTTAGTTTTTTAATGGGTAAAGGTCACCTATTTATTACTAACAAAACGCCTGCTTAAACTTTTATAGCATCGCATAGTTTCAATTTAATCCGTGATGAAACTGACTAGGCGCTATTTGTAAGTAAGTACACAACACAAACAAGTCTCTTTTATCATCAACGTTTTATTAAAAAGGTCGTTATTTTCTGTGTAATTGATTGCTTTTGCAAATTATCCTCTCTTATAGTTTGACAACCGGTAACTAACGATAACTTTACTTTATCTGTAGCATCATTTTCCCAACACTAATCTGCTTGGCTATCTGTCAATAACTTTCCAAATCGTACAACCGTGAGAATAAACTTTAACGTAGTTAGGGAAGGTTTATTTTGGCTTAACATAATGTTAATTGCTGTCAAAGACACGTCAGACACAGCTGTGTTATTTTGCGTCGTGTTATTGTATTCTCGACTCGTTCGTTTGACGTGACGCAAACAAAAACAGTGTTCGCTAGATTTCGCTGTGATAAGACGTATTTATATTCCATTTTCAACTATTCCGTCCAAACTGTAAAATGAGGTCTTCTTTATTCCGAAATCGATCGGGAAGCGATGACGAGAGTGAACCATTGTTGGCTGCGATTCCTGTTAACCAAGCTTCTACAAGTTACATAAATGAGGTACGCTATTTAACAAGGTCTTAATATTCATACTCGTAATTGTTTGCGCGCGCAAAAAATGTCCTTAGCCTCATCGGAGATGCAATTTGTGCCATTAAGCGAGCTTGGAATAAAAATAACTTTAATCTTAGTCACTTGATACAGCAATTACTTTTCCTTTGCTATTTTATGATGATTACTTTGCTTTCTTATATTTCAATAACAAGTATTGAATCACACTTTATCTCTCTTAAAAAAAAGTTGCATGCAACTACTTATCTTTTTTGCAAATCATAGATACTTAACTCAATATGATGCTGTCATAATCTATCATGGATTGGAGTTTGTTATCAAAAACGAAATTATTTATGAATCTGGTTACTAAAATCCAAACTTATATTTTGTATTTATTGATACAAATTAACAATTAACATATCTAACATTTCACATTATGATTTGAATACTATTATATTATTGGGTATACAAAGGTATGTACCTATAGCATTCAACAATATACTTTGTATATACCTAATTATAGCCACTGGATGCGAGCAGCATAAAACGGGTAATTGTGCAGATCCTTGGCCTTTGTCCACCAATGGATGTCTTTTGGCTGAGATGATAATGATGATATCTAATTTAATTCATTGCTTTATATACAGTCAATTAGTAGTATTAAATTTACCCTGAACTGAATAGTGAGCTAGAAATGGCTCAACTTCTGGCATTAGCAGAGCTGTGCAAGGTAGCTAGGAGGTGAGTGAGGAAAAATCCACCAATAGGATTACTCCATTTTGAACCGCAAGGAAGAGAAAGTAATCTTATTGGTGGCTATTTTCCTTGTGCACAACCTAGCTACCTCGCACAGCTCTGGTGGAAACACAGCCTCATAATCCCTTTGACATACTGCGTGAGGTGTACTTCTAATTATGCTATAGTGACACTGCCCAACCGGAGCACCATCTACACTACTCATATCTAACTTCTCATACTTTGTAAGCCAAAGGAGCCATCCTCAATGTCAACAACTAACATTTTTACAAGTTTAGGGATATCAGGGATCAGGGATACAAATATCAAGGATTGGTTAAGAATATGCCCGCTATATCTATAATTATATAGGTTTAACCCTTTCACTGGTGGTGGCAATATAGAAGCCACCATTATTTGTAGCTTATTTGGTTACAATAAGATTGGAAACCAATGAACAATATATTATGCTATACTAGTCATAGAGTTGGCTTTTCCATTTAATTTTTCAACATAGTATCGCTACAGCTGACCAAATTTTGAAACATTTTTAGAAATTTACTCTCATTTATTGTAAATATGAAAATAGGAGGAGCTCGATGGCGCAGTGGTTAACGCGCCCGGTCTGCGAGTGCTGAGGTTAAGCAACTTTCGCAAAGGCCGGTCATCGGATGGGTGACCAAAAATGTATCATCTCGAGCTCCTCCGTGCTTCGGAAGGCACGTAAAGCCGTTGGTCCCGGCTGCATTAGCAGTCGTTAACAACCACCAATCCGCACTGGGCCCGCGTGGTGGTTTATGGCCCGTTCTCCCTATCCATCCACAGGGAAGGCTCGTGCCCCAGCAGTGGGGACATAAAAATGAGCTGATGATGATGATTGTAAATATTATTTTGTCATGGTCCATGGTCACAGTGAGACTACCTTTACAGGGTCCGTGGTCACTAGGGTACCGGTCTATTCTTTTAATCAGGGTGCCTAGTGTAAGTTTCATTCGCCATTCAATCACTTTAACGAAAACGAGAATTTGTATGGATTTTTTAACTCTTCTCGTATGTCGCCAGGAGACGCTGCTTCAAGGTCATACTAATTTTCTTTTTCGTAAACGTAATCGAATGAATACGGATAGTTAACAAAACTCACACTAGGCACCCTGTGCATACCGTTTGAAAAATACTGACCTATTATTCTGTTTGTATTCCAGCGGTCAGAAGGCAACAACGGCGCGATGGCAGACGTTGGCGTCTCGCAGACGGTGCTGGTGGAGCCGAGGGGTGAAGGCCGAAAGCTGCCGCAGTACCTAGCTGCGCTCTCAGGTGAATATTACTTATTATTCTTATATCTATTCCGTTATAGGTCTTAGAAAAAGCACAAGGTGTTTTTTGCGAGAGTTTGCCGATTGCCACTGGGCATTTCTTTTTTTGGGGGGGCGAGAAACTTGAAGTAACTCAAGTAGTGTGAAATGAAGCACTGTCAGAAGTTTTATGCACTAGTGCGTGTCCCCGAGCCTTACTAGATTCTCGTTTTGTTCGTATCAGATCGGGAGCTTAAGGTAGCTCAATTGAGACGATTATTGGGGTTTCTCTTCAGGGTTAAATCCGAAATGAGAAGATCCGTAGAATAACTAAAGTTGCCGACGTAGTCCGAATAATTGATAAGCTCAAGTTGCAAGTTCGATTTCCAGCAAGGGTACATGATTTTGTACTTTGGTTTGCTTGCGTTGCTGGCTACCGCCTTAATATTATTTGAGGCTGTCGCACAAATCAGTGAAAGTATGTAAAGCTCAAGACGAAGAGAAAGCTCACCTGTTTACACAATATTTATGCAAATAGGATATTGGCAAATTATATACATTTTGTATGTTTACATACTTTTTATTCAAATCATTCAGGTAATTTCTTTTTCACAAGCTGAAATATTTTACAATTCAAAATGATTGCACAGTTAATGATCTCAATTTTTTTTTACATTACAGCCACACTCGGCGCGCTGGCAGCCGGTTCCATGCTGGGCTGGTCTTCCCCCGTGGTGTTCAAGATAATCCAAGCGAACAGCACCGAATACGACTTCCCCGTCAGCGAAGGCCAAGGTGACTGGGTCTCCTCTATAATCAATCTCGGAGCCGCAGCAATCTGCTTTCCTATAGGCCTTATCATGGACATGATAGGAAGGAAAAAGACCATGTTGCTTTTAGTGTTCCCCTTCACGCTAGGCTGGTTGTTGATCACGTTCGCCTCCAGTGTTGGTATGCTGATAGCAGGAAGATTCATCACGGGTGTGGCCGGCGGAGCCTTCTGCGTCACCGCTCCAGCTTACACCAGCGAAATAGCGCAAGACTCCATCCGAGGAACCCTAGGCAGCTATTTCCAGCTCATGATCACTGTCGGCATCCTGTTCGCGTACGCCGTCGGCAGTTACACCTCCGTCTTCGTGTTCAATATACTCTGCACGATTATCCCTATAATATTCGGCGTAATTTTCTTCTTCATGCCGGAAAGCCCGAACTACTTAGTCGTGAAGGGCAGGAACGAGGACGCCAGGAAAGAGCTCGTCAGGCTTCGCGGCGACGCGTACGACGTGGACAGTGAACTTAACAATCTGAAGGCGAAAGCTGAAGACTCGAAGGCGAACCCGGTCTCCTTCATGTCCGCCATCACGAAGAAGACGGCCGTGAAAGCCATCGTCATATGTTACGCGCTCATGCTGTTCCAACAGCTGTCGGGTATCAACGCGGTGATATTCAACACGTCGGCTATTTTTGACTCCGCGGGCGCGACTATCGACCCCGCGATCGCCACTATTATAATCGGCGTGATCCAGGTGATCGCTACTTTCGTCTCCAGCTTGGTCGTGGACAAGTTGGGAAGGCGCATCCTGCTTTTGCTGTCCGCGTTGGTGATGTGCGTGTGCTCGACGGCGTTAGGAGTTTTCTTCTTCCTGCAGGACATGCACGGTCCGAATGCGGCCATCGTGGAGGCCATATCCTGGCTGCCGCTTCTCTCCCTGTCTCTCTTCATAGTAGCCTTCTCGCTCGGCTTCGGCCCCATCCCCTGGATGATGGCAGGGGACTTGTGCCTCATCGACATCAAGTCCTTCGTCGGGTCTACCGCGGGAACTCTGAACTGGCTATTAAGCTTTACTGTGACGAGCACATTCAACTTGTTGAACACGGCGATCGGCTCCGGGCAGGTGTTCTGGCTGTTCGCGGGCATCATGGTCTTGGCCTTCGTTTTCATCTTCTTCGTGGTTCCAGAGACTAAGGGCAAGAGTGTGGACGAGATCCAACTGCTTTTAGGAGCGGAACCGCCCGCGGTGAGTAATGTGGACACGAAGAAGTAAACGCTCTGACGTCGTCACAAGTATTTTTGTACAAAGACTCACATTGTAGGCTGTTATCTTTGGTGACACAAATGATATGTGTGCTTCGAGAGTAATTGTGTTTGCGAGTTACCTGCCAAAGAGCGTCCGTTGTCCCGCGAAAACGGTGACTGTGTCGAAATAGGATTAAGGCGTTTTGCTCTGTGACATTTTGTTAGTTTATTTATAATTTATTTACGAGATTGTAATAACTTATAGTTATAATATACGATTGTTAAATTATTGTACCTAGACTGCGGTTGTATGGCGGCGTTGTAGGTTTTATATGTAACTCGATGTAAGTGGATTTATAAGCTTTAGTCTGAAAAGTCACGATTTATTAATGTAAGTTCAGAATGTAGACGTCATATCACGATGCCATAATATAATATATTTATAATATGGACTGCATTCCATCTGTCGATTCCATATTGAAGCCGCTATAGTTTTTATAACAATATTTATTACGTAGTGTTTTAGATGCATGTATATTGTTCGTGATTAGGGTTATAATATATGAGAATTGAAATTAAAACAATATAGGTACTTTAACAGCTAATTTATGTATGTTCCGGGTCTATTGACTGATAGTGAATGGAACTAATGGTATCTTGGCATGTGAATCTATTGATAAATTTGTTTTCTTTTGTCTATGATAATTATTACTATTGTATTTGAGTGATTATACATAATGGATTTCTTATTCGCCATTCCGTAATGTTTTAAACACTGTGTGAATGTAGTTGCTTTTAGAAACAAAAATTAACCAGCTGTAGAGAGTTACTAGACGCAGTAACCCAGTAGGTCATTTTAGAGTAGAGTAGAGAAAATTTACAAACCATAGACTTAAAGTTTGGTTAGCAATTGATAAAAAGTTTGGAATACAACAATTTTTTTTTAATAATTATATGGCTGTAGGTGGAAAAAGTTTGTGTAAATTTGTTTAAGTCAGTATAGGTTGTATACCTCATACATTCTACACAGTTCTTTGCAATGTCTCTTTTTGCAGGCCTTATATGAAAGATGTATTAAAATTAAATATGCCTCGTCCTTTTACGATATTTTCGTTGTCTTTATTTTTGTAAAATACAAAAAATATAGTATAGTCAGCATCAAAATACCATGGTAATCAAGAATGTCTAACCATTTAGGTAAATAAATCTTAACAAGTAAGTTTTGAGTCTATTTTTGCTTGAATCAAAAAGTTGCACTGTTTTTGTTTTGACTTTTATCGCTAGATTTTTTTGACTGCAATGTTAATGTGTCTGTCTGATTTTGATGCTGTCTGTACAACCATCACACATTATTTTGTCATGTTGATAGCATTTATTTATTTAGGTAAGAGGAACAATTTTTCGACCCTTACATAAACTATTACTTCGGCTCGGTATGTTTTTAACCAGCCATTTTAAAAATCAGTTTCCATCTCGTTCTCTCTTGCGAGGGAGGTGACATTTTAATCTGATTGGGTAACACTTTCAAGCAAACACCGTTACGGCTTATGAAACATTCTAATTCCGTGAGTTGACAGCTTTTTACAAGTTTTGCTACGCACTGATTCCAGTTGCTTATTTGATACTTGGTGTTGCGTGAGCTCTCGACTGTTGTAAATGTTACAAATATACTTTGCTCAGATTACGTTGTTCAATAATTTTATAACATCTATATAACATTATTATACAGATGGCTGCACATCAGACTAGCGTAACCTGTCAAATTTCTTCAATATCTTTTCAACCATATGCCATTGACATAAAATTCAATGTCTGTTGAAGTAATATGACAGTTTGTGATAGTATAGATTTGCAGCTGTGTGTGCCTAATCAGGCTGGTGACCGTGATTATTTTAGTGAAAAGCACAAAAAGACGGAATGATATCAAAATATTAGTTGTATCTTTAGTCTGGCAATGGAGAAATAGAACACACTAATTTGAACCGTATTCTGTGTTACGAATAAGGTTGAAAATTATTATTACATGCTCTGCCTGTTAAAGAGATAAAAAGATGGTTCTAAAATAATAAAATGGCACGAGCTTGCCAATTTATTTCAGTTTGTGTATAATTAATAATAATAATACAGTGTTATGCAATTCTCTAAAGGATTTGGACCATGAATTATAAAAATAAATTAACTGTAATGTTCCTATTGTAATGTTTGGTATTTTATTTTGTGACTATAACTAAACTGTTGACTATAACGATACTGTAACGGTATTTCAGATGTTTTTAAAAGAAATGGTAACAAATATATTACGTTCTACTTACTGTATATTTTTATTCAGTGAATATTCTGTTTTATAATGTAAATTATTATCGTTTGTATATATTTGTTGTTAGCCGTTGATAGGTAATGTTTTGATAGGTTAAATAAATGTAACGAATAAATTATGTTTGTTTTTGTTTCATTGCATAGCTAAGTACGTATATAATGCAAGGTATACTATCATTCGAGGAGCTCGATGGCGCAGTGGTGAACGCGCCCGGTCTGCGAGTGCTGAGGTTAAGCAACTTTCGCAAAGGCCGGTCATCGGATGGGTGACCAAAAATTTATCATGTCGAGCTCCTCCGTGCTTCGGAAGGCACGTAAAGCCGTTGGTCCCGGCTGCATTAGCAGTCGTTAACAACCACCAATCTACACTGGGCTCGCGTGGTGGTTTATGGCCCGTTCCCCTATCCATCCATAGGGAAGGCTCGTGCCCCAGCAGTGGGGACATAAAATGAGCTGATGATGATACTATCATTGCCTGTCCGTGGTTCATACTTTAGATTAGAGTCAAGTCAGTTAATATACTGCGCTATCGAGGAGCTCGATGGCGCAGGGTCTGTGCTTTCTAAGGCTAAGCAACTTTCGCAAAGGCCGGTCATCAGATAAGTGACCAAAAATGTATCGTCACAAGCTTCTCCGTGCTTCGTCGTGCACGTCAAGCAGCTGGTCCCGGCTGCATCAGCAGTCATTAACAATCACCGCACCGCACTGGGCCCGCGTGGTGGTTTATGGCCCATTCTCCCTTTCCATCCATAGGGACGGCTCGTGCACCAGCAGGGGGAACATATAATGAACTGGTGATGGTGTATCAACAATATTTGATAAGATTCAGCACGTAACTCGCTTGCTTCAAACCAAACTTGCAGCCGCCCGGATTGCAGAAGACCCAGGTTCGATTCCTGGCTGGGTCGGGTAGGCGTTTATTTTTTACTTAAAATAAAAAAGTAAAAACTTTCTCCTCCGCCAAGCGGCCAGTACCAAAATAATACGGTTTCAGTTAGAAAGTTGCGGTGACCGTTTTCCACCTTTTATTCAATACCTACACATACGCCAAAGCCTCGGTGGCCGAGTGGCGAGCCGCTTAGCCCGATACCTAAAGTTCCCGGGTTCAATTCCCAGGACGGACAGTGTGTTTCGGATTTTTCGATGTAGGTATAGCCGGGTGTGTGTTCACCAACCCCCACATGGTAAGCGTGTTGATTAGCCATTACCCATTAATTGTAGTGATGGATGAATTGATTTCAATGCGGGCCTTTGCCCAGCAGTGGGGTAGTTATAGGCCATTTACTACTAAGGCCTAAGGTATTAAATAACCTTACTCAACTAACTGAGCTACAGAGGCGTTGGTAAGAAATTGGGTAGAAATGCAACGGTATCCCAGCTGAACTTGAATTAGTTTAGTATTAGCTGTTTTGTCTCTTTTACACTAATTTGAAATGAATTAAACTTCACATGACGGGAACAAAACACGGAATATCTATTTCACGTCATCGACATCTGCGGTAACCGGAGCGGGAGCGATGGCGATAGCGGTGACCCCTACATTAACAGAGGATCGTCATCGACGACAGCGGGAACAGCGCGACAAGAGAACGGCATAGGGCTGCTGTCCGTTGAAGCAGAGTGAGGCTGCAGTGCGGAGAAGCGAAGAAATATTAACTAATAGGATGATAGAGAGATTTAATGCAATCCTGCTTCAATTGACAGGCAGCCTAAAGGCGGTACACGAGCCCCCGCCCGATCCTGTAAATGACACTTAAACATTTACAGGATACACTAAACATGCACACTCGCTTAGGCCCAAGACACGGTACTCGTAAAACAAGGGTACGACGACCCGGTTCACACGCGGTACCAGGTACAGACATGTACCTGCCCACTCAACCCGGTCGACCAGGGGGCCGACCGCCTAACACTCTCGCTTTCGATAGCTGTGAAGGCGAGGCGAGGAGGAGGCGTCATCTTGTCATTTCGAAAGTTATATGAAAGCAATATCGAAAGCCATAGGCTATTAGCTTTCAATATTATTCGATATTATATTTCGATATTATATTGGAAGATGACGCGAGGGCCTCGCCTTCAAAGCGATCGAAAGCGAGAGAGTTAGGCGGTTGGGGGGCAGAGCCGAGGCCTTAGCGTTTAGAGGTACCCTCGGGTTTTCCGCTCATCCGATCCGAACGCCTCGGAGAATAAAGTAGGGAACGGAGTGATGCCATTCCCTCTTCAGACCTGTGACGGTGCTTTGTTTAACACAAGAAGCCGCCCCTAAAAATGTCGCTAGAAATGACAATTGAGGCAATCAGCAAACTCCAAGAAAAGGTGCACGAGCGGCGGGCGACTGTCGACTGTTTTTGAGTATTTTTTGACAGTCGCTGCGGTAATTCCGAACTATGATGTGCCCGCCCGCTGCCCTCGAGTAAAGGCATTTCCGGTCTCCGCCCCGCCACCGCTCCCCGCATATGTCGAGGACGCGGCCAAAGTCTCGATCTAGCATTACGAATAAACAAAATAACAATATATAAATAACAAAATATGATAAGACACTTTGAAACTTCATTATTCACATCATAATCAGCCCTATCAGTTCATTGTTGTACATATCCTCAGCCTCTCCCAATAAACTAAAATATTTCGAACCTGCCCCCCAACCGCCTAACACTCTCGCTTTCGATCGCTTTGAAAGCGAGGCCCTCGCCTCGCTTTCTATTATAATATCGAAATATAATATCGAATAATATCGAAAGCTATAGCCTATAGCTTTTGATATTGCTTTCGAAATGACAAGATGACGCCTCCTCCTCGCCTCGCCTTCAAAGCAATCGAAAGCGAGAGCGTTAGGCGGTCGACCCCCTGATTTGCTTGCAATCAATTGGAAACCTTTGATTGCAAACAAATCAGGTTAGTTATACCACAGACTTATGCGTTACAAAGTCTGTTTGCGTGAATTTTGATAGTGATAGTGTTACTCACACGACCTCGTCTCCAATATTGTAATACAATCGCCACTCAGGTCGCACACCTCATTTATCTACAGTGTAATATTAATGTGGCTGGAATGCTGGTTTAAAATTACATTTGCAGATTATTTATTATCAATTTTATTTTATTTGTTACCTACTGCGTGCCTGTTAGACTAGTTTCAACATTTGCATGGAATTGTCAAGCAGCGCCATCTAGCGACTCTTGTTGTCACCTGTGAACTTCCTGTTAACTTAAGACAGCAAAGTAGGTTCACGTCAGTCAGTAGTCTAAGGAGCTATAAGGATTGAATCAGGATTTATCGCATTCAGCAAGAGCATCTATCAGTTCGGCTACAGGTAGGGCTTGTTTGTGCGCCTGGCTAGCTTCTGACCACCACCTTCTCTAAATATGTCGCCATAACATTAATGTTTGCAGCATTGTTGTGTTCCAGCAGCTAGAGATAAGGTAGTCCGTGCCTCAACTATTTGCCTAACTTTCTATAAAAAACCCAAACCATTCTATTCAAAGCGGGGCACGGGAGATTACTCCTTATTATCAAATTTGTTTAGGTGGTTAAGAAGGGCAATTGTATAATGACTAAATATCATTATGGGTGCGAACAAGTCTCTTTTTTAAGGGGCGATTGTGAGCAGATAAAATTAAACAACTCATTTGTTACAAAATTACAAGTTTATTTTAGTTTTTAACCTTTTGAACGCCACGGTCGGCACTGGACGACAAATGAAAAAGTGCCCAACACGCCACCGTCGTGTATAGCCGACGAGAAAACGAAATTTTTAAAATACAAAATAAATATACTAAATTAACTTTTTTGTGTTTCTTTTTCCTATTATTTAAAAGTACAGTAATGATATATTGTAAAATGGCACGAAGATATATCCATTAGTTACATTTCACTAGCAAAAATTATCATTAAATATTGCTAATCGAAATCCTTAAAAAGGTGTTCTCCTCACGCCACAGTCGGCAAGATACGACAGCTAGTGAAGGGTAAGTTAGGTAAATTTATTGAATAGTGCAGAATAGCTATTGGCATATAATAGTTCGTAGCGGCCTCGCTTTTTGTAAATTTTGCTTACCTTTTTAATGAAAACCAAAATAGTAGAGAAAGATTTTCATAAAATGCGCGAAGGCACTTATTTGAGCTCCTAGATTGAACTACTGTTCTAAACAAATGAAATAAAAAAAATAGAATGTTATCTCTTATATAGTCGAATAGTTCGTAGCGGCCTCGGAATTTTTAGATATCATTGATTTTACATTTTACATTTTTACATTTTTACATTTTACAAAACTTCTAAAATCGCTTTAAGATCGATGTGAATTTCTCCTATCTACGATAATATTATTGAGCAAAATTTATACCAGAATAATTGTTACTTCATGAGGAATAAACATTTAATAATGAATTTATAATCCTATTTCGATAAAAACGATAAATACAACTGCAAAATTACTATAAAATGCGATGCGCCGGCCGTCCGAACTCAGCTTTTTCTCGCAGAGTGGAAATTTGTAATACTAAGGATGAATTTATTATTCGATAAAAACGATAAATACAACTGGAAAATTACTACAAAATACGAAACTGGGCATTTTACGCAAAAATCACAGTCGAGATGTAATAGGCCTCTTAATAATTAGTACTCTAATAGACAACCTTTTCTTTACCTTGTTGTTTATAATTTTTAGTTTACTTGAAATGTCACATCCCTACCTCACACGCGAGAAAGTTGTCAAAGGTCGTGCCAACCACGCCATAGTCGGGTCTTCCCGACAGCGGATGACTTCACGAACGAGATTAGTGATGTACCTTATTATTATCTGATTTATTCGTTTGCAGTTCTAATGTCTACTTTTACTTTGTTTAGAATTTTGTAACTGCTGTTAAATGATACGAAATAGTGTCAAATAAAGATTGATATACGAGTAATATTTTATTTCAAAAATATGTGACGAATAGCAATCATTAAATTGGTTATTGACAAATTATCGATAAGATCGTTGGCATTCCTATTTTATTTGTAGGTATTTGCTCTGAATTTGTGGCTTGGCGTGGAAGGGGCGCCAATGCGTTTGCGCTCTGGCGTTCAAAAGGTTAAATTCTTTACACATGATTTATAAAACATGTATACATACATTATACAAAGCCTTCACTATTTCCACTAAAACACAATATACACATTCTCCTTAACTATGATAATTATTATTGCAATAACTTGTTTGTATTAAGAGCGTTTACACCGCACACTAGCGCCGCCAATAAAAAAAAAACATATCTAGTGATTAGAGATAGAAAAGCAAATTATGCTCAACAAATTATTTGAATGAATAATACGTTCCAGTTAAGAACGGCCTCTTTTAACTATAAAGCCGTTTTTAACTAAACCATATCATGTCAGATGTTCATTAGGTGACGTAAAAATGTAATTTAGCATTTTCAGTTCAGTCAAATAGTTTGTTGAGCATAATTTGATTTTCTATCTCTAATTACTAGATATGTTTCTTTTTTCATTGGCGGTGCTAGTGTGCGGCGTAAACGCTCTTAACAAGTTAATATTATATTCGAAAACCAAGGGAGTAATACAAAATTATATCAAACATTTCGATGAATATATTTGGTTATTATTCTACTGATGTATACAGACCCTGCACATCACCAATCCAAAACTGACAGATTTCTTCTATAAATTTTCAACCATATGCCATATATACATAAACATTAAGTAGTCTGATGTGCAGCCGTGTGTACAATGAACAGCGAAATCCTTATACCTTTACCTAAAAGTACTTAATCAATAAGGCATACTTGAGTAACTTACTTAATTTGGCTAACTCACCCATTTAAACCGACCAGGCATTTGTGTGTGGTTGTAAATGAAACTTTAGAAGTATCACATTAGAGTACATCTTTAGAATACTTTTAGAGGTGTTATAACACCCGGTAGGACTAAGTGGGTTAAAAAATTAATAAGTAAAATGTACAACAGTTAAACATAGTTGCTATATATGTGCTTGGTAACTGACATTGGTAATAATTGACAATATAAGAACTATCATTTTATATTAAATTGATTTTATTCAAATATAATTTTAAAAGGCAAGGGCTCTTATTTGTTGTATATTATTATTTCATCTAGTTTATTATTTCGACAACCTGCAACAGATGATTAGGTATGGTTTTATTGGTTCGGTTGGTTGGTTGTTTATAAAGTATGGGAGCCAATGTGTGAAAGCAAAAATAGAATAAGATTGAGCCCTTTAGTTTGCTGTTTGACAGTACTTTCTAGATTTCCTTATTAGCAACACTATCAGCTCTTGAATAAAAGAGGATGTTTTGAGAAGGATCAGCATTTAAGATTGTATTTAGCTTGAACTAATTACATTATTTCTAGTACTAGTTTTAAACAATAAACTGCATTGACGCTTGGAGTACATAGAGTAATAACAATAATTTAATAATAAGTAAATAGCATAGTAGAATGTAAATAGGTAGGGACATTTCTACCATATAATTACCTAACTCTGAATTGCCAAAGCGCATTTAATATCTTTGGTGGTTTTGGCAAAATTATAGAAAAATACTGCAAGTATTTATATAATATAATTACAACTTGTAAATGCCGAATAGCTGCCCTTCAACAATGATAGTTTAATAGATAACACATTACATGATCGAAATGATAACATTGATAATACATTATATACATTTGATTAGACTAATATTTCATGTTTTATACATAACTGTTGAGATCATATTGGGTTTTGATTTGAGTCATTAGAAGTCCCTTCACCAATTTTAGAGTATGCACTTCTATAAAAATTACAGCAAAACAGTGAATTCATTATTGCATTGAGGGATGATGAACTTTGTGACCTATACAAGCCTGAGGAGACTTCCTCACAGCAAGGTTCTCCTATAAACTGCTGCAAATCACTCTTTGGAAAGCCGTCTTTGTAATATTGCTTAATAGTATCATAGGCATCCATGATCACAGAAATAAATAAACTAAGTACAACATATATGTATAAGCTTATGAATGAATACAAATATACTCTGCTGAACCACCACAGCATCGGTGACTTCTTGGACATAATAGAGAATGTTGCAAACATATCATCTCCGTTAATGAGTGAGAATAGACATTCAGATGTCATTGACAGTGAGCGGAACTTCATATGATACGGACCTAATATTAACCAACCGCAGAATGTGAATCCTGCGTACAACAACAATGCACATATGGAGAACCTAAATATTTTTGGTGCTGCTTTTTTCAATGTCAGTATAACTACATTGTATGTTTTGAAAAAGCCTAAATATCTCAACACCCCAAACCAAACAAGCAAGTTACCTGTTCCTAAGAACAACGAACAGACATTCCACTGGTCATTCGTAAACTGATTGCGTTCAATTTGCTCTTTGATAGCTGATCCCATTATGATCAGGATGTCATTCGCTATGATCATAATGTACCAAATATTCAAGAACTCCAGTCGACTGGTTAAGCTTAACTCCTTGTTATAAGCTCTATGGAAGAACTGAACGGTCAATTCTTTCAGAAGTTGTGCTCTGTAAATAGCTCTACTGCATAACATCAGAGAGGCACAACAAATGATTATCACTAAGATGTTAAGTATACTTCTAAGGACTTGATCTATTTTGTTGTCAGTGACATACTCTTGATCTCCTTTACACACCAACTTGAAAGGGTCAGCTTCCAGGGAAAGTGACATCTGGCCATCATGATCTTCGTTATCAAACACAATGGCTACATCAAATCTGTAGCAGTCTGGAGGAGTTATCGGACCAGCGGCTCTAAAGTTTATAGTTTTCAATGAAAACATTAATTTAGCCCGCACTAATGATGCAAAGTGTATGTCTAGTCCAGAACTTTTAAGAGCATCTTGAGAACTGAAAAGATTACTGTCACTGCCAAAGAATGTTGTACATGTTTCAACAATCTCAGAGTTAAACTCGTAGCTTTCATTGAAGCCATTGATAATGCCTTCTTTATAATTGTACTGGCAAAACTTTGGGTCTACTCTTTCATTGTTTTCGTTATTGTAGGAATAAGGGCCAATGGCATTGCTCAGATTAAGATAGCCCGTATATGCAAAATCCAATGTTTTGTAGAATTCGTCTACTTTGTAAATGGCGAGCGGGCCTGCCCCGGGAGGGTAGGCATTGATCTCACGAGTAGAGTCCCAACCAAGGAGGAAAAGGTGCGAAAAACTTATACGATTGTCCCACGTGTAGTTGACGTGATTGTAACGATTGTGTGCAAACAAACATAGTTGGAATGTCACTAGGACTATCTTGATCACTTGAACAACAAATTTATATGGAAACTTCCGCTTAGCCTTCCATTTCTCTATCGGATTCATAAAGAAAAACTGTAGCTTCCGACGCATTTTCTCTTCCATTTCGTGTAGCATGTTGGGCGTATATGTGGAAAATCCTTCACGGGCGTCATGGTCCGCTTCATTACCTTCGTTTTTGCGTTCTTCATCTCCGTCGGAACCAGTGTTGTCCTCGTGAGAGGAAATAATGTTATCCATAGACATGACTTCAGTTGAAAATGATTTTCCTTTACTGAAATACACTTTGTATCGTTAACAGTGAAAAAATTAGAAAATGTACGTGAAAATTTAATAAATCGAAAATCCTTTGTTAAATGAGTAGTGAGTGAGCACCATCATCCATCTACTTTAGCAAAACAAAAATTGACAGTCAACAAACTGACACTGGCTGCCTAAACAGCACAATGACATTGACGTGTTTCATTATGTTTTTTTTTCACTCGTTGCTCAAAGGAGTTTAACCTATACAGTCACATATTAAGTTTTTTCTGATATAATATAATAAATGGTAAGAATCTAAAAATGTTTATTTATAAAACAATGCAAAATAATTAAATTAACTTGTACAAAATAGAAAGCACATTACGTCAAATCACTTCTTGCACGGATACTAAAGATTTACAAAACCTTTACTGCAACATCGCCAAAATGTTGCACTATTTTATTTCATTTTTAAAAACATAAAAATGCATTAAGCATTATGCAACGGGTAGGGTTACCTACCTATAACAAGTGCCAAATAAAAAGAAAAAATAAGTTGTTTATCAGTTTATACTTATAGTACTAGCGGCCCACCCCGGCTTCGCACGAGTGTACTTTTATTTTTAAACATTTTGAGATATAAAATATTTTTTTTAATATAGCCTATGTTACTCAGCGCTAATGTAGCATTCTAATGGTGAAATTTTTTAAATCGGTTTAGTAGTTTTTTAGTTTATTCGTTGCAAACATACATACAAAAATACAAAACTTTCCTCTTTATAATATTAAAGCTTTCCTAAATTTGAATTGTATAACTTTTTAATTAAAATAATAATAAGTTGATACACACATGAAAATTACAAAATTAAAATCTGAGATTATAATAACTTAAAGTAACTAAAACTAATACAAAACTAAAATACGGCGTCAAAAAATTCCTCCGCATCGCAGTCGACTGGTAAAGTACCCAAGAGACTGGCGGCATTTCCACGTTGAATGGCAATGCTTAGCCTCTGGCCAAGGAAAAAGCCAGCCTTTGGGTCATGGGAAGTGTCAACCAGCCGTTTGGAGATTTCATTAAACAAAACATGAGCATTCGGACCCCACGGCCCGAGGGTTTCAACCCCAAACGGCTCGAAAATATAATTACCGATAAGGTTATTATACTTTCGCCGCTTGAGGTTTTCAGCAGCCGCAGCAGCAGCACCAGCACAGCACGCAGTGCTAGGAAGATGGGATGGCGCAAGAGTATCGACACAAGTTGCATCCCACACTAAAGGCCTACCCAACTTCCAAGGAAATAAAGACATGCCGTCCGGTCTCTTGCCATCGTCGCGTGCCAAGCCATTGGGTTCTAATACAGCTGGAACGCCGACGGTGACAAGAGTTCGTCGGATGATGTCATTTATGTTCGCGTGCCGTGCTAAGCGGCCCGCACTACGGCTGCAAGATAGGCCGTGATGTCCGAGGCCGTTGACAACTTCGCCACAGTGACAGCGATGGGGAGAACAACAAGGAGCTCCTAGACGCAGGGAAGCAGCGAGGCGGAAAGTAGTGTCGTCGAACAAAGTACCTAAGTTCGACGACGGTAGTGCATGAAGCCAAAGACCCGACTAATTTAAAAAGTACTATTTCATGCAGACTTTTGGTAGTAACGTGTGACAACAAAATTTTCCGTATATTCACACGTAATGTCATGATTCAAATTAAAAGTCAAATTCAAAAATTTGCTATTTTTTTCATATCAAGTCAGTCTGCATTTTGAAAGTGTATTCACAAGTTGTTTGGACTTAAAAACTTTGTAAGTAAAACTTTACTTTCCTATGTGTACCCAATACACAAATAAATATCTTTTTCACAATATCTATTAGATTACTATTACTTTTGATTGTCATTTCCTATTCGCTTTTTCAATATCGTTATTTGATACCTATCATTTATATTTATCACTTTTACAGTTTTATATTGCTCCACATACGGGTTCTGCACTTCTGAGCAAATAGATGCGCTCCTCAATTTCTTAGAAAATCAATGGCACCCCAACTCTCACAATGGGAGTTGAAAGTCCTCTCCATAATGGGAGATGGGTTTGGTGAACGCCAAACTGGAGCCAGAGTGCCAGCCTTTGGTGAGGTAACCTATCACATGTTCATATTCATTTTAAAGTAAATTCGCAATATGTTTTTATTTCAAAATTCAAAATTTGATATTGTACGCTGAAATATACTTAAGTAAATTTTAAACACTGAAAAAAGACGACACCTCAGGCGGGAATCGAACCCAGCACCTTCTGCTTAGCGGAAGCTTAGCTAGTTTAAAATTCAAAATTATATTTTTATGTAATATAGGAAATATATCCAATGTCTATTATACACTAAATTAAATGTTCTTTTCAGACCAATGACCCATTGCGTTCAACCCCCAGTCAAAGCCAACCACCGAGCTTTCCACAGCCTCTTAAAGTTATAAGTGACGAAGTGTTTTGTTGTATGTGGAGCCTAAGATTAAGATTAAATAATTTATAAAATGTTTTTGTTTTGTTTATATAATTTTAACCCAAGTTGCGAAACAAATTACAAAAACACAAATGTTGGAAAAGAAAAACTTGTTAAAATAAAGTTTTTAAATTTTTACTAACAGTTAAGACAAAATAATTGTTTTATAGTTAAAAAAGAGTGTAACATTCTTGTATGGAAAAAAAAACTTCATCACTTTGAAAGGTGTGATAATGCTGATGAAAAGTTATCAAGAAGCTCTCTGCTACATATCTTCATAAATTTGTCTCATAAAACAAAGTAAAAATAAATTAGATTCAATGAAGTTTATTTTGTCTATTTGTATAACATAAAATTGCTTGGATACAACTTTATCTTACCTATTCCTTTCCAACATTTGCACTAATAGAGCTCTTGCCCTTTCGGCCAGCTTGTAGAGCTTGAGCTGAAGAAGCAGTTGATTCAGCGAGTACCTGCCTACTTTTTTCGGATTGGAGTTCTTCTTCTGTCAACTCGGGTACAACACCTATACCAGCCCTTATACACAAATTATGTAGAACACTGCAGGCTATCATAATTTTACCTGCTGTTTCAGGACAGTAATGATGTTCCCGAGCTGCCAAAAGACATCTCCATCGACTTTTTAACATCCCCAATGAAATTATTTCATTCATTATTATAATTCTTGAACCCATTACGATAAATTTTCAATAGAATTCACAGTTACGAAAGTCAAAAGGTAACACTTTTGGTTTCGTCAATTTGAGGTTATAATTCCGAACAATCATCTGTCTAATTCAAAGTTCTTTCGCAACGTTTGTGAATTAGAGTAGGTTTAGAAAATATAAATGTCAAACAATTTGCGGGCGGACGAAATTTCGAAACAAAAAGAACCATGGTAAGAAACAATGCGAATATTCGTTGAATTTTCGTTTTCGTATGAATTAGAGTAGAGCTCCTGAACCTGATTTAACATAGAATAGCTAGCCACCGATAGCACAGAAGAAATAATCCAACCTATCAAAAACAATACTTGTCAAAAAAAACCAAGTCTCGCAACTCAGTTGTTCTGCGGTAAAAAGTTGTGAGATCCATGTAATACCAAGTCGGTTATTAATTTATTCAGTCTCTACTTAAGCGACTTTCTGTCTTAATACGTCCAGTCTCTAAGACCACGATCGTGGTCCATAACATTCTTTAATGTTTTATATAAATATATTGAGACTTGGCCATCGCACTAAATAATTGAATTTACACGTGTTTTCAGGCGATGGCCAAGTCTCAATATATTTATATAAAACATTAAAGAATGTTATGGACCACGATCGTGGTCTTAGAGACTGGACGTATTAAGACAGAAAGTCGCTTAAGTAGAGACTGAATAAATTAATAAGCGACTTGGTATTACATGGATCTCACAACTTTTTACCGCAGAACAACTGAGTTGCGAGACTTGGTTTTTTTTGACAAGTATTGTTTTTGATGGGATCTCATTTCTTTTTGTATTTTGTAGAGACAGTTCTACTTTTTTCCTTTCGATTTGGCAGGGGCACTACCATGCGCCTATATTTATATGGGACTAGCTTAAACCCGCGGCTTCGCACGCAATAATAATAATTGCCGTAAAATAAATGAAATAAAACATCGTTACGAATAAAGCCAATATTGAAAAATTTAACTGAACCTATTATTCCATTATATTATACATGAATCAGTGGATTCATTAACTGCACATGTAACTTTGTAATCCTATACATTTATATGGGATTACAAAGCTATTTATGCAGTTGGTGTATCTAGAAAACTGGACCGAAATTGCAAAATATTTTAGTTTTTCCTTGATTCATACACCAAACACTACTTATATTCCAAATTTGAAGCTTCTAGGTCTGCTAGAAGTGCCTTAGAATTTTGATGATCGGTGAGTCAGTCAGTGAGTGACAAAATTAAGAAATTTGACCCGTTATAATTCTTAAAATACTGGTTCAAATTGAATGAAATTTGAAATATACGTGTCTTTACAATGCCTGCATGGTTACTGAAAATTTCAGTCTTCTAGTTTTATCCACAACGAAGTTACAGGGGGTCGAAAATGGTCTGAATTGCTTCGAGAAAAGGATGGTACGGCCGTGACGCTTTTTGCTCGACTTGGTGGGGGCACGGCCGTGCCCCCAGATAGCCAGTCGCATTCAGCATTGCCGACCGCAAACAGCCGTGGTCAGGCGGTGCCAGTTCAGTCCGAAGTCCAAATATCCAATTTGATCTCTTTACCGAAAGTTCAGGGAGTACCAAGTTTGTTGCTACTTTGTCTTGCGCATTTGAAACTTGTTAACGACCCGTTGATTTTAATACAAACTACGATTATTATATTAAAAGGATTGGGATTTGGAGTTGATAATAAATACCAACACAAAATACAGCGAAAATTTATTGCTTAAAGTTACTTTAAAGTTTGGACACTAACTTAAAATCCTTTCGACGCATAATGCCAAAAAATTCACAGATTTCGCAGTCCCCGCAAGAATCGGAGCATTGAAAATGAATACAACAATTTACGAAAAAAAAAAAACAATTTAATTTTAAATAACACAATTCCAACTTGAATGCACTTCTCGCCTGCATCCGCATCTTTTTTTACCATTATTGTGACGATCGGTCAATAATCAAAGAAGCTACATCACTTTTTATATACGGAAATAACCGTTTTTCAAAATTCCATAAAAAAGTTTCTAGCCGATTTTTAAAATGCAAACGCTCACACGTGTCTCGATAAATTTCTCAACTCTTGGTACTAAGTATTTTCATTTCGATTCTCCCAAAATTCTCGGAGCTATGGCCAAAAATACGTCTCAGGCGATTTGCATCTGATAACCATTTTCAATGGTAAAACGCAAAACGCCACTTTGTCGTTTTGCGCAATGAAAAAAAAATCCACGCACAATACCTTATATACGCAGAATGCTAAATACGCATGTGGCGGCGTCACCTACCGCATACGCCGCACATTACTCGACACGTAGAAACACTCTCACAACCGTGTCAACAGATGGCGCCACAAACGCATACCCACGACGTCGCCCATACTACGACAATAAAATAGTATGGGAAGCCTGCATCGCGATAGCGAAGTTTCACCGTCTCCTTCGCTATATATAGCACCTCCAACTAACATCCGTCGGACCAAAAGCCCGGTGAAGCTAAAAATGCCGTCTGAGCAAAAATCAGCAAACTCTCTCGAAAAAAAAAAAAAACATCCGTCGGACCTCGGTCCCCGAGCTATACCACCCAGCTCGGAGGAAGATCTTCCCTTTGGCCTTCCTCAATGTGGCATTCATCCTACCACCAGGCTTCCCTACACGCAGAATGCCAAATACGCATAATACCAAATACGCAGAATGCTGAAATGCTTGGTGCCAAAAACGCAAAACGCCACTTTGTCGTTTTGCGTAATGAAAAAAAATCCACGCATAATACCTAATACGCATAATACCAAATACGCTTAATGCCAGCATACTGATATCGGAATTCTCATTATAACTCTTGGTGAGTTTCTTACCGGTTCTTCTCAGTACAAGGTCAAGGAGACCCTAGTCTCTAAACTTGCGAACCGCTATGATATTATATGATTTTATTGTGACAGTCAAGCTTAATTAATGTAACTAGCTTAAAAAGCTGAATAAATCATTTTGAATTTGGATTGTATAGTTTTAAAACTCGCTTTCAGCACTCAGGTGTTCGCTGCGTAGATAAGCATTATCTTTTAAATAAAGTATTTACTTGAGTGTTGAGAACTTTGCCGACCTCACGACCTCGAACGATTATGCTGAAGCTGCATGCTGGGGTAAGGAGAATATTAAATAAAAGGCTGACTTGTAAAAGGATCAAATATTTGAGTACCTACGTCTGAATTTTCACGTCCCATTACATATAGAGTGTGTATCTAGGTTGTATCTAGATTATCTGGGTACGTAGTTCAAAGATATTCTAAGGATTTACTTTTTTGCTGTTAGGAATTTAAAAAGTTTTTTCAGTCCTTCCCTGCTTTGTGGGGATGGAAGCGCACTTCACCTGGAATGTTACAAGCTCTACCACAGATTACTTAATAGTTACTCCACCAACCAAATGTACAAACGTACGCTTGGAATCGAAACCGGGGCCTCTGGCTGGGTCTAAGACCGGTCTTAACCACTAGACCTTGAGAGGCAGTTACAATTTGTTTTTTAAAGTTTACACGAAGATTACCTACACATTGAAATTTTAAAAAACCTTTACGGCTCTACTCGCGTTTATTTTACACATTAATTTTATTTAGTTTCATCCTGACATTTTGAACTCCTTACAGGGACGGACCTTGTAAGGGGTGTTAGCCGTTTAATAATTGAGTACCTGGATGCCCGAGCTGTGCTCGGTATTTTTTTACGGATAAAACGACGTTTTCTAAAAATGAAACCTAGCTAGATCGATTTATCGCCCCCGAAACCCCCTGCATACTAAATTTCATGAAAATTGTTGGAGCCGTTTCCGAGATTCAGATTAATTAAACACATATATAAAAGAATTGCTCGTTTAAAGGTATTAGATTAGTAACTTGCCTACCGTTTTTTTACGCATAAAAAGCTGATAGTCAAAATAAATCTAAATAAATATACTTAATGTGTAAAATAAACGGGAGTAAATCCGTAATGGTTGTTTTATTTCGATTACAAATTATTTGTGTTACCACCAATCCGCATAGGGCTATGACTCAACGATGATCTCTTGTAAAATGAACAAATAAAAGAACGAAAAAGCTCAACGTCTTAAAAGAGCCCTCCCTGAAACGTCTGGCCCCGACTTCTGGCGTCTTCGTATCCTTTAAGCGCATTATACCGGTCACGTTTCGTTGTAAAGGCGGCGAGATCGTTTGTTTTGCTTTACATTCCGTTCATAACCGTATTAATATTAATATTGGATTCCAACAAGCTACAAATGTAAGTCATACACACCAATGTAACGTTATAAATGTGTGAAGAGAAGCGCCGCCTGTCCGCGACTTCTTCGTAAAATCTGTAATCCCGAGGGAATTTCGGAACAGGCCGTCTTATCTCTTATCTACGTACATCGGTCGTTAAAGGGACCTGCTTGCAAAGTGTCAGCGTTCTAGCTCCATCTATTTTGGGTTGTGCGATGATCGTTCTGCAGTTCGTTAGTGAATCAGGTCTTATAATTGAATCAACTGCGGATAATTGAAGTAGATACAGTTACCAAAACACAAATGTTGAATAAATTTTCACGAGCAGCAACAAAATTTGCGTTAAAAATTATTTGAACATTTATAAATAGCTTGCTTACTTCTTAACTGATCTTTAATATTTGTAAAAATATTATGATCGGATGTTAGTGACGGTAATTGTTGACATTGAATGGGCGCCTTTGGCTTTCAAAGTAAAAATAATTGAATAATTTCGGCGGGCTGGTTAGAACCACGATAGCTCAATTGGAAGAGCACCTGACCCAGATGTCAGAAGGGTGCAGGTTCACATCCTGCTCGTGGAAATTTTTTCAACATTTGTGTTTATGTAATTTGTTCGCAACAAAATTTGCGTTAAAAATTATTTGAACATTTATAAATAGCTTGCTTATTTCTTAACTGATCTTTAATATTTGTAAAAATATTATGATCGGATGTTAGTGACGGTAGTTGTTGACATTGAATAGGCGCCTTTGGCTTTCAAAGTAAGAAGTGTTGAATAATTTCGGCGGGTTGGTTAGAACAACGATAGCTTAATTGGAAGAGCACCTGACCCGGAATGTCAGAAGGGTGCAGGTTCAAATCCTGCTCGTGGAAATTTTTTCAACATTTGTGTTTATGTAATTTGTTCGCAACAAAATTTGCGTTAAAAATTATTTGAACATTAATAAATGCCTATAAATAAAATATGTCTTCCAACTGTGGGCTCATGGGAACGGTCCCAAGAATGCTGGCAACATTGCCCCTCTGGATTGCTAAGCTAATACGCTGGCAGAGGTAGCTGCCAGCTTTCTTGTCACCGGAGGCCTCAATAAGGCGAGCACTTAGGTCTTAAAAAAAAACAAATTGAACTAAATGGAAAATAAGTACAATTTTATGTTTTTTATCGGAAAATTGTCGACTACATATTACAAATTCTAGTTAGTTTCCGCTAACTCGAGCTGTCAGTGTATAAAATAAAATTAAAATAAGATTAATTTATATACAGCGTCGAAAATATTGGAAAATGCCCGATCATAGCAGGACACTTTCCATTACAAATAAACACAGAACATACTTATAGAAGACAACCACAACATGTAAAAAAAAATAAAAAAAAAATAAAAAAAATCTAGTTTAACAAATTTATATTGTAACTTATCCTAGTATGTCTTTAGCGATATGGACTCTGGTGATGGTCTAGTGTTGCATAATCGCACTGTCCACAACAATACAATAAAACGATCGCTGCACATTTTGAATGGACACCCTAGAACCGAGCAAAATAGCACACTGAAGATCAGATTAATTTCCCCTAATCCCGTACATGAAACGTGCGGTAATATTAAACCAAGCGATTAATTTTCAGATAGCTCTTGCTCGTGTAACATGATCGTCGATCCATAACTTTACACTGTTAACTGTGACCTTTGACCTTACCCACAATTACCACAATTGTCAATTAGCTTCTTCAATAAAATAACAAATAAAGATCTCAACTAAAATATAAAAGTGAAAATACATTTTGCGTTAAACATAGCTTTTCACATCACATCACATCACTAGCCCATTTTATGTCCCCACTGCTGGGGCACAAGCCTTTCCTATGGATGGATAGGGAGAACGGGCCATAAACTACCACGAGGGCCCAGTGCGGATTGGTGGTTGTTAACGACTGCTAATGTAGCCGGGAACAACGGCTTTACGTGACCGGCCTTTGCGAAAGATGCTTAACCTCAGCACTCGCAGAGCGCCATCGAGCTCCACTGTCGAAATAATTTATTTTTATTTATTTTATTAGTTCGTACACAAATAAACATTTACAATGGTTAACAGTTTGGATCGCAAGCTTATCTCTAAAAAGAGATTTCTTCCAGCAGACTATGGTGACAGGATAGTATGAAAGTAGCTGTTAGATAGACAAACTGCGCAAAGAACTATTAAGAAAATTTGATATTTATATAACATAAAGACAAAGAAATAAGTGTGGCGTTAAACATAACTTTGACTATCTTATGCGTTAATTGCACGTTTCATTAATATCGATTTGGACTTTATTATCCTTAAGCTCCGAATAGTTATTCCGTGTTTTGTCTCTTTTACTCTAATTTGAAATGACGTTTACATGACAGGGACAAAAAACGGAATAACTATTCAAACCGCATTCTTTGTTTATTTGTAAGGCACTTACTGCCGTACTCAGAGACGTCAATTAAGTTTTAATGACAATTAAGTATCTTGCTGTCACTTTCTTATGTATAGTGCTAAATAGAGAAGGAAAGACATTTAATTGTCATTAAAACTTAATTGACGTCTCTAAATGCGGCAGTTAGTATAATAATATAGGCTATGTTCCGATATACACTGCGAGCACTATAAGGTGTGACGTCAATTTAGTATACTGCGAAGCCGTTCCTTTTTAAGTAGTTAGCTGTACTGGTTACTGTTTATAACGGAACGCAGTCCAGTATACTATCATCCATGCTGTCATCCATATCATTTCTGGATGCTGTTGATCACGTGATGAAAGCACGCTTACAGTACAAAAATGGCGACGATTTATGACGTCATATATTTCCCTAGGATACTGCGGCAGTATACTGTCAGCCCATAACGGAATAAATTTCTCACCAATAGGAGCACTGGACAGTGCTCGCAGTGTATATCGGAACATTTATAAAATTAGCATTATTTTGGGGTAATTTGAGCAATTTCGGTACAAAAAGCTTGCGTTTTAAATTACGATAACTCTTTTATTATTATGAATAATATTTTATTTTTTTTGTTATAGTTATTTGTATACCTATATACCTACTCCTTACCGATCGGACAGGGTTTTTTTTACAAATTGTATATCCTAATTTCCCGGGATTCAAATAAAATGTAAATTGAAAAAAAAAACAAAACAGGTCGTTGTGGAGATCCCAGCAGTGGGCGTCTTTTGGCTGAGATTATGATGATGATTATTTGAAAAACCTCAAGCTCTCAAACATGAAGTCTGAATATGAACTCTCATTGAAGCATCAATGAGAGTTCAAGTCCGCCAGCAGGCGGGAGTTAGTTAGTTAGTTTCTAACCAAATTACCGATTAAAATTAGTCAAATTAAATAAGTTGGTTTTCAGTTTTGACGCACTTATTTGTACATTAAATGTATGTACTTACAACACGATAACTTACGTATACTTAGGTATAAGCTTCGCAACTTTGCATAATAGAGGCGCAAAAGTTTGAGCCCACCGATGCTTGCGATTTCAATTTGAAGTAAAAGCAGTTCCGAAGTTATTCTAGGACTGTTCCGTTCAAAATTCCGCTCGTGGGTACTCGTTGGTAGATAGGTAACCGTACCTGACCTATTTCGGAGATGATGGAACTTTCCAGACGTGTATATCTAATTAATGGAGTAAACCAACGGAACAAAATAAGGAGACCCAAAAGGCAAGCTTAACACTTTAACAGCCGACTATTTTAATACGCGCCTTTCCTGGTACGGCGGCAATTTTTGCCGATATTGTAAGATTTATAAAATAAAAACTATTTGTAATATATCTATATTTTTTTAAATTCATTACACCGGGGTTACACGCAAATGAAGTAAGTACCACGGACGTCATTTTAAAACAAACGCTAAGAAAGTCAATGCCGTACAGAGGACGTGATCGGCGTCCTGAGACGAGCCCACCCACCAGTGTTGCCAACTTTAAAATCTATCGGATGGTAAAACTCTTCAAAAAATACGGTAGATGTTACAAAATTATGTTGTAATATATATTTGAAATACGGTAGAATTACCTTGCCCATTTAGTAGCAAGTTAAGGATTAGAGTTGAAATAAAACTCACATTTTTATTCAGAAGTAGGTATGATTGTTACAATATTTTTATACATATCGACATTATGTTTCTCAATAAGACGTGTGCGCGCGTATAAATAATAATGTTAGTTAAAACAATTTCAATTCCGATACTAATAAAGTAGATAAATTAAAAAGGTCTAAGTTCAAATACAGAGCAATGCAATCGAAGTATCGAACCATACCTACCGAATTAGTAAAAGTGTGCGCGAACTCGCGAAGCATAAACAGAGTAATAACCGAAACCGATAAAGAAAATAACAATTCAATCTCTCGAGATTATTTTAGTTAATATAAGTACACTTATCAAAATTATCTACTAGATTTAAAAAAATAGGACCTTCATTCAAATCCTTCAATTGGTATTAAGGTGTTCTTTGCTACCGTAATTAGTTTGCTACGGTAGGTGGTAGATCTAGGCTGATTACGGTGTTTTTACCGTAATTACGGTGCAGTTGGCAGCACTGCCATCCACCCGTACTCAGTACGTGATCGGCTGTTAAAGTGTTAATACATACTGCGCTCGAGCTACGCACACGGATCTCGGACGGAACAGTCCCAGCGCCGCTCGCTGTTGCGAGATTCCGTGTCCGTGGTTCGTTGCTCGTCCGCGTTTATATAAAGCTTACCTACTGCCGTCTCCTTATTTTGTGCCAACGGTAAAGTACGGTCAGCTCATTAAACTGTGTACCTGAACAATCTATATGGGTAACTAAACCACGACAGATTACAGGGCCTCACATAAACTGTTACCCTTATGTTTTGTTACTAATTATAAATATTTATTAGCCAACAAAGAAAAAAATATCGTAAACAAAAATAACTTATAAAAACTACAATTAATCTAGTAAAAACCTACTTAAGAAAACATTTTCATACTTATTAATAAAAAAATAACGTTTGGCCTGTTTGCCCTTCCCTTCAATCATTATATACCTTCAGATTAGATCAGAGTAAGTACAAAAACGGGGCTATAATACGTTATGGTAATAACAATAATAAAAAAGAGGGGAAACTAAATCTCTATGGTAAATCTTACGACTGCCCATCAAAATCAGTTTTAAAGAAGATTGCCTGCAAACACTCACAAGGATCCTAAAGAGTTCCGTATTTTCTCATCGGATGAAAGGAACCCTAAAAAGGATTTCGTTAATCGAACCACACTGCCTCGTATTATCAAAACACATTAAAGTGGCTAAACAAATCCCCATTACCCAATCCGGCGCCTACTAGCTGGGGTGACCAAGTTTCTCAACATATTTAGGGATATTATTAATAACAATATAGTGCGCACGCAGGTACACACGGCGGCAGATCAACCTGTCAAATTTCTACAATCAATTTTGAACTTTGTTGTTTGGTTATAAGGATCAATATTCATTGGAGAAATTTGACAGGTTTGGGTAAGTTGATCTGCCGCCGTGTGTACATGAAAAACAGAAAAAAACAATCATTCTCTATAATATTCTAAAATATTAACTTAAACAAGTTGATAAACACTTTATAAAAGCCTCCTCGTTCACTAGCTTGAACGCCTAGTGCCGAGTGGCAAAACACTGGGTTTGATATCCAAAGGTGAGGGTTCAATACAAAGGTCGGGCAAAGCGTGTTTCGGAGTTTTCGACGAATAGCTCGGGTTTGTGATCACAAGTGTACAAGTGTAGCGATGACTTGATATCAATGATGGAGTCCTTTGCCCAGCTGTGGGGCAGTTATAGGCTATTTACTTAGTTACTTACTTTTAGAAATGCTGCCTTTGCTTCCCTTCTATAATACTTCTGAAGTTTTATTTATCTTGTGAATGCAAAAAAAAACAATTTGTGAAAATAAAAATATTAACTAATTACTAATAGCAAGTTTGTGAGAAATAATACCAAGATGGAAATCCTTACTGTCTCTTAAAAAGTTTCGTGGAAAAAAAGTTTCCTGTAAGTACAGAAATCAGAGCATCTGTTTGAGAAATCAAACGAATAGCGAAAGAAACGAGCGTTAAACTTATAATAATAACACTTTTATGCTACTGTTTTGCTGGAAATTGCCTACCCCAGCACATAATAATAATTTTGGATTTAACTTCCTAGACAAGCAAAGTTTATGTCTCTATGTAATCAAATTATTGTCCGAATCACTTTAATAAGCTGGTTACCCTTACGAACGGTAGCGTCGAAATGACCACCCATAGTCTATAATGGCCTCTACTGAGAGGCTTTTAGATCAACACTTTTCATAATGGCCCGAGCACACTTAACCACTACAAACCAGACACAATTAGGCATTTATTAATGATTGCAATGACACACTTAGACATACCTACACTGGGAAGTTAACTCAGACTTAATTATAATAATTATTTTATTTTATTATCATAGTAATATTACACACTGGGATTCGCGTAAACTGAAAAAAAATATGTCACTGTGTTCAGTTGTTCACCGAATTAAACTCGCACAAAATTAAAAATAACTACTCGACTGAAATAGTAAGTGGCTTTACTAGCTTCATGATGTTTTAAAAGCTTTTATCTACACTAATGTTGTAACATTTTACTTATGTTTCCAATACTTGACTTATAATTACTACTGTTATAGCGCAGACAACAAAACACTCAATTTAAGCAATTTCACATGATGGTATAATATCCACATCGATATCGTAAAATCTCATTATAACATCAATAAAACGAGACCAATTAACCTGGCGAGCCTTATGTCAAAATCCTCATACAAGTTGTATAAAATTTTGATATTAGGCTGGCTTTTGAAAACAGTTGGGTTATACGTGAAAACTTCGTCGAAACTACTAAACTTACATACACAAAACTTTTTGGTAAGATCTTGTGCCAATTGAATAAAAAAAGAACAGCGCGCGCTCGCTCCTGATTGGCCCTGCGCGCGCAACTGCGCTCTCATTGGTTATTGGATGGTGGATGGATTGGTTTGGTTGGTAATTAACATTAACTTTCAAAATTGTACCATCCAAAATTTGAACAATTATTATAAATAAACTATTGTCAGCTTTTACTCTTGTTGTTTGACTAATTGCATTAGTGAAGATAAAGTAGTGTATGCAACTGCATATAACACGGGTATTAAAACACTCGTTACTATTATGAAACTCGCTGCGCTCGTTTCATAAACTCACACTCGTGTTTTAATACCCTTCATTATATGACAGTTGCATAAACTACTATTATCTACACTAATGTTGTAACATTCTACTTATGTTTCCAATACTTGACTTATAATTACTACTGTTATAGCGCAGACAACAAAACACTCAATTTAAGCAATTTCACATGATGGTATAATATCCACATCGATATCGTAAAATCTCATTATAACATCAATAAAACGCGACCAATTAACCTGGCGAGCCTTATGTCAAAATCCTCATACAAGTTGTGTAAAATTTTGATATTAGGCTGGCTTTTGAAAACAGTTGGGTTATACGTGAAAACTTCGTCGAAACTACTAAACTTACATACACAAAACTCTTTGGTAAGATCTTGTGCCAATTAAATAAAAAAAGAACAGCGCGCGCTCGCTCCTGATTGGCCCTGCGCGCGCAGCTGCGCTCTCATTGGTTAGATTTTAATGGCGGCAAGTTCACTGTGACAATACACGTACGCGTGAATGTAATGTTTCGCAATGTGTTTTGTTTTTAAAATACAAATTAAAAGTTAAAAATGGACAGCGACGATGATATTTGTACGCCTCCGGATATTCTAGAATTGGCAACAAAAGTAACTCATAATCTTTTGCCAGAAAAATCTAGAAAATTATATGAAAAAGAATATAATAACTTTTTGACATGGAAGATCGAAAAGAAAACTACATCATTTTCTGAAAATGTCATTCTTGTGTATCTCAAAGACCTCTCCGACAAATTCAACCCATCTTCTATGTGGGCTAAATATTCTATGCTCAAGTCCACACTGAGTATCTACAACAATATTGATATCACGAAGTATTCAAAAGTCATAGCGTTCCTGAAACGCAGTTCAGAAGGACACAAGGAAAAAAAGTCCTTGACGTTTACATCAGGTCAAATAAAGATTTTCCTGGAAGATTCACCAGATATTTTGTATCTTTTTGAAAAGGTAAGACGTGTATTTTAGTTCTGTTATTTAATCTACCTAGTACTTACGTACTACACACGCAAGTTATCTAGACACTCCGTTTAAGCGCTTTGTGTATAAATTAGGTAGTAGGTACCTACACTTTACTACTTCATAAATCATAGTTTTTGCCTTGGCTATGTACCTCAAGCTTATTATATCGTTTATTGTTACAGGTTGCACTACTCTTCGGCATAATGGGGGCATGCCGAAGGCAAGAGCTATACAACATCCAGTTCGATGAAGTCTCTAACATAGACGACAGTACAATCATGGTGAAAATTTCGAAAACAAAAACGAAAATAGATCGTTCTTTCGTTGTGACGGGCAACTGCTATGCCGTATGTAAAAAATACATGGAACTTCGACCCACCCCCTGTCGAAACCCTGCCTTTTTCTTGAGCTATAGATCGGGGAAGTGCGTCGATCAAAGAACTGGTATTAATAAATTTGGTGCTCTGGGAAAAACTATCGCAAGTTTTTTGAATCTGCCTAACCCAGGGTTGTACACGGGGCATTGCTTCCGGCGCACCTCGGCGACCCTTCTCACTATTGTCAGCTTTTACTCTTGTTGTTTGACTAATTGCATTAGTGAAGATAAAGTAGTGTATGCAACTGCATATAACACGGGTATTAAAACACTCGTTACTATTATGAAACTCGCTGCGCTCGTTTCATAAACTCACACTCGTGTTTTAATACCCTTCATTATATGACAGTTGCATAAACTACTATCTCGATGCCTTGGCCAGATTGCAGCGGCGCGCTATACGCATTGTCGGCAATGTAGAGGTCACTAATGTTCTCGAGCCCCTGCATATGCGTCACTCAGCGTCTTCTACCGCCTATACCACGCACGGCGAGTGCTCTGAAGAACTATTTGACCTTATCCCACCTCCTCTCTTCCTCCATAGGAGTACGCGTGCTGCTCTCCGGAGTCACCGCTGTACTATCTCGAACATTCCATCGCGTACAAAGAAATTTGGTGACTCGTTTCTTTGTCGCACTTCCAAACGATGGAATAGTCTATCAGCACACGTTTTTCTTCCTTCCTATGACATGGGGTCTTTCAAACGAGGCGTGAAGGCACCTTGTGGGCCGGCAGGGTGTGGGTGACTGATACTGCGTTGTTTTCACGCTGCACCAGTTGTCCTGGCGTCTGGACTCCGTTTCCACTTAACATCAGGTGAAGTGGAGTCATTTGCCGAACTATGATTATAAAAAAACTAATTATCCAAAAGGTATTAACGCCTGACGTTAATAGTCCTAAACGTTTTTTTGGTAATGAATGATATTTATCTCACTTCTTGCAACACTGACTATTTTGGGTTGTTTTATTTTAACATACATAAGTACTCGCTACTGGGTCCCACAGATCCATTACTTTTTTGTGTATAATTTTCAAGTTACTTTAGTTATCTAGAATAATGATATTGTGTTTTAATGTTCATTATAAAACAAAGACTTTTGGTTCAATACTTTTTATTGTAAAACTTTCCTTCATCCTAAAATCAAATGACAAAAATAATCAGTCGTTACTTCTTCTATAATTATGACAAATTATAACTTATTACTGTCTATCTACGTATATACGTATATATACAGTTATACGTAATATTTTTAATAATGACGGACCTTCCAAAATTCTATTTCGTAGCCTTACAGTGGCAGCGGTCGGGTCCCGCCCGCCCCCGCCTTACCGTTTCCAGCATTCAAAAGGATCACTGTCGTGGAACGAGAAACGTGTGTCACCTATCACATTGGTTAACATTGTTCTACCTTTGTAATGAGAAATGTGCGTTTGGTGAGATGACAACTTTATTTCCTACTACCTAAGTCATTTTGTGGTGTTTCTTACGGGAATTTAACTTAACATTAGGGTTAACATTTGCCGTCACCCCACCAATTATCGACACCGCAACAGTTTTATACTTAGGGTGTCAACATTTGGTATGCACTTACGTACTACTTACTCCGCTGGCTCAGTGACCCGTAGTGAATCTTAGCCTCCGACACAACAAGAAGCCAATCTTCCCTACTTTCTATCCTCTCAATCCCAAATACCCTCTCTGGAGCCCTCAGTATAAAATTCCAATTTATGATTACTGGTGCAGTAGTAAACGATTGCTAAAGCAGCCGGGAACAACGGATTTACGTGCCTACCGAAGCACGGAGGAGCTCGAGATGATAAATTTTTGGTCACCCATCCGATGACCAGCCTTTGCGATAGCTACTTAACCTTGGCAATCGCAGACCCACTGCGCCATCGCGCTCCTATAGATACATTATGAAATATGTTACGCAAATTACAATTCGGAGAAGTGTTGAAACATTTACAAGAGTGGCATTTCCGAATTCGAATTATAACAAATTGAAAAGTTTTGTTAAACTTCAAGAAGCGGGACTCCAATATGTCCCCAACATGTTTTGCAATTCTTTTTCAATCAATCAGAAAGAGTGTGTATCTAGAAAGCATACATTTTTTTAGCAAATATAGACAAGCATTCACTCAGTCGGCATTTTAGAGGTTCTGTAATTGGATGCTATTTGCCTGGCACCCGCGCGACACCCGGGGGACCCGCCCGGGTGCCGCCGGGCGGGTCCGGACGCAATAATTCATAAATTCACCTATTGATTCGGGCCGGAAGTTATTGACGACTTTTCTCGTTTAATATCCCATTATGGAGTTTGTACGCAGCTTATGTATTGAAAGCAGCTTTTATTTATTTTTTCAAGGTGTAATTTATTTATAAAAAATATTTGTTGTATGTCGTGTACACTGCCATATTTATAACTAGCTGACCCGGCGGACTTCGTACCGCATTTTTTTAAAATATAGCCTATGTTACTCAACGCTAATGTAGCATTTTAATGGTGAAAGAATTTTTTAAATCGGTCTAGTAGTTTTTGAGTTTATTCGTTACAAACATACATTTATATAAAAATTCAAAGCTGTCCTCTTTATAATATTAGTATAGACTATAGTCAGGTCATTATAGTCAGGGGGGTAGTTAGCCTTTTCGCAGAGCACATCAGCAATATCGGCTCGGTAGTCTTATTACCGGAAAAAGTAACCAGTTCTTAATTGTACAATTACAACGAGACTGGTCTAGTTGCGGTTGATAAATTGGTATAACGGACACAAATCCCTCAATGTATGTAAACTGTTACAAACATTTTAATCGCAAATGCACAATGCATCTCTGCAATTGCGTAGAGATGTTTCGTCACTCAGCGTGTTTTACCGCTTATACCATGGCGAGTGCTCTGAAGAGCTCTTTGACTTCATCCCACCTTCTCCCTTCCTTCATAGGAGTACACGTGCTGCTCTTCGGAGTCGCCGCTTCACTGTCTCAAATATACCATCGCGCACAAAGAAATTTGGTGACTCGTTTCTTTGTCGCACATCCAAAAGATGGAATAGTCTACCAGCACACGTTTTCCCTCCTTCCTATGATATGGGGTCTTTCAAAAGAGGCGTGAAGAAGCACCTTGTGGGCCGGCAGAGCGAGGTTAAGTAATGCTACGTTTGTTTTCACGCTGCACCAGTTATATTCGGGTCTGGACTCCATTTCCACAAAAAAAAAATGCGAGCGATCATTGAACGATTTGTGTTCGTAATTTGGTAGCGATAAATTGTAAATTGTCGCGATGTCGACTTTCACTTTGATATTGGTAATAAGTCCGCAACTTTACTGGTTATACTATGTTTTACTCCAATAGGAAAACATTAGGTAGCCGTAACAAAATAACTGATTAGTTTCGCCTGGGGCCAGCCAATTTATGTAAACAAATAATAATCTACGGTTCGAAGTGTTTTTTTTTCACAACAGGGAAGTTATTAGAGATGCGATAGCCAGATATTGTTGGGTGTTATTTAAACAGTTAGCAAAGTATTCGTATTTTTGTCAGCACAAAAATGTGATCGGTTAGCTAAAATAGCTGGGCAGCAACTTATGGTCGGCAAATGTTTCTAAATCAGTCTGCAACTTATATCATTCTGAACAGCAGTCTTATGCCGCTCCCCCCTTCCGTGACTGGTACTCGCTACGCTGCGCTTCGCTCGGGATTTTTTTTAAACTTAACCTAACCAACAATCTGGATTTCTTATGCTGACCGATTGTATAATTCTGCTGACCAAATAACAATTTTGCGTTACAACTATTTATTTTGTAATACAAATAAATTATTTCCCATATTGTATAGCAGTTATCTAAAGATAAGCGCACTTCACCCTGATTCCTCAGTAAATGAGAACTGCGTGTGAAGTGTTCTTACAACGTCTGAGTGACGAGTGTGAGATTTGTTGACTATTCGATTACATTTACGAAAAAGAAAATTTGCTGCAATAAGTGTAAATCATGCAAGACTTTCCAACCAAAAGTTCAGACAAATATTATTTATTATAGTAATATATTATTTTGAGGAGCTCGATGGTACAGTGGTTAACGCGCCCGGTTTTGCGAGTGCTGAGGTTAAGCAACTTTCGCAAAGGCCGGTCATCGGATGGGTGACCAAAAATTTATCATCTCGAGCTTCTCCGTGCTTCGAAAGACACGTAAAGCGGTTGGTCCCGGCTGCACTAGCAGTCGTTAACAACCACCAATCCGCACTGGGCCCGCGTGGTGGTTTATGGCCCGTTCTCCCTATCCATCCATATCCCTATGGCTCTAAGGCTCGTGCCCCAGCAGTGGGGACATAAAATGAGCTGATGATGATGATGATATTATTATTTTGTAACGTAACATTATCAATTGTTAATTTAATATTATCTTGTAACGTAGCACTACATTGTCAACCTAGCATTATTAAATTTGTCTGTCGATATGTGGTAAACGGTGTTGGTGAGAATTCTACCAATTCATTTGTCATTGTCTTAACCATTATGTATTGTCATTGTTTCTTTACCCAAATAAATGGAAAAAAAAACTGTCAAATTTCGTCAATACATTTTCAAACATAATACTTAGTGATAAAGTTCAAAGTCAATTGAGGAAATTTGACAGTCTGTGGTGGGTTGATGTGCGGGGTGTACAAAGCAAAACGGGACTTCTTGGCGGGAAAGTGAAGGTTATGTTTTATTTTCTAAAATTTGTGCTATATCGAATATTAATGTGAAATAATGCTGGATTATTAACCGTTGAGTGTTCGTGTGTGTGCATGGGTGTTGGCAAATGAAACAAAACAGTGCAACGTCACTTTTCAAATTCTCTCAAGAAGTCCGCCCGAGGACTTAGTAAAGCCTCACATCTTTACTGAGATACTCGAAGGGTTGGGGGTATATGATTTCTCACTTCTCATTTCTATTATCATTCATCATCATCATACAGGAAAGAAATATTGTTTATTAATGTATTACTAAGAAAAATTGCACTTTTTCATTGGCTAAATGATTGTGCAAAGCCAAAAAAAAAAGCAAAACGGTGACAGCCCTAAAGCTCTGATGACGTAATTTGATATTTTTCAAAAAAAAACGGCCTTGCCTTGCACACCCCACCGGTGATCTAGGCCAGCTTTGGAATAGTTCGAAAGTTATTTCAGTTCCCTATTTCGTTGCGATCAGTTTTCAATTTCCCTTTTGCATATTAAAATTGGTAGCTTTCCAAATAGCATATTCAATGAAGTGATATGAAGCATGCTCTTGCACCATTGCTTGAATACCTTAGTCATCGGAAATGTGACCAAATAATTTTACTTTTTGTTTCAAACTTCTCTGTGGCCCACTGGTTAGGCTTATTGATCTCAAACACAGAGGCCGGGGTTCGGTTCCCATCGAGGGATACATATACGATTTGGTTGGTTTTAGGGCTTGTTTTAGTCCGCCTGCCTAGCTACCACCATCTTATTACTTATCTTATCTAAGCTGAATACTATTACATCATTAAGTAAGATATAAGATAATCAGTTCTTGAGTAATTGAGCTTCACTTTATAGCTGAAACAATTACTTTGAGCTTTCCCGATGTGGTGACAAAAAGTTTAAGTGCTAAATTAATTTATTGAAAATAACCATACAAACTTACAGCTACATATGTACGAGTACAACAGCCAACACGCATGACCCCTTGAGCGTCGATCGACCAGCAGGTGGCCGATAACAATTAAAATTCTATTGTGTCTGGTATTCGCGAGCTCTTATAGTATGCTAGGATATTACATAAACATATTTGTTTGATTAACACTACATAGATACATAATTTAACATTGTAACAGATAATTGTAACAGAGATAAATACTATATTTATTTATTAAGACGGGCAAAGGATCGATAACTATATCTGCACCCATTTTCAATGCCGTATGTGACGCAAAAAGTATTTTGTTTTCAGGTAAGATATTTATTCTAATTTGTAATTATAATATTTTATATTAAAAGTCAGAACAAGTTAGAACCAAGCATTTCATAACGTGATTTCTAAATGTACGTTACAAGGCTTCATTCACTTTAACGTAATAATGTTGCTAAAATATCTTTCTACCAAATTCGCATACCATGTTTCTGAGATCCTAATTTAATTAACTTCATCCGGTGTGCTAAAAGAAGCTCCATTTAGCTTTTAGCATTTAGAGTCGTGCCTTCAAAAATAAAACTATTAACTTGAGTTTTTTTTTAAGTTTCTCTGTCACGTCCAGTTGCTCATAATGGAACCTTTAGGCCGCGTCCTCAACGACAGCGGTGAGTGGGGCGGGTGCAGAGGCGGTTGGAGAACGGCAATGCGTTTCTTCAACGGCAGCGGGCGAGCACACGCAGCGTCCCGATCCGATCCGAACCCCTCGGAGAATCTAGTAGGGCACGGGGACGCGCACTAGTGCGTGATGCCGTTCCCTCTAGAAAATCCTTGAAGGTGATTCGTTTCACAAAACTCATTCGTTTCACAAGACCCCAAAAAAGCCCGGTAAAGCTGTAAATGCCGTCTAGGGCAACCAGCAAACTCTCAAAAGTATCCAGATATTTGACAGTCGCTCGCCGCTCGTGTACCGCTTCCTTGTCGCTCCCGCTGTGTCGTCGAGAACGGTCCCTTGTCAATGCATGCGTAGAGCGTCAGCGCTCTCCACCCGCCACCGCTCCCGCCCCGCTCACCGCAGGCGTCTAGGACGCTGCCTAAGGGCGCGGTCCCATTAATTAGTAGCTATAGGAGCTATTTTAAACGCGCTAGGTATGCGATTGCGGAAGCTAAGCAACGTTCGCAAAGGTCGGTTTCCGGATGGAGGACCAAAAATGTAATCTCGAGCTCCTCCGTGCTTCGGAAAGCACGTTAAGCCGTTGCTCCCGGCTGCATTAGCAATCGTTAACAACCACCACACCGCACTGGGCCCGCGTGGTGGTTCGTGCCCCAGCAGTGGGGACATAAAAGAAAATGCTAACGGTGATGATGAGAACGATGATGCCGATGATGACGACGATGACGATGACCACGCCCTTATGAACCATTTTTATTAGGGATTCGATGTCAAAGTTTTATAGTTCAGTCAGTTAGCCATAAAACGTGGTAGAGAGTAACTGTGAAGTTGTAGACTTAAATGGAGGTTTATTCTTGGAGAAGATTGCTCTACATAGTGGTTCTGAATTCTGTTACACTGTCTGCTAGTTGGCTTAATAAAATAAGTAATGTTTAAACTTACGTTGCAGTTCCTGAAACTGGGCTATCTTATCTCTAACTGTGAGGACGCAACAATGATACTTACATTGTTGTATTGGGACAGATACAAAAATCCCGAGTACAATAAAATAAAATATAAATTCTTTTATGCCTTCCCGCTGCTAAGCAAAGCCGAATAAACTCTGTCACTTGCCACTTGACAACGAACCCTATAAAAGTTTTTAAATGTGAGGATAACTATAAATTTTAATGTAAAAATGAAACAAGAAGTTAATTCATGTATGTAAAAATAAAATGGATTAAGAACATAATGTATTGCATGTATTGTGTACATTTCAACTTGTGATATGCTTAAGTATGTTTACTCTAAATGTATTATGTTTTCTGGAAATAAAAAATCTTCATCTTTATTTTTAAACTGTTTCAAACTAAACCGGTTCAAATAGAATTCGATTTTGTCTCCCATGAACCATCTAACACCTAATACGTGTAACCTAGATCTGTACAGTAGGTACGACAAATAATGGTCGGATGTTTTTTACCCATTTATATGATAAATGGGTTCTGCAAATGTATCGGAGTGGGAGCGCAACAGATATCTGTTGTTGCATTTAGCAAAGGGGTTGCCAGATTATTTTTGTTTACCCTAAATTAGAGTTAGTTACTTAACTTTAGATTTTTCTAAACTTTAACCCCCTTATTCATAAAAACTATTTAAGCATTATTTAGTTAAATATTGTTTTGTCAACGTCACACAATCGTCATTTTGAATTTGAGAAAAAGAGACAAAACAATGATTAACTAAATTATGCTTAAATAGTTTTTATGAATATGTGGGTAAATGTTATAAATGTTATACCTTTTACATTTTTATTTCTTATTATCCGTTAGGATTAAGTAGTCAGGAATCTTATTAAATTATATAACCGCACAGAGAAATAAATGATTTTATAATTATTGTTATAATAAGTAAAAAATCAGGCAGAAATTGACGCTAACATAAAAAGGCAAATCTAGATTAAGTTTCATCTTACTTAAGACAGAACAGTTTTTTAAATACGGTTGAGTTAAGTATTGCTTTATAATTATGGTAAGTGCTAACTATACAGTTACGAGTTAGTAACACAATAAAAACCTTTTCAAATGTTCCTCGTTTCTTATATGGTTCACTTATCTCTCGTCTTTATTGGGCAAGTTATAAAGCTCACAGATGTCCTACGAATAAAACATCTATTGCCCATAATAGTCCAACCCTAAAAAAGTGATCGTAAAATTTTCAGCGCTCTGGGGTAATTTGTAGCGAGGCTGGCATCACTTCGTAGCGGTGCCGGTTAGTGTCGGCTACGGCGTAGACGGCGCGCTACGGTTCGCCCGTTAGCGGATACCGTTACGAACTAGGACTGGCTGTGCGGTTCGCGTAGCAAGACAATACGTTTTTGAGTGCGATGAACGTGAAGTGTTTAGTTTGCATTGAAAGATTTGTGTGACATTTATTTTACGATTATTACATTTATTATAAAAAATATATATTATATTCGAAGTAATAACGTTATTCTACTCAATCAGATGTCATGGTAAACATAGCTTAAGATGAATAAAAATAGATTTATAGCAATTCTTTAAGTTAAATAGTTTAAAGGTAAGGTAATATACATCATTATAATTATTCTAATACTTCTAAACTCATTATATGCGCGCAAATGAAGGCATAACCTCTGTCAAAAGTAAGTAATAATTAGAAAAAGTTATAATTTGGTGTCTGTAATGTTTCGAAAAATGAATTAAAGCGAGTTTTACGTACATGTAGGTATGTTGTATGTATGAGAAAGATTTTAACAAGAAATAAAAAGTTTTCAACTTTTTTTAAAATGTAATGCAGTAAAACAAACTACAGTAGTAACAGTAATGGTTACTGTTTCGATATTTAACATTTAATAACCCATCATGGTTATCTGAACCGTAATGATATTTACCTTGACTAAATTAATGTATTATTTATTCAAATTAACATCATGACCACATAAACACAAAAAATACAAAGACATAAATTCTATTAGTGCACTACTAAATTAGATGAGTGGTTTATTAAAAATATTATAAAATGACAGATATACAGCGTGATTATGTTTTTTTTAAATTTCATTATCTTCGACTGTGAGATTTCGAACAAAAAGAAATAGTGAAATAGAGCGTTTCAAACTGTCGAATTTAAATATAACTTTGTGAAATATAAATAAAATATAAATATAACTATGTAAAATATAATGATAATAATAGTCGTAGTTTTAATAATGACATGGACTTTTTGATAGAATTTTAGAAGAGAGATCGGCAGTCATTCATCTGAGCTTATCATAAAATTCAATTAAAATTTTTGAGCAATAATGCAGCAATTTACTATCATTTAATTTTGGCGTTCTGAGACAGAAGGCTTATTAACACAACTATTTAATTGCTATAGGTGTTGAAAAGATAAATTATCGATCACAATTCTATCTTTATAATTACTAGTGGTCACTCAGTGGTCAAAATTCGACCGTTTCACAGATAATTGTGACACGTATCTTTATATATATATAAAACTTCTAAGCGTGTGTATGTTACCGAACTCCTTCTAAACGTCTAGACCAATTTGGATGAAATTTTCTGTGTGTGTTCAAGTGGATTCGAGAATAGTTTAGATTTAAAATTGGACCCGGTAGGTGGCGCTGCCATAGGGGTCCATCATGGGATACGGGTGTTCTTAAGTGGACGAATGATTTGTTTGTTTTGTTGTCATGGAAACTGTCAAAGCGCTAAGCGGTACGAAGTCCGCCGGTCAACTAGTTATATATAAATTTTATCTTTCGCAACTCCTTTACCATATAAACTTTGTCTATACCAAATCTCACATCCCCCCGTGCGGCGATGTGCTTAAAAAAGGTGCAAGAAGGTTTCGCTTCACGTATAAATATGTAAGGTAAATTCACCTAAGGGTAAGGCACACTAACGCCGCTAATGGATTTAATTTGATAACTGCTAAACTGGATTTTTTTTCAAACATTGCGGACCTTCCGACACTAGGCAAACATCTATTATTTAATAATTGTGCACTACTTTTTAGGTTTGTTTTTGTATTCATTCGCTAACACCAAAAGTGGCCATTGTTTATAAATAAATGCGATAGCCCGTTTTGTGAATAAACCACGCAACAAAAAGTAGTGCACAATTATTAAATAAATACTATGAATGCTTTCCTGTTATCGGACGGTACGTAATGTTTAAAAAAAGATCCGGTCCGTTAGTAATTGTAAAATTATCAATTGGTTGCGCTAGTGTGCCTTACCCTTCGCCTTAAGAACACTCACAAAAGATAACGCAGTAGGTACTTACTACTAATTGAAAATATTATGTTTAACTGACTCTGTGGTCTAGCGAAGACCACCGACTTCAGACCCAGAGGTCGATGCTTCATAATCATCATCATCAGCTCATTTTATGTCCCCACTACTGGGTCATGAGCCTTCCCTATGGAGGGACAGGGAGAACGGACCATAAACCACCACGCGGGCCCAGTGCGGATTGGTGGCTGTTAACGACTGCTAATGCAGCCGGGACCAACGGCTTTACGTGCCTGCTGAAGCACGAAGGAACTCGAGATGATAAAGTTTGACCACCCATCCGATGACCAGCCTATACGAAACTTGCCTAACCTTAGCAATCGCTAACCACTGCGCCACCGAGCTCCTCAATCTGAGGTCGATGCTTAGCGGGAAGCAAATGATTGAATTCGTATTAGTTTCGTTGATGGTAGGGCTTGTTTTGCCCAGCTAGTCTTGATGCTGCTGGCTAGCTGATCCATCTGATGATGATGAAATATAAAAGTCGGCATAAAATTATTGTTAGTAACATTATTGTTTTACGACAGTTAGAGATAAGATAGCCAGTGTTTCAGTAGTTGAGGATTCCGGGTGAAGCGCTCTTCTACCTGCGGCCATGAGATGATTACACCTGTGTGATGAAGGCTAAGTGCTTCATCATCTCAGCCAAAAAGACGTCCACTGCTGGTCAAAGGACTCCCTCAAGGATAAATAATTTTGAGGGGAATTTGCCATAATCGCTACGCTTGGCAGGCGGGTTGGCGATCGCAGTAAGCTGAGAATAATCACAGAGAGACGCTGCTGCCCATCCTCTGGAATAGTCGCCTTCTACGACACCCACGGGAAGAGATGGGGTGGTGCAATTCTTTACCCCCGGCACCACACGGGGCTAAGTGCTTACCAATAACTTATTTAAAAAAGGAGCTGTCAACATTCTGTCTGAACATTTTCTATGAAATACAACGTTTTGTTCCGAGTTTCAAAGCCCTCTTTAATGAACTGCATAATGGGATCCCGAGTAAACAGCCTCCCTCCCTATTATATTTTTTTCTTAATCTCATCAGCTTCGCGAGATGACGGGAAACGAATTTGTGTACTGCAAACATTTGAACTGGCAAGCGAGTAATTAAACGAGATAATTATGTTATGGATATCTTTAAATTACTTGTCATTATAATTTGCCCACAGCTTGGCAAAGTTCTTTCCACGCTATTAAAAGTACTAAAGGAGATCAAACTAAAGCCCAAAGGTAACTGGGACCAACGGCTTAACGTACTTTCTAAAGCACGGAAAAGCTCAAGTTTAGTTTTATTTGGCTACTCATTCAGTTCGGAGGAGCTCGATGGCGGTTAACGCGCACGGTCTGCGAGTGCTAAGGTTAAGCATTTTTTGCAAAGGCCAGTCATCGGATGGGTGACCAAAAATATATCATGTCGAGCTCCTCCGTGCTTCGGAAGGCACGTAAAGCCGTTGGTCCCGGCTGCATTAGCAGTCGTTAACAACGACCAATCCGCACTGGGTGGTTTATGGCCCGTTCTCCCTATCCATCTATAGGGAAGGCTCGTGCCCCAGCAGTGGGTACATAAAATGAGCTGATGATGATGATGATGATGATGATGGTGATGACCAATCCAATGACGTGCATTGCGAAAGTAGTCTGACTTCCTAGATTGTTGGTAAAATGCGTCAAGTTTCTTTTTAAGAGTATGCAAACGACTCCTCTCTATGATGACTCTATGATGTCAGAAGCGAAGCCCAGATGCAAAAACAGCAGCCCACTAGTGAAGCAGGGTTGTGCGTCACTAGTCGTCCGCAACTTGCGACCTTCAAATTGCTTCTTCATACCTCTAAAGGACCTTATATTGTAGGAAGGAGGGAATACGTGTGCTCGGAGAGCATTCCATTTTTCAGTCACACACTTTGTTTCAGCCAAGCTTTAGAATAGAACTTAGAAGTCACCGACGCACCAGCTTTTTATGGTCTTACAAATAAACAGAGAATAAGCTTCTAATTTCCGTGTTTTGTTCCCGTCATGGAAACTCATTTCAAATTAGAGTGAAAGAGACAAAACACGGAGTAACAATTCGAAGCTTATATTCTTTGTTTATTTGTAATGCCCTTTTTTGTTAAACATTGTTTATTACACATTACCATCCGAAACTTTAGAAGTTAGACCGCCAACACACGCACTCAATCTAAATTGTAAAGGGGAAATTGCTTGAAACTGCTATAAGTATTTGTGTATACTCCTCGCTCCATTCAAAACCAATTTGTTGACAAGGGTCGAGTGTGATAAGTCCTTATCGCAGACTTAATAAATCTATTTATAGACTTAACAGCCTTACCTTTCGACCTTTATAGGTACAGCGTAACGGTGTAAGATTTGGTAATTATATTATTTGAAGGCATTATATTATTCTCTTTATTTTTTTTTCCATATAAATTTACACATTTAAATAGGGGTCCGCCGGCATCGCGACCAGGGTCCAAGTTACCGGTGGTTAGGGCTCCAGTGATAATAATAATAGGGATAATTTTAATTTATTCAAATATCAAAGACTCATAAATAATGGTTAGTAACTAAGTTAGTACATAAAACAATTTACATTACAATTAAAATCAAACTAAATGAATATGCCGAAATATTTTTTTAAATGTTTATTTTACATATTTTATACCGAAAACAAAACAGATAATAACGAATTAATATTAAAAGACATGATGTTATAAGAGTACAAAGTTCTGTGCCAGACTGTGATTCACAGCTATTGTGTTCGTAAGAAATGCATCTATGAGGTAGGCTATCATCTCTATCGGATGTAGACATTTATTAAAAAGACGGTTTATAAAAAAATCCTATAAGATCACAGGATCAGGTTAAATAATTTTTTGCGTTATTTAATGTAAAAAAGTACTGAAAAACAAGCTGTAAATCAAACTGTCAAACATCATTGCATACATCACACCGACTTAGTTTCAAAATCTTGTTCAGTAACTAAAACACAAGTCTCATATCTCTCTACATTCTACAAATATGAAACACCCGAGCGCGAGTGGATGAATAAACGTAGAATTCACATACTAAATCACATAGTAAATGTGTTTGGAGGCACAGAAAGGTAGATAAGGGATGAAATTTTCCGCTCGAATCCGGGTAAGGTAAGGCTTACTTGTCTCATGGTGCCACGGACCGATTGCTTTCAAACGAGTAGAAACACCACGGAGTATTTGTAGAAAGGGAGCTCTTTTGTTTTTTTTTTGGGTCATCTTGACTTTGAACCTTTTTTGAAAGTAGCCAGTTTTAATATACCTATGTAAGGTAATGGTAGTAATCTGACATATTATGATTTAGTTAAATAAGACGTTACAGCTAAGAACGGCCACTTGCAACTATAACGCCGTATTTAACTAAACCATAACATGTCAGATGTTCATTAGGTGACGTAAAAATGCAAAATTACTTCATTCAAATAGTTTGTTGAGCATAATTTGATTTTCTAACTCTAATTACTAGATATGTTTTTTTTAATTGGCGGCGCTAGTGTGTGGCGTAAACGCTCTTAAGCAATTTTCGCTATGCCTGGTAACCAGATGAGTGAAGCAATTTACATATTTTAGGCACACTTTTAAAGCATGCTGTGTTTGCCTTTAAATGTTAGTGGCAATAAGTTTATTTAGATAAGTTTTACAAAACTTATAATTAAACACAAATGTCGGCTAACCATAAAATATACATTAATTATTTAAATATTTTTTTTAAATAACAATATTTTGATATCGAGGAAGGCCTCGGAACACAAAGTCGTTGGTATCAGTTGTCGTTAGACAGCTGTCGTTTAAACTGACCAATTCCCGTCGAGCCAGTGTCGTGGGTTATGGCCCAATCTCTCCATGTGCTATAGTTCTTGTGAAGCCTTGATCCCAGCAGTGGGACGTCTATATTTTTTATAATTCAGATTTCGGAACAACCTGCTGTATTTAATTTACGTCAGAGTTTTTCTTACGACTCACTTAATCGAAATCTGGCGGGGACTCCTCAAAAAAGGAGAACACTGATTCTCGCCACTTGCCACAACGTATGAATACACAAGTGTTAGTTTAGGGTTCAGTGGCTCGTATAGATATCATATGATTACCTGAACGTCACTCGCAGACTTAATCGCGCTATATGTGTTATCGGCAATACAGAGGTAGGTATGATTATTTACATATAAGGTCACTTTTTATCAACTACTAATATTTTGACAAACATCTAATTATATCAGAGAAATAAGGAAAATTTTTTTTTTTACTTTTCCTGATACAAAAATTGTAATATTTTTAAGAGCGGCCTCTCTGTCGGATCTTTTGAGTGAAACTAGGGGCACATGTAAGCGGTGAAGGCATTTAGGCCTCTCTGTTTCGGCTCCTTTGAATCGAAACTACCGAAAGTGCTTTATTTTTCTTTTTAATCCTAATGTCTTTTGGCGTTTTTCTTGAAAACTAGCGTATAAAAATTTAAGTTTATGTCATAAAAATAGTTTATATATGTTTTAAGTTTTAATGACAATTAAGTCTCTTGATGTCACTTTCTTCTCTAAATAGAGAAGGCAAGACATTTAATTGTCATAAAACTTGATACGTCTCTGATTATGGCAGTAGGTAAGTCATTTTGAAGCAACTGTGCCTCATTTGTACAAATAATGTGTCTGTAAGGAACCTTTGAAGAAATTTCAAGTCACACTTGCTATGTCTTGGAGTCGTTCTCACAACGCTTGACGTGACAAACTTGTATATATACAGAAGTAACGTTGACTTATAATGCATAATATATGTGATGTGTGTGTACTGTGTGTTGCCACACGTTTGCCAAATAAAATATTAAACATACAATGTATTGAGAAAACGCTTTGACAAAAACAAATTAAGATCTAAATTATACGAGTACATAGGAATTGAATCATATTAAAACGACTATTAAAGTATCCCTTTATAATTAAGCATGCAATTTTAAAGCAGCAATATAGCCGCCAAGATGTCTACGGAGTATAGCAGAATATAGCAGCTATTTAGGTTAACGAATAAGCATTGCTTTCCAACGAGGCATTGCTGCTAGCTTACTGGGTACTCTGCTTGATGGAGATGATCTGGGGCATATTTTTTATTTATATTTAATAGTAGTTATAGTTTTAGTTCTGCTTCAACAACAGGCCTCTCCAGTTATATCTACAGCTTCATGGTACGTAATATGTGTATGTCAACTCTCAACTTGTGTCGTTGCGTTAACTTCTCAGTTTAAAATATTAAAAAAAAAACATATTCAAACCATTTACATAGGTAAGTAAATTAAACTGCGTATGTACGAGTAAATAACCGTCCTCGCAAATATGTTTGGAATAAAACCCTATTCAGCCCCTGTAGAACCCTATTTTGTAGTCAACTGTAAACACAGAACGAAGGGGAACATTATTATTTGTTCAATGCTCGGGAATATTTTAAATTTGGCTTGCTTCCCTCCCGAATCATGATTAAAATAAAATATACGTTTCGCATAATATCTAATAACAGTAGGTTTACATATTGGTTTGTTAGAATTGTTATTTCTAGGTTTTAATTTATGTAAGGCTCTATGTTGCGAAAATATAATAATAAGGGTGAGTAAGTTTTAATATGTTTGTCAGTATAGTACTCGTATTATTTACAATTTATTAGTTCCGCATACTTGTTTATTACACCACAGCTAGGGTTGACTGGAAGAGATCTCTTCTAGAGATAAGCTCATCTTTGTATTGTCCTGTGTAACGTGTGTTTAAATGTCATTTCTTCGTACAATAAAGGATTAATTAGTTAAAACTAAATCCCGTGCTGCGGAGGGAATTTTGGAAAATTTCTTTTTATGTGTAGTATCGGTAAAGCTGTAGTTGCAATAATTCAGCGTTCTAGATCCAGCTGTTTGGGTTATGCGATGTTGATTGTTCTAATAATTTATTGTAATTTAAAAAGAAACAAAACACAGACACGATACAGATACTAATATAGGTTTATGCACCCTAAGAAAAAAAAAAAGCAAAAGATTTGTAAATATAAATAAAATAATGTTGAAAGTCGGTCCACAATTGACAGAGAAATCGGTGAACATACATAAAAATACGAACAGTGAAACATAGACCTCCTCCTTTTTTAAGTCTGTTAAAAAGCGAAATTGGATTGAATCTGAATATGATGTGAATTATTATAGGGTTGTATTTAATCGATCACCAAACTAACTTAACCTAACCCACAAAAATACAAAGTTGGCACCTAAAAATACAAAGTTAGCACCTAAACTACTATTTAGATGCTAACTTAGCATTTTAGGTGCTAGCCTACTATTTTTCTACATTTGTACACCTTGACAAAAGTGGAAATGTGATGATCATGAAGCTGTTCTACAGCTTTATGGTGATGATGTGTGATACTAAAATGACATAAACATCTAGCATAAAAACTCATCATCATCATCATCATCATCAGCTCATTTTTTGTCCCCACGCTGGGGCACGAGCCTTCCCTATGGATAGATAGGGAGAACGGGCCATAAACCACCACGCGGGCCCAGTGCGGATTGGTGGTTGTTAACGACTGCTAATGTAGCCGGAACCAACGGCTTTAAGTGCCCTCCGAAGCACGGAGGAGCTCGAGATGATAATTTTTGGTCACCCATCCGATGACCGGCGTTTGCGAAAGTTGCTTAACCTCGGTACTCGCAGATGGGGCGCGTTAACCGCTGCGCCATCGAGCTCCTCCGCCATCGAGCTCCTCACATACATACACATAAAAACTATCAATGTAAAACTAACCAGCATTTCGCAAATAAATACTTTTATTCCATTCTATTATTCTACCAGGGTGTCTTGTGCGAGTTTTTGACATTAACGAAATCGATAATTAGTTTGGCTTCTCTTTGTCACCGCGCTCTATAGACACGCTGCTTCAATGATATACTCGTTAAGTCTTTCTGTCAATAAGGCGTTTGTGAAACTGTGTGTTAACCGAAAATCAATCCTGTGTGTCGAAAGGGTCGTCTTCACTCTGTTTACGCCTTTTGAAGTGGCAATGTGTTTAAGCAGTCCCTCCACACACCAAGGCAGTTGTCCGACCCGTCACGTACAGACAGTGAGCCGAGTTTTGATATTACTCTGCTGGCAAACGGTTATTTTTATAGCTTCGGCCTTAACGGACTAGATATCCTCCGGGATTTTTGGAACGAAAAATTGACGCAGAAAGTTTTTATTCGAAATGTTTAATATTGTTTTCTTTTTTGTTTGTTCACATTTTGTTGGTTTTGATTTGGAAATGGACATCGTGATGATGATGATGTCGGTGATGAAGATGATGTTAATAAACTTCTGGGATACCTATTTAGAAGGATTTTTAAAACATAAAAATTTAAGCAAAGAGTTTTTATTCAAAATGCTTTAAAATCTTGTTTTTCTTTTTTATTCGTTAAAATTTTGGTCGAAATGGAAATGGCCAGTAAGTTATTAACGCGGATAAGGTTACATTTTCGGTGTACCGCAAAATGTACAACGTATGATAATATTATTGTCAAATATTTTTTTCAGTTTTTTATCATTTGATGTGATTCAGTTTTTCCTGTGCACAGTAGGTTACATACAGACACGTGAGTGATCATGTTAGGAACTGTATAAATTTTCTAAATATACGGCTTGCATCATGGTAAAGTTACACTAATAAATACACTGGTAGGGTCACTACTCTACCATCAGTGTTTGACAGGAGCCACGCAGTGATCGACATTTTAATCATTAAAAATAGGGGCCAGTAACTGATTTCAGTCTTCAGCAAAAATTTGAATGAGGAGCTCTTGGCGCAGTGGGTAACGCGTCCAGTCTGCGATGCTGAGATTAAGGAACTTTCGCAAAGACCAGGGATCGGATGTCTGACCAAAAAATTAACATCTCGAGCTTCTCCGTGCTTCGTAAGGCACGTAAAGCCGTTGGTCCCGGCTGCATTAGCAGTCGTTAACAACCACCTATCCACACTGGGCCCGCGTGGTGGTACTCCTTATCCATCCACAGGGAAGGTTCGTGCCCCAGTGGGGACATAAAATGAGCTGATGATGATAATGATGATGATGAACAATTAAATACAGCTACCGTATGATAATATTATTGTTGTTTTTTTAGTTTTTTGACATTTAGTTAATTAATATGTTTTTATTTTTCCTGTGCTTTGGTAGGTACGTGAGTTATTTTGTAAGGAATTGTGTATCATGGTAAAGTTGCACCAAAACATTTAACATAAAAAAGTACAGCGCGACGCCGCGCACATTCACACATAAATTCACACTGGGGTCTCCACGGTAGATCAGCGTTGTTGTGATTTGTTCACGGTATCAATGCTACTGTGCTATTCTCTAAGCAAAACAGCGTCGACCTCGACATTGCACTCGCTCATAACTTGCAAACGAATGTAGACTTTATTACTATTTTAAATATGGGTTGAAATTCGTTTGCAAGTTATGAGCGAGTTCAACGTCGAGGTCGACGCTGTTTTGCTTAATAATAGCGCTGCTGCATTTGCATTTGTTCATCATCCATAAGCTTCTACAGTGTATTCTAATAAATATGTTTCATTTCATTTTCATTCCAATAAATACACAGTTAACCATATTGAAAATAGTAGAACATTTACCATAACCAGCTGGTTTGTTTTAGCAGTGTAAACACAAATTGTTGACTGAGTGCCTCACAAATATATTTTAAAGTCTAACAGAAGCGAGGCAGAGAGCTCTAGCAATATCGAATGCATTTCTGGCTAAGCGACCGAGGTTGACTTATTTGACTAACATCTCAAGAGGCTTTCGCTGGATGGCTGGATCAAGGGTCAGATACAGAAGGCAACACTCCTGGACACGGCACGCATCGTCAGGAGGTTTCTTTCTCTGCAGTCTTAATCGCCGGTAGCTTGAGTCCTGCTCCGCTGCTGGCGGCGTTCTAGGTTTAGGTTTTTTATAAAAGTTGTATATTTGTATGATATTTTGTTATATTTTACTTTTTATATAATTTTTATAAAACCTAGATCTAAGATTAAAAATAAATAAAGAGTATAATAATAACCATACGAACTATCTGTCATTATTTAATACTCGACAAACTTCAAATATCTACTTGTTAAGAGCAAAGAGTCATCATCAACATTATCAGTTCATTTTATGTCCTTACTGCTGGGGTACGAGCCTTTCCTATGAATGGGTTTGGGAGAACGGGCCATAAACCACCACGCGGGCCCAGTGCGGATTGGTGGTCGTGGGACCAACGGCTTAACGTGCCTTCCGAAGCACGAAGCAAATTACATAGAAAGATAGCACGCGAGGCTATATAAAATGTACCACTTTGTCTTGCCATCGTACAGGTTATGAAGTCACAGTTCCTTCACTGCGAGACCAAAAGATACTAAGCACTTTAACACTTGTCTTTTGATACTTAACCCTATCCTTTCACTCTTCTTCTTCTGTAAAGATGGCTGTCGTAGTTTTGGCAACATAGGTAATTAGCCGCCAATTTAAGCTCAGACCGTGGAGGGAAAATGAGAATGATGTTTTGGAACAGACACAATGTAACCTAATATTTGCGATCGTTGTAAGAAGACAAAGGTCTCTTCTTATTTATTTACATAAAGCGTTTGACGTAGAAGCTTTTTACCAACAGAATTTGTTTCTTGGGTGCACTAATAATATTTTCAGACCTTAGAACTTTCGGGGCGTATCTCAGGAATTCACTGAAACTTTCAAACTCTCTTGGCACAACGAAAATATTAAACGGTGAACTAACTTATATTCGTAGTACGTGTGAATGGCATTAAGTTGTTATCAATAAATCAAGGATTTTGAAGGTGTGCCTTTGGTATGGTGTGTCTAAATAGTTATTGTAAACCGAAAACTAAAAGGTAACCACTTATATATCAAAAACAGTTAACAGTTGATGTTTCTAATTCTTTTTTTATTCTTATATTGACACGTCATAGTGACCACATCCTGCCTGATGGTAAGCAGCCGATGCAGTCCAAAATAATGAGAACGCTCCTCACCGTGGAACAAGCACGGTAACAAGCGCACCCATTCATGACGGCCTGCATAAATGCCGTTTCACGCCCCGCTTGAAAGACCCGGGACTATAGGAGCTGGGAAACACATGCGCCGGCAAAAAAATCCAAAGCCGAATGGTCTTACAGAGGAACGACTTGCCAAATTTTTTACTTTATAAATAATTTTTCTTAGCCTTTTTACTAACCATTCAATTTGAATTTAACGCTTTGCACTTACTGTTATGATTCACCTCTAACTGAACAGTATCATGATCGCTTTCGGGCTTTGATCGCACAAGTTAGGTAACTTTCGCAATGGCATGTCCGTAGATGCGCGATTTAATTAAAAGATAGCAGGAAGGCACGTTAATTCGTTGTTGGTACCGATCACTATCGTAAGGCGGCTGTCGTTATGACCCATCGAACCGCATATGCGCAGACCCACCTGTGCTGACACTACGCAGCTGCCCCCTTAGACAAGTGGCATAACACTAATAGAATAGAAATTAAAAATAATTATTATTATATCGATAAGTCGACAATACGTATAAATGACGTTTATGTCAATCCCATACAATAATCATTATATTTAATTTGTACTCTATTAGCGTTGCCACTTGTCTAGGGAGGCTGGTTATATATTTCTTCTGCGGTTATAGTAAATCTCCCTATGAGACCTTAGCGGTGCATACGCAGACCGCTCTGTTTGCTCCACGGTCCAGGGGATAAGCTTGCTATGCTTTATGTCTTGACTGCTTAATAATCTTTAGTATGTCGCCATAACAACAATGTTTGTAGCATTGTTGTGTTCCGACAGTTAGAGTAGAGACTCTAACTGTCGGAACTAGCTAGTTCCTCAGAGGTTGAGGGCTCCGGGTGAAGTGCGCTTCCACCCCAGCCCTTATTATTCCTTAACATCAGGTGAGATGAAGGCTAAGTGCTACCCGTAATGAATCAAAAAATAATAAGACGTTGACCTTTTTTTTAAAAAAATACCCCGTTCATAACTAGCAGTTAAGGTTTCTATGTTAAATGTCATATTGGCCCGCTATACGCTCTTTTAGGGTTCCGTACCCAAAGCGTAAAACGGGACCCTATTACTAAGACTCCGCCGTCCAACCGTTTTGTCTATCTGTCTGTCCGTTTGTCACCAGACTGTATCTCATAAACCGTAATAGTTAGATAGTTGAAATTTTCACAGATGATTTATTTCTGTTGAAAGCGGCAACAACAAATAACAGAATATAATACATGTTTAAGGGGGCTCTCATACAATAAACGTGATTTATTTTGCTCGTTTTTGCTCGATATTGATAACGGTAACAGGTAGACGCTTAAAATATTTACAGAATATATAGTTATATATTCACTTTAAAAATAAACAATTAGATTAAAATAAAACAAATATTTAGGGGGGCATACAACAAACGTGATTTTTTTCCAATTTTTTCTCGTTCTTAATAACGATAACAGGTAGAAACTTCAAATATTTTTATAGATAATGGTACGGAACCCATCGTGCGCAAGTCCGACTCGCACTTGGTCGGTTTTTTTTAAACTGTAAGTTTAGCTGAGCATTTGAATTGTAGTATATAAATGAGTAAATGTGCTTTTATTCGTGTGGGGTAGCCTGAGAGAGAACAGTGGTACGTTCATTTGAACTGAAGAATCCTGTTGATGAAATTCTTAACAGATACCTCAGTAATAATAAATATTTACTGTATCGTCCAAGGAAAGTCTACTATCGTTGTTTCATTGTGATCGCTAATATCTGCGGTGGCGGCGTCTAGGGAGCGCTGGCCCGCTCGCGGGAAATCTATTGTTTGATACCAGGTGCCTTATTCATAACTACTAACAAGAAGTGAGTGCTATATAGCTTCTATTGGATGCGGAGCCGCGCCCTATGAGTCTTAAATTTCAATTATCAGGATATTTCTTGTCGTAAATGTCAAATTCACCGCGCTTGTTGGTACACCGCCAATCCTCTGTAAAGGCTGTAATATTTATTTTATGTGCTCGACTCAAATATCCCATCGCGCACAAAGCAATTTGGTGATTCGTTTCTTTGTCGCACCTCCAAAAGATAAAATAGTCTACCAGTACACGTTTTCTCTTCTTCCTATGATATGGGGTTCATCAAAAGAAGCGTAAAGAAGCACCTTGTGGGCTGGCAGAGTGACGTTAACTGATGCTACGTTTGTTTTCACGCTGCACCAGTATCTTCGCGTCTGGACTCCATTTCCACTTAACATCAGGTGGGATGGAGTCATTTGCCGAGCTATCTATAAAAAAATGCGTGTTTAACGCGCTTGGTCTGAATTGGAAGCTTTACCAAGTCGCCAGCCAACCTAACCAACCTGGCGAAAACAATTCTCACTCGAGTACGTTTCTGCCCCAACGGTCGGTGCTCACCCACTACCACTTAAGTTTGGCAATTCTCCGAGCTATACCGGTGAGTTTAGTTCCTTTGCGTAGATATCTATCTCCTCATTGTGTATGCGGTCTGCAGAGATACGCCGATCATAGCCCTGCTTTGCCTGACAGGTCTGCCTGCGTAGCTGTGCCTGTACAAGTATACTGGAACGTGTGTGAGAGGACCTGCCCCCCAATTCTGCTATTTATTTTGATCTGAAACGAATCTGGAACGCTATAGTTGCAATGTTTATTATTCTGCTAACTACGAATCTACGAAGTTAATTTCGTAATTAGCAGAATACGAGTACGCTATAGTTTCAGCATTTTCGTGTTCTGCTAACTACTAAACTATAGAGTTGATTTCGTAGTTAGCAGAATAGCGAAAACGTAGAAACTAAAGCGTTTCAGATCCGTTTCAGATCAAAATAGCAGAATTGGGCAGCTGTGTAGTTGTCTTATTCACCACGCAAGTTTAAATTAATGATGGTAGTCGTATTTGTATCAAAATCATAGTTTTGATACGAATGCTTCTATTGTATGCTTTGAAAACTTTGTATAGTTTTTAGCGGATTTATAGTTCAATGCGTTCTTTCTACCACCTTTGATTATGACTACCGTAGCGTGCAATGAACTAAAAATGACACAGTGTTCGTAGTCGAGGCTCTGTATACGTTGTCTTGTCGGCATGCAAAACTTATGTGAGCCGTTTTTGACTTCTGCCATTAATTTAGTAGGTAAATGTGTTGATGATAAATACATAAATAAATAAATTTGTAACAAGTACGGCAAAAGTACAACTTATGTAGAGAATCAATAAATATGTACTTTTAGGTCAACGACAAGGGCATTCTTAAAAGGGTTTATGTCTCACGTCCGATACGTTCTCATCAAACGATAAAACCAATTTTAATGAATATTTTTATGCTTATAGAAAATAAACAGATCTAATAGAAGGCCTTTTTTAATTTACCATACGAAACATTGTTTGTTTCTCGAAAAAAAATTTTGTATAGCGATTTTTTCATCAGACAATATCTTAGCCTTTTAAAGTTTACTTAAGTTATTGGAATTCGACTACGGAAAGTGTGAAATCTAGACTTAGCGCTACAATTTCCGCCTCTCAACGACAAACCAAATGTTCGATCACAAAGGATAACCTACTTTTGACGTGCGTTGTACTCAGATAGGTGTTGAAAAGTTCTGAAGGACCTTTCACTTCTCGAATAAAGCACACCGACGACTTGACGCTATAGTCAAACCGCGATAAAACGCTGTCACGCATTAACGAAACATTAACAATTGATACAGACAACTATACTCAATATCGCTACCTTACCCCAACGCAATAGAGCCTAAATTTCCGTGCCGACTACACCATGTATTATGTAGGTGTGTATCTAATTGTTTTATGTTCGATCCTTGTTTTCCTTTGGGTCCGCGCTGCGATGTGATCCGTCTGATTTGTACATTTCCTTAGTAATCAATTGATGGCTGTTAATAGATTAGACACTCATCTGGTACATAAAGTTATACATATGCTTGGTTTTTGTTTATTAGGTTTACCGAGTATGCTACACCTTTACTATCTAATGTGATGAAAAGTTATTTTTTTATTGTTTGTAGGGAACGTAGGTTTGTGTCTTTGGAACTACTGAAACGATTTTAAAATTACCACAGGCAAAACATATCATTTGCGATAAACGAAAGTCCACGAAGCGGGCTTTGGATTTTGTAGTTTGACGTCATTAAGTGACTGTGAACGCTTATGTTGAATAAATTATTTAAAAAAAGTCACGGCCTGAAACTTGTTACTCCCAAGAAGCTGTATCAGCTTCATGGTTACTCCTGTGGTCTAGTAGTTAGACCCAGTGGCGAAGAGTGAAAATTTAAAGAAGAAAAGCCGCCGTTTAAAATAATTTTGCAATCCAAAAACCTAGCACCAAAAACAATATCTATCGATGTAATTTTAATACCAAACTGTTGACCGATGTGTGTGTTAAATGGATGAACGAATATATCTGGTTAAGAATTACTGTTTATCTGTATGAAGTAACACGTTGACCATTTTCTAAAGGTTAGACCATCGGCATTCGGTCTCCGGCTAAAAAAAATAATAAATAAATAAAAACAATTTATTTCAGACACCTGGTCCATAGAGTGTTAGTAACAATGTTTCTTAAACTAAGTTAGTAAAATTATTATAATACATCAACATCAAATAAATTCAATAATAATAAAATTAAATTAGTACAGACTAAGGATGATATTGATGTGGTAGTTAATCTTGGTCAGCCTGGCTAGCTGCTACCATTTTATCTTGGTATATCACCATAACGAAAATGCTATTAGCGTTATAGCGTCCCGACGTTATCCAGTTTCTAATTGTGTGCTTTCTTCTTCAGTTTTATCGACACTTACCATCAAATGAGAAGACGATCTGTCGAGAGCTATCTGCTGTGTAACAGAACACATAGGCACTCAAAAAAATACTTACATAAGTACTTCTGAGCGAGTCGATATAACGCGCGTTTATTTCTGCGAACAAACATCGTTAGTATAAAATTGGTATTAAAAACACGTCCTTTATGTAATAAGGTACGTGGTACTAGATGTAAGCCGAGGGGAAATCATGAAGTGTCAGCGAACGAATGTCCAAAATGTATTAAAACAGATTTTTTTCCATTATTTAACAGTTTGGTGAGGATATACGAGTATGAGGAGCTCGATGGCGCAGTGGTTAACGCGCCCGGTCTGCGAGTGCTGAGGTTAAGCAACTTTCGCAAAGGCCGGTCATCGGATGGGTGACCAAAAATGTATCATCTCGAGCTCCTCCGTGCTTCGGAAGGCACGTAAAGCCGTTGGTCCCGGCTGCATTAGCAGTCGTTAACAACCACCAATCCGCATTGGGCCCGCATGGTGGTTTATGGCCCGTTCTCCCTATCCATCCATAGGGAAGGCTCGTGCCCCAGCAGTGGGGACATAAAATGAGCTGATGATGATGATGATGATGATGATGATACGAGTATGTCAAGCCGATAGATGATGTACATACGTAACATATTTTAATAATTTTTATTTATTTATTATTAAAACGAACCACCATAACCAATTTAACAATAAGGTACTCATACTAGGTTAGGTTGAATACTAAGTATTGCATAATCAAAACCTTTGAGTATCAGTAACGTTGTTAGGCTTTACTTAGTTCTCACGTGGACATCTTAGGGCCACTTGCGCATTATAGAGTTATAATATTTAACTCAAGGTTAGGTGGTAGTTCAAGGTTAATTCAATAATTTTTCTTGCACTGCTAAGGGTTAAGAGTAAACCCCAGGTTAAAATGATAAATATTTAACCCGGCCAAATCGGAGAGTTTAGGTCCTTAACTCGTTTATTTATGCCAAATGTCAAATTTGTGAGGTTAAAGTAAGTTTGTTGTCGGTTGGTGCAAAGAAATAAAATAGTTTTATAATGAAAAGCTTTTTGTTTTTATAAGAGGTAGCTCCATCAGTTTTCTTATTTTCAATTATATGACTATGTTTGACTATAATATCACAAAGTAGCGAACTATCGCTACTTGAAAAATTTGGTTCACGTAAACGACATTTATTCGTATCCATTGCAAAGAGATTCAGTAATTCAGTTATTATCAGAAATTAAAATGACGAGAAAAAGCAACAACCAAACCAAACATCGATGACATTATACACAAACACGACTAAAAACGGCATGGTCATTTAAAATCAGACCAAGCGAAACCGACTTATGCTATTTACTGTAGAGTAAAAGAGAGATGTATACTTATTTCATTAATTATTCGTTATACTTTACTTAGCCGCATGTTAATAGAATGAATGAATGTGAGAATAACTGTCAAATGATGCCAACCTTCAAAACCGAATTGCCGGGTTAGTTGACTCCGGGTTTATTTTCATGGATGTAATGCAAGGTCCGAGTTAAAAATTTTAAAAATTAACAGCGAGTTAGTAAACTCGGAGTTATTTATTTAACTCGACATTACCGTGCAAGCGGCGCTTACAGATTTTTTTGAGAAAGAGTGCATAATGATAAAATTTATATACAATGTGTATCTTCTGATAGGTGTGGTGATTTAAAGGACCCAAAGTGTATCCGATCTAAATCCTCTATGCAGAGTTAGATGTTATGTACATAATTATTTATAATAATGTGATGCAATTTTTAATCAAATATTTCTATTGTGACGTCACATTAAAATAAACAAGTCCCAGTAATAGTGGGTACGTTACCTCTGTGTATTACATTCATGATCGTTGATGCTTGCTCATGGTAGATTTTTTGGGTTCCAGTCGAATTTCGATCACTAGTCGAATACTAGTTTAACATAAGTATAATTATAATTGATAGGAGTAATTCTAGCCTCAAAAATACGTGACAACTTTGCCCATTTGAAGTATGAAATGGGCAAATCGTCAAGAATTAGTTCGTCGCGCAAAGTTCTGTAAAAGACAGCTAACACTGACATTTCGGTCGAAAACTGACTAGGCAAAAAGTTACCGGTTGCAATGGCATCGCGCCACCTTATCCTTTATCCCTTCTTGACTTCAGGCTCTTCGCACTCAATGACATCGTCAAACCTATGACAATAGTTTTTACTGGGGAAGAAAAGTAGATGGGTTTGCTTAATAGATCCCAATGACTTGGAGTGCTATTGGACGAGGTATCATTCCAAGTAGGTACAGTTCCACGTAGGTCCCACTAAGATAAGATAAGATCATTAATTTGGTAAACTTTGAAAGTAGGTACACCCACCCGCTGTTTCGTGCTCCTCTAGCTGTGGTCTCCTGAGACCTTGGAGGCTGAGAAATAGGTACTCATATCAGCTACTAGCCTTATTTTTGCCGGTTCTTCTCAGGACATCTCCCGATGAACAAGTGTTGTAAAGACACTGATAATATACTATTAATAAATAACTATTATTTTCTTCTAAACACACAAGAGGTAATGTTGTCAGTATTCTTAGGACCGTTTTCCTATGAGTTCATAGTTAGACACATTTAGGCATCTCATATTTATAGGTATTGAATTTATTTGATTTTTGTTTCGTTTTCATTGATAACATATGTTTCTTTCAATTACTATTAAGTTTTCTTGTAAAATACTTGTTAAGAATATCGTGTTAGTAATACTTTAAAAACAAAATAAACATAGAATTTTATTTTTGTATAGCTGACGTCACTATCGGTTTAGAAATGACAACCGGTCGCCGTGTTACTTAGTAGGGTGCGGATTACGGGAGTCGCGGAAACGATGTTTTAACGTCAGTTTTTTTACTTTTTGCAACGATTTGTGACGGGCCCGGGATTAGTGTACAGAAATCCCGGCGCTTCTCGAATGCTACGAGTATATCATCAAAGTAAACACGGAAGATTAGCTCGAGTCTAACATCGTAAGTAAGTAATTACTTTATTGCAAAGAAAAAAGTAAATACAGTATAGTCAGTACTAGTATTCTTTTGAGCTACTTACGATAGTTTATTTGTCCTAATTCGGTTCACCAACTAAAAAAGTAACATACCTTTAGGTTATTTTAAAATGTAAAATAAACACATAAATATGTTGTGAAGGTACAAGCATTGTATATGCTTAAGAATCTTGTTTATTTTACGTGCAAATAAAGGTAATATAAAGTGCACATTTTTAACTTTTTTTTGTCCAGTTCTCGACATGGTTGCCTGGAATAAATTGCTTTTTAATGACAAGGTCGCCATTCTTGTTTTGTTCTCTTAGAATAGATAGATTTATTGATTTCAGACAAACAATGTACAAGAATAGCAAATAAAAATTAGAATTATGTAAATTACGAAGTGGCCCATATACCTAGGTAGGTACCCTACATGCTAACATACATACAAATTAATTATTATACTATTTAAAACGGTTTGACAGTGACGTATGGTGCCTCGGAACAGCCGGAACATGACACTTAATTTCCTTTTTTATGAGGGTCGACAGATGGATTTATGTTTTACCATAACATCACATCAGTAGCTCATTTTTATGTCCCCACTGCTGGGGCACGACCCTTCTCTATGTATGTACAAGGAGAACTGGCCAAAACTACCACGCGGGCCCCGTGCAGATTGGTGGTCGTTAACGACTTGTCTAGCCCTTAGGTCGACTAGTAGAGAATGCCATTTGGCATTAAGTCCGCCTTTTGTACTTTATTTTATTTTATTGTGCAATAAAGAATAAATAAAGAAACGACTGCAGAGTGCTTTCGGGATCAACGGCTTTACATGCCTTCCGAAGCACGGAGGAGCTCGAGATGATTAATTTTTGGCCATTAAACCAATGACCGGCCTTTGCAAAAGTTGCTTAGGTTGGTTAACCTTAGCATATTTTAGAGCACTGTTAGGCCTTCGTCGTTTCTGCAATGCATCGGTCATGTTTGCCGATGCAAGGACTGATGACTTCTACGCATTAATGCGGAAGAAGTCCTACTCCCTTCACCGTCGCGTTCGGGATGGGCCTGGCAGCGTTTTGAAAATGATGTCGGTCGGAGAGGCTAGATACTCCCTTTTTTGCCCGTTTCACTGCTTTGCATGTTAAACAAGCAAAGCGGTGAAGACAAAAAAGAGAAGTTATTATTATTTATTTTTATTCTCTTTTATGAATATACATCTTAAGAATTTTTTTTTACAATATTTTATATAAAAACATATTTACAATATAAAATATTATAAAAAAAATTAACCTAGGTTGCCACCGGCAGCGGGGATAGACCCAAGCTACCGGTGGTTAGGGCTGCAGAGTGAGGAACCTCCTGACAATACGTGCCGTGTCAAGGAGTACTGGCTCTTGCCTTATTTTTATTATTATTACTAACATAGAATTAAGGGTTTTTTGTGTACTAACAATCTTTTTGTTTTTTGTTTTTGTTACTAACATAGGATTAAGGTTTTTGTGTACTAACAATCTATGGACTCTTTGGTCTGAAAATAAACGAATTTTATTTTAATTTTATTTATTTATTTATTTTAACAACTGCAGACCGGGCGCGTTTACCACTGCGCCATCGAACTTCTATGGTTTTACCATAGTGAATAATAACGAGTATTTTCATTTAATTTTCGAAATACAGAAAACAAGAACAAAGAAGAAACAACTAACAATTTTCTAAATTGAAAGATGATACGGAGACGCGGACCCTAAATACATTTCATCAATCACATTGTGCGCGGAACAATGTCGGCGATTCCCATCGTGTCGTCCCATTTTATCTCTGCCCGGTGATTAGCCCTAAATGACCCAATTAAAACTTATGTGCGAGCAACGTTTGCTGACATCCGGCTAAGCTGTACAGCTGTTGAATATTATTGTGACGTTATAAAGTGTTTTAAACTTATTTAAAACACTTTATGGTTTTTTTTCCCATTTTTTCATTCAATTTTGCTATTCAAATTCTTGTTTTGCGAATGAAGCTCGCACTAGACACCCGGATGTATGGTATAAGCAGATATAGGTCCGCTTACGAAACAAACAATGATATTTTAAATTTTATAACGGATTTCTTTTGTCTAACAAATTGTCATTGTAATAGTGAGTGAGAGTGAGTCTTACAAACCAGCAATAACCGCTCGAGAAGCAAAATGGCATTCAACCTTCAAGTTTGGTGGGTGTCAATAGCCCAAGGGTTTCTTTGGCACAATAAAAAGTAACTTCGCTCCGATTTGTAAAGGAGAATAAAAGTTTAAAGACTGTGATACGATACTGCTGAAACTTTGCGCGCCCTCCCTCGGTCGGTTCCGTCTTGTAATCGTAATTTTCTTTATTGGTGTCGCTGGCCATCTTGAAACACTTTTTACACCTTTTAATGGTTCTGTTATTTAATATTTTTTTTAATATTTCTAATTTGTATAAATATCAAAGTATTATTATGATATATAATTTGATCATAGTGTTAAAAGTAAGTGTTAAGACCTGCCCCCCAACCGCCTAACGCTCTCGCTTTCAATCGCTTTGAAAGCGAGGCCCTCGCATCGCTTTCTAATATAATATCGAAATATAATATCAAATAATATCGAAAGCTATAGCCTATAGCTTTCGACATTGCTTTCATATTGCTTTCGAAGTGACAAGATGACGCCTTCTCCTCGCCTCGCCTTCAAAGCGATCGAAAGCGAGAGAGTTAGGCGGTCGACCCCCTGGTGCTCAAAGTACAGGGTTACCTTGTTTGAGCGCCAGTCTTCCACTATATAAAAAAAAGTTATACAACTCGTGATCTAGGCGTGCTGCTTGACAATAAATTGAATTACATTGACCATGTCGATAAAATTGTTAGTTGCGCTTGGAGAATATTGGGTTTTGTTAAACGCATGGGTAAACACTTAAAAAACCGGCACAGTGCGAGTCGGACTCGCGCACGAAGGGTTCCGTACTTTATGACGTATTAAAAAAAATTACTTACTAGATCTCGTTCAAACCAATTTTCGGTGGAAGTTCGCATGGCAATGTATATCATATATTTTTTTAGGTTTATCATTCTTATTTTAAAAGTTACGGGGGGGGGGGGGCGACGGCGACGACGACACACATTTGACCACTCTCGCGTAAACTATTCAGTTTAGAAAAATGAATGTGTGAGTTTGATGAAAAAAAATTTTGAGTTTCAGTTCTAAGTATGGGGAACCCCCAAAATTTATTGTTTTTTTTCTATTTGTGTGTGAAAATCTTAATGCGGTTTACAGAATACATCTACTTACCAAGTTTCAACAGTACCTATACTTCTTATAGTTTCGGAAAAAAGTGGCTGTGACATACGGACGGACAGACAGACAGACAGACATGACGAATCCATAAGGGTTCCGTTTTTTGCCATTTGGCTACGGAACCCTAATAAAAAACGGTCTCATTCGCAGTCACCTCGAGTACGCCTCAACCATATGGAACCCCATCTATCAGGTGCATTCTGATATAATAGAACGTATCAAAAATAATGTTACTCGCTACCTTGCCTACCGTAGTCGTGACGTGGCGCTGATTACGTTGTTCGCCTTTCACACTTTAAAACATCTTTAGCCAACCGACGTAAACTTTTAGATCTCGTTACACTGCACAAGTTTATCCACGGCAAATTAAACTGCCTGAATCTGCTTCAACAGATAAGTCTCTCTGTCCCATATTACATGCCTAGACATCCCTTGTCAAATAGCTTCAGCTTACCTCGATGTAAAACTAATCTCTATTATACCGGTGCATGCGTATTTACAACAAACATGCGAAGGAGCCACGGTGTCAGCACAGGTTGCATCCCACACCAACGGCCTGCCAAGCTTCCAGGGCCCAGTGGAATGTAATTGTAGTAAACTTCATCATCATCATCAGCTCATTTTTATGTCCCCACTGCTGGGGCAAGAGCCTTCCCTATGGATGGATAAGGAGAACGGGCCATAAACCACCACGCGGGCCCAGTGCGGATTGGTGGTTGTTAACGACTGCTAATGCAGCCGGGACCAACGGCTTTACGTGCCTTCCGAAGCACGGAGGAGCTCGAGATGATACATTTTTGGTCACCCATCCGATGACCGGCCTCTGCGAAAGTTGCCTAACCTCAGCACTCGCAGACCGGGCGCGTTAACCACTGTGCCATCGAGCTCCTCCTGTAGAAAATTTGAACTCAATCAAATACTGAAAAAATCGCACGACAGTTCAAAATAAAATATCAGTGCATTCGATTCGCTTTGTCCGTCAGATACGAGCGTCCACATTGTGCGAGTAACCCACATTCCGGTCGCAGTTCTGCTGAGTTTGTCCCCCATTGGAACGCGACGGAAGTAGATAAAGCTGACTGAAGTTTCCATTAACGCTGTACAGCCAATAAGTATTAATGTAGTACAGTGTGACAATCTATTAATTTAGCAATCACTTTTAATTATATTTTGTAAAATACTCAGAAACATAACTTACAATAAAGTAAAATAAATCTATCTATAAAATTCTCGTATCACATGTTTGTTGCCATACTCCTCCGAAACTGCTCGATCGATTTTTATGAAATTTTATATGTATATTCGGTAGGTCTAACAATCGGTCGTAATCTATTTTTCGTAAAGGGTGGTCCACCCCAAACTTTTTTTTTACAATTTAATTTCCCAATACAAAATGTTCCACGATTAGTTTGTTTTGTTGTTACAGAAACTGTCAAAGTGGTACGAAGGGTCAGCCAGTAATAAATAAAAATTAAATACCTACAAATACAAGATCCAAGTCAATTCAAGTTCAAATTCAAATTCAAAATCATTTTATTCAGTTTAGGCTACAAGTAGCTTTTATGAATGTCACTATGCCATCGGTTCGTAAGTCTACTCTGGGCGGGAGATCTTGTACTGAGAAGAACCGGCAAGAAACTCAGCAAATGTCCAGATCTTTTCTCCCTTACAGCGTCAAAAATATTGGAAAATGCCCGATCATAGCAGGACACTTTCCATTACAAATAAACACAAAACATACTTATAGAAGACAACCACAACATGTAAAAAAAAAAAACAAAAAAAAATAATTCTAGGTTAACAAATTTACATCAGGCAAAAGTTTCAATTTCCACAATGTCATACAGTACCACTACAGCATTCTAGTAAAAGTCAAAAATTGTTTTAGAAGAACAAAGTCAAACTATAGTGAATAATACTAAAAATAAGATAAGTAAGTACATATGCAAGAGCAGACCAGCCTCCACAGGCGGCACCCGTTCACGAGTATGACATATGAATCAGTCATCGCTTCGCTCAACCATATTTTAGGGAACGTAACGACCCGACGCACACGCCACCACCGCAGAGACAATAAAGAGTGCATGACACACTCAAGATACTCTAAATAAAAACTTAATGATATATTTAACTCAACGCTGTCCTCCTCTAACTGTGGGCTCTTTATCATTATCATCATTATCACCATCAGTCTATAATTAGTTCACTGCTGGACGCCTCTCCAAGCGCACGCCACTGAACACGATCTGCGGCTACGGTTATAATAATATATATTTTTTCTTTTTTGGCTTCGTGCGATTAGCACATTTATAGCCAGTGTCAAAGTAATTTTTCTTACAAGTAATACATAAATAAACAATATTTCTTTCCTGTCCTGTATGATGATGGATGATAATAGAAATGAGAAGTGACAAATGACATATTATTATTATTACTTTATTTATTTTCTTTCTTAAAACTAGATTTTTACAATATTTTAATATAAAAAAAATAAAACATTATAAAAACCACAGACCAAATATAAAAAACCTAATCCTAGAGTACCCAAGCTACCGGTGGTCAGGGCTGCAGAGTGAGGAACCTCCTGACAATACGTACCGTGTCAAGGAGTACTGCTTTTTGAATCTGACCCTTGATCCAACCATCAAGCGATTATTATTATAAATTATCACTACAGGCAGGCAGTTAAACAACTGATAAGTGCCTGTATTCTGCTCTACACCACTAGTTATCATATTATTTTTCATTTTATTTTATTTAGAATACATATGTCTGTTTTTAAATCGGTTTATTTATTTATTTTATATAGGTATTGTTTTTTTTTCTCTATTATAATTCAAATTATTATCGTGCATATGTGAGTGCATTTGTATTAAAATGAAAAAGAAATCATTATATAAATTGAATTGAATACGATTCAATATAAAGAACGAAAATTTTAGGATAACTAATATAGGGTTAAAGAACTTTATTTCTTATAAAAACTACAGAAGTTCACTTAAAATGAAATATAAGAAATTACACACTTAAGTTTAAATAATTATAAGTATAAGTAAACCTCCGGAACCTAGCCCAAGTAGTAGGTCTAACTTAAGTAACTAAAACATTGTTAAAGAGATTTGTCTAAAGTCTAAATAATTTGGGAATGCGAACCGCCTCTGTGGTCTCGTGGTTAAGACGACCGATCTCAGAGCCAGAGGTCCCGGGTTCCCAGAGGTTAATTGTTCGTTATTGGGCTTTTCTTGGGCTAAATATGTCACCACAACATGAGTTTTAATAACATGATTAGTAGTTGAAGATTTCGGGTGAGGTGCGCTTCCATTACTTAGCATCAAGTGAGATGAAGACCTAGTACTTACTAGACTTACACGTGATTTGTTACTTTGTGACTTTTTTAACTGATAATGGCAATATAGATGCCACCATATTTTGAACCTTATGCAGTTGCAATATGATAGAAAACCAATGAAAAATATAGTAAGCTGTAGATACCAGCTAAAGGATTAAGCCCACTGTCTATCGGTTTGTTATGCCACCACCCATTAGGGGAAAACATTGTAAGTATTGTAAGTACGAGGAGCTCGATGGCGCAGTGGTTAACGCGCCCGGTCTGCGAGTGCTGAGGTTAAGCAACTTTCGCAAAGGCTGGTCATCGGATGGGTGACCAAAAATTTATCATCTTGAGCTCCTCCGTGCTTCGGAAGGCACGTTAAGCCGTTGGTCCCGGCTGCATTAGCAGTCGTTAACAACCACCAATCCGCACTGGGCCCGCGTGGTGGTTCATGGCCCGTTCTCCCTATCCATCCATAGGGAAGGCTCGTGCCCCAGCAGTGGGGACATAAATGAGCTGATGATGATGATGATGATTGTAAGTACAAACGAAATCTGGCTTTAACGAAATCGTGTTTGGTTTTGAAACGCATCTGTAGAATTCTGCATTCAAACGAAGGAAATGAGTTACTAAATATTTGTAAATGTTCTGAAGAATCTTCTTACTATTGGTATTATTTATAAGCTTGTAGCTAACCAACAAGCTACATATTTAACTTTATTATTATTTATTGTTATATTTATTAAGCACATAGAAAGATATAGAATAATGTTAATGTACCAGGGTTTTATGAAAAATAAATATATATTATTTATAAAATGCATTATATGAATATACTAATATGGTGCTAAGTGAGACTTTTATTAGATTACGTAAACAAAATCGCGAAATTATATGACACAAATTGTATATCACTTCGTTTGTCAGGACGCTGCTTTTACCGTAAATCATTTCGCGTGATCAAATGGTAAATAAAACTCGCACTCAGCACTCTGCACTTGCTAATAATTAGCCGTTACCGAACACTTCGGAGAATCTAGTAGGGAGCGGCGACAAGGTTGCCTTATGCTATTCGTTCTAGAAACCTTCTGACGGTGTTCCGATTACACATGGCTTGGCTTGAACCCATTAAGTTTCTCGCCGCCTCCAAAAAAGTCCGGTGACGCTGTAAAGACCGTTTGTAGCCAACTGCTAACACTGAAACACTTAAAAAGCGAGTAACCAATCATCGCAGTCTCCAAGTAGCGATTTCCAGTCTCATAATAAAAGCATCTGGCATCATCGCGGCACTATCCCTTGAGCTAGCATTCTGTATTTTGATTAGGGCTTCATTTGTTTTTCCACGTTTGTCCATAAAAGGATACCTCAGTTTCTATTGGCAGCCCCAAATTTTACGATTTAGGAAGCCTTATTTCAATTCCCCGAGTGATTGGAAGGCATAAACAATAAAACAGGCCAAGCGTGAGTTGGATTCGTGTGGAAAAGAGGTTCGTACGTAGGTTTTTTTTGGGGAGAGTTTGCTGACTGCATAATGTGACATTTTTAGCGTCACCACATTTTTTTGGGGGCGGCTAGAAATTTAAAAGGTTCCACAAGCCATGTACATACAACGAAACACCGTCAGAAGTTTGTTAGAGGGAAGGGCATCACGCACAGTGCGTGCCCCCGTTCATATGCGGCTTGGTGAGATTATAAATAAATATTATATTAGGATTTGTGCTCCGCACGGTTAATAGCTTTACTAATATAAAAGCTATTATCGCGGTGTATAATGCATTGGTAAGGAGTCATTTGGAGTGCAACGAAATGATTTGGGCTCCATATGAAATAAAATATGTAAAAATGGTGGAACGAGTACAAAATAAGTTCGTTCGATATTTATATTTGAGACTGTACGGTGTGTACCCATTTTACCCTCTTATGTATCCAACATTATTTGTGTTAGGGATGGTGGGGTACAACGAGCTGGGAGTTAGGAGAAACGTCGCCGTACTTCAATATATTTTTAAAATGATAAGGGGTAAAATCCATAATGAAGAATTGTTGGAAAGAGTGGCGCTATGTGTGCCGGACCGGCACGTGTGGCGACGCCGCCGGCCGCCGCTGCTAGCGGTGCCGCGCGGCCGCACCAACTTGCTAAACGAGGCGCCGCTGACGCGCGCGCTCCGCACTCTCAACCTAATAGATAAGAAGGTTGATCTATTCTGCTGTGCTCTGAGCGAATTCACAACAATTGCGTTGTTTACTGTGTCGTATGAAGTGTAAAGTATATTGTTGTGTATTTTAGTATAATAATATGTATTATTATAGCTGCATTGGGTAAAAAAAAAAAGAAACCTGTAAAGATAGTTGTATGTAATTATAAATAAATAAATAAATAAACCAGGGGTATGCATCTGATAATCTAAAACAAACAAAATATTAAAAATAAAAAATAAAAAAATAAACACGTTTTTTTTACAAGTGAGTGGTCGTTTTATCTTCGACACGATCGTATAAAAAGGAAACCATAATAATATGACTACAGTATTAAGTTTAATGATGTCCTTTTGTGTGATATGGGTTCTGTAAAGGTATTGACGTGTATGCAAATAGGGGGTCCTTTGCCATCATGTATTAAGAAATAAGAAGTGCTTATTTGACAAGGGCTAATGGAACCTTGCGCATTGATGTGTGATATCATATTTTGTTTGTAGACGAAGGCCTATGCTAATGTAGGCTTTTTGGTAGTGTTGATAGAATGTCTAGCGCCGGTTTGAACCTTAAAACATATATTTCATGCAAACTTCGAAGTTCCAATGTTTTCAAACAAATATTGACTCTTATGATAATTACAATAAGTCACTCAATAATAGAGCGCTCGATGGCGCAGGAGCTCGATGGCGCAGGAGCTCGATGGCGCAGTGGTTTACGCGCCCGGTCTGCGAGTGCTGAGGTTAAGCAACTTTGGCAAAGGCCGGTCATCGGATGGGTGACCAAAAATTGATCATCTCGAGCTCCTCCGTGCTTCGGAAGGCACGTTAAGCCGTTGGTCCCGGCTGCATTAGCAGTCGTTAACAACCACCAATCCGCACTGGGCCCGCGTGGTGGTTTATGGCCCGTTCTCCCTATCCATCCATAGGGAAGGCTCGTGCCCCAGCAGTGGGGACATAAATGAGCTGATGATGATGATGACTCAATAATATTGTCAAAAGATACCCACTATAGGAAAATATAAAAAGATTAAAGTAAGCTTCAGCCTAAGTCACAACAACACAGTCACAGTCAACAGTCACGCAACAATAAAATTAAAATGACAAGTAACAAAAATTTTTACTTTTATTTTTCAAGTGTTAATTGCTACACTTAAGCTGAATTCAATATTTTTATAAAATACAGTGAAAAAATTAAACGCCCACCCGACTGTGTTATCAATTTGTGGTATTCATCTGCAAAGATGAATCTGCATCGGTTGTAAATACCTTTGGATAGATGGCACTGTGCCTACTTGTACTACATAATATTATTGCATCATCCTTTATTGCATTAGGCTCAAGTTTTATGTGTATCATATATTTAGGTCAATATTTATCTTACTAATGTATTGCATCATGATTTGCACTCCGCACCATTCCCTAATTTGTAATACTTTAGTCATAGTAACGCAGTTTCTTTATTTCGATATAAATCTTGTTTAACACTCGCTGTACAACTGTGAAACAAGCAACATTATACGCAGTCATTTTACCTGTTGTTTCTCTAACCAACCTCCTCAAGAAAACCTCTCGTCGTACAACTACCACAGGCAGGCCCAGTTGTACATTGGTGACCCCGACGTGATCTACTGCCCGACGTGATCTACTGCCCGACGTGATCTACTGCCCGACGTGATCTACTGCCTGACACGATCTACTGGCCGACGTGGTTACTGTCAAGATGACCACCCCAGGTCCATCAGTCTCCGGCAACGGCGTATCAGAATTAGCAACAGTCACGGTATCATCAAGACTACCTGAGTTCTGGTGCGATCAGCCCCGCCTCTGGTTTGTGCAATGTGAGGCCATATTAACACCACAAAACCTCAGCGACGAGGCTAAATTTAATTTAGTCGTCACCAAGCTAGGAAAGGAAGTCATTAAACAAGTCAGTGATATCCTGCTCTCTCCGCCTCAGTCTAAGAAATTCGAAACTTTAAAAGCTAGACTCTTTTCGGTGTACGAGGAATCAGAAAACCGGCAGCTACAGAAGCTACTAAGTGAGATCGAGTTGGGAGATCAGAAACCTTCCCAGCTTTTACGTTACATGCGTGACCTTGCAAGAGGAAAAATACCGGATGAAACACTAAACATAATGTGGCAAGGGCATTTACCATCATCAATCCGTGGCGTTCTCGCGGTAACTGAAGTAAAGGACTTGGAGAATCTGGCAGCTATCGCAGATAAGATTTTGGAGAACGTTCGACCTCAACAATTGGCCGAGGTTTCCAGCGACAAACCGTCAACGTCAGATCCATACACAAATCTACAAGCACAGATAGCCTAACTAACCCTGCAAGTGATGGAGCTCCAACGATCAAGACCAAGACATCAAAATTTTAACTTTAAACGACAACGGTACAACGCTCGATCGACGTCACGCGGTCGTAATAATACGATGCAGCGCCCGGTAAATGACTCACACGGGTTATGTTTTTATCACAGCCGATTTCACCACAGAGCTAGAAAATGTGTAGAACCGTGTACATGGAATAAGAATAAAGTCATTAAGCAGGAAAACTAAACTCGGTGCAGTCAGTGGCGGATGTCTGCACCATTTCGCCTTCCCACCGCCTGTGCGTTACCGACTGTCAAAGTGGTTTACGTTTTTTGGTGGACACAGGAGCTAATGTTTCGGTATTACCTGCAAGAAAGAAGCCTTACACGCACTACGAAATTGATAATAATTACCGACTATATGCAGCAAATGGCAGCGAAATTAGAACGTATGGGACTAAAAACTTAGTATTAAATTTGAAATTAAGAAGATACTCTTGGACATTTATATTGGCAGACGTAAAGCAACCGATTCTTGGTGCTGATTTCCTGAACCATCACAAACTTCTGGTGGATGTCAACGGGCGTCAACTTATTGACTCTATTACAAGTCTAAACGTTGTTGGCTCTATAGTGGATTACGGCAACGCTTCAATCAAAACAATAGACGTCACAAGTCCATACTACGATCTCTTATCAGCGTATCCAGACATCACGAAACCGGTGTGTTACAAAGATACTCCCAAACATAGCGTTTTGCATCATATAGAGACTACAGGCTCACCAGTATTTGCACGCGCTCGTCCACTACCACCCGAAAAATATGAAAAAGTCAAAAAAGAATTTGCTTACATGCAGCAGATAGGCATTTGTCAACCCTCTAAAAGTTGCTGGTCGAGTGCTTTACATGTAGTGAACAAAAAGAATGGAGAAATACGTCCATGCGGCGACTACCGCAGCTTAAATGCAATAACAAAAGCAGATAGATATCCTATCCCGCGGATTACCGATTTTACTTATTTTTTAACGGGAAGGAAGATATTTTCAAAAATTTACCTTCATCGATCTTACCATTTTATTCCAATCGCTCCCGAAGATATAGAGAAGACGGCTATAATAACACCGTTCGGACTTTTCGAATTCCCGCGTATGAGCTTTGGATTACGAAACGCTGCGCAAACCTTCCAGCGTTTCATGAATCATGTCGTTTTTGAAGGCCTAGACTTTTTATTCAATTATATCGATGACACCGTAGTGGCCTCAAAAACGGCCTCAGAACATCGGGAGCACCTAAAAATAGTTTTCGAACGCTTAAATAAATACGGCGTAACTATTAATCAGGCTAAGTGCGAATTTGGAAAAACTGAAATTGATTTTTTGGGATATCGAGTTTCAACTAAGGGAATAAGGCCGCTGGAAGATAGAGTTAAAATTATTTCCGAGTTCCCCAAACCAAACACCATCGAAGAATTACGACGTTTCTTGGGGATGATTAATTTTTACCGAAGTCATTTGCCAAACGCCGCTCGAGAACAAGCAATTTAAACAGCTATTTACATAACACTAAACGTAAGGATAAAACCCAAATTGTTTGGACTAAACAGGCTGAAGACGCTTTCCAGAACTGCAAGAATAATCTACGTGAAGCAGTGCTATTATCACATCCGGTCAATTGCGCACCCATCGCGCTCATGACAGATGCCTCCAGCACATGTGCAGGCGCAGTTCTGCAACAAAAAGTGGGTCAAGAGTGGCAGCCTTTAAGTTTTTTCTCTTGCAAATTCAGCGAAGCACAGCAACGCTACAGTGCTTATGATAGAGAATTACTGGCTATATACATGGCGGTCAAACATTTTCGCTATATGATTGAAGGCCAACATGTCACAGTTTATACGGATCACAAGCCGCTCGTTTTTGCGTTACATAAAAAAGCTACGAGCAGCAGTGATACACCGAGGCGATGTCGACACCTGGATTATATTGGACAATTCTGCACATCAATCGAACACATCCAAGGATCTCAGAACATCGTCGCAGACACTCTTTCTCGCATAGAAGAAATAGAAATGCCATCGCCATTGAACTACAATGAATTATCCACTGTACAGCAAAATGACGAAGAGCTGCAAGAATTACTTAAATCTGAAAATTTAAAGTTTAAAGCTTTTTACTACCCAAACTGCAAGGGACCTATTTATTGTGAAATATCTAAGCAATCAGCGCGTCCTTTCTTACCGAAACAGTTTCGAGTTACAGCATTTAAAACAATTCACGGAATGAGTCACGCTGGTACTCGTTCCACGAAAAAGATGATTACAAATAGATTTTTTTGGAAATCTATGAATAAAGACGTTAATGATTGGACACGAACATGTTTGGATTGCCAAAAAGCTAAAATTCATCGCCATACCATAGCGCCTTTCACCACTTTTCCGCATAGTGATCGTTTTCAACATTTGCACGTGGACATCGTTGGTCCGCTGACGTACTGTCATGGTTACAAGTACATATTAACCATGATCGATAGGGCCACAGGCTGGACAGAAGCAGTACCCTTAAAAGATATTACGGCCGAAAGTGTCGCGGAAACAGTATACAGTCAGTGGATTACAAGATTCGGTTGCCCACTTAGAATAACAACTGATCAAGGCCGTCAGTTCGAGTCTCGTTTATTTAGTGATTTAGCTAAACGGCTGGGAATATCTAAAATTCACACTACAGCCTACCACCCACAAGCGAACGGGATGGTCGAAAGGTGGCATAGAACGCTTAAGTCCGCATTGATGGCTCGTGGAAATACCGAAAATTGGTTACACGAGCTGCCTACCGCACTATTGGGTTTGAGAACCAGCTTACGCGATGATACTCATATATCCGCAGCCGAACTCGTCTACGGTACAACTCTCAAGCTTCCAGGTGATTTTTTCGAGCCGTCAACGCCGAACATCCCTGATAACGAAACTTTGTTGCACAACTTAAGAGAGCATTTACGCAATTTATCTTCTGTTCCGAGAAAATCAAACAGACAAAATAAAATTTTTGTTCATCCATCATTGCAGTCATGTACACATGTTTTCGTTCGCTGTGACCATGTGACAAAGCCTCTAACACCACCTTATTGTGGACCTTACAAAGTTGTAGAGCACGGGAACAAAGTTTTTAAAGTTATGATATCAGAGACAATTAAATCGATATCAATCGATCGTCTAAAACCCGCATTTTTAGTACACAGTGACATAGAAATTCAACCCGTCCAGTCAAATAAGTCCAGTCCGCGCATACCAGACTCAGAATCATATACTAGTAGTCAAAGAGCAAGTAGTAATCAAAACAATTACATTAGAACCCGATCCGGACGCCTTATTAAGCCTACGGTGCGATTTATGCCGTGATGAATAAATCAATCAAACGTGCTCATTACGTTTCAATCTGTCAAACATCGAGCAACTTTTTACAACATTTTAAAAGTAATAAATAAAAATGGGAAAAAGTCAGAGCCGTGAGCAAGTTATAATAGCGCAAAATGGCGCTGAAAACAAAGCAGACACCAGCTTCTTTCACGAAATTACGCATAGCAAGTTGGACTTGTTAGCGGCAATCATCATAGGAACGTTACTGATAACGATCGGTGTCCTGGTTTATCGATGTTGTAAAAATCGGTACATTGAGATGCTGAGACGAGAGTTTGGAGGTACACGAGCCAGCCGCAGGGGCCTCGAGCAGCCAGCACAGCCTCGCGCCCCTGCCTACTCCGTTGCCTGATGAGGGCAGCTGACGCCATAAGTGTTCTTGCATCAGTGTAAAGTGTTCTTGCATCAGTGTAAAGTGTTTTGCATCAGTGAAAAGCAATTTGTAATGAAATGTGCTATCGCCCGTAGTTAAAAGCCTTTCCGGTTATTCTTTTACCTACTATTTTTTTTACTTAATTTAATTTTTTTAAATTTTATTTATGTTATACATTTAAATTTTTTTATACATTTTAAACTTATTTTACTCGATTATTTACTTTTTATTTGTAAACAGAAGTGTACATTTTTTTTTAAAAAAGAGGGGAAGTGATGTGCCTACTTGTACTACATAATATTATTGCATCATCCTTTATTGCATTAGGCTCAAGTTTTATGTGTATCATATATTTAGGTCAATATTTATCTTACTAATGTATTGCATCATGATTTGCACTCCGCACCATTCCCTAATTTGTAATACTTTAGTCATAGTAACGCAGTTTCTTTATTTCGATATAAATCTTGTTTAACACTCGCTGTACAACTGTGAAACAAGCAACATTATACGCAGTCATTTTACTTGTTGTTTCTCTAACCAACCTCTTCAAGAAAACCTCTCGTCGTACAACTACCACAGGCAGGCCCAGTTGTACAGCACTAATGTCGCTCTAAAACATTTCAAAAATCAAAAAGCAGTGACAAAATTCAGCGCTTACGTCAGCCTTCCCGGTTACTGCTTTTTGATTTTTTGAAATGCTTTAGAGCGACATTAGTGCCATCTATCCAAAGGTGATTGCAACCGATGGACATGCAGATTTTTTCACTGTACTTTATATAAATATTTAATTCAGCTTAAGTGTAGCAATTAACACTTAAAAATAAAATGTAAAAATTATAAGTATTGCAATTTGTAATTTAATCACAAATCGTTCATTGTCCAAGCCGTAGTAGACATGAATTATACTATTGTTTAAAATATTTCCTAGATATAAAGACATAATGTTCTTTTAAAGTTTTTTGTTTTCACACGTTGTAAAATGTTTACCATTAACGTTTTCGGATTTAAGTGGAATAGCGTTGTTTGACAGTTGCATTATTGCATCAACAGAAAGAAATGTTTCTCGTGTCGATGTATGGATCAATGAAATAAGTAAGTTTAACATGTGCGTCATATAAAAGCGTAGTGATATCAATGAAAAACAAAAGTGATCTCGAAAGCCATCATGTGCCAATACAGCTAAATATGGTGAATGGTAATAGTGTTTATATTTGCGTCAAAAAAGCTTAGTGTTTTCAATGAAAAACAAAAGTGATCTTGAAAGACAGTAATCAAAATGTGCCATCACAATTAAAGATGCTGAATGGTACCACGGAGCGTGGGGGGTTGTCCCTCCAATCGTCTCCAGTGAAGGTTTCCACGTCACCGGTGCGAGCGTCTCCGAGTCCTGTCAGAGCTCCATCGTCACCTCTGAAGTCCTCACTATCGAGTGGTCGACAAAGGTTAGTCTTTATTTCCCATAAACAATTTACATCATATTGAAATTTTTATGTAAAACATAATAAAAAAATCAGTCGACTATAATCGACAAGCGATAGCGTGCCCTGTACGCAAACGACAAGATAAGATAAGATAAGATAAGGTAAGATAATATTTTATTTGCCAAAAACATGGTAATTTACAGGTGATATAAAATTTACAATGCGCACATGTTTTGCCATTATGAAACAGCATGCAAGTGTTAATTTAAAATGTCAAAGTTAAACATGTCAATAGGGTTAATTAATTAATTATAAGTAGAAAAAAAATCATAATACAAATAAATGTCAAAAATATCATACTAAAAGTCCATTACCAAAATTTTTTATGAAAATTAATACATGGCAATAAACGACAAAGTTTTTACTCCGAATTGAATACTTGATATACAGACTTAGAGCTTTATGCAGACCACGACGACGCATTTATGCTGTCGTGGCAAAAAGGATAAACTGTTACCATTTATATATATTATACAGGTCACCGAGGAAATGTCAGTTCGCTGCTCCAGTTGAGGATGCGAGGGACAAATGTGGCACCTCCTGGCTGTGCAGGCGAGGAGCGGGGGCGGGCGAGGAGTCTGACCCGGAGCGGTCACCCGGACCCAGTGCCCCGCTTTCAAGCTCCAGTTGTGAAGAGTCCGCACCGCCACCAAAGAACTGCTTCAGGCTCGTCATGTTGGGGTGAGTGTGCTTGATACTTTGAGGTACAGCCAAGAGAAGCCGCAATGTCCCTCCCACATTGCGGCTTCTCTTGGCTGTACAGGCGAGGAGGGACTGGTAAGGACCCAGAGACATCACCCAGGCCGAGTTCGTCACTAAGTTCCAGCTAGTAAGAGTTAGCACCACCATCGAAGAATTGTTTCAGGCTCGTCATGTTGTTTAGTGTTCTTCTTTATTCCGAACGAAAGTCTCGGGGAATCTAGTAGAGGATGGGGAGACGCTTCCGTGATGTGATGACACCCTCTCTAGAAAACCCCTTTGGATGTTTCGTTCACACGGCTTGAGGAACCTTTAAAGTTTCTTGTCGCCCACAAAAAATCGCTAGTTACGCTGTAATTTTCACCTGCAGCCTACACCAATCGTCAAAACATCACGTATAGATAGATATATAGAATTTTCTATTAATAAAAGTGTTTATCAATGCATAAGAAGTACATAGGTAAATATACAATAACAAACATAAAAATAAATAATTATTTTTATGTTAATTTCAAAAGTTCAAAAATTCCAAAACTATCTATTAAATATAAATTTAATAGATAGTTTTGGAAATCAAATAGATTGGTTTGTACACTGTTGTTTATGCAAGTAATTATAATATCAAAACACGACTTTTCCCGCACTTTTGAGATAATATTGTCGCTACAGTAAAAATATATTACTTTACTAAGATGTTTTGACTGAGATACATTACCAAATCTGCTGGTTTGGGGGACGTTTTGATGTATCGTATCGTATCCCAAGATGCTGAGGAATTTTTAAAACCATTTCTTAATCCTTTAGGGACTCTTCTTGTCTTCATAGTTTATTTTAGAAAGAAAGAAAAAAGATTTAAAACAAAAACAAAAACACAAATGTTGAAACAATTAAAGTAATTTGTTCGCAACAAAATTTGCGTTAAAAATTATTTTAACATTTTATAAGATTTTTAAAGCTAAAATTACTAATTAATTAATTTGTTAGTTCTCGAGTTAAATATATTTCGTGCTATATATAACAGAGAAGAAGAATTACAATCACATAACTACATGAAAAGGTCCATGTTTCAGGAGGAACGTTTAGCCGTCGATCCATTTTGATATTGTAAGATTACATCATATCACTACTTCAGCAGTACCAGAGACCATGGAAAGAACCACCACGCGAGCCCAGTGCGGATTGGTGGTTGTTAACGACTGCTAATGCAGCTGGGACCAACGGCTTAACGTGCCTACTAAAGCACGGACTGGCTCAGGATGATACATTTTTGGTCACCCATCCATAGACCGACCTTTGCGAAAGTTGCTTAACATCAGCAATCGTATACCGGGCGTGTTAAACAAGCCACCATCGAACTTCTCCAAAAAAATTAATAATAGTGATTTTAAATAAGAGTGAAATGAAGCACTCATAATACATATATCATTAGATATCATAGCATGAGAATTGGTCACCGGTTCCAAAATCGCACTCCAGAACAAAAAGTTATTGTTACAAAGCCCACAGCGAGTTGCATCCCGATAAACGTCGGTCACATTTTCCGGTATCTAGACCACAATATCGGAGGATATTATCGGAATCCACAACAGCAGCTGTATTGTAAATTCCACGATAGAGCTGGGACGCGTTGACAGCCGCGAACACATCGCGGATAAATTAAGGCGCTGATAACTATGAAATGAGCTTTACTTATGCATGCATATTAAAAGTATACAACATACAACGCCAAGAAAAATATTATGTTATAAACTATTACTACTAAGTAATAATAGATGTCACCTCCAAACAGTATTTACCTACAATACAAGATTATGATTTCCATTTACTACGGACGTCGATGATATTTAAATTAATACTTGCCACATTATATGTACATAGTAATGAAATAAATAGGTACAAAAGGTGTTAAAATAAACAATATAGCGCCGCGTAATGGCAAATAGAGGGAGTATAGATTTAAACTTATGTAACTGTATTATAAATTTAAACATTTTCATACAATTGTTTGTTTAAAGTAAAACATGTTGTTAATAAATATATACATTACTAGCTTTTGTTCGCGGCTTTGCTCACGTGGGCTACACGACTTGTGTTTATCTATACTATAATATTATAAAGCTGAAGAGTTTGTTTGTTTGTTTGTTTGTTTGTTTGTTTGTTTGAACGTGCTAATCTCAGGAACTACTGGTTCGAATTGAAAAATTATTTTTGTGTTGATTAGTCCATTTATTGAGGAAGGCTAAAGGCTATATTACATCACGCTATGACTAATAGGAGTGGAACAGTCGCTAATTAACGCGGGTGAAACCGCAGGGCCCATCTAGTTCGTAATAAAAGCCAAACTTATTAAAGGTAAATATCATAAGGGTATAAGTAAAGAGTGTCTAACACAAAACAACGTATTAAAGATCACTCTCATCTCACTCTCAATCAATACAGTTACGCACTTGTTACACTGTTACACATACTTCCGTCCCATTTCACGAAATCACTCCCACAAATTGCTTGTATAGAAAGCGAGCGGAAAGATGTTACACATCAAAAATGTTATCATGATAAATGCAATAACAATAATCTTTTTATGGTGACTCGGCACCCTGAGCAGTCATACGTTGATGATCAATTACTTAATTAACAGATATGCAGTGAGGTGTTAAATTCAAAAGTAAAGTTCATGCTTGATAGACTTGTTGTTAATTGTTATTTGTTGACGTTACCAAGTCTCAAACGAAGTTTCCTCTTGTTCTACACGGTTGGCTGAATATAAACAGTGTCTGTTATAAACTTGCCTATAATTAAAGATAACGTATTTTATGTATAAAATGTTAGTGGTAACTGTCGGGAGCAGGATTGTTTGAGAAAAAAAGCTTCGGTAGGTTTTCAAGTATACAATCGACACAGGAGACGACACACGAACAACACAACATTTAAAATAATTAGAATGCAATGCAACACAGACAAAAACAAATATAAAAAATTGAAAAAGAAAATTGTTGCACCAAAATTACAGCTCACTGAGCACTGAGAGTGACCAATCATAGAATAGAATAAAATACATACTTTATTGAACACATAAAAACTCATAGGTAAGTACATGTTAAAGAAAAAAAAATAAAAAAAGAATAAAAATTGGAGTCGTACAAAGAGCGGCCTTATCACTAAAAGCGATATCTTCCAGGCAACCTAGGGATGGAGATGGAATCATCAACGTCAATTTTCTAATGGAATTCTAAGATTAAAAATAGCTTGAGACAAAAATTAAATGTTTATAAATCTATATTATCTTCATCGTAATTTCAGTTAAGGGAAGGAATATGGTATTTCGCAGAAGGAAGCGAACAAGAATAAAAATATCACTCAATCCATTTGCATTATGACAATCAATCAAATATCGGAGCTTTCGCGGGATCCGATTTATCGGTGGTTTCGTTGAAGTACCGTTCGTTCAAATATATTTTTATATGGAATAACTGCTTGTTTAATGGTGTAAATATAGGTCAGAGCTCATATGTTGGAGTTTAAAAAAACATCGCTTTTCAAGTGAGACCACTGAATTATAGTTTCACCGTTTTTCATCTTTTATGCAACTGAAAATATTCTTAATTTTATAATAACATCATGTGTATTTTATATAAATTTGTTTTTGGATAACATGCAGGTACTTTATCAACTTTCACCCAGTTAAATTGATAAAGCATTTTCCCATTAGCTTCATATCGTTACCTGAACGTCAAACACAGTCATTTTATCGCAGGTTTAAATTATCAAATTAATATTCCCCTAACATTATGGAAGCGCTCGGATTAATGCGTCGTTAACAAGTTATAGGAGGAGCTCGATGGCGCAGTGGTTAACGCGCCTGGTCTGCGAGTGCTGAGGTTAACCCATTCAATGCCGGACCCCGCACGGGTGAGTGGCGACAATTAAATTTCTATTGTGTCTGGTTTTGAGGCAGTCAACGTGTTAAGCAACTTTCGCAAAGATCGGTCATCGGATGGGTGACCAAAAATTTATCATCTAGAGCTCCTACGTGCTTTGGAAGGCACGTAAAGCGGTTAGTCCCGGCTGTTTTAACAGTCGTTAACAACCACCAATCCGCACTGGGCTATAGGCTCGTGCCCTTGCAGTGGGGACGTATATGAGCTGGCGATGATAACAAGTTATATGGCATTAAATACGAATTATGGTTACCTACTACTATACGTGTTTCGTAATTAATCTCGATGTCGATATAAACAGAAAAACTAAATACCACTGATTAGCAGCTGACTAATCACGAAATCGCATAATGCGCGCAATGTGCTTAAAAAGGGGCACAAAGTAACCTCTTTACGTAATAATACTAATAAATATTTTAAGCTTACCTACTATGTTGCATGCGAGCTTTAGTTGCATATTTTGTCAAATCATAATCTTAATAGGCTCGATATTCAGCCAGCGTTAACAGCGTAAATATTCAGTCAGCGATAACGGATGCGCTGAAAGGCTGGAATGTACCTGTAGCAACTATTTATGCAGCGCTGCAAGGCTTGATATAAAAAACATGATAATTACTGCTGACGCTGACGACAATGGGTGGAATGATATCAGAAACAATTGAATATCACAAATATTGAACCGAGGTCAATACAATGGGAGACGAATACTGTTTATTTATGTAGGTAAATATTGTGTATGTTTGTTGGAACTTCTGTGGGGTAATAGATCTATGTAGGTGTATTTACATAGGTATATTGTTTATGTTTATGTCTATTTAAGCAAGCATTTTTTATTTCCCCCATGTGGTGCTGGGATTAAAGAATTGCACCACCCCATCTCTTCCCGTAGGTGTCGTAGAAGGCGACTATGGGACCATTCCAGAGGATGGGCAGCAGCGTCTCTCTGTGATTATTCTCACCTTACTGCGATCGCCAACCCGCCAAGCGCCAAGCGTGGCGATTATGGCAAATTCCCCTCAAAATGATTTATATATCCTTGAGGGAGGCCTTTGTCCAGCAGTGGACGTCTTTTTGGCTGAGAAGATGTTTATTTAGTTTGGTTAATAATTATGTTTTAATTACCGTTTCTGAATGTATTTTATTTTATTTTGCTGGAAGGACTTGTGTCTGAAGTAAATGATTCGATTTGATTGGTTATATCTTTGTAGTCATATCATCAAAATACACAAAAAAAGACCAAAAGAAGACATTTCCGTAGAAATATTCAATTTCTACATAACCTCGACGAGTGGTACAATCTGCGTAATACAAACTTTTTCAAGCCGCAACATCATGGGCCCAAGTGGCCATAATGATAGCCGACCTCCGAATCCTCCGATAGGAGATGGCACAAGAAGAAGAATCATTCTGCCAAGCTTTATAGTCAACTTGTATAGATTACCATTTGACTTCAGTTTAATTAGTACGGAATGAACCAATTCCCAAGAGCTGGATGAAAGTAGCCGAGGATTGTGCTCAGTGGCGTGCACTTGGAGATGCATATTTTCAGTAGTGGATTAATATGATGATGAATCAATTAGATAATTTAACTACATAAACATCAATATATAAAGGTAAAGTACCGGAGGCCCATCTCTCACCCCTCCTCTCTCTCAATTCCTATTTCCTCCTCAAGATCCAACTCCTTCCTCAAGGCCGGCAACGCATCTGCGATTTCTTTGGTTTTGCGGGTGATTTATGTAGAAGATGACTCTTTCTGGTACAGGTGCTACATGCATTTAAAATAAAGAGTCTGCCTCGGATATTGTTAAAAACATTTTTAATAATGCAATATATATTTTTGTTATTTTTTTTGATTTTGATGTCTGTTGTATCGTTTCCATGGTACAATGGAGTCTTAGTAAATAAATATTAAAATGCCACTTTCTGTGTAGGTATTTGCTGGAGTTTTTTCCAACTATGTAATTCTCCATGCGGCGGCCGCTGAACCCGCAACGACAGACAAGATAAACAGTCCCACTGAAATGTTTATTGTTCGCGGAAACTTTGTTTTAACTTTGTTTAAATCGATTATACTGTTGATTGTTTAATAATGTTTTGCTTCTAAATTGTTTTGGCAACGTAAACAGTTTTACTTCAACCTTTTTTGTATCGCCAAGTGAATCGCAAAATAGAATTCGTGACGAAATTTTACCTTTTTGCTTTGGTCGAATGTGATGTACCACTCTCAGAACAATATAGCTTTAGTTATTATTCTGAGGTACCACTATATAACATATCTGTCACAAAAATACTGGATAAAATAAATTATTGAACACCATGGCCTAAAAATCGTTAAAACCATAGCCCCTTTTGCAACTAGTCCTATTTCTGTCTTACGCATAGCTGTCATCTAGGAACGACCCTGTATTACATGGGATTATCCTTGGGGGGAGGCTTACCCACTAAAAACCAAGTACCATCCCTTCTCTGCTACGGGGATGACTCGGCCACAAAAATAGCAAGCAACGAGTTAATACAAGCATTGCCCTATCTTTTCTTTTGCTATTGTTCGTGTGGAAAGCCTTGAACCTAGAACGCTATTACCTAGGAGCTATTTGCAAACTGCAAATTGATATACTAATTAATTAAATGGCAATATATAGCTGAGCCGGAATTTTAGTATCTAATGTGACCCGAAAACTAGTACACTAGTAACTAGTACTACTAGTATAATGCCATTTTCTATCTCACCTTGTAAATCAAATTGCAGCTTAGCTCTTTTTATATTTAGTTTAGTTTATTATAGCTTAGTAGCTGATGAAAGCTTTTAACTATTTACCGCACCCTTAAAGACTGTCGATGATGATGATGATGATGACGCAAAAGCTGAAGCAAATACAACTAAGGACTTCTTGGCGGGAAAGTGAAGTGTCGTGTCTGCGGTTTTGTTTTTTTTTCTAAAATTTGTGTTATATCGAATATTAATGTGAAATAACGGTAGATTATTAACCGTTAAGTGTTCGTGAGTGGGCATGAGTGTTAGCAAATGAAACAAAACAGTGCAACGACACTTTTCAAATTCTCTCAAGAAGTCCCTCCGAGGACATAGTAAAGCCCCACATCTTTACTGAATACTCGAGGGGTTGGGGGATATATCATTTCTCACTTCTCATTTCTATTATCATTCATCATCATCATACAGGAAAGAAATTCTATTTATGTATTACTTGTAAGAAAAATTACTTTGGCACTGGCTAAATGTGCTAATCGCACGAAGCCATCAACTAAAGGAAAAAAAAACTACAACTAAGCTAACAAAACAAAAGCATTTGCATAAACAAAAGAAAACGTAAATTATTTCAAATACAGAACGGTAATATTAATTTCTGTCTCAATCCTCCAACCTCCAACGTTTGAACTGGCTCGCTAGTCCGTGATAAACCAAAAAGTTTGATCGTTTAAAAAACATTTATTAACAGGGGAAATATTTCATCTGTTTCGCTTGTCGCCGAGGGAGTACGGCCTGTTGAATGATTTCGGGTTTCCACGAAACTAATAATGAAGTCGGGCCGAACTGACATGGTACATACGCCGATAAACTGTTATAAATGAATTGTTGGATGGAAAATTGGATGTCGACGAGCGAATACTTACATTTTAAATTACAACATCAAGCAAGTTATGTGCTGACTTATTATGGTGAGATTGCGGCAAATATTTTTTCTTATAGGTAACTATACATTTGTCTGAACGTTTAATATAAATAATAATTATGAAAATGAAATGGTGAAGAGGTAATCTGGGTGGAGATGGAACGACGACTTTGATAGTTACTTTAGAGACTGACAATAAAAACAAATAGTTTATTATGTAGGGTTGCGGTTGCACAACAGCGTAATCTATACTAATATTATAAAGAGGAAACCTTTGTATTTTTGTATGTATGTATGTATGTTTGCAACGAATAAACTCAAAAACGACTGGACCTATTTAAAAAATTCTTTCACCATTAGAATGCTACAATAGCGCTGAGTAACATAGGCTATATTAAAAAAAAAATCGCTACGACGACCGCCGGATCAGCTAGTATGATACAATAATAAGAAAAAAATATACATATGTATAACTGTGCCTAATATAAAACTTATAATAGTTTCCAAGTATAGATTTTATATAAGTGTTTCTGTTTATATCGTAACGTCCTTGCTCATTTAAGATCAAAATAAGTAACTTTTACACATTACATAGAAAATTATGTACACTAATGTATACCTATCTATGTATTACAAATTTCTAGTTGGTGTTAATATTGAATTTTTTATTTTTTTTATAGATAGCACGGCAAATGACTCCATCCCACCTGATGTTAAGTGGAAATGGAGTCCAGACGCGAAGATAACTGGTGCAGCGTGAAAACAAACGAAGCATCAGTTAACCTCACTCTGCCGGCCCACAAGGTGCTTCTTCACGCCTCTTTTGAAGGGCCCTATATCATAGGAAGGAGGGAAAACATGTGCTAATAGACTATTCCACCTTTTGGAGGTGCGACAAAGAAACGAGTCACCAAATTTCTTTGTGCGCGATGGGATATTTGAGCTGTCTACATGTGCTGCTCTTCGGAGTCACCGCTTCAACAGTGAACTCTTATGAAGGAAGGGAGAAGGTGGGATGAAGTCAAAGAGCTCTTCAGAGCACTCGCCATGGTATAAGCGGTAAAACACGCTGAGTGACGCAACATCTCTACGCAATTGCAGAGATTCGAGAGTATTTGCGAATTCTACATTGCCGATAATGCGTTTAGCGCGACGCTGCAATCTGTCCAAGGCACCGAGAAGGTACTTTGCGGAACCATCCCAGATGTGCGAGCAATACTCCACGCAAGACCGTACCTGTGTCTTGTACAAAAGGCACAACTGGTCCGGCGTAAAGATCGCCGCACTCTGTTCAGAATACCATGATTTCGTGAGGCTGTTTTGATCACGGCTTCGATGTAGTCCTTTTGGTTCAGATCGCAGCGAATCGTCATAACGAGCATGTTGATACTGCTATGCAGGCTTAGAGATGTACCCTGAAGAGTTGGAAGGGGAAGGAATGGTGACTTTTTTTGCCGTGAACGCACATACCTGTGTTTTCTTGGCATTGAACTCAACCAGATTATTGGAGACAAATTTAGATAGAGATCACATGCACTTGCAGGGCCTATTTGAGGATGTTATACATAGTTTTAAGAACATGTAAACCACAAACTCGTAGATCAATAAAGATTCATGACTTTATGATAAGTTTATCCTTATTACTAGTTGAATACTGTAGTACTTCAGTGCCAAAAATTGCAAAGAACGCAGGTAGTCCCAGAGTGGCTACTGATCCTGCTGATTCATCGCAACAGGGCCAATTAGCCTGATAACGAATTGATAGCGACTCCGGCAGATTAACGTATCAGATCCCGCTTCGGTGCGGAGCGCGCTAACGACATATCGACATATCGACAGATAAGTCGGCTTGTCTCCGGCGCCTGCAATTAGCCAGAAGAAATTTAGGAGCCTTAGTAAGCATTCAAATGATCGAAAGATTATTTTGACGACCTCTGTAGCCTAGTGGCTTGCACGCCGGACTTTGGGCGGCGCTAACTCTGAGGTCCCGGTTTCGATTCCCGGTCGAGTCAATGTCGAAAACGAACTTTTCGATATTGTGTCGGGTCTTGGTGGTTGTGGTACTGTTGTTGTTTCTGATTTCCATAAAGCAAGTGCTTAAGCTACTTACCTTGGGATCAGATCATGTAAATATGTGATGTTGTCTGATATAAAAAAAAATATTACGGTTAAAATATTTAAGCATGGTGGTTGAAACATTTAAAAAAGAGAAATCAATGTGTGGTATATTTTTCATTGTGCAGTGTGGACAGGCCTCCGACAAGGTTGAGTGACGATTTGGTGAAGGTCATGGGAAGCCGCTGGATGCGAGCAGCACAAAACCGGTCGTTGTGCAGATCCTTGGGGGAAGCCTTTGTCCAGCAGTGTACGTCTTTTGGCTGAGATGATGATGATGATATCAGAGTATAGAAAACATTGTATTGATGAAGCGTCGCGGTAGCCGAACAGAAATCGTGGTTCAATCCCCCATAGCTCTGATAGACTCAGTACGTGAACCCACATTTATTATTATTATTATTAGTTATTTGTTAATAGAGCATTTAATAATAATCTTGTAATAAATCTAAAGGTATCACATAAATATATTTATATAGATATATTTATTTATTTTATTAATTTAACTTAACTCTAAAGAAACTATTAATGACAATACTTAGTGTTAATTTTATATTTCAGTTTTTTTAATTGAGCACAAGTTTAGTGAACCTACATTTTAGAATTAAAATATAACTATTTATATTCTACTAGCTGACCGGCGGACTTCGTACCGCTTTGACAGTTTCCATGACAACAAAACAAACAAATCATTCGTCCGCGTAAGAACTCCCGTATCCCATGATGGCGCTCCTATAGTAGCGCCACCTACCGGGTCCAACTGTAAATCTAAACCATTCTCGAATCCACTTGAATACAGACAGAAAATTTCATCCAAATCGGTCCAGCCGTTTAGAAGGAGTTCAATTTCATACACACGCACAGAAGATTTATATATATAAAGATAAAGATTTATTGTATGATATCGTTTATATGATTGTAACTTTTGTAACGTTAATTGAACTTGGAAACTGCTATTATAGCAGAATTATGAAGGGCTCGATTATTTATAAAAATGTTACCTAGCTATGATATTCTAGATTTTGGTATGTAAATCCTGTAATTTACAATTATTATAAATTATGAAAATAATTTCATTACAAAAGAAAGGACCCATTTGTCCTTGAATCCCAGCTTTTACAGGCTTGCTTTGTTTGAAAGACTTACTGGCGAGGAATATTTATTTTTTAGTAACGAACCGCGAAGGTATACAAATTTCTCTTCTTAATTTATATTTACCGTGGGAGAGATTTATTTTTATTTTATTTGATTTAGATTTGATTTAGTTCAAAGAAAAAATACTCTTTAGTTATTTTTCATTATTAAACTAGTTAATAATAAAACCTTTTTAAGTAAGTAAGAATCAAAATGGGCATTTTTCGAACAATTAACCCTGCCGTGCCTAAAAAAGGACGCCTTTAAAAATATCCTTAACTTTTTTTATAAATACAAAAAGAAAGTGCTGAGCACGTAATTTTTAAGGTAAATAGTAAACCTCGAGTTCCATAAAAATTATATTTGATAAGCATTTATAAATTGGGTCATATTTCTATTGAACTAAAGTTAATTTGCGAGATGTAGTAACTACTAAATGTAGGTATTTTTATAAATGTGAATTTTATAATTTTAATTCAATCTTTTGAAATTATTGTTAAGATTACAATTACAATAAAACTAGAAAGCTTCAAAAATCAAAAAGCAGTGACAAAATTCAGCGCTTACGTCAGCCTTCCCGGTAGCATAATGGTCAGTGCAGCCACCCAGATTACGGAAAACCCAGTTTCGATTCCTGGCTGGGTCGGGTGGGCGTTTAATTTTTTCACTGTATTTTATATAAATATTTAATTCAGCTTAAGTGTAGCAATTAACACTTAAAAATAAAAAGTAAAAATTTACTATAGCGTTGTGTTATCAATTTGTGGTATTCATCTGCAAAGATGAATCTGCATGTCCATCGCTTGCAAATACTTTTGGATAGATGGCACTAATGTCGCTCTAAAGCATTTCAAAAATCAAAAAGCAGTGACAAAATTCAGCGCTTACGTCAGCCTTCTCGGTAGCATAATGGTCAGTGCAGCCGGCCCGGATTGCGGAAGACCCAGGTTCGATTCCTGGCTGGGTCGGGTGGGCGTTTAATTTTTTCACTGTATTTTATATAAATATTTAATTCAGCTTAAGTGTAGCAATTAACACTTAAAAATAAAAAGTAAAAATAAAACTAGATGCAAAATTTTGCAGCACGAGGTGGTTATTTAGGTTAGTGTCCCTAAATGGGGACAATAGATACATAAGGGATAAACAAAACCATCTAACAATGTGGGTTTTCAGTGAGTGATGGTTTCCATGGACTCCAAGAAACTCTTTTGACTAGTTCTTGATATGAAAACTCGTTTTTTTTATGAACACATTTGCTCATCCTCAAGAACGAAGTGTTTCTGTCGACTATTATGCCTAGGGCAAGTCTGAATTACAAGAATCCCGCTAGCGCAAATGCGACTCATCCTCCTATGATACTGGTATACGTATAATATATCGCAAGCGTGTACGTTTCGGGTACAAAGGTTGGAAGCTTGCTAGTGCTGGTGGCTTTTTGATATTTTCCTTGGCAAGTCTCAAGCTCAAGCAGTACCCGTATCGACCAGTAGTGCTAATAGTGTGCCTTTGGATACATGAATAGTAAAGATCACGCTTAATAAACTTGATACAGATCCTAAAGATCATGTTGTAGTCTTCGATAGTTTTTACACGAGCTTCGCATTGCTTTCGATCGAGATATTCATGTTAGCCTGGTTAGCTTGCTACTGAAACTGTCCGCGAAAAAAGAACCAAGAAATGTCCTATGATACCTATCAAGGAATTAAATAAATATCACTGTAGCTGGTCTTTATTCTATTAATCGGATACGCTGTGTCGTACAAGGCAATAAATGATGTTGACCACTTCTCTCTTACGTACTTAATTTAGCTGTTGGCAATACTTGGCGAGTGGATGCTACACTCTCTTTGTAATGACGTGCAAATGGACCAGCTACAGTTACGACGTAGCCTTGCTTTGCTACCATTTAGATGTGATATTGATTGCTGGTTACAATCATCAACCTCAATGATTTTAAATTCTACAGAATGATAACCTTGGTCCGAGACTAGTCTTTGTTTGGACAAAGGTTAGCAAAACAGTAAACAGAAGAAGTAAGGCATGATTAAAATGTAAAAAATTATAAAATCTCTATGTATTGACACACCGTGTTTCGAACATTTTCATACTGTATGTGCCCGGTGTCCCCATATGAGCACGGCGTTTTTTTTCTTATAGAGCAAAATAAAATAAAAAATATTTTTGTTCTATTTATTCAAATTTACCATTTCCCGTGTTATAATGCAGTTTTTTTTTTTCAATTTTTTTTATTGTAACTTTAATCTTGGGCGCAAATTGGTTAAGCATTCAATCTTATGAGTTTTACAGCAAATGCATATCGATATTGTGATTCGACCTTCGATTCTAATCCCGCCTTCTCCTTTCCTCTCCCGGACTACACGTGCTGGTCTTAGGAACCACCATCATACTGTACAGACAATCAGTACTCGTACCAAAAAATTTGGCAAGTCGTTCCTCTGTAAGATTCGGCTTTGAAATTCTTTGCCGGCGCATGTGTTTCCCAGCTCCTATAGTCCCGGGTCTTTTAAGCGGGGCGTGAAACAGCATTTATGCAGGCCGTCATGAATGGGTGCGCTTGGTAACGTGCGTGTTCCACGGTGTGGAGCGCTCTCATTATTTTGGACTGCATCGGCTGCTTACCATCAGGCAGGATGTGGTCACTATGACGTGTCAATATAAAAAAAAAAAAAAAGACCCCCATAGTGCTTTGTGCAATAATCATTCGAACATAATGATATTTGATATTCTCCGCAAGGCACGGGATGCCTTATTAATAAAAGTAATAATATGTTTGTCGAATAAAAGTTTAGTGACGGTTTAGTAACGTAAGCAGTAACTTGCGCTAAGTAATACTTCGTTCAATAGTATTTGTGTCGTTCGCCGCCACAACAAAGGGCTTTGCATTCATTTATTTTAGGATCGTCTAATTCGATTCACAAGTTAAGGGGCTGGTTAATCTGGAACTACACTGAGGATTGTCGAGGGAGAGCAGCTCATATAAGGGTAGGACTTCGTAGGTCGCACAAAACGTAACGTCTGTAAGTTTATACGACTTAGAATGTTTTTATATTCTGTTCTATTCTAGTATAGTTATTTAAGGACACTCACATTAAAATCGCTCGATGGCGCAGTTAACGCGCCCGGTCTGCGAGTGCTGAGGTTAAGGAAGTTTCGCAAAGGCCGGTCATCGGATGGGTGACCAAAAATTTGTCATCTAGAGCTCCTCCGTGCTTCGGAAGACACGTGAAGCCGTTAGTCACGGCTGCATTAGCAGTCGTTAGCAACCGCCAACCGCCAATCTGCACTGAGCCCACATGGTGGTTTATGGCCCGTTCTCGTTATTCAGGAAAGGCTCGTGCCTCAGCTGTTGGGACATAAAATGAGCTGATGATGATGACGATGATGATAACATTGAAATAGATTGAAATAAGAGACCTAGAGAAAAAACTTTAAATTGACATATTAAAACGATAGAAGAAAGAAAAAAATTACCAATTTACTTTGAACTAAGCAATAGTTTTACAGATTACTTTTTATGATATTATATACTTAGACATAAAAAGAACAAACTATACGACTGTCTAAATCTCACAGTTTTTTGTATGTTTTTCATTAAATAAAGTCTATTTAAACATTGATAAAGTCTCATTTGGGTTAAATAAAATTAAGGTGTAGTGCCTCTGTATGAGCGTCGTCCTATTCACTTTGTATTTACATAAGTGGCAAAAGTTCTCACAGAAACTGCGAAATGAGTCTTAAGTGAGTTACCGCCTCTACTTTGAATCAGATAATCCATTAGCTAAGTGATCATAATCTAGTTATTACCTATTACTAAGAAATAGTAAGCTTTTAAACTAGCGAAAAGAGGATAGGAAATTTTCCTGTAAGACCACAGGTCTTTAATTTTTTTTAGGAAAGTAATTGTTCTTGGCTGCTTTCGGCCTTTACAGCGTAATAGGATTGATAAGCGGTAATAATGTTTTGTTTTTGTCCAAAACTCTGCTTAAAACGTACAGAGGATTTGTGCTCGCGCAACACAGAAACTGTTTAAATTAGGTACTTATTTATGTACCACTATTATCTGAAAAGGTTGGTCTAGAATCTAGGTCTTGGTCTATCTAGGGTACCTAGTGGCACCAGTGTTTGGCCGGAACCAGCAATTGACACTTTTGATGTGTAACATCTTTCCGCTCGCCTTCTTCTTCTTCACAATTTGTGGGAGTGATTTCGTAGAAAAGGGACGGAAGTACGTAACAGTGTGATCCGTAACAGCCACCAGTGATCGACACTTTAAGCCCAATGTCCGTTGTAGGTAGTAATATTTGTGGGAGTGATTTCGTAGAAATGTGATCGTAACAGTGTGATACTGCCGCAAATTTATGAACACATTAAGTACAACTTACTGTGTTTGTGATTATGATATTTGAGGTGCTGACATTACGATCTATTTTCTCGAAACTGTACACATGTTCTTTACTGAGTTCATAAATAGCGCGGCAGATAGGATGTGTCAGTGTGATATGTCTTCTAATGAGTATTTACTGCATTCTCTTTATGATTGGAAAAAAATATTTACGGAATCGGAAGCACGCATTTAAAATCGATAATAAAAACAAGACATATTATTATTTTAAGTGACATATTGTGTCATCATTTTGATATGTCAAATGCCTTTAATGAGTATTTACTGCATTCTCTCTTTATGATTTGTAAAAAAATATACGTAATTGTTAATTCTTTATTCTATTTCCTATTGCAATATTGATTTCAAAAGGTGAGATGTCAAATGTTACAACATCATAAGCGACTACTGTAAGGATCGTTCGTTTTTCTTTTTTTTTTCTTTTAATCGTTATAAATAGGGATTAGTAACTGATTTTTTGAAAATGTTACGTGAAACAGGTACTAAGTTGGTACCTTATTGGTAGACCAGTTGAAAATAAAGCCGCTGACGTAAGGGTCTATTCACCAGGAGCGCGCGGGTGGGCAAGACATCGCTAGTGGCGCGGTTTCTCGGCACCAAGTTCGAGGACAGCTACACGCCTACCATCGAGGACTTCCACAGGAAGCTGTACCGCATCAGGGGCGAGGTGTATCAGCTTGACCTGCTTGATACGTCGGGCAACCACCCCTTCCCTGCTATGAGGCGGCTGTCGTTTCTGACGGGTGAGTTCACTGCTTATACTAACATAACTAACCATCTTGCATCAAGTTTCCATGATCTCAAAGGATTTTTAGAACACCCCTTCTCATCTATTGCCCAAGTCATGAAAGAGTCTCTGCAAAATCTTTTTATAAATTGAATAAAACACAATGTGTTGAAAAATTCTACGAGTGGGAATCGAACCCGCACCCCATGCCATGCTGGGTCAAATGCCCTACCAATTTTTATAATTATGTAAAATAATATTGTTGTCGTTTTTGACAGGTGAAAGGCTTGTATTAAGCATTTACCAAATATGGGCTAGTACTATTCCCTGTCGTGTGACGCGAGCAATGATCCTTTAGGTTCAATAGCCCATTTTCTACGTATTAAAATCTCACCTGTTCTGTGAATTTAAAATTTAAAATTAAAAGCTTGCATTTATCATTTTATGTATTCATGTACACACGGCGGCAGATCAACCTACCCAAAACTGTCAAATTTCTACAATCAATTTTGAACTTTAGTGTTTGGTTATTAGGATCAATATTCATTGGAGAAATTTGACAGATTTGGGTAATTTGATCTGCCGCCGACTGTACATATTCACCATATGTTGATTTTCCATTGCAAAATATTAATCCGAGACATCGAATACAAGCTCCGCACTCGTAATTGCCATCATCATATTAGATTAGCGGTGTTTATCTGTAATTGACTATGCAATTAAGTTTATAACAAATTGTGCTAATTACCTTAACTAAACATTACCATTGTAACAATCATAGGTAGACCATATTCAATAAGTAAAAATAATCATAGTGTGATTAAACCATTATCATCGGTTCCAAAATCGCACCCCAAGTCCTTTTCTGTATTACTAAGCCATCTAGAAAGTGTTGTAAAACTTGTTTTATCTAAAAAGCAAACGCCTCATTCAATTTGAAGTTCTTAACAGTTGTTGGTTGGTTGAAGAGTGTAATCGAATGAGGCCAATTCCCAGCGTCCGGCACGGAGAGCGATCGCGGCAGTCTAAATAATCACATTTCCAGTTAGTTCCGGTCAACCGGCAGGCAACGCGCAACATCTGGTGATAAAACTTTACCGGTGATAAATTTTATTTAGAACGGTATTTCTTTCACTGCTTAAGTATATTTAAATTACATATAAAAAGTTTAAAAAGTTTGAATTTAAAACTTTTTTTTTTTAATTAATGTTTTTTAACTAAAAAATACAAAAGCCGATAGTTCTGCTTATACATTGTATGTAAAAAATTGTATGTAATTTAGACAAAGGGCTTGAGCTGATAAGAACTGTACAGAAATTAAGCTAATTCCTTATTTCATCGTTCAAACTAATCATATTATAATAAGTTAAACTAATTAGTATAATCTATCTTTAAATCTAGAAATAAAGATTTGATTTGATTTGACTATCATGCCTTATTAAAATATTATAAAAAAGTACTAACTTTTTAAATATGATGTACCTGGTTACGTATTATATTAAGATTTAAAATATAATTATTTCTTCAGTATCGAACTAAATTAGTACCAAACAAAGCAAGAGTGAAAATTAATGCCATCAAAATTCATTGGAAAACGTGAAAGCGTACATTAATTAACATTTTCCACCGCCAGCGGCAACGGATACTACGTACACACAAAGACAATGAATATGTTCTTGCTTGCATGCTCTCATTAATTACTATGCTATTTAACATGACCGATAGTAGTTTATAGTTACTCTCTACAACATGTTACGTAATAAACGGACACCCTGAAATTTGTTTGTTTAGGCTTCCGAATCGATTCAAGCCACAAATAAATAGGTATGTTTTAATTACAGTTACTCCCTCGTTAAACAGTCAACTAAAACAAGATGTTAAGCGTAATGTCAAAAACTAGACACTGGCTAAATCATAGCGAGAGCCATTAAACAAAAAATTGAATTGAAACGTAATGTCAATATTAATTTTTAAAAGCCTTATTGCCTTGAGTTTCGTTTTAATTTCGTTTGTTTCAACAGTCAATGACGGAGTGTATGCATTTTATTATTATAAATTGAAGAAAAATACCTACATAGTAATAGTTGAAATCAATTAAGTAGCCGACTCTTTTACGACTTATTTAGTTACTAACCCGCCTTTACGTTTTCCACCAAAACGTCACCGTTTTCGTTGACGTAACTTGACGTAACCTAGGTATCGAAATTAAGTTCACGCGAGAATAAAATGTAAAATATACTGCGAATTTCAATAGTCATTGGTGGAACTAAATCAAATCAAATTCCAGCATACTAAATCGCACATTCACATTTACAGTTTTTAATAAAATTAAGCTATTGTACGAACTTGTAGGTTTTGTTAAATTCGAGCCAATTTATATGGATAACCCTTAAAATCTAATAAACTTAAGGCACGAGTGAAATTTGAAATTAAAATTTTCCGTACCGATTACACATACGAGTAATCCATATTCATGTATCCGAATGTTGTTCAAACACAAACAATCTTTGATTTCGGCGCGAGTAAATACAGATGACAGCTAATTTTAAGTCAACAGTTAAGGGTCGGTTCACACATGCGCGTACGGTCAGGGGTCGTAGCTACAGCATATTTTTTATAAGAATAGGCAAATAATTTTTCTTCTCTTTGGTGTAAAGCAAAAGCAGAGTCAAGATGCGAAGACATTTAAATGAGCAAGATTGTGCCGCACTGCCGGAATGAGCGTTATATGTATTTTATTTTTTGTTTTTTATTTTTATTACATTTTATTTTTTTATTTATAATACAGTAGTATTATCTATGTATACTCCTTCTGTTTGCTATGGCCTTTCGGGGCGCTACATTGTTTATTGTAACACATTTTTTTTTCTCTCTGGACACTTGCTGAGTTTTTTGCCGGTTCTTCTCAGTACAAGATCTCCCGCCCAGAGTAGACTTACGAACCGATGGCATAATGACGTTCATAAGAGCTATTTGTAGCCTAAACTGAATAAATGATTTTGAATTTTGAATTTTTGAACCTTTTCTACCTATTTATTTAATTACTTTGTACACCAATGAAGCATGCAATAAATAATTTTGAATTTTGAATAGTATTTAGATTAGATATTCAAAATAAAGTTATCAATATCAAGAAGAATATTTTTGAATTTTGTATGCGTAAAAAATTGTAGTGAGATTGTAGCAAAACTAGGTAACGTTAAGCATATAAAACAGCCTCATAGAAACTGACTGACATCAATTTCAACACCCAATGTTAATGATTTAAAAAAGGGAAAAATGAAACCCAATATGTTTCATGTACTCCTATAACTTTTCATCGCCCCACACGTATCGTTCCGCGGGCGCCATCAAAACGTATAGCTCTAATCAAAAACCAGTTTTCGCACATGTCCCGGTGAAAAAAAGACAACATACCATCTCGTTATGATTCCGCAAGTGTTTCGTTTCCAATTTTGTTATGAAATACTAAAAAAAATGTAGACACCGCAGTTAGGATGAGTAAAGGTTTTTCTGGCTGTAATATTTTGGCTCGGCTTCGATTTAATAACGAAAAACACTATTCACTTCGTACTAATAAACAGAGTTATCATCATCATCATCAGCTCATTTATGTCCCCACTGCTGGGGCACGAGCCTTCCCTATGGATGGATAGGGATAACGGGCTATAAACCACCACGCGGGCCCAGTGCGGATTGATGGTTGTTAACGACTGCTAATGCAGCCGGGACCAACGGCTTAACGTGCCTTCCGAAGCACGGAGGAGCTCGAGACGATAAATTTATGGTTACCCATCCGATGACCGGCTTTTGCGCAAGTTGCTTAACCTCAGTACTCGCAGACCAGGCGCGTTAACCACTGCGCCATCGAGCTCCTCAGATAGATTACTATATTCTTTGCGGGTAACATAGGCTATATATTATTTAAAAAAAGTTAATTATTAAAATTTCAAATCCATACGGATGAAGTCGCGAGTAAAATGCTGTATTATATAAACATCTTATATAAAGTGAAAACTTGATTCACTCACTGATTGCCTCATCAACGCCCAGTCCCAAATTCTCCCGGGTTCACGGGATACGGGTGTTTACTCGAATGCCTGCGGTCGCTAGTGTAAAATAAACGCGATTAGATTATTTCGTTAATTCGGCGCCCGGTCTACGATTGCTAAGGTAAGGTAACTTTCGCATAGGCCGGTCATCGGATGGGTGACCAAAAATGTATCGCCTTGAGCTCCTTCGTGCTTCGGAAGACAAGTAAAGCTGTTGCTCGCGGCTGCATTAGCAGTCGATAACAACTAATGCAACGTAATGGGAACGCGTGGTGGTTTATGGCCTATTCTCCCTATCCATTCATAGAGAAAGCTCGTGCCCCAGCAGTGGGGACAAAAAATAAGCTCGTGATGATTATAACGAAGATAAAGTATTTTTATACCAAGTAGCTATAAAAAATATTACTACTTTTTAGGGTTCCGTAGCCAAATGGCAAAAAACGGAACCCTTATGGATTCGTCATGTCTGTCTGTCAGTCTGTCCGTCCGTATGTCACAGCCACTTTTTACCGAAACTATAAGAACTATACTGTTGAAACGTGGTAAGTAGATTTAGATGTGTAGAACAATAAATTTTGGGGGTTCCCCATACTTAGAACTGAAACTCAACAATTTTTTTTCTTCTAACCCATACATACGTATGGGGTATCTATGGATAAATCTTTAAAAATGATTTTGAGGTTTCTAATATAATTTTTTTCTAAACTGAATAGTTTACGCGAGAGACACTTCCAAAGTGGTAAAATGTGTGTACCCCCCTGTAACTTCTAAAATAAGAGAATGATAGAACTAAAAAAAATATATGATGTACATTACCATGCAAACTTCCACCGAAGGTTTGAACGAGATCTAGTTAGTAGTTATTTTAATACGTCATAAAGTACGGAACCCTTTGTGCGCGAGTCCGATTCGCACTTGGCTGGTTTTAAATATCTACTGCGTATTTGTCGCCTTTGGCAGCCGTGGATTCTCATTTCGCCCGCGGCCCCACCCCGTACAAATATGTCCATTGTCCTTTCGAGGGGCCATCAAAGGACGTTTCGCGTAGATTTGATGAATTGACTTTGATGGAATGTGATCGCAAATAAAAGACGCACAAATTAAAATTTTGCACGCTTTTGTGTTAAGATGAAGAAAGAAATACCTTTTATTAGTCTCTAGTACGTATTACCCGGCTGCATTAGCAATACAACGCACTCAAAAGCGAATCTATTGATATATTCACTGATAATCTGCAAAAATTTAAACGTAACATACTTACTTCTTTCTTCTTCCCGGGTCTGTTTAGTTAGCTATTATCTCCATTTTCCTTCTTGTGTTTTTAATGTTTATCCACCATTTTCGTTAAATCTTAGTTAAGTTTTAGGTTATTAAATAAAATACTGAGTTCACGTTTGCATGCCGTGGCAACCTTTAATTAAGTCAGCACTTAGAATGAGATACAGTTCACTTACATAAGTCTTTTGTAGTGTATGCCTTGTTGGTTGTCCTAATAAATAAAAAAAAATAAAATAAACAAACTGCGAACAAAAATTAATAATAACATAGAACAAAACGTCTTCGATAATGCCTCGGTACGCCGAGTTGCAAATCGCTCGGCCTGATACCCGACGGTCCGATTCCCAGGTTGGACAAATTTAGCAAGCGTGGTGATTAAGCCACCCATAAAGTGTATTGATGACTTGATGACTTTGATGGAGGCCTTTGCCCAGCAGTGGGACAGTTATAAACTAGTTACTTTACTTCTTGAAATAAAAAAGTACTGCGTACTCCGCTCCGCTTAAAATACTGATACAATAAATTATGTTTTTTTTTATATATATTAACGGGTATGCACAGTACCTTAATCTCACCTGATGTTAAGTGATTATAAGGTCAATGATGGAAGCGCACTTCACCCGGGATCCTCAACTAGTGAGGCACTGGCTATCTTATCTCTAGCTACCTGAACACAACAATGCTACAAACATTGATGTTATGGCGACATATTTAGATAAGATGGTGGTAGCTAGTCAAGCTGACAAACAAGCCCTACCACCAACCGAACCGAGTACACAAACATATACCCCCCGCTGGGAATCGAATCCGGGAGCTCTGGATCTGAACCGGTGGTCTTAGCCACTAGACCACAGAGGCAGTTAAAATGTTTATAAAAAAACAGCGAAACACCTCGGTAACCGAAGGTCCTGGGTTTACTCGTAATTCCTAGGGCGGGCGAAGCGTGTTTTGGATTCCAACACGCATTGGGCAAACGTACGGTACTCGTATTAAGACAATAGCCATCTTTTTTTTTCTTTAGTTGGCTAGATGGCTACGTGCATTTGGCACATTTAGCCAGTGTCAAAGTAATTTTTCTTACAAGTAAATACTTACATAAATAAACAATATTTCTTTCCTGTATGATGATGATGAATGATAATAGAAATGAGAAGTGAGAAATGATATACCCCCAATCCCTCGAGTATCTTAGTTAAGATGTGGGGCTTTACTAAGTCCTCACGCGGACTTCTTTAGAAAATTTGAAAAGTGACGTTGCACTGTTTTTTTTCATTTGCCAACACTCACGCTCACTCACGAACACTTAACGGTTAATAATCCACCATTATTTCACATTAATATTCGACATAACACACATTTTAGAAAATAAAACAAAACCGCAGACATGACTTCACTTTCCCGCCAAGATGTCCATCAAATTTATTGTGGCGATGACTTGATACCAATGATGGAAGTCTTTCTCAGCAGTGGAACAGCAGAATAGTGGCATCAGTGTCCGACAGGAACCAGTGGCCGAGATTTTTTCCTTTTATCGTTAAACTAACTGACCCGGCGGACTTCGTACCGCATTTTTTTTAATATAGCCTATGTTACTCAGCGCTAATGTAGCATTCTAATGGTGAAAGAATTTTTTAAATCGGTTCAGTCGTTTTTGAGTTTATTCGTTGCAAACATACATACATACAAAAATACAAAGCTTTCCTCTTTATAATATTAGTATAGAAGTGTAGTGTTCTTGTTAAGTTTAAAAACCAATAAATATCACAACTTTCTTTACAACGAAACAAAATGGTTACAGAAAGAAAGAAAGCCAATACCTTTTAAGTCAAGAATACTGGGCGAAGTGCTCCTACCTCGTCATTTACCTAAAGGCTAAGTGCTCACCCGGAGTACTTTAATAAATTAACGTGCTATTCAAACGGAAACAGAAATGAAATCAAAACAACCGTTCTGTGTAGCACGTGAAGGCTCGAGTAAATTGGAACGCAATTAATGGATTACGCCCATAAAACAATTTTGCTATTTTTTAGTTTACAATAGGTAATTTTTTAAAACTATTTTTGGGTCAACAAACAGTGAACACAGTTGTTTCAATGAGTGTTTATTAATAACTTTTAAGGTTACAGAAACTCATGCTTACGTCAAATAAATAAAAGCTTCCCCCCATATTCATAAAACTATTTAAGCATAATTTAGTTAATCATTGTTTTGTCTCTTTTTCTCAAATTCAAAATGACGTTTGTGTGACGTCGACAACAATATTTAACTAAATAGTGCTTAAATAGTTTTTATGGATAAGGGGGGTTTTTAAAGAACAGTTACGTGATTTTTTTATACGTTTAGTGTTCTGGAATTATTTATTGTTCCGTTTGCGGTGGAAACAATGGGTCCATGGGGGCCGGAGGCAATGCAGCTGGTCAAAGAGTTAAGTGCTCGCCTTATTGAGGCCTCCGGTGACAGGAAGGCTGGGAGCTACCTTTGCCAGCGTATTAGTTTGGCAATCCAAAGGGGCAATGTTGCCAGCATTCTTGGGACCGTTCCCATGAACTCACAGTTGGAGGACATCTTTTATTTATAGGTCTTTAGTTTTTAATTTCTAATTATTTTTTCTCTATTTTTTTTAAGTTAAGTTCTGTATTTAAGTTTGTTTAGAATTATTAATGAAATTAAATGAAAAATATTTATTAAGTATTCTAAAACGAAAAAAAAATATTGTGATTGTCAATATCCCTATTGTAGCGATGACCGACGACTTGATTTTAATGATGGAGGCTTTTGCCTAGCAGTGGGCATATTGACATAAATATTTAAGAAAAATTTAACATATCAATTTATTGCCTTTACTTTAAGCCTACATACGTTACTTTTAACGAATATGCGTGTCTAACAAATAAAAGTTAAATAAATGAATGTGTTGCGATCCAGTTACGATGTTACTAAAAAGCTATGGTCTTAGTTTCGCGTGAATTCCTTCAGTTAATTACATTAAGCTAGGGGAGTTTGGTCATAGTGTAGTTTAGTCATCAAAAATAGTGTAGTTTGGACATTACTACTTTGAGTGTAATGTTATGAAAATGTTTAAATAGTTAGTTACTTTAAATTTCTTTGTTAGGTATTTAGAAAAAATGAACGCTGAAACAGAATATTGCGTTTGGTAAAAGTTGACACATCTACCTAAAAATATACTGGATGTATTTATTTGCCATTAGTAATAATACTTTTTTAGAAGTTATTGTGGTCGCAAATAAAAAAAAATACAGAATAACCTAAATGTATGTGAATATGAACAAAATGGACTAACGATCTGGTGAAGGTCGCGGGAAGCCGCTGGATGCGAGCGAAAAACCCGTCGTTATGGAGATCCTTGAGAGAGGGCTTTGTCCAGCAGTGTACGTCTTTTGACTGAGATGATGATGATGTGAATATGATTATGACCCAATAAAAAAAATTACCTGTACTCTGTTCGATCGTAACACTGTGGCGTCTTAGTAGCGACACTGTGGCGACACATACATCATTCACGAACACAATCTAGGCCATGCTAATTGCCTCTTTGCATTGTTCCCAGTAATCAACGTTTAATGTGGAAATCGAGTGTTTTCTACCCCCCGATAGAATGCGATGCATATGCGGCGAACAAAACCTAAAACAATTAATAGTTCACCTGTTGTGCGTGTTCAATACTCCGTTGAAAGTAATTGTAATTTGCATTTTTAAACCTGGTAGTTATAGCTATCGATCCAGTAATTTACTGTTATATAGTTTTCATATCAGCCCGTTATAATCATATGTATATATGTATTATTCACTATAGTTTGACTTTGTTTTTCTGAAACAATTTTAGTCCAGTTTAATAATGCGTTTAGAGTGCTGGTGGGGCTGCCCCGTTTCTGCAGCGCTTCGGGGATGTTCGCTGAGGCGCGGGTAGACTGTTTCTACACCACCATGCGCAAGAGGTGCACATCCCTGGGGCGCAGGATCCGGGCCAGCCCCAACGGTATACTAAGAGTGTTTGCAAGTAGGTTTGACTGCGAGTACCTAAACCACTGTAGTACAGTACATGGGGAGTATAATAATATATAGTATAATTATTTAGTGTGTTGTAATTTTAATTTAAATGTTATTTTAAATGTTAAAAATACTTTACTAACATATTTACAAGTCAAATTGTTACTAACAAAAATGGATCTTTGTTGTCTAAATAAATAAATAAATTATTATTATTATTATTGACTGTAGTGGTACTATATGACATTGATGAAATTGAAACTTTTACCTGATGTAAATTTGTTAACCTAGATTTTTTATTTTTTGTTTTTTTTTACATGTTGTGGTTGTCTTCTATAAGTATGTTCTGTGTTTATTTGTAATAGAAAGTGTCCTGCTATGATCGGGCATTTTCCAATATTTTTGAAGCTGTAAGGGAGAAAAGAGCTGGACACTTGCCGAGTTCCTTGCCGGTTCTCAGTACAAGGTCTCCCGCCCAGAGTAGACTTACGAACCGATGGCATAGTGACATTCACAAGAGCCACTTGTAGCCTAAACTAAATAAAATGATTTTTAATTTGAATTTGAATTTTAATAGAATACTAATATATATGTTAAAAAATAAATATATGTTGCACGGTGAGGCAGTCTACAATAGAGTAATATAGTCAAGTCATTCTATACAAAACACTGTAAACAATATTTTATCTGTTGCAATGTCTTGGTATTCTATAGAATGCCACGAGGCAATCAGGTAGAGTAGAAAATGAAATACAAATAAAACCGGGGTGAATATCATGAATTGTTCATACAATAAAAATATACACCTATGTAGTGCCCAACCGGTAGCTCGCGAGCCCCTGGTAGCTCGCGAGCCCCTGGTAGCTCGCGAGCCCCTGGTAGATTGCGGCCTGTTTTCTAGGCGCTCGAGTATAAAATTGAATAAGGAATACACACATTTACTAATTTTGACGACCTCCGTAGCTGAGTGGCTGGCACTCCGGACTTGGGTTGCGCTAACTCTGAGGTCCTAAGTTCTATTCCCGGTCGGGTCAATGTCGAAAACGAACTTTTCGATATTGTGTCGGCTCTGGGTGGTTGTGGTACCGTCGTTGTTTCTGATTTCTATAAAACGAGTGCTTTAGCTACTTACTTGGGATCAGAACAATATATTGTGATGTTGTCTAATATTGAAAAAAAAATATTAATAATAAAATAATAGTGAACAGCCAAGTCTTGTATTGACTTTTTGCTGTTGCGGTCTTCATTCATTTTTAAGTGAAGTGTGTCATATTATGATAATAAATGGTATATTTATATAGTGTACTTTCCTTTATTTCACTTAGGTTCTTTAATTAACGTGAGGTGTCGGGATTTTCAAAATTGCTCTTGAACCAATACCAGTTGGGCGCCACTTTATTCTATTAATAAAGAGGTAAAGTTTTTGACTTCGTTTGATTTTTTGAGGCTGGTAATATCTAGAATTAACAGTAGTTCTAGATATATTACTTTATATTTTTTGCACGTTTGTCCAATTTGCCCGTTTTCAGTTTGTAATTTGCATATTTGTGGTATAAAACAAGATTATAAACTAGATCATAAATGGTTGCTGATAAATATAACTAATACTATTTTCATAATGTATCTGAAGCAGATGTAATTGTAATCCTCACTCCACCAGTCGCGCGCTAATGGAATTTCCGAATTAATATGTTACTAGATTTGATATGAAGTTAAACTAATTAGTGAACACACGTTAACAAACTACGCTACGGTAACTGATATTACAGGTTACATTACATATTAGAGGGGTGGTGATGCCTAGTGCGACTGTGCGAGTTTCATTTGATCACTTCATCATTCTTCTTCTTCTTCAAATCATCATCATCATCATCAGCTCATTCTATGTCCCCACTGCTAGGGCACGAGCCTTCCTTATGGATGGATAGGGAGAACGGGCTATAAGCCACCACGCGGGCCCAGTGCGGATTGGTGGTTGTTAATGACTGCAAATGCAGCCGGGACCAACGGCTTTACGTGCCTTCCGAAGCACGGAAGAGCTTGAGATGATAAATTTTTGGTCACCCATCTGATGACCGGCCTTTGGGAATGTTGCTTAACCTCAGCACTCGCAGACCGGGCGCGTTAACCACTGTGCCATCGATCTATACTGCACCATCGAGCTCCTCACCACTGCGCCATCGAGCTCTAATATATTTATTTATTTATATTTATTTATTCAACAATAAAACATTGCCAGCATTACAGTATACACTAATGCACTGAACAATATGTAACATAGACTAATAAACAATGAAAAACATATAACAAAGGACAGACCATTCAATCATCTCGCTCACAGAACTCCAAGCAATCCTTAAGTACATCCGTCAATCTTCCGGCAAACACATCACACTGTGGTGCCACTGCCAGGAGCGCATTCAGATGCACCATTGCACGAACCAGAGGCGAGTTACGATGCTCTACGGTACGCGCGTTGTCGATTGCCAACAAACGGTGGTGACGGGCTCTGCAATTGTCTGGAGCAAACAACTTGCAAGACCTTTGCACCAAAAAAGGACAGTCTAGCTCTCCCCGAAGAATACGACAAGCAGTCTCCATTAGGGTGTAATTTCTGCGAGTTTCAACTTACTCTCAAGTTTACTCTATATATGAATAACTCGAGTGTTTTAAAATTTGCTATAACCTTTTTTAATTAAAAGGGATGTAGATAAGTTACTAGTCTACCTCCTTAAACGCGTCCGTCGTCTAACCAGTCACGGTGTATAAGCCAAAGGAGCCCTTATTCAATACACCACACATACACAATACCGTACACGACTCAACCACCTCCACGACCTGGTTAACCCGAGTCGAGGTCCTAGCCTTTAGAGGCGCCATCGGTTTGTCCCGCTCCTTATCCGATCCGATCTCCTCGGAGAATCTAGTAGGGCACGGGGACACGCACTGGTGCGTAATGCCATTCGCTCTAGAAAACCTCTGACGGTGCTTCGTTTCACACGATTTGAGGGCCGCCCCCCAAAAAAGTCCGATGACGCTAAAAATGCTAGCTGAGACACTCGCCAAACTGTCTCTAAAAAAGAAAACGACTGAAACAATAACATTCAGGTTTGTAACGTTAGTACCAGTTACCAGTTTGTGATTGGTAGCATAGTGTACGAACCTCCAATAAAATATAAGTGCTGTGACATTCTAGATATTCAACGGTTTGTAACTATTTATTGCACACATGTGGTATAAAACTTATAAAACAGAAATGAAACATAACTTATCTTACCACATTAAAGAAAAAATAAAGCAAAAGGTTTCTTTTATGAAACGAAGATACCTTAATATTAATTTACGAAGATAATTTAAATTAGAGACAAAATAAAACTTAAAAATAAAAAATGTCCTCCAGCGGTGGGCTCATGTTTGTAATTGGTTTGTTTTGACTAGCCTCGTGTCAGAAGGGTCTTAGTGCGTGCTACAAAACTCATTAGTGGCCAACCTGTTACTCGACTATCAGCATGTGATAGTTAGTAGCAATTTGTTGTCGTAGTTCAAAGCCTCCCAGGCCTATCGGGTAATTGCGAGCGGCTGGTAGGAGAGGGAACAATCTGTTGCCAACACCTCCAACTATTAATTTATGGCCTTAATATAATGCTTTCGAGGCTGACATCATCATATAAATAGTTTGTGTTAACAGTTAATTATGACAATGTGAAAAGTTATTTTCAATCCTTTATTATTTTGTTTTTATAATGTTAGGTTTTTATATTAACATATTGTAAAAATTTAGTTTTAAGAAAGAAAATAAATAAAGGAGATAATAATAAAATATTTATTTCATTAACCAAAACATGTTTGACCAAAATTAGAGTAGACTTCTTCTTTTAAATGTACTCAACATCTGTACCAGAAGAAGCCACTCTTCCATAGCACGTATTACATTTACTTATTTTAGTTAGGTACAATTCACTCTTACTGTTAACAATTTTACGTAGGTATTAGACACAAGAATTAAGAACTAATTTAATAATATTTTAGGTATTATTACATATTCAGATTAATTTATTTGCAAGTGACGAGTTAAAAAGATGTTACAATATTATAATGGTACAAGGGCAAAGCAACAATGATGGGCAAGGTTTGCCGTTTCACTGAACTATGATATAACAAAACCATTGTAGTTAAATTGATTGCAAAATAATATTCGATAAATAATACAACGTCCTTGCTCGCCCTAATGATTTGGAAGATTTGGACATTTTTCACCTCATTGCACGTAAATACAAGGAAAATGTCAAAGTTATTGGTCGTCACGTGAACCCCCTTTAGTACCTTTAGTATCTTTAGTTTCTATAGTTTGTATAGTTTCAATGTATTTAATATTTTATTAGATTTTAGATTAATTAGATTAGCTTTATAAATGATTTAATAAGTCCACAACGCATGCCGTGGCTGTCTTTAATTGAAAACTATGCTTAGATAATGCTTATGTTTGTAACAGTATCATTGTTTTAGATAGTATATGTTTTTGTTGACTGTCCAAATAATAAATAAATAAATAAATAAATAAACTCACACTAAGTACCCTGTGGCGTGCACTTGGAGAGGCCTAAGTCCAGCAGTGGACGTGTGTAGGCTGATGATGATGATGATGATGATGATGATGAAGCGCCCAGATCTATTCGCGTTAATTTTACATAAGTGGTAGTAGCAAATAAATGAATTTGAATGAATATGAATGAATATTATTTGTAACCTGACGTTTCGACAACTCTTTTACGGAAACTCTCACTTGGCACCAAGATCTTATCGCGTTTTTTTAAAAATATTTTACGGGTAAGCACAGTGCCTTTTATTCTCACCTGATGTTAAGTGATGATAAGGCCATTTGCTGGAAGCGCACTTCACCCGGGATCCTCAACTAGTGAGGCACTGGCTATCTTATCTCTAGCTGCCGGATCACAACAATGCTACAAATATTGATGTTATGACGACATATTTAGATAAGATGGTGGTAGCTAGCCAGGCGGACAAACAAGCCTTACCACCAACTAAACCGAGTACCTGAACATATTTGTACCCCCCGCTGGGAATCGAACCCGGGAACTCTGGGTCTAAACCGGTGGTCTTAAACACTAGACCACAGAGGTGGTTAATGCGTAATCTAGATTCAGTATTTTAGTTTAAATATTTTTTAAAGTATTTTGTTATTTTGTTTTGATGTCAATAAGTGCCTGTGAAAGCATATATTGAATAAATGATTCGACTTTGACTCTGACTTTAATCTAATCATAATGAATGGCACCGCGGTAAACGCATTCAGCCAATTTCAAGTTGTATTGTTAAAAGTTACTTAGAAATTGTACGGTATAGATTGAAATATATACGGTCACTTTTTATCAACTGCAAATATTTTGACAAAACATCTAATTATATTAGAGAAATAAGGCCCTAGCATTTAAAAAAAAATTTGGGCTAGTTTTTTTTTACTTTTCCTGACACAAAAAATGTAATATTTTTAAGATCAGCCTCTCTGTCGGCTCTTTTAAATGAAATTAGATGCACGTGTAAGCGGAGAAGGCATTGCGGCCTCTGTGTTTCGGCTCCTTTGAATTGAAACTATCGAAAGTGCTTTATTTTTCATTTTAATCGAAATGTCTTTTGGCGTTTTTCTTGAAAACTAGCGTATAAAATTTTAAGGTTTTTTCATAAAAATAGTTAATATATGTTGTTGAATTTATCCTCAAAATATTTGCAGTTGATAAAATGTGACCTTATATAATAAATAATAATAATAAATATATCGCTGAGCTATGGCTCTTATGCACACACATACAGTTTCAATGTACGTTTTTATTATAGTTTTATTTTATGATTATTTACATATAATTTTACACAAATATTGTTGCGAACAAATTACAATTTGAAAAAAGACAAAGTGTTGAAAAAACTCCACGAGCGGGATCCGACGTAAAAGTCGTTGTTAATTAATTAAGTGTTGATTAATTTCGGCGAGTTGGCAATCCAACTCAATAACCACGATAGCACTATAGCACGATATAGCACGATAGCACTACCAATGATGGTAGTGCACCTGACCTGGCATGTCATGGGGTGCGGGTTCGAATCCCGCTCGTGAAATTTTTTCAACACTTTGTCTTTTTTCAAATAGTTTTATTTTATTTGTGTGCAGTAGGTATTATTGCTTAATTTTAAATTTTATTTTTTGTTTTTTGTTTATATACTTATCTACTGTTATTGCTTATGTGATATGATGGTGTGTGTGTGTGTGTGTGATGAAGTACCTACCAAATAAACTTTTTATCTATCTATTACCAAAGTCTAATTTTTCTTTCAAAATATGCTTAATTAAAGTTTCACAGGTCAGGATGATAGGATCGGTAGGGCGCAGACATTATAATGCTAGGGCACTGAGGTGATCTGAAGCGTGAAGCGCACAACAGCTGATCCCACATCCCGAGCCTCCGCCCCGGACGGCCTATAATCGAATTAACGTATCAGCGCAAAACCGCTCACATAGATTGTTGCAAAATTATCAACATAGAAGTAAAGTGGTAATGTGTACCGAATATGGTATACTTACCCAATATGGACCATGCCGCAGAAGAGATATAGTACTTGTTGGGACTGTATTAGAGAAAAAAGCAAATGATAAAGAATGAGAACATAATACAAGAAAGCTGGCCAATACAGCAACGACGATGACAAGCCAAGAAAAAGGAAAAAAACAAAGCAAAAGAAGGTTGACATTTAGAAAAAGTAAAAAAATTAAAAAATATATAATTTAAAAAGGAGTAAATTTTTTTTATTTTTTTTTACTTTTTTATTTTTAAGTGTTAATTGCTACACTAAAGCTGAATTAAATATTTATATAAAATACAAGGTGGGCGTTTAATTTTTTCACTGTATTTTATATAAATATTTAAAAAGGACTGTTTACTCCGTTACAGCCCTATCTGAGATACTACTGATGTATGTATGACTATATTATAAATGTGAATGATGTGAGTTTGTTTGTTACGATTTCACGCAGAAACTACTCAACCGATCATCATGAAACTTTGTACACATATTCTCAAAGGTATTAGGAAGGATATTAGGATACTTTTATTAAAAAAAAACGATTTAATTTTCCAATACAGAGTTATTTGTTTGTTTTGTTGTCATGGAAACTGTCAAAGCGGTTCGAAGTCCGACGGGTTAGCTAGTAAATAATAATGCATTGCTCTATAATGGCTACAATTTGAGACTATGAAACTATTCCGAGCTGCATCGTCCCGGGTCCAAGTGGCCATAATGTTAGCATCGTCTATATAATGACCTCATTTAAGAGTAGATATATTTCATCTCAGTCTTGCAGGATTCCAAAATTGCTAAAAGGTTTCCTTAAAACCTACCTCTACAACCTAGCTTTATATAAAAAAAAACTAGCCTGAATTTATTTTTAAATGCTAGGGCCTTATTTCTCTGATATAATAAGATGTATTGTCAAAATATTTGCAGTTGATAAAAATTGACCTTATATAATAAAATTTATTTATTTGATTGTTTAAATTGTAACATAAACCACCTCTATATATTCTAAATATTTAAGTTAAGATGTGCACTCATTATTGGATTGTAGTTTATCAACATCTATAAATATATAAATCTTCTGTGCGTGTGTATGTTATTGAACTCTTTCTAAACGGCTGGACCGATTCAGATGAAATTTTCTGTGTGTGTTCAAGTGGATTCGAGAATAGTTTAGATTTACAATTGGAACCGGTAGGTGGCGCTGCTGTAGGGGTCCATCATGGGATACGGGTGTTCTTAAGCGGACGAATGATTTGTTAGTTTTGTTGTCATGGAAACTGTCAAAGCGGTACGAAGTCTGCCGGTCTAGTCTTTATAAATGAGCTCGAGCGCGCGAATACTAGACACAATAGAATTTTAATTGTTATCGGCCACCTGTTGATCGATCGACGCTCAAGGGGTTATCCATATTATTTTATTTCATATTCATAGTATAATTTGGTTATGTGGTTTTAAAATTAAAGAAAAAAGTTGATAATCAAGAAACACGCCCTTGATCGGTACATTATCACCGAGTACCTACTTCGTTTCGATTATCCCAGATTATTCTGAATGATTAATACAGGAGATCTTTAGCGTCGGGATATCTAGGGACGATTTAGGGCCATTAGGATTAAAACGAGACGAGAAAAATGCGCAAAGCTTTAATGTTTAACAGAAAAAGGTATCGTAGATTTAGGCCAATGACAGACGACATTCTTTTTTTTTTTAAATAACAAAATTCATTATCATTATTCGGCTTAGGCTACAAATAGCTCTTATGAATGTCACTATGCCATCAGTTCGTAATAGTCTACACAGGGCGGGAGACCTTGTACTGAGAAGAACCGGCAAGAAACTCTGTAAGGGCATTTCTTTTCTTCATTTCACAGCGTCAAAAATATTGGAAAATAGCCTATTTTAGAAGGAAACTTTCCATTATAAATAAACACACAACATAACAAAATAAATAAAAATATTAACTTGCGCGATTGAGAGAAGCGTTTACTTGACATTTTATTTTGCACGCCGCATTTTCAGTTGTCAGTTTTTGTTTTTTTTATGTTTTAGGTAATTTAGTGATGTCTTAATTTAACGTGCCAAAGAATGCCGTCAAATGCGTAAAATGTCGTCAGATTAAACGTTTAAATTTGACTCCTTTTACGATAAGGCCTTTAACCAAACGCCGCGCATATTTACGCCATTCTTTTTGCACATTAAAATAAATAAAACCCATTTTTATGGTTAATTAAAAGAAAAAGTACCTATCGTTTAAAAAAGGCATGTCAAAAGAATGAAAAAGATAGCGACCCCAAAAAGAATAATCAATAAACACTTCGTTTCTGTTAGAAAAAAAGAACGTCGTTTGTTAAAGGCCTAAGAAAAAAGACATAATGTTTAGGTATTACTCCTTGAACACCCTTAAAAGGTCGTGGGCGGTCCCCCGGCAACTCTGCGAGTCATTTTATCTACTGTTACTTCCAGTTCCGCTGTAAATATAGTAAATACATTGTGAATGGCAAAATAAAAATAAATGTCATGATTTATGAGCTGACTCGCGAACGCCTGCGACTTCGTTCACGTAAGCACTCCTATATGTCCCGTGGGAATTTTGAAAATCCGGCCTTATTCTCAGTGCACAATTTTAGCTTTCTAGGTCCAAGGACAGGGCTGGGCGTTGAGATGTGAAAACGTAAATTTGTATGGCAAAATTTTAACTTTCTTGTATGTTGCAAGGAGGCGCTGCTTCAATGCCATAATAATTTTGGTTTTGTAAACGTAATCGAATGATCCAGGACTTTTTAATGAGTATTTTATATACTGGGTGTTTATTAATGGATGTCCACGGTGTCACACTTGGTTGCATGGCTGTATATAGGAAACAGCTATGCAACCAAGAATAAAGGACACCGTGATATGCAAAATCATATTTACAAAGAATTATATTTTATTAAATTTTTTTTTTGATGATGACCTGCGAAAGACGCTGGATGCGTCAAGCTGAGGCCAGGGCGCTATGGCGCTCATTAGGGGAGGCCTATGTCCAGCAGTGGACTAAGATAGGCCGATGATGATGATATTTATTTTCATTCAAAAACATTTTTTGACGTGTTTTTACTTCTGTTTAGACGGCTTTGAACTTGAGTTGAACGGTTTGGTTGACGACCAAGAACAATGTAGCAGCTGGGCAAAGGGTTGTCACTTTAAAATTTTACTTAGTCATGCATTTGATAATGCATGCAGATGCAGATTTGATAAACCACAAGTGCTCGTTAGTGAACAACGATTCATCCCTAGGATGATACGCGAGGCTATTGAAATTAAAAAACATCCTAATTTTAATAGAGAAGATGGTTGGAGTCTACCACCAGCCTGGCACCCCATCATACAAAATATTAAATCCCAGCCCCAACACCATACTGCCAGACCAAAAGATACTGTAAGCTCTTTCTGCGTAAAACGGAACGCACCTGATTAAATTTAAATGAGGGTACACAAGCTACTAACTAATTATGAGATGACCAACACCTGTGACCCTGTGACCACGGACCCTGCAAAGGATTCGAAACGTCAGGATAAACCTTAAATAATGTGTAAAGTAAAATAAACGCGAGTAGATCCGTAAAAGTTGTTTCATTTAAATTAGTCATGCATGCTTATAATTTTACGAGGGTGTCCATGCATTGTAGCCTATTTGCAATTTTGCGTTATTATTTATGATTATAGCTCGTTTGAATTTAATATTCGGTATTGCCATTCATTATTACTAAGAAATTATGTAATATTGATGATTGAAGTGGTTTTCTAAGTAGATAACTTGTTGTAGCGACGCGGCAATCTTGACGTTTCTTTTGTTCTAAAGAATTGAATTATGTCCTCCCTCCAGTCGACCTTACAATTGGATAACAAGAAATGTCAAGCCAAGCCTAGGACAAACAAAACTCACAAAGCGGGTGTGATGATTACATAATTTTTGCCTGTGAGTAATTATTCGTATTGGCTTGTTAGCAACAAGACCGCTAGTTTTATACTTTGTCTCTTTGTCGATTTATGAGTTTTTGATTTTTGTGTGCAATAATAGTTATTTGTTATACAAGAGTGCAAAGTTGCTTTTTAACCGCGTGCTCAATTTTGATGACCGAGCAAGCGAAGGATTCTAAAATTGAATCACGAGCGCAGCAAGTGATTCAAAAATTAGAATCCTGAGCGTTAGCGAGGGAATCAAAAGAGCACAAGGTGAAAAATCTTTGCACTCGAGTGCAACACGTAACTTTTCATCCCACCTCAGCGAGGAAATGACTAAATGCAAAAAAAACATTTACAATATTCATAAGATACTTTTATTTCAGTTTAGGTATTAACTACTACATTATGATAGGTAAGTATTACAGAATAATCTTTTAATTATCTTGGCTTTCGGTCTTTCGTAGGGAACCCAATAATACTTAGGTATAATTAAGAAAAATTTAGTAACGTTGCTACAGTTACTTAAGTTGAGTGTAATATTTTTGTTAGGTACTGTAATGAAGGCGTTAGTGACTTGTGTACTGATAAATTCGGCACCATGGAGGTAGAAGTAAATAGGTTTAATGATGTTTTGAATTCACATACTTAGTGCACACGATGTTCTAAATTCAATTTACTTTATCCTCTAGCGGATAAAAACGACTTTTGCACTCAGATATCGAAGAGCAAAAATACTCTTTCCGAGATGGGGGGATGAAAAATTACTTATCTATATATATATACTACTATATAAATCTGTAGGATCTGTCTGTATATGCAATTTTTTTTACAAATTTTAGGATAAGTTTTCGTTTTCGTTTTCGACACACTGACACTAATTCTACGATTTTTGAAATTTCTGTCTGCCTGTCTGTATGTCCTCTTATAACTCAAGAACGGCTTGACCGATCTTCATGAAAATTTGTATGTAGTAAGAACATGAGATTGTGCAAATGATAGGCTATAATATATGATGTTGCTAAACCTTATAATTATTTTATTTATTATTCATTGATCCATTATTTTCGCACAGCGAAGCGGGCGGGTTGACGGTTAGTTTTAATATAGGTTAGTTATATCGGCCCGATACTCTAGGGTTTACCAACCGGTAAGGTAAGGTTAGGGCGGTACCAACCCGCATTGGGCCAGCGTGGTGCGTTATGGCCCAATATCCCCACGTGCTACTGATCATGTGGGAGGCCTGTGCCCAGCAGTGGGACGTTTATAGACTGATGATGATGATGATGATGACTCTAGGGTTGCATTCTCAGGTCAGGCAAAGGGTGTCGGAATTTTTGACGCATAACCCGGGCACAAAATAAGAAGACCTCAGAAGGTAAGCTTATACATACTGCGCTCGCACCGCACACATAGACCCTTTCACGTACACGGAACCTCGCAACAGCTGCGCTTAGACTGTTCTGAGCTGTTTTTTTTTATATTTACTAATGTTAAATGATGATGAGGCCAATTGGTGAAAGTATCTCTAGCTGCCGGAACACAACAATACTATAAACATTGATGTTATGGTGACATATTTAGATAAGATGGTTCTGTTTGTATGAAGCTTACCCTCTGCAGTGTCCTTATCCCCGCCCGATCCTCTAAATGTCACTACACATTTACAGAATACACTAAACATGCACACTAGCTTAGGTCCAAGACACCGTACTCGTAGTACAAGGGTACGAAGAACCGGTTCACACGCGCTCTATACCAGGTACAGACATGTACCTGGGCGCTTCTCTCCTCCTCCACGGCCCGGTCTACCCGAGCCGAGGTCCGAGCCTTTAGAGGCGCCCTCGGGTGGTTCCGCCCCCCGATCCGATCCGAACCCTCCGGAGAATCTAGTAGGGCACGGGGACGCGCACTAGTGCGCGATGCCGTTTCCTCTAGAAAACCTCCGAAGGTGATTCGTTTCACACGGCTTCAGGGCCCCTTTACGTTCCTCGCCGCCCCCAAAAAAGCCCGGTGAAGCTGAAAATGCCGTCTGAGGCAATCAGCAAACTCTCTCAAAAAAAAAGTGTCCTTATGTGGCCCGGTTTGTGATCACCACCCCGCATTTGGCAAGCGTGGTGATAAAGCCACTACCCATCATTGTAGTGATGACTTGAGATTGATTGAGATGATGGAGACCTTTGCCCAACAGTTAGACTGTCATTGGTTATTCACTTACTATTGTATATAATTCTTTCGTACGCATGTTGTATGTTCGTCGGGGTGGTTTACATACACAATTGGCCCCACTAAGTGGCGCTGCAATAGTGTTCTAGGGTTTTTATAAACCATCATGAGATCTGGGTGTTCACTCAAGCGGAAGTGATATTTTTATTATTTATTATATTCATTTATTTAAATACAAAGTAAACTGATCTATGTATCCACGTAGTTATACAAATAGCTGTTTGCCACTCAACGCGATGAAAAAGTCATTTACACGATTCGTACAACAATGAATGTTTCACAATACAAAAGAAGGGAATCAGTGAAATGGAAATGGATGTCTGCAGTAAGCTCGGGAAATTACTGAAAGGTCCCGATGTGGCGATGATTGCACGGGTGGACGTGGACGTTCCGATTTAGATCGATCTGATAATACTGGGTGGTGATACTTTCTTTCATTTTGTTTTCCTTTATAAAAGAAAGGAATTCTTCGTTAAAGTCAATGCCCGCCAATTCTGAATTATATTCTGTCTCAGCTTTACCTAATTCATCTTTTTTATAATAGGTTAGTTAATCTTTATAAAATATTTTTATAAAATACAGTGAAAAAGTTAAACGCCCAATCGACCCAGCCAGGAATCGAACCTGGGTCTTCCGCAATCCGGGCGGCTGCACTGACCGCTATGCTACCGGGAAGGCTGACGTAAGCACTGAATTTTGTCACTGCTTTTTGATTTTTGAGTGCTTTTTGCGGCACAGTGCCATCTATCCAAAGGTTGTTGCAACCGATGGTTATGCAGATTCATCTTTTCAGATGAAATACCACAAATTAAAATGGTTAATCACCTGTATTATAGTGGTTAGACCATCGGACTCAGACTTGATGTTCCGGGTTCGATTGTTTGTATATTAGCTTGGTTGGTGGCAGGGCTTAAGTCCATCTATAAATATATCTCAAGCACATCAATGATATTATTATTATTATGTTCTACTAGTAACAGATACTTAGAGATAAAACATCAGGTTATTTTCATCATGCATTTCGCATCATGTATAAAAGCTTACTTTCTGCTTTCTCCTTTGTTCGTAACACTAGCCTCTTACTAGCACTTTAACCGCCTCTGTGGTCTAGTGGCTAAGACCACCAGTTTAGACCCAGAGGTCCCAGGTTCGATTACCAGCGGGGGGTACATGTTTGTGTACTCGGTTTGGTTGGTGGTAGGACTTGTTTGCCCGTTTGGCTAGCTACCACCATCTTATCTAAATACTTTCTTTTCACACCACAGCAAGGTTTGGCTGGAGAGATCTCCTTTAGAGATAAGAGCATCTTGGTATTGTGTCTTTTGTAACGTGTGTTTTTATTTGTCCCGTAGTTAACTTTTATTGAGTTATCGTAAATTTTGAGAAATGCTCATCGATTGTTACGTTCGAACGTTGTGGCGCTGTCTCAATTTCTATACAATATTGCATTTTAACGCTACGATACGAACACGATAGCTTTGTTCTTTCTAATAAGCCTACAGAATAAAAACAAAAGAGGCAAACATGACCGTTCACTTCTCCAAGAACTCTTGATAATATTGTTTGTGGGGAGTCGGCGCACCTTCCCTTCAGATTTAGTTTTCTAATTTGTTCCGTGGTCCCTACGCGGCCCTCAAACTTCGCTCAATACAACTTTGACAGTTCGCAACATTATTGTCAGTGACGGGCCGTCGATTTAGATGGTACCTGCCTTCGAGTTTATAGATCACTTGATGTCAAATACGATCTAAACAAATATTTGCCGGGACTAAACGCAAACTTCTCCCTTTCTTCATTAAGTTGCGTCCAGACTATATGACAAAGCATGTTCTAAAGCATAGATGTATATATAAAATTATGTAGTATGTTTTAATAGTGTGGACGATAAGTGACAATAAAACAACCTTATCTTTTTATTATATTATTATTAACATTATTTGTATTTTGATTCGATGTCGAGTTCGATGGTGCAGCGCAGTGGTTAACGCGCGCGCCGCTCTGCGGGTTAAGCAACTTTCGCAAAGACCCGTCATCGGATGGGTGACCAAAAATTAAGCTCCTCCGTGCTTCGGAAGGCACGTAAAGACGTTGGTCTGGGCTACATTAGCATTCGTTATCAACCACCAACTAGACCCGCGTTTTGGTTCATGGCCCGGTCTTCCTATTCGTCCATAGGGAAGGCTCGTGCCCCAACAATGGGGACATAAAAATGAGCAGATGAAGATGATGGTGATGACATTTTGATTAGTATGTCATTTGAGAATTTACGGTGTCAAAAAAGTTACCATTGACTTTGAATACGAGTGAGCAGGAGCACTCGTAATTCATATCATTCATATCATTCATTCATATCATTCATAAAATTTATTTATTTAAATATCATAATGTGAGAATAATTGTAACAGGTTCATTAATAGTTTGCAGGAGTTTACACCACTGGTCTTAGGAGTTACCGTTTGACAACAAAAACCCTACTTTCATCAACTTGCGTGTCCACAAGGCAAGGACAGCAGGACAGCTGGCTCTTATGTAGCATGCTGGAAGCTAGCCCGGCGGCTTAGAACACATGTCCAGAGATTGTCCAACTGCTATCAGTTGGACAGGGCGCCGGGAATAGTCCCGGCGGCGGCAGCGGCGGCTATTAGTGAGGGGGTGTGATAGGGTTTTCAGTGGGTATGCCCCCCTTCTGCCGCCAAATCGTGGGAGTTGGGGGAAAAGCCCCACATAGCCCTCCGCGTCACCCCGAATGCGGTGGAACTCGGCAATGAGGTTTCCCTAGCATAAAAAGGTCATAGAACAAGCCCAACCACCAACCAAATTCAACTTTTAACCTTCATTTAGACGTTTTTTTTTTGCAGTCATTTATTTGAACTTATTAAAAAGTTGATAACGCAGACAACTGCCATTTGTATTCGCGTCGCGGCATAAAAAAAACACCTCCCGTTATATAAATTACGTTGTAATATAACTACGCCAACAGAGTCGCGCTGCATAAATCACTTGTAATTAATCCAGGAATAAATTTACCCTGGGCGTCACTCTCCCGGCCACTAATTACCTATGAAGCTTTAATATAATGATCAGGCCTTACCATGCTTTGAAAGCAGTCTTACTGCTGAAAAGACCCTTTTTTATAGATAGCTCGGCAAATGACTCCATCCCACCTGATGTTAAGTGGAAATGAAGTCCAGACGCGAATATAACTGGTGCAGCGTGAAAACAAACGTAGCATTAGTTAACCTCACTCTGCCGGCCCACAAGGTGCTTCTTCACGCCTCTTTTGAAGAACCCCATATCATAGGAAGGAGGGGAAACGTGTGCTGGTAGACTATTCCATCTTTTGGAGGTGCGACAAAGAAACGAGTCGACAAATTTCTTTGTGCGAGATGGGATATATTTTGAGACAGTGAAGCGGTGACTCCGAAGAGCAGCACGTGTACTCCTATTAAGGAAGGAAAAAGGTGGGATAAGGTCAAAGAGCTCTTGGTCTCACTTATGCAATATCCATGTACTATATCCTTTGTACACACCTACTGGTAGTAACCATCATCATCATCATCATCTCAGCCAAAGAACGTCCACTGCTGGACAAAAGCCTCCCTCCCCCAAGGTTCTCCACAACTACCGGTTGTGTGCTGCTCGCGTCCAGCGGCTACCTGTGACCTTCACCAGATCGTCGATCTACCTTGTTTTCCGGTACGCGGTCGCCACTCTGTTCCGCCCCATCAGTCCTGCAAGTTATGTGCTGCCCAGTGCCCTTGAGTTTAGCATCTCTTCGGGCTATGACGGTAACATTTGTTTTCCTGCGTATCTCCAAAGTATAAATAATAATAATATCTTCTAGTGTTAATAATAACCGGTTAATTAATATTTACCTCATGATTTGGTGATTAAAACTGTGAAATTCATCACTTTTACTGGTTATTATTAGTAATTTGGTCAGTATTTAGACCTCTAAATACTGATCAAATTATTAATAGTACCACCACGATAGCTCAATTGGGAGAGCACCTGAACCGGTATGTCAGAAGGGTACAGGTTCAAATCCTGCTCGTGGAATTTTTTTCAACATTTGTGTTTTTGTAATTTGTTCGCAACAAAATTTGCGTTAAAAATTATATAAACAAAAAAATTTTATCTTTTTAAACGTTGATTACTGTTGCAGGCGACATCTTCGTGCTGGTGTTCGCGATGGATAGCCGGGAGTCATTCGAGGAGGTGATCCGACTGCGGGAACAGATCCTGGAGACGAAGGCCAGTGCGACGAGCGGCGGCAGCCGCGGTCGGCGGCAGGCGCCCCGGGTTCCCATGGCCATAGCCGGCAACAAGTGCGATAAAGAACTCAAGTAAGTTGATAGTGGACTGCATATTTGGTAGGTATTAGTTTTGTACATGATAAAATTAAAAATAAAATAAACAATACGTTAAAATGAGGAGATGGCGCAGTGGTTAACGCGCCCGGTTTGTGAGTGCGTAGGTAAAGCAACTTTCGCCAAGGCTGGTCTTCGGATGGGTGACCAACTATTTATCATCTAGAGCTCCACGGGTTCCCTACGAAAGACCGAAAGCCATCTTACCGATTTTCATTTCATCGAAAACTATTGATCGAACACTCAATTGACCGATGCATCATTTCTACTAAGCTTTAATTTACCGATGTAACGATTCACCGACAAACTTTTTACCGAAGTCCATTTCACCGACCATACATATCACCGACATATTATTTAGTCGATGTAACATTTCACCGAATTTTAAGTGTAGATCAGAAGCTGGGCTACACGAACGTCTATCACTCATATACTAAGACAAAAGACACTTAGACAAAATATATATTATATAACAAAATTATACCGTGCATCGGAAGACACGTAAAGCCGTTGGTCCCGGCTGCATTAGCAATCTTTAACGACCACCAATCCGCATTGGACCCGCGTGGTGGTTTATGGCCGGTTCTCCCTATCCATCTATTGGGAAGGTTCGTGCCCCAGCAGTGAGGGCATAAAATGAGCTGATGATGACGCAACAAATAATTATAGAAGCGTCGCGTTAGTAACCGAACGGGCTTTTTTTTATTTCTTTATTTTTTATTCAATAATACTTATACTATCAGCATTACTACAACCACTGAGGTTCGTCTCTATGCTCGGTTTAAATGAGACAAATCTTGTTTCTATCCCATGGCTCTGTTGACTATCCACGTGAACCCATACCTACCTTAAAACAAGCGTATTAGCTTTTTTGCATGGGTTAACAGGGTTAAAACTGTTATGCTAATAGCGCTTTAAAAATAATATTTTTTAAAATTTAACCTTTGAATAACTAAGTCACCATTAAATACTAAATAAATCAAACTAAAATCTCCACGAATCCTTAATTATATTGCAGTCAGGCTACAATTTCTATTAAAAAGCACGATTTTATTTATTTTTATTTTATTTCTCTTAACGTAAACGGCACTCATGAAACAAAGTAACGTTCCACATTTACCAAACACATTTTTTGATATCTGCATCCGATATAATGTAATTGACATTTCCCTGTTTTCGATGTGACTCCCGTCGGTCCCGTTCGTATGCGCCGTCGACCGCAATCGGCCCGCCATTGTTGTCGCGCGAACTATTATTGCACCGCTGATCGAAAACGTCCAACGTCATTCGATTACATTATCGGAAAGTGCTGAGTGACTACGTAATACGAGTTTCATTCAAAATTCAAAAAATTCAAAATTCAAAATCATTTATTCAGTTTAGGCTACAAGTAGCTCTTATAAATGTCACTATGCCATCGGTTCGTAAGTCTACTCTGGGCGGGAGATCTTGTACTGAGAAGAACCGGCAAGAAACTCAGCAAGTGTCCAGCTCTTTTCTCCCTTACAGCGTCAAAAATATTGGAAAATGCCCGATCATAGCAGGACACTTTCCATTACAATAAACATGTTAAAAAAAAATATATATATACGTTAACAAATTTACATCAGCTAAAAGTTACAATTTCCACAATGTCATACAGTACCACTACAGTACTATCGTAAAAGTCAAAAATTGTTTAAGAATTCGCCATTCGATTACGTTTACGAAAACGAGAATCTGTATGGCAAAATTCTAACTCTTCTCGTAAGTCGCCAGAAGGCGCTGCTTCAATGCCGTACTAATTTTCGTTTTCGTAAACGTAATCGATTGAATACGAATAGAAAATTTAACTCACACTAGGAACCCAGCAATGGATTTGAAGTGGAATCCAATCGATTAATGCATGTAGAGAGGTATACTTACAGCATACTCACTCTACAACACTCTTTCTTGGAAATCGCAGATCAATGAAGTCAGCCGGCACATGCATTACTCCGCAAGCGACTTCAGTTTTTCTTATACTAATAATACCAAAATTATGCTTGCTCAGTCGCTTCTTCTCCCTCTTCTCTACTACGTCGATGTTTGTTATCTGGATGCCACAAAAGAGTTGATTAACAAACTGGAGCGCCTGCAAAATCTAGCCATCAGGTTCATATTTCAGAGTTCAGGTCAAAGTTCAAACGGCTCCCAATCCGACTCCGCCGTGATATGCACATCCTGTCCCTCCTTTATAAAATCCTTCACTACCCTCAGCTCCCTCATTACCTCCGTTCCCGTTTTACTCACTTACCCGCCACTTCCCGCCCCAAACGGTCTTGTGACACAAGAACCCTTCTCTATCCACAATCCAATTCCAAATTCCACAATTCTTACACCGTGTATGCAGACAGATTGTGGAACAAACTGCCTGCCGTATTCGTGCCCATCAGTAGCATCTTGAAAGTACACAAATTGAAAGAGCACTACCTCTCCAACTTGAGCAATACGTATATGCATTATAATTAGTTTAAGGGGGTGCCGCGCGGAATTTCGAAAATTTACGTGTTTTTAAGTCACTGGTGCTAGGCGCTGAATAGGTCATATACATTAAAAAGACTAGTGTAGGTTAGCTTGATCCTTTCACAAGGCCATGGTTGGCTTGGAATTTGAAACAAATACCCAGAAACTGCATGAAAAATACGTAAAGTAATGATATCTAAAAACTTATTTCTTCAGAAACTTTGTTAATATAGCACAAATGAAACAATGATCCGACATCAAAATGTTTGTATTGATATTCCGCAGGCCACTGTTGTCTTATTTTTCAATTAAAAAATATGAATATGAAAATATTAAGACTTTTATTATTGTTTACCCAAACGCCTATGATTTTACGAAAGTAAACATTGCTACTCTGTACAGATATTAGTGTGCGTGCGTATTCTTGTCGTGCGCCGTTGTCACACCACTGCCACGCGCCGCTCGCTCGCTATCATAAAGAAACCTGAAACTCGCAGTTTTGCGTCCGCGCTGCACCCCCTTAAGTACATATTTATTTATTTATATTTAAGGTATTTATTTATGGTATTTATTTATACAATTATTGGTCCCGAAGACTTTCTTTTCCAACTACAAAGGGTTGGCTGGAAGAGATCTCTTTTAGAGATAAGCTCACTCTTGTATATGTTTTTTATAATGTAATTTAGACTGTAATTTTAATGTACAATAAAGGATTCATTCATAATCTTTTGGCCTTTTAAGATTATGCAAAATTATTTTACAACGCGTACCGTGTCGCATTATCAATACCCAATTATAAATGAACCCACAAATTAATTACTATTATTTTAGGAGCCATTAGAGGAATTGTTAAGGATCTACGAGGAGGCTAAAAAAATATTTTAGTAGAAATGCTCAATAATAGGGTTTTAGGATACCAGGTCTGAAAGGTTGGGTCCAAACTAAAGAAGAATGAGACGATTAATCATCCTCATTTTATTTAAGTCCATAAGCACTGCTCAGACCAAATACCTTTCCACACAAACCGGATGAAGTAGGGCTTTAAATTTCTTAATGGTTTTAGAAGTTCGATGGTAACACGTTTAGGTTGCGAGCAAACTTTGCAAAACCGGTTCACAGGATGGGTGATCAAATGAAAAATATCGAGCTCTTCCGTGGTTCCAAAGGCACTTTAGCTGCCTGTTATAAAACCTGCCAATTTTATTGGGTCCATGTGCTGGGTTTTATGGACCTCATGTGTTCATGTTCACATGGGAAGGCCTAAACCCAGCAGTGACAGTTTATAGGCTGATGATGGTGGTGATTGTAATTATGAATGGTTAATTATTTAAATAATTTTTAACGCAAATTTTGTTGCGAACAAATTACAAAAACAATGTTGAAAAAATTTCCACGAGCAGGATTTGAACCTGCACCCTTCTGACATACCGGGTCAGGTGCTCCTCCAATTAAGCTATCGTGGTTCTAACCAGCCCGCCGAAATTATTCAACACTTTTTACTTTGAAAGCCAAAGGCGCCCATTCAATGTTAACAACTACCGTCACTAACAATTTCATGTCACTAACAATGTAATTTTTTAACATTGTGTTTTTTTATGAATGGTTATTTTTTAAAGACATTTGTTACAGGACTGTTCAACCGGAGGAAGCTCAAGCATACTGCTCAACCCAAGACTCCGCTTGCGTCTTCATCGAGACATCTGCCAAGAAGAACTTCCACGTCGACGACCTCTTCTACGAACTATTCGTCGTCGCCAACCTGCCTTTAGAGATGGCTCCAAACCACCACAAACGAGTGAGCACAGCCTTCGGGAGCCCTTGCACCCTACCCCCTACCAGTAGCCAAAGTAATAGAAGCAAGAAATGCACGCTATCAATAAAGAGGAGACTTTCAGACGCGTGCGGAGTCGTTGCCCCTAACGTCCGTAGGCCTAGCATTAGAACGGACTTGATGATTATGAGGACGAAGACATGTGCCAAAGGGGACGGCGACAGCGCAAGCGGCAGCCCCAAGCTCAACCTCAACCGACTCGTGCGCACCGGGCAGAGCGACAAACGGTCGTGTACTATCCAGTGATAATTAAAGTGTTTTATCGTTTGACAAATGTTACAGTAGCAATATTGAATATTCGATCCTTAAGGAGAAGTTTTAAGGCAGGTGCTATGAAGAACATCAGCAAAATCTAAAAAGGATTTGGCCCGTTCTAGTCTGAAGTAATGTTGAAATTACCCCATTAGTGTTAAACGAAACCTACTTGAGGGAGTCAATCGGATAAATTGCTACTATTTACATAATTCCCCGTTCCTCGGTGATGAGACAATGAGAATTAAGTAACCGTATTTTTTTTAACTATGTTAAATGAAAATACCTACTATTAAATTGAGGGTCAAGTTTGACGAGATGAAGTTATGGTGGTTTCGATATGTTTACCTTGTCGTTTTAAAGTATGTTATGAACATATAAGATGGTGTCGAGCTTGCGATGTGCTATGTAAACAAAGACGTATGTAAACTTTTACATATTATGTTATCTTACTCTTACTCCGTTTCCAAATGTTATTCCTATACCTTAAGCTTTATCATGTTGCTGGCTAAAAAGTGTTATCAAATGACAAAATTTTAAAAGATATCATTGTTGAAATGGGACCAAATTAATGAAGTTGCGCTCATTTCTTTACTGTCGGTTTAAATGCGAATATCCCCTCTATTATATCTGACTGTATTTTTCCAAGAGGCGAATCTCTTTATGAATTTATTTCAACTGATAACAAAGTTGTATTTCAAATTTATCGTCTATCGATTGGTAATTTATTACAACATTTTAACATAATATCCTGAACGTTATACATCGCCAATTTGTATTTTAGGTCGTTCAAATATACTAACCTAACAGCATATTAATAATATATCTTTTTGTATCTACCAATTTATCTCTTATACCTTCTTGTCTGTAACGCAATTAAAGTATTGGTTTTATTGTCCGTCTTTTTCTTCTTAATCATCATCATCATTATCATCATCATCATCAGCTTGTTTTATGTCCCCACTGGGGCACGAGCCTTCCCTATGGATGAAAAGGGAGAACGGGCCATAAACCACCACACGGGCCCGGTGCGGATTGGTGGTTGTTAACGACTGCTAATGCCGCCGGGGCCAACAGCTTTACGTGCCTTCCGAAGCACGAAGAAGCTCGAGATGATAAATTTTTGGTCACCCATCCGATGACCGGCCTTTGCGAAAGTTGCTTAACCTCAGCACTCGCAGACTGGGCGCGATAACCACTGCGCTATCGAGCTGCTCGTCTTCCTCTTGTTACTTCCCTATTATTATTTTATCTCGCTAAAGACTAATCATCATCATCATCAGCCTATAAACGTCCCAATGCTGGGCACAGGCCTCCCACATGATCAGTAGCACGTGGGGGTATTGGGCCATAACCCATCACGCTGGCCCAATGCGGGTTGGTGGGTTTTAACGACTGCCATCTTACGACAACAACCGGGACCAACGGCTTAACGTGCCTTCCGAAGCACGGAGGAGCTCGATATGTTTTTAATTGGTCACCCATCAGGCGACCCGGCATTGCGAAAGTTGCTTAGCGGGCAAGATCGCAAGCCGAACGCGCTAGCCGCTGCGCCATCGAGCTCCTCTTAATATCCTCCTCCTCTTAATAATCTTAAAGACTAATACTAGATTGCAACCATATGTGCTTATGCAAATGGTTGCGAACTAGGGTTATGGCCATGGCGCCATCGTTGGACACTTTAAGCCCAATGTTTGACACAGTTTTCGTCACTGTGTTCTGGATGATATATAGCTAGGAGGCAGGTGATATGAGTTTAATTGTTGATAAAGACTAAAATCAGTTCAGTTCAGTTCAATTTAGTTCAGTCAAGAAGAAAAAGTCGTTACACTGATTGGCATGGTCAGTACAGGTAAGCTGAGCCGCTGGCAGCGAGTTCCGCCCTTATATCGGTCAGTCACCAATGACGTATCAAGCTCGCCGCGAACACGGTCACGTTACGATGATCGCTCCGGTCAGTCGCCACCATAACGTTTCCCTTCGTAACGTGTATTGTTTAAGTAGGATTACCATAATTCTGAATGTTTTAAAACAAAGAATAATCACTTTTAAATACTCGTATATTTTGCTTTTGGGTGGTGGTGGTTGTAGTACAGTCGACAGCAAAAGTAGTCAATCATAATCTAGTATTAAAAGTGAGATAAAAGGGTATTATAACTTTTACTGGCATTATGTAATGGTTAGTTACTTTGAAATATTATTAGTTTTTTAACTTCTCTCTTATTCCTTAACTACTGAGATACAATAATTCTGCCTCTTTACTCGGTAATTTGTAGCAGGTCTCATCATCTCGTCTCATACCCTTTAAACAGAAATACACTACACAGCGGGCGGCGGGCGGCGGCAGAATCCTAAATATTTTCAGTCCTCATACAACATGTGAAGTAAAATATGACCTTTGCCAACAACACGTCATTTCTAAAAAGTGATTTATGAAATTTTCAAACAAGATCCCTTTAAAGCATTCCCGTGTTGCCACTCTGTTAACACCATGTTGTGTTTAACGGCGGGAAAAAGTAAATCCTCACTTTACATGCAACGCACAATCCCAAATTTATCGTTTGTTTGGTCAGCTTTGTATAATTGTTATTACGGTCCACCTACGGCTTAATTCACGTAAACATTCCGTGACCCGTGAACCTGAGGGCATTTAAAAAATCTTTTATCATATTAAGTAACGCTTCGGTGGTCTAGTGGCATAGCGCTTGGTTCGATGCCCGAAGATCCAGAGTTCAATTCCCAGGCCAGGCAAAGTGTGTTTCGGATTTTTCGATACATGCATAGTTATACACAGCGTAGCTGGAATGCCCTGCGCGTCCAGTATAATAACGCTATTAGGGTGCTGATGGAGCTGCCGCGCTTCTGTAGCGCGTCTGGAATGTTCGCAGAGGCACGCGTCGATGATTTTTACGCGATCATTCGCAACCGTTCATCATCTTTGATGCGTCGGGTGCGTGGCAGCGCCAACAGCTACCTAAAAGTTATTGCAGGAATGATGGATTTCGACAGCGTTTTTATGGAACATTGGACAAAGGTGCACACTATGAAGGGTTAATGTCTTTGTTGTCCTTGTTATTATTCTAGACTATTATTTGTGATTATTTTATTATTATTATTATTGTGATTGTTGTTATTTAAATGTATTATTATAATTAATTTTAATAATCTTAATTTATTGTAATTTTAATTTTATTGTACTTTTATAATAATTTATATGGCTGTAATGTTTTTAAAGGCTGAAATAAATGAATTGAATTGATAGCCCGGGTTTGTGATCACCAACCCGTGGTGATTAAGCCAATAACCCATCAATTATAGCGATGACTTGATTTCAATGATGGAGGCCTTTGCCCAGCAGTAGGACAGAATAAAGGATATTTTTACTTTTTTACTTACATATAAAGTCACAAACACACCTCGAACACTTTGTAACGGTGAACCGATTTGCGTAAATATTCTAAGGCTCTCAATCAAACGTCTCTTGGCACTCAGCCTGATATCCGGAGGTACTAGGTTCAATTCCCAGGCCGGGCAAAATGTGTTTCGGATTTTACCGATGCATAACCCAGGTGGGTTTGTGTTCACCCGCATGCATCTTGGCAATCGTGATGATTAAGCGAATATATAATTTAAATTGTAGAGACGACTTGATTTCTATGATAGAGGCCTTTGCCCAGCAGTGGACCAGTATATAGACAAATTTATTTATTTATTAAAAAGGCACGGCTACCGAGAACAAACCAAAAACAACAAAAGAGAAAACAATAAAATCTTATAGGACTAAGTCTGAGCTCCGATAATAGCCGGGCACGGCGTTTGACAATAATAATACACATTATAACAAATAGGGCTTAATGAAAAGTAACTTAATAAATAATAATAAAAAAAAATTGTATTAAGTAGTAATACATTTTTTTTTAAACAATATAAAAATAGAGAAATTAATATAATAAAAACTAACCCCCTTATTTATAAAAACCATTTAAGCATTATTTAGTTAATTGTTTTGTCTCTTTTTCTCAAATACAAAATGACGTTTGTGTGACGTTGACAAAACAATATTTAACTGAAAAATGCTTAAATATTTTTTATAAATAAGGGGGTATAAACTAACAATCACTCATTATGGATATAAACATTCATACTACTACGAGTACTGCTACGAGTACTATAATAGTGGCACCAGTGGTCGTCACTTTGAGTATTCGACACATTTTACGTCAACAAAAAATAATATAAATTGTCATTAAAATTTTACGGGATGTCAGCTAGAAAGCCGGTGGTGCTTATTGCTACGAATACTGCTACGCGTACTGCTACGCGTACTGCTACACGAACTGCTACGAGTACTACTACGTTGCTTGCAGGTATGTATAACATTGGGTTATATGTATAATGCGGAAGAGTCGCTTCTTACATAAGTTAATAAATAAAAGATAACTATCATGTTTTATACTAACTACGCTTTATGTTTAATAAACTAATAATAAACTTTCTTTAATAATATAGCTTGAGTCCTGCTCCGCTGCTGGCGGCGTTCTAGGTTTAGGTTTTTATAAAAGTTGTATTTTTGTATGATATTTTTGTTACACTTTACTTTTATATAATTTTTATAAAACCTAGATAAAACTAAGACTAAAAATAAATAAAGAGTATAATAATAAAAGCTTTTATTCAGTGCCACACATAGAAAACAATAAGTTGATGCATAACATAGAAAAACTAAAAACTTTCCATTTCGTAACTCTTTCGTTTAACTAACTCGTACACGTTCCTATAAAACACTGTAAAATAAACAAACAAAATACTGTACTAAAATTCAAGGAAATTATGATAATGATTGATATTAATCTAAATAAATAAATAGATAAATTATTGGAATCAAAAATATTTTCTGACATTAAATGTAGCGATACCATAACATACCAATTTGATGGTCGTTATAAAATCTAACTTAATCACATTAACTTTGACATTAAAATTAGACTATATGAGCAATTGTCAAATTGTACTGGAAATACTAGCAGGTACGAGTATATTGTATCGCATCTTTTATGTACTCGTCCATTTGAAAATGAGAAACTTGTAAAGATAAATCCTAAACTTCCGAAAATAATTTCTGTTTCTTTGTAATATTAACTTTTTACATTATATTCAACACGTGTATTCGAATTTTCCATACAGTACGACATTGAGAAGACTTATCAGAAATCAATCCGACCATATGGAATTATATAAAAACGTGTACATACTTAAAAGCCAGCGAATTGTATTGTAATTGTATTGAAGTACACGCAGAAAAAATATTTGCCTTACGACCGAAACGTAATAAACATTTTTGCTTCCCAATTCCCATGAATGGAATCGTTAACTCAATATATATAAGACGAACAATTGAAGAGGTAGTCACGTAAATAAAAATACATTTTCGTGATAATGTGAAACGTTTGGACTTCGTTCCACCTGTGGTGTGTGCCTAGAGCGAGCTTTATTGCTATTTCATTGAGTAAACGTTAAAGTTAATTTCCTACTAATGCTGGCACTAGCTAATTACAAATATAGGGAAATAATATATAAAATAAAGTTGTATTTAATCGATCACCAAAGTAACCTAACGTAACCCACAAAAATACTAAGTTAGCACCTAAAAATACAAAGTTAGCACCTAAACTACATTTAGATGCTAACTTACCATTTTAGGTGCTAGCCTACTATTTTTTTGTGGATCAATTTATTATTTTTCTATAAAATATTTAAAGTAGATTAAATATTGTAAGTCTAGAGATATAGCTACAATTTATGTTTTAATCCATGTATGAATTTATGGCTGTGGCAGAATAACAGGGTTTGTGGGTCTCCTACAAACACTGAGCCTACTTCTTAACTGATCTTTAGTATTTGTAAAAATATTATGATCGGATGTTAACGACAGTAGTTGTTGACATTGAATAGCGCCTTTGGCTTTCAAAGTAAAAAAGTAAATAGTGTTGAATAATTTCGGCGGGCTGGTTAGAACCACGATAGCTCATTTGGGAGAGCATCTGACCTGGTATGTCAGAAGGGTGCAGGTTCAAATCCTGCTCGTGGAAATATTTTCAACAATTTGTGTTTTTGTAATTTGTTTCGCAACAAAATTTAGGTTAAAATTATATAAACAAAACAAAAACATATCATAAATGACACCACAATTTTATAATCGTCAATTTAACAAAAGCATAAAACATGTAACGTATTTATTATTCCATGACAATAACGAACAACATGCAGTGGCAATATAACTGACTAAACACTAATAAATATTATTAACAGAACTGTAAAAAAAATCGATACCGACTTATTTTTTTCTCTATCAGTAAGGTACTTTCTGCCTCACAAAACCAAAGTTTCGCTCGTACAAAGTCTTATTCTCCCAATTATTGATTATGCTGATGTTTGCTATCCCAATTTAAATAAGGACTTTCTTAATAAATTGGTCGTCTTCTCAATAACTCAGTACGCTTTATTTTTGGTTTACGCAAATACGACCATATATCTTCCTATCGTCTTCAGCTTAAATGGCTGACCATCCCGCAACGTCGTAAGTCCAGAATTCTAACAACTCTATTTTCTATTCTAAACGATCCTAATTCTCCTTCTTACTTAAAATGTAGTTTCAGTTTCCTTAGCTCAACTCATGCCCGCCAACTCCGCTCATCAAATAATCATCTTCTCGCCACTCCTTTGCATCATTCAGGATTCGTTGCAGATTCCTTCACGGTTCAGGCCATTCGATTATGGAACGCTCTCCCCGAAAAAGTCAGACAAGTTCCAAGTAAACTGGTATTTAAAACAATGGTGTATAAACTGTTCCTACAGGAGTCAACACCCACGTAAGAGATTCCCATCATCTTTTCTTCTGTTATGTTTAAGTATGTTTATGTAGTCTATTTTTATTTAAGTTTTTTATTTTTTATTTTATAGTATGTATATTATATTATTATCATTTAATTTAATAAACACAATATGTATATTTCAGTTCTTATACATTTATGTAGTATATGTTTCATTTACGTTCCTTGTCGCACCGCTTACAAATTTTTCTGTCTAGCCCTTAGGTCGACTGGTAGAGAATGCCATTTGGCATTAAGTCCGCCTTTTGTACTTTATTTTATTTTATTGTGCAATAAAGAATAAATAAATAAATAAGGGCTAGAATGTAAAACAAGCAATTGCTGGCCGTCCGTCGAGCTAATTGGTAGACCTAAGCACTAAGTTTAAGGCCAATCTCGTTTTTATAGGCCGATCGTTGTGTTAGTTTAGGTAGGAAATTTGAAGCGTGCTTACCTTCTAACCTAATTTGTCCTACCCACGTGAATAGACGGATAGTAAAATAAGTTTGGACGAATACACAACGGGACTGTTGGGCCGTTTTTACTTTTATTTCTCTATCCACATTTTCTGTCAACCAGTGTCAAGATAAGCAGGTATTGTAGATAAGATAGATTTTTTTTTAAGATAAATATATTATAGCTAGATATTTTTAGGTTATTTTTTATTTCTTTTTTTTTAGTTTAGATGATAATAAATGGTAATAGAAATATTTCCCATCCCCTTGAGAAGTGGGACTTTACTGAAAACTCACGCGGACTTTATAAAAGAATTTAAAAAGTGACGTTGCACTGATTTGTTTTTTTTTTTTTTTTTTAATAGTTTGTTCTCTGAGGAACCGGCTAAGGTCATAGACCATGCTGCCATGTCATTAGTTTCTTAATTTCATTAGTATTATAATCCTAAAGATGATGATGAATGATAATGGAAATGATGATGATGAATGATAATGGAAATGAGAAGTGAGAAATGATATACCCCCAACCCCTCGAGTATCTCAGTAAAGATGTGGGGCTTTACTAAGTCCTCAAGCGGACTTCTTGAGAGAATTTGATTAGTGACGTTGCACTGTTTTGTTTCATTTGCCAACACTCATGCACACTCACGAACACTTAACGGTTAATAATCCACCATTATTTCACATTAATATTCGACTTAACACAAATTTTAGAAAATAAAACAAAACCGCAGACATGACTCTTCACTTTCCCGCCAAGAAGTCCCACTGATTTGTTTATATTCCAACACTCGTACACGTTCACAAACACTTAAACGGTTCATAATCCACCATTATTTCGTTCTTTTCCCTTTAGTTGATGGCTTCGTGCGATTAGCACATTTAGCCAGTGTCAAAGTAATGTTTATTTCAAGTAATACACAAATAAACAATATTTCTTTCCTGTATGATGATGATGACTGATAATAAAAATGAGAAGTGAGAAATGATATACCCCCCAACCCCTCGAGTATCTCAGTAAAGATGTGGGGCTTTACTAAGTCCTCGGGCGGACTTCTTGAGAGAATTTGAAAAGTGACGTTGCACTGTTTTGTTTCATTTGCCAACACTCATGCACACTCACGAACACTTAACGGTTAATAATCCACCATTATTTCACATTAATATTCGATATAACACAAATCTTAGAAAATAAAACAAAACCGCAGACATGACTCTTTACTTTCCCGCCAAGAAGGTCCTTATTTCACGTTTTTTTTTTTTTTCATTTTGTTGATGGCTTTGTGCGATTAGCACATTTAGCCAGTGTCAAAGTAATTTTTCTAACAAGTAATACATAAATAAACAATATTTATTTTTTGTATGATGATGATGAATGATAATAGAAATGAGAAGTGAGAAATGATATACCACCCAACCCCTCGAGTATCTCAGTAAAGATGTAGGGCTTTACTAAGTCCTCGGGCGGACTTCTTAAGAGAATTTGAAAAGTGACATTGCACTGTTTTGTTTCATTTGCCAACACTCATGCACACTCACGAACACTTAACGGTTAACAAACCACCATTATTTCACATTATAATTCGACATAACACAAATTTTAGAAAATAAAACAAAACCGCAGACATGACTATTCACTTTCCCGCCAAGAAGTCCTTATTTCACGTTTTTTTTTTTTCATTTTGTTGATGGCTTCGTGCGATTAGCACATTTAGCCAGTGTCAAAGTAATTTTTCTAACAAGTAATACATAAATTAGCAATATTTATTTTCTGTTTGATGATAATGAATGATAATAGAAATGAGAAATGATATACCACCCAACCCCTCGAGTATCTCAGTAAAGATGTGGGGCTTTACTAAGTCCTCGGGCGGACTTCTTGAGAGAATTTGAAAAGTGACGTTGCACTGTTTTGTTTCATTTGCCAACACTCATGCACACTCACGAACACTTAACGGTTAATAATCCACCATTATTTCACATTAATATTCGACATAACACAAATTTTAGAAAATAAAACAAAACCGCAGACATGACTCTTCACTTTCCCGCCAAGAAGTCTTATTTCACGTTTTTTTTTTTTTTTTTTTCATTTTGTTGATGGCTTCGTGCGATTAGCACATTTAGCCAGTGTCAAAGTAATTTTTCTAACAAGTAATACATAAACTAGCAATATTTCTTTTCTGTTTGATGATAATGAATGATAATAGAAATGAGAAATGATATACCACCCAACCCCTCGAGTATCTCAGTAAAGATGTGGGGCTTTACTAAGTCCTCAGGCAGACTTCTTGAGAGAATTTGAAAAGTGACGTTGCACTGTTTTGTTTCATTTGCTAACACTCATGCACACTCACGAACACTTAACGGTTAATAATCCACCATTATTTCACATTAATATTCGACATAACACAAATTTTAGAAAATAAAACAAAACCGCAGACATGACTCTTCACTTTCCCGCCAAGAAGTCCTTATTTCACGTTTTTTTTTTTTTAAATCTTAATTAATGGCTTCGCGTTTAGCATTTAGCCAATTTCAAGTATTTTTTATTATTAGTAATACATAAATAAACAATATTTCTTTTCTGTATGATGATGATGAATGATAATAGAAATGAGAAGTGAGAAATGATATACCCCCAACCCCTCGAGTATCTCAGTAAAGATGTGGGGCTTTACTAAGTCCTCGGGCGGACGTCTTGAGAGAATTTGAAAAGTGACGTTGCACTGTTTTGTTTTATTTGCCAACACTCGTGCACACTCACGAACACTTAACGGTTAATAATCCACCATTATTTCACATTAATATTCGATATAACACAAATTTTCGAAAATAAAACAAAACCGCAGACATGACTCTTCACTTTCCCGCCAAGAAGTCAATTCCTTATTTCACGTTAATATTCGACACAACACATTTTTTTTTAATTAAACAAAATTTTAAACTTGGCTCCCCACTTTCCCGCCAAGAAGTTCCGCCACGTACTCAACCTCGGTAAAAAGGTTCAGTGTGACTTAAGTGCCGGAGAGTGAAAAAAGAACAAATGCGCCGCATTGTTACGTAAAGAGGTTGTGTAATCGAAGAGTTTTTGTTTCATTTCATCCGTCTTTATACGGTAAGGTGATAATAGGTTGGTTATATGGTCTAAGGATATTGGAATATTAGAGTGAGTGTTTAGACGAATAACGCAGGTTAAATACCAAAAATCGTGGTACAATCTTCGTAGCTCCATTGCATAAACTGCTGACGTGAACACATTTCACAACAAGCTTATTATCTTACCAAAAGTGCTATTATTAGTGTGTTCATTTATCATTAGTTTTAAACTAGGGTTTGAAGAAAAAGCTTTTTAAATAAATATAGAATATTTTCTACTGAAACAAAAATATTAAGTGAAATTCGTTAAGTACTAAAATTGTCTATGTATTTCTAACTATATTGAGTCGCTCACGCGATGGCCCTTCACAGTAAAATTGATTGTAATCGGTGCCATTACTATAGAGTCAATTAACATGCTGGTTCCTGAAACTTCGAAGTACCGCCATGTGGTCTAGTGGTAATGGTCGCCATAAAATCAATGTCTGTCATTGTTGTGTTCCGGCAGCTAGAGATAAGATAGCCAGTACCCCAGTAGGATTCCGGGTAAAGTGTGCTTCCACATCTGGTGAGTGAGAAAAACCGAAAGGTATGAAAAAATAGGTTGTGTTCCTAAATAGATAATATAGCAGGATAGCAGGATTTAAGATAGTAGCTGTGGAATCATGCGTTAAAAAGCAATTAAAATTTGTTGATGACGTAGTTGTTGACATTGAATATGGCTCCTTTGTCCTTTGTTTGACAACAGTGTAAATGGTATCGCACGAATCCCGCTCGTGGAAAATCTTTAACACTTTTCCAAACAATTCATCACTAGCTCATTTTATGTCCCCACTACTGGGGCACGAGCCTTTCTTATAGATGGATAGGGAGACCGGGCCATAACCACGCGGGCCCAGTGCGAATTGGTGGTAGTTAACGACTGCTATTGCAGCCGCGACCAACGGTTTTACGTGCCTTCCGAAGCACGGAGGAGATGACAAATTTTTGGTCACCCATCCAATGACCGGCCTTTCGCAAAAAGTTGTTTAACCTCAGCACTTGCATACCGGGCGCGTTAACCACTGCGCCATCGAGCTCCTTCCTAACAATTACCTACAATAATTATGTTGCGATATTACCGATAACATGCTGCGTCAAAACAATTACCTACAATAATTATGTTGTGATATTACCGATAACATGCTGCGTCAAAACTTGATAAACGAGAAAGTTAACGAAATTTTTACTACTATTCGAGGTTTAGACGACCTCCGTAGCCGAGTGGCCAGCACGCCAGACTTTGGGCGAAGCTAACTCTAAGGTCCAGGGCTCGATTCCCAGTCGGGTCAACGTCAAAAACTTAGTAAAAAAAATTTTTTTATTAAGCGGTTTTATTAAAAATAAAGATTTAAAAAAAATGTAGACAATGTACTAAAAGCTAAAAAATAAGTCAGTATGTCCTAGGTACCAGACATCACACCACTCTCCTGATCTCATCATCTCCTCATTAGGGCATTGAACAGACAAAAAAATAAAATCGTTGGACGCACGTAACCTGCGTAAATATGTAAATAGCATTTTTATTATGATATAGCGGTTGACTTGATAGAAACTTCACACCCCGAACGATTTTATTTTTTTGACTGATCAATGCCCTAGGTTGATGAAGAGAGTGGTGTGATGACTTCTACCTGGGACTAGGTCATCAGAACTAAAGATGTATACCAAATTTCAGATCAATCCGTCAACAGGAAAGGGGACAAATTTCAATTACTAGATTTGACCCAAACAAATAAACAAATATCAATACAATCTATGTACATGGTATTAAGCAAATAAAAATTCTAATACTAATTCTAGTAAATAAACACGGCAAGCTAAATAAAACCGTTTAAAAACGAACTTTTGTTTCGGGATTCGGTGGTTGTGGTACCGTCGTTGTACCTGATTTCCATGACAAAAGTGCTTTAGCTACTTACCTTGGGATGAGAACAATGTATGTGACAGTTTATTAAATATATAATATATATTTGGATAAAAAATTTGAGTGCTTCTGGGTGGAATTTGCTTTTACTTACGCAACGTATTTTATTCATTTAAATAGAACACCAACAAGACATGCATTTAAACTAGTAAGAAGTTAATTTTTTTTTATAGTGGCTTTCACATCTCTTGTGGTTTAGATGTATTTTGCAAGTTACATTTTATCTTAAAACTAAATGCTGTCTTAATTATAGGTCGCCACGACATGTACTGGTGGGACGTATCAGAAAAAAACTAAGTAAGTGTGTATAAGTAAACGTCGAAGCGTTGTCACTTAGCATCAGGTGAGATGAAGGTCAAGGTGTATCTCAGTTATGAAAAACAAAAGTAAATTCCTCAATACTAACCTTACATCGAACTTCAACTAGAGTCAGCACCCCATATAAACTTCGTTAACTCGGCAACGTATATCGCCTACGTTGCAGTAATTGCTTACTGACGTCGGCGTCTCCATTCGATGCTACCGATACTTGAGTGTGTTGCGAACATCCACTTGACATTTCAGACGATATCTGATAACTTGAGATCGTATACGCGCATCCAAACCTCTATAGCTAGATTTACAGGCTGCTATACTTTTCTAATTTCTATTTAATAGTAATAATAATAATAATTCATTTATTCATAGAATAGGTTCATAGGATTAGGATAACAATTGTTCCAATTATGGTTAGTAACGATGGGTACTTAAAACTATATTAGTAGTAAATTAAACAATAAAATAATACAATACAATATACAATACATAATACAATTTATGTTTGTTGTAATTGTTAATTTAATCGCCTTGTATAAATGTATTTATGTGTGCTTATGTAGTAAATAAATGAATGTCTATGTCTATGTCTACAATACAATTAATTAGTCTTGTATATTAATATACATTGTGTTGAATACATATAGGTACATTTAAATTACAATTTCTTTTTTAATAAAAATGGAAATTCATTTAAATTACTTAACTGCCCCCATTACATCTATATACATATAATGACTTGTCCTGCTTGATTCATCATCGCCGAGACGAAACCGCTGGAGCTAATTAGATGAAATTTGGACGGTAGGTTAATTGAGTGACGTAACCACTAAGAAAGGATTTTACGAAAATCATACCCCAAGGGGGTCTAATAGGGGTGAACGTTTGTATGAAAGTCCGTCAGTTTTGAAAATACATGAAAATTGGTATTTGGCTTTTTGAAAATAAATGAAGAATGACATGTCTCAGGAATTTTGTTTATTTTCCTTCAAAGGAGTAAAAAAAGGGAAGAAGGGTTTTTTGGGAAATTGTTATTTTTAAAGTATTATCTTTAAAAATGAATAATTTAATTAATCTATAGATTTTTCAATGAAAGAATGACGTGTTTTACATTTTTCGAAAAATCTTCCCTAGAGGGGTGAAATAAGAGTGCAAAGTTTGTATGAAAATCTGTCATTCCTTAAATTTCGGTATTAGAAATTATAAAATGAATCCGATTTTTGGAAAATGATTCCTTAAGTAGGAGATGACAATTTGTACAAGTGGTTTTAAAACGTACCAAAATTACTAATACAGAGTGATCTTTATTACGTTGTTTTGTGTTAGACACTTTTTACTAATTCTAGCTCGCATGGATGGGCTTTTTAATGATAAAAAATTAAAATCTAATGTTGAAATGACGTGACATGTTTAGTTGTCTAACCCTTATTACTTTTACCCTTGAGATATTTACCTTTAATAAGTTTGGCTTTTATTACGAATAAACACAAGTCGTGTAGCCCGCAAAGCGGGCGCGTGTCGGGCAAAGCCGCGAACAAAAGCTAGTCATTATATATAAAAATCTTCTGTGCGTGTGTATGTTATTGAACTCCTTCCAAACGGTTGGTCCGATTTGGATGAAATTTTCTGTGTGTGTTCAAGTGGATTCGAGAATGGTTTAGATATACAATTGGACCCGGTAGGTGGCGCTGCTGTAGGGGTCCATCATGGGATACGGGTGTTCTTAAGCGCACTGTTAGAACGAGCCTTGCGGTTAGGGTTTTAAAAAAAGGAATTAAAATTAAACACGGAACATTGGATTTTGTAAAACTAGCAGCCGCTTTGGAGGTTGGAACAAGACTGGCGTATGAAGGAGCGGGCATACGGGTGAGGGGTGTGTAATGCTGAGTGTGCGAGGCAAGGATGTGGGATAGGCGAAAAGATATACATATACTATCTATAACACCTCCCAGGGGTAGACTAAACATCGGGGTTTAAATTTCGATGTTTAGGAAAAGTGAGAAAAGAAGAAAAGGAGAAAGAGAAAAGGGGAGAAAGATAGAGAGAAACTAAGAAAAATAGAGTTTGTTACACATTTCTTCGGATACTAGGATATGGGATGTTTTCTATTTCAGGGTTAGGCTTTATGACTTTCATAGGAATAGCGGGTTCAGAAGTTGAGGTCTGTTCAGAAGGGAGGTCTGCTGGAGTTGTTGGAGTGGTTATAGGAAGAAGGTAGGTAGGACGGCTGCGTGATTTAATACATAAGAACATTTTATATATACAGAATAAAGAAACTACACAAACTACTATAATAACCAAAACTGAGTAATGAGTCCCGTATTTAATAATTTGATGTTGGTTAATGATAGAGTCTGCTTGATTGGATAATGATTTTAAGTTTGCTTTGGTTTCTAATGTAAAAATATCGAAATTAACATTCTGCAAGTTCAAAGGGGGCTCGTTACTCATTACTGTCTTAAATTTATCTAAAGTGCAACAAGAGTCATTAATAATGTTAAAGTCGGAGTGAATTACAGTTGCATTGATTCTAAAATTATTAATTTTAGGTATTAATTTAGTGCTTTTACAATAAGATATACAGTTTTTAGGAGTAGTCAATATTCCGGTACCTACTATATTTATTTCTACAATTCTTTGGTTAGGACATTCAATATATAGTTTGTTATTTTGAGATTGTACATATATCCAGTTGTTATTGTGAAGTGGTTCCCATAGGTCTATGTGTCCATGAATGAAATCGGTTTTGCACTGCAATGGTAACACTTTAATCACTTTTGTGATTAATTCACTTTCGCAGCTTGGGTTTACACTGGTTGGAAACACGGCCATGACGTCACAAATGTATCCGCGGGAATTTATCGCTATACATTCTTTTAATGAATTGAGATTACAATATTCTGATTTATCTTTGGTCATTGCTATGTATCTATTGCTAGGTAGTATATAAGTAAAAGAGTTTGGTTTTACATTGTCATGTGGTGTAGGTAACGCTATATTATGGAACAGATTGAATTCTTTCGGGGATACTAATGGTATTCTTAAAATAAATATGATTTTGTTGCTTAAACTATAACACATTATACTAGATACATTCATTAATGTGTGAATATTACTTATCGCTAAACTTACAGGTAACTTAAAGTCTACGGGTATATATCTATAGTTATCGATTAATTCTTGGTATAACTGTCTAGGGGATAATATAGCCGGATGCAGGATATTTTGGCTGCTAAGTATAATGGCACTTGTTATGTCTTCCAATCGAAACGATAATGTCAATAATGATGCTTCTAAATTATTCAGAATATAATTTATGTTTGATTTTACAATCAATTCATTGGAAATTATTGTTAGATTTTTTAATTTTAAGGTGAAAGCGTCAACAGCTTGGTTAAGGCTAGCTTCGTTAAGTTTTATGGTATGTAGTGTATCATTAAGTTTTGATAGAGTCGAAGATGTTATCAAAATGTTTTCTTTCATTAATGATGCCAGCCTCTTCTCATTATTTTGTATATTTTGGATGGCGTTATCATATTTGATACCGTCGTCTTCATCTAGGGTTCCGAATATAGTTTTAGAAAGAGAGCCAATACCACTTATCCATGCTCCTCGTTTGATTCTTTTGTCTACTAAATGAGAGATAGACGAATACTCTAAAACTATGTCGTGATATCGAACAGTTAGAGGTTGAAGTATATTAAAGCATTCTAAATTGTATGAATTTTGATTTTTTATTTGATTGCATATGTAACGCAATGTACCTAGTATTGAGTTGATGTTTTGAATGTGAGGTTCAATATATGAGATGTCAAGTGGAGTCACTATATCTAAGTGGCTTACACGAATTTTGAGTTCACCAATCGGGTCAAAGTATATACCGGAGCTCGAGTTGATTTCCCGGACAAAATCCGGATGACCCTGGACCAGAATGCTGTAATGAAAAGAGATATTCTATAGTATATCTTTGTTAGGTATATACGATATATTATGTATGCAGTCTATACTTATGGAGTACTAGGAAAGACACCTGCCAATTTAACTTCGTCGTAATGATGTTTAACATGGCGTCTATTTATAAGAAGGGTTAAAGTGTTGTTTCCATTAATTGCGATCACCTTATATGGACCCTTCCAGATAGGAGATAAGGCTTTTCTGAGTCTTAGATGATTTTTGAGATAGACGTAGTCACCTACTTTGTATTGAATTGATTTTGATTTATTATCATAATAGTTTTTTGATCTTTCTTTAGATTGTTGGATATTAATGGATGCCTTTTCCCAGGACAATTTAAGGCGGTGTTGGAGCATCCTTACGTACTCGGGATAGGAAGAAGTGTCTTGGTTGTGCACGGAATCTGGAATGAATGTTTTGTGTCCGAATAGGAGTTCATATGGTGTGAAGTTAGTAGTGCTATGTATGGCCGAGTTATAGGCCAGAATAGCGGTATAGACATATCGGGGCCAATCATCTTGATTTTCGTTGACATATGATTTTAAATATTCTTTGAGAGTCGAGTGACTTCTCTCTAGGGCACCTTGTGTTTGGGGGTGATAAGGACTTGACCATAATTGCTTTATTTTTAGGAAACTGCAGGTTTTTTTGAAGAGTTCGGCAGTGAAGTTTGTTCCTTGATCGGTAAGTATGGTTTTAGGAATCCCGAACAGGGATATGAAGTGAACGAGGCAGTCCGTTGTTTCTTCTGAAGAAACGCTACGAAGAGGATAAGCTGCTGAGAACTTAGTGAGGTCATCTTGGAGAGTCAATATATATTTTAATTTAGCAGGTCCGGATTCTGGTAAGGGGCCAACAATGTCTAAGGCTACCCTTTGGAAGGGGCTGGTAGAAGTAGTGGTAATTTGCATCGGCGCGCGATTGAGTTGTCGGAGAGCTTTGTTCTTTTGGCATAAGGAACAACTTTTGATGTAATTTTCTACATCGCTTCTCATGCCTTTCCAGTAGAATCTCTCTTTGATGCGGTTGAGCATTCTATTACAACCTAAATGCCCTGCGATCGGGAGATCGTGATTATCTTTTAAAATCTTTTTAATTTCGCTAAGAGTTGGATAAGTAATGTTATCGTGGTATATGTTTACTTGGATATTTGTATTGTGGAAAAGGTATACTATCATATTGTATAATTTTGCAAATATTAGTTTTTCAAATGGATTTCTGAAGTCTGAGATGGCAATTTCTGAGATACTGTCTTCTCCTGTTGTTAAATGGGTTTTAATATTTTTTAGAGTTTGGTAGATTTCAGGATAGGTGCACTCATCGAAATGATGCACCTTAGTGAAGATAAGATAAGTATTTTTGTTAGGATCAGATTGGATTTTTTCAAAGGAATAGAGTCGTTTTTCTTTATAGCGCGTCTCATCTGACATTTTTTCTAAAATTTCAGGTAAGTATGGATTGGATTCATCATAGTCTATTGATGTAGGGATGAGGATATTCTTACAGTGGGTTTTCGCGAGGGATTGGTTATGTTCAATGATGATGGTATTAAATTGATTCTTTTTGTCACTAATTTCTTTTAGGAATTTGGAGTACTCGTCGTTGGTGTAAGTTTCATCAGGAGCTGGAGGAGAGTCGCAAGCTTGCGTGGGAGAATTGGGATCGTGAGTTGGGTTTGGTCTAGGAGATTGTAAAGGTAAGTTTTCAGGACTCAGTGGGGCTTGCAAGCTTTCGGGATGCAGTGAAAGTTGTTCAGGTAAGTGATCTCGGATTTCAGGGTTTGAGGTAGTAGGTATAGCAGGGTTTTGAGTTGGAGTTAAAGGAGTTGGTACAGGTGAGTTTTCTTGATTAATAGACGCTAAAGGGTCATTAGATTTAGGAGATTTTATTCTATCGACTCTAGCAGGATCAGTGGGGCTATAGTTGAATGGGAATTCATCGGTATCATCTAGCAGATCTATGCAAGGTAAGCTACTGCTGTCATAGTCAGGTGTGGTAGGGATATTGACGCCTAAATCATCAAGTGTCAATGGACTGAATAGGTGGGGTCTATTATCGTTATTAGCATCGGTAGAGTCGGGATTAGTATTTTGTTCCTCAGATTGTTTTGGAATGATGGGGTTTACAGGATGACGGGAAAGAGCGTCTGCGGCGGAGTTAAGTCTTCCTTTTCTATAAAGGATCTCATATTCATACTCTTCAAGCTTTAGTCGCCAACGTTGCATTTTGCTACTCGGGTCTTTGTGATTGAAGAGCCACTTTAGTGGTCGATGGTCTGTGATAATTTGAAATTTTCGGCCATATAGGTATGGTCTAAATGTTTTACAACCAAAAATGATTGCTAGAAGTTCTTTTTCTGTGGTACTGTAGTTCATTTCACTTTTATTTAGAGTACGAGATGCGTATGCGATGGGACGATCTTGGCCGACAGGACCCTGAGATAGAACAGCGCCAACGGCGTAATTAGAGGCGTCACACGTAAGTATGAATGATTTAGTGAAATCGGGATAGCAAAGAACAGGAGCAGTGGTTAGTTTTTGTTTTAGAATGTCGAAGGCGACTTGTTGCTGGTTTTCCCAATTAAAATGGGTGTCCTTTTTCAGAAGTAAGGTTAAAGGTTTGGCAATTTTAGAGAAATCAGAGATGAATCGGCGGTAGTACGAGACAAGACCCAGGAAAGATTTGATATCCTTTGGTGATCTAGGAGTCGGGAAGTTTACGACAGCTTTGATCTTGTCAGGATTAGGTTTGACTCCGTCAGATGATATGATGTGACCAAGATAGCCGACCTCGCGCCTAAGGAATTCGCACTTGTCAGGTTGCAGTTTAAGGTTGAATTGGCGAAGCCTTTGGAATATAGTGGCTAGATTCTGGATCATAGTTTTTAGATCGAATGAATATGAGACGATATCATCGAGATATACGAAGCAGCGGATACCTTGTAGGCCAGATAGAGCGGTATTCATTAACCGTTGGAACGTAGAAGGTGCGTTTTTTAAGCCAAATGGCATGCGCTTGAACTGGAAATGCCCTTGGGGTACACTAAAGGCAGTTTTTTCGGCATTGTTTACCGGAATTTGATGGAAACCGGAAGCTAGGTCCAATGTAGAAAAATATTTACTGTTGCCTAGTTGGTCTAGAATTTCAGTGATCTGTGGGATAGGATAAGTGTCACCAATCGTGACATCGTTTAATTTTCGGTAGTCGATAACTACGCGCCATTTTTGCACATTTGAGGCATCCATCTTTTTAGGTACAATCCAGATAGGAGAGGACCAAGGAGATATGGATGGTTCTATTATTTCTTGCTCAAGCATCTTCTTCATTTGTTTGTCGACTTCTTTTTTATGGACTTCCGGGAATCGGTAGGATTTAGTATTGATAGGTTGCTCTGTGGTTGTTTTAATGTCATGTTTAATGGCATTAGTGTGAGTTAGTTTTTCATCAGGAAGATGGAAAATGTCAGAGTAATCAGTGCAGAGTTGGAGGAGAGCATTGGCTTCTTCGTCGTTGAGGTGGTCTATACGAAGAAGATCTAGAACTTGAAGGGTTCTTTCAGCAGAGTTTTTATTCTCAGGACAATGATCGGAATGGTTGACGGGAGTGGTTTCATTATGATCGATAGGTGTCATTTTAGAAAGTTTAAGGTTAAGATCAGTTTTTATTATTATAGGGGATTCAGAGAGATTAGCGACTGTTAAGTTTACTTTATTATTTCCTTTTACCTTTACTAGACAGTTGGCAATAAGAAGGTTCTCATGTGGTTTTTCGTCGAGAATGAGTCCTTCTTTAAGTTGAGGATTGGAGACAGTGGTTTCTATTACTTTCTCAGTGCGTGCAGGAATTACATAATAAGGTTCTGAGAAATGAATGTGAGCATAAAAGTTTTTAAGTTTTAATATGCTAAACGTAAAGTCGATATTTCCTTGAGATTCTATGAGGAAGTCATTACCAATGATACCATCGTATGGGAATTCTAAATTGCTTACTACGTGAAATTTATGAGTAACGTGGTATTTGGGGTTTTTGTCATTAAGGAATAATTGTAAATTGAAGGACCCTGAAGTTGGGATAGTGTCACTTTGCGATGTGGTAGAGGTGAGCCCTTTTAAATAGAGGATTTCTTTTAGGAGTGGAATATTAGGTTTAAGAACTGTGTCTTTGACGAAACTAATAGAAGAACCGGTATCTATGAGGAGTGTCAGCGGAAGTTCTGACGCTGCACTGTTTACTATTATGTATGGTAATGATTTTTCTGACGGGTCGAAAGAGATTTCGTAAATCTCCATGGGATTAATAGATTTAATATTTAGTTTAATGGATTTAGCAATGACTTCGGTAGGTTTGGTATTGGACTCAGTGGATTTAGTAGATTTGGTATTGGATTCAGTGGATTTAGTAGATTTGGTATTGGATTCAGTGGATTTGGTAGTGGGTTTAGTAGGTTTGATATTGGATTCAGTGGATTTAGTATATTTGGTATTGGATTCAGTGGATTTGGTAATGGGTTTAGTAGGTTTGATATTGGATTCAGTGGATTTAGTATATTTGGTATTGGATTCAGTGGATTTGGTAATGGGTTTAGTAGGTTTGATATTGGATTCAGTGGATTTAGTGGTGTCTGTGTTATAAAGGCGTCTCGTGCGACACCCGAACGAGACGGTTTCTAGTTTAAATTAGCCAAGTTGTCAGGGTTGCAGTCGATCTCATCATGGCCTTCCTCCTGTCCTTCGGTGAAGGTGATTCGTCGCAATTGGCTGGAATTAGAAGTTGAAGGTTGAGGCCCGAATTGGCCTCTGAGTCGATTGTTGTACTCTCTTTTACGGCACTGTTCGATGTTGTGCCCTGGGAACTTGCAATATCTACAGATAAGGTTCGAGTTAGTAAATCCGCGGGATGCTGGAACCTGGGTGTTAGGATAATTTCTATTTGGTTGCGAGAATGTATTACGGATTTGAGTAGAATTAGAAAGGCGTTGAGTTCTATTGAAGGGCTTACTATCGGTCGGAACATTTGTTTTATATAATGTTTTCTGTATTCTTTCTTCCGAAACTGAGAAGTTAATGGCTTCGTTTAAAGTTTTTGGTGTTTTACACCTAATGATGTTAGAAATTCGTGGGTGGAGACCGATAAGGAAATGATGTAAAGCTAATTCGTCCATCGCAGCACAACGACCTGGAAGCTCTTTTACTTTGCTGTTATTTAATGAAATTTCAGTGAGTAGTTGCGATAATAACGTTTCGATTCGGAGAGCAAACTGGCTTACGTTCTCGGTCGGAAGCTGCTTGCTTTCTTGTAACTCCATTAGGAGGTGTGAGGAATGTTTGCGGTCACTGAATTGAGTTTTAAGAAACTCTTTAAGCTGGTCCCAATTTGAGAACTCTTTAATCGAGCAAGCAACTTCCGCCTTACCCTGTAATTGACATAATATATACTTAAAAAGAATAAGCTTTTGTTGGTTGGTTGCTAAATCGTAAGCGTTGTTACAATTTATTATAAAAGAATTTAAAGTTTCTCTGCTGCCATCGTAAGGCTTTATAAATTTTAAAAGAATACTAAGATCTAGCTCTGTTGAAAGGGAAGGGGGAGTCCTTTTCCCTTTTCCTTTTTGTTTTTCGACTGGGCTAATGGCCCTTTCATCATCTGTATCAGCTGGTAATTCAGTGTATGACGGAATTTGCAAAGTTGGATTCGACATATTTAGATTCGGACAACAAAATAGTAAAGAATATAAAATACAAACTTAGTCTAGTTATTGTTATAAGTTTAAGTTCACACTCGCAACGAATGTGAATAAAAATAGAACACGATTAGAACACGACAAAACAATTAATAAAATAATAGTACGACTTACAATACGCGGAACGCAGCTACGGCTACGATAAGGTTCATTGCGGCCAGATATGGTAGAGTTTCTTAGAACGCTGCAACAATGTTGCGGCCCACTGGCGATGTATTCGAGACGGTTGCGCGATTAAGGCGTCCTTGTTGATGTAGGAGGATCGCAGGTTTGATGCTAGGCGTACTGAACACGGCGATGAAAAGGTGAGTTTGCACAGGACACGGAGATGAGTGATGATGAGTTGACACTGGACGCAGTGACGAACTGGCACAGGACACAGGTTTGATTGTACGGGATACAGAGGAGAGTTTGTACTGGGTACAGATGTAACTTTTCACTGGACACAGAGTTACGCTTTCGCCGGACACAGGTAAGCTTTCACTGGACACAGAGTTAGGTTTTCACTGGACACAGAGGTAACTTTTCACTGGACACAGAGGTAAGTACTTACTGGACACAGAGTTACGCTTTCCCGGACACAGGTAAGATTTCACTTGACACAGAGTTAGGTTTATTTAACAGGTTTTAATAAAATTTGTTGTTGTAACACTTCGGAACGGAGACGGACCGAGGACCCTATTTTTTGGATCCCTTTATGCTGCCACCAATGTTAGAACGAGCCTTGCGGTTAGGGTTTTAAAAAAAGGAATTAAAATTAAACACGGAACATTGGATTTTGTAAAACTAGCAGCCGCTTTGGAGGTTGGAACAAGACTGGCGTATGAAGGAGCGGGCATACGGGTGAGGGGTGTGTAATGCTGAGTGTGCGAGGCAAGGATGTGGGATAGGCGAAAAGATATACATATACTATCTATAACAGCACGAATGATTTGTTTGTTTTGTTGTCATGGAAAATGTCAACGTTTTGTTTGTTTTGTTGTCATGGAAACTGTCAAAGCGGTACGAAATCAGCTGGTATTTTATAAGGAAATATTGTATTGGGCAGTAATATTGACTGGAATTGCTTAATTTAAGCTTTATATTTTCCTATAAAAAATATTTACGTACGGTAAACCAAGGAACATAAAAAAGTGACAATAATAAACGCACTGGCACTCAAATGTCCGACAACATTATTGCTAATAAAAACGTTGGCGTAGCACGTAGCTCATAATTTTCGTAGCACTTCGTTTGTTATGTCGTAGCACTACGTCGTAGCCATAGCGAGTTTCGTCACTCACCTACGTAACTCAAATTATGAGCTTTTTGTGCAGCGGTAAGAGAATTTCTGGTTTATTGCAAAACCAACCAACTACATCCCATTCACGTGCCACTAGGGTGACTGGGATTCGCAGTTCGTCGCTCCATCTGGTCGTGGGGTGACCCACACCCGTTTACCTAGTCGCAATCTCCACTCAAGAACTCGTCTACCCCAAAGCTCATCGGTTCTGCGACAAATGTGACCAGCCCACAACCACTTCAGCTTGCATATCGTAGGAGCTACATATGTCGGTTACTTTGGTTCTCCAACGTATCTCCTCATTTTGGATTCGATCCAAGCATAGCTCTTTCCATAGCCTGCTGAGCGACTTGAAACTTGTGGACTAGTTGCACCGTTAGTATCCACGTAGGCTCCGTAGGTCATTACGGGGTTCATAGTAAAGGTCAATATAAAGAATCGAAATAAACAGAGTAATCGTTCACCGCGCTGTGAACAGTCTGCTTTTGTGGACAATAGGACCCAAAACAAACAGTCAACATGTTCGCTGGAACTGTGTTTTTCTTACTTTGTAGAGGAAATAATGTAAGTGAAGTTAGTCGAAGAACGTTTCTTGACCAACTTCACTCGTTCTAATTTCGTTTGTTTCGGCTGTTCAACGAAAGAGTAACTTAAGTGACGTAAGTGTACTGTAACGGTCAATATTGATGTGTAACATCTTTCCGCTCGCTTTCTAGCAATTTGTGGGACTGCTTTCGTGAAAGGGGACGGAAGTATGTGTAACAGTGTAACAAGTGTGTAACAGGAAGTCGGGGAAGCGCGCATGTGCGCGGCATTTTGTAAATTTAAAATCGATGTTATGAACATGACATATTATTATGTGACATATTGTGTCATTTGACTATCAAAGGTCATTTTGTTATGTCAAATGTCTTCTAATGAGTATTTACTGCATTCTCTTTATGATTTGTAAAAGAATATTCGTCGTGGTGCTTATTATTATGGTAAAATGTCAAATGTTACACATCATATGCGATTACTGTAAGGCTCGTTTATTTTTATTTTTTATTTTATAAAAAAAAAACCAGTGCAGTTGTTCATTTTTCAAGGATCAGTAGCTGAATTTAAACTGCTTTAACCCTTAAGCGTGTTACGTTTATTACATCACATGTTGTACAGTCGTGGACACATGATGTTTGTTTTGTTTTTGTCATTTCGTATTCCGCTATCGTTCTGTGAATCGCACGGATGTCATGCATTGTTCGTTTAATGAAGTCCTCGGGGAGATTTAGGTTGAATAGCCCACAAGCGCTGAAATAGGGCAAAGCTAATTACCTGCGTTGACGGCCTGCTCGACACACGCTTTCAGGGTGCCTACTGCGAGTTTTGTTTGCCATGGTGCTTGGTGACAAACGAAGAGAGTTACATTTTTGATTATACTTACTAGTGTTTTCGTTAACGTAATCAAATATAAAAACTAACACTAGGCCTCCTGATCATCAGTTTTAGATTTTTTGAGTTACTGATGTGAATTTTCAAATTACTTCTAAAATGTTTGTTATGAAATATGTTCTTAAATAATAAGGAGTGCGTGCGGTCTAAATAATTTAGCAACACTATAGTTTGTACAATGTGAAATTGAATAATTGTACAATTTAAGGAATGGATTAGGAAGTCTGGATTCTGTAAGACAAGTCCTACCCCAGAGCCATATTGTTATAGATATTTTCCTAATAAAATGGTTGTCTATATCTAGTCTAAAAATATATTTTTTATTTGTTTCTTTAAGAGAATTGCAAGTAAATATTTGGTATTTGCTTGTTTGTTAGATGTGTAGATAATATGTGTTCTGTTAGATGTGAAGTTAAATATATGGCAGTCGCATAATTTTAAAGAATATAAGATTCAGTATAATAAAGGTTAATTGCAAGTAAATTGAACAAACTAAACTACGCAATTATTTTTTTACTTTTTAGTGCATTTTTTTTGTGAAATTTTTTGGAGTCGATTTTTTTTGTTAAAATTTTTGTTTATTTCTCACTTTTTAGTGATTCGCGTCGATCTATTTATCAAAAGCGAATATGGGTAGACTTACTAAACGCGCTGCTCGTATAAGACAGCGCCGTATAAATAAGACAAGCGAAGAAAATGAGAAACGCCTATCTCAAAGTAGGAAATCAAAAACTGAGTTTCGGTGCCTGCCTTCTTTTGCTTCGTTATAGTCGCTTAACTATCTTAATCGCGATATCTTATTGCCACTCGTGAAATACTTATCATTGAGGAGTTCCAGTGGCTTCATCAAATGATACTTTCTAAATGCAAATGCTTGATTTGTTTCTAAAAAATACCAAAATCGCTATAGGTATGCTTACAATATTTGAGGAGTTCCCTCAATTCCTTAAGGATTCCATCATCAGAACTGGACCAAATTAAAATGGGACCACACGGAAAGCACCAGCTTTCAAATAAAGAATCACAGGTCCACCCAGTCGAAAGTTCTGAGGTAACACACATTAAAAAAATACGGTCGAATTGAGAACCTCCTATTTTTGAAGTCGGTTAAAAATAGCCCTGTTGTCAAGCGGTTAATATTAATATTAGTGAGTATAGTATCCAAAAGTGTGTAAGAAGTCAATGTCGTGGATTTATCCTTCCTAAAGCAGTATTGCTCGTCATGTAAAATCTCAAATTTGTCACAGAACTCAAGAAGTCTTCTGTACATACATTTTTCAAATATTTTCGAAAAATCCGTTATTAGAGTAATAGGACGATAGTTACTGATATTGTCCTTTTGCCCTTTTTATATAGCGGTTTTACTATCGATAATTTTAAAGCGTGAGGAAAAGTAGGTACTTTTTTTCCACACGCATATCTTTTATATCAGGTGATATAAAAGTTATATTTACCAAATCTGCTATGATACCTATCATGTCATTTACACTGGATTCGATTATTTTTGTGTTAATTCCATCGTAACCTTCTGAATTTGTATTATTCAATGCCATATTTTTTTCTAACGTTTGTCTTGTGACATTGGCTTTAGGGACATTGAATTCACCTTCTTGGTAATATTCATTTTTTCATTACCGTTTGTGGGGTTTATTTTATTTTTAATTTTTATTTTATTTATTACGGACAACCAACAAAACATACACCAAAAAAAACTACAAAAAAAGAAACATTGGAAAAAAGTCTTAATCTAAGTGTTGTCTTACTTAAAGGCTGCCACGGCATGCAAATGTGGGCTTACAATATTTTTATATTATTTAAATTATTTGATACGTCAATGAAATGATTATTAAATACAGTGGCAATGTCAATGGAGTTGAAATTTTATTGAAGTAATATTATATTTTTTATAAACAACTTCATTCTTTGTAACTGACCAAGTTGCTCTACATTTGTTGTCGCTTTTATCTATAAATTTTATATTAGTGTGTTTCACAGAATTAAAAATGCATTTTTTAAATAATTTGGAGTATGTCAAGTACTTATCCCTACTCACTGCTGACTTATTTTTATAATAACGGTATCGAAGAGTTCTTTTAGTTGCACAGCTTTTTTGCTTATCCACTTATAATTGTTTTTATTTGAGCTATCTAATTTAATTCGTTTTTTTTGGAAAAGAAAGGTTGTAAAATATGGGAAACGTTTACTGCAAAATATATAAACTGGATAAAGACCCTCTTTATTTTAATTATACACTGCAAACATCTTACCATACTTCAAGTTGATAATAATCCAGTCTCCCAAAATCGAGTTGTATAATTAAATTTTTGGTAGAATTAGGCTACAAGGTAATATTTCAAATATAGGTACCTTCCTAAGTAATGTACATTATAATGTTTTGTCTTTCAATACATTACGTGGTTTAACGATGTTTTCGGAGCATCAAGGAAATCGAGTTTCATGTTAAAAGCCTCAACATTTGCGGGCTGATTGAACGTGATACGATGGAAACAAAATTATTGTGCGATAATCAACGACATGGAATATTTAACATCTCATATTGCACGTACACACAAGATTTTATTAATTAATATTTTTGTTGTCTGCTAGAAATCACTATACAGACGTTGCCCGAAGCTCACAAATCAATGCAAACTTAAAACTAAATCAAAAAATATAAAACCGCTTTTTTTAATTCGAACTTTAGGAATATCCTTTTCAAAACTTTAACTTTGGAACCAAGAAAAAAATCTTTAACAATATACATGATATTTACAACTCGATCAAAGTGTATAAAAAAGCTGTTTCTTTTCACGATAGCATATTAGGTCCCATAGCCATGAGCACATATATACATAGTACATACATATATACACAGTATATACACCCCATGTATAGTATATATATACATAGAACTAAATATCTATCAATGGAATTAAAATCATTGCATAAAAGGGTAAAATAAAGCGATAGAGATGACTGTTCGAAAGATTTTTTTAAAGTAGTTATTACCTTCTTTAACTTTAACTAGGTAATCGCTTTCTTCCATACTTACAACAGGGCAAAAGGGGAAGCCTAGTTATGTTAATTGTTCAAGCTCGACGGAGGAAGAGCAGGGCTTTTTTTTAATATATTTTACGGGTAAGCACAGTGCCTAGATCTCACCTGATGTTAAGTGATGATAAGGCCAAATATGGAAGCGCACTTCACCTGGGATCCTCAACTAGTGAATAACTGGCTATCTTATCTCTAGCTGCCGGAACACAACAATGCTACAAACATTGATGTTATGGCGACAAATTTAAATAAGATGGTGGTAGCTAGCCAGGCGGACAAAGAAGCCCTACCACCAACCAAACCGAGTACACAAACATGTAGGTACCCCCCGCTGGGAATCGAACCTGGAACCTCTGGGTCTAAATAGGTGGTCTTAACCACTAGATCACAGAGGTGGTTACAGGCCTGCTTCTTAATTAACATTCCACATCATTGGCTTACTTCATGGTACCTTACGACTCCAACTACAACCAACGGCTTTACGTGCCGTCTGAACCACGTAATATTAACATCGGTACACAGAAAATTATCCGCAAACGAAGATGTAACGTCTTAGCTTTCATATACATTTTAATGAAATGCTAAGAACCCACAGGTCCTTTTAGGCGCAACAGCACTTTATTATTTATACACTTAGGTTCAATATCGCTTTCTGAATGTAGCCTGCCACTGTGGGCTTCTCATTTCGTGTTTTAACGAGCCGCCTTGAGACTTTCATAAAACGAGATTACATAAAAAATCGACGGGAACGCAATAATTCTGTGTCAAAACGCTTCCTGGCGTAAATCTTTTTTTAGACCCTTTATGTATTCACGTACTAACAGTGTTTACCGTTTTTGTGAGAGCTTTCGGCCGGTTGCACCCAACCGTTTCACGGATTACGGTTTAAGTTTCACTTTACATTAGGGATTATGAACGTAACCATCGTCGAAATACCAGCATGGTAAGCTAAGAGCGTTTACGCGGCACAATAGCGCCGCCAATTAAAAAAACATATCTAGTAATTAGAGATACAAAATCAAATTATGCTCAACTAACTATTTGAATGAATTATGGTTTATAAAATGTTCAAAATGATTTTTAAAGCAAATTTTGTTGCGAACAAAAACACAAATGTTGAAAAAATTTTCACGAGCAGGATTTGAACCTGCACCCTTCTGACATTCCGGGTCAGGTGCTCTTCCAATTGAGCTATCGTGGTTCTAACCAGCCCGCCGAAATTACTTACAAAGTAAAAAGTGTTGAATAATTTCGGCGGGCTGGTTAGAACCACGATAGCTCAATTGGAAGAGCACCTGACCCGGAATGTCAGAAGGGTGCAGGTTCAAATCCTGCTCGTGAAAATTTTTTCAACATTTGAATTATGGTTTAGTTAAAAACAGCCACTCTTAAATATAACGTCGTATTTAACTAAACCACAACATGTCAGATGTTCATTAGGTGACGTAAAAATGCAAAATTACTTCAGTCAAATAGTTTGTTGAGCATAATTTGATTTTCTATCTTCAATACTAGATATGTTTTTTTTCATTGGCGGCGCTAGTGTGCGCCGTAAACGCTCTTAAGGGAATGTGTCAGGTATGTACAAAATAGTTTTCAACACTATTTTACCTACTAGCTACTTAGTATACATATGAAAGTTCTTTCGAGTGCTAGCTACCTATGAGCTACTACGAGGTAAAAGTTTATGACTAAGGTGATTGGCTTAAGAGATAAGACACAGAACATATCAAAAATACTAAAACTGGCTTTTACTTTTACATACTTTGTTATTATAATGTTTTGGAAAAGATAAGATAGATAGATAGATACATAAAACTCTTTATTGCACACACACACAGATAAGTAAAAACACAACAAAAATTTTATAATAGGGTGGGCATAGGCGGTCTTATCGCTCAAAGCGATCTCTTCCAGACAACCTTTGAGGTATAGGACAACTAAAAGGAAAATAAAAGGCAGTAGTGCACTAGTACAAAGCAAAAAAATAATAAAAAATAAAAATATTCATTAATTAAATATACACATGTATATATATATATATATATATATATATATATATATATATATTTACTCCATTCATATTTCATATATATATATATATATATATATAACTTATATAAATTTTAAAATTTTAAAAGCTTATTATAATAGTGTTTAACTACAAACAATTTTAAAAGTGCATCTAAAAATCTTGGCTGGTGAACTAAGATCTAAACCAAACTATTTTGCAAGTATATAAAATATTTGGAAAGAAATTTCTGACACTATGCAGTTACAGCAATTTATTTGCTTTGACATTTGATTTTGATTCTATCCCTACTAGTGTTACTTCAAAAGTACTTTTTATATTTGTCTTTGTATGTAAGCTTTTTAAAGACTGACGTGTAGGATCTCATTTCACAAATTTCTAGTTACTTAAGTTTCATTAAGTTTCGCAGTGACTTTATCTCTATTTATTAGTATCCTGCTATCTGCGGGACAGTGAACCGGTTAAATCTTATTTCAGCGAATGTCGACCGCTGTTTGTTTGTATATTAACACGAGAGAACATCAAAAGCGTCCACATGTGCTCGCGATTCATTTGATGAAAGCCCCTCATTCTAGGCAGCCAGTAAATGCGAGTTGTAAATGTCTCGCTGAGAGTGGCCGCAAATGTGGGGCGCGATGAATAGATGATGGCGTCCGTCCCGTTACGGCGAGAGGTTTTAATGACCCGTTTTATATCGTGGAATGACAGTGTGCGAACTAGACTATAGTAGAAAAACGTGGTGCAATGTTATCTTTGCTGGTACTCAGAATTTGTAAATAGATACTGACTACAAAGCCTTTTTTGAGGCTTGGTTAGATTATGTCAAACAACTGGCGTGGCGGAGTTCGACTACGGTGGTGTGGCAGAGTTGGACGATGGTGTGGCGTAGTTAAGCTATTACAAACAGCTGGCGTGGCGGAACGCGACGCTAGTGCGGCTTAATAAGGCTCTATCAATCAGCTAACGTAGAAGTGCTTGACGCTTGTGTGACGTAATGAGTCTTTGCCAATCAGCTGCCGTGGCGGACCGCAACGCTAGTGTGGCGTAATAAGACTTTGTCAATTAGGTATCGTGGCGTAAGAGCTAGACAGTAGTGTGTATTTTTTTTCCTTCATTCACAATTTTACGTGCTACAAGGACACATAGGTACTCTTTTCATGTAGACCCTAGAATATATGATGCGCGTTGTGCGTACCGTAAAGTAAAATAATTTTTAATGACTCCATTCATATTTCAGCGTGTTTGCCTAGCAGCTCATAACCAGGGAGAAACTAGTTGATTTATTATTCTATGCATCGAGTTAACTATGCCGGGAGTTTTTCGCATCTGGCTATACCATCCAAGCATCCAACCGCTACTTCTACCCTGTAAAAAGATGTTTTTATACTGGAGAAATAACTTGATATGTATACGCCACGAGTCTAAGGCAACTACATAGAAGGTTAAACCTTACTGAACCTGAAAATATACCATGCGCGTTATCTCCGTGAAAACCCCATAAGCGGGAATGAAAATAAATTGAAAAATTAACATTCATTAATTATTAATAAAATGTTTCGAGTAGGTACTAGTTGGGTACCATTTTAGCCAGTCTTTATTTTTAATTATAACCTTTACATACTTTACAAAGAATTCTAAAATAGGTTAGTGGTACCGGTGATCAACAGGGACCAGTGACCATTGATAATGTTGACATGAATAAATATTTTCCCTTTAATCTTAAAAACGCGCCCGGTCTGCGAGTGCTGAGGTTAAACAACTTTCGCAAAGGCCGGTCATCGGATGGGTGACCAAAAATTTATCATCTCGAGCTCCTCCGTGCTTCGGAAGGCACGTAAAGCCGTTGGTCCCGGCTGCATTAGCAGTCGTTAACAACCACCAATCCGTACTGGGCCCGCGTAGTGGTTTATGGCCCGTTCTCCCTATCCATCCATAGGGAAAGCTCGTGCCCCAGTAGTGGGGACATAAAATGAGCTGATGATGGTGATGAATCTTAAAAAAATAGAGGTTATAGAGTAAATATTAACGAGATTCTTACCATGTTTATTGTTTGTGAGTATCCGATATTCATCCAGTCGGGTCCAGTCGGGTCCTAATCACTGGATTGAGTTTTACAACTCTCAGATAATTTCGACAGAACGCCACTACGTACCTAGATTGGTGAGAGAAGCGATTGAAATTACGAAATACAAAAATTTCAATCGTGAAGATGGATTCAAACTGTCGCGTGTCTGGAATGCAGTGATTAGTCTCGTTAAAAACCGCAAAAACAACAATAAAGCCGTTTCGCGTTCCGATACTGTGAGTGTAGTGTGTCGTGAGCAATTTCGAGTGAATATTAGTGACTTAGAAACCGGTGGTAATGGCATCGAGCGCAAAAAAACGACTAAGAAAGAGGGTAGATCGTTTTGTCTGCTCATAAAAAGCTCACCCGCATTAACTTCAGTAATTAATCATGGCGCATCAACTGTGCCGAAATATCAGTTCATCATCGCCAGCTCATATACGTCCCCACTGCAAGGGCACGAGCCTTCCCTATGGATGGATAGGGAGAACGGGCCATAAACCACCACGCGGGCCCAGTGCGGATTGGTGATAAATTACAACTGCTAATGCAGCCGGGACCAACGGCTTTACATGCCTTCCGAAGCACGGATGAGCTCGAGATGAAAATAATTTTTGGTCACCCATCCGATTACCGGCCTTTGCGAAAGTCGCTTTACCTCAGCATTCGCAGACCGGGCGCTTTAACCACTGCGCCATCAAGGCGATCTTTTCATCTCGAGCTCCTCCGTGCTTCGGAAGGCACGTAAAGCCGTTGGTCCCGGCTGCATTAGCAGTCGTTAACAACCACCAATCCGTACTGGGCCCGCGTGGTGGTTTATCGCTCGTTCTCCATATCCATCGATAGGGAAGGCTCGTGCCCCAGCAGTGGGGACATAAACACTCCATTCATAAACCGCAACCCTAGCGCCTCCTACTAAAACGATAACCAGCAAACATCTACCAAAAGTAGTTAGGCCGGGTCCACCGACACCTCTCGCTAATTAATCGCGCCCGCAATCAAGTCCTGTAAACAGCGCTAAAGAGATTCCCGCTGCTTAGTACCTTCACGCGGTTGTGGCGAAAGACACTGCCGAGAACTTTACTTAATCGTTTTACAGCCTCTGGGTCTAGTGGTTGACCTCTTATCTTATCTTATAGTATATTATCTTATCTTATTACCCGACTGCAAAGGAAGGGTTATGTTTTTCGCGCCTATCTTGTATGTAATATTCTTTATTACCTCATATCTCCGGAACCGCTGAACGGATTTATATAATTGAGGTATCGTTAGATTCGTCTTAGCTGCCCAAGTGTTCTTAAATAGGTGACGTTAGAAAATACAAACTTGCGGCGCCATTGGAGTTGGGGAAAAACATTTTTTTTTTCGAATACTTCATTATGGGTATCAAATTAGAGGGCTCAACACAAGGATTTCATGAAATTTGTCTAACTAAAAAGACATAAATAAAAAAAACAAAAAAAAAACAAAAAACCCGCCTTCTTAAAAAATAATAAGTCACTAAATAGAAAATCAACTGAAAAGGCCGGAACAAGATAAAAATTCAATTTATGCAACATCATACATAACATGCAGTCAATGTTATCAAACGGTCTCCCGTTTGATAACATGATTAAAAACGGGAGTTTGTATAGCGTTGATGCAGCATCGCCTAGTGGCAAAGTAGCAATTTTGTAAAAGTAATCTTATTTTGCATAAAAGTCGCACTCAACACTCAGTGCACCTTAATATCATCACTTACAATCAGGTAAGATTCGACTATCGTCCCAGTTTTCAATTAACGAAATGTACTAACATTACAAAACACCCTTCGCATTCGCTTCGCTTCGAAAAAAAAACTAGTTCTCCCATCAAATCTTCCAAAGACACGCTGGAATAGTGCCTGCATTTCACCTTTGCAAAGATGTCAAGCGGGCCTACTTTTGTCCAAGATTCAATATGGCTGAGACGGCATGTGACTTTGACGCAGACGTCATACTCGCTAGCTCGATCAAAAGAGTTCGAGAATGAGAGCGGAGGCCATGAAACAAGTGGAACTGTATAATAAGGGCAAGTTGAAGACTACTTCCAGATAGCAGCTTACTGGACGCAGTTGTGGACACAACGTTAGCGGATTATTAATATAAAATGTGTATTTATTTTGAGGCTTCAACAACATCATCATCTCAGCTCATCAACATCTACTGCTGGACAAAGGCGTCCCCCAAGGATCTCCACAAATGGACCTACACATCCAGTGGCTACGCGCAACTTACATCAAATCGTCGGTCTACCTTATCGGTACACACAGCATCTTCCGGTACGCGATCACCACTCGATAACTGTTTTGCTCCAGCAGTCATCAGTTCTACGAGCAATTTGCCACAAACGAAGATAGATGTGGTAGTCTCTATTTCTGCCATCATGCAGCATTGTTTTGCATTGCTCTGTTTCGGTTTGAAGGGGACTTGATCCAGTAAAATTACAAGGTATACAAGTGTTAGAACTAAGACTTCGGGATAGACGACGCGTGCATAATGCATTCAGTGTCCCGCGTGCATAGGCTGTAGTGGCCGCATCCCATCAGGTAAGCTCGTTTATCGGCTCAGTATATATTTAACGCCTAACTTGCCACTTGACCGACAAACTTTGAATTTCTATCACAGACCAAAATTAATATAGGTCGTTTTCTATTGTGTCAGGATTTAGACCCGGCGGCCATCCTGTTAAAAACTAAGGTTGATTTGCTTATCCCTGCAATAAGTAGAGTGTGGCTGGTAAACCCAAGGAAAGTCCCCAGCTGGTCAGTGTAGCAATCATCACTGTAACAAAATTTTTGAAATAATATTCGAGATTTTAGTTTTTAGTGGTAATACCGATTACCGACCGCGAAAAAAAATTCATATCAATTACATCATATTTTGTACATAGCAAGTTAAACTTTCTTTATTTGTTTTCATCCTCATAAGCTCGAGCGCGCGAATACCAGACACAATAGAATTTTAATTGTTATCGGTCACCTGAAGGTCGATCGACGCTCAAGGGATTATTACGAAGGAATAATGTTAAAACTATAGTTTCCAATATATCGTAAAACAGACTGTTTAATGGCCTCGCGCCATAAGACGCTCCACAGTTCGAGATCGCGTAGTCCGCTTTTGATTATGCCCTCTATCTCACAGGCGCTCCAGTGCAGCGGGTTCGCGTTGCTGGAACATTCGACGGCTCTGGCTCGGCATTTACAAAGTGGACCAATTTATTATGCTACTTCGCCATTTTCCTTGTCGTCGTTACCTATAGCTTTATATTATTAAAAGACTAGTTCTAATTATAACTACAGTGAACCCCCGGTAATCCTACAAACATTTTGCAGGGCAGTGTCGGACTATCGAATTTGTCGGATTATAGAGTACTGCCTAAGACCCCCTATAGTCCGGATTTTTTTACAAAAGAGTACCTTGTAATCTGACCAATTACGTAATACACAATGAATAAATAGTAAACAATGAACACACGCTAGACCGCATCGCTATCTTCTTTAAACTTCAAATTTAAACTAAGTAATCAGAATCAAAACAATATCCTACGCGTCGAGCACAATAGTGGTGGTGCGTACAAGTTATAATTTGTTCAATCATGCATTAGCGAAGATTGTCAAAAAAATATTCAGTAATAAATAATAAACCATGTCGGATTACAGGGGGTGCCGGATTAGACAGGGGCCGGATTACCGGGAGTCCACTTTATACTTGTGATGAGAAAATAGCTACTTTTTAGCTAGCTTACTGCTAGTGTTTTCATGGTTCTAGGATTCTGCCATTCTTGGCCTTAATTTGGTCGCTATATGACTAGAAAGCAACCAAATTAAGTCTCGGATGTCCCCGAAGCGAAATTGGGCAAAAGGGAGAGAAGATAATGACGTAACCAACCAATAAGCGGAGAACTTAAAAATATTAGAAATAATATTTACAATGTTTTTCTGTAAATGCCACCGTTTAAATATTTTATTATAATTTACAAATGAAACTCAAAATGTAAATGTTTGATCAACTGAATATTACAGTTTGTTATCTGCGTTTTTACCTATCAAATAAATTTATGAAATCATTTAGAATATTTTGGGATATAGAGTAGAGAGTTAGTAGAGTTTTTCCAGTAATATGGTCTAGAACAGTGGTTCCCAACTGATGGTCCGTGAGAGCATGGGTAATGGTCCGTGGAACAGAACATAATTAAATCCACTGAACTATTTTTAAAAAGGCAGAACAATGTTTGTTTTTTAATTATTGCACTGTCACTTACTCTATCTATCTATTTGCTTATTCTTAGGTCCCAGGGTGGAACAATATGTATAATGGCGTTCCCAGAGGAGTACCACTAGGCACTGAACGTTTCACATTAGCATTTTTGGTAGCATGAAGTGTGGGAAGACAAACTGTCACTACTGAACATACGCTACCAATACTTTTTGTAGCGTAGGTTACCTTTAAGAATAAAGATAAAACTTTTTAAGAACAGCTTATGTGGTCCTTGCTCACAAAAAAATTTGGCAAGGGGTCCATGATAGGAGAAAGGTTGGGAACCGCTAGTCTAGAATAACATAGCAAATAACTAAGTAAATAAACATCGTATAATCTGTTTAAAACTTGAAAAGAAGTTACGTCTGCCTTTCAACCCTAACCGCCATTACTAAAAGCGATTCAAAACTGTATAAAGATCAATTTACATAGCAGTCGACGTATCAATCTGAAGTTGGCTAGTTGCATCTGGTTATGAGCCGTTTGGAGCTCGACGGAGCAGTGGTTAACAATACGCTACAACTGGTGACTATTGCCTTAATCACCACGCTTGCCAAGCGGGTTGGTGATCACAAACCTCGAGGATCTCGATGACGCAGTGGTTAATGTGCCCGGTCTGCGATTACTGAAGTTAAGGATCTTTCGCAAAGACCGGTCTTTGGATGGGTGATTTTCAAAAATTTATCAATTTTAAGCTCCTCCGTGCTTCGGAGGGCACGCAAAGCCGTTGGTCCCGGCTGCATTGGCAGTCGTTAACAACCACCAATCCACCCTGGGCCCGCGTGGTGGTTTATGGCCCGTTCTCCCTATTCTTAAGGAAGGATGGTGTTATTTTTTTTTCAAATCAATAAGTTAAATTGAATGAAACTGTCTATTGAAACACATAGCTCCAAATAGGTAGTCAAACATTTAAAAAGACGTTTGTATACATAAGTGTTTTTATCCGACATGATTTTCATAGTAGACTTGAATTCCCATAAATTCAGTTTGATAAGCGATATTTTAAATGATTGCTACTTACTATCCTCATCTAGGCGTCGGTGGCCGAGTGGCTAGGAGCTCAATCTGACACCCGCAGGCCCTGGGTTCAATTCCCAGGTCAGGCAAAGTGTGTTTCAGATTTGTGATCCCCAATCTGCACTTGGCAAGCGTGGTAAGCCATCAATTGTAGCGGTGACTTGATTTTAATGATGGAGGCGTTTGCCCAGCAGTAGGATAGTAGAGTACTTACTTTTACTACTAACTATTTAGAGGTCTGAAAGTTTAATTGAAATATTGGCTCGTGTTTAAAAATTTTGTTTTGAAGTTTGTAAAATGATGCTGAAATGTGAAATGGCTGTTAACTGGAGCGTAGGTGGTTCCAGCCTTCAACTTCGCCAATAAATTCAGCTGGATCAGTTTGTCTGGCTACATGCCAGGCACGACAGGAGAGGATTTGGATAAAAACAATTGAAAACATTTGTTTTATAGTTAGCACGGCAAATGACTCCATTCTACCTGATGTTAAGTAGAAATGGACTCCAAACGCGAAGACAACTGGTGCAGCATAAAAACAACGCAGCATCAGCTACCTACTACTATTTTTTTTGAGAGAGAGTTTGCTGATTGGCTCAAATTGCATTTTCAGCTTTACCAGACTTTTGGGGGCGGCGAGAAACTTAAAGGATTCCTCAAGTCGTGTGTTACGAATTACCTTCGAAGGTTTTCTAGAGGAAACAGCATCACGCACTAGTGCGGGTCCCCGTGCCCTATTAAATTTTCCGAGGGGTTCGGATCGGATCGGGGAGCGGAACAACCCGAGGGCGCCTCTAAAGGCCCAGCTCGGGTTGACCGTGGTGGCGGGGAGAAGTGTCCAAGTACATGTCTGTACCTGATATAGAGCGCGTGTGAATCGGCTTGTCGTACCCTTATTCTACGAGTACGGTGTCTTGCGCCTTGGTGTCTCAAGTAGTGTGAGTAGGATGCCTGCTAGATAGAGCGACGATATACGCAAGATTCGGTTAGGACTGGAAGTAGTTTATAATAGTCTCGAACTACCCTCGCGACATTAGTGCATGGAGATTTAGTGGGTATTAGTCCTAATCGGGGCCTTTGGAGGTGGAAGCTGGGGGAGAGTCGCTTATAACCAGCGGGCATCCCTAGGGGCGCTGGTATCCGTAAGATGGGTTAATCCTTGTATAAAAAGGCTGGTAGCAGTTGGAAGTGAAGAGCCGAAGATCGGGCTCTGACGCTTTAATAATGTAAGCTCAATGAGTAACTTTAATATGGCTAAGAATTTAGTTGTCTAAATATTATTACTTACAAAACAAAACAAATAAATATGGACAAGTAACAAAAAAATTTGTTCGAAATAACATAATTATTTATTTTTTGCTCTCGCGACTTCGGCCGCGTGGATTTAAGATGTTAAAAATAAACTTTTTTATTAAAATAAGATATAGCCTATGTGCTATATATACCCACAAGGTATATATCGGTATTTTTTTTAATTGTGCCAGTAGTTCCAGAGATTAGCCCCGACAAACAAATAATCATTATTATCACAAACGTTACCACTTTATTAACAGAATATCTTTTTTTTTAACAATCTTTTATCGCACAAATAAATTAGATTAAAACACACGTTACACAGGACATATACAAGGGAATATACCTATACTCTTGGAAACCTGTTACGTAATTGATTTTTTTAAAGAGAAACGAAAATACCCTATATGAACCTTGATTTATTTAAATAATGTAAAACCGTTTGAAAAATCTACTATGAACTAAAAGTACTAGAGAGCACGTCCGTTCCACCGAGCGCCTGAAGCAAAGTGGCAAGCGTTCGATTCGATGCTAAACGCCTCCCGCCATGGCATCTCCTTCACTTGACATTGGTTGCACAGTGGGGGAATCTTCTAAGAATACATATACATTGGAAAATGTTACAATCAAGCCATTTCAAACGATTGTGGACGTTCTAAAAGAATCAACAAATTGTTCTGAGTCTCATACATAATATACGAGTATGTTTATTTTTCAAGGAGAGCACTGAAGTCCGCACCTGGCTCCTTGCAATCTGTTGCATCAGCTCGGACCTTGGATTTGTCGTGACACTTCTGCTGTTCCACTATGGCAAAACATTTTAGCAGCAATACAATACAGTTGGAACTTTTAGTACAATCTTTACATATAAAAATCTTTTGTGCGTGTGTATGTTATTGAACTCCTTCTAAACGGGTTGACCGATTTGGATGAAATTTTCTGTGTGTGTTCAAGTGGATTCGAGAATGGTTTAGATTGGACAAATGGACCCGGTAGGTGGCGCTGCTATAGGGGTTCATCATGGGATACGGGTGTTCTTAAGCGGACGAACGATTTGTTTGTTTTGTTGTCATGGAAACTGTCAAAGCGGTACGAAGTCCGCCGGTCAGCTAGTATCTTATAAAAAACCAATTTTAAAACCTACGCTTATGACGATTAACTTGTTACAGTGCAAAATATCATACACATTTTAAAAATAATGAGGAATAATAACGAGGAAGCGAGTGGCTTCCCTGCTCCATCGAGTGCGCGCAGCACCAATAGCATTCTAAGAGTTCTGGCTGGTCGAGTCGACTGCCCTATGCTGAAGCATTGGATCCGCCTTCATGTCCTTTATGCATGAAGTACCGAATCTAGAGTAATTATGTTGCCCTATATTCCATCTTACTAACATAGTCCTTAAGTGCACTGTTACTAACAAATTCTATGGACATAATAATATGTCTGAATTAAATAAATAAATTTAAAAAAATACTAAATAAGTTTTCACTGACTATTTAAACGTTATCTATTAACACATTCATAATAGGTCTGTCAACCCATCCAGAAAGCTAACATGGTTGTGTTAATTATGTGTTTACGCCAGTACAAGTAAGCTAAAGTTATTGAGCCACGATTTCTCGCAATCAACTTGACCATCTATACATTCGGCTACCGATACTTCTCATCACAACCACCAACAGCTCATTTTATGTCCACACTACTGGGACACGAGCACAGTCTGTATAGAGCGCGTTGGAACAGGCTCGTGTTGTAGCCTTGTTCTACGAGTACGGTGTCTTGGGCCTAAACTGATGCACACTAGTGTGTAGTAGTATCAGTAGAAAATATGTAATGTAATGTAATAGATGTAATAGAAAAATGTGTGATGTATTAGGAGGATAATCTATATATTAATACGTAAAGCAAAAACTTTGTACTTTGTTTTTACGAAAATTGCGTGGACGGAGGAGTATTAAATTTCGCACACTTATAGTTTATATAGAGAAGGTTATCCGAATGTAATTTTTTTTTAAATTATGCATAAAAAATACATTAAACCAACAAAAACAACATTACACACTACCATGTATTTGACACATACGTATTGTTTGTCTTTAATGCGGCCGACATCTGACAATGCCAGCCAAACTCCAAACTCACATTCTATCTTTAATCTTTAATTTTTCATTGATTAAGAAATTACGGTCGAATTTCGACCACTGGGCGACCTCTAGTAATTATTATAATTGAGGAAGAAGAAGAAGATTTAGAGGAACTGGGGGGGGGGGGGGGGCTCTATGTGTGAGTTGCTCAAGCGCGGTAAGAAGTTTACCATCCGGGTCGCCTTATTTTGTGTTTCTAGCTCGACAGATTTCTTTAAACTTTTACTGGGTGCCCTATGCAACTGTCGCACGGTAAGTGTGACAAATTTAACTTGCTCGCACAAGCGAACGAGGCGTATTTCATTCTCTACATTTTGTTGAGTTTGAGCTTTAAAATATAACACTGCTAGATATTTTATGAAACTTTTCTCATTAAGGCGCTGAACAGTCCGAAATGCCCTTATTTGTGCATGTTTTCTCTAAAAAGTATACAACAACATACATATAAGCGCCAAGAAAAATATATTTTACAAAAGACTATATTTGCAACAATGTTAATGTTTCCAAAATGCAGAATTATGAAATTTTCTAGATTGAAAAGAAATCCAAAGTCACCTCTAAATAGTTATCTATTTCAATGATAAATCTTTTTCATTAAAAGTAAGTCGATGAAATTAAGTATTACTTATCTGTAATACTTATTAGAAAAGCTCATTTTTCTTTAATTTTCACAGTAGATGAGAAGATAAGAAGGGATCTCGGTAGTTCAGCGGTCAGAGCACTGGACCTATAATGCAAGGGTCGTGGGTTCGATTCCCACTTAAATTAAATTTTATCTTGTTACCACACATAACATTGCGAATGCAACATTTATCTATTTTTTTTAATCCTAATTTATTGTATCTTATCTTATCATAACTAATAAGCGTTTTCTTTTGAGACTGAGGCAAGTAGGGTCAGGCTAGAACCGTTTGGATTGCAACCACCCATTTTGTCAATTTTATTGCAAAACATCATTTTTCGAAATGCCGAAATAGATTATGATTATGAATGAAGATGCATTATTTGGTAAAGACTTTTTTTGTAAATGTCTTTATTTCTATAAAAGTTTGCAGTTTCTTTCGTTCATTCCTCATAACAACTATAAATCGTCCGTAATGAGTACCTAGTAGATAAAACAATGTTTTAACGATTCATAAGTACTTAAGTATCTATGAATCTTCCATAAAATTACTTTGACTTTTGACTTTGAACACCGCCTCACAGCATTGCGCACTCAGGCATATTCCAGACAAAAAAGAAAAAAAGAAAGATTAAAATTTTTGACACTATTGGGCCGATCTACATTGCAGAACATCGGCAAATAGAAAATCGAATTAGAATGGCAATGAATAAATTTTCCGTGTGAACGGTCGGACGCCTTCCGCCCCGCTCCACTGTGATCGGAAGAATGCCAATTTATTGTAATGAAATTTGTGAAATGATTGCCTTAAAAAAAATTTGTGACGTCACGTGATCGTAAAACTCTATCGATTGAGAAAGTATATAGTTTTATACGCGGTATACAACGTGTAACAGAAAGGTGTGGTCAAAATTAAAAGGTCCAAAGTGTATCCGATGTAGGTCTTGTATGTGTTGTCACTGAGACATAATTATTAGCTTTAGTTGTCATGTGATTGTAAATTAAATACTTATATGAGTAAAGTTATGCACGTCAGGCGAGCATAAGCAAGCAGCAGTGATAATAAATGTAAGTACACAGAGGTTACTAAAGCACTAGGATTGTGACTTGTTTATTTTGATTGTACGTCACAATTAAAGATAAAAATTATGGCACCTTTCTTTTCATCATCAGCCTATACTAGTCCACTGCTGGACATAAGCCTCTCCAAGTGCACGCCACCGAGCACGATCCGCGGCTACTCTCATCCAGCTCTCGCCAGCCACCTTGCGAAGATCGTCGCTCCACCTAATCTGAGTGCGTCCTACACTACGTTTGCCGATGCGCGGTCTCCACTCGAGAACTCGTTTACCACAACGGTTGCAAAGTTAAATAATGTCACCTATTATTATCGTGTTATATTATGTATTATTAAGTAGGTAGGTAGTGTGCATCCACCATAGACACATAGACCAACATAAATGCACCATGCACCATAGACACGCACAGGGGCCTTATATGTAATGTAGGTATCCACCGATCCGATCTGAACCCCTCGGAGAATCTAGTAAGGCGCGGGGACACGCACTATTGCGTGATGCCGTTCTCTCTAAAAACCCTCTGACGGTGCTTCGTTTCACACGGTTTCAGGAACCCTTTAAGTTTCTCTCCTGAAAGCCCGGTGAAGTTGAAAATGCCATCTGAGGTAATCAGCACACACACACACACTCGCTACACACATTTCGTTTTCACAACCGCAATCATACTACTTTAAGAGCTCATGGTAAGGCTCTAGATCGCATACTGGTGGCGGTAACTCTCGCAACTTTCGGGTAACCGGATGGGTGACCAAAGAATACTTTTTTCGTGCACCGGGCTTCGGAAGTCATTTTATCGTAAAATAAAAGTCTCTTAAGCCGAACTAACCCGCATTAGCAACCAAAATGGTGGGTTATTATGTATGACCCATCATCCTATGAGCTAAAGGCGCTAAGCCTTATTATCGAGACATTGGTTTCTCTGATGAATATTTATAATGCTTATTTAATACGCCAGTTGTTAGACAGCGTTGTCTCATGAATGTTTACATATAAAAATAATGTTTCGATACATTTCACGAATATTTACGTTGCTCGCTTAGTATTCAGAAGAAGCTAGGCCACCTTTTTCAGTGTCGATATAAATATGGCATTATATATAAATAGCAAGAAACGTTTGTTGACTTGCACAACCACATAGGTATAATAATACAAAATGATACACTATTTAATTTAAAACAAAGTAAATAGTTGAGTTAACAACCTTTATTGGCTTTTACTTACACACTTAATTTTAAGTCTTAAGTGTATTATTAAGAGTTTTGTGGCTTTTGTAAAATAAATTTAAAAAAAAATTGTAAATCCTAATTTACCATTTAAAATAAAGAATCGACTACGAGTATTTCATGATAAACCCAACGATAACGTGAACAGGACGCTTTTAAACAAAAACAAAGAGAAAAGCATAGAGTGCACTGTCCACTTCACTCTAACCTGAAAACGGATATTCGGGGTAGTGTGTATTTATTTACAAAGGTGTATTCGCGGAAAATTGGGTTCCATAAAGGTCAGGCTGTTTGATTGGCCGACGCCGACGCCTGTCAGACGCAGCGCGAACTAACAAAAAGACAAGTGGAAATTGCACACGATACTGACAGCGCTCATCTCATAACATCTACTTCCTATATTTTGTGTCACAACTCTACCATACCATTCCATACTGGCAATTCTCATCTCACAACTCTCACAGCACCCGCTTTATTACTCTCTTCTTCTCTTATTAATCGTTGACTCAATGCTGAGTATCGTGACTTCTGACTCTGTCAACTAGCTGCCTCCAACGGTCACGCTCCGTCGCTTGGTGTAATGTTAACGTCTCTGATAGGTATTTCTAGATATCTGGTCAGACCAGCGTTTGGGACTTCGGCCTCTAGATCTTTTCCTGTCAATTTTTCCTGTCACCATAAGACTTTCCAGGTTTCACTGGTTCTTCAAGCGATATGGCCAAAATACCGCACTATTCGATACAAGCAGGATGTACACAGCCGCTGAGCTTTATTACTTCAGATTTGAAGATCATCATCAGCTCATTTTAAACCTTCCCTATGGATGGATAAGGAGAACGGGACATAAACCACCACGCGGGCCCAGTGCGGTTTGATGGTTGTTAACGACTGCTAATGCAGCCGGGACCAACTTTACGTGCCTTCGATGACCGGCCTTTGCGAAAGTTGCTTAACGGGTGCAGTGTGAGTTTTGTTTACCATCCGTATTTATTCGATTACGTTTGCGACAACGAAAATTAGTATGGCATTGAAGCAATGCCTCCTGGCGACATACGAGAATAGTTAAAATGTTTCCATACACATTCTCGTTTTCATTAACGTGATCGAATGGCGAATGATACTCGCACTTGGCACGCAGCACTCGCAGACCGGGCGCGTTAACCACTGCGCCATCGTGCTCCTCCACGATACTGGCCCCTCTTATCTCTGAACTCTCGCACGAGCCTTCCCTATGGATGGATAGGGAGAACGGGCCATAAACCACCACGCGGGCCCAGTGCGGATTGGTGGTTGTTAACGACTGCTAATGCAGCCGGGACCAACGGCTTTACGTGCCATCCGAAGCACGGAGGAGCTCGAGATGATACATTTTTGGTCACCCATCCGATGACCGGCCTTTGCGAAAGTTGCTTAACCTCAGCACTCGCAGACCGGGCGCGTTAACCACTGCGCCATCGAGCTCCTCCGTTTGTATCGTTAAATAAATGTTCAAAAAAGCCCTCTTCTCAGAGTCCGCATTATTGAGATGGGCTACGGAACCCTGCACTGGGCGTGGCCCGACACACACTTGGCCGGTTTTTATTTTATTCTTTTGTGAACTACCTAATTCCTAATAAAAATTCTTTATTCGTGTTTGTGATTTCGTTAATTTTCTTTTATTTTATTATTACATCGCTTTGGGTTGTTTGTACTGTAATAGTGATATATTTTTTTTAAATAAATAATTAAATAAACAAAAATTATTACAAGTATAAATTGATACTGACGGTTCCAATTTCACAACTCTCACAAATTCACAACACTCGGTGTATTATTGCAGATTAACGATACTAGTAACGAAATACAAGCATAGATATAATGAAGGCCCTAACTCATTTTTTTATTACTTTAAACATAATAACTAGCAACATTGTCCGCTACAACATAGATGGTGTTCCATGTAAGAAGCAATATTACCTACGTTTGCTTAACGAAAGAAAAAATATCATTGCTCATTAAATTAGACAGCGAATTGGGGTTGTTTTTTGAAACTTGATGAAGGGTGTGTTGCCATCATCTGACGGCTGATTGGTTGAGCTGCCGTCGACAGAGAGCTAAAAACTAATTGGTCGTTACGTACGTTACCAGTGGATCGTGACCTCCACCCCGATACTTGTTACTAGGCGAAACGGTTGCTAATGATTAGAAGACTAGTTGGGTAGCACCAGTGTTTGACAGGATCCAGTGATAAACACTTTTTTTGGTGGCGATGAGTAAATGTTATTCATTTATTTACTTAGGAACATTAACAGGTAACATTCAAAAATACATCACAACCTGTTCGATGCAATAAATAGCACCAAACCATCATCACCATCATCAGGTCCTTTGTATGTCCTCACTGCTGGGGCACAAGCCTTCCCTATGGATGGATAGGGAGAACGGGTCATAAACCACCACGCGGGCCCAGTGCGGATTGGTGATTGTTAACGACTGCTAATGCAGCCGGGACCAACGGCTTTACGTGCCTTCCGAAGCATGGAGGAGCTTCAGATGATACATTTTTGGTCACCCATCCAATAACCGGCATTTGCGAAAGTTGCTTAACCTCAGCACTCGCAGACCGGGCGCGTTATCCACTGCGCCATCGAGCTCCTCCTAGCACCAAACACTGTGATGTATTGTGTTTGACGTCATAGCCGCTTGCATCGGTTGACATAGTTTTGAGTTAGTATGTACATTTCCGAGTTACAACGACGCGACGGTCGTGTCACCTACTCGTAAATAGTAACATTATTTTACATTGCAGAACATCAATATAGTTACTTAGTTACTTACTTTTTTTTAAGTTCAATTAACTTATGTTTCTTTTTTTTTTGTTTTAAGTATTGTTCTGTAATTAATAATTAAGTCTGGAATTATTACTTAGTTACATAAAAATTTTTTCACTTCAGTAGCTCAAACATGTAGGTTTTGCTGCCTAAAATCAGTGAGCAAAATGCGATTTTGCTCACTGAGTGAGGCCAAGTAACTTTTTAATTATTTTTTTCAGAAAGCCGAGAATATCTTATTCAGCCTTGGGTTAATCTTTATTTTCCTTTCGAGGTTCCAATTTTGAATTCGACCTTAAAGACAAACACGTTCGGAATCTCGTACTAACTAAAGAAATTATGTCTTTTAATGTTTAACTTGTCGTTTTATTTAAACGAAAATAAGTAATTTCTGCAAATAAAACTGATACTTAATCTGTAAATATTTATTTCTAGTTTCAATAATGTTACAATAATTTTATCTCCTAAAGTGTTCTCGCTGCTGAAGTGAAAAGTTATGTGTGTTACACGAGAGCAAAGTTTTTTGCATCTCGTGCCTTTGAATCCCTCGCCACACTCAGGATTTTAGAATCTGAAATAATTTTAGAATCACTCGCTACGCTCGTGATTCAATCGTTGAATCCTTCGCTTGCTCAGGATTCAAAATCAGCACTCGCAGCAAAAAACGACTTTGCTCTCTTGTTGCACAAATAAATATTATCATTTAACCCCTCTCAATCCCAAACACAACTGAGATGCAATCCCAAACAAATCATTCAAAATAGGGGTCAGTGACTGATTCTAGATATACTTAAGCAACAATTGAATTCAGACCACCTGCTTTTAAACTGTCATTCCGTAAAACAATGAACATTTATGTTATTATTTGGTGACAAAATATGTGTCGAGGATAGGTCTTGAAGTGTACAACACTGATGCCACTCCCCTGTCTGTGTCTGCAGTCACTTCAATTTGTTGCTCTTATTATTAACAGTACTTAGATGTCTGAGCTTTGCTCGGTATTTTTTTACGGATAAAACGACATTTTTAAAAATGAAACCTAGCTAGATCAATTTATCGCCCCCAAAACCCCCTGCATACTAAATATCATGAAAATCGTTGGAGCCGTTTCCGAGATTCAGATTAAGGTTTAAAGAAACTTTATTCTCATAAGAATACAGAATTCACTTACATGAGATTAATTATTATAAAAAGTAATTAAATTGCCCTGTGACGAAACATGCATTTATAATAAGCTATACATAGTTTTAATAATACAAAAACAGAACAAAAACAAAAGGTGGGTAAAAAGTTTTTTGTAACAAGTAATTTGTTAGCCAGATCACCGAACGAGTGCATCGAATTTAAACTGATATATAACTAATGTATATATATACATATATATAAGAATTGCTCGTTTAAAGGTATTAGATGAATTCCTTACGTAAAAACAAACTCATTTTCGCATTCATCTAATTAGTTTATGTAGAAAGAACATTGAAAGACGTTAGCCGAAATATGATCTGATCACAATCCCGAGATGTTTTGTCTACTTACTTCCACCTGGGTGCCTTATGCGAGTTTTATTTTTTTAAAGATTAGGATTGTTTTTGTTTTGAAGCAGCGCCTCCTAATGACAAACGGGTAGAGTTAAAACTTGCTCGTTTTCATTAACGTGATCGAATGGCAAATAAAATTAGCACTAGGAGAGAAAGGGGAGAACGGAAATAAGATCTATACCCGACCCAATTGTCAACCTCACCTGCACGCCGTGGTTCTCCCTGCTAGATAACGAACAAGGCTCTTTCGACCGAACAATGGCGGTATAACCATACGCCCGGCAAGACACCCGTATCCGGCTGGAAGAGGCTTTAGTGACCTTTAGTTTAAATCACTCCAAAAAGACCTGGTGCAGAAGGCAAGGGGAAACCACGCTGCACTATTTTCCCAAGAAAGTCTTTATGGGCCAAAGTAACGACCACGACCACTCTGCCAACTGTGTAACGACTAAGAAGAGGCACCCTGTAAACGTCACGGGTCTAAGCCACATAAGAGATGTATAACCGCCTCTGTGGTCTAGTGGCTAAGATCACCGGTTTAGATCCAGAGGTCCCGGGTTCGATTCCCAGCGGGGAGTACATGTTTGTGTACTCAGTTTGGTTGGTAGGGCTTGTTTGTCCACCTGGCTAGCTACCACCATCTTATCTAAATATGTCGCCATAACATCAATGTTTGTAGATTGTTGTGTTCCGGCAGCTAGAGATAAGATAGCCAGTGCCTCACTAGTTCAGGATCCCGGGTGAAGTGCGCTTCCATCATTGGCCTTATCATCATATAACATCAGGTAAGATCAAGGCACTGTGCTTACCAGTAAAATATTTTTTTTAAAAAATACTAAGCTGGCAACATTATTCGCGACAGCCCTATTTATCACGTCTGACGAGTCGATACTAATCGGGTTGTTAAGTACCACATTCGCATCGACGGCTGCGAGTCATCGATTCCCGTCACTCGCACTCGTTAAGAGAATATCTGTCTCCCCAATTATAGAGGCAAACATTGTTTGTGTGTGTGGTAACTAGTTTGAAATAAGAAGCGACGAATTCGTTAAAAAACTAATTTAAAGGAAGATAGAAAGAGTGGAAGGGGAGTCAATGTAGCGTCTAGTGTGCGACTGCGTGCGACCTTCTAGCTAGGAAAAGAATGGAAGAGGTATTCCACGAAGCACACCCAGACGAAGCACACCAAAAGTATTCCACGAAGCACACCCATAGGTGCGCTTCAAATAAAATTTTATAATAATTGGACTCCTGGGATCGGCTTATCCGAGACCAGATCTCTTACCATCAAGTGAGATGAAGGCTAAGTACTTACACTTAACATATATAAAAAAATTAATATATAATAATTTCCAACACGCCATACTGTCATGATATTATCACAAAAGTACAGTAAAGAAGAAATGTTTGTTAAAAAACTTGGCCTTTAACACGGTGATCCTAAGGCAAAAGCAAATGATAGCATCTGCGCCGATGACGTAATTCGTAAGGGTAACTGAACTATAATTTAGTACCTACATTTGCCGCACACTTAACGGTCATATAAATATTACCACAGCTGACTCACAAATGAAAGTTCAACAAACAGATGGAAATCATTATTAAATTCCGTTCCAATTTCAGGGGTCTTTGACTTAAAGATAGGCATTCGGCAAAGGGTTGAGGGCCGCGATCCCTCGCAACTTCTCCTTTTGAGATGGAATTGCGCTATTATTTTGAGACTACGCAAATGTCAAAGTTGAGGAAACACCAGTCGGTACTTACCTAATCATCTAAGCAAGTCATTGTTTAAATGAGTTAAGTTTTACCCTCAATAGTTTTTTTACTATTTACGGATCTCTAACGATGGTGGTAGCGCTTGTTTGTCCGCCTGGCTAGCTACCACCATCTTATCTAAATATGTCGCCATAACATCAATGTTTGTAGCATTGTTGTGTTCCGGCAGCTAGAGATAAGATAACCAGTGCCTCACTAGTTGAGGATCCCGGGTGAAGTGCGCTTCCATCATTGGCCTTATCATCACTTAACATCAGGTGAGATCAAGGCACTGAGCTTACCCGCTAATATAAAAAAAAATATATGCGCTTTACTTTCATCTCGCCTGATGTAAAATAATGATAAGGCCGGACGAAGGTGGAAGAGCACACTACACCCGAAATCCTCTGCTACTTCGGAACACTACAATGCTACTAACATTGATGTTTTGGCGAAACATTCAAGTAAGGCAGTGGTAGCTAATTAGGTCGACTTAAAACAAGCTCTACCACCAGCGCGAGTTCGATTGGAACTCGCGCTGGGAACCGACCTCTAAGTCTGACCGGCGGTCTTAACCTCTAGACCTCAGAGGCAGAGGCGGTATTAGTCCTCAATACTAACATAGCACGTAACGTTCGGAAGGTAACTAAATAGATGTATTATGCTAATATATTATGTTCTTTAGAACATACAACATAATATCATTATTGTCATTTATATTCAAATTGTATAACCAGATATCACTGTAATTATTACTAGCTGACCCGGCGGACTTCGTACCGCTTTGACAGTTTCCATCATTGAGTTAAATATATATCAATGGTTTCCATGACAACAAAACAAACAAATCATTTTGTATTGGAAAATTAAATTGTCGTTTTTAGTATTTTATATATTATTATTTCTTTTAATATACCTATGTTACTCAGCGCTAATGTAGCATTTTAATGGTGAAAGAATTTTTTAAATCGGTCCAGTAGTTTTTGAGTTTATTCGTTGCAAACATACATATATACAAAATACAAAGGTTTCCTCTTTATAATATTAGTATAGATAATATTAGTATAGATGATAGATGACAAATTTTACATCGCGGTGAAAAGATTTTTAAATCGGTAAATATAGGTATGTATTGTTTTTAATAATGTTTATTGGGAATAAAATCAGGTTGATTGATTTACAATCCTGATTTTTTATTGAATAAACCTAATCCCCAAACAAAGAGCTACGATAGCATAGTTGGCAGTGCATCTGACCCGGCATGTCATGGGGTGCGGGTTAGAATCTCGCTCGTGGAATTTTTTCAACACTAAACAAATTACTAACACTAAGCTATAAAGGATACAATAGATACCTACCGGAGACTGGGGTACTTATTGGGCACAAGCCATTTTAGGTGACACTTTTTACTACAGCCACCGAAAATGGCTTAAAAATCACCTAAATCTTAGGGACCATCGATGAAAACAAAAAAAAACGGCTATAAAAATTTAATTTATAATGGAAACGCGAATTTAACTGACCAATTAGTTTCATTTGATCAACCACAACCGGACGTTTCCAGGTTTCCCATTTCAAACTTTATTAATGTGAAAATGTAACTAGATTGCATTTGCTTTCTAAACCCTTTCAGTGTCACGTTGCATTGTGAAACCCACTCTAACTATCCGACAATAAAGTTCAAAACCGCACAGCAGGAAGCGACGCAAGTTAGTTTGGTAACCGCCAGTTACGTACACGTGGGTTGGTGTTCGCAAACGTTTAAACAGCGCCTCAGTAGCGTACTGTAAGCGACAAGTACTCAGTGACAGCTGTTATGCCAATTAGGGCCGTAAGACAAGGCGGTAGAGGCTGTTTAAAGTTGTAACTGTACGGTCGATGTGTTGTTCCTCCACTCGAAACTCGGCTTAAAATGTAGAATGGAATCTGGAGTCCAGCTATAGCGCTTTTAACAACCTCTTTATACGCGAGATAGCCCGCTTCTCTATTACTTGCTAAGTGTGGCATGTTGTTCAGTTTTCCTTCACTTCATACATTGTTTATAAGGATTTTTAGGTCTGCATTTTCTTTCACTGATTTATTTTAGGAATCTTATGAGCTCACACAGACTTATAGTAACCGTCATGCTTATTAAATATATAACAACATGGTTAACAATAATTCGATATACTTAGTGTCTATGCAAGTTTATAGAATAGCATACGAGCAGATATCTAGTTGGTTTAAAGCACAAAATAGCTGTAAATGTATTAAATTAAATATTGTATGCTGCTTTTTGGATCACATATTGTTTTCTAAAGATTACGTGAACACTACACATTAAAATGAATCAACTTTTATGACTGAGGTGTGACCACGGACCCTGCAAAGGGTTCGAAACGTCAGGATAAACATTAAAAAGTAATGTGTAAAATAAACGCGAGTAGATCCGTAAAAGTTGTTTTATTACAACACTTTTTTTTTTTGAAAATAATTATCTTTCTATTTTAGCAGTGGAGTCTCTTGCGCCCATTCTTGTCCACAACTAAAAAATAAACGTCCTGAATGGTTAGTAGGTAAATTTATTTTTGGACGATTCATAAAGTTATAGTTTATTTGTATAAAAAATTCTGACTTTGACTTTGATTTATTTTAAGAGTATAACATTAATATGTAAATAAAAATTAAATAAAAATATTACATTATTATATAATTACATTGAAACATTGTCCTCACGTTTGACTAATTTGTCAAAAATGATATTAATATATTAGTTTAAAAACTTCGTTGAAAGTTTTTATTTTGTATGAAGGTATGAAAGGTTAGGTTAGCTGAAAGAAAGTGGCGGCCAAATGGTGATCTTATCACTATTAGCGATTCTTTTAAAATTTATTTGTTATTGCTACGTGACAATGTTTTGGGGTAAAAAAGAAAATTCTATTCTATTCCAAATTTTAATTGTCATAAGCTGTTTCACCCTTCAGATAGCACGTTTAAGCCTTTCTGAATTTATTAACTTTCATCCTTTTCTAAAACAATCTTTACTTTATGACTGTGAGACACTGTTTCAGATTAAGTAATAAGCCTATATACAGCTTACGATGTACAAATAGCTCTATCATTGAAATCGCTAAAATTTATGGGTTGGGCTTTATCGCCAAGCTAGCCAAATGCGGGTTGATAATCACAAACCACGGCTACACAGAAAAAAAGGATTTCTTTAAGCAAGAAAAATATTTTTCTTGACATGGTAATTAATTATAAGGAAAATTGTCTTATTTCAAGTAATATTTGTTTATTTCTAGATATTGACTCTCTCAACACAAATAAATAATACTCTTAGTACAATTTTTACAATCAAGGAAAAATATTTTAAATGAAGTAAAAGTAAAATTAATCTAAGAAATTTAAATATTATTGTTTTAATATAATGAAATACTTACTTCAAAATGAAAGTTTATTTATCTTTCTATCGTTCCGCCCTTTGTTACTAGATGGCGCTGGCGGTAGCATCCTGAATCGCGCTATCGAGATGTTCTTTACGAAACTATAAGTAAAAATTGTAACTTTGATATAGTTAAGAGATTAAAGTCTGTACTAAATCGCTTCCAAGCTATTGGAACTATCTTGGTCTTCCTTTGATTTTCTGTGTTCCTAGTATAGTCTATTACTGCGGCACTAAACCCTACGCTTTTACGCCTGTGAAACGTAGTGGTTGGGTCCGTACGGCTACAAACCCTGTCTTAAAATTAAGTATATTTTATATAAAGCGAAGTTGTTAACTTTCTTAATTCAAATCAACATTTTCTTAAAATAAAAAAACATTCTAAGCTTACACCAAAAGAATCGTCGACTTACAATAAGAATACTAATAATTCTTGGTGAAAGATAGAATGTCTTAAATCAAGTGAAATTGTCTTCATTCAAGATTTGTTTTAATGTCAATTTTAGATATTTTTTTCCTTTACGTAAGAAAATAATAGTTTCCATATATATGAAACAACCATAATCTTGGTTTAATGCAATTTGCTTTCATGCAAGTATTTTTTGCTTATTTTGAGAAAACCGTTTTTTCTGTGTATGCATCGAGAAACCCGAAATACACAGTTCACACTTAAAGTCGGCAGTGTTTCTATTGACACTCTTTATTAAGAGAAAACACTAAGGTCGACTGATTATATGAAAAGTAAACAAAATCAACGTTTCGTAGTCCCCTGATTCCTCCTCCAAAACTAAACCGATTTAATTATTTTTTTCATTAAAAATTAAAGAAAAGCTTTGGCTGTGTCCCTATGTTTTACTTTTTTTTTATATAATCTCGTCAAATTTGTTTGCTGGATGTCTGAACGCAGCAAAAATCTGGCCAATTTTTAAGGATTTTAAAGGTTCATATCTTATTTAATAATTAATTTATGAAAAAAAGCAAAACATAAGGACAGCCTTCCTTTAATTTTTAATGAAAAAAGTAATTCAATCGGTTCAGTTTTGGAGGAGGAAACAGGTGACAACGAAACGTTGGTTTTTTCTACTTTTCATATAATCAGTCGACCTTAGTGTTTCCTCTTAATAATATAAATAACAGGACAATTCTCTTGCAAAATGTCTCTGACCAAATTCATGTCCGTGAACACAAATTAGGGCTACACATAAGAATACCGGGAACACACTTAGCTCGGGCTGAGAATTAATCCCAGGACCGAGCGCTTTGCCATTTAGTCACCTAGACCAATTAAAACTATTTTAAATAGTTGTTTTGCACGCGCAATTTTATATTTACATCGAAATTTGCCTCCAACAAGGTGGACCGACGATCTGGTGAAGGTCGCGGGAAGCCGCTGGAGGCGAGCAGCACAAAACCGGTCGTTGTGAAGATCCTTGGGGTAGGCCTTTGTCCAGCAGTGGACGTCTTTTGGCTGAGATGATAATGATGATGATGATCGAAATTTATAAAATGGACGTACGGACATCAATGTTGTTTTTATATCTTGGTGCTATTTGCAGAGATTACACCATCATCATCAGCTTATTTTATGTACCCACTGTTGGGGCACGAGCCTTCCCTATGGATGGATAGGGAGAACGGGCCATAAACCACCACGTGGGCCCAGTGCGGATTGGTGGTTGTTAAGGACTGCTAATGCAGCCGGGACCAACGGCTTTACGTGCCTTCCGAAGCACGGAGGAGCGAGAGGTGATAAACTTTTGGTCACCCATCCGATAACCGGCCTTTGCGAAAGTTGCTTAACCTCAGCACTCGCAGACCGGTTCGTTAACCACTGTGCCATCAAGCTCCTCGATAGATTTACATAATGTTTGTTAATGATATTACTATAACGAGTGGTTGTTCGTAGCCAATTCAGTTTACGACGGTTCTAAAACGAGCTATTTTTAGCATTACTTGCGAGCTTCAGCGCCCGCGTATCGGGTGTAAAGTTTGGCAACCTGCGTCTTATCGGTCGGCGTCTTTGCGAGCAAAGCTTTATCGTCAGTTTGCCAAATAGCTGTCTCGTAAAAGAACCACTTTCAAATGTTTATTGGCACATAGAAAAATAGCAACAAACTGGGTAAGAGATTTATTTGCCTCTCGATCATGTTAATGTTAACGAGAATTTGTATGGCAATGAAGCTGCACCTCCTGAGACCCTGGTGCGAGTTTTATTTGCTGTTTGATTAAAAAAAAAATTGTTTATTTGTCTCAAACACAGTAAAATAGAATAAAAATACAACGCACATTGACCAACATAACTTGACGTTGAGACAAAAAGGTCTATGACTCAGTGGCTGCAGGGGACCCGCAGCCTCTGCTATTCTGCCATAACCAATAACAATGAAATAATTGGTGAGTATATTACTTATTTATAAAAGACGCGGACAGCATACGATATTACACATTAAAAAAAATACACATGTACACAAAAATCCACTTATTACAAACAGGAGCCGGGCGGCTAATCATATCAATGATAGACATATTTTAAGGCCGATGCTAGGGATTGTTTATGAAGTAGCCAATTTCGGCATTTATGCCTAAAGGTTGGTAGTGAGCGAAAAAGTGTAGAACGGATAGGCGGCGGTAAGTCGTTCCAAATTTTGGCGGCGGCGTACTTGAAGCATTCCCAGCTAGGCTACTCTTGACGCAAACTCAATCTCAATACAATTCCAATCCCAAATCTAAAAAAATCAAATGGCACTCTTAAAAGCGATAATATCGCTACATTGGAATTAAATTGCTAGGAAATTGAGTGAACAAATTATTATCGAGATGGGGCGTTCCGAAATTGCGAAACTTATCCCAATATCGATACATATTAATCGCATTGGAATTGTATTGAGATTGAGTTTGCGTCAAGAGTAGCCTACCTGGTGTTGGCCAACTTTGACATCGGTAGTGAAATTTTGTTGATTCTATCTCTCAGTGAATATGAAGTTTTTCCTTTCTTATAATTAATTTTACTATATAAATAAAAGGGCATTTTAGTGTGATGCAAAGAGTGCAGAAAGCATGCATATTTGAGAGTAACGGCGTTATGCATATTTAAAGTGTTACTTTTTACTAAATTAGGTGTAATGTGATCTCTCCTTGAAATATTGAAACAGAATCGCATACATGCGCTCTGCACCCTCTGCACACTCTGAGCGGTTTTCTTAAATATACATGGCTGATATACAATGTCACAATATTTGAGATGAGACAATACCAGACAGTTACAAAGTAAAATTCTAATTTCCTTTTTAAAAAACGGACGTAATTTGTAAAGGTATTTCAGCGACCCAAAACATTTCCCTATTTTATTACGAATGTGTTGCTCAAATTTTAAATTTTCGTCCATCATAAGTCCAAGATTGCTTGATATCATTAATACGTGAAGCAAAAACTTTGTACCGCTTTTTACAAAAATTGCGCGGACGGAGGTGTATGAAATTTCGCACACTTATAGTTTATATAGAGAAGGATTGCAGAATGTTAATATTTTTTTTAATAATACATAAAAAATACATTAAATCAATAAAACAAACATTATACACACTACCATGTATTTGACACACGCATATATACTCTTTACTCCCATTTTTTTTTTTTTTTTTTTTAGTTTTTCATTTTTAGGATACAATCCGTGCAGCCTTAATAAAATTAGGGTCGAATTTCGACCACTGGGCGACTACTAGTCTAAATAAATAAATCTGAGTTAAGGTAACTTGCAACAAGTGACTGGTCGAGGACTGTTGTGAAACGAGTTATAATATTATTTTTGGTATCGAAACACAACAATGCAACTATTCCAACAGACTTAAATAAGATGGTAATCGTCTGCCGACCTATCTATGCTTATCTTATCTTATCTTAGTGGGGCCTGCTGGATTTCCCTCTCCCACTAACACTTAGACCCATCGGGATCTTTTGTGCAACTACATCCTTTCACTCTTCCTCCTCTGTAAAGATAGATGCCATAAGTTTGGCAACGTCCTTAAGAGCGAAGAGCCTGAGGTTTCGGATAGGCCGACCCCAGGAGTCCCATTCTTTTCCTAGCCAGAGAGTCGCAGTCACACAGTAGGTGCTGCATTGACTCCGCTTCCTCTCCACATGCCCTACACAAACTATTTGTTGAAAGGTGCATTCTATGAAACATTTGTTTTGTGGCTTAGTTTTTTGTGTCAAGGCACCGATAGTTAATCGGGCCTGTCTGTCGACCTAAGTCCAGCAGCTAAGAATTGAACCTGAAATCTCTGAGACCGTTTAGATTATTGAAACATATGATTTTTTTGATTTTAGTTTTTAATTTTTTTTTACTTTTAATTTTGGCGTTTTGTTATTCTTTCAATTGTAGCTTAAAACTTAACTTATTTTGAAAATCTTGTTTGTATTAGAAGTGTCAATGGCAAATGTTGTGCGTACCTATTATAGGTGTAGGTTTAAGTACATATCAGTACTTGTCCTCTGTGTATGTAATCATGTAAATAGTAAATAATATGTACACTGTTGGTATGTCTAATAAATAAATAAAATAAATAAATAAATAAGTACCATTCCCGCCTCTTCTCTAAAAGATAGTCGTGTGCTTAGATTATTTACAGGGCGTGAGCTTGTAACGTTTGTTCCATAGATAACAACTAACTTGAGCCCTCTGCGAGTTCTATTAGCTGTGAAAATATATCTAGCAGGGCCGCATTCAGGGCTACAGTAGCAATACCCTGCGCCGGGACAGATTTGGAACTAACTCTCGAGCACATCAATGCTACAAACATTGCATCAATTTGCATCCTGATCATAGAAGATGATCATAGCTAGCTAAGCGGACTTAGAACGAGCCCTAGCATCAAACTAACACAGTACAAAAATATATGTACCTCGGTTGAGAGTCGAACACAGGACCGCAAGGTCTGGGACCGGGTGGTATGATAACTACAGCACGCAGTATAAACCTTGACGGGTAAAGAAATGTTCGAATCGTACTTGTATTTTAAGTTAGTCGTGCGCATGTAACATATGCGCTATAGATATAGTAGCCCTCTATATATATCGATGTTTTGTTATTATTGATTTATTTATTTAAAGGACAACCAACAAAACAAACAAAAATACAAGCAATAACTACGTATAACATAATTATTGTTATCATGTTACCACATTTTATTGTATATCCTGTAACGTTTGTGTGATCGTCAATTTATATTCTCTTACCATATTATTAGTAAACAACTAACCCCCTTATTCATAAAAACTATGCATTATTTAGTTAAACGTTGTTTTGTCTCTTTTTATCAAATTAGAATGACGTTTGTGTGACGTTAACAAAACAATATTTAACTAAATAATGCTTAAATAGTTTTTATGAATAAGGGGGTAACTCCATAGCAAGTTCTTTTAGAGGTGGAATTATATCTAGCAGGGCCGCATTTAGGGCTGAAGTGGCATTACCCCGCGCCGGGACAGATTTGACGTGCCCTGGGGTGCGCGACGCTCGTATGTCGCGACACTTTATCGCTGGAGACATTTCTAGAGTGAAGGGGTACGGAAATTGTGTGTGCTTCTTTTGGTGAGAAAAATATGACATGATTTAAGACAGCAACAACGTCTTGTTTCGAGCTTCTTGCTGTTGTTACATACAAATACATATCGTGTCGTACAGACGCTTGCACTTAAGACTATTTAAACCTGTCAAATTTCATCAATAAATGTTCAACCCTATGCCATATACATAAAGTACAAAGTCTACTGAGGATATTTGACAGTTTGTGTAAGTCTGATAACAGGCGTGTGTTTTGGGTTAGTGTTTTTTAAGCTTATTTTTACCATTGAAAATGGTTATCAGATACGATTTGCATCTGATAACCTGAGACGTATTTTTGGCCATAGCTCCGAGAATTTTGGGAGAATCGATATGTAAATAGTACTAAGAGTTGAGGGATTTATCGAGACACGTGTGAGCGTTTAAATTTTGAAAATCAGCTGGAAACTTTTTTTGGAATTTCGAAAAATGTGAAAAAAAAACGGGTTTTTTGGGGGGTGTTTGTATACTAAATTGTAAATTTCTAAAAAAAACTGACTTAAGAAAAAATTAAAAAAGGGTCCTAGGGTATTAGTTTAGCTACACGATGGTGAAAAAATTTTGAAAATCAGTTAATAATTGTGACCCTTTAGATTTGGTATTGTAGAAAAACAGGTATTTCCGTATATAAAAAGTGATGTAGATTCTTTGATTATTGATGCAGGCGAGAAGTGCATTCAAGTTGGAATTGTGTTATTTAAAATAAAATATTTTTTTCGTAAATTGTTGTATTTATTTTCAATGCTCCGATTCTTGCGGGGACTGCGAAATCTGTGAATTTTTGTTATTGTCTTTGCACAATTTCTCCTTAGTTTTGAAAAAAAATGCTCCTTAGTTACTTTGATTGAACATGATTTTGTTTTTGTGGTTTATATTTGTGCCAGATTTTTATATTTTTAGATAGGGCATAGAAGTATGCCCTTTTTATTGTAGACTAGCGACCCGCCCCGGGTTCGCACGGGTGCAATGCTGATACTAAATATACTACAGGATGCATGTATTTATACATATAAACTTTCCTCTTGAATCACTCTATCTATTAAAAAAACCGCATCAAAATCCGTTGCGTAGTTTTAAAGATGCATAGGGACAGACAGACAGCGGAAAGCGACTTTGTTTTACACGATGTAGTGATGTAACATTTTTAATCTTTTAACATTTTTATCTGTGATGAAATGAAAATTCTACTTGAGGCATTTCAGTAGGTTCATTGCTTAATTAAAAAGAAAAGTCGTGATTAAAAAATTTACAACTTACTAGATGGCATATTATTCAGAAATGTGTTTGATAAAAACAATACTTTTGCTTAGATACTGCTTACAATAGGTACTGAACAGACAAAACCTTACCGGTTCTGCTTAGAATTTATTGCATAACGATCACACTGCCTTTCTTTCTTATTCTTATGCCGATATATATTCACTTACCCCCATATTATAAAAACTATTTAAGCATAATTTAGTTAATCATTGTTTTGTCTCTTTTGCTCTAATTCAAAGTGACGTTTGTGTGACGTTGACAAAACGATATTTAACTAAATAATGCTTAAATAGTTTTTATGAATAAGGGGGTTAATTAACGACATGTTAAAATTAAATGTCTTTAAATCTATGGTCAAACGTGCTCATTACTAGGACGCGAAAGCATGACATTATTGAGCAATTGCTACTAAGTATTTATTTATTGCACATGTCTACAAACATAAGAGTTTAGACTTAAGGCTAAAATCTTAGTAATAGGTACATGGACCCTGTTTAAAGGGTGTTGCAAGTCTGGTAGATTACATTGGCGCTTAGTTATTTAAAAATAAACAAGTTATTTACAATACAATCGTGATAATTCGGGCACATTGCATTATTAAATAAAGTAAATTAAAATTGCATTCAATAAATTAATCACATAAATAGTGCATGCCCACTAATAGCTAATCACACTAATATTATAAATGCGAAAGTTTGTGTGTATATTTGTTGCTTCTTCACGCTGCAACGGATGGATGGATTTAGATGAAATTCGGCATACAGATAGTTTATAACATGGATTAACACATAGGATACTTTTTATCCCGATATTCGCACGGGAACGGGAACCACGCGGGTGAAACTGCAGGCGGCCGCTAGTACCTAATAAAGTAGCGTGTATGATTTGCATTTGATAAGAACGTTAAGAACGTTTGCGCTTTGAAACAAATGTAAATGCACAAATCCTCATGAATAGTGTAGCCACAAAATAAGGAGACTGCAGAAGATAAGCTTCATACAAACACGCTAGAAAAGGACACGGAATCTTTTAACCGCCTCTGTGGTCTAGTGGCTAAGACCACCGGACCCAGAGATCCCGGGCTCGATTCTCAGCGGGCGGTGTTTGTGTATTCGGTTTGGAAGGTGGTAGGTCTCGTTTGTCCGCCTGGCTAGCTACCACCGTCTTTTCTAAATATGTCGCCATTACATCAATGTTTATACCATTGTTCCGGCAGCTAGAGATAAAATAGCCAGTGCCTCAGTAGTTGAGGATCCCGGGTGTAGTGCGTTTCCATCATTGGCTGTAGAGATGTGGGTTCGTCGGGAATAAAGACAAGCGTCTCGTTTGACGTACTCATTTATTGTCTCGTATTGTTAATACATTGGTTATATTAGCATGCAAGATTATGTATTGGGATACTACACCTCCCATTTTATAAGAAAAAAAAATAAGAAATACATTTTTTTTTTTAAATTAAGTACTACTATGATTATACAAGTTCCAAGTATATGTCTTAAAAGTAGGCAACTTATGATCTAAAAGGCTTCGTTCGGTTCTTATGAACGGTGTTTAATTTATTATCTTTAAGTATGATTACATTGGGTGTTTGTTCTTGCACTACTTCATACGGACCGTTGTACACATTAGCGAACTTTGAACCTGTCTCGTTTTTCAATAACAATAGATCACCTGGCTTATAACTAACGGGATTTACAATGTTATCATAACGTTGTTTCTGGCTATTTTTAGACATCAACAAATTATTTCTAGCAGCTTCCTGAGAAGTCTGTAATTTATATCTTAAAACTAAAGGGTAATTTTCACAATTATATAATTTGTTTATAGGTGAAATACAATTATTTGGCAATGTACATGTTTTACCGAAAACCAGCTCGTAAGGAGTAAACTTTGTTGAACTATGTACAGTGGTATTATAAGCAAAACACCAGAATGGGACCCATGTACTCCATTCTTTTGATTCATTGTTTGTCTGAATGCGTAAATATGAATTTAGATTTTTATGTGTATTTTTATGTGTATTTTCAAGTGCACCTATTGACTGATGGTGATAAGACGTACTTGTTAGCTGTTTAATATTTAGTAATTTACACACTTCGGTCATTGTTGAGGATATGAATTCGGTACCTTTGTCACTAGCGATTACGCGTGGTATTCCGTATCGCATAATAAAATTTTCAACAAAAGCCTTTGCTACGCTAATTGAATCTTTACGTTCTAAGGCGTAAGCTTCAACGTATTTACTAAGCTCACACTGAATCGTAAGAATATATGACTTATTATAATAATCCTTATCTAAGGGCCCAACTATATCTAAGAAAATCTTATCGAAAGCAGCAGTGGATGTCGAAGTGATAACCATTGGCTGTTTCGTAGGCACAGAATGCTTTTGCATCTGGCATTTTTTACATCTATTCACAAATTGAGTAACATCGCGCTCCATCCCTGGCCAATAATAATATCTCTTAATATTATTTATCATGCGCCTGATTCCGGCGTGACCACTGGTTGGGAGGAGGTGGAAATCATTTAAAATGACAATTTTGTCGTCTTCTAAAGTAATTCTTCGTTTTCCCATTAATAAACAAATGCGTGGTCCGGACCACATTTCGTTATTATTTATTTTTCTGGTTAACCATTTTAAAAAATCTTCATTGTATTCGTTTTTAAATATAAAGACTTCTTTTATATTTTTTGTTTTACAAAACTGCTCTAACTCACTCACATAGACGTCTCGCGTCTGATATGATCGTAAAGGAAGGCAAGTATATAAAGTCGATTTTGATGGTACAAAGATAAATAAGTTTGCCATATCCATGTTTTCTCTCATTCTATTCAGCTCACTTTCTGATATTAATTTTAATTCCACAGAGTTTACCGGCTTGAAGAACATTTCCACAATTTTCGGTTGATCAGACCGCTTATTGGTGGGAATGTTATCAGTCGATAAAACTTTCGTTCTTTCGTCGTCCAATATTTTTCTTTGCGCTCTCGTCAACACATTCACACGTTCACTCATACTTTTCAACTCGTCTGACGTCACGATAATCCTCGACAAAGCATCTGCGACCACATTGTTTTGTCCCTTAATATATTCAATTTTAAAATCATATTCATCTAAAATAAGTCTAAATTTTGTCAACCTGCTGGAAGGATTGGTCATGCCAAATAAATAAATAAGGGGTCTATGGTCTGTAAAAATTGTGAATTTTTGACCATACAAATAAGGGCGAAAATATTTTATTGACCATACGACAGCAAGCATTTCTTTTTCGATTGTTGGATAATTTAATTCTGCTTTATTTAATGTACGGCTCGCATATGCTACTGGGAGATCATTTTTATTACATAAAACTGAACCTATTGCGTTGCCTGATGCATCTGTATATAAATGAAATTCATTACTTTCCGAGAAATCAGGAAACTGAAGAACTGGCGGCTTAACTAAACAATGTTTTAGCTTTAAGAAAGAATTGTGACATTCGTCAGTCCAGATAAAGGGAGTATTTTTCTTACTTAAGTTATTTAATGGTTTTGTAATTTCGGCAAAATTTTTAATAAAACGACGGTAATAGTTTGAAAAAGCTACGAATCTTTTAACCTCATCGGCATTCTTAGGTACTGGATAATTTTCTAAAACTTTTATTTTTCCGGGGTCCGGCTTGACGCCATCGGCACTTACGACATGGCCTAAATATAAAATTTCTTTTTTAAGGAAGTCACATTTTTTGGGGTTAAGTTTTAAGTTAACTTTTCTCAATCTTGTGAAAACATCAATTAAGTTTTTATTGTGTAAAAACAGATTTCGCCCGAAAATTATTAAATCATCTAAATAAAGAAAGCATTTTTCGTAATTTAATCCTGATAAGGCCACTGTCATTGCTCTAGAAAAAGCGCTAGGACTCGTCTTTAGTCCCATTGGCATTCTTTTCATTTGATATTGCTTGTCAAAAGTAAAAGCGGTACATTTTCGACTTTCCGGTTCAAGGTCAAATTGATAAAAAGAATTTTGTAAATCTAGATGGCTGAAGTAAATAGCACCTGAAAGCGAATCTAAAATATCCACAATATTTGGTAAGGGGAATCTGTCATCCGAAATATTTTCATTTAATTTCCGGTAATCGATGACAAGTCGATATTTTTTTTTCTATTCCATCCGTCTTTTTCGGTACAAGAATAAAGGACTTGACCACTCGCTTCTACTTTCTTCAATAATATCATCGTCTAACATTTTTTGAAGTTGTTTCTTTATTTCGCCAGTTTGAAATTTGGGTAATCGATATTGCTTTTTATACACAGGCATCGCGTTAGGTTTCAAATGAATAGATTGTTTATAGATGTTACAGGTAGTTAACTTGTCTCCGTCAAGATGAAAAATTTCTGAAAATTTTTGCACAAATACTCTCTATTTCCGATCGTTCGTCGTCTTGCAAACCATTCAAGTCTAATTCAGAAAACAATTTTTTCACTCTTTCGCCATTCACATAGGGTTTGTCAAAGCTAAGGATTTTATAATTATTTAAAGAATCTATTTGTTGACTAAAGAAACTCAATGATACTTCCACATCTCTTGTATTTAATATTTGTATTGGGATTAAGTTATTTGTTGGTTTCGCGATGGAACCTGCTAAGAAAACACCTTCACATAACTCGGTCGGAAAAATCACACATTCATCTTTCATACATGTACGTACAAAATGTATAGATTCACACCTAGGGGGAACCCTAATGTACTTATTACTATCACTACCCGGTTGTAAATTTAAAATTATTTCAGAACAACTATTTCGTAATTTTAAAGTATTAAATTCTAAATTTAGCTTTCCATTATACTTCTTTAAGAAATCTAAGCCTAAAATTCCGTCACTATTGCAACATAAATCTTTAAAGACATGAAACTTGTGTATAAATTCCTTTCCGTTTAAAGTTAAAGTTAAACAAACAAAACCTTCCGAGTAAAGCTCTCCACACACTCCGTTTATTTTAATCGATCCTAATTGGAATGGAATGTTATGCTGTATCAATTTCTCATACCTAATCGCACTAAGCGAAGCACCCGTGTCCACTAACCAATTGCATGACTCATGATCTATATTTAACTGCACTGAATTATAACTTCTATAATGACAAATGTTATTACTATGAGTTTCGTATTTATGATAAAGACCGAAAAAACTGAGACTCAGTATTGGAATTTTGTCGCTCGTTTTGATCGTGATCGGTAGTACTAGTAGAGGGTGTCGAATTCCCATTAGATGTCATATAATTAACGCGATAATTTCGGTGAAAGTTTTTGGTACGGTTATTCTGAAACCTACCTCTATTATTCGCGCCTCTATAAGATGTAGTCGAATTATAGCGCGTATAGTTTGGCATGGACCCCCGCGTGTGGCTATTAAATCCGCGATTTGACGAACTTTGCCCGCGACGATACACTTGGAATCGACTATTCTTCAATCCTCGACCTCGTTGCTGATTAGAAAAATATCGATTATTACTTTTTATGAAACTCATGACAGTTTCGTTCGGCGTCGTCGACATTTCCTCGTCCTTCGCTCCTCTTATGGCCTCTCTCAAGCTGGAATAGTCTCTAGCTGATATTATGGTACTAATATGACCATTTCGCAATCCGTTGGAAAAAGTTTTTATTGCTAATTTCTCATTTAAGGGTTTTAAGATTTCAAATTTATTGGAATCGTTATCTGATTGCGAAATCGTCAGTTCGACAAATAAATTTTCAATTTCCTTACCAAAGACTTCGATAGATCTCTGCTTCTGTGTAGTGCGAAGCATCTGCTGTTGAATAGCTGTAAAGGATTTTTTAACAAGCAAATGTTTTTTCATATCCTCAACAAGACTTTTTACGGTATCGTAAGTTTGAGATAGCCTTAATTTTGCACCTTCCGACAGTCTGGTTTTCAGTATAAATGAAATTAAAATTTTCTTAGAACTTTCCTCTAACATTGATTCATACATTTCAATTGCAGATATCAGCTGTTTTGTAAGATCCTCTCTATCATTCATAGTAGGTAATAATGACACAGCCGTTTTAAAATCAAACTTTTCCATTTTTACAAAATGTTCACTATCGTTATCGCTTAAGGAACTATAATTTTCGGACTCGGAAGAAACTTCCGGACAATCCCTACTTACACATAAACATTTAATATTTTCGTATAAAGATTTAATATTCTCACACAAAGTAGAAATTAAAATTATTTCATCAGGCTTATACTTCTTTAAATTTAAATTAATTGCATCTAAGTCACTTTGAAATTTTTTTATTGTAATACTAGCTTCACTTAGTTTCTTAGAAGGTATAGACGATTTTTGGCGCCTTTGAGGTCCAATTTTGATTAAATACTTTCTAATTTTCTCCAAATCATCAAAATAACTTTGCAATCGAATTGCCATAGATATTTAAAATAAACAATTATTCCATTAGACCTATTACTTAATGGCTAGTTCGTAATGCTAACAATAAATGCGATTACATAATAGTAATAGAAAAATAATAGCTTTAATTAGACATGAGAATAAACATAATTTTCGACACAGACACGAAGACAGTGAGTATTAGGGAAAAATACGCATACGATACGGTTATTGCAAGGGGGACATCCTGCGTAGCTCCATAAGTCAGGGGTCGTCGTCACACGACGTCCTCGCGCGCTACAGGTCGTGGTGGCTCGCGGCGTCGGAACCAGCTCGCAGACCGCTGCAACTGATGCTCCGTAATCTCTCGTCTAATCCATTTACCATGGCACCTTCTGTATACGTGGTATACAGCATATATTCCGCCGATCAACAGGATAACACACTTGATCTGAAGAGTATGCGACGTTGTATGTGCGTGACTATATAACTGCTCTAATGAAACTTCATTTGCACCCGCGTTTTGGGCGATGATCACTTCTTGATTTCCTTTAGATTGTTGTTTGCCCATCTTGGAAATTTAACTTTTTACAGTTCACAGGTGTTAGCACGAACAAATCTCGTAACAAAGTCATGATTGTTTCGCCACAAGTTCGCGATAGTTTACACTAACTGCACCTTATACGGAATCGCGCAGCCCAGTCTCCGGTGGCAGGGTCGCCATGTAGAGATGTGGGTTCGTCGGGAATAAAGACAAGCGTCTCGTTTGACGTACTCATTTATTCTGTCTCGTATTGTTAATACATTGGTTATATTAGCATGCAAGATTATGTATTGGGATACTACAGGCCTTATCATCACTTAACATCAGGTGAGATCAAGGCACTGTGCTTACCCATTAATAAAAAAAAAACTCGCAACAGCTGCGCTCGGACTGGTCTGAGATGGTCCGAGATTCCGTGTCCGTGAGAGGCTCTATGTGTGCGTTGCTCGATAGCGCGGTATGCATTAAGCTTACCTTCTGGGGTCTCCTTATTTTGTGATGCAGCCGGCATTGCGGCATTAAAAATGAGTCAGTGTGCCGCCGAGACGCTTTGTCTTCAATGAATGGCTCGTTCAAGCGGCAGAGCGCCGCTTTCAGCGGGGACGGTGTCGCTCAGCGATCGCCGCAGATAGCAGCCGAGAAAGCTGTCGTTGGTCTAGAACGGAGTATCGACGCTCTGGATAGGACATTACAGCATTTATGATATTTTACATATAATTTTACGCAATTATTGTTGCGAACAAATTACAATTTGAAAAAAGACAAAGTGAAAAATTCCACGAGCGGGATTCGAAGACATGCCGGGTCAGGTGCACTACCACAAAATAGAGAGGGTTCAGAAAGCCCGCTCTGGCCGTTCTCGAAAATAACTACCTAAACTGGCTAGACTACCTAGGGTTGCTACTGTACTAACTCCGAATTTTGAAATAAGTAGGTTAGGTGCTTCATGTTTACACATGTATCTTATTATACCTACATGCCTAAATGGGTAGCAGAACATTATTTATCTAAAAGCATGTTCATAAGTTCATAAAACATATCGACTCTACTCGAGGTCACACACGACGATAAAAGTTCAAACTATGGTGGCTCGCCGCCATTTTACGTGCATTGTGCTATGGTGTTATACCTACCTACCTAGTGATCCCGCCAAAAACAGAAAAATAAAAAAGTGCACCAAGTTCGACCAAAACAAAAATGTAAAAAGGCGCCAAGTTCGGTTAAAATTACAAGGTTCACTAAATATCCACAGGTGTTCGTTAAATAAACAAATTGATCCTAAAAGTGTTCCTTTTGCATTTTGAGGTAGGTACGGAATCCTTCTTCTTATAGTGTCGATGGACACACACACCACCCTTCGCTGGACCACTGCTCGAACAGCATTTGGCCTGGCTTCGAACAGGTCTTTTTTTATATGCATTTATTTTGGGAAACTTACTTGGGAAGGGAAGGGAAGGTCAGGTGAGGTTAGGTTAGGTAAAGTAGGGTAAGGTAAGGTAAAGAAATGGTATATGTTGATGATTATATTAAACATAATATAATACTTATAAAAAAAATATGTCACAGGTTTTTTTACAGGTATTACAAATGGTAGTCAAATAACAATCGCGCGACAGCCGGACTGAAAGCCAGGCTGAGACTGCCTGAGACGGCCTGTAAACGCAACGTCAATGTGTGCGTGAGCAAAATGGCGCTTAGTTCCGAGCGGACCATCTGTCCGGGCGCGCCGCGTGGCCGTATACTTAATTTGTGGCACTACCAACTATGCTATAGTGGTAGTTGGTAGTGCACCTGACCCGGGTTCGAATCCCGCTCGTGGAATTTTTTCAACACTTTGTCTTTTTTCAAATCATTCTTTAATATCCTTTTTTCAGGGCAAGGTTTTAAGGAGGAAAGCAGACAGACAGACATGCTGATTATTAGCACACTACAGCATGCCATATTGAACTATTGCATGTGTGATTTGCAATTGTTTCTTATGCTACTTAAATTTATGGAAAGTGTAATGTGGGCAGGCCTCAAACAAGGAGAACCGACGATCTGGTAAAGGTCGCGGGAAGCCGCTGGACATTGTGGCCATCCTTGGGGGAAGCCTTTGTCCAGCAGTAACTCCGCACCAGTCTTCGTGTCTGGACTTCATTTCTACTAAACATCAGGTAGAGTGGAGACATTTAGATTATAAAAAAACGTTTAGAAAAAATTAAAATGCTCTTAATTCTCATTAATGTACTACCGAGACGCCTGTCTTATATGAATGGCTTGTACAAGCGGTAGAGCGACGCTTCCAGCGGTACCGGTGTCGGTGTAGCAGCCGAGAAAGCTGTCGTTGGTCCACAAACGGAGTATCGACGCTCTGAAAGACATCACAGAATTTGCGACACAAATACCTACCCTGAAGCTTTAGATATTTTGGCTGTTCTTAAGTCCTGTAATTTCACTGGATCTAAATCCTTCAAATCGGAACACAGCAATGCAATATTATACTGCATGACGGCAGAAAGGTAGCGTGAACACCATCCAATTAGATTTGGAAGAATCTTACCACCACGCATGAAAACATTGATTTTCCTTTGTTCGATTAAACGAAAAACCAGTGTTTGACGAGACACGACACTTTTTCTTTTAAACGTTAAAAAAACCGGCCAAGTGCGAGTCGGACTCGCGCACGAACGGTTCCGTACTTTATGACGTATTAAAAAAAACTACTCACTAAATCTCTTTCAAACCAATTTTCGGTGGAAGTTTGCATGGTAATGTACATCATATATTTTTTTTAGTTTTATCATTCTTTTTTTTCATTTTAGAAGTTACAGGGGAGAGACACAATTTACCACTTTGGAAGTGTCTCCCGCGTAAACTATTCAGTTTAGAAAAAAATTATATTAGAAACCTCAATATCATTTTTGAAGACCTATCCATAGATACCCCACCCCACACGTATAGGTTTGATGGAAAAAAAAATGAGTTTCAGTTCTAAGTATGGGAAACCCCATTCTATTTTTATGTGAAAATCTTAATGTGGTTCACAGAATACATCTACTTACGGACGGACGGACGGACGGACGGACGGACGGACGGACGGACGGACGGATGGTGTCGATGAATGGGCTTAGTCGCTGGTGCCTCTACAATATTTACAAAAGCGTTAATGTTATATTCTCTTTGACAAAAAACGTTTTCGCATTTCTGTCTTAAATTTCTGTGACACATACGAGTAGATATCTGTGATTACGCGCGACGCCATTCTGTCAAATTTTGTAAAAATGGTGTTACTAAAAAAATTGTGTATTTGATATTGAAACCCAGAATTAGCAAATTTACTCTGGTCTGTCTACCATGGAGGTAACCGTTGGCCTAGTGATAATAGCAAGCAGGGAGTAAATACATAAAACACAACACTGCAAACGACGCTACGAAAAGGATTTCTGTCGTGTCTGCCACAGATAGCAGCCAGGAGCAGAACACAGAAACTAGAAGCGATGCTAAATATGAGAAATAGATAAATCATAATTTGTCAGACATGAATGCAATACATTTCAAAGTGGTTTTGGAAACTTATTAATATCTGTGTAAGCGGTTCGATCGCAGTTTAGATTCTAGCTACACAAACGTGTTGAATTCTGGTGGAAGGGTACAGGTTCAAATCCTGCTCGTGGAAATTTTTTCAATATTTGTGTTTTTGTAATTTGTTCGCAACAAAATTTGCGTTAAAAATTATTTGAACGTGTTGAATTCTGTTTGCTCAATAATTTCCCTGCTATTTTAAAGCTACTGGTGTGAATCTGTCATTGATATTCTCATGTATAACTAACTGCATAGCTACATAAAATTTAAAAAATCTTTGTCTTACCCCTTTCCCCCACAATACAGGCAATCCGGTTCGTACTTTAGTAGTAATAGTACAAATTAGTAAATAAAAGTAGTAGTAATAGTTAGTAGAAATAGTAATTTCATACAGTCAATTCGAACGGTTTCCGCTCTAGACATGTGACTCTAATACCCCCAAAGAATCTGTAAGGTATACCTGGCGTGCACTTGGAGAAGCCTATGTTCAGCAGTGAACTAGCATAGGCTGATGATGATAGGTTTAAAGACATTTATTCTCATAAGAACTATACAATGTTCACTTAAAATGAGATAAGTAAAATAATAATAAAAAAACTTAATATTATGATGATGATGATGAAGATACTTACCTGGCTGGGTGCTAAAAGAATTTGTATTGGCATTAAAGCAACGCCTCCTGGTGGCACACAAGGAGAGTTTAACCACCTCTATGTTCAGTGGTTAAGATCACCGGTCTTAAACACAAGGGTTCCGGGTTCGATTCTCAGCGGGTACATGTACTTGGTTTGGGCGGTGGTAAGGCTTATTTGTCCGCCTGGCTAGCTGCCACCGTCTTATCTTAATATGTCGCCATAACATCAATGTTTGTAGCAATGCTATTATATAACATTGTGTTCCGGAATCTAGAGATAAGATAACCAGTGCCTCAGTAATTGAGGGTTCCGGGTGAAGTGCGCTTCCATCATCGGCCTTATCGTCACTTAACATCAGGTGAGATGAAGGCCACTTGGCCTTGCTCATCCGAAGGTAATAATAATAATAAAGTTAAGATGTTGCCACACAAATTCTCGTATTCGCTAACGTGATCGAATTAATTTAATTTTTATCGCCCGAAAGGATGCCCTTAAGACGAAGGGTAAGGCACACTAGCGCCGCTAATGGATTTAATTTGATAACTGCTAAACTGAATTTTTTTTCAAACATTGCGGACCTTCAGACACTAGGCAAACATGTATTATTTAATAATTGTGCACTACTTTTAGGTTTGTTTTTGTATTCATTCGCTAACACCAGAAGTGGCCATTGTTTATGAATAAATGCGATAGCCCGTTTTGTGAATAAACCACGCAACAAAAAGTAGTGCACAATTATTAAATAAATACTATGGATGCTTTCCTGTTATCGGACAGTACGCAATGTTTAAAAAAAGATCCGGTCCGTTAGTAATTGTCAAATTATCAATTGGTCGCGCTAGTGCGCCTTACCCTTCGCCTTAAGCAAATTGTTATACTTAAAATATATTGAATTGGCCCTCAAGGAACAATATTTCTGTAATAAATTCCGAGGGTGGCACGCTACCTGTAAAAACAAAATGAAATTGGATTAAGTCTTAGTACGTGTCATTATCTTGTTGTTTTACTACACAGAAATAGAAATACATAGAAGTAAGCTCTAATATTTCGTTTACAATTGTATCACAACAGTTTTACAATTCCTGTATAATACCTATTTAATAACGCCTCGGTGGCCGCGTGGTAAAGCGCTCGGCCTGACACCTAAAGGTTCAATCTCAGGAGACCTATTTTTGAATCGTTCGCGTCGCGACGAGCGCTTGATTTCTACTAATTTTCGTTCGACATCGAAAATTCCGTATTTTTGAATGGCTCGATTGCAACGAGTGGTCACAACTACTCGTTGTTTGGCGAGCGCTGGCGGCGAGTGGTAGATTAAACGTCAAATATATATCAAAGTGTCAAGCAACTTACAAGGAACTAATAATAAGAAATTGAATTGAATTGAAACACTTAGGTACTTACATAGCCATAAAGAATGAGTATTTTGCGTTCCGTTTTTGTTGCGGTAGTTATCGGTTTTCATTTTTTATGCGTGAAACGGATTAAAATCAACTTATTGAAATATATTAGCAACACCGGAGAAGAACGACTCAAAAATACAGAAATAAGCGCCATGCGACTTGGAAGGCGACTGTTACTTAAGTCGCATTCGACGATCCAATTTCAGACGAACGATTCAAAAATAGAGCCCCAGGTCGGGCACAATGTGTTTCGGATTTTTCGATGTATATAGCCCGGGTTTGTGATCATCAACCCGCACTTGGCAAGCGTGGTGAAGCCATTACCCATCAATTGTAGTGATGACTTGATTTCAATGATGGAGGCCTTTGCCCAGCAGTGGGACAGTATATAGGCTATTTACTTTGCTTTATTTCACGCATAGTATTTATTTAGGTTACTCGTACATAACAAGCTAACGAATAGGCCAATTAAACTATTAAAAAAATAGTACAGTGTTTTTCAATGTACCGTCTACATCTATATACATCTTGTCCTGACTGATTCATCATCGCCGAGCTTAAACCGCTAATGCTAGTAGGTTAATTCAGTGACGTAATCAGCCACTAAGAAAGGATTTTACGGAAATCATACCCTAAGGGGGTCAAATAGGGGGTGAAAGTTTGTTTGAAAGTAAAATTCATGAAAATTGGTATTTGGCTTTTAAAAAAGAAATAAAGAATGACATGTCTTAGGAATTGTTTATTTTCCTTTAAAGGAGAAAAAAAGGGAAGGTTTTTTTGAGGAAATCGTTATTTTTAAGGTAAGAATTATAAAAATCAATAATTTAATCGATTTTTAGATTTTTCAATAAAAATAAAGAATAACTTGTTTTAGCATTTTTCGAAAAACCTCCCCTAGAAAGGTGAAATAGGGGTGGAAAGTTTGTATGGAAATCTGTCATTTTAAAAGTTAAATCCTTCGGTATTTAGACGGGTTAGAAATTATGAAGTGATTCAGGATTGCCCGGTTGTAGCGATGACTTCATTTTAATTTTTTGTGTCAAACTGCTGGGCAATGTCCTCCTTTACCCAGCAATTTGACAATTTATAACTTTACTTACTTTATTTAGGTTAATAGGTCTACCAACAGTTTTTTCAGTACTTCATTGCCACTTCAAGGAAAGCTTGTCAGTTCTAGTTCTGCGTATCTCAAGTAACATTATCGCACAATAACGTGAAGATAACTGCTCACAGAAGATTGGAGTGCGCCACGCTTTAGCAGATTTATCTAAAAATGTTTTACACTTAGAATGTGTGGACAAATTTTGTTGACGTAAAACATATTCATATAAATTATTGCTGCTCCACTCCTATTAGTCATAGCGTGATGTAATATAACCTATAGCCTTCCTCAATAAATGGACTATCAACACAAAAATAATTTTTCAATTCTAGCCAGCAGTTCCTGAGATTAGCGCGTTCAACCAAACAAACAAACTCTTTAGGTTTATAATTTTAGTATGATATCAAGTGACAGCTTCCTTTTCAGTTGTTCTAATTTTTACAACAGTTGTTCTAAAGTAGGACGTTATCGGAACTCGAACCTGAGTGTGGAGTATTGTGAAATAGGTGTTTCATTGTGCAGCGAATGAAAAGGGCCATTGTGCCAACAGGTGGCCGAAGGGACAAAGAAAATGCCCTTTTCTTAGGCAACAACGACTTTGACCACTTTCGTCGAGAAATTGAGATAAGAGTGACGCTGTATTCGACTGAATGGACTCGATTTCGTTCAATTCCATATCATTGGATACAAAAATATTTCAGCCTATAAATCAGTAAACAGTATCGAAGTTGTTTTTGTGTTCGCAGAAGTTAAGCTGACTGGTGCGCGGTCGGTACTTGGATGGGTGGTTGGAAGACGGCTCTCGATTTTCCTATGTAGTTACTTTTAAACTTTCGATAAAAAAAATTTTTGTCAATACGAAAAACGACAAAGTGTTGAAAAAATTCCACGAACGGGATTCGAACCCCATGCCGGGTCAGGTGCACTGCCAACTAAAACTCAATCCAACTCGCCGAAATAAATAAATAAATAAATGTTTCCCACACTCACACCAATTATCTAGCCCCAATAAGAGCTTCCTTAAGAAACTCGATAAAATGGTTAACTAGACAACGGATAAACATACTTAATATACTTAAATACATACTTATTATACATAGGAAACACCCAGACCCGAAACAATTTAGAAAAACAGGTATTTCTAAATTGACCCGACCGGGGATCGAACCCGGGACCTCAGAGATGGCGACACCATGAAAACCGGTGTGCAAGCCACTCGACCAAGGAGGTCGTCGAAATTAATCAACACTATCTACTTTTACTTAAGCCAAAGGAGCCCTATTCAATGTCGACAACTAAGTACGTCATCAAAACATCTGATCTTAATATTTTATCTTTTTTCAAATTGTAATTTGTTCGCAACAATATTTGCGTAAAATTATATTTAAATAATCATTTAGTCAATATTATACGAATGAGTGCGTGTTAAGTACGTTTTTACGAATGCGCTGGTTGTAAATATGGGTCAGTAGGTACGAGTATACTTATTAACAATGAATTATAAACTCTCAAAAGTGAGCAAAAACACAAACACTGACGTTCACAACGGATATAAGTTAATACTGTTCTAAAATCTTAAGACAACACTTCTAGATACCAATAAAGTTCACAATAAAGGTATATAGGTACCGAAATAAAATAACATTTGTTTTACCTTTTATTTATTATGTTTTAATGTACGACATACATACGTGCCATACGTAAAACAATTTCCTCTCATATTATGATTTGATTATGAACAAAGCACTTACTTGTTAATATAAATGAAATGTTAATATATAAACAAATAACGAGCCCCACGACAAGTAGTCCGTCATATTCGCACAAAGCATTTCATTAAGAATAAGCAGATGCGTCCAAATTCCGGGGCAGAAATGTCCTCGTTCATGGCTGTAATATACTCATAATATCTGCATGTTTTGTATGATAATATTTGGATCCATGAAAAATTTATGATGTGTCTTGTTTCTGGTATATAATAATATGGTGGGATATAATACGTTATTAAAAATCATACTACTTGTCATCATTCAAAATGGAATATAAGTTAAGTTTGAGTGACATTCTGCCACCAGCGATAAACAAAATAGCGGATAGACAGACACTTTTATTTATATATTTGATAAGATAACTACACCTTTTAACCGCCTCTGTGGTCTAGTGGTTAATACCACCGGTTTAGACCCAGACGTCCCGGGTTCGATTCCCAGCAGGGGTATATCTTTGTGTACTCGGTTTGGTTGGTGGTAGGACTTGTTTGTCCGCCTGGCTAGCTACCACCATCTTATCTAAATATGTCGCCATAACAACAATGTTTGTAGCATTGTTGTGTTCCGGCAGCTAGAGATAAGATAGCCAGTGCCTCACTAGTTGAGGATCCCGGGTGAAGTGCGCTTCCACCAAATGGCCTTATCTAAGTGATGATGATGACATTAGGTGAGATCAAGGCACTGTGCTTACCCGTAAATAAAAAATAAATAAAAAAACCTTAAATAAAATCATTTTACACAGTAATAAATGTATTTAAGTACATACTAGACTAGTTTTAAAGATAATTACAATCATAACCATTTGTTTTTCAACGTTCCACTAGGCTTAATTCCTGAGGCTGGTTGATTTTTTCTTGTAAAATTTTATCTTGTAACTATATATAGCATAGCTGACCCGGCAAATGTTGTTTTGTCATATAAATGATTGCTGCTCCACGCTTATTAGTCATAGCGTGATGTAAGTAAGCCTATAGCCTTTCTCAATAAATGGACTAAGTATTCAACACAAAAATAATTTTTCAATTTGAACCAGTAGTTCCTGAGATTAGCGCGTTCAACCAACAAACAAACAATATAAGTATAGATTGTAAATGCAAAATTCAAAAATAATAAAAATATTAAGCCGTCTTTATATTCACGTGGTAAGAAACAAACAAAGTTCACTAGTACGCTGCCGCTGCGCTGGCCCAATGCGGGTTTTGACGACGCCTTATTTAGACTTCTTTCAACCATAGCAATAATGTGCCTTCCAAAACCCTTTTAATTTGACAATTACTAACGGACCGGATCTTTTTTTAAACATTGCGTACCGTCCGATAACAGGAAAGCATTTGTTGCGTGGTTTATTCACAAAACGGGCTATCGCATTTATTCACAAACAATGGCCACTTTTTGTGTTAGCGAATGAATACAAAAACAAACCTAAAAGTAGCGCACAATTATTAAATAATAGATGTTTGTCTAGTGTCAGAAGGTCCGCAATGTTTGAAAAAAAAATCCAGTTTAGCAGTTATCAAATTAAATCTATTAGCGGCGCTAGTGTGCCTTACCCTTCGCCTTAAAACAATTTGTCGATAGATAAATTAACTAGCTAAGCAGATACATAGGTGCTAAGTGCGACTTTCATTCGCAATTCGATCATGTTAACGAAAACGAGAATTTGTACCTATGGCAAAATTTTAACTCGTCTCGTATGTCGCCAGGAGGCGCTACTTCAATGCCATACCAATTTACGTTTTCGAAAACGTAATCGAATGAATACGGATATTAGTAAACAAAACTCATATTAGGCACCCACAATGGGGTTTTAAGGTGTCTCTTCTCCCTAAATGACTTGTAACCGCCCGCGGCTTCGTCCGTGTAACCATGTATACCGGGATCCGGTAATTTTGAAAAATCCTTGTTTGTGGTATCCTGTATTCTTATCCTGTGTCCTTGTTCCTTGTCTACATCATAAAGGCAGACTGTGGCCAAATTTCAGCTTTCTAGGGCTTGAGCTTGGGCGTTAATGAGCCCGTCAGTTAGTGTCAGCGAGTCAGAACTTTTCTTCTGAATTAATTTAAGTTTTGATGGGTTTTTTTCATTTGAATATGTCAACCCCATTGTACCGTGTCAACAAAATTTTCTCGCATTCAATTTAATTACATTATCCTTAAGCATAATTGATGTAAGAGTATTGTTACAGCGGGGACGAACAAGCGACATAACTTTTTAGCCATTTCAGATTTAATTTTAGGGATATGATTATGAGTAATGGCATTACGCGTTTGGTTGACAGCTCTAATTAAATACATTACGCGTACGTACCTATTCTGTATAGAATTTATGTTATGTTATGGCGAGTTGATGTTATGGCGACATTATTTGGATAAGCAAAGTGTTTACTTTGCTTTGAAATAAGAAAACGTACATAAATATTATTTAACGTAGAAATAGCCTTTACACATTTTTTAATCTTTTAATTTTTTGTCGACCTCCGTAGCCGAGATGGCTTGCTCGCCGGACTTTGGGTGGCGCTAACTCTGAGGTCCCGGGTTCGATTCCCGGTCGGATCAATGTCTTTCATGTTTTTCTATTTAGTTACTTATTATTTATTACGAAGGCGGGTTTTTTTGTTTTTTTTTAAATTTTTATTTTATTTACTTATGCCTTTTTAGTTAGACAAATTTCATGATATACCTTTTTGAAATCCTTGTCCTTGAGTCCTCTAATTTGATACCCATAATGAAGTATGAGAAAAAAAATTGTTTTTCACCAACTCCAATGGCGTCGCGCAGCCGCCATGTTTTTTTTTAACGTCACCTATCTAAGAACACTTGGCCAGCTAAGACGAATCTAACGATACCTCAATTATCTAAATCCTTTCAGCGGTTCTGGAGATATGAGGTAATAAAGAACATTACATACAAGATAGGCGCGAAAAACATAACCCTTCCTTTGCAGTCGGGTAAAAAGTACCTACTCGCCCATTCTGAATTAATGTGCATTTTTTGATTTTCAGTCAAAATAAAAAGAAAGGATTAACAAAACTATTCTAGGTTATCATAGGGAAAAAACATCATTAGTAGTTAATTAAATAACAAAACAATATTCTTTATACTTAAAACTAATTAGATATTACGTACTAAGCCTTTTGTGGTGAACTCTACACGTTTACAAAAGGGCTTTGATGGTCATAAAGTAAAAAAGAAAACTACGCTGCGTCACAAAATAATGACGCTGCAGAAGGTAAGCTTCGTACATATGCGGTCGAGCAACGCACATATAGACACCACTCACGGACACGGAACCTCGCAACGGCTGCGCTCGGACTGGGTGCCTAGTGTGTAGTACGGTCTTAAAGATTTTGCTCTAAAATTAATACAGTCATATCTTTGCTCTAGAACACAAACTGTCGATATAAATGGTACTAAATCATCTGGTTCTAATGTAAAAATGGGAGTTCCACAAGGGTCGATTCTTGGTCCTTTTCTATTCTTGATTTATGTTAATGACTTGCCATTCTTTGTAGAGAACTTCTGTGAAATCGTATTGTTTGCAGATGATACTTCACTCATTTTTAATGTAACTAGGTGTAGGACTAATTATGAAAATGTAAATAAAGCTCTTTCGGAGGTACTCCGTTGGTTTACTATTAATAATTTACAGCTTAACGCTAAGAAAACAAAATGTATTAAATTTATATTACCAAATGTCAGAAATGAACCAATTGATATTAGAATAAACGGTGATCAATTAGAATTGGTGGATTCTACAGTCTTTTTAGGCATAACCCTTGACTCAAAACTTCAATGGAATCCTCATATATCGAAATTGGCCGGTAAACTCAGTTCTGCTGTAAGCAGTGCTGACAACATTTTTCTAATGGCATAAGTGCCATTAGAAAAATTAGGCAGTTAACAGACGTTGAAACTGCTAGAACAGTTTATTTTAGTTATTTTCATAGTGTCATGTCGTATGGCGTCCTACTGTGGGGAACAGCGGCTGATATTGAAACTATATTTATTCTACAGAAACGAGCAATAAGAACAATCTATAAACTAGGATCACGAACTTCCTTAAGAAATCTTTTTAGGGAGATTGGTGTCCTGACAGTTGCATCTCAGTATATTTATAATTGTATAGTTTTTGTACGTTGCAATATCAACTCCTTTACTAAACATGGTGACGTACACAATTTCAATACTAGAAATAAGACAAAACTTGTAATGCCACTGTTCAGGTTACAAAAGGTTCTTGGTTCTTTCTTGGGGCAAGGTATACACTATTACAATAAAATACCAAGTACTGTACTAGATTTACCTTTAGATAAGTTTAAAAAACATGTGAAATCTTTATTACTCATAAAAGGTTATTATACAGTCAAAGAATATTTAGATGATAAAACAGCCTGGTTATAATAAAAACAACATTATACTCTAGAATCATCATAATAAAATTAATTTATATAATTTGTATACTGATATGATAGCCTTTATCAACAGTGTCCTACAGATAACAAACAGTGTTGCGTTAAATAGATCACTAAGTTTTTTTTTTATTTAGAGTATCTTGAGTGTGTCATGCTCTCTTTACTGTCTCTACGGTGGTGGCGTGTGCGTCGGGTCGTTACGTTCCCTAAAATATGGTTGAGCGAAGCGATGGCTGATTCATATGTCATACTCGTGAACGGGTGCCGCCTGTGGAGGCTGGTCTGCTCACGCTTACTTATCTTATTTTTAGTATTTTTCACTATAATTTGACTTTGTTTTTCTTAAACAATTTTTGACTTCTACGATAGTACTGTAGTGGTACTGTATGACATTGTGGAAATTGTAACTTTTACCTGATGTAAATTTGTTAGCGTAGATTTTTTATTTTGTGTTTATTTTTTTACATGTTGTGGTTGTCTTCTATATTTTTGTGTTTATTGTAATGGAAAGTGTCCTGCTATGATAGGGCATTTTCCAATATTTTTGACGCTGTAAGGGAGAAAAGAGCTGGACACTTGCTGAGTTTCTTGCCGGTTCTTCTCAGTACAAGATCTCCCGCCCAGAGTAGACTTACGAACCGATGGCATAGTGACATTCATAAGAGCTACTTGTAGCCTAAACTGAATAAATGATTTTGAATTTTGAATTTTGAATTTTGAGTGTCATTCGCTATTCGATCACGTTAACGAAAACGAGAATTTGTATGGCAAAATGTTAACTCTTCTCGTATGCCACCAGGCGCTGCTTCAATGCCATACTAATTTTCGTTTTCGTTAACGTAATCGAATGAATACGGATAGTAAACAAAAATCACACTAGGCACCCTGGTCTGAGTTCGTGAGACCGCAAAATAAAGAGAGTGAAAGGGTCTATGGCAAATCATCATCAGCTCATTTTATGTTGCCACTGCTGGGGCACGAGCCTTCCCTATGGATGGATAGGGAGAGCGGGCCATAAACCACCACGCGGGCCCAGTGCGGATTAGCGGTGGTTAACGAGTGCTAAAGCAGCCGGGACCAACGGCTTTACGTGCCTTCCGAAGCACGGAGGAGCTCGAGATGATAAATTTTTGGTCACCCATCCGATGACCGGCCTTTGCGAAAGTTGCTTAACCTCAGCACTCGCAGACCGGGCGCGTTAACCACTGTGCCAACGAGCTATGGCAAATACAGCTGCTTTTCTCGCGAGACAATTTTTTTAACTCGATGCAGTCGGGCTGGCATTCGTGGGCCATGGGATTTTGTTGCAAATAAATATTTTGTTGTGCGCGTTGCTCTTAATAAACTAATTAACCCGTCCCGCGCTGTAGGTATAATTAGCGGGCCACCTTACGTACGACCGTGCGTACATATGGCGCGCGAGGACTTAAGCTTACATTCTGTGTCTCCTTATTTTGTGGCTGCGTTGACCACTGAAACTGTTATGTAGCGGAATATATATTCATCCGCAGAGCAGGCATTGTGAAACTGGAAATGGCCGTAGTTCCGAAACAAAAAGCGATTTTTCAAAAGGTTAGCATACACGTAGCGGCCGCTGGCGCCGCACGGCAAACCCGGTGATAAAGGCTTCGTCACACATCGCGTTTTTGCGCTTCACTTTACGCACTTGTCATCATCATCAGCTCATTTTATGTCCCTACTGCTGGCGGGCACGAGCATTCCTTATGAATGGGCCATAAACCACCACGCGGGCTCAGTGTTTATTGGTGGTTGTTAACGGCATGCTTTCCGAAGCACGAAGGAACTGGAGATGATAAATTTTTGGTCACTCATCTGATAATCGGCCATTGCGAAAGTTGCTTAACCTCAACCCTCGCAGAACGGGCGCGTTAACCACTGAGCCATCGAGCTCCACCCATACACACTTATAGCAGTGTCTAATTAAGGCCTATATAGGTTCATTTCATTCTGTACTTAGAAGTTTAATTGTTATCGTGAACTTTTATGTGGCTGCACTATTGTATTAGGTACCTAATGAAACCTGTAATGATAGTTGTAAGTGAATAAATATTAACCTATTAACTCTCGCCTTGAATTCCTTCAAGGCGAGAGTTAATAGGCATCTTCTAGGGCAGCTCGCTCCATCTTAGACCTCATCTACGCTCACCATCAGGCGAGATCGAGGTCAATAGCTGTCTTATAAGGCATAAAAAAAAATAAAAAAAAATAACATAAATAAATAAATAAAACAACAGAAAATGAAACTTTCTTAAGGATAATACACAGATCTAATGAGTTAGTAAACAACATTTGCACAAAAGTTCCCGGTAGGTCAAACTGAAAGATGGAAAACAAGACAACATTTAAAAAGACATTGTACTGTAGAACCTAAATGTTTCAAATGATAAAAAATATTTTTAGTAGAAATGTATAAAGGCTCTCAGTTATTTAAGCTCGTGATTTTGCGTGTGTGCGTGCGGTTGTGTGTAAGATAGAAATTGTGTGTCTTACTTGTTTAAAACTTAACAAAAAGTATTGAAACTGTGATGACTAATAATTTTCCTTCATACGGTCATGTGTGCGTTGCCCAACACTGCTAGCGGGCTACCGCGTCGCTCGCAATACAATTACTAACGAACGCGTCGTCTGTCAGAGCCTTTATGTGAAATAAAATGTTTGCCTTTGTCCTTCCACAGGCTTGACGTGACTTGTAACAGGGCGAGTGTGTTGCCGGCTGGGCTGACTGCCAACCTGACAAAACAAAACAAAAGACTAAATGAAAACGTTTAACTAATCCTCCGAGACATTTAATGAACCTGCTTTTATTGTTACCAATATCATCATCATCATCATCATCAGCTCATTTTTATGTCCCCACTGCTGGGGCACGAGCCTTCCCTATGGATGGATAGGGAGACAAGGCCATAAACCACCACGCGGGCCCAGCGCGGATTGGTGGTTGTTAACGACTGCTAATGCAGCCGGGACCAACGGCTTTACGTGCCTTCCGAAGCACAGAGGAGCTCGAGATAATAAATTTTTGGTCACCCATCCGATGACCGGCCTTTGCGAAAGTTGCTTAACCTCAGCACTCGCAGACCGGGCGCGTTAACCACTGCGCCATCGAGCTCCTCGTTACCAATATGTGATATGAAAATAATATTAGAATTCACACTAATGAAACTGTAGAGTTCAAATGTTTGGAGTCTCGTATTGAACGGAAGTTACATAAGTCTATGGGCTCTTTTTATATTTTACGGGTAAGCGCAGTGCCTTGATCTCACCTGATGTTAAGTGATGATATAGACAATGATGGAAGCGCACTTCACTTGGGATCCTCAACTAGTGAGGTACTGGCTATCTTATCTCTAGCTGCCGGAACATAACAATGATACAAACATTAATGTTATGGCGACATATTTAGATAAGAGGTGGTAGCTAGCCAAAAAAACAAGCCCTATCACCAACCAAACCGAGTACACTGGGGACACACCCTGGGAACGCTGGGAATCAAACCCGAGACCTCTGGGTCTAAACCGGTGGCCTTAACCACTAGACCACAGAGGCGGTTGTATGCGGCTCGTTTTTTCTATTTTAAACCAGATTCTGCCATATTTAAAAAATCAAATCAGGTATCAAACTCACTTTACTGCTGAGACAACATTATAGACTCTTGAAAACGCAGGATTTTCAAGAATCTATTTTAAAGTGACTTTGTGGTCGACATCTTCTAAAAAAATAAAATAGATAAAGCGCAATAATAATAATATAGCGCTATAAGGCTTTTTAAGGAAATATCAAAAAGGTTAGTCGACATCACAGGAGACCGAAGAGCTGGCAGCTACCTCGGACAAAGAATTAGTCTAGCTATTCAAAGGGGGAACGCTGCCAGTATCTTCGGAACCTTGCCTAAAGGGACTCCTTTTAATAATTTATTTTAGTTAATTGTATTATATTTTTTAAGGTTTTTAGTTTTAGGTTCATTGTTCTTTTAATAATTACTTTTGTATGTATGTATGTATGTATTATATATGAATATGAATTTTCTATACAGAATCTGTTAAATTAATAAATAACATCCTATGTGTTAAAAATAGATAAATGCGCCAAGTTATATAAAACTAGCTGACCCGACGGACTTCGTACCGCATTTTTTTTAATATAGCCTATGTTACTCAGCGCTAATGTAGCATTCTAATGGTGAAACAAATTTTAAATCGGTCCAGTCGTTTTTGAATTTATTCGTTGCAAACATACATACCTACATACAAAAATACAAAGCTTTCCTCTTTATAATATTAGTAAACCTAGATTAAAATGAGAAATAATAAATTGATCCACAAAAAAATAGTAGGCTAGCACCTAAAATGGTAAGTTAGCATCTAAATGTAGTTTAGGTGCTAACTTAGTATTTTTGTGGGTTACGTTAGGTTACTTTGGTGGCTAGTGTCTTGTACATTTTTGTAAATATTCGTGTTTGTGTCCGTCACGAACGTAATATTTGTACATTTGTTTTGTAAATTGGTTGTTTTTGTGTCTTGTTGTTTTATGTCTTGCTGTCGTTTAATTGTCATGTGTTTAGTTATAAGATGCTAACGCATCAAGGTCGTCTGACCCCAATTGGGCCAAACGACCTCTAAGAGGTAACCTCTCTGAGGTTTAGCTGCACCACACCCAGCCGGGGTGTGTGCGGCGATTTGCAGTCGCGTACGCGAAGCGCCCGTTTGCCCGCGCGCGCCGGTCCTTGCCACACCAACGTGTGATTGGGCCGGCGCGCGGGGGCACACGGGCGCCAGGGTGAGTCCCGCGGCTCAAATTTCCCCCGGAACAGGTCCCGCGGCCTCACCGGTTTTCGGATTGTAGTCCCCCAGAGGTTTAGTGGGTATCCCCCTCCGTCTCACCCTTCCCAGTCTTGGGCTTCTCCCTTGACAGCCGACTGGAGACAATGGCGTCTCCGTATAGTCGGTGGGTTGTGGAAAGGCGGACGGGTGAGTCCCACATAACCTGGGCCTCTTCAAGGCCCCGGTAGTCGTAATGACTTCCTATGGGAAAAAAAAAAAAAAAAAAAAAGGTTACTTTGGTGATCGATTAAATACAACCCGATTCAAATAAGCTTACGTACTAGGTTGACAGGAATAATATTATTAATACCGTCTCGCTCATATTGATGAGTTACACACTCGAAGAACACAACACCAGTTCAGTCACACGTTGAGTGTCGCACTTATTGCGTGCTTACATATTGATTGACACATATTGGCCCTCCGAGATTGGAGGATAGGGTTGGCAAATGACGTGTTGTTTTTTTATTACGCACTTACTTTTTAATATAAGAGCACAATGGGTAGTACCAGTGTTCGACAGGAACCAATCATCATCATTTTAGGGTTCCGTAGTCAACAAGGAACCCTTATAGTTTCGCCATGTCTGTCTGTCTGTCTGTCTGTCTGTCCCCAGCCTAGCTCATATATTAATAGAAGTAAAATTTAAAAAAAAAATTGGCGGCGAAATCTGTATTAACACTAAACTAAACTAAACACTAGCCACTAACCTAGTTATAAATTAAAATCATGGCAAATCTATGCTTAACTAGCTGCCCGGACAGACTTCGTTATGTCAAAAGAAATTTTCGTTTTCTCTTTATTAAAACTTTCCGTGTGCCCTAAGGAACACACAAAAAAATTTGCCAAATCGGTCCAGCCATTCTCGAGTTTTGCGCTTAGCAACATTAATTTTTATTTATATAGATTGAAGATTCCCTTCTATTTAAAGATGCAGGTTTTTTAGAATTTCGTTGTGTACAAGACATTTAGTGCCTTACAAATAAACCGAGAATAAGATCCGAATAGTTATTCCGTGTTTTGTTCCCGTCATGTAAACGTCATTTCAAATTAGAGTAAAAGAGACAAAACACGGAATAACTAACTAAGTATTCGGAGCTTATTCTTTGTTTATTTGTGAGGCACCTAACGTATAAAGTATTTCGGTAATTGTAACAAGCGGATCCCAGTTAAGGCGAAGGGTAAGGCACACTAGCGCCACCAATTGATAATTTGACAATTACTAACGGACCGGATCTTTTTTTAAACATTGCGTACCGTCCGATAACAGGAAAGCATCCATAGTATTTATTTAATAATTGTGCACTACTTTTTGTTGTCGTGGTTTATTCACAAAACGGGCTATCGCATTTATTCACAAACAATGGCCACTTTTGGTGTTAGCGAATGAATACAAAAACAAACCTAAAAGTAGTGCACATTTATTATTTTAGTTTGCCTAGTGTCGGAAGGTCCGCAATGTTTGAAAAAAATCCAGTTTAGCAGTTATCAAATTAAATCCATTAGCGGCGCTAGTGTGCCTTGCCCTTCGCCTTAATATTCTATCTAGGGATAGGTAAACGGTACAAGGTAAGTAGTAGGTAATCTAATACATGTAATCAGATGCTTTTGTAATCTATAAATTAATACTTTTTAATACAACTTATTTGTCACGTATTAGCTATTATAAAAACCCTGTCTTCCTTGAATAAATCAAACAGTTACCCGTCCCGCGCTGTAGGTATAATTAGCGGACCACCTTACGTACGACCGTGCGTACATATGGCGCTCAAGGGTTAGTCAGTTAAGAACCGACATCCGTTGTGTTATTATTACGTCTCCCGACGCCACACATCTCACATAGTAGACCTAAAATTGTGAATACGTCACACATCGAGAGTGGCACTTATTACGTGCTATTGATTGACACATATTGGCGCGGGGGTTAGGGCTCGGACAACCCTTGTGGCTCAATTACGAGCACAGTTAGTCAAGACGTCTCCCCAAACAAAGCACAAGCACAAAATAAGGAGACCCGAAGGTAAACTTAATAGAATCGTGTGATTTTATAACAACATTATGTCAAGGAGCTATAATTTTTCAGTAGATACAAAAAAATGATTAATATTTTAAACATGCGTTGTTTGCAACAATATAAAAGAATCGATACCTCGTTTAAAGTATAAAACGTCAGAAGATACATAATGTGTGGTTTTAAGGCAAATCTATATATTAATACGTGAAGCAAAAACTTTATACCCTTTTTTAAAAATTCGAAAATTGCGCGGACGGAGGAGTATGAAATTTCGCACACTTATAGTTTATACAGAGAATGATTGCAGAATGTTAATATTTTTTTTTATTATGCATAAAAATACATTAAATCAATAAAACAAACATTTAACACACGCATATATATTTGACACACACGCTTAAATAGTCTTTTAAAAAATTTCAAAAATGGAAGAGGAGCGGCCGAAATATGTCAATGCCAATCTAAACTCACATTCTATCTTTTTTAATTTTTCATTGCTTAGGATACAATTCGTGCAGCCTTAATAAAATTACAATTATAATTAAACCTATTATATTAATATGTATATAGGCCTAAAGAAAAAGTTGCGTTCAAAAAATCGATTTCTAAAAAAGTGGTGTTTGTGTTGTTTTAAAATTACACGATTCATACCGCGCTCGAGCAACTCACACACAGACCCCTTGCACGGATCTCGGAAAAGTCCGAGCGCAGCTGATGCGAGTCCGTGACTCAGTGACAGGTTGTGAGCTTACGTTCTGTAATCTCCTTATTTTGTGACACAAGGCTGTGTAGACTTGTAGAGGTCAATACACGGCGACTACAAGGGTTGATTGTTATCTTAATTTATATAATTCTTCCGTACGTGACATGACAGTGTGTATGTCACTGAGACTGAACTCTTTGAACAGCGAGCGATTTTGATGAAACTTTTTGTGTGTTTAAATGGGTCACTGGATGATTTAAATTCACAATTAGACTTGGTAGGTGGCGCTACAATACGGTTCTAAGTTTTTTTTTAAATATCATGGGATACGGAGGTTTACTCAGGCGCGAGCGGGCGGGAAAATTGTCGCTTATTCAACTGTTACTATATATTGTGGGTTTGTAATACTAAAAGAAACAGTGTAAGTATATGACTACTATTCTAACTACGAGAACGATAAAGCTGTGCAGTATCATGCACCCATTATTTACCACAGCTAATAAATAAACGTCCTGTGTAAGTTAAAAAAATATTGGACGATTTAAAAGATTTAAATTTTTATGATTATTAAATAATAAAAAAATACTCTGAAACACAAATGTTGAAAAAATTTCCACGAGCAGGATTTGAACCTGCAACCTTATGACATTCATTCATTTGTTCGCAACAAAATTTGCGTTAAAAATTATTTTGAACATTTTATAAAATACTCTGACTTTGATTTTAACTTCAATATAAATCACTACATCTACAGATGGACTGTGACAAGGCTTAGCTTTGACACGATAAAACTGCGTCAACGCAGGCCACCCCGCTTGCTTTCACAGCTTCGGCTAAAGAAGAAGCAAAAAAGAAAAATGTTTATTAACAACACACACACACACATACATAATACTAGGGGCCCGCCCCGGCTTCGCACGGGTGTACTTTATTTTTAATTTTTTTTTAATATAGCCTATAGCCTTTCTTAATAAATGGACTATTCAACACAAAAATATTTTTCCATTTTAACAAACTCTTCAGCTTTATAATATTAGTATGAGACAAAAAAAATGAGGCAGACATACACACAAGAGAAAAAATATGACGACACAAAAAAGAGTAGGTAATAAAAAAGAAAACAAAGAGTGTGAAAGTTAAAGCATTTACCTATTCAATAATGATTTCATATAGGTAATGCAAGCTATTACTCCTAGGAAGGGTTACGAGGAGCGATTAGGTACACGAACCACAGTGCATGACCGCGAGCCGAACGAGCGAAAGCGAAGCAAGCGTGCCGCAGTAGCCGTCGGCGAAACGTTTTCGTTAACGTGATCGAATGGTAAATAAATCTCGCACTTAGCCTGGTCGAAAGCACAGTTAAAAGGGGCGTATGCAAATGAAATTTAGCATAATTAAAAAGTCCAGTTACGAGGTATTTAAATGTGAATCTTTTCAATTCAAATACTATATATAAATGCACATAAAATTATCGGCCAGTAGTGGAGTGAAGTCAACCTTTCAGTTTGTTGCCGGCTTTGAGAGCCCTTGGCCGCGTTGAATTAATGCTGCCGAAAGCCGAAATACGGGTAAAGTCTGACTCTAGTTAGTTACCAACGTTTTGTCTACTCTTTGTAAAACTACGATGCATTTAATTTTTTAAACTTTTTCTCAAACATACTTGGAAATCGGGTCATCATTTTGACAATCTTCCTCAAGATATATCGAATCTAATATCTGACCTTCCGTAGAACAATTAACGCAATAAACTGGAAACTCACCTGCCTCTAAAGTCTCTGCCGCCGGCCCGGCGGAGAAGTCAATCCAGTAATACACGAACAAATCCCTATTCTAATCTTTGCCATCTCACTTAGCCATTGACAAAGGACAGCTCAACTAGATTACCTACATTGCACCCAAGTAGCAAAATTCTCCTATAATTGTTTGATTATAAGACTAAACATCTTATAGCACACTAATAGACGCGTTGATTAAACTCACGGATCCTATAAAAGCAGCTTAAAGGACTATTTGCGCTACAAGCACTTTCGAACCTATTACGTAGTTTTGTAAACGTTTAGAAAAACGTCTTGTTAGACTATTTACGCTACAAGCACTTTCAATCCTACTACGTAGTCTTAAAAATGTTTAAAGGATTACATTATATGATTCTTATAGGACTTTAAGTCTTATAAGTGCATATTATAAAAATAAATAGCAAGTTCAAATCAAAGCTCCTATAATTACATTTAATATGACTATTTATTCTTGTTAACGTTTCGTTTTATTCTTCTATAAGAAAATTCTCCTGTAAACGTTTTGGGTGTAGCTATATGTCAAAAGATATTATAAGATTGATTTGTCTTTGTCGTGAATTCTAATAGATTGGTAGGACCAACTTGCACGTCCTGCAACTATTATAGGTAAGATTTTACTTATAAATGACCTCCATTTTGCTATTACTAGAGTGATCGGCTGTCCGCAGCCATTTTTTGAGATTTACAATAACAGTACAATACCGTTACAAGGCTACGACGAGCCGGTTCACACGCGCTTTATACCAGGTACAGACATGTACCTGGGCGCTTCTCCCAACCCCCACGACCCGGTCAACCCGAGCCGAGGTTCTAGCCTTATGTCATGGGGTGCGGGTTCGAATCCCGTTCGTGGAATTTTTTCAACACTTTGTCTTTTTTCAAATACAACATTCTAATAAAAACATTTTATGTTGTGTATGAGTCTAAGATTTGTTTCTCCTTTTGCATATTGTTCATGTTGACTTCCCACTTGAACTCAGCAGTGGGATGGGTTTAAAACCAGACCTTAATATATCACTTACTTCAATGATATAGGGTCTTACAAATAAACAAAGAATAAGCGTTTCTATTCGGATAGTTATTCCGTGTTTTTTCTCTTTTACTCTCATTTGAAATGACGTTTACATGACAGGAACGAAACATGGAATAACTACGAGTATTCGGACCTTAAATGTTCAAATAATTTTTAACGCAAATTTTGTTGCGAACAAATTATAAAAACACAAATGTTGAAAGATGTTAGTGACGGTAGTTCTTGACATTGAATGGGCGCCTTTGGCTTTCAATATAAAAAGTGAATAATAATTTTGGCGGGCTGGTTAGAACCACGATAGCTCAATTGGAAGAGCACCTGACCCGGAACTGGTAGTAATTGTATGTCAGAAGGGTGCAGGTTCAAATCCTGCTCGTGGGAATTTTTTCAGCATTTGTGTTTTTGTTATTCGGACCTTATTCTTTGTTTATGTGTAAGCCACATAGGATATAAATTTTACTAATCAATGTGGTAGCTCTAGCTTCAGATATATCGGGACAAGATCATATTACCCGGGAAGAATGGCTGAAAGCTTTCTGCAGGCTACACGAGGCGGTTTGCTCAGATAAAGGTGATGTATTAGATTTACGCTAATTTACTTCGTGTATGCATCGGAGTGTGTTTACTCGCGGTTTGGATAAGAAGTTCCCGGTAGCATAATGGTCAGTGCAGCCGCCAGGATTGCGGAAGACCCAGGTTCGATTTCCGGCTTATATATGAATATGAATTTTCTATTTTATTTATATATTCTTTATTGCACAAAAACACACAAATAGAAAACAATGTACAAACAATGGAGAGCAAAGTTGGGCTTATCTCCAAAAGAGATCACTTCCAGCCAACCTAAGATAAAATGGGAGTTCAATGTGTAAGTGGAAGCAAGAAAAGTGCAAACAGGTATTAGTAATCTATACTAATATTATAAAGAAGAAAGCTTTGTATTTTTGTATACTGTTTGCAACGAATAAGCTCAAAAACTACTGGACCGATTAAAAATTCTTTCACCATTAGAATGCTACATTAGCGCGCCATTAACCAGCCCGCCGAAATTATTCAACACTGCTGGCTAGAACCACGATAGCTCAATTGGAAGAGCACCTGACCCGGTATGTCAGAAGGCAGGTTCAAATCCTGCTCGTGGAATTTTTTTCAACATTTGTGTTTTTGTACGACTTTAGTTGGATGGAAATAAATAACTTTGACTTTGAAAGCGAGTTCCAGCACACTTCGTAGCCCTATTAGCCGCATGCGAGCGCCTGCCGATGCAACGCCCTGTCGTTAATTTTACGCTGGATACGCCGAGCCGTTATTAAGTTACCTACAGAGATGACTACACGGATCTAAAACTAAGCTATCTGGAATAGTCTTTTATTTATTTAACTAGGTACTTACACATATTCTTACCGCTTCAGATCCAGAAGTCCCGAGTTCGATTGGCAGCGGGGCACATGTTTGTATACTCGGTTTGGTTGGTGGTAGGGCTGGCAGATACCACCATTTTATCTAAATATGTCACCATAACATCAATGTTTGATAAAATAGCCAGTGCCTCAGTAGTTGAGGCTTCCGGGTGAAGTGCGCTTCCACCTTCAGCCTTATCATCACTTAACATCAGGTGAGGTGAAAGCAAAGTGCTTACCCGTAAGATATAAAAATAAAAAAAAATAGTAGTCTGCCGATTAATATAGCGATACAAACATTATCGCTGTATTAATACTTAGACAACGAATGGTACCCATAGAAGATAATTGCACAATCACTTAGAGGTACATACAGCTAGGTAACATATAGGGTCTAACAATATTAATAAGCGAACGTTTAAGGGGAGCATCTACACATCACACTGAGCATGCTCAAAATTTGGTCCAAAACTACTGGCTCGTTACCGAGATAATCAACAAAACATTTTCATAATTCACCAAAAAATACACCCTTACCAAACCCGTACAGTTGTATTACACTACACGCACACAAAGATAGCCGAATAAGCACACTAAACTCGGAGCACACTGAGTTGACTAACATCAACAAAACATTGACTCTTGCGTGCGTGTTAGTAAAGATACAGCATGTTTCATGATGTGCATTATTTTAATTGATTTAGTTTTTTAGAAAACATAACTTTGAAAAATCACTATAAAACTAGAGCCCATTTTTTGTCATTGTATACAGAATTATGTATAGATACCGCCCTTAAACTCGCTTATTGATGTTGCTAGACCCTCTATATTCCGTATGATTAGCTAACACCATCTTATCTACGTCTGTATTAGCGAGTTAGATACTTAATAAAACTAGTTTCTTAATGACATGTAAGATTAAGATATTATAAGGTTTTGACGACCTCCGTAGCCGAGTGTTGCACGCCGGATTTTGGGAGGCGCTAACTCTGAGGTCCCGAGTTCGATTCCCGGTAGGGTCAATGTCGAAAACGTTTTTTTTAAATATTGTGTCGGGTCTGGGTGGCCTGGGTGGTACCGTCGTTGTTTCTGATTTTCATAAAGCGAGTGCTTTAGCTACTTACCTTGCGATCAGAAAAATGTATGTGATGTTGTTTAATATATATATAGTTATATTTAAAAAAAGTTAAACGCTTCTCCAATGAAGAAAAACATTAGGGTGTCTAGTGCTTAACATTTTTGTTGTGCAATTAAAGCATAGCGTAATCATAAGCACTCCATAAGTATGACATGAGTTGTTAAAATGTTAGTTCATCATCATCATCTCAGCCAAAAGACGTCCACTGCTGGACAAAGGCCTCCCACCAAGGATCTCCACAACGACCGGTTTTGTACTGCTCATTTATCTCTGCTTTCATCCTCCTAAATGTTAGTTAGATAGAAGTAAAACTTATAGGTAAGTAGGTCACTTCTAGTGTCACCGTTTCATTGTACCGTATCATCCATTGTAGATAACCTTACTCCGCTATACTCGTACGACCTAATATTTGGATCCACGTGTGAAGTTTAGTATTCAGCTTATACGTGAGCGGTGGGTTAAGGTTATGTAAACATTCCACTACGACTGCTTACAATAATAGGGTCGATTTACACTATACATTCTAGGTTAGGAATGTCAACTTGTTTATTTTTCGTTGTGTGGACTGTGGGGGTCCCATAAAGGTATTTTATGTTAAACTAGCTGACTGGCGGACTTCGTACCGATTTGACAGTTTCTATGACAACAAAACAAACAAATCATTCGTCCGCTTAAGAACACCCGTATCCCATGATGGACCCTTATAGCAGCGCCACCTACCGGGTCCAATTGTAAATCTAAGCCATTCTGGAATCCACTTGAACACAGAAAATTTCAATCCAAATCGGTTCAGCCGTTTAGAAGGAATTTAATAACATACACATGCACAGAAGATTTAGATATATTATATAAAGAAAGGGCTTTGTAGTTTTATTTGTCAGTTAATATTTGAATAGTTTGAATCTATCATCATCATCATCATCATCATCATCATCATCATCATCATCATCATCATCATCATCATCATCATCATCATCATCATCATCATCATCATCATCATCATCATCATCATCATCATCATCATCATCATCATCATCATCAGCCTATGAACATCCTACTGCTGTACATAAAGCTAGCCAGCCCACTTAAATAAATGCACTATGGAGATCGGGCTTGTTTTGTTTTGTTTGCATCTATTTTTTATTAGGTAAGTATTTATTTTTAACAGAAATTACTACCCAATAATAATTTTCCACAAACAAAATAATCCGAAAGAAAACAAAAGTTTTTTTCTAGAAACTTTAATCAATGGCGTAAGTGTAATAAACGAAAAAAACTTAAGTTAAGGTTGTTTCTAAAAATAAATCAAATATAGCTAAAGCCACAAATCCACTATAAATTATAACGTTGATTAGGACCATTGTTAAAGCGCACATCCTTAATTAACGACCAAATAGAGAGACCACGTGCCCACGTTTGAAATCCCTTTTTTAATGAATCGCATCTTCCCCGCTGTCGCGGCTCGCTAGGCCCACTTCACATATTTTTATTTATAATAGTCATTATGGCCGCTCCTCAGCGCAGGCAGTATTGTTGACCCAGATCTGTCCAGACCTGGGTAAGGCTAAGCATTTACATGGAACGATGCTGCTTGCTATGCTATTTGTTTTAAATCGTGCTGTTTACAAGAAGGCATAAAGGAGATTTCTTGCGAAGTTACCAGCAATTAACAATTGTGCGTAAAAAAAAAGACGAATGCTGAAAAACTTTCCACGAGCAGGATTTGAGCCTGTACCCTTCTGACATACCGGGTCAGGTGCTCTTCCAATTGAGCTATCGTGGCTCTAACCAGCCCGCCGAAATTATTCAACACTTTTTACTTTGAAAGCCAAAGGCGCCCATTCAATGCCAACAACTAAGTACCGTCATATGTTAGAAGGGTGCAGGTTCAAATCCTGCTCGTGAAAAAAAATTTTCAACATTTGTGTTTTTGTAATTTGTTCGCAACAAAATTTGTGTTAAAAATTATTTGAACATTTTATAATTGTGCGTAAGTTTATTATCTTGCGAAGAGTATTTTTTGATAATTATGAATTACTTTACTTGGCCTTTACCTGATGTTAAGGCAACTACTGGACTCAACTACTGAGACACAGCTGTCTAAACCACTACGTGGGCCGGATTTGTGGTTGTAACGACTGCTAATAAAGCCGGGATACAAATACAGCCAACGGCTTAATTTGTATCCAAAGCACGGAGGAGCTCGAGATAAAAACATGTTGGTCACCCGTCCTTCGCGACCTTTGCAAAGGTTGCTTAACTTCAGCTATCACAGGGTGGGTGCGTTTATTTACCACTGCACCATCGAGCTTAAAAAAAAAAGAAAATACTACTTACTTAGTAGGTACTTTCAAAAACGAGAGAAGCCAATTTCTGGGATTACTAAGCGAGATCATTCAAGATTTCAAACAAGACATTGAAAGCCACATTCGTGAAATCCAGCGGCAGTAACTCCAAAACTGTTCCAGAATTTAATTGAATATATTCGTACAGCCATCAGTAGAGATTCAGTGTCCATTTCATGTATCGTGTAAGAAGAGACGCTTTATATTTCAACGATTTACGGTAACTAGGTAGCCTGGGTACGGTTGTAACAGGGTACGGTTGTAACAACTCGAATATTATCGAAACTATGCACGGTATGAGGGGTACAAGAGGAAGGGCATGCGGGCGACAAGTCCATATAGGATTCCCGTGTTGCGTCATGTTCCGCCTATTGTGTTTTATCAACCAAATATAACTATTTTTGGTGAATTTCTTTATGATACACCTCCATTATTAATATTAATAATAATAATAATTTATTGTTCAACAACAACATCACATAAACAGTTACAGTAATATAAAGTTACAAAAAGAAAAAAACAGCTTAAAGTATGTCTCTGCCTCCTAGGTTAGGAAGACCTGTATTCTAGGAGACAGATCCTTCCTTTTCTTAATTTCTAAAATACTAATACTATTTCACAAACATAAAAGTGAATGGATGTGTATGTTTATGTGTGTGATGAGGGTGTGTGTGTGTGGGGGTGTGTTTGTGTGTGGATGTGTATGTGTGTTCAGATAGGTACTTGTATTCATTTTTATTTCTTTGATTGTTTCTTTTTTTTCCCTTTAAAATAATAATAATAATACAAAATAAGAAGTTCTAGTTTGGTAATTCTTGTTTTACTTAGTTATTATTAATTTTTATTTTCTATTATTAACCTTAAAATATGTTATTATATAGTCAAAAGATGTTCTGTATTGTTATAGTCTAGTAGTTGAAGCCAATCTCGTAGTTTTATTTTACATGAAGTTTTTTGTGAATTGTATATTTGTATATGCTTGTTAATCTTGTTGTACAAATGTGGCCCCAAAAAGCATGAGAACCTTTTATAAAAAGTAGTGTTGTATTTCTCTATTCTACATATTTTTATGGCTCTTCTTTTATCAGATTCCAATATTGTTGAGTCATAAATTAATTTGGAATGCTGGATCAATGCCGTTTTTAAAATAAATAGTTGTCTAACAGTAAGTAACCCACACAATTGATACAACTCAGTAGTACAAAATCTAAATGGTTTGAATGCCATAACTTTTAGGACCGATCTCTGTACTCTTTCTGTGGACAATAACCTTGTCTTACACGCTCCACCCCATACTGTAATACAGTATGAGAGAATGAATTGACATAGTGCGTAGTAAATAGTTTTTAGTAAATTCAGATCAGCCACATGACGCAAATGCATCATCACCCAAATTAAATGTAATAATGGAGGTATATCATAAAGAAATTACGATAACGACGAAATGTGCTAATGTAATCGTCGTATTTTAGAGATTATAATAAGCTGACTCGTTTTTGTATAGGTTTATGCTACTTCGTACTCGTGACAGACTTATTATAAAAGTGGGGGGGTTGGGACGGTTGTAACGATTTTCATGGGGGCGGTTGTAACATTAATATTTATTTTATTTTTATTTTATTTGATTTTCTTGGAAAGCTAAATGCAACTAAAACTCTTTTATACAGGTTGTGGATTTATTTCAGTGCCATATTTTGGGGATCAATGTACCTGCCTACGTATGTATAATGTGTGAACAACTTTTACTATGAGAACAACTTCGATATCCAAAAAAAAATCTGATCTTCAATAGATGACATGAGTTTGAAACACTAATGACATGAGTTTGAGACACTATGACAAGAATCTTTGTGATTAAATTAATAAATGTGACATAGAAAAATTAAAATTCAATCGACCGATCATCTGATTTTTTTTCTGTCGCGATTGGAAATTGGTCCTATAGTAAAAGTTGTTCGTATACAATGTATATATAACTACACTGACCCCCAAATATGGCACGTACATAAATCAATGCCCTGTATAATAAAAAAATTGTGTTACAACTGACCCCTATCGCTGTTACAATCACCCCTGGCATGGGGTCAGTTGTAACAATCACACACGCTCAGTAAAATGACATATTTCTGCCAAACAGTTTTACTTGAGCTATTGGTTTCGATATTCATATGACTATGCTTTCATCTCAAAGGTTTTGATCATTGCTTACAGCTACAGAGCCATTGCCTACAGGCAATTAAACGAAAATTGTTACAACCGTACCCAGTCTACCTACTGGTCCAATTCCAAAAATTATTTCACTGATATAATGTTACATTCTTTGCTAGTAATTATAGGTTATAGGTATTTTAATGTTTTAAAAAAAGGTCTTGACTTTTGTGCGGTTAAAATACGAAATCCACGTGGACGAAGTCGCGGGAAAAGTGCTGTGAAAAGTGGTTTCTGATATAGAGTTATCACTTCTGTGGAGTAATATGTTCCTAGTATATAACGTTAATATATTAGTCGCAAAGGGCGCCTGTGCATGCTTCGTTAACCGCGCAAATAGAAGTTAATGGCCCATCCCTGAATGAAATTTAACGTGACGCCATACAAGTATATTAATGACTGTTGACAATATGTAGGTATATATCAAAACCTTCCGCATGACATATGAACGTAAATTAATCCTTAGTACCTTAGGGTAGATTTCGAACAGACAGTTTTAATAATTATTTTTAAAGCTATTAATAACATTCCTGTTAATACCTAAAATAATATGCTTGCATAAGGCATTGGTCCACGTTATAGTCAGTAGTCTAACGGTTTTTTTTATAAGAGAGTTTGCTTATTGCTAGTAGGTATGCATTTTCGGCGGCACCGGACTTATTTGGGGGCGGTGAAAAACTTAAAGGGTTCCTCAAGCCGTGTGAAACTAAGCACCGTCAGAGGTTTTCTAAAGGCAACGGCATCGTACTCTAATGCGTCCCTACTAATTCTCCGAGGGGTTCAAATTGTATCTGGAGTCTGATAGAAATATTATTTATTCTATTCATTCCATTTAATATAAGTTGGCTGTATGAGCTAAAGCCTTACATAGTGTCAAGTTTGTGAAGACTATCTGTCACTGTACCTGTCAGTTTACTTCTGTCACTTCCTTAGCAATGAATTTGTAGCTCCAATAATGTGAATTTTCTAATCTTTTAATTTGTTATTAATCTTATAAAATGTAAAGCATTTTTGCATTTATACTGAAAATAAATTGTCATAAAATGTCATAGCGCGTTTGATTTTCAACGGTCTGCACACTCGCCCGTTCCCGAACTTCCATTGCCAGCTCACACGATATACCAATGTTAATAGGTTATGGGCCCAGTGAGTATTTAATATAATACATTATTCAAGAAAAATACAATCGGAACAAAGGGCAGAGGAAGAGAGTGTGCGGATTATCACGCTATTGACAAAATGCCGACGTCATCGTCATCTGGTGCTGAGCAGCCGGCCCCTCAACCGGGCAACGGCGCCGGGCCTATATCAATTGAGAGATTACGTGGTTCGTCAAACTATGTATCTTGGAAATTCACGATGCGCATGCTATTAACCTTAGAAAATATTTGGAGCTGTGTGGAATCATCGGATCAATCAGCCACTACAGACACCCAACGTGACCAGAGAGCATTAGCAAGGATTTGTCTTAGTGTGGAGCCTGCCTTATACCAGTATGTTCGCAACGCCAAAACTGCCAGTGAGGCTTGGAAGAACTTAGCCAAGGTATTTGAGGATCATGGACTATACAGGCGAGTACTTTTACTCCGGCAACTTCACCATATAGAATACAAAAATTATTCTAACATGCAAGAATACATCAATGCTGTTATGACCCTAGTGTCACAGTTAGCGGATATAGGACGGAGCATCGAAGACGACGAGGTAGCGGAGATTTTACTATCTGGTCTTCCAAGCGAATATGATGTTTTGGTCAGCAATCTGGAAACTGCATGTATCAGTACTACATCTCTTTCGAGCGAGCTTGTTAGAACACGCCTACTGCAAGAAGAAATGCGGAAGAATGGCAATGAACATACATCTTCAACAGATAATGCCTATTTTGTCAAAAAGAAAATAATTTGCAATTTCTGTGGAAAAAGTGGACATGTTCGTAACAGATGCTTTAAGCTCAGGAAGCAGAAGAAAGAGAAGACTGAGAAAGCTACAATTGCGACTGATTGTGCCTATTCAGTGACACAGACTGACTTCATAGTTGACAGTGGGTGTAGCAGTCATATGTTAAATAATAAGAATATGTTTAAAAATTTTAATAATAAGAAGAGTCATGTTTGTATTGCTAATAATACGTACCTGGATAGTGAGGGATCAGGTAAATTTATTATTCCTTGTTCTAATATAGAAATAGAAGCTATGCTCGTTCCTAAATTAGCTACCAATTTACTTTCCGTTAGTAGGCTAATTAAGTCTGGTTATGTACTTGTTTTTGACAAGAAAGGGTGTCACTTTTATAAAGATAGGGACTGTAAGGTCACAGGTATGGTATATGGTCATGCAGCTGATGTCAATGGTGTTTACAAGCTGGATAGCATCACACCTGCAGATAATACTTCGCAGCCAAGTGGGTGCTCTTCAGGTCTCCTGAAGAATAGAGTTCAGGAGAAACAGAGTGCAATGTTAGTGTCAGCGGAGCTCTGGCACAAGCGGCTGGGACACATGAGTTATGGAGGTATGTGCACATTGCGACAAAAGAAAGCTCTTATGTTTCAGGATGAAGAACACAAGCTCTCTGGGTGCGTGGCTTGTTTGAAGGGCAAGCAAGTCTCAAAAGCTTATCCCTCTGGTGAAGCCAAGCGTGCCACTAGTCGATTAGAGCTCATTCACTCCGACATCTGTGGACCGATGCCGATCAAAAGTTGGGGCAATGCGAAGTACATGCTGACCTTGACAGATGACTACAGTAGGAAGAGTTGGGTGTACCTTCTACAAGAGAAAAATCAGGTAATGTCCCGTTTTATTGACTTTAAAAACCTTGTTGAGAAACAGACTGGAGCCAACATAAAGTGTCTACGAACTGATGGAGGCGGTGAATATTGTAATGATCGCTTCAAATCTTTTCTTAAGTCTCAAGGAATTATTCATCAAATAACCGTTCCGTATTGCCCTCAGCAGAACGGAGTATCTGAGAGGCTAAATAGGACTTTGTTAGAGAAAGCAAGATGCATGCTGCAGGAATCTGGTCTTAGCCGGGAATATTGGGGAGAAGCGGTCATGACGGCCCTTTATTTAAAGAATAGAAGCCCTACAGTTGCCCTTGCTGGACTGATGCCTGAACAAGTGTGGACAGGTTCAGATGTAGACCTTAGTCACCTTAGAGTTTTTGGCTGCATTGCATACTCATTAATTCCTGAGCAGAAACGTTCTAAATTAGACCCTAAATCTAAAAGATATATTTTTATTGGCTACAGTGATTCAACTAAAGGCTATAGGTTGACAGATCCACAAAATCCAAGGCAAATTTTTTATGCTAGGAATGTGACATTTCTTGAGCACAAGTTTTTGAAGGACACGGATGATAATCCTTGTGTTCATTGTAAAAATAAAAACATTGCTAATCACTTTGTTGATGTATCTATTCAGAATTCTAACTTAAATAATACAATTTTACAAAATAATGAAAAAGATGATAATAGTATTTTAAATAATGATGCAATTAACTGTGATATTAGCTTAAGTGATAAAGATAATAGTGAATCTAGTCAGAATGATATTAATACTACCATACATTCAGGTGCGGACTTGGAGTACTGTACTGGAGACGAGGGAGCAGAGACTGCTGCTAGTCCAAATCATGCAGACTTGGACTACAGCTCGTCAGAGCATGACCTGTCGTCACGTCGAGGGGAAGCGATGTCTAGTGCCGGCCTTCAGGATCCTGGTTCGGTAACTGATGCTGCGCGCCCTGTACGTAGTACTCGTGGAAAGCCTCCACTCAGGTATGGAGATTATGATTTTTCCTGGGATCTCTCTCTGCTGGTTCACAACGAGATAGAGCCTCTCTCTTATAAAGAGGCTATGTCGTCGTCGGACAAAGAAGAATGGCGACGTGCAATGGAGAAGGAGTATAATGCTCTTCTCAAATATGCTGTCTGGAAACTCGTAGATCGACCACAGAATAAAAATGTAATAAAATGTAAGTGGGTCTACAAGATCAGACAAAACTGCGAAGGTAAGGATAGATTTAGAGCTCGTTTGGTAGCGCGCGGGTTTTCTCAGAAGCAAGGCGTCGACTATAGTGACACTTTTTCACCTGTTGTTAGACACAGTACACTAAGAACTTTATTCGCTTTAGCTAATGAATATGATTTGGATATCAGTCATTTTGATGTAGAGACCGCGTTTCTAAATAGTGATCTAAACGAGCATGTCTTCATGGAACTACCGGAAGGTTATAATTCAGATGATAATAAAGTATGTTACTTATTAAAAAGTATATATGGCCTTAAGCAAGCTAGTCGCATGTGGAATCAAAAAGTGCATCAGCTGTTATCTAATAATGGTTTTAAACAGAGCAAATGTGAACCTTGCGTCTATATAAATAAGAGTGATAAAAGTTTAACAATAATAGCCTTATATGTAGATGACTTCTATGTTCTAGGAAATTGCTCTATAATTAAAAATAAATTGTTAAAATTATTGCAACAGGAATTTATTGTTAAAGATCTGGGCATTCTAAAAACATGTTTGGGTATTAATGTATCTCGTAACAAATCTAAAGGTATTTTAACTATGAATCAAAAAGGTTATATAGAGAAACTTTTGGTGCGTTTTGGAATGGAAAAATGTAATCCAGTCTCAACTCCTATGATGCTTAACAATAAATTAGATAAACCGAATGGTGGTTGTCTAGATGAAAATGTGTACCCATATAGGGAGTTGATTGGAAGTCTAATGTACCTCGCTGTATGTACTCGACCAGACATCGCTTTTGTATGTAGTCAGCTGAGTCAGTTCTGTTGTGGCTTCAATATGTCTCATTGGCTTGCGGCTAAACGTGTTTTAAGGTATTTAGCGGGAACCTTAAGTTATGGCTTATATTTTTATAAGACTGGTAACTTAAACATAACTGCATATACTGACGCCGACTGGGCTAACGATATTGTAGACAGAAAGTCATATACAGGGTTTGTAATAAAGCTTGGGAATTATACTATAAATTGGGAAGCCCGTAAACAAAAATGTGTGGCTCTATCAAGCACAGAGGCCGAATACTTAGCAATTTGTGATGTGTGTAAAGACTTGCGTTTTGTTAAAAATTTTCTGAATGAGATAATTGATAAATCACCTTCTATTGTAGTGTATAACGATAATCAGAGTGCACAAAAGCTGTTAGAATGTAAAGAGTATTGCCACAAACGTACAAAACACATTGATTTAAGATACCATTACATAAAAGACTTGATAAATACAGGTTTTGCTGATGTTAAGTATTTATCAACACAAGAAATGGTGGCAGATATATTAACTAAGCCTTTAAGTTTAATGAAGCATAAAAAATTTATAAATGGGATAAATATTAAAGATGTAGAGACTTTTTACAAACTGTGATATGCTATATATATGCATGTAGTTTTCTTTTGTGTTTGGAACTGTGATGTCATTATTATTTCTTTTGTTTGAAAAATGTAATGAATAAGGGGAAGTGATAGAAATATTATTTATTCTATTCATTCCATTTAATATAAGTTGGCTGTATGAGCTAAAGCCTTACATAGTGTCAAGTTTGTGAAGACTATCTGTCACTGTACCTGTCAGTTTACTTCTGTCACTTCCTTAGCAATGAATTTGTAGCTCCAATAATGTGAATTTTCTAATCTTTTAATTTGTTATTAATCTTATAAAATGTAAAGCATTTTTGCATTTATACTGAAAATAAATTGTCATAAAATGTCATAGCGCGTTTGATTTTCAACGGTCTGCACACTCGCCCGTTCCCGAACTTCCATTGCCAGCTCACACGATATACCAATGTTAATAGAGTCAACGGAGCTGTAAGGATTGAACCACGATTTCTAGCATTTAGCCTAATCTAAACTACCGAAATTCGATCAACTACCTAGCGACAATACACGAAAAAAAACATTTTTTATTTGTCAATTGATCATGTTAACGAAATCTGGAATTTGTATGGCATTGAAGGAGCGCGTCCTGGTGAAAAACGAGAAGAGTTAAAATTTCTCAATACAAAATCTCGTGCCGAAAACGAGAAAACCTTACCGAAAACTCCACGACCATCTAACGAGACGTGACAACCTGAAGTTCGTTCGAAAGCTCGCTTCTGGCGACATATTCATTACGAATGAATGGTGAAGTGTGCGTGCCTTCATTAAAAATATGGAGCTCACGTGAATATGCCATGCTCGCTCATAAGTTGGGTGGAACCGCGCTTTTAGGGGCCATTGCGAAAATCCAAGTTATGAATTCGATAAACTTGGGAGTTCTTTTTGTTACTTCTAATAAATAATATTACTTAGTTACTTTAAAAAAATATATTAACAAAGTAGGTAGATAACCGAAGTTCCTAACTTCGTTAGTCAAATCGTTCATAAGCATTCACAGGCGCTTATTGACGTCAAAAAACTACAAAAACTTCCAAATAATTGTAGACTAGTACCTACCATTATTTTTAAACTAAACTACCAAAATTGGTAGGTATCGATAGTTCTGTCAAACGAAAATACCGCTAAAAGAATTATCGGTATGTTTGGTAGGTATCGTTATTCGTTGCCTAGGTGGCATTTTTACCGGTGAAGCTAAATCCGCGTAGAGCGGTTAGCTACACTTCACGCGGATTTCCCCCGCCCGATTTCCTAAATGTCACTACAAATTTACAGAATAGGTACACTAAACATGCACACTAGCTTAGGTCCAAGACACTGTACTCGTAGAACAAGGGTACGAAGAACCGGTTCAAACGTGCTCTATACCAGGTACAGACATGTTCCTGGGCGCTTCTCTCCTCCTCCACGGCCCGGTCTACCCGAGCCGAGGTCCGAGCCTTTAGAGGCGCCCTCGGGTGGTTCCGCCCCCCGATCCGATCCAAACCCTTCGGAGAATCTAGTAGGGCACGGGGACGCGCACTATAGTGCGCGATGCCGTTCCCTCTAGACAACCTCCGAAGGTGATTCGTTTCACACGGCTTGAGGGACCCTTTACGTTCCTCGCCGCCCCCAAAAAAGCCCGGTGAAGCTGAAAATGCCGTCTGAGGCAATCAGCAAACTCTCTCAAAGAAAAAAAAATCTACGCGGATTTAGCTAAAGCGCAATATGTCACGAAAAAAAGTAGCTATACATTTCTAGATAACCTTACCTGCATTAGGTACCTACCGGTACTTATAGAGAGAATTTAGTAACAGCACCTATCTAGCCCTAATCCGGACTGCCCCCCAACCGCCTAACTCTCTCGCTTTCGATCGCTTTGAAGGCGAGGCTAGGAGGAGGCGTTATCTTGTCATTTCGAAAGCAATATAAAAGCAATATCGAAAGCTATAGGCTATAGCTTTCGATATTATTTGATATTATATTTCGATATTATATTAGAAAGCGAGGCGAGGGCCTCGCTTTCGAAGCGATTGAAAGCGAGAGCATTAGGCGGTTGGGGGGCAGGTTGTAGACCAGTTCGAATTTCGGGAGAGTCCTTAATTCAATCAAGAAGAGCCTGCAAATATTTTGCTGCAATAGAAAACATTTTCATCATCATCATCATCATCATCAGCCTATAAACGTCCCACTGCTGGGCACAGGCCTCCCACATGATCAGTAGCACGTGGGGATATTTTATCACATTTAAACATTTTATCTTCCTTCTTTTCAACCGAATTTAGATAAAGAATAATTTAAGGGCGAGTCCTAAATGTGGTACGAGTAACAATATACAGGACATTTGTTTAGAACGGTAGCTGGTATAATACAACGTATAGAATATTGTTTCATGTCATGAAACTAAGCAATTTTCAGCGCCATTTAGTCATCCAATACCACACTCAATTGACTGCAACTATCTCTTGGTAGCAGGCTGGCTACGTACGCCCTTATTATAAGTAGTATTCACATGACAACAAACCAACTTCATTTTCCTCTTCGAGCATGTCTTCAGCCAATTAACATAACAAACAAACTTCCTTAGTGCTATGTTATTTATTAAAAAATATTGAACATGAAGTTTGTATGTTTCAAAAAGTTTTGTGTACTCTACAATTGAACTGCAAGAATATATAATAGAACTACAAGTATTTACTCAGGAAAACGTCAATGTAGAGTAGGTATGATATGAATAAGTTTTGGTAGAGAAAAACAAATTAACTTTCAATCCCAATATTTACTCCAAAAATTTATACAAATTTAATTTTTAACATTATTCTTATCTATCTACGATCAACACTGATCGAGGTTATCTATCTACATACTTAAATCTATAATTAACAATTCTTTCAATATACAAGAAAGGCGTTTTTGGCTAATTAGGTATATATTTTGTTCTGTCTAACTAATTCGCGAAATAAACATAACGTAACATTATCGAAAAGATTATTATGCAACATATTTTTTTTTGTTATTTATATAGCCCTAACATATTATTGCATTAATAAATAAGAAGTAACGAAATATTCGATATGTGATGCTTGTTGTGATCAGCGTAGATTGTACCTACTCGTACAAAGAACATATTGCACAAGTATTCGACCAATATAATTTATAGTCTCTTTATCGTAAATGTTCAAATAATTTTTAACGCAAATTTTGTTGCGAACAAATTACAACAACACAAATGTCGAAAAAAATTTATCTCTTTATCGTTTTAAATTCAATCTGTTTAGGAAAGGAACTAATTCAATTTGTATAAAGGAACTTATTCACTAAGTATAGTCAAGTAAAATGAACAAAAAAGTTTAAATTACGGGAAAAAATTGTGTTGTTGCTGAAAATACGTTCAGACCTTAAAACAAATACATACAGCATTATCTAATTTTATTAAACATATGCAACGTATTTGTATTTTCAAAAAACAGTTCATTGATATTAGATACAGACTCTAAAAATCCCCTCAAAAAGACTTAATGGATGTTAGACATTTCAAATAGGATATATCTGGCTAGGCTGGGCTAATAATTTTTCTAAACATTCATCTTAGAATTGTATGATAAGTAAATTATATTTTTCAGCTCTGTGTAATTTGTCACGAGTTGAATGTATATTTTTACAGATTATTTTGTGGACCTTAACTCGTCCATAGCTTAAGCATCAAAAATAATTAGGAATTCAAATCGTGCATACTGTAGATAACATTAAAATTTGCATCTTCACATACGTGAACAGTAATAAAATAAACTTCGCCATTCATAAAATCTGTGAATATTTTTGCTTTTATTTACTAATAAATCATATTCTTAATCAATATCGTGTGTCTATCAACACTTTCGTTACAAATATGGCCAAATTATGGCATATCAGTATGATTGATTGTTTTCTTAATAATCAAGATCAAATCTCAGATAAAACTTATCAAATAGACTTGGTAAGGAAAATGACACCTGTTTTACAAAAGGAGACAAGAAAATGATAACATACTTTTAAAATGTCTGTATAATACACTATCAGACCGATGTTTATCAAAAGAATGGAAACATTGGCCCTAAATCAAAAAATATTATGGCAATTAAGATAATAACTAAGTACAATCATAATAATATTTTATTGTCTCTCAGTACCATGATGGATGACTTCTTACAATTTTGGAAAAATTTTGATAACTTCATCGGCCTATAAACATTCCATCGCATGAACAATCGGATCGGTATGGGCTTTATCGTCTGGCCAACCGGTTAACGTGCCTTCCGAAGTACGGAGGAGCGATCTGATCTGAATCGGAAAATATAGTAGGGAACAGGCACACGCTTGCGCAATGCGCTTTAACTCGAACTCCTCTCTAAAGGAGGAACCACATCTGTGCACGCGCAAGAACTGCGCAGTTGGCGTGCATCTTAGAAACATGGTAAACAACGCCTTTGAACGTGTTCGCGAACGGTTCGCGTGCAAGTTATATTGTCTTGGACTATTATAGAAACAGTTTTGGCCATGTTTCAGAGCGGCTTGCGGGCAAACCAGACTGACCGTAATACCAGTTTATCAACGGCAACTAGAGCACTCGCGTTGCAATTGTTCAATTAACGCAGGATTTGAAGCGCGGTACGTGCGCGTGCGCAAGTGTGGACTTGCATGCGAGCCGTTCACAGCACGCGCGCGCGCTTGATTCTGACCCGTCCAAAAGCCGTGTGCGTGCGGCGCGTAGTGCGTGATTCGCGCGCGTGCACATATGTGGATCCTCGTGAATGGCGAAAAGTTAAAAGGTAAATTTTTACGATATATAATGTTATGTTACGGCAACCAATATTTTGAAATCAATTTGAATCTGTCTGGTTTGTCTTTACAATTTAAGTTTTTTTAACACTAATGTGTTACGACCATTTCACATTGCCTTATTACAAAATAACATTTTATTAGACCATACAAATCACTTAATTAAATAATTAGAACAAGGTACTTATAATTCTAGTAAAATTCCAACATTACTTAAACCAATTACAGAATGTTACTCAGTTCTGGAACAAGAGATTCGACACTGTATTTTCCTTAAAAAATGTATCTCCTTAAAAACCGTGCTTAGAAAAGCCACCTTTTTGGTCAAGAGTGACCATCTGCGAATGTGACCAAATGCGAATAGGACCAAATGAGAAAAGAACCAAATACGAAAAAGATCAAATACGAGTAGGACCTTTATTGAGCGCATGACCAAATGCGTCTAACCCCTTGAGCCACCATGAGCAATGCTACTTAGAGTATAAGCAATCATTCATTTAAATTTCTTGCAGGTCCTCAGCGATAATTCAATAATTCTCTAAAGTGGTCACACGGTAATGCAAATCGCATTCATTTCATATAACGATTCATAACTCATATTCTCCGCGACAATAAAAAACATAATTCTATTTGGCCATGACCTCTTTAGATAAAAAGGTAATTGCTATTGACCGTCTATGGTCTGTCTATACGCATCTTTACGCTTTAAGTGAGGTAAGAATCTATTGGTTCAATTCTCGGAGACTTTCTATAGGCTGCCATCACGCAAGGGACTCCCTAAACTTTACTAGATTCTCCGATCCGAGGTCCAAAGTGGGAAACCCGAGGGAGGTGCCCCTCTAAAAACCAGGACCTGCCCCCCAACCGCCTAACACTCGCTTTCGATCGCTTTGAAGGCGAGGCCCTCGCCACGCTTTCTAATATAATATCGAAATATAATATCGAATAATATCGAAAGCTATAGCCTATAGCTTTCGATATTGCTTTCATATTGCTTTCGAAATGACAAGATGACGCCTCCTCCTCGCCTCGCCTTCAAAGCAATCGAAAGCGAGAGAGTTAGGCGGTCGACCCCCTGGTTGACCGTGTCTAAATGGTTTCAGATATGCTGATCACCGCTGAGTAATACTCTGCAAATTGCAATAAACAGTTACAACCCAGAATGGCAACAATACCTTTTTCAACCAACCATATACAACTTGTGAAATATTCCAAAAAATTATTAATTCTATTTTAATTACAATAAAAATAATTACTTTTAACTAAAATATTTCGAATATTGAAATAGTGCTCATCATTACAAACCACACCAAACGATTGAATATACTTATCAATAATTACTTGTAATGTTTAGCAGCGTTTGTTTGTATATAAAGACTTAGGTGAAACTTATTTTTGAATGACCTCTCACAGTGATTAAACAAACACTTCATTAAGAAATTTATATGGATCTACACCCAGATAAGTCTACTGTCCTATATTTAGGTTAGTAAGATTTCAAAAAACATTTTGTTACTTATATTGAAATAAATTCAAGTAATGTTTAGGTTTTGCGAAAAATCGTATCAGGCTTAAATGGGCTATCACAGTCACCAGCTCATTTTGTTTTTTTTTTATTGTTTCCTTTTTTTATGTGGCACAAGCCTTTTTTGTGAATGAACACCACAGGGAGAGCGGGCCGTAAGCTACCATGCGAGCCCAGTCTCCGTAAACATCACACTAAAATAATAATATGTTCCACAAAGCTAGTAGATCCATACAAACAAAACATAATTATAGGAATTTATTTTGTTGTTTATAAACTTTTTTAAATTACTTTGAAAGGATAAAGTTTTTATACCCAAAATCTATTGTAAAGGTGTCAAAGCATTAATAAATAAATCAAAATTCTGTCTCTTTTTAATTAAAGCATTATTTCTTTAAGTAGCAAGAAATAATCAGCATACATTGTTTTTATTGCAATGTCAAAAAAATACTCCCATAACAAATATTAAATTTTACTACAACATCATTTACATAGGTTTCAGTGACATATTTTTGTGATGTATTCTTGTAATGTATCCAAACAAAGTCGTGGACTTTGTTTGGATACATTACAAGAATGTGGAATGAAGAGTGGAACTTTACTGATAATGACAGTGGTGTCATTATCAGTAAAGTTCCACTAAGGCTGTAGAAATTTTATTGCTCGGAAAGAGCCTTGCTAGCACTTAATAAAAAAATAAACTCTGTGCTATAAAACATAAGAACTACTTTTAACATGCACGGAATAAGCTGGCATTACCAAAGACTCCTGGACAATCTCCACGCTAAAGTATTGCGTTGGCTCTACTCTAAGCTGAATTTCGTAGCGATGAGCAGTCTTATCCAAACATCGCTCCGCAGTTAGAGCATCTCCTGTTCTTCAGAGCAAGACAGCACAATATACCGAGCGGGAAGAAGAATATAGCGCACATAATGCCAAGGCAGGTGAAGTCGTCTTCGAGGATGCCGACGCGGCAGGCGGGGCAGGCGCCGACGGTGACGATGGGCTGAGTGATGATGATGCTGGTGGCCCCGTAGTTGGGTACGTAGGGGCCGGGCGGGGGCGGTACTGACCCGTACGGGGTGTAGCCGGGTGGCGGCGGGGGGTACGCGTTCGGCGCGGGGGCGGACGCTGGCGGTGGCCCTGGAATGTTGCAACATGGTATGTTATTTATTTAGGGTTTTATAAAAGTTAATTATTGGGCAAAAAATTATTGGCTAAAAACCACACAGAGGTTGTCAGCCTTTAAGTAGAAACACTATATTTTAAAAGTTTGCTCTGTTACAGGACTGTTATTAATGTGTTCTAATACAATATAGCCTCTAACAGCCCTACTTAGAAAGCTTATGAATTGTGTTGCCGATGCTGCAGATACTTTAAACATTTTGAAACTGTGATATTCTCAATAACACAGCAAATCAGCTTATAATTATTGTGTCTATTATCATACTAGCAGTACTAACACAAAAGTGAAGTTTTATTTTATTTTATTTTGTTTGTTTTTTTTTACATGTTGTGGTTGTCTTCTATATTTTTTGTGTTTATTGTAATGGAAAGTGTCCTGCTATGATAGGGCATTTTCCAATATTTTTGACGCTGTAAGGGAGAAAAGAGCTGGACACTTGCTGAGTTTCTTGCCCGTTCTTCTCAGTACAAGATCTCCCGCCTAGACTAAACTTACAAACTGATGGCATAGTGACATTCATAAGAGCTACTTGTAGCTTAAACTGAATAAATGATTTTGAATTATGAATTTTGAAGCAATAAATAGCCCTTATTGAGATTCTAGCTTCTTGGTACAAACCAAGCCTTCAATATAATATTTTTCACTAACATTGAATGTTGAAGAATGCTTTGAAATTTGTCTGTAGATTTTGGTCAACTGCCCTTACTCATCCTTCCTACTTCTCCGCTGGGTACAAAACTTTTTCCTTCCTGTTTATTGTCAACAACTTATAATTGGATTACCAAAACCATGCTATACATCTAGCTGCGATACGACATGCGACGCAGGAAACATGATACAAATGCTTTGAAAAAGGAAATGTAACATGGCAGGAGCGCATTAAATAGCGACATAATAACGTATTGGCTTATCAATGTGAATCATTCTTGTACAGTACAATTAAACTTCCAGAACTATTTCACAATAATTTCCAACTTACCTTTTGGGACTGTCGCGGAATAAGGAGGAGGCTGCTCTGTTACAGTAGGTTGCTGCATTTTACCAAGATTTAAATGCAATTACTACCACGTTTCTTGTGTTTTTACAATAAAAATAAAAGATCGTGACGACAAACAAGTATTTCTTTTGTGAAATCAGCTGTCAATGTCAGTCAATGTTGTCTGTTTTTTTTTTTTTTTTTTTCCTTTAGTTGATGGCTTTGTGCGGTTAGCACATTTAGCCAGTGTCAAAGTAATTTTTCTTACAAGTTATAAATAAATAAACAATATTTCCATCTTGTATGATGATGATGAATGATAATAGAAATGAGAAGTGAGAAATGATATACCCCCCAACCCCTCGAGTATCTTAGTAAAGATGTGGAGCTTTACTAAGTCCTCGGGCGGACTTCTTGAAAGAATTTGAAAAGTGACGTTGCACTGTTTTGTTTCATTTGCCAACAATCATGCACACTCACGAACACTTAACGGTTAATAATCCACCATTACTTCACATTAATATTCGACATAACACAAATTTTAGAAAATAAAACAAAACCGCAGACATGACTCTTCACTTTCCCGCCAAGAAGTCCTGTTGTCTGTTTGTCCATGTCCTTCATGTGTTTCTTTTTTTTTTTTTTTTTTAATAGTTTGTTCTCTGAGGAACCGGCTAAGGTCATAGACCATGCTGCCATGTCATTAGTTTCTTAATTTCATTAGTATTATAATCCTAAAGATGATGATGAATGATAATGGAAATGAGAAGTGAGAAATGATATACCCCCAACCCCTCGAGTATCTCAGTAAAGATGTGGGGCTTTACTAAGTCCTCAAGCGGACTTCTTGAGAGAATTTGATTAGTGACGTTGCACTGTTTTGTTTCATTTGCCAACACTCATGCACACTCACGAACACTTAACGGTTAATAATCCACCATTATTTCACATTAATATTCGACTTAACACAAATTTTAGAAAATAAAACAAAACCGCAGACATGACTCTTCACTTTCCCGCCAAGAAGTCTCCCATGTCCTTCATGTGTTTCTTTCTTGTTATGGGATTACACAGAGATCTATTTCATACAGCCAACTTTCTATATTTTTTATAGTGAAGATGATTGTTTGGTGATTAGAATAAATCATTAATTAATTTGTAACAGATAAAATGTCCCACTTAAAATGCCGCAGGCGGAACCTAGTTGTCAATAATTTAAAAATGACTTTGGTTCTCTCTTCATTACAATCAATTACACAAGAATTTTACAATATAATTATTTACCATTATTTAGAAAAGTAAATTTTAAGCACTACTTTGATTCTGCATTCTCTGTTGTATAATGGTTAAAACATCGGTCTACGACCCAGAAGTCCCGTGTTTGGCTTTTAGCGGGGTACATATTATGTTACTTTACGGTTTGGTCTCTCTCAAGTTTGCCTAGCTAGGCTACCACTGTCTCATTGATAGCTTAGACTAGTTATTTCGACACAAATGGCTGGGCGACATCAAAAAGTGGACTGGACTTACTTAAACTAAGCGCAAAGACTCGTGGCAGTCGGTGCCATAAATTACTTTTGTAACAGGGATGCGCACGCGCTAATTACTGGACTATCGATAATATCGAATGCATATGCTTCATCGATGTACAAACAAAGTGTTGATGGTTACTGATAATTGCTATACTTACTTATATTTACTTAATTACATATCATGTAATGAGGGTAATTAGAAGTAATTTATCACATTTCAAATACCCCATTTCAGACCTATTGTTATCGATAAACGCACGTACACAAACGACGCGCATCTCTGTGTCTGTGTGACGTCATCCATAAACGGTGCAAGTGCGAGAGAGAAAATGATGTGCGCTGTCTCTTTTGCACGTTTTATTGCTCCGCCTGCCACGAGTCTTTGCGTTTAGTATAGGTTTAGTTATCGCTAATTAAAACAAGCTATATAGGATCGCAGAAAACTTTGTATACTGATCTCCAAACTTCAGTATGAAGATGGCACTATGATGATGATGGTTAAGGGTAGGTTAGTAAGTTCCTTTAGAGTTCCTTTAGTGTTTGACGTTTCTCGGTGGCTACGTGGATACGCGCTTCCAAATTCGGCAATATTAGAGGAGTGAGCAGACGACGCAATTGTATGTCCGCGTAATGTTATTTCACGAGATAGATTCGCCGATGAAAAATGAAAAATTATTTATTTAGTGTCACACAATAATACCTACATGAATAAATAAAAAAATAGAATAAAAAGGTGTAAGGGGTTCCAACCTACACCATTTGGGGCCCAAGCCAACCTCTCCTCCGCGTGGTGCACCCTGCTGATCAACAGACGATGCTCTGGCGACCGACCGATGGCAGTATACCCATCACAGCCCGAACGTAGCTAACAAAGACCGGTGTCGGGCAGCAGCGACACTGGTGCGATTAGCTACGCACTGCGATTGCCAACCCGCATGCCCAGCGTGGCAATTATGGGCAAACTCTCCGAATGACGACACAGAACAGACCACGGCCCCCAGTTCCCGGCCGCCCTGGTATTCCTGATCACGGCGGCGGTCACGGTAACGGCAGGGCAAGGGGTGCGAAGAATCGCCGGGTTACGGAAGGCAGCCATTGCTTTCTACTTAGCTAACCTAGGTTTAGGACATAGACATTCAGATAGCATAGAAACCTAGATAGAGACCTAAACATTAAACCTAAGACACTTAGGCAAACAGTGAAGAAATAGTATTGAATACATACATACATTAGGTAGTTAGGTTACTTGTACTATTATGTATTCTGTGGTTAGGTGCTAAAGTTAAGACCTAGGTCATATGTCTATGCTCAACTTGGATCCTAACGCTACGGCCACGCCGACTGCTTGCTTATGACTGAGTGACGCGCGCCTCGTGCACTCGGGTTTTGTACCGATGAAGCGGGGGGTGAGGTTGTATTTATACAAACAACCTGTTTTTCCCTTTTTCTCATAAACCGAGTGTTCCACAGGCACAATAACACTGTAATCATATTGTCTAGATGTAAGTTCATCATGTCATAGTTTTTAAACGTAAGAGATATGATATTTCTGTAACAAATTGTAATTGTAGTTGTTGCGAAAAAGAAGAAAACATGGTTGGATTGGTTGGCTACTAAGGCTAACCAAAGAATTCAGAAAGCGACAGATCAGGATGTAGAGAAAGCACTAAAGGAGTATAAACGCTTGAAGGATGAAGCTAAGAAAATTGTGGCTCGAAAGTAAGATGAGAATAAGGATGAGTTTGACAGAAGGCTATCAGAAAACTTTTGTACGAACCTGAAAGTTTTCTGGAAATCCATAAGGTCAGCTCGAGGTAAAACCGCATCATCCGAGTTGAGTAGGATTAGAAGCCAGGATGGTAGTATAATAAAAGGAGAGGAATGTGTGTTGAAAAGATGGAAGGAATATTTTGAAAGTTTGTTTGAAAGAGAAGAATCAACGCAGGAGTTGAGTATAGCAGAAGTGAAGGAAAGTGAGAACAACAGTGAGATCGAAATGGGTGAGATTGTGAAAGCATTGAAAAGGATAAAGTCGGGTAAGGCTGCAGGGTGTGATAGAGTATCAGTCGAGATGCTGAAGGCTGGCGAAGGTGTAGTGGCTAGTCAGCTGTACTGCCTTTTCAACTTGTGTTGGAAAAGCGGCCGAGTACCAAGTGATTGGTGTAAGGCTATTATAGTTCCACTGTATAAGGGAAAAGGGTCACAGCTAGACTGCAAAAATTATCGCGGTATAAGCCTACTCAGTGTCGTCGGCAAACTGTATGCAAAGATATTGATTGAAAGAGTGACGGAAGAAACTGATGAGAAATTATGGGATGTTCAGGCAGGATTTCGAAAGAGAATGGGATGTACAGATCAGGTCTTTTCCTTGCGGTGCATAGCTGAAAAATCTTTGGCTAAAAACCAAAAAGTCTATTGCGCATTCGTGGATTTGGAAAAGGCCTATGATAGAGTGGTGAGGAATGAATTGTGGTCATCACTATCTGTGTATGGGGTGAACAGTATGTTGATACGAGCACTGAAATCCTTATACAAGAATTCTAGTGCTTGTGTCAGGATAAACGGGGCGTATACTGAATTGTTTAGCATCGAAAAAGGTGTTAGACAAGGATGTGTAGCGTCACCGTGGCTGTTTAACCTATTCATGGATAGTTGCTTGCATGACTTGAAAGAAAGTGAACAGGGTTTAAGAATGAATGATTTGCTAGTCAAATGTTTGCTCTATGCCGATGATCAAGTCTTACTTGCATCGTCGGCAGAAGAGTTGCAGGAGATGGTAAATATTATGCATGAAGCGTTGTACAAGAAAGGAATGAAAGTGAATGTAAGTAAGACGAAAGCAATGGTTTTTGAAAAGGAGGATAGCATGACAGAGTGTAACATTCTGATAGGAGGTGAAAAAGTAGAGCAAGTGAAAGAGTTTGTGTATTTGGGATCAATGGTTACAGCAGATGGAAGGTGTGATAGTGATATTGCAAGGAGAGTAAATGCCGGTAACATGGTGAATGGAGCGTTGCACGCCTTCATGAACAGTCAGAAGGTATCCGATAAGGCCCGACTGGCTGTACATGGAGGGGTGTTGGTTCCAACACTGATGTATGGCAGTGAAAGTTGGGTATGGCAGAGGAAGCATGAAAGCAAAGTAAATGCAGTAGAAATGAGAGCGTTAAGAAGTATGATTGGAGTCAAGCTAAGTGACAGGATAAAGAATAGTGTGATTAGGGAACGTTGTGGTGTAAAAGAAGATATAGTGACTAGGGTTGAAAAAGGAATGCTTAAATGGTTCGGACATGTTGAGAGGATGAAGGAAAGCAGGCTGACTAAAAGTATATATATGGCGAGTATGGATGGAAATGTTGGTAGGGGAAGGCCTCGACGCAAGTACCTGGATCAAATCGGGGAAGTCCTTAAAAAAGGTCAGGTCAAGAGTACCCTAAACCGACGAGCGTGTATGAAGAGACTTATGAATGTGGATGAAGCGAAAGATGTCTGTAAGGATCGCAGCAAGTGGAAAGAGGTGGTCTCTGCCTACCCCTCCGGGAAAAAGGCGTGATGTATGTATGTATGTAAATTGTAAAATTAGAAAGAGAGGTAAATTAAATTGCCAGAGCGAGAAGGAGATAGCTGCGACAGTATAAATACAGACTTGTGTCTGTGTGGAGCACGCCCACTTCGATGGACACTCCGATAAGCACTCCGATGGACAAGAAACTCAAAGCTATCTCCTCTCAAGAACCTTGGCTGATTCTACTGAAGAAATTCTTTTATTGTCGCAATCCCAGCAACAGATGTACGGCCGTCCCGAACATCTACCTCGGGTAGATTTTGCATTTGGGTAGAAACAACTTCAAGAAAGAGGCCAACAGAAGGATACAGAGGCTGGGCAGCATATGGGAAATTACGTCGGGATTTTACGTCGCCTATTCCACAAAGTCTAAAGACGAAAGTCTTTTATCTGTGCGTCCTACCCGTCATGACATACGGAGCCGAAACGTGGACACTCACGGTAAGGCTGGTTCACAAATTTAAAGTCGCTCGGCGAGCTATGGAAAGGGCTGTGCTCGGAGTTTCTCTGAAGGATCGGCTTCGGAATGAGGTGATCCGACAGAGAACGAAAGTAATCGACATAGCCGATCGGATCAGCAAGCTGAAGTGGCAGTGGGCCGGTCATATTAGCCGCAGAACCGACAACCGGTGGGGTAAACGAGTTCTCGAATGGAGACCACGTATCGGCAAACGTAGTGTAGGACGCCCTCAGACTAGGTGGAGCGACGACCTTCGCAAGGTGGCTGGCAAGAGCTGGATGAGAGTAGCCGCGGATCGTGCTCGGTGGCGTGCAGAAAGAACTAAGAAACTTAATTGGGATTTATACAAGCATGCATCCTAAGCTATATTCTGAGGAAGCATTGACACGTTGCGATGTAACCACTCGTGCAAAAGAGACATCATGCTACTGTCTCTTTCTTTATTTTAGAATAGTGCATTTAACAATCTCGAATCCCGGGGCATGCCCATGTTAATATATACATTTGTTGTCATTCACCCCATATGGCATACTATATACGCCGACCACTGGTCATAATAGATCACAATTACAACTTTACCGACTAAAAAAGGGTCGATTCACACCGAAGTGGCAGCGGTCGGCAGCAGAGCGGCCAGTATTTCTGTGTCGAACCATATTTTATTGCTAGTAGATAGCGCATAGTATCGCTTGAAAGCAGTCACCCGCCATCGTTTTGATGGGCCGCTTGTCGGTAGCTGGACAGATCCTCGAGTTGAATGAGAGGAGTCGTGGTACAATTCTCATTATCCGTTAGACTGTTTGTCGAGAACCTTTAAAAAAAATGTCAACGCATTTGCCAGTAATATGTAAAATGTAATAAAAAAATAATATGGGCACATTAAAAAAAACAACCCTTGAACTTCAATATATTCATTATATTTCACAAAACAATAACTAGGTATCAACTTCAATAGCTAAATTATTACTAATGGAACACTAAAATATTTACAACTGCACTTTATTCAAAAATGTCAACAACTATTTTACTATCAATCGATATAAGCTTATGCTAAATAATAACTACAATTTTACGTTACATAAACTACTAAGCGGGTATTGGATATCATTTAAGTATGGCAGATAAAAACGGACGTCCCTTGATAAAAAAAAAACATACTTTATAAGCAATTTGGAACTCCGATTAACCAAAATATTTAAAAAGTCGACGTCTTTATAATATTCACCAACGCATCTAATTCTTTTACAATAAAGCGTCTGAGAAATCTACAAAAAAGCGTTTTGCAACTTTATAAAAACGCGTTTAGCAAGTTTATAAAAACGCGTTTCACAATTTTATAAAACACGTCTCACAATTTTATATAACACGTCTCACAATTATATAGAACGCGTCTCACAATTATATAGATTATAAAAGCGCGTCTTGATAGTTTACAACAGCTGTGGAAATAGAAATTAAAATCAAACACTTCAAAAAGATTATGCTTTCGTACTTCATAGGTTCATTTAACAACACAAGACAAGACTCACACCCGTTTGCACTAAACCTATAAATCGCCTGTCTTTGCCTAACTACTACCCGGTCAAGTTAAGTCGGCACCTGAGTGTAAGCGACGTTTTCGAGCCAGGCGCCGAGTTAACTTGACCGGGTAATGGTTAAGCCAAGACTTAGGCGATTCATAATTTTACTGCAAATGAGTGTAAGTGTGTAGTCTATAACACATTAGAAAAATCATAATAAAAATATTTTATAATTATCATATTTTTTTTTATAATTACAAGAGTTTCTCCGCCAACTGAAATTACAATATAATACAGCCACATAATTACGACCCAGAGTGCTTAGTGCGAGCTATATTCAACATTCAATCACGAGCATTAGTTGACCTGGGCGCTTCTCCCCACCTCCTCGACCCGGTCAACCCGAGCTGAGGCTAGCTTTTAAAGCCGCCCTCGGGTTGTTCCGCTCCCGTTCAGAGCCTCAGAGAATCGTGTTTTGATCACACGGCTTGAGGAACCCTTTAAATTTCTCGCCCTTAAAAAAGTCCGGTGACGCTGAACAGGCCCGTTCAAAACATCAGTAAACTCTCTTTCAAAAAAAAAGAGACTTAGTTTGACATTGAAGCAGCGCCCCCTGGTGGAAACGAGGACAGTTAAAACTAACACTAAACTTCCACCCTGATTAAAACTCGCACATGGCACTCGGGTGTTACAAACACGGATTGTCAGGGTATTTAAATGTCATTATAATAAACTTACACCATGTTCTCAATTGCCAGTCAGTTCACGCGCTCAGTTTGCGATTGCTTAAGTTAAACAACTTTCGCAAAGGCCGGTCATCAGATGGGTGACCAAAAATTTATCATCTCTCCCTCCTCCGTGCTTCGGAAGGCACGTAAAGCCGTTGGTCCCGGCTGCATTAGCAATCGTTAACATAAAAAGGAGCTGGAGCTTCAATTACATGTTATATAAGTAGTTCCAACTGACATTGAATATGAAAACAACTGAACTAATTATGGATAGGAACGACAGATTATGATATGCTTGTAACATTGGAAAATAGAAATACAGTACTTAATGTCAGAATATACAATTTTATAATTAACACAGAAACATTTTACATGCTTAGATATACAGTTCATATTTACACAACATTAAAAAGTGTAACGACACATTTCAATACAGTATAATAAGTAGGTATATAATTACAGCAATTCTGCCATATAAGAAAATAGGATAAGATTATATGCACTTTCAACTTTTGCATTCCATCATAAAAAAGTTTTCTAACTGGGATTACAAGGTATATAGATGTGCCTATGGTATCTTTTTACTAAGTAGTTTGCGCTAAGACAGATTAAAAAACTTTACTTATATAAAAATAAATTAAAATAAATGTCGATATTGTTATATTACCTTGATGTTGTTATCTAGGTATGTCCTCATTTCCTAGCGAGAGCTGGAATTGGTATCAAAACAATTATTTTATTAAAATACTTTAACATAATTTAATTATTATAATTTATATATTTTGGAAATTTCCTATGAATTTCCAATAAATTCATAGGTATCAGCAGATCTAAGATAAATATATTATGATTAGAATGTAAACAGTGTGGCAATATTAATAAAAAAATTAAGCTATTGTACGAATTAAATTAAATACATTTCTGAATTTTATTAGAGTTCTTGCGGATCTAGTATAACGTTTAATTTAAAAGTATTATTTTATACTGACAAATCCCCTGCAAATGGATTCATTAAACAGAACAGAACAAAATAATATTATTAAATTGTATTAGATCCGTACTCATTTAAATTAAATTGTATACGATTCAGAATTATTATCATAATCGAGGAGCTTTTGTGCTTTGTTTGTTAGCGTCTTGTCGTCATTATATTGTTTCGTCTACACCAAGTGAGCGCGTACTATTTCCATGTCCGTTTGTTGGCCCGACCACCCCGAATTGACATTTGAAGTATGTGCTGACATCCGACTACCACAAAAATAGACCTTGAACTTTATGTCCTATACATAAGGTTGAAAATGTATTAAAAATAATTGACAGTTTGTGGTAATTTGATGTGCAAACGTGCATACATTTTGCATGTTTTGGCTTCGATAAGGGTCTTTTTTACAGCTTGTTTAGCGCACACATAGAACGCTTGCACGGACACAGATTTCAGAACAGCTCGGAACAGTCCTCCTGCAGTTTCCTTATTCTGTGATAAAACTGAACGTGACAACGAAAAGAAACAAATTAAAGATTTCATACAACATTTACGTTTGATCTGGGCGCTGTTCGAGCCCGAGTGCGGTTCGAGTCCTGCCCCCCGATTCTCGTAAAAAAAAATCGTAACGATATCGTAGCGTCTCACCGCCGAAATTAATAACCTATCTCCGGTAAGAGATAGGCTTATCTTATTTTACTTACCTAGCAACCGCTGTTGTTTTCCGATAAATAACAGAAATAACTAAGCAACAAATCTCTAGAAGGCCTATCTCTTGCTGAGGATAGGTTATTAATTTCGGCTGTTAGTCATAAGGTTCATACGGTCGGTTGGAACTTCGTTCGAACAACTATAAAATCGGATGTTAGTATGAAAATGTTTCAACGACAAAGTCGCTACGGTATTGTCACTAGTCGCGGGTTGTAGTTCAAATTCGAGTCGTGATCATCGCAGGCGAGGGTTTGTGTTGGGGCCCGGGTGGCGGGTGGGACGGCGGTTAAAAAAATTCCGGCCGTTTCGCGACCATTGTCAGAGCAAGTCTCAAGATCAGAAACGCACGCATTCTACAAACGTCTATGGGCTGCGATGGCCGCTTTTCCTCAGGCGAGCCATATTCTCGTATCAGCTACAAAAAGAAGTTTAGTTGCAAAAGCCCAACCTCGGTATTTAGTGTTTAGAAGCGCACGGGCAGCCAGCCGCCGGAGTGGTCGTCGCGGCGGTAGTAGTGCGGCCGGTTGTCCGGGAACACCGTCACGGCGGGGAACGGGTGCTGCTGGATGAACTTCAGCGTCATCCGGATCTGAAAATGTATACAATATTTTGAGAATGAGGAGCTCGATGGCGCAGTGGTTAACGCGCCCGGTCTGCGAGTGCTGAGGTTAAGCAGCTTTTGCAAAGGCCGGTCATCGGATGGGAGACCAAAAATTTTCTATCTCGAGCTCCTCCGTGCTTCGGAAGGCACGGAAGCGAATTAGAAAACAAAACAGACAGACAACACAATAATTTAGAAATGGCAAATTTAAATTTAAAAAACAAATACTTAAATTAAAAGGCAGGATTTATTATCTATTTATTTATTTATTTTAATCAGACATCTTACAAGCTAACAGATGAGTCATCCAAGGCGCTAATAAGATTATTTATAAACACAAACAATAATAAAAAACGAAAAATTAAAAATTATCTATTACGTGAAGCAAAAACTTTGTACCCGTTTTTATGAAAATTGCGCGGACGGAGGAGTATGAAATTTCGCACACTTATAGATTATATAGAGAAGGTTATCCGAATGTTAATATTTTTTATAAATTATGCAAAAAAATACATTAAATCTACAAAAACAACATTACACACACTACCATGTATTTGACACACACGTATTGTTTGTCTTTAATGCGGCCGACATCTGTCAATGCCAATCCAAACCCACAATGTATCTTTTTAAATTTTTCATTGCTTAGGATACAATCCGTGCAGCCTTAATAAAATGACGGTCGAATTTGGACCACTGGGCGAGCACTAGTTATGATTAAAGCTGTGAAGTGCTCACGTTGTGCACGAAGTGCGCGGGCTCCTGCGCGGGCGTGGTGCTGAGGTGCTGCAGGATGAAGGTGTCGTCCTGCTGCAGCCACAGGTCCACGCCGCGCAGCGGGTCGTAGTTGAAGGGCCCGATGCGCAGCATGCCCACCGCGTTGTCGTAGATGTCCAGCACCTAAGGACCAAATTCTAAAATATAAATTAACTTTTACAAGTATTTTGTTGAACGTCAATTCGAAGCGATAACTTCGTAAACACTACGGTGGAAACCTTGTACCGAGAAGAAACCGCAAGGAACACGGCGAGGGCCGTTTCTTTTTCCGGTAGTGTTACGAGCGATCTAGATCATTATTATTACTTATACTGCTAAAAAGCTTCCTACGCTAAAATTGATGAGTGAATCTCCTTTAGAAAGAATAGAACTGGGTTATCGATTAACAGCCGAAATTAATAACCTATCTTAGTTTAGTTACCTAGCGACCGCTGTTATTTTCCGATAAATAACAGAAATAACTAAGCAACAAATCTCTAGTAGGCCTATCTCTTGCTGAGGATAGGGGTATTAATTTCGGCTGTAAGACTGCTCCTTTATCTCTGAATCAAAGTCGCCGGTGACTTATTTACCTATGACACCGAAAATTCTTAAAAGTTATTCAAGTATCTTAGTAACATGTAAATAATGCAGAACTAATTTTATTATTTATGTATTTATATCACTTTTCTGATTTTTAGAAATCATTAGAGCACGAACCCAATTCAAGTCAAAAACCGCCTTAGACTCATTTTTTCTGTCTAAAAGAACCGGTTCCCGAATTATGTCGCTCTTTTTATTATTTTAAATGAGGTGTTCGTAGTTTTGTGACGAGTACGGTATATAACAACCTGTTGCGTGTGCGGCCCTCCGGTGATCATGCGCGCTCCCCGCAGCGGCAACTCTGGACCCTTGTCGGGGAAGGAGGCGGGGAAGATCTCCCCCGCGCGCACGTCCACGCCCACGCCGGTGACGAGCGGGGCGGGCGCGCCGCTGCCCAACGCCGTGTTCAGCTCGCAGCAGCACGCAAGGATCAGGTCGATCTCTACCGTCAGGCGGTGGAACGACACTGCAACCGTAACGAAAAAGTTGTAAGTTTCACAATTTATATAAAATAAAAACGTTTATTAGAAAGTTCCGTGCTTTTGAAGGTATGAAAAGCCGTAGGTTCCGGCTGTATTAGCACTTTAGCATTCATTGCAGCCGCCCTGGGCCCGTGTGTTGCTTATAGTCCGTTCTCCCTACGATGTTTCCAATTTTTCATCCATAAAGAAGGCTGACATAAAACTGAGCTGGAAACATTTGTGATAGGACTGACAGAACTACGAAAATAGCTGCTTTTAGTGTAAACTGTATAAACATTGTTGGTGTAGGTACTAGGTACCTAGGTTTTCAAAATTTTCTGCTTTTAATGAGTATGTGGTGTGTGTTTTCATAAAACATCGTAAGACTTTTCTTTTCGTCAATCCCAGAAACTGAAGGTTGCCAAAGTGGGACTTTTTGGTAGGCATTTTGCGATGATGCCATAGCAGAACCATACCATAGCGGAACTAACCGAAATAAATCATTGTTTTGTTTTTATTTAATTTTTATCTCAGAAGCTCAGTTGGAAGAGCTGCCGTACGGTTTCCTAAAGGTCGTGGGTTCGAGTCCATCGGAGACAAGCCGTTCTCTTTCAAGTTCTATTTTAAGTTCCGATTTTTATTTATTGGAAAGTTATAAAAATATTGTTACATTGAAATAATAAACTAACGCTGACGCATAGCCATTATTTGTCACATATTTCATAAACCTACGTTCTTCGTATAGAGAATTATCGTCACATTCCTGTGCCCACATTTCATAGATAGCCAACTGATCGAACGATTGTTTGTTCGTTGTATACTTAGCACGCGATGAATAGATGCCTAATATCCCGCTCGGTTGCATTATGTACTCGGTATGTGATGTTTATGTATCACTTTTTAAGGTCATTGTTAATAGAGTTTAAAGCTTTTACCAGTGCCAATATGAAAGGTAATAGATACTATACTTTTGATAGCTAGGTATATTAAAAATCTAACGTTAAACCTCGTTGACATGCTTGACGCAGAGGACGCCCTAAAAGAGTTGTTTTCTGTTAGGGACATTGCACAAAAAAAGTAGAAGCCAAGACTCATTTCAGAACTTTGAGTGTGAACCTACTTTTATTCTGTTCCAGACATTGCATACACTAACTCAGCATTCAGTGGAGTACAAAGTAACCAGAAAAGTGCCACAAGCACGTACTTTGAGTGTGAACCTAACCTATATTTCTGTATCGGACATTGTATACTGCCTCAGCATCAGGTGTCACGTCACAACCATAGAGACTTATTACGCGCCGTTCCACTAATAATCTCACGTTGGCAGCGGCGAAGCGGCTTACCTACAAGCACGAACTTTAAGTGTAAACCTAACCTTTTTTCTTTTAAAACATCGCATACTGCTATTGCGTTAGGTCCCTCAATAATAGACTAGTCGCCCACGCGCCATTCCACTAATAATTTCACGTTGGCAGCGGCGAAGCGGCTTATTGTCGCGCGCGACCTCTGCGTCAATCACAATCATTTATTTCCGAGTTCATACGTTTAACGGTATGGGTTAATTGTTTCATACGATTTAACGATATAAATTGTCACGTTTTTATAGCAAATTATTGGTATAGTGACATACTTTTTCACATAATAGGTATATATGTTGTACTTAAAATAATTCTTAACATGTTTGCTTTTGTAAAGAAAACCAACTTATGCAGACGTGTACTTACTTATGTGCGTGTGCCCGAGGATATTTCGGAAAATCCTGATTTTATTTCTTTGTAAATATCGTAAAGGTTTAGGAGGTACCTACTTACTCTGTGCAAAATTTCAGATTTCTAGGGTTTAGACTGGGCGTTGAAGAGTAAGTCAGTGAGTAAACTTTTCCAAAAAACATACAAAGTCAACTATATGACCAATTTGCATTAAAAAAAAATAACGAATGGGTATGTAATTAATTTCCATTCCATCAGGCGTTACTTTGCGGAACTCCAAAGTACAAAAAAAAATGAAATAATTATGAAGTATTATTTTCGCTAAATCACTCGGGTACCTGTCGGTGTTGGTGTGCATATTTGCTTGCAGCATATTTTTTGCGGGTGGGAGGCCGGTGCATGCGTATTACGTAGGTACTGCATCCAAGCTGGATAAACGAGTGATTTAACGGAATTAAGGCGACACACTGAAAAAATGCACCAACTTTCGGCGAATGTTTAAGACTATAATATGACTCACGAATCTGAAATGTTGATATAGGTATATCATAATAATATATAAGGATTGTATAATTTTGACTTGATCATAATTGTTTTCAAAAACACCACATAAAACACTATTGTTCAAATTACAAGAGAATTACTTATGCTTGGAAAACAGTTAAAATATATTGATAATATCGATATTCGTAATTTAGTTGCTGCATATTTTAATAACTAAGAATTGATTTAAAAAATAATCAAAAAAATTTTTAGATTTTTTTAAAATTTGCGGTCTAATGGTCGCAGGCGCTACGTATTTTCGACCTTATGACAGCGCCAGTAAGGATCAACCTTTCTGAATGTTCACAAAGCGAGGTGTCGTCTTAACACTACTACATATTATTTCAATTACGAGTACTTACATATTTTTTGTGTAAATGGGTATGTAAGTAAATTACACTAATAAATGACTGACTTAATTGCACTATTTTTTCTCTGCACTATGGCATAAGTGGATCCTCCTTGCATCGTATTCCTCAATACTGAGGGTCGTGACCTCAAGGACATAATTTGTCTCTCACGATGTTCCGCCATTTTTTCCTGTTTGAGGAGACGGACGTGGAGGGCATCGTAAAATTTGGTGTCGAGGGTGGTACGGATCTGATCAGACCAACGCATTGGACTGCTTAAGTGGATGGATGGATTAAATTAGTGGCGGCCAATTTGTGACGTCACTCACGCATGATGTTCGCGAACAGCTCATCGGAGTAGCGGTGCGGGTCGGTGAAGCCGCCGACTAGCTGCAGCTCCAGCCTTCCCTCAGGGTAGCCGACTGCTAGCTGCTGGACTCTGGCCACCATTGCAGCAGCAGCCTCCGCGGTGCCCGAACCGTCAAGGTGGGATAGCGCCACTGCTCCCGATCCTGTACCATCATGTGAAAAAAGATATACTTATAAATTTTTGAACATTTAACAAATTGAAGAGAAGGCTCAAGTTCTTTATTAGGAAGTAAAACCTTAAAGAAGTTTTAGACTCAGAGGTCCCGAGTTCGATTCTCAGCGGGGGTCGGTTTGGATGGTGGTAGGGCTCGTTTGTCTACCTGGCTAGCTACCACTATCTTATCTAAATATGTCGCCATAACATCAATGTTTGTAGTATTGTTGTGTTCCGGCAGCTAGAGATAAGATAGCCAGTGCCTCACTGTTGAGGTTCCCGGGTGAAGTGCGTTTCCATCATTGTCCTTATCATCACTTAACACCAGGTGGCTTTTAAATTAAAGAGTCTTTTAAGCTAAGAGCCACTCTTTAATAAAGAGTAAGTAACATAGGATTACTCCTACTTAATTACGTAACGTAATATTCATGATAATTGACACTATTACATAGCGTAGTTTCATTATTTTAAAGCAATAAGTTCAACTTTAAAAACATCCAATAGAACCAAACACCGAATTATTCTCTTGAGATATTAAAGTTTATTTATAGGTACGTAAACAGTGAAAGCACTACGCTTGAAATTCTTATTAAGTTTCTTACCTGAATGTCTGACAACCACTATAATACATGACGTGGCGTCGTCTGAACCAATGATGCTCACATTTTCTGAAAAAAAAAAGGAGAAATAACATAATATTAGAGTATGTACGTCACTTCTTATTTGTTCCTAAGAAATCATGTAACTGCGTTTCAAAACACTGGAAACAACAACGCAACGATATCTACTTAATTTCAGTCGCTCGTTAAGAACTTAGCAAATCCTATTTAGTTACTACTAAGTCCCGGATGATCCTGGCGGCACGTGATGGAAAGTACAGAGCTTTTTAATGGGTATACCTTCCCTCCGTGAGGGGTGAGAAGTGTGAGTTCGACACAGGACCTAAGCCAAGGCCGGAGCGCAATAGCACAAAGGAGACTGCAAAAGGTAAGCTTCACACAAACGCGCGCGAGCAATGTACACATAGACACCTCCCACGAATACGGACACTCGCAACGTCTGCGCCCGGACTGGTTTGATCTTCTCTCTCTCTCTCTCTCGCTCTCTCTCTCTCTCACTCTCTCTCTCTCTCTCTCTCTCTCTCTCCCTCTCTCTATCTCACTCACTCACTCACTCACTCACTCTCTCTCTCTCACTCACTCTCTCTCTCTCACTCTCTCTCTATCTCTCACTCTCTCTCTCTCTCTGTAGCCGGGGTGGCTGGTGGGGGCGCTACACTCACTGTCGTGCGGCACGGCGGCGGCCAGCTCGCGCTGCCCCACGTACAGCAGCCCCTGGGGCGGGACGACGCGCGCCGCCGCGGCCAGCAGCTGCGACGCCGCGTCCCTGTAGCCGGGGTGGCTGGCCAGGAGCGCGCGCACTGACGTCGGGCAGTCGTCGGCGAGCACGCCGTTCAGCACCACCACCATGCTAACTCTGAGGACCAAATAAAATGTATTTTTTAGTAACTAGGTTCTTTGAAGTACAATCTCCCCTTCCCTTCTGGGCCCTCGTATGCGTCATGCATTGACCTGGGTCAAAAAAGGCTCACTGACACTCACTGTGGTACAAAGTTTTTACAATCTTACGTTTTCACAGGACAGAAAGTAAAAGCTCCATCTCTTGTACCTAGGCGAAGGCCATGACTAATTTCAGGTCGCTTAAGCAGTCCAAAAGTATGTAAGTAAATACTACTTTTAATACCTTGTTTTCATTATAAAAAAGTATTTTTACCTTTGCAACACTTTGTGTGGTCTGACACGCGTTGTTGAAGCTAGTTTATAAATTATAAAAATTACTTTTTTGATTTCTTGAATAACAAAATAATAATAACCTAAAAATATAAGTTTGTAAATGGAACTTAAGTATTGATATTCAATATCGCATTCATCATTTTACGCAACAACGGTATTAACGTCGACACAAAACTGTAAATTTCATATAATCCACATAAAATAGTTTTAAAAAGCGTTTGCTGAGTGACGCGCGCGGCCCCACTCGATTGTATGCGGCCGTGTAATGTATGCAGAGACCCGGGGGTCAGGCGACTGGCAGCGGCGGCGTACACTGCGCGCTAGCCCCTGGCGCCTATGTAAATACTGCCTTTACAATTGTACACCTCAATGGTAGGTACCAAACAATAATGTGACAAAGTTGTTGTTGAGACAACGATCATATTTTATCAGTGCTTTAAGACTTTGTAGAAATATTAATTGGTAAGGTACCACTTTGCAATTTAAGTATGCAATATTATGTTCTCTTCTTATTATTATTTTATTATTGTTTATTTATTATTATTGGTTTTATTTATGGTTTTATTATTGGTTATTGTTTTTCTTTTAATTATTTTTTTTTGTTTTTATTTAGCGATGGAAAGTGTCCTTGTGGGACACTTTCAATGTGACGCTGTAAAAGAAACGGGAAAGAATCTCTTTGCTAAGTTTCTTGCCGGTTCTTCTCAGTGCAAGGTCTCCCGCCTTGTACAGTCACGAGCAAAAATATGTAAACAACTCTAACTCTTAATACAATGGAATAAGAATCAAATTGTATACATATCGGTGCTCGTGACTGTACTTACGAACCGATGGCATAGCGACATTCATAAGAGCTAATTGTGTTCTAAATCTTACAAGGCGCAGACTGAGCAACTTTAATCTCCGTGTTGCGGCAACAGGCAACTCGCAACCACCTGTTTACATGTTATAACCTAAAGAAACTGAGCAGACATGGCAACTTTAGTTGCGTTACTTGCATAGTATCGAATACTGACGACAGTTTTCAGTTGCTGCAACTAGCTAATGTTGCAAGCTTGTTTGCACTAGTTGTGTCACGTTGCTAGTTTTCCCAACTGGCAAACACTGATTGTTGTATGGACTTGAATAGTTTATTTAGAATTGCGGCAACCGTACAATATTGCTGCAACTAGCAATCTTAACTAAACGAAAACTTTGAAACAGTTGATAGTTTTTTCAGCTAACGTTGCTCTCTTCAGAGTGCCTAAGAGCTCACAGTAAGACCCCAAGAGAGTGCTTAGTGCAAGTTTTATTTGTCTTAATCGCCGGTAGCTTGAGTCCTGCTCCGCTGCTGGCGGCGTTCTAGGTTTAGGTTTTTATAAAAGTTGTATTTTATACATAATTTTTATAAAACCTAGATCTAAGATTAAAAATAAATAAAGAGTATAATAATAAAAAAAGAAAGAAAAGAAAATAACTAAAGGAGATAATAATAATATTCTAGTTTTTGATGATAACATAGTAAACTATTATTACATGATCGAATGGCAATTAAAATTCGCGCTAGATACAACTGTTTTATGAAGCCTGAAACTCGAAACGGAATGTTGTTTACTATTTTAACGATTTTAAAATTATGAAGGTCACTAAAAATGTGTTTTGATGTTTGACACAATGTTTTCAAAAATATATTGTGTCGCAATAATTAACATTTTTATTTTTTTAAACTAAAAACACATAAGTCATTGACAAATAATATTCGCAAATACTAGTTTGTCTGCTGGAAATACAGAAATCGATTTAAAGTTAGTGGGGTTTTTTTATCGGTTTAAAGTGATAAATTACTTCACCTTTTATGATTAATTTAGAAATTTACATGTTTTTAAGTCACTGGTGCTAGGCGCTGAATAGGTCTTATACATTAAAAGTACTACTGTAGTTTAGCTTGACCTTTTCACAAGGCCATGGTTGTCTTGGAATTTGAAACAAATACCCAGAAACTGCATAAACAATACGTAAAAGTAATGATATCTAAAAACTTATTTCTTCAGAAACTTTGTAAATATAGCACAAATGAAACAATGATCCGACATCAAAATGTTTGTATTGATATTCCGCAGGCCACTGTTGTCTTATTTTTCAATCAAATCAAAAAATATGAATATGAAAATATTAAGACTTTTATTATTTTTTACCAAAACGCCTATGATTTTACGAAAGTAAACATTGCTCTAATTAAATCACCAGTCTACTCTGTACAGATATTAGTGTGCGTGCGTATTCGTAGTCGTGCGCCGTTGTCACACCACTGCCACGCGCCGCTCGCTCGCTATCATAAAGAAACTTGAAACTCGCAGTTTTGCGTCCGCGCTGCACCCCCTTAATATATTTAAATAAGTAGTTTCACGTAAACTTTGAAAACAATCATCTTGATCATCATTATTTCAGCCAAAAGACGTTCACTGCTGGACAAAGGATCTTCACAACGACCAGTTTTGTCCTGCTCGCATCTAGCGGCTACCTGCGATTTTCACCAGATCGTTGGTAATATAATTTTATAATGAAGGTACATAACATGTCGCATGCTTAAAATATTATACAACAAAAGACAATAGTAATAATCACGTTATTAATTTGTCTAATTTACATGAACATGGTCACCCATGTTGTTAAAAAAATATTTTTATTATTTATTTACATAAAACACTATATTAAACTTACGGCTTGACTTGGACGGAAAATACCCAAAACATCATTAAAACTGAAAGCACACGACGCCACATTTTAGTTCTAATTTGGTTGATTATTGAACACATAAATACAACAACTAAACTAACAATAAAAACAAAAACAAGTTGTAACCACGCATACAGCTACAAACAGATAAAGCATTGGGTAACGTCGAACTGTGATATTACCGTCTAACTTATTATACGTTAAATACTTAAGGTAAATGGAACTAATCTTTATCGCTCCATTGAAAATCTGTAACATTCAAATAATTCAAATAATACGTGAAACGGAATGCAATTTCACACACGTGAGCGCCGGCAATGTCATTGTCATGCTGTGTTGTCACGGCATCGATATTTTTAATTATTAAACTAGGTCTCGCAGGAGTTAACGAAGAATCCTCAAAGGTCTTTTAGAGTTGCTGGCAGTCGGTTGACGAGAAGGACCTCTGCGAGGGGTGGCCGTGTCGTGGGAGAAGAAAGACCAGCGAGAGGAAGTTTTCCATGCAATAAACAGTCGAACAACGCTTTTGGGAAAATAAATATTTTGGTTAAAAAATTTGATAGCTTTTTGCTTTCTTTTTGAGTATTCATTATACACTAACATATAGATAGATATACATACATACATGAAGTTTTCTGTAGACCGACAGAGACATAGCACCTTTAGTTTCAGAAGCTAGCATTTTTGTTTTTCGGCAGCTATAAATAAGATAGCCAGTGTCTCTGTAGTTGAGGATTCCGGGTGAAGTGTGCTTCCACCTTAGGCCTTTTCATCATATAAGATTAGGTAAGATGCAGGTCAAGTGCTTACCTGTACGATTAAAAAAAAACTATCAACTTAGTTACAGAAACTATCAACTTTTTAAGTTTTCGTTTAATGTTGCCAGTTGCAGCAAAAGTTTACGGTTGCCGCAATTTTAAATAAACTTTTCAGATCCATAATTAACAGTCTGTGAAACTGAATGAAAAAACAGTTTGGGAAAACCAGCAACTTGACACAACTAGTAAAAATTTGATAGTTGCTAGTTGCAGCAATTTAGAACTTTTGCCGATCATTGAAACTCGTTGCTAGAGTTGCTATGTCTGCACAGTTTCTTTAGGTTGAATTCCGAATTTCTTATTAATTAATTTCAGGCATTTTCATCAACATCATAAACACGGTACATTTATAGCATATCATAAAAGAAAACATGGCTAGTGCATAAGACAATTCAAAATATAGAACCAGCTAGTTGCGAGTTGCCTGTTGGTTGCCACAATCGAAAATCAAGCCTGCGGGCTGTGGTCGGTCGGTATCAAAATTTATGTAGAACATGAGTCTCGTTAATTTGTTTAGTTCTAACACGCGTAGCAAATGATGCATACTGTCTAAACTAAATCAATTCTAATTGGACGCAGTCACTTGAGCGATAAAGTTCGAATAAAAGATTTGAAAAAAAAACATTTTTTATTCTACAACTTGAATATTAGGTATGTGGTATTTTTTTATACAATATAAGGCATGAGCTTGGTCTTTAAGTCACCACATGGGGATAAGGCCGAAAATGAAACTTTATCGGGATCCTAAACCATTAAAAATACCTATGTATTATATTCAGTTTTTTTTCACATATTTATGCTCATAACTGTATCTACTAAATAACACCAATGACTCATTATTAATTAGTATTTTTATCTCGGTCGTGCAATTTAGCAATGATAACCTATATTATATCAATACAGGCTTGATTCATTGTTGTTATATACATTTCAACATCATCATCATCACCAGCTCATTACCAGCATTTAATATCCCCACTGCTGGGCTAGGCGCCTTCCAAAAGGATAGATAGGGAGAACGGGCCATAAATCACCACGGAGTTCGAAATGATAAATTTTTGGTCACTCAGTCAAAGACCGGCCTTTGCGAAAGTTGCTTAAAATGATCTTTAAAAAAATAGTAAGAAAGATGGTTACATTTTATATGGACACAAAAATCAATTACATTAATCTTTAGTAAACTTAAGTATATTTTTTTGTTTGTTTGATCTTCTTTTATGACCAAAGCTTTTTCTTTGCTCATTCAGATTGTTTAGAGGCGTGATATTGCCTTAGACTCTTTTTATTTTTATTCTGGTCAAAACTTCGATCAAGGGTCAAAGCAATGTTTTCTCGGACGCTACTGGAATACACAAAAAAATCTGATCGCGTTTGTATAAGGTAAGCTATAATAGTCATCAAAGTCATAGTTATTGATACAAATATCTATAAAACAATAATATACTTAATACAGACCTATAAGAGCAATGCGACAATAAATAGATTAATCAACTAAATTTTACTGATACCTTCATTATTATTAAATGTTTTATCGAAGATAAAGATCAAGTTTTACAGATAAGTACCTAGCTGTCTAAAACTCTTTTACAGTGTTAAAATATATTATATTTTCTTATCAAACATACAGCAGAGCTGCAAATTAATGCGTTTTGAGAAGAGAGTAGGCTCATTTCTTGAAAGTCCCTAAGTCGTAACGGCCCGGGAATCACTATTATCATCATCTTGATCATCAGCCACTGCTGGGCATAGGCTACAGATTAAGTAGCATAGGCCTTTCCAAGTGCACGCCACTGAATCGAGATGGATCTACAGAGCGTCAGATGGTGGTAGTAAAGAAACTTATTTTAACGACTCGCACCTCCGATTTTAGAGTTTTAGTTCTCTCCGTCCAACTGGTTTTTTGGGGAGATCGCTTTAATAAGATAGGTCGATAATACTTATAAAATATAAACACGTTCGTGAACAAAAAATAAATAATTTACAAAGTTACTACAATCTTGCTGCTTTTAAGCAATATGACAATACAATCATAAAAATATGTTCATATTGTATTGTCATATTGCAGCATAAATACGTTCATATGTCATATTGGGCTGTAACTTTGTAAATTATTTATTTTTTGTTCATATATACCTAAGTAGTTATTATTGCTTGTATTTGTGTTTGTCTTGTTGGTTGTCCTTTAAATAAATAAATAAATAAGCGATTTCCTCCAGACAACCAGTCGAAGGGAGAGAGCTAAACTGTAAGAAGCTTTGAAGCGATAACACCGCCAAAATGTGATGTAACAATTTAAATTATTTTTTGTTCAATGTTGATGTTATAAACTTTTATCTTATATTTGGCTTAATTTTTTATATTGAGACGTTATATCATTAAAACTATCCGCACTTGATTTAATGCCACTTTACATATATAGTTACGTTTAATGTGATAGAAATGCACGCCTCTCAATGGGCAATATATCACTGAAAAGTTCATTACGGAGAAGTCTCTGAGTCGCAAACGATAAGTTCTTATTGGATATTTTAATTACCAACGACCAAGGCTTGAAATACCGGTATTGTCAATAACCGGTACCTTTAACTTTAATAAATTACCGGTAACGATTTGATACCGGTATTAATAATACAGGTTAACCGATGAGTACCGGTAAGTAATATTGTACCGGTATACCGGTAATCTACACCATAAAAATGGTACCAATACTGGTACTAAATAACCAAATTTATTAGTCCATTATTAGTAGATAAATGAGTGGCGCTTGGATTAGTTAGTTTGCATGTTTATGTACATTTCGCGCGGCCGCAGTGCTCTGCATTCCACGTGAATAACAGACTGGCAATGTCGCAGGTAGGTACCGGTATTTTTGAGGTACAATACCGGTACTCATTGAAGAATCGGTATCCAGGAACCGAAGTGGAAAATACAGATATTTACCGATATGATACCTGCATTTTTGGTACCGGTTGCAAGCCCTGCCAACGACCGATGACGGTGGCAAACGTGTTGGGCACAGCGTAAAAACGAGTTAATTAAACTGCGGTATGTGCAAATACGTTTAATGGCGTTGTAAAAGCGCTTAGGAATGATAATTATGTAATTTGTTATATTAGAGCTTATTGGCACAAAATAATTAGACTGAGGAGGTAAGCTTAACACATACCTGCCCTAGAAGGGGCCAATGCGCGGACCGCGAAAAGTTCCGTTGAGTTCTCGGGGTTCCGCAATTGCGGAAGACGGGTACCGAGTGGTTCAGTGGGTCGGGCAGATCATCGCTCAACCCACACTCCCCCAGGGTCCTAGCAACAAACCGGGCGAGGCGGTTCCGTTAGGAATTCCACTCGTTAAAAAAGGGCTATCTGCGCACACCCAAATATAATATCTCGCCAATAACCCTAGAGCCTTCGATGGCGCAGTGGTTAACGCGCTCGGTCTGCAAGTGCTGAGGTTAAGCAACTTTCGCAAAGGCCGGTCATCGGATGGGTGACCAAAAATGTATCATCTCGAGCTCCTCCGTGCTTCGGAAGGCACGTAAAGCCGTTGGTCCCAGTTGCATTAGCAGTCGTTAACAACCACCAACCCGCACTGAGCCCGCGTGGTGGTTTATGGCCCGTTCTCCCTATTCATCCATAGGGAAGACTCGTGCCCCAGCAGTGGGGACATAAAATGAGCTGATGATGATGATGAAGGACCCTAGAACCATAGACCCTTTCATGGACACGAATCTTGGAACAGCGCGTAGAACTCAACGGAACTTTTCGCGGTCCGCGCGTTGGCCCCTTCTAGGTCACTCCATTACGGCCCTACGAAGGCTTCGGGTACCAGGTTGGCACCGTCACTCCTTGGTGGTATGTGAAATGAAATGAAAATGTAATGCAATGGAATAAAAAGTATACTTTAAAGTGTTACAAAACTGACTATATCATAAATATTGAGAGAACTGGCTTTCCTATAATAATATTATTAGCAACACGTCAATACTACACATTATTATATGTAGGTGTGGTAAAAACGAGGTGAAAACGAGGAAAGTTAAAATCTTGCAATTTTCGTAACTTGATGGAATGGGTGACTCTGTACACTCAAGGGCGAGACAAAATGAACACACTTCATTGTACTGGCATATGTATATTAACGAATTCAAAATAAAAGGAACTCCTGGTGGCACGGAGGGAAAGTGCAGTTTTTGTGGGTATACCTCTTGAGGGGGTCGGGAGGAGAGCCCAAATAACAAATTGCGTCACCCCAGGTGCAGTGATACGCGTAATGCATTTTTATCTGCTAAAAGGCTGGCAGTAGCCAGCCCCCCAACCGCCTAACGCTCTCGCTTTCAATCGCTTTGAAAGCGAGGCCCTCGCATCGCTTTCTAGTATAATATAGAAATATAATATCAAATAATATCGAAAGCTATAGCCTATTGCTTTCGATATTGCTTTCATATTGCTTTCGAAATGACAAGATGACGCTTCCTCCTCGCCTCGCCTTCAAAGCGATCGAAAGCGAGAGAGTTAAGCGGTCGACCCCCAGATAGTCTTAAAATACAAATGCCGAAATACGAAAGCCACCATGGCGCTCACCACGCTTGTTGATCACCACTAGGGTTGGCAACCCAACTATAAAATAAAAAGAGCACACTGTAAGTATCGATGTGTTTACTGCGGTCCGTTCTATGAATATTCTGATTTGTACAGTGACAGACAACCATTTGGATGAGAGAATTAGAATAGAATAGAATTTCTTTATCTTAATTTTATCTTTAGTTTTAAAAAAAAATTTTTGTACTTTGTATGTATGCTTACAAAATACTTACCAGTCTTACAATATTTCCTTTTGCAAAATAAAGCAAAATTAATTTTGTAAGGAAAAAATATATTTCAACGGATTTATTTATTTTTAGTTTAATGAAAAATAAAAAAATAACATCCAATCTCGGTTTGCACATAGTTCCAAAAACCATATCCATCCATCATTTTTAATTAATTTTTACCAATATTTTACGTATTAAACTTTATGGATAGTCAAAAAGTAGGCAGCCCTGATCACACAACAAAATCAACACAAAAGTATTTCACACAACTTAACATCAGCGTCCTTGGACAAACGAGACATGATTGATGGAAGCAGCTGGTACAGTCACACACACACTATCGCAAACATTGACCGTCTACGCTCTTATCTCAATGCATTAAGGGTCACAAACCAAAAAGTTTTTGTAAAACTGCGCACGCGGTCGCGGCTGTACCTGCTAAGAAATTGAGACGCATCGCGGACCATTCGAGCGAAAGAAAAATCGTTATACACATACATATAGGTGGGTGCGGTCACAAAGTAAGGAGACTGTTCCCGTGCCCTACTAGATTCTCCGAAGGGTTCGGATCGGATCGGGGAGCGGAACAACCCGAGGGCGCCTCTAAAGGCTCGGACCTCGGCTCGGGTTGACCGGGCCGTGGAGGAGGAGAAAAGCGCCCAGGTACATGTCTGCACCTGGTATAGAGCGCGTGTGAGCCGGTTCTTCGTATCCTTGTTCTACGAGTACGGTGTCTTGGGCCTAAACTAGTGTGCATGTTTAGTGTATTCTGTAAATGTGTAGTGGCATTTAGAGGATCGGGTGGGGGTCGAGATTCCGGGTCCGTGCGACGGTCTGTGTATGCGTTGCTCAAGCGCGGTATGTATTAAGCTTACCTTCTGAGGTCTCCTTATTTTGTGATGCGGTGCTCTCCACAATTTGTGTTCAGTAAAACCACCATTGTACGGTGACCGGCAACAATGCCGTAATTATGTAGCCCAAGAATAGATTACCGGCACCATCAATCACAGAGAACGTTTGAAACACTATTCGTACAACATCAAAAAATAGGTGTTTGAACTTCCTATTGATAAAAGAAATTAAGTGAAAAAAGTTTATAGGATTTGTCAGAAATATTTTGATTGGTTTGATTATTGTGATGAGATGGAGGCGTTTTTGGCACAATTGCATTTCTAGCAGTAAGCTCTCTTTGTAACGTTCGGTATCCGGACAGATAGATGCTAGGGTTTAATGCGACAAATTGTGGTCAGCTTCATTTATACGACTTACGTAGACAATAACCCAACGTAAAACAACGCTGCTTGGCGGCAGAAATGCCCCGTGGCAGAAGGTTTCTTTGTAGGCCTCCCCCTCGAGCTTTCGTGTCTGGACGAATGTAGGGAAGGAGAGTCACACATAGGGTTCGCCCTTGGCACCTCTTAATAGTTCTTTCAAAATCGTTATTGTGATTAGTAAGTAAATTAGTGAGTAAAGCATTTTCCTTTTATATTTATTACTATAAAGTTACAATAAACGTAGTGATACATATAGGCGTTTCATGCGTCTGAAAAAGGCTTTTTAGTTTACCCTAAAGAAAAGAATTGTTATGCAAACTAAGTATCCTTATTTCGGAACTAAAGTAACATGCAGTTGACTTAAATCAGGACACATATAATAACAAACCTACAATGATCATCTACTTAGATAAGAGTTAGTTATTATAATAATCTAAATATTCTACTACCTGTGGTTTTTTTAATGACAAATCATAATAATTAAATGTTAATGCAAATATATAGTAATATATCTAATATAGATATACACTCAGTAAAAAATACAGATCAAGGAAACAATGCATATAAACAGGCACGCAGAGTAATAACAGTTGTTGAACTAATGAACGGTAAATTTTTATTTAAAAACACTACCGATAATAGCACTTAATAATTACCTCAATTATATATTCCGTTTTCAGCACATACGCAACAAACGACTTGAGATCACAACAAAATGAACACACCCTCAACTCTTCAACCCCTGAACACAGATTATGTAAATTTACCAAATATCGTTACTGTTCCGAACCACACTAGGAGGAAAAAGAAATACTTGTATTGCACATAGAATGAGACTGAGAGCGGGTTATCGTATCCAGTCATGAGCACCTCGAGTGCCGCAAGTAACTAGCTTGTTATTGTTATGATAATGCTTATTATGTTTAAAATAGTGGCGCGATAGCGGACGTATCGTGCAATAAGCAATTAACCAGTATACCATCGCATTATCTCGAACTTTAATAACAAACAGACGACGAGGAACGGCGCATATGTTGCTCAACCGAATAGCCAATTAATAATTAATAATTGTGTTACTACTGGAGAGTTTGTGCTTTTCGGCTGATTGTGCAAAGAAGCACACAGTATGCCTTGGACGCCATTTTTGAAGCGGCGACAATAAATTCTTAAGCAATGACATCGTGTGACAATCACTGGTGATTTTTTTGACACTGGAAGTTACCAAACAGCGTATAGGTACCTTCTTAAATAAATAAATTAAAAATAGCTTAAAATCGAAAATAATTATTTTACAATAACACCCGTTTGCACTAAACTTATAAATCGCCTAAGTCTGCCTAACTCTACCCGGTCAAGTTAAGTCGGCACCTGAGTGTAAGCGACGTTTTCGAGCCAGGTGCCGAGTAAAATATAGCTTGCCTAATTCTTAACTGATCTTCCAATATTTGTAAAAATATTAAGATCGGATGTTGATGACGTACTTAGTTGTCCACCTACTTTGTAAGCCAAAGAAGCCCTATTCAATGGAATAGGGCTCCTTTGGCTTACAAAGTAGGTGTTGATTAATTTCGGCGAGTTGGATTGAGCCACGATAGCATAGTTGGTAGTGCACCTGACCCGGCATGTCAAGGAAAAATAAATGGAATCCCGCTCGTGGAATTTTTTCAACACTTTGTCTTTTTTCAAATTGTAATTTGTTCGCAACAATATTTGCGTAAAATTATATGTAAATAATCATAGCCTCTACAATAAAGTCTGAGCTAACGGATGCTGTCGCAACACAGTACATTACTATTTATCAGTATTTATCGGTGCTAGTTGATGCATCATCCGTTGAGATAGCTATGAATGCATACTATGGAAATATTCATTCAGTTCTGAGCTACGGAATAATATTTTGGGATAACTCGGTAAACGTTAAAAGTATCTTCCTGCTACAAAAACGTTGCATTAAGGTACCAGCTGGCAGCCGACTCCACGCAGCTGCAGCAGACGACGTGTCGTCGCGACACTACTTCATAGAAATACATAGAAGCCAGTAGTGTCGCCACGACACGTCGTCTGCTGCTGCTGCGTTGAGTCGGCTGCCAACTGGTACCTTTAGAACCATATTTAGAATGAAATATGACGAATCCTTGCGAACTATTTTCAAAGAAAAAAACATTCTAACTTTGACGGCTATATACATAACATTTTAGAAATATGCCTATTTGTGAGATTTAATAAAAATATATTTCCAAAGATGTCGGAAACAAAAGTTATAAAAACTTCAAGAAAACAGTTTGTCGACCTATTATTGCCGCGAGTTAGGTCGGAAATTTTTGAGAGTGCCCTACGTGTCTGCTGTACGTATCTACAATAAATTATTTATATGTATTAAAGAAGTTACTGATCATAAATTAAAAAAAACGTTAAAAGAATGGCTTTTGTGTAACATGTTCTCATAACCAGCAACATCGCATCTCGCAGGTCATAAACCTGCACGAATATTTTGAGTATTGTTTGACATGCCTATTTTTAAAATTAATTAATTAAATTGTCAATCGTAATGCATTACTTTTATTTTATTTTTATAATCGATTATTAAATTATTAACATTTTAAGTTTTATTATTGTAAATTATACTTATTGAATGTAAAATTAAATAATATTAGCATGCAAATTTTATAAAAACCTTTTTGTAATGCCCGACTAGGGTAACTGTTTGGACTAACAATTACAATTTCACCCAGTACATACAATATTATACAATGTAACAGTTATGCAATAAAATGTTCTATTCTATACTTACTACTACGTGTTCTTTGAAGCTTAATTTATTTTACCCGGAATGCAATTAACACGCGAACACGTTGGGGTAAATAACAGATTAAAATAACCTTCAATATGTTCTGAATATTCATCAATGACTGGAGATTTATTTAAGGATGTAAACTTGTCATTTAATATTAATTGTAGGTCCGTGATTCATGTAGTAAAAAGGAAGTGCAAGTAGCTTATAATATGGACTTACTAGTGTAAAGAAAAAAACACACAGATGCCACCTGTTATAATAATAACCAGTTCGCATTAAGAGATTCATAATTGACAGTCCAAGCACAGGAGCATCGATCCACAAATCGTGTAGTTCAGAAGTCGGCTATTAATCCATCGTCGGCGCATCAAAGGCGGCGGACGCGGCACTAATTGGGCTTAATTGACTGACGCGTGCGCAGCCCTTCAGTGGATAAATGGATTTACAGCTGTTCGGGATTGACGAGGCGATTTAGCAATTGCAGCGGAGCAGAATACGTAGCAGGCTTTTTACATCGAAAAAGTTGCAAACCGACAGACCTAGCTTGATTTCAGAAACAATTTCGAAGTTTCCAGAATACATTTCATAAGTTTAATGGTATTTAAGGCAAAATGAAATACACATGAGACAGATAAAGAGGTCAAAATATGAAACGAAACGAAATGATAAGAAAGAAAAGAAGAGAACTAATGAGTTATTAAAGATTTTAAAACATCTACGAGTATACCAAATGAAATAGTAAGTTGTAAGAAGATAATACTCAAGTACAATGATGAGTACCAAAGACAGAGAAATTAGATTTACTTTCACGAATACTTAGAGCATTGCCAAATTCGGTAAAACATAACAAAGGCCATTAGGACATAAATCCTAAGGCCGGAGATCCAGAAGGCCGGCCTATTAAGGGGCGGGGGCCAATAGAACTGTCCGGCGACTTATTAACGGCGGTCGGACAATGATGCTAATGCTATTAAGTAGTCGGCAGCGCAATGAGCGGAGTTTAAATTGCTGCACCTTGTATTTTATTGACGGCACATTTGCCAGTGGTATTGTACTCTGTGGAGAGGAGACCTCTTTATGAGTATAGAATCGCTTTCCGATTAGCTGCTCTCGTTTCAAATTGAAAAACTTGATAGAAATAAGATTTAGAATCTAGGCTCAATTGTAACGACACGCCTTGTTAAGATTCACATAATATTTTTCACTCATGAACCTTGTGATTTCACCGAGGTTCCATAATTAATTGATTAACAACAGCAGTAAGGCCGTTGGTCCCGGCTGCATTAGCAGATGTAAACAACCACCAATCCGCACTGGGCCCGCGTGGGGTTTATGGCCCGTTCTCTCTATCCATCCACAAAGAAGGCTCGTGCCTAAGCAGTGTGGACGTACAATGAGCTGATGATGATGATGATGATGGACAAAATTAAGCGACGATACACCGTCACGTACACATAGAAAATGTTAAAGTTGCAGAAGAAGACAGAAAATTGTGATATTACAGCAGGATTCTTTTTTTTTAAATTAAACCTATTAGTAAAACACAAACCAATCGAGCTATTTATAAAATAAAAGATCTTAAAGAAAAGTTATGGTGACTGCTGTGAAAAATACCAATACCGTTGTGTCGAATGCATTATATATAACAATGACGTTATTATCATTTGATAACAACCACAGACCAAATAACATGACATATAGGTCTGTGATAACAACTATATTGAACTAACAGATTGACGTCAATATACTTAGTTACGGAAATGTTAGCAATTAAGTTAGGGGATAAAATAGCCGTTTTGTTTACCAGAGCTTTTAAGTTGAACTCCAAACATAACAAAACGGTACTATTGTAAATAAAGGTAGCTTGACATCCTTTTTCCGGAATCGCTTACACATGACAGTGCATTATAATTGTTAAATTTCTATAAATGTCGTTTTCGTTGTGGCATCTAAAATTCAAATTCAAATTCAAATCATTTATTGCATATCACATTACAGTATAAGGTGGAATATTTATAAAGTTATTCATGTGACACCCTGCAAGAGCACAGCAACAGCATCAGAGGGCTGATTAAAAAATGTACTTACTTAACTAGTTATGATTATATAAATGAATTGCAATTGATTTATTGAAAATACCGCTTTTAACCATTAAAATATTTTTTTATTTTTTTTATTTTTATAGATAGCTCAGCAAATGACTGACTGACCCAATGACTCTATCCCATCTGATGTTAAGTGGAAATGGAGTCCAGACGCGAAGATAACTGGTGCAGCGTGAAAACAAACGTAGCATCAGTTAGCCTCCATATATAGGAAGGAGGAAAAACGTGTGCTGGTAGACTATTTGGAGGTGCGACAAAGAAACGAGTCACCAAATTTCTTTGTGCGCGATGGGATATTTACTCCAATCGAGTTTTTGGGCTAATGACCTGCGTTTGTTTTTAAATGTCTGTAGCCGAATTGCTCTAAAAAGTCACTTTTTAGGTCCTCGTTACTGTACGCCCCAAACTCCAACTTAGCCAATTTCTCTGTTTTTGGCATCGAGTTGTCGCGTTCGATTCTGCGAGGCCTTAACAGTTCCGGTTCCCACGACACATTAATGACTAGGCGAAACTTCAGCGGTGGTACGTTCTAGCGTTCCTTTTATGCACGGTCGCCCATTATGCGGCTCATTTGCGGTAAAAGACAAACGGCCGATTGGAGGCGAGCACAAATTTCGCCGATATAATCGTCCGGTAAGACAATGGTTATCGGTGGGCCGCGATACTGGTGCCGATAGCGTCCCGGCCTGATGGACGCGGCACGCTCTCTCGATACCATCTCCATCGTGACGCCGGCAGGGCACCAATCGCGTGCACCAATTATTATTCAATATCTGTAGTGGCGGTCCCTTCGTACGAGCCCAAAAGATCACAAAGGCATAGTACTAATAAAATTCAGGAACTCAAGTCGCAATGATAACTAACTCTACTTAACTTGGCTGTAAGTATATGAAATTGTACCTTGTGATTATTTAGAGTTTTTATTGAAGAGAAAATGGAAATACGAAAAAAATGTAAAGAGGCAACTAGGCAGATGAAACTGTTAAAAACCACAATGGACTTTTCTACCACCCTAGACTGACTCTATATGTATTTTATCTGTTTGTAGGATTCGGCTGGACGGTGACAACCCTAATACCTATTTCTGCCGCCAAACAGTATTGTTACTATACATTGACTGTGTTCCAGTTTGAAGGTACTAAATCCGGTGAAAATACAGGGTATAGAAACATAAAAACTGAAGAGTTAGGGTAACGCGCTCGTGATATACCATTGGTGCCGCAAGCGTCCAAGGACTGCGGTGGCCACTCTTCATCAGGGTGCCTAGTGAGTGTGAGTTTCATTCGCAATTCGACCACGTTCACGAAAACAAGAATTAGTATGGCAATGAAGCAGCGCCACCTGGTGACATACGAGAAGAGTTAAAATTTTGCCATACAAATTTTATTTTTCGTAAACGTAATCGAATGAATACGGATAGTAAACAAAACTCACACTAGGCACCCTGATGGGCCGTATCACAAAATAAAGAGACTGCAGAAGATAAGGACCATCTCGAACCAGTCCGAGTGCAGCTCTTGCAAGGTTGTGTCTGTTAGAGGTTGACTACGTGTGTGCTGCTCGAGCGCAGTAGGTATGTATTAAACTTGCCTTCTGAGGTCTCCCTATTTTGAGGCCGTATGCTTTACCGGTTCAGCATCCTAAAAAACAACTGGCTGACCGTCCTCCGAGCCGCGGCGATAGATCGCCGATACCATTATTGGGGTTAACGTGTGATTCGATTCGTGTCGCGCCCGGTCAAGTGACAAACTGCCGGCGTGAACTGCCCTAATTGAATAACGCTCCAATGCGTCGCATCGATAAATTTATCATTTAATTAATAACTCAATGGACGGGTATACGTGCACTGATATCTCTGTCACTGCTACAAAGTAAAATCAAAGCTGATTTATGAAGCTTTGGTATCGGGTGTTACATAATCTTTTATGGATATTATTATACATATTGTTTTAAACTAGATAAACAGTAAAACAAACCAAAGTCCGCTTTCATAAAATTAAAAAGACCTTATCACACTTAATTAAACAAACGAGTGGGTAAAAAGCTATATAAGCTATGTAATATTATAGATCCTCTTAAATTTTATTAGTAGATAAGCTATCATTCTCAGTTATATAAAATTATGAAAGCAAATAAATCTAGCAGCTAATGTCAATTGTATTTTATATGGAACCCGGTGACCCCGCACGAGGAAGTAAACAATGACTCGATTAAAAACAATGGAATGTTTCTTGTAAAAGTCTATAATTACGTTGTCAACTTACATTTAATAGGTGGAGCTGTCGATTGCAAGATCATTCAGGTCGCTGAGCCACCTGTAACAAAAACAAGGACAATATTGATGAGATTATAATGAATACACGAGACAACATCGCCGTTGCGCAGAGTACAGAAGCTGCGGAGATTCCGCGGGCTCCTCGCATGCCGCGCGATCCACAGCCAACAGAGATGTGAAGGTTATGCATCTAATACTATCGCGATGCGAGATCTCGCACGATCGCGGCGACATGCGACATGCCAGCGATTGTGTTTTTGGTAAGACTCTGCCGTTGTCCTCCGAAGGTCTTTACAACGATTTAAAGGGCGGTTTGAAACTTAATATCCTTCAAGCCGTAGTGATCGAACATCCTCTGAGAGTTTCTACAGGGGATGACATCATAGAAGCGTGACCCCTTCGCGTTCGAATCAGAATCGAGAGTGGAACAACCGAGGACGCTTCTTAAGGCCATAAGATTCCTCAAGCCGCAGTGATCGAACATCCTCAGACGGTTTCTAGAGGGCATGGGTGGCATCACGGAAGCATGTCACTGTTCCCTTAAAAGATTATCCGATGTGTTCGGATCGGAAACGAGAGAGTAACAATTCGAGCGCTAGGAACTCGGATTTGGTTGACGGAGATATGGGGGATGCCTGCGACTGTCCTGCCGTGTCGCTCGGATGCTTCGACACACGACAAGAATTAAAACATGGCCGCTCTGAATTATGAGGCATGCCTCCCAACAATATGCGGTAACAGCGGTAATGCTAATTCAATAGCGTAATATCTCCGTATCGCGACGTAGTACCCCGCGGTCGATCCGATCGAGATAGTCTACGATTGCGCCGATATGGTTTTGTTCGTGATTTATTTTGGTCTCTCCCATATAAGTTCTGTGTACGGCAACAATGGAGCGCAAGTTGGATTTACGACAGTCGATTTGGTAGCGATAAAAGATTTAACTGCGTTCGCTAAAGGGTTGGAGGGTATGTATTTATGCATTAACAGAACACAACACGACTTTAGTCTGGCATAGGTAGCGCCGGGATAGATTAATTGAGCGAATTTATTTGTCTCGTGATCATAAAGCCGCTAGGTGTGGGTTAGCAGGCTTACTGCCGGACTGCTGCACTCGGAGGCACTCTTTATCAATAATTATTAACTTAACACCTATGATTTTTCATTGTTAAAAAATCCCCCAATAAAGAAGTCGCGTAAGCACTTTTTTTAGAAGTAGCTATTAATTATCAAAATCATTATTAAAGTTACTTGGCGCCTCTAAGTGCCGTAATTTTTCGAAGATATCCTCTGTTATAGATAACATAATAATCATCATCATCATCAGCCTTTAAATATCCCTCTGCTGGGCTCAGATCTTCCTAGACAAACCGAGGCAGGCGCACTATTGCACTACTAATAACCCCTCAAGCGTCGAGCGACCACCAGGTGGCCGATAACAATTAAAATTCTATTGTGTCTGTTCTATTCACGCGCTCGAGGTCTAACGGTTTCTTAGAAAAAAATAAACAGTTTTTCGAATACAAATTATGTAGGTATAATGTATTAGTGTAATGCCGCAGACTCGTATCATACTAATATTATAAAGCTGAAGAGTTTGTTTGTTTGGTTGAACGCGCTAATCTCAGGAATTACTGGTTCGAATTGAAAAATTATTTTTGTGTTAAATAGTCCATTTATTGAGAAAGGCTATAGGCTATATTACATCACGCTATGACTAATAGGAGTGGAGCAGCAATGAAAAATATTTCAAAAACGGGAAAATATTTTTTTGAGAGCTTTCCTTACGTGCGCTTCGTAAACGGTTAAAGTTACGCAAAAATCGTGTATCACGAAATTGTTACCCTTTAAAAGTTCTAAAAAAAAGTCCGCGACAGCATATGTCTACCTTTTAAGGTTGACTCACTATAACCTTTTTTATGGTAATCAAAAGATTGTCCGCTAATTAACGCGGGTCAAACCGCAGAGGGCACAGCTAGTATACTATAAGTGGATCCATATCCTTAACTGTGGCGCCACGGGGCAATAGATTTGCCTGGGCTTTATGCAGTTTTCTTTAGACATTTTGGAACAATAATTTATACGCATAAAAATTTGCGTAAACTTTGTAAACTTGTAGATATCGATAGAAGCAATACGCAACACAACGCATAATAAACAACAGATTTATTCCGAGAAATCATAATTCAATAGAGCTACTCTACTAGGCTCCAGACCGGTTTTCATAATGACTTGTTAAGTTTTTTCAACGTGGCGTGATCTCTGCAGTTCCGTTGGCTCCCAGCTGTCATTAATGTCTGGTAAACAATCAATTATTGTAAAACACATGCCAAAACTATGTTAGACAAAAATAACAATGTTAGAAATTATTATAGCCATATTGTTTTCTAAAGTGTACGCGAACACTACATATTGAAATATATAATAACTTATAAGAATCTATACTCGCGATAAATTTTTACGTTGAATGTTAGTAAAGTAACATTACAAAAAATCACCTCTATAACTTTAGCGTAGATAATCATAAATCTGCACTAGATACTTTACACCACGTCTTATAATAACGAATGTAGTGAAAGTTGTTTCCCACAATGTTTCAAAGAGGCGGATCAAAACAGCAGCTATCCGATCTGCGCAGGAGTCTATCTGATGTCGCCACGCATTAGCACAAATCACGCTAATTGTGGAAACTCGAGAGAGTGCTGTTTAAGAGGGGGTATAAAGGTAAATCACCAATCGTAGATTTGATTTTAACACTAGAAGATAAACCACGATTTACCCGAAAAAAATATCATAGATACTACAGCATACTTGAAAGGGACTGGCTTAAGCGAAAACATAATATATTAAAATTTTATCGATAAAATAAAATCACAAACTTACGTCTACTTTTCAACTAGAATCAATTTATTTTCAATTTGACGCATATTACTGAGCCAATATTTTAACACATAATATCAAATTATATTACCGAGCGACTGTATTAGCGATTTGAAAAAAAAAATGTATATTTTACGAGTAAATAAACTAAAACTAATTCGGCGCTTACGACATTCTTATTCCGTGCAGAACGCTCCAGTCTGTCGCACCTGACCCGAGGTAACAGGCATGTTTTGTTTCATCGATTAGTCGCGATCACTCTGTTGAGACGAGAGGACTGTGTTTCTGTGCTCAGGGCGCCGAGAAAATATTTCGTTAAAATAAGATATTATTATCATAATATTGTTATTATTTCTTTTCATTGGTGATGAGTAGTCTCACCTTGAAATATCGACCCTTACGCATTAACTTTAGAGCTCACTATACAATGTATTAGAAGCGCTGAAGCAATGACGGCGACGCGGGTACCGGGTATAGTATATGCAAAACAGAACGATGCTTTTGACCACTCGTATTGGTGGCAGTATGTATAGTAATTTTTTTTCACAGTACATAATTACGTTGAATTAGCTATTCTGGAAGTATTGTATCATACTTCGTATATTACCGTACAAACTTGTGATTTACAATTATTTTGTATTTCAGAACTGCTGCAGCTCGTAAATGTCGTAATATCTCACAAGCCGATGAATGCTATCCGGTCAAACTCGTACGCAAAAATCTCTCATCAACTCTGTTAGTTCGTTACAGTTGTTTAATTTAAAGCTATTCGTATATTTATTTTTATAAAAACCATAGAATGTAAACATAATATTGATTTTTTTATATGTTAACACATGAAAAGTCTGTCGTTGCTGACTTTACAATCCAGCTCGAAGATCTCGTAGATCTCGAAGAGCTCGCAGATGAAATGCCTCGCGATACCTGAAAAATGAATGTAAAAGCTTATTTCTATAAAAATGAACTTGAATTTGGTCCAGAATTATCTTTTCAAATATTTTACTAAATGTGGGTAGCACAGAAATTGGTCTAAAGTTAGTGGGGTCAGATGTGCTACCTGATTTGTATAATGGAATTACTTTACTGTGCTTCATTAGGTCAGGAAAAACACCACAGTCAATACATTCGCTAAATATGCAAGCTAAAACTGGAGCTATTGTCTCAATAACGGATTTAGTGACGTCAACGGAATTACCCCACAAATCAGCAGTCTTTTTTTTTATTAAGAGTGTTAAAAGTTTTAATTATATCTCTAAAATCATTTTTTTTAAAACTAAAATGGTTTTCACTAGGTTTGACATTTTCCTTTAGAACCGCTTCAGCTACAGTGGGGGACGAGTCCAAAGTCTTTGTAGTTGAAACTGGAATATCAGTAAAAAACTTCTCAAATGCCGCAGCAACATCAGCATCAGAAGTTAAGATTTGATTTTCGAAGCTCAATTTGTACTCATTGTTACGACTTTTGACATTTCCAGTTTCACTATTTATAATATTCCATGTCATTTTTATTTTGTTATCACTTAGCTTAATCTTTGAACTCAGGAATTTTGCCTTTGCTAATCGACATACTGTTTTTAATAACTTAGAATATTTTTTGACATACAATTTGAAATCTTCACTGGTGTTATAGTTGCGTTCATCATATAGCTCATAAAGTTGGTTTCTACTTTTGTGGATACCAATTGTAACCCATTCACTAAAAGTAACAGTACCACTAACCGAGATCATCTTTGGAATAAAAGTTTTATTAAATTCTAAACAATATGTATAAAAGAAATCATTATAAAATTTATTTGGGTTATCATTATATTCTACATAACATATATTATCATAGAGATTGTTTTGAAGCGTTCCAGACGACCTGCAGTTTTTGGTACAACAGTGATAATCTGTTTCTTCACTTGCTGACACTGATGTGGAAGGCTGACCATTTGGCCACAATGATCAGAGTCTAGTTTATTAATAATGAGTTTAGACAGAGGTACTAGATCAGTGTATATATTATCGATACAAGTGGCCGAAGTGGCAGTTATTCTAGTCGGCTCCAAAAATAAATTATTCAAATTATATGATTGAAATAAATTTTTAATTTTGATAGAACCTGTAGACTTTTCTAACAAATTAATATTAAAATCACCGCAAACAACTATCTTTTTACCTACATTGCGGATTTTATATAATGCTTCATCCATTACTTTTTCAAAATAATCATACAATGCTGACGGAGGCCTGTATAACTTAATACAACAAGTCGCTCCAGCTCCACACAAGCTATTTCTATTGTTTGCTCAACCGAGAGGCTCATTATGTCTTTTCTTTCCTTTAATTTTAACTTCTTATCAACTATAATTAAGGAGCCACCATGAATTGAATTTACTCGACTGAACGAACTACCTACCAAATGATTATTAAAATTGAACATGAACTGATGATCTTTAAGCCAGTGTTCAGTAATACACAGAATATCAACTTTATTATCGTTCATGAACAATTCAATCTCTGGATCTTTGCCCATCATTCCTTGAATGTTCTGGTGAACCATACTGATTGACTGAACATTTTTAATAATTGTAGGTTGAGACGGGCTTTTCTTAGAATTAATTACACATTTATTTAAAATATTACCAAACATTTTGCAAGAGAATTCCTCTTTTGTCTTATGATTTAATTTAAAATCGTCATTAAAGAAAAGCTTTGTAAAAAAGCTTATTATAAAGTGTCTGATTACATTCAAGACAAAACAGCATGGGTTAAAAATGCTTCAATCACCCCAACAGGTATTTATAATTTAAAATATTTTTAAGTAATTTTAAACTTGTATAAGTTGATAACGGCATATAATTTTGTAAATGTCGTTACTTATTTTAAAACTGTGGAGTTTCTTGCGCCCATTCTTCTCCACAACTAAAAAATAGACGTCCTGAATGGGTAGTAGGTAAAAAAAATGTTTGGACGATACAAAAGTTCTTTTCTAAAGTTTATTTGAATACAAAATATTTGACACTTTTACTTTGACTTTGATTACAGAAAGTCTGTTTATCTTAAGTGTAAACAATATTTTAGTTTTTTTTACCATTAAAAAAACAATAAAATTTTTCATTAAATTTCAATAGTAAGTCCTATAAAGATTGTTACATTTTAAGACAAGTTAGAATGAACAGACCTTAAATACATAATTTAATGCAAAAATGTTTTTAACTTACCTTCTTTCTGTCTGTTCTTTGCAGTACAGGTACAAGCCAGGGAACGAATTCTGAAAAAAAAATGTAAACCTATGAATCTATGTAAATAAAGCGATATTTTTGTAATAAAATTAGACTTCTTTTTTTTACATTGTCGACACTCTTTGAAGAAGAGATATAACAGTAAGAGCACTTACACACGAGCAGCACTTTGGTATCAATAGAGGTAACTGTAGCGTCGGATGGTAGGCCTTTGACCTTTAACGTGTCGACAGCAACCGCTGACTGTTGCAGTTACTTCTGTCGATAGCAAAGTGCGACTGAAAGGGATAATATAATCTACATGATACAAAAATGCTTAAAGATTTTATGGCACCTACGCCTTTATAAAATAAAACAATATTAAATATTTAAAGTAGCAATATATAATAAAAATATATGATATCATTACTTACCTTTGCGTATTATTTACCACCAGCAAAGAGTATTTTAGTGTTTCGAAGTACAGCTAGGTGATCCGACTCGCACTTAGCCGGTTTTTATCTGATTATTTTAGGTATACTGTGCGCGATCGCACTAAACACGAGTACACACGAGGGAGCGACCTGCCAATCTGTTGCGTTGGCCGCCACGCCGTACGCACGGACGAAAGCGGGGCGTGAAAGGGGCGCGGGTGGAATCTGTTTTTTTTCTAGGTTTATACGCCCTCTTAAAGGTACGAATCTATATGGAATTAAGCGTATGTGCGGCGATATTGTCGCCTTTTTATCCTATAAGTAGCTAGGTAAAATTGTGTTATGCATGCATCACGTATAGAGGTATGTGTGGCTCTCATACCCTTCCCAGCCCAGCTGGGAAAAGTTCGATGGGGGGAAGGAAGGCCTACTTACAATAAACCTAGTACAATCCTTTCTCAACCACAAGGATGGCTCGGACGTAAGCACTGAATTTTTATACTGCTTTCTAATTTTTGAGTGCTTTTAGCGGCACAGTGCCATCTATTCGACGATTATTGCAACTGATGGCTATGCAGATCCATCTTTACAGATGAAATACCACAAATTTGATAACACAACTTTATAGTAAATTTTAACTTTTTATTTTTAAAAATTTAGTACTTACGTCAGCCTTTCCGGTAGCATAATGGTCAGTGCAGCCGCCCGGATTGCGGATGACCCAGGTTCGTTTCCTGGCTGGGTCGGGTAGGCATTTAATTTTTTCACTGTATTTTATAAATATTTATTTGGTTTGTTCTCCGTAGATGTGCCTTTTTAATAAATAAATAAATATTCATTCTGAAATCTGCCGTCGCCAATATAATCGTAATTTAAACCGTCTTCAACTCATTAGCTAATAGAAATTGTTTTATTTATTACTGGTATGTACGACACATAAGTAAACATTTATTTCAAAGCTCAGTAAGTGTAAACCTAAGTTCAACTTTTGCTATTGAACAATTAAACTGTGGTAGTAGATGGCAGTCGGTTTTAAACCACCAACCCGTTGGGCCAACGTGGTTGTCATTGCCGACATGTGGATTGACCTGCATTGTGACGGTTCTAGTCTACTTAAGGTTGAAATTCGTGATGTAATTAAGCTTAATAAGCTTACTTCTAAATGAGACAAAGAAAAGAGCGATAAATACTTTTTTAACAACTAATTAGAAGAAGGAAAACTTACAATACAATAATTATTTCTATCAGAGGCTCAGTATTTGGTTCCAACATCGATTGTTTATATTCCATTACATTCCCATCGCCACATCCGTGTTATTGCAAAACCGCCCACAAATCATTTCGCAGCTCGCACGCAAGATGGTCGTGGCGCGATACCGGCCGGCCAATATCTGCGAATGACTCACTATCACAATGGCGCTATCACCACACTCACAAATTACGGAGACCCCAGAAGGTAAGCTTAAAGGTGCTATTCCGAACCGAGCTGCCAACTGCAACTGCCGACAGCACGTGCAGCGACTGCATGAAGTCGGCCGCAGCTGCACTACTGGTTTATATGAATTAAGGGTGTGCAGCGCGGACGCAAAACTGCGAGTTTCAAGTTTCTTTATGATAGCGAGCGAGCGGCGCGTGGCAGTGGTGTGACAACGGCGCACGACAAGAATACGCACGCACACTAATATCTGTACAAAGTAGGCTGGTGATTTAATTAGAGCAATGCTTACTTTCGTAAAATCATAGGCGTTTGGGTAAAAAATAATAAAAGTCTTAATATTTTCACATTCATATTTTTAAATTGAAAAATAAGACAACAGTGGCCTGAGGAATATCAATACAAACATTTTGATGTCGGATCATTGTTTCATTTGTGCTATATTTACAAAGTTTCTGAAGAAATAAGATTTTAGAAATCATTACTTTTACGTATTGTTCATGCAGTTTCTGGGTATTTGTTTCAAATTCCAAGACAACCATGGCCTTGTGAAAGGATCAAGCTAACCTACACTAGTCCTTTTAATGTATAAGTATGACCTATTCAGCGCCTAGCACCAGTGACTTAAAACACGTAAATTTCCGAAATTCCGCGCGGCACCCCCAATGAAATGAAATGGCTTCCAAGCCCCGCGGCAGCAGCAAGTGAGTGCAACAAAGTGCGGCTGCACGTGCTGTCGGCAGTTGCAGTTGGCAGCTCGGTTCGGAATAACACCTTTAACATATCGCACTCGAGCTACGCACACAGAAGCCCGTCTCTCACGGACATGTAATCTCACAACAGCTGAACTCGGACTGGTTTGAGATGGTCCGTATGAAGCTTACTTTCTGTAGTCTCCTTATTTTGTGCCACAGTTGACATCGCAGCTTCACACGCGATCACGCGGGCTAATCATACTATAATTAATTATCGCACACCGTCAAACAAATCTTGCTGAGACGCGTTAGGGGATAGTGTTGATTGTCGCAGAGATGTAAGTGGCTATGCTTTCGCCCGGTGTGAAGATTATACGATATGTTTGTATATTATCGTACAATCTGCAAAGCGAAAGAGAAGCACCGTTTTCATATTCATTTATAGTTGCTTAACCATTTGGTAAGTCATGTAGAAAGCTTCGCTGAGGAACTAGCTTCTTTATCTTAACTGTTGGAACAGATATGCCACCAGACATTTATGTTATAGAGACTGTCGATGGGATGTAGGTAATAGCAAGCCAGCCAGAATTAATGAAGCCACCACCACCAACCAAACCGAATTCAATATATACTTATGATTATTTTTATATAATTTTACGCAAATATTGTTGCGAACAAATCACAAATTGAAAAAAGACAGTGTTTAAAAAATTCCACCTATAGTATAGCATGAGCCACGATAGCATAGTTGGCAGTGCACCTGACCCGGAGTGCGGGTTCGAATCCCGCTCGTGGAATTTTTTCAACACTGTCTTTTTTCAATTTTTTTCAATCAATATATACTCGCCGCTGATGGGAATCAAACCCTTTCTGACATAAAGACCGGCAGGCTGGTTAGACTACACTGGTAGACTTATCGTTTTTATACCACTTCTAGGTACCACCTATAGTGTGATCTAAAGCGTTCTCTAGACCACACTAGACCAAACAAGCGGTTGAGTAAATGATATATGCCTGGAAAGCTCATATTTTATTTAGTACTCTGTATAAAACGAGGTTGAAATTTGTGTTAAAAAGATCGTCGGCTTTACCTCAAAAAATCAAGCTGCTTCGAAGGATGTGGACCTGCTACCATGTACCAAGCAACACTACGAGGAGACTGTACAAAGACCGGTCCAGCCCAGACCCACCTGAGCTGTTACCAGCCCACAGATGCTAATTAGATAACAACCCGCCAGTAGTAAATTAAGATTTCCCTAACAAATTGTACGTTAAGCTACCTCAATATGTGGTCGGTTTCATCATTGCATATTACTATTTATGTAATCGTTATCATGATTTATATCGCAGATCTTTCAGATTACATTTATGTTAAGCTACCATTGAACGAGTCCGATTAAATAATATTGACTGTTTATTCCTGGACAAATAAATTATGAGACGACAAAATAATTAGAATAGCCTTGTTATTTATGTTTCGACAACAATTGTTGGGAAGAAACACTTTTTACGAATTTACTCTAAATTTTAATTTTCATGATCTTCTTTGCCCGTCGTTTTTAACCTGTACAGTGTGTCTTCCACGCACAGACCCTGTGGGTAAAATAAAATAAATAATTAAACGCTAGTAAGTAAATTAGTAAAGTAGTTGCTATTTCCGGTGAGGTGCGCTTCCAGGTTTTATAGTCATTTACAACCAGGTAAAACGAAAGCCAATAAGCGCTACCTTATTGAGAAAAAAATTAATTAAAAAAACAAACTTTAGCAACACTCTAAACTTTAGAGTCTAAAGTGACTATCCAAATACTCGTAGAATCGATTTGGACCGAATGCGCCATTCGATATTAGAATCAGAATTAAACAAATTAATGCTACGTCGTTTACATAAATTCTCTCACGGGCTGCGCAGACGCCTCGCTCAACTCCAACATAGCATTGATTGGTGACGGCTTCCGAATTCCACCGATTAAGCATTGATTTGACACGCGTCTGTAATCTGGGAACTGCTCAAGCGTTTTTATAGATATGATACCTGTATAAAAGCCGTTTTATTCGATTGCTTTCAATCAGAAATTGTTTGAAGAAATGATACTACTCGTATATATGTTTAGACTATACTATACTATTATATTTACTCGTACTAGCTGTCATAATGTAGGTAATAAATATATTTAATTTTCTGTACATTTTACACTTTTATACTTTCGCGTTCCATAGTTAACAAAAAAATTAAACGGGGATTAACGCAAACTAATTAAAACGTGAAACGTACCGTACCGTAAAAGTTGAATCATACAGAAAATGAAATACATTTCTAAATTGATTCATTCATATTTAATAGTAGTTTAATAATACTTTACTTCGCAAAAATACATAGAAATTAAATCTGTTTGTTGATATGCAAAAAGTAGCAATATACAAACGGATCTTGTTATACCTAATCGGTGAAAGTATAACTGTGCTTCTCATAAATGGATTTCATATTGGACGTGTGCAGTGTCTAGTCTAGACTTAGACGCGACGGGGACACCAAAACAATTTATTTATGCATTTACCTGTGCGTCGGCAGGCACGTAAAGCCGTTGGTCCCCGGCTACATTAGCAGTCGTTAACTGCCAATTAAACATGCTCAAAATACTTCACTGAAGTGTAAAGAACTATATAGTTCAATTGGACTAGATGAAGTATATTACTCATCTAGTTCATTTAGTTCATCTAGTTCACTTGGCTCAGTACTTCAGTAGTCCCTTTGAGTTACCCTGTCATTAAGTTCAATCGCGTCATTTCATTCATTTAGTTCAATCTGTTTCGTAGTTCTAATGATTGAAATAAGCCTAATGTTTCATATCGTATGACATCAAATTGAGTGCGGGCAGACACCCGATTCCGACCGGTGGTGCAACTGTCTCGTTTTCGCACGCGCTGTTCGTAATCTATCTGTTCGCTTTACTCTCCTTCAGTGAAGTGTGAACTAAATAAAGTACTGAAGTAATTGGGAGCCGAATGAACGAGTGAAGGACATATACTTGCTAAGTGAACTAGTCTAATTGAAGGATTCATTCATGAACGACTCATCTTCTCTACTGCCAATCCGCACCGAGCCCGTGTGGTGGTTTATGGCCCGTTCATGCCTTTGTTGTATCCATCCATAGGGAAGGCTCGTGCCCCAGCCGTGGGGACATAAAAATGAGCTGGTGATGATGATTTAGCCTATACAACTATACAGTTCGAACTAAACTGATTTAAAAGTGATCTTATACAATATGTTTCGTTTCCGACCTAAGTAGGGGTTCAAAGGAAGTAGGGGTGCAACTCCATCCCCCTAGCAATGGCAGCCATTTTAATATTTGATTAATGTCCACAAGAACGTGTACCTTTGTGAACAAACAAAAAGGCTGATACTCATGATAACCTTTTTTTAAAGTATAAATAATGTTAACATAAAAGCCAAAATATATTTTTTTAAATCTGTCGTGCTAGGTCCTGAAAAAATCAGCCCGTTTACCTACTTTTATTTTTTTTAATAACTAAAATGATGCCAAAAGTCAACACTTAAAGGGGACATATTGTATTTATGTTGTCTACGTAAAAGTATTTGGTACTATACTATCTTGGTATTATAGATCAATGTAGAAAAATATCAGCACAAGAAAAGAATAAAACATCATTATTTGTATGACTACTTTTAGCAAATGATAATTATGAGGCAACTTGTCCATAATGTAACATATTGTATGCTCGTGATCGTGACTGTACAATATGTCAATAATTAGTTAGTTGCTGTTTATTTAAACTGAATGATTGAAATGATATAAGTAAGCGTAGTGAGTGTCGATAAATTTTCACAGGTCAGGCAGAGCCGTCATAGCATAATTGAAAGTGCACGTGACCCGATATTGACATACCCTCTGATGGCTACATCCTGTCTGGTTAACATCACTTTGGTAAAAAAGACTGTTTAAAATTAAGTTAACCAAATGGGATGTTTACCAAACGGGACGTGACCTTTTGACGAGCATTTTACGGATCTACTTCCGTTTACACATTAATTTATTTTAATGTTTATACTAACGTTTTAAACTCTTTGCAGGGTCAGTGGTCACAGAATGAATCCGTGAAAGTGTTTATTTCAATGTGAAGAAAGATATGTGTTTAGAAAACAACACAAATTAAATTAAATTAAAAAAGTAACTGAAGAAAGCTCCATGGCGCAGTAAATTGCACGTTTGGATTGCGATTTTGCCATCAAGATAAGCAACGATGGATCTCTGGATGGCTAATCAACTAAAAACATCTTCCGTGCTTCCAAAGACTAAGATAAATTAAGTTTTTGGTCCCGGTTGATGACCAAACATGACTGCCGTCAAACCAACTAATTGGGACCCGCGTGATAGGCAAAGGCTGAATCTCCGCATGTGCTTTATTGTTATTGGACGTTTACAGGCTGACGGATGATGAACAGAAGACAAAAATAAGAAAGTCAAGGTTACTGACCTCCATCAATCAAAACAAAACACAACGATCAATTCTAAAACCACAAATGTTTGTACACAGCGACCGACCGACGCCAATCCATCAGTGCTGCACAACATCCCTGACGGCGGCGGTGGTAGTGGTGTTCCAAAGCACCGTTAAATCTCGACTGCGTTAAAATATGCGCGCGAATTCTTATAAAGACTACTGTGAAACAAGGCCTACAACCTGCTATTTCAAAACGCCACCATCATGTGTTTGACAGACGCTACATCGACTGACGGAACTGCGATAAAAACCCTTAAGCTTCGACAGGATTGAACTATCAAACTTTTGAGTCTTAAATGGCCGCATTCGTTCATAAGCGACCTGATTTTAATATTAGGATTAGGACTATAGGAATAATGTACCAATCTGGCCGCTGGGACACGTCTTTTGACGTTTTAAATTATCAACATCGAGGTCCAGAACGCCTGAAGTAACATTCCGAAACCACTCACTGCTTGTTGCGGTTTTTATTTTTTTATTAGGAAGACTTTACATGAGATGAGTCCAGAAAAAGATGAAAGAACTTGGTCCCAAAAGGCAAGGACACAGCGACCAACGCTGATCCATCAAATTCAAATTCAATTCAAAATGTTTTATTTTTCTTCCACAGTAGACACAAAAAGACAATGTTTATATAAGTAGGCACAGATATGGTGAAAGAAGGCATGCAGTGCATAAGTGTTGCACGAGATTCCTGACGGCGGCGGCGGCGGTAGTTGTGTCAAAAGCAACGGAGCCCGAATTATTATTAAGCTCACTCGAAAACAGAAAGTCTGGAACATACGACAAAAGCACCGGGATGCTAAAGAGAACAACAGATGGTTTCGACAACGCAGCCTCGGCAAAGACCGCATCAGCCTTCGCCCGCCCTAACTTCCGAAAGAAGTTTGGGCTCAATATATAGTAATACTATAGTTATACAGTTACAGTTAGAGGAGGCCTATGTCCAGCAGTGGACTAAGATAGGCCGATGATGATGATGATGATGATGATAGTTATACCTGCCTAGTTATACTATACGAGTAATATAGCAATGTAATATACCCGGGTTGCTGTGTCCTAAGGGTGGTAGACTGCGTGCGACGATGTGTACATGTGCTGTAGTGTAACAACACATGTACACAGCGTCGCACGCATAGTAGCTTAGTTACCTTTATATAAATAAGTGCATGAAGAAATGTTTTTCTAGTCTTTCCTTTGCTTTTTCATAAATCATAAAAAAATATTTATTCATAAAGTTAAACAACATTAAATAATAAGTATAGCCATGATTACAATGTTGTGAAAAGAATGACAACATCAAATCTCCGATTTGTTTTACAATTAGGTATAATTGTAAATGTAATAAATTCTTCTTCCTTTCACCTAGTAATCCCTTTTACACTATCTAAAAGGAAAAGATGTAGGATCAACGATAGCGCGCACCGCCCGTTGATGCGTCGCGGTTCCAAAGCGCGTGGATAATTGCGCATGCGCTCACGTCGGCTATCACCCGAGACGCCCGCGCAGCTGAGGAGGCGTGTGGCGTAGAGAATCGCCGCTAAAAGTTAAAACAGAACATCGACGCGAGATGCTGACGATAACAGTCCCGGGTCGCTAGAGAGAAAGGCCCGCAACTATTCAGCCGCGTTCAGATAAACGGAGGAATGTTGTGTGGATGGATACACACAAATCGATTATAATAATTACTAACAACAATAACAACAACAAATTTTATTAAAACATTATTCATTTATATTTAACTAAAAAACATTTTTCAATTGAACCGACGACGATCTTTTACAATCCTCTTCCGGCTAATATTTCTTCATCTTGAATATCCGAAACCGATATTCAACAATCAGAAGCTAAGGTTTTAAACCACAAAGAGATACTTGACGATTCATAATTTGATAATTTTAAATTGTTTAAGCCACAATAGTATTTCACTTCACATTAACAAAAAAAAAGGAAAAGCAACTAGAACATCGCTAATTCAGAATCATAAACTGTATTAGCTAATCATACTTGATTATAAGACCATGTAATTGCAGTGTAATTATTACAGCACAATATAGTCTAGAAGAACAATCTTCTATCTCTTTCTAAAGACAACGGCAGATCTAAAAAGGCCACTTTGGAGAATTTACTTTATGATTCTTATTATTGTCGTACGTGTGGCAATATCAATAATTTAAATACATGCAAGAAATTAATACGTTTTACATTATTCATACATTATTGCATCTGTGGTCTAGTAAGTCGGCTTGGCCAGTTACTAAAACTTTATCATGGTCTGCCGACATAACAACAATGTTACTGACATTATTGAGTACAGGTAGTTAGGAGATAGGAGTCCAGTTCCTGAGTAGCTAAAGATTCTTCCAATTTCCACCATCAAGTAAGATAAAAGTAAAGCGCATACCTACTCGTTGTGAAGTAAAAAAAACAATCTTTTTCACCAACCGACTCCTATGTTTTAGCTCACATAAGACCTAAATCATAGGTGACGGGTTTACTAGAGTTACTCTTAGGAGTTGTTGAAAGGTTAGAGAAAATGGGCATAATTCAAGAAGAATTAAAGGAATTGCAAAAAAGAAACCCAAATGGTATAGAAAACATAAATCATCTTTCGGCTGAACAGCGAATGGGGTCTTTCGAGACCCCCTGAACCCATACAGAGGAACGTGACAGCGCAATCTAGATAACACCGTATCAGATGCGATCGAGATCAGAGAACGCGGTTAAGATATTGGTATTAACAAACGTCTCATTATTTATGACGCTGCCCGTGCACTCCGTAAGCAACAAGCGGTGTTTATTAGTTCTATAATAAGCTTGAGTTGCGTAACCTCGCTAGCAACGATGTGCAGCTTTTGAATCATTAAAATTGCGACAGTAGTGTAATGAAAGTTGATGAGCTACGGTGCGTAATTGAGCCGTTGGTCCCGGTCTTTTTATTACTCCTGACGGGTAAGCACTAGGTCTTTACCTCACCTAGTTAGGTGATGACAAAACCGAAGGTAAAAGCGCACTTCACCCGAAATTTTAAACACTGAGGCACTGGCTACTTTATCTCTAGCTGCCGGAACACAACGAATGATGTTATGGCGACATATTAAGATGGAGGTAGCTATCCCGGCGGTTGTTGTCGTAATGGTATTCGTTGGAACCCGATAGCCGCATTGGGCTCGTGTGGTGCATAATGGCCTGAGGCTTTACTATGAGCTTGTAAAGCAGTTTTGCAGCGGTGTTATTGCAATTGTGACAAACGAGACGCGTGCGTGTATACTTGTAGATGCCGCTACAACACAAAACACTTTATTTTAAATATTTAGCGCGGCACATGACTACAATCCACCTGATGTTAGTGGAAATTGAGTCCAGTCGCGAAGACAACTGATGCAGCACGAAAGCCACGCAGCATCGTTCACCCTCACTCTGCGGGCCCACAAGGTGCCTCTTAAACTGCAGTAACACTAAAACACAAATGTTGAAAAAATTTCCACGAGCAGGATTTGAACCTGCACCCTTCTGACAATCACCCTTCACAGTCACCCTTCTGACTGTGTTCGGGTCAGGTGCTCTTCCAATTGAGCTATCGTGGTTCTAACCAGCCCGCCGAAATTATTCAACACTTTTTACTTGAAAGCCAAAGGCGCCCGTTCAATGTCAACAACTACCGTCACTAACATACTGCTTTAACAGTAATACTGCTTTAACATAATTTATTTTAACATAGTTTAACATAATTATTAAGTATTGTTATTAAGTACTACATTTTAAATGACATAAATAATTAATTAATCCAAATTGACACATTGACAGGGTGACTGTATCTTAATTTTCACGTCACAAGACCTCAGCCCAGCAGTGGGACGTTTAAAATACTGATTATGATGATGGTGAATAAAACTGTAAATATCTTAATTTAGGCAGTCTTTGCAAGAAGAATATACTTATATGTCGGATCTAAAAGTAAACAACAACAGTTTTATCTGACTTGTTAGTTATACTTTCAATTTCTTTCATCATCATCATCATCAGCTCATTTTTATGTCCCCACTGCTGGGGCACGAGCCTTCCCTATGGATCGAAAGGGAGAACGGGCCATAAACCACCACGCGGGCCCGGTGCGGATTGGTGGTTGTTAACGACTGCTAATGCAGCCGGAACCAACGGCTTTACGTGCCTTCTTAAGCACGAAGGAGCTCGAGATGATAAATTTTTGGTCACTTATCCGATGACCGGCCCTTGCGAAAGTTGCTTAACTTCGCAGACCGGGCGCGCTAACCACTGCGTCATCAAGCTCCTCTTCACTTTCTCTCTTCTTTTTACTTTCTTTACTTCCAGTCAATGGACATCCCACTGCTGGGTTCCCGTCTACCCACATTAACATTAACTTGAGGAGGTCGGACTATAACCCACCACATCACACATGATCATCACAAGATCATTTTATGTCCCCACTGCCGAAGCAAGAGCCTTCCCTGTGAAAGGATAGCAAGAATCGGGCACGCTATCACCCATGCGGGTTGGTGTATTTTAATATCTTAGGTTTATGCGATATTAGCTAATTATCTTGCGAAACCTATCTGTAGCACAAATTAGCTAGACTTATTTCAACTTGGAATTCTGTCACCCATCCGGTGACCCATCCTTGCGAAAGTTGCTCAACTTACAAGATCGCAAGCCGCTGCGCCATCGCTCCCCTTCACATTAACGCAACATAAAACAATAAATTTAATTCCCATTATAAATTATAACCATTTGATGTTTACAGCCAATAAACAACGTGCTTATGAAAATCAAACCTATAAAACCTGATTCGAGATATCTTGCGACATCGCTATAGAAATTTAAAATCATTTGTATTTATTGTTCGAGTTATAGTACAATAGAAATGCTTATAGATAATACTGTTTTAACAAATTAATGGAGGAGTTGTTGACAGATTCGATTGACAATTGTGCAATTTAAGCAACTTTTGCAATGAGGGCTGTAACATCCCGTTTAGTTAACCTGTCATTTAGATTTTAATGCTCATTTTAAATGGTATCTAATGTTCAGATCAGTAAAAAGAAATATTTTTCATACATTTAGTCTAGTTTACCAAATGAAAAGTTTGCCAAACGGGATGGAACATCAGCTGTTCAAGTAATGTTTCCACTCCTGGGTATGGAAACACCACACGGAGAACGGACCATAACCACTACGCTGGCCCAGTGCGAATTGGTGGTTGTTAACGACTGCTAATGCAGCCGGGACCAACTGATTTACCTACGTGCCTTCCGAAGCACAGAACTTACGCACGAATGAATGAATGAACGTAAATAACATCAAACTGCACGTTAAATCTTGGTTTCGATCAATAATCTCGAAGTACTCGAAGATCATCTCCTATTGTTGGCGTATGATGGCTGTTGTTAACACTGAATAACCCACTTCAGGCCATTTCTGGAGGTTTACGGCCTAACCCTATGTCCATGTTGAGTGAAAAGACTGAGATATTCCACGAAGCACACCCAAACGAAGCACACCCAGACGTAGCACACCTAAAGTATTTTACCAAGCACACCCAATAGGTGCGCTTCAAATAAAATTTTAAAATAATTAATTTTCTATTCCACGAAGCACACCTACGAATATCACTCGCATAGTGCGTGGACTAAAAGACTTGCCATAGCTGTGAGACGTTTATATCCTGACAAATAAACGAAGACGTACATTACCTATTCCATATAGTAAAATATGTATGACTCAAATCTACTTTGTGATTTATTATTTATTTATTCTGCATAAACTGTTAATGATGATAGGTAATTTAATACGTACTAGTGGTAGCCCAGCGGTCGAAATTCGACCGTAATTTTATTAAGGCTGCACGGATTGTATCCTAAGCAATGAAAAATTAAAAAAATAGAATGTGAGTTTGGATTGGCATTGACAGATTTCGGCCGCTCCTCTTCCATTTTTGAAATTTTTGAAAAGAGTGTATATATGCGTGTGTGTCAAATATATGGTAGTGTGTATAATATTTGTTTTATTGATTTAATGTATTTTTTATTCTGCAATCCTTCTCTATATAAACTATAAGTGTGCGAAATTTCATACTCCTCCGTCTGCGCAATTTTCGTAAAAAGGGGTACAAAGTTTTTGCTTCACGTATTAATATACAGATTATACTAAGTAAATATAAATTGAACGAATGAAAGATTTGGGATCTCGAGCTATGAAATTCAATCGGACATGTGACGTATGACATATACTTACATTTATATCACGAAGGTCTTACAAGCTGGAGTTCGTGAACGGCAGAGTATCTGAAACAAAACAATATTGAATAAAACGGGATTTAAAAATTTATTTAGTTTAAGTGAACATGTATTGACTAAAGATTCTACTCTGACCAAAATCCGACTGATGGGACGAAGCTTATACCGCTTTTTATAAAATAAAATTTAATTTAATGTACATAAATGTCTATGTTTACCCACACCAAAAAATTATTAAAATAAAAAAAAAACCCCGACTGCTAAAACAACTATATAAATAACTAGCATTTTGTGCGCAACTTTGGCCGCGTGGCTATTTTTTTTAAATCTTCTTTATCAAAATAAAATATAGCCTATGTTAGTCGCAAGGAATGTAGCATTCTATCAGTAAAAGAATTTTGGGAATCAGAACAGTAGTTCCAGAGATTACCCTCCGCAAACAAACAAACAAACAAAGTCACAAACTTTACCTCTTTAATAATAGTATAGAAAAACAATTATATACTCGGAAATAGTATTTATAAATACATTGAATATTGATAGTTGTCGCAGGCGGGGACAATCACCAACCAAAGAGAGTGCCGATTTAATTAAGCTAGCCACGGCCGCTTGGTAGTAGTGCTAGTTATTTATATAGTTGTTTTAGCAATCGGGTCTTTTGTTTTATTCTAATAATTTGGTTTATTTCAAACATTTAGGTTTTGTGAAGTAAATAACTAAACATTTCAAAACCTACATAAAATAATTATATTAAAACGCCTTACTCGTTTAAAAATCACGTTTGTTGTATGGGAGCGCCCTTAAATATTTATTTTATTCTGTTTTTTAGTATTTGTTATAGCGGCAACAGAAATACATCATCGGTGAAAATTTTAACTGTCTAACTATCACGGTTCATGAAACACAGCCTGGTGACAGACGGAGAGACAGACAGACGGACGGACGGCGGAGTCTTAGTAAAAGGGTTCCGTTTTACCTTTTGGGTACGGAACCCTAAAAAACAGAAAATAAACTTAAAAGAGATCAAGGAGATACTATAGTCAAACACCCTGCACTCAGTTGTAATACTTGTAATCCACGTTTCGGAACAACAGGATGCAGTCTTATTTTTGTTATTGAACGCAGATAGAGACAGCATCGAGATCATCATAGAGATCAACAATCTCTTAAATAGTGTGTCGCTTGATAAAAACTGATTACGCTCGATTATTTATGCACGTCGAGCCGCGGCGGATGCGGTGAACGGCCTACGCCATCGCCACAGATTACAGAATGCGCGTGCGCACCGTCAGTCGAAACAGCGTAACTGAGCTGTAAAAATATGATTTATGTGTCGACAACTCCTTACTGGCCCAGCAGTTGGTAAGATAATATATTATGGGCTGAGCGTACAGATTTACACAACAATCACATAACTCCACGAGTTAAACATATATATTATTATAAACGAATGTAAATAAAATTGAATATCTTTTCGTTTCGAAATGTTTTTATTCTATTATGTCACATAGTAACACAAACGAGTATGGGTAACAACCGAAACAGCTATAATGTACACAAATTAATCTCTACTAGTTTCATTTACTTAACTCTAGATAACTTTAAAAAGACCAAGAACAGAAAACAGGAACGTGTAACTACTAGACTTTTCAAAATTGCTTTAACATATATTACATGGATTGCCCTTTTCCAAACGAGTCAACGAGATCTTAATGAACTTCCTGCGGCCGTCGGATCTCCATTCACATAAATCCCGAGCAATAAGTCTTGCCCGCTCCAACTGTTTCCATATTTCATTATTGCAATAAAGAAGAAGGGGCGATATCTTCATTACCAGGCGCACAAAATCGATGCCACGATAATTACGGAGCCGAGGGCCCTCAGTCTCGCAACCGTCCGACGATGAAATTAATTCCAGATGGATGTTAGAGAAATAGTGCATCCTTTATGTGGGCAACGTTATTGATGGTGCTAATGGTGCAGACAGAGCAGGGTTACTGAATCTAACGCAAACAGATAACGAGGAAACACGAGAAGCAAACCGAGATATACGGTTAGAAAAAGCGACGACTCTTTCTTTATCGCCGCAGATAAAATATGGCGGTGCGACCAATAAAAACTTCATCTTGAACACTTAAAAGTTCTACAGCGGCGATTGCTTATCGAGTGTGCTGACAAATTTGTCAATAAATCCTGATTATGGTAGGGATGGGATTATACAAAATCCGTCATCATCGCACCAAACTTAGGCGCGTTATCGCAATTCTGGGAAGTACCGTAACGAAGTCAACATATTTTTAATAAGAATTGTTGTGTCAAACCAAGGTTATTTTTATACGAGGATTATAGATTTAAGATTTAATATAATATTTCAAAACAAATGCCGGATTCAGGTAGGTCCAATGTCACTTTATTAGACACTTTTAGTAATAGATAATGACAATGTCTTTTTATCGTTAGTTTTGAGTCTTTGTCTGAGCTTGGAAGCGTCTATCTATGTAAAGTATCACTAAAACACAGTTGATTACCCTATAAATTTGTATTGATGAAATTGACATTTACGAACAAATGTAAATAAATTACGTCATGTACACGATACAGGAACAATGTAGAATGGACGCCGTCGCTAGTGTAATCACGAGCGATCCCACAATATTGACGGCCCAGAAAGTTCAGAAACAAATCATAGCAATTTGGTGTAGCATTATTGCGATATTTTTGTAAAATTACACGTTGCGTATGCTACGTAGCGTGTGTTTATGTAAAATAAGAGGTCGACTTGGAATGTAGTGAATTCGATAATATTCAAACTGTAATTTGAGTTGTTCGTCAACTTTGGCGAGGCTTAATAACACTATAGAAAATAGCGTGTGATAGTCCGTGTTAATTATAAGCTTAAGTAAAATGTTAGAAAGTGTGGTTGCGTCACGCGTGAGACTGTGAGGTGAGATATGTCGAAGACGGCATACGTACATGTATTCAATAGATCATTAGCAATAAATGAGACAATATTGTCGGTGATGGTCCGAGTGTTGGTATCGGCGTTGCTAGTCATTAATCATGCGTGGTGCCGTCCGCGCAGACATAAAACACTGAGATTGCGCCGCCGCCCGTAAACGTTACATCACACCTAGCACTGTCTGATTCGGAACCATTTATCCCGAACGCTCCAACGTCTACATCTACATCGACCGTTGATCTTTACGGGTACAAGAAATTGAAGTGCCTGTCAGTGATTTCGAAATTAATATCGATGTCATGGCAAATAGCCTATTTGCAATATGTCTAAGTGAAAATAACTGGCTCCGAAACTTTTGTGACTTGGACCAAAATACATTACAAATTAGTTTTAATATTTTTTATAGATGTAAAAAAACCGGAAAACATTTCTGCTTTTTTATTTGTGAAACAGAAGAAGTAGAACAAGTCGGTGGTTTAACACCGTTAAAATCATTGTAAGTATTACATTAAAATCCAATACAAACATTTGTTTTTCCAGGTAGACACACATGTGTGTTCGGTTTTCAATATTAATGTCATGCATCGTATTCAAAAAAATGCGCATAAATAAATAATCAAGTTTACACAGAACAACAATGGCTGTTAAAAATTACGAAAGTCACGTAGAAACTTTAAAAATTAACACCAATTACCTACTGAAGTCTGCGTGTGAAGGGAGTCGATTGTTATTAAGAATAATGTTTTTCAAGAAAACATTTAACGTTTTGAGGTCGCAGTCGCATTTGAAATGGCGACAATTCCCGGTGCAGTGACAATGTGACACTTTCTCTATAGAATAGGCAATGAGTCCGATGAGCAGTGGTGTTAGTGGTGTAGGCCGGAGTCGTTATCGGCAACAATTATTATTTTTTTCTTGACACAACGAACAATAGCCTACTTTCATATCTCACTATACGGCCGTAAGCATTAAAGGCATTCCGCCGCACGAGGGACGTCCGTCGTCGCACGCAACAAGCACAGATAACAAAAAAAAATTAACGAACTCATTCAATCGGGAAATCATGCCGGTACTCGTGATGTCATTTAAAAGCTTAATTCGATATCTTGAACGAACCGTTTATTTCAAGCACTCCGGCGGCTCTATGATAAATTATTATCGTTCCGTTATTTTTTTATCTACAGTGAAGTTGTTGACTCTCATTGTGCAACAGGAAGTTTTTATAAAGTTTAAATAGTAGGAGAAATGCGGAACGTATATTCTGAAAGCTTCGTAGATTCGTCCGTCGTCGTCTTGCGAAAGAAAGTGCGATAATATCTCGCAACCGCCACTCACGATCCGGACTCAAGCATTGGGCGCTCTCCACAATCCGCGAATATATTGTACTGTTAGCGAACGACGACAAAAAAACTAAACAGGAAACCGAACACGATTGTAATGCCTCGATAGCCCTTTTTATGTTCTGTGAAGTAAAAAGTTTTCGGGAATTCTTTATTTTTTACAATTTCAATAAACAAATACGATGAAGTACTTCAAAACATGTAACCCAATTAGTTGTTTTCAAAGTTTTTTTTTTCATACCAATAAAATATTTTAAGAAATTTCACATGGATCTAAACAGTTAGTATAGAACATTTAAAAATATGTTGTTCAGCTGAATTTATGCGATTTGAAACATTCCATATTGGACTAAAAATTCAGTCGGAATTTTTATTTTTATTGTTTTCAGCTTTCTATTTGAATGTTTGTATTTTCCTTAAGCTTAGAAAGTTTCACTAAAAATAACTTACTTATTAGCTTGAATTGGTTTTTAATTTGTTTGGGGTATCGAAATGAATAAAATAAAGGCTTATATAGTCAGTTTTGCGTCATAAAAAATTTTGTCTATACAATATACTGTACTGACAGTAGGATTTCAATACAGATTGTTAGAACTTTTTACAGTTGCAGCTACAATCCAATGATCGGTACTGATTGGGCGATACGTCGATACATCCGCCACCGAAAGCGATTGATCCACGTTGTATTGAAACGTCACTTGCGATAGCATCGACTGGTCGTTAGGGGCAGCCATTACCGACTGACGGTACCGGGAGCCCGACCACATTAGTTATTCAATTATGCGAACTCCCGACCATCTGATAGCTCCACCAACGGAGCCACCAAAGAATCCCTAAGTCATGCTCGTGAAAACGACAATGCCAAACATTTACAATGGCATTTAAATATGAATATGATTATAACAACAGAGTTTCTTGTTATTCACAATAGGGAAGTTCACAGACGTCAAATAAATGATACAAACATCCCTCGTAAGTAAGATACAATCGTTCGGTTGTACAGATTAGTGATTATGATCAATCAATGAAGACGCTGAGAATGGACATACAAGGAGGACGGTGTAAAAAGTTATCCTTCCTGACTCCGACGAATAAAGGCTCGTTACGCCTGCGCCCATGAATGATGGATGACCGTAGCAGATCTGCCGGCACGAACGCGACGCGCACTTGTCTCTACAAACCTCGTACAACTGATCTATATCTCCTATTAAAAGGTATGAAGAATCAAATCTGTGTGCAGCGTGACTCCGCAGTGTAAATCTGACGTGAGGAATATCCATAGTGTGATTGACAAGTCCGTGTCGATAATATTGGGTCGTCATAAATAACGCCGCCACTGCTAGTTAGTACGTATTTATTGCTCTCTTGGCTCGCGAACGGTATCAGTTTGTTTGGAAGGGCTTACGTTTATTGATAGTTTGATTTAAAATGTTGATCAAATGATCAATAACTCAATAAGTATAGTTAATATCAATAATAGTCGTGATTAAAACAAAGAATTTGAACGGGGATTAAACTAATTAGTAAAAAGGTATCAAACCTTCTTTATACTCGACGTTTCGACCGAGTTACAACGGCCGTGGTCGAAACGTCGGGTATAAAGAAGGTATGATACCTTTTTACTAATTAGTTTGCGTTAATCCCCGTTTAAATTCTTTGTTTTAACTATACATATATATGGAACACGAAAGTTTAAAAGTGTAAATAGTCGTGATAACTTCATTAACATAATGTTGCAAGTAAAATCCTTCTTATTTGAACGACAGCACAAAATAACTAATAGCGACAGGCAATCTAGAATTTTGGAAAATATAATTAAAACAATTTATTTATTATTATTATAATATATTTATTATATTTACTTAAATATATATATATATATATATATATATATATATTCACTTTTTATTTACAATTATTTCGTAAATTATTAGCCACACAAAATTATGTGGTTACTTAAAAAATACTTGGTATTTAGAAGCAAATAACACATTTAAAAGCGTAAATAACTAATACTAATAGTAATAAAGCAGACAAGGAAAATGCGATCGTTATACACAGACCACACATAACTGTATTTTCCAACAGACACTTTGAAGAAACGGGTACCATCTGCATTAATTGTGTCCCTCAACAGTCGACCACATCAGCCACACTAGGAAGTGATACCGCCGACCAGGCTACAAGCGTGCAGCAAAATAAATTCAATTATGACAGACATAGCTGAGCACAGCACGGCTCACAGTCGCCATACGTACGGACTACGGCCTATAAATTTTGACGTTTAAGAAAGTCAACAGGTTTACGCGGATGGCATTTTCCCGCACAATATATTATGGACGGCGGATGGAGATCACCGAAGGGTCGCCGGTGGGGCAACCGTTACTTCGTGCCCAATAAATTCAAGAACAAACGACAGCAATAAGGAACAACGCGCGTCCCGACATCCATCGCCTGTCAGGCCCAAGAGCTGACTTATAAAGAGCCGCGGCTATGCGTCATACGTAAACAGCCAGGTTATAAATCAAATTCGGCTCTAACTGCACCGATAGATTAGTCGGACGAATAAAATTAAACCGACCTGTAAATACCATTTACATAATTCAATGCGCGCCAGAGATAGATTGCCCCGTAAAAGAGACGAATGAATGGTACCTATTGATATAAATCTTATTGCAGAGTCTCGAGTAGAAATCAATGTGCGCCCCTTTATGACGAATCAGTAACGGCTTTGGGTTAGTGCTCTCATCCTTTGAGTTTTCATGGAGACAATTTCCTGCGGTATCGCAACAGAAGGATACTTCTCCGAAACTTAAATGGCAAGATAAACGTTACATTCAAACAATAATTAAGGATGACATCAACGCGATAAGTCGTGGAGGAGACACAGGCAGATGTAACCCTTGCCGGATATTAGTCATGCATGCATAGACGTATAAGATGATATGCCCGTTCGAGTCCGAAGTGAACGCACAATAAATGTAATTAAAGACTTCCCGTCGCTTCCACCGACACGGGCTTTAATCGATTGAATCAAGAAAACCATAGTTCGCACAAGTGTGAATTAGTTAAAGGAGTGCATCAAAATACTATATTTTGGATTAAGATCGCCTTTACTTGAAGTAAAATGTGAAACCTTAACGAAACACCTAATAGGTATGTCTATAAACTGTATGTCTAAAAATTGCAAACGGCTAATAAGATATTAAAATGGAAGAAGCATTTTGTTTTGTTCTTTCATTTGCATTTTGTTTGTTTTTTAAATATTCGACAATCCCTAGTCAATAAAACTTTAAACATTACACCTTGTTTTGGCACAACAAGTTGAAAGTTCATCACAATATTATGTTAGGAAAACATAAATTAAAACAATATTCTGTGAGCGCTTTCTCAATTATAAAATCTTTTAATATTAATAAGTATTCAAGTTTTTAGTATTCTTTATTTGGATCAAAAAAATGTATCTCAGCAGACGATTTCCTTGATGTCTCTAAACAATGATTTACTGTAAGTATAGACCCTAACAAATCTTTATTAGGCTCTTCAGTAAAATACAAATACTGTCAGGATAAACCAATCAAATGTTAGAACATTTCTAACATTTAAGCTATATGAAATCACGAGTCACGTTAAAATGATTTATACAGCACACACGGATCAATCATGATTTAAAAACACGCGGTCGGTCGGGTTGAAACGACTCTATTGGCATTAAGGGCTAATGCCGAGGCCATAAAGGTGGAAATGGTATAGAATCAACAGCACATTAGCTGGCGGTAGTATCGGAGATTAACGTTCAAGATCCGAACATATTAGTCACGTCTAAGCTATTAGTTGGGAGTTTAAAGACTGGGGACATGCGAACACGGGCCCTTGATTGAGATAAGTTCCGACAGATACAGGCAAATAACAGTGGTCCTGTTTATCTGAAAATTCCTCTTTGGACTATTCATAATATTTTTCTATTTTTAGTATTTATGATTAGAAACAATGAATGACTACACATTGAAATGAAACTACTATTACGGATCTACCTACTCGCGTTTATTTTTTCCACATTAAATTAAAGGAGTTTCATTTCAATATGTAGTGTTCGCGTAAACTTTAGAAATAATAAATGAAGGTCTATTTGACCAAATTTAGACGATCTTCAAGGAATTCTAAATAATTGCTTTGAGTGTAAGACTACCAGTTAGCGTTGGTGAAATGCATTACTAGTCCAGAAAGAAGGTTGGACTACATTGTTTTCTTAAAATTACAAAAACACTTAACCTTTGAGGAAGGAACATATATCGATGTACTCCCCGAGTGCCTTTTGCATAAATTGAAACAGGCTACACAAATGTCCTGTTTATCTAAAAGTGCCTCTTTGAGCATATTCACATTATTTTCCAATTAAGATTATTGGAGTCATATCAATGCGAAATCTGAATCACTAAAGGACTTGAATTCTATACGATTCATCATCATCATCATCAGCTCATTTTATGTCCCCACTGCTGGGGCACGAGCCTTCCCTATGGATGGATAAGGAGAACGGGCCACAAACCACCACGCGGGCCCATTGCGGATTGGTGGTTGTTAACGACTGCTAATGCAGCCGGGACCAACGGCTTTACGTGCCTTCCGAAGCACGGAGGAGCTCGAGATGATAAACTTTTGGTCACCCATCCGATGACCGGCCTTTGCGAAAGTTGCTTAACTCGCAGATCGGGCGCGTTAACCACTGCGCCATCGAGCTCCTCTAATAAGATTAGTAACAATTAATTACTATTTTACTAAAAGACGAATAGCTAAAAATCTAAAATAATTTGCTTTTGGTATTTGACTCTACCTCTTACTGCTGTACTGAATTACAGCCAAATTGGCAAGAGGACAAAAAAGCAGAAGACTTTTCTCCACTTTAATTGTTGGACTATGTTGATTATTTAAATTATTCGGTCTACTGCACAAGCGCCTTTTGCGTATGACGGAACACATTCGATTAAATTTTGGTAGTGTTGCAAATAAAATTGAGAGCCACAAAAACCTCAGTTTTATTTCGAGCATTTAGCATATAGCATATCACTCACTAAATTGCAGGATTATTACTTATAGTTACTAGATTGGAAACTACGGCAACATTTTTCTGCTAAAGAGGGTATGTATGTTTGCAACGAATAAACTCAAAAACTACGGGACCGATTTAAAAAAATCTTTTACCATTAGAATGCTACATTAGCGCTGAAATGCGGTACGAAGTCCGCCGGGTCAGCTAGTTGTCTATAATTTAAATCAAGTCAGACAAGTCAAGCTACAAATGATGACTATTTATTTTTTTAAACATTAAAAATTAGTACGTTTATAAAATTAATAAGGATGCGTGGTTCCTTACACCACAAACTACGATACATGTCATTCTTGATTCCTCACTATTCTGTGCTATTTTTATTTACGATATGCAACCGAGGGAAATCTTTATAAGGCACCTGGAGTGGACAAGTCTACTCAACTAAAGTTCTACTCTACTCACTCTCTAATATTAATCTTATATATTTTATTGATAACTTTATATAACTATGTTATATCTAGGAACTTTAAACAAAAAAAATGGTTTCAACAATGATATCCCTTTTCGCTTTTCAAAGTTCAAAGTTCAAAGTTCTTTATTGCATTCATGTTGTACATATACAGGTGTTGAAAATGATAAAAAGAAACAAACATGACCCTGCAAGGGCACAGCAAGTACAAATAGTAGTAAAATTACGGTACTTATCATTAAATAAAGATAATTTTTGAAGGTTGTTTTTTTATTAATGTTATCAAAAATACATTGCAATCAATGGAGTTCGTTTATATGGAAGTAGAAAAAATATCTGACTACTAAAATGCATAAAACAATTTTAATAACATTTGAAGAAATGTTGAAAATAAATAACTAATTTCAATTTCAAAAAGTCATAATCGCGTGGCCCGGAAACATTGCTTTTTATATATATTGGTAGGTTATATTTTTAACGCTAACTATAGTTGTAAAGCTAGTCCCCATATGTTCATATATCACTGAGATATAGTTTTGACTTTCAATTAGAAAAATATATTTCAGAACTGAATGTATATAGTGTCAACAAGATACTATTATAACCTTTTTCTAAAATAAGGTTTTATTTCTGTTTTTTTTATATAAGTCAATAATGTATGCCATACTGCGAGAGTATCGAGTGTTTGTACTTGAGATCTTATGCACCGAACAAGCCTTACATTATCATTACTCATAATAAACAATACTGTATTCCGCCGTCGTACATCGTTGCCAGTTATTTTTTATCAGATAAGTATATGGACATTATTTCAATGCATTCAAACGGTTAAAGTATACACAAACTTTCGTTTTTTTTTTTGTAAAGGAGGAGGCAATTTGCGCTTGCGTATAACAAGGTATTCATATACTAACTCCGCCTACGACGAAGCAACAAGTATTTGGTTTGGCGACTTTATCTTATAAAGGCTTCTACTCGTATACTTACTTATGCAAAATTTATTTTCCATCGTCTTAAATTTTTCCTTATCTAAAATTCAGATCTAAAAGCTTTGGACAATTTATATGGTTTTCTAATATAATTTTAATAATTGCATTACAAAATTTGAACTCCATTATTTCACTAAAATCAAAGAAATTGTTGAAGATCTGCAAGGAGTTATTAATGTATGTAACCATTTAGATCGAATGGTCATTAGTAAAGTTTATTGTTTTAGTAATTATTGTAATTGATGCTATTCATTCAGTATTATAAAGCAAATAACTAAATTTCATAGCAATAAAACACGAAAACTATAGTAGTTGATGGGATCCAATATTATAACGCAATAAATTAGATAACGTCAAAAAATACCACATCAATAAAAAAATACAACATTGTAGTAATTAAAATATACTCACATAGAATCACAGCGAACAATGACGAAAACAAAAACAATATAATAAAAAAAATTATCACCAAAAGTTATTTGTCACACAACACCACGACTTTAAAACACGATACGAGACTTGATAAAGCGTAGAGTATTGTGGTACACCGTCACCGACGGCGTCTCAACATGGAATGGTATCTGTGATGATGGCGCAGCGAAAGACGGGGGCGGGGGCGGGGTGCGGGGAGCGAGGCGCGGTGGGCGTGGCCTGGCAGGTGTACAGTCGGACGGGTGATATATGCGCGTGTTAACACTCGCACGCGGGAACACGCCTCGCCCCGTCCGTCCGTCCGTCCGTCACGCGAAACGAAACACGGCCGGTGCCGAAATCGGGCAATGTTAATTGTTTGTCCGTCGGCGAAAGTCCATTAGACATCCGCGGCGGTTCATTAATAATAAATCGGCGGTCGTCGGTTCTTTTTTCACGCGATTAGCGGAATAGATGATTTAAAAAAAATGACATTTCATGAAAGGAGGTTTCACTGTAAATATTTAATATTCGTATATTACAATGAGGCTAAGCATTGTTTACAGCGCTAACAATTGTATTTTATGTACTGTTTTGTTTCACAATGGTTGATATAAAGTTACAGTCGCAGTATTTATTCAATTGCCTAAGTATTGTTAAGTTAGTCTCTGAGAATCAAACCTCTGAAGCTAAAACTTACAAATTGAAAACGTGTTGCAAAAATTTCCACAAACGGGATTTGAAAGAGCCACGATAGCATAGTTGGTAGTGCACCTAACCCAGTATGTCATGGGGTGCGGGTTCAATCCCGCTCGTGCATATTTTTTCAAACCTTTTCCAAACAGAAGAATATTGAAATGAAATACTTTTTGGAAATTTAAACGCAGGTGTACCATTTCAATGTGTAGTGTTCGCGTAAACTAGAGAAAACCAAAGACACAGAAGCATTTTTTGTGAATCATCATTATACATAATATAATGTAGCGGGCTGTTGAGAACTTTGAAGCTGTGGCTATGACAGACGGCTTAATGATCACATCTTAAAGTCGAGTTAGCTTCCAACATTTCATATTATATCGCCAGATGATGAACTGCTAATTGGTTGAGCAAACTATTAAGCTTTCAAAGATTGAAGTTGAGATGCGGTCGCTATTTTCGAGCAACTTGTTTAATGCGAAATTCACGACCTCGTTCGTACTGATTCTCATATATTTGTTTAATTATTAATACTTAGCATGATAACGTTTACAAGTTCCGTGTAAGCTTATACATCTATAAAAATACAAATTAAGTTAGTTTTTTTTGCATGTAGGTACAATTTTTTATTAGTTGTCATGATGATTTAAAATCCTTGCCCTAAATTTTTAGAGCAATAAAAAACCAAAAACCACATAATCTTCAACACCGGTTACTCTTAGGACGTAGGGTTTTTGAAAATAACCTCACGAATTAGCAAATGAACTCCACAATTCTCCCAAAATATGGTTTCGGACCATGCACCAAACATTCTGCACAACACATGGAAGTGACTGCTTCAGTAGAACTTACGTAACGACGACCTTTCCCAATTCAGAGGACTCGAAGGACCATTGAGCAGCAAGACACAAGCTAGTTTCGGATTATCTGTCAAATTATTCAACTGCCTATTTATTGTGATGACAAGATGACGAGTGGCTTAAAAAGGCTGTGAAGTGTTTCATGCCAAGGAATCTCTCTCTTATTCTATCTTCGTTTTAACTACAGTGCTGACTGCCATTCGAAAAGTATGTCAATGAGGGTGAATTCGAAAGAAATTTTTACTTTTTAAGAGCTAGGTCAAAATGATAGATGTTCACACAAAAAATATACACAACACGAAATCCAGACAACATCGACAAAGCCCGTGTACTGAGCATACACATGATTGCTTACTCCGACTACGTGTAATGGATTCACAATCACAATATGTCGGCAAGACATCGTGAAAGGTTGAACGGCCGTTATCAGCTGATCGGATGATTTAAATACCAAACAATGGCACCAGTATTAAATCCATTTAGTTTTGCAACGACACCAATCAGACAGGCCCAACGTTATTGCCTAGACAATGTAAACTAAATTGACATTTATAAGGAAAATTTATTAGGAATAAACGTCGTTATAAAGTAAATACTTTTAAGTCGACATGATTTACGATAAGTACCGAGCGCAAGGGACAAATCTTTATTTATCTCCGGTACTGGATTGTGATTGATTCCATAGTTATACGGATAGCAACACAAGATATATTACGCGGAACATTAGCATAAAATTGAAAATTGTAAGCCGAACATAAAATAAACATTTCGTTCGCAATTTGCTTATAGTTTCGTTGTTATTATCTGAATTATTAATAACGTTTTCACTGTGATTATTGCTATTAATAATTATTAATACCGGAGCGTCGCTCGCGCAGATAAATGGTAATGATCGGGTGCGGCGCGGCGTCGCGGGCGCATTGAGTTTGCTCCGAATAGGCATCGAGATTGATAAAACGATTGATTTCGTCGTACAAGTCTTGTGCACGTACAGGATCTTTGAAGGGGGGTTAGTACAGACAGCTGTGTATAATGAAGGTGCATTTATTATCGCTATAGGCAGTGGTTTCACGGTAGACGTATCAGCAGGTGTGATGTTATTGTTGCAGCGGAGACGGGGCGTGGAGCGTGTGCGATGTGCAATTGGTATTAGACTCGGCCATAATAACCTTGGGTGCGTCGTAAATACTCAACATTCCTGTCACTTTTGTTATTGTCGATTTGTTAACATTAGATACTGACTTGATTCGGGATTTGATCACATCATTCACCAAGGATTCATGAAAATATAGTCTAAAAAATGCTGTGTTGGGAACTCGTGACAATTCACGTATCACTAAGCTTTACCTAATGAGTGAAACAAATATAAATTTTGGCTACAACACAATAAACAGTAAGTATATTTTAAAAATACCATCAAGAGTCGAAAACAAATTATCGATGAATTTTTATTGTAGAGATAAAAATATACAACGGCTATAAAAGTAAAAGTCGCTATAATTTACTAATGAGCTTGAAGCAATGCGCTCGCCGTAAACCACATGAACGGGTTTTTAAGATTTTATAACACACAAAATCACTTAATCAATTTATTAGGAGTATCGATTTGGAGTTAAGTAAAACACATTGAAATTCACATTGGGAGATCTTATTTTCTTTAACACGACATTAAGTTTTGTATCACAGTCATCGGTCATGCCATGTGTCTATCGATGTCAATAACATTTTAACTATGAAAGAAACTTACAACTTAATAAAAAAGTTAGTTCTAACTCTAAGAAATTATATTATATCTTTATTGTCTACAACCAAGACATTTACGATATACTTAATGTCATTAAGAATTTAAAACATATAGGATATACTTAATGTCTTCTTATATATCTACTTGTTTACTATGCTTTGATTGAACTGACGGGGGTAAAGAATTGCACCACCCCATCTCTTCCCGTGGGTGTCGTAGAAGGCGACCATAAGACCATTCCAAAGGATGGGCAGCAGCGTCTCAATGTGATTATTCTCACCTTACTGCGATCGCCAACCCGCCTGCCAAGCGTGGCGATTATGGCAAATTCCCCTCAAAATTATTTATCCATGAGGGAGGCCTTTGTCCAGCAGTGGACGTTTTTTTGGCTGAGATGATGATGATGATTGAACTAATCGACTAAGTATAATTTTTTCATCACCATATTTTTTGTATATTGATGTTAGCTAAACCTATCATTTAAAAATACTTTTGCTTATAACCAAAGCAATCATCAATTTATAGTACCTGGAATGAGTACACACACATAGTCAACTAACGACTTTCTACAGCCTTTCAACCCTAAGGAGGACGGAGCAGCAATACCCAGAAGTGATATCACGCAATGCCGTTTATAATTCAACAACAATAAACAGATAGTTAATTGCGATGCTGTCACGGGCGCAGTATATGGTAATGAGGCGTAGGGATCGCGGCCGCATGGACAATATCTCTCGACGGTGAAAGGTAAGATGGCTGTGGCGCATGCGACGAAGTGAGGCGACGAGCGTGAAATTTAAATATATTAAAACTTTTTTTTACCATTCTCAGGTTAACGATAACAAAATATTGTGTAGCATTTAAGCAGTGCTTCCTGGTGACAAATGAAAGAGTAAAAAATTTGTTTACGTATGTTTTCGCTCCAAGTTGTCACATATTTATGACGATGGATTTACAAGCCGCTTTTAAATTATCACATAATTTACCTGCAATAGTGTAAGACAGAAATTATTGAATATTATTTTCTGGTGGAGATAAATATAGATCTGGTATTTTGCTGTATTTTAACAATAAATAATAATTAAATCTGAATTGGTCCAGTATTTTTAATATAGAGTAAACAATATTACAACAGACTCCGTTTGTTAGCAGATCCGATGTTTAGCAGAAGCAGCCCGAACGAAGACTGCTAGTGGAGGAGTTGCTTCTTCACACCTTGTTCAAAGGACCTCAATTTTAAACTTTCTAACTGACGACGGACGTCCGCACTTCGCAGCCTTCCCCGCCTCCGCTCATGGCTTGTCCCAACCCGCGCCGCTGTTTGTTTAGCCCATGGCCCGTGTCGGCGCGATAGGTGCAGTACATGCGCTTTCAGGTACGCCCCGCACAATCTGAGAGGCTGACACCAATAGGTTTTTATCAGCGCTAATCTCACTTATGAGAAAGTTAACAGCGCCCGGATTTATCGGGGACGGGTGCTCCCTCAAATTTATGCTGTAAGGGAATATTAATGTTATTGTGCTCAGCAAAATCACTTAAGGACATGATATATTTGCAGTGTATCAAAATACACAAGGTTTAACAAGTGACCAGCCACGGCCGCGCTAACACGAATGGCAGAAGTCCTTTGCAAATCCCTGAGGATAATTTTTAACATATTTTTAGTAGTATTCATTTGAGGTAGTTACTAACTAACACAATCTAGAGCAGTAAAATTAGATAAAAAGATCTCGAAATCATAGTACTTTCTGATATAATAAACTATTTTTTTTTTATTTGGAATACCAACAACTTTATGAAATTGTTTATTAGTTTAATTAATCAGGTTTCCTTATTTATAAATGAGATGATTGAGATTACTGATTTTTTCTAGACTAGTAGTAAATGCCTTTGGACATAAAATCGTCGTTTACCATTACTGAAATAAATAATAAATTTGTAATTTTTCAAACATATTTTAACTCTAAAACGAGCCAAAATTAAAATTGCAAGAGTAGGTACCTACTTAATCAAGCTACGGCTAATTACACTCAACACTCGGCATGTTGATAACGAGAGGTTCTCTCCCGAAGGTCAATTGTATCAGCGTCGCCGACCTTGAGCAAACCGATGTAATACATAATGTACCTAAATAGTTCGTGTAACTTTATGTTCCTTATCACGGTCGTTATCCAACTTAATTGTTATAATATTCTTGTCTTTATTAGCTTGCCATTTTAAAAGAATATGTCATTATGTCACATTAAGACTAAAAATACGAGCGAAAAAAACTAAGTATGGGATGGCTTTTTTGTGGAGAATAGTTTAACTTTAAAATGTTTAAATAAATTTTAACGCAAATTTTGTTGCGAAACAAATTACAAAAACACAAATGTTGAAAAAATTTCGAGCGAGAGAATCCACGAGCAGGATTTGAACCCTTCTGACATACCGGGTCAGGTGCTCTCCCAATTGAGCTATTTTAACTTTTTTAACCCTGTGATATTCCTCTTGAACAACACTGAGTTTTTATATATGACTTTCAAGAGCTGATACCGATTTTTTATGTTACTGCGCCGGCAATTCACAGTTATCACAACAAGGGTGTTGTTTTATATTAAGCGAGGGTAAATATAGGTATTATGAATTGCCAAAAAGTTGCTTTAAAAATACTACAAAGCCCTACCCAAATATACAAAGTACGAATTAACCATAAAAAACCCTAGACTATCTAAGCCAAAAATACGACTGTCCAAATAGACTGAAACACAACAGTTTTGCTAAAAAAAAATCAAGGCACAAGAAGAGTCATCAACACCACACCGCGACTCAATAATTTTGTATTAAACACGGAGAGAATTTGGCAAGCCGACGCATATTTCATTCTCTGTTAGAAAATAATAATATGCAACAAATTACATTAAAAGAATCGTTAAAAGCTCTCTATGACATTAATGCCTTAACTTTAGTTTAAATAAAAAAAATATAACGTCTAATCAATTGAACACGACAATCAAGAAACAACACAAAATAAACAGGACATGAAAGAGCAAATTTTTTGTTACACTTTTAAGGCAAACTTAGCAACCTTACATTTTTAAACGGATAATAAATTTTAAACTGACTTTGTAAACAAACCAACAATTTGCAGTGAGCAAACACGTACAGAATTTGGCACGAAACAGCGAATCAAATGTCCCAGTAATGAGTGCGCATTGAGAGTTACGATCTAATTATAGGTTCACCGGTTGAGGTTGAGCTGTAAATGTCATTTTACACTTGCCGGCGTACAGTTCTCACGGTGCTAGCTAGCCCTTCCGCGATTAGTTTTAAAGATCTTAGAGACTGACCAGGAAGTCATATAATTGCTGGAAAGCTAATTGAGATACGATAAAAGCTAAAGAGTTAGGATTTGTCAATGCAAGTAGTCAAAGAAACAAATGAAAAGACATTTAAAAAATTACTGCGGGCAGTCTTTCATCATTAAAATTAAGTCACCGTTAGAATTTATGGGTAATGGCTGATTGCTAAATTACCACGCTTGCTAAAGGGTGATCACAAATACGGGTTTTCGATCAAAAAATCTGAAACGCATTTTGCCAAACGCGAAAATTGAACAAGGACTTTTCATTTTTTTTCTTTTCTTTTGGAGAGAATTTGCGGAAGGCCTCAGACTACCTTTTCAATGTCACTGGACTTTTTAAGCTTTGCTACACGACATAAAAAATATTAAAACTAAGTATATAAGGCTAGTTTAAAAAGCAGTACAACCTCAGAGTTTATTAACTGGACAATTGAAATTGTACAACTGCTGATAAACGGTAAACAGACAATTACCCGGAATAGTATTGATTTAACAACTACAGCCAATGCACTAACAGACAATGCAGGTCCACTTTGCGTGTAAGCCCCACCTAATGAAGCTCTAGCATCATTTAAAGGGGACTATCAGAGTACTGTTACCTCCGAGTCTGAATAAACAACAAGCATGGGTTACGCTGACACAATAATTATGGATTGGCGTATAAAATTCCAAATGACCGTCGTCGTATAAAATAAAGTGAAACATAGCGACGCGTCTTTATAGATAACGTTATAAATAATGAGCCTATAAATGTCCTATGGTTTCAGTGGTTTCCACAAACATAACTGTAAGTAAACTTTTATGTATATTTAATACTCGGTAATTTTTCTTATTTTAAAAAACACAACATTAAAAACGACTATGTTGAATGACTGACTGACTCTTTATTAATTTTAGGTGTTTCTCAGAACTACCAAAAAAAGATGAAATATAAAGGACTTTTTTATGAGAGAACACATTAATTTAGCACCTTACAAACGGTGAATCAGACTCTTAACTCAGCATTGCTGCGGTGAGCTGACAGTCAATGACACATGAACACATCACGGACAAAATAATTTACAACAAAAACCAAACATATACCTCAGTAAAACCAAATAATTAAAAACACAAATAACATTATTTTTATTCACTACTACACGCTTCGCCTTTATCTCATATGATTAAAACCAGACAAAGTTAATAGACTGTGCTTTCCCGACCGAATCGGCACAGATAAGTTTAGTAAGCATAATACTTAATCTGTAAAGAGAAAATCTTTCCCAGGCCTTCAATTCCATATATCAACAGAGAAATTGGTATTCATTGGTACAGGTTTCATGAAATGTAACGTTACTATCTCATCCTCAACATTATGCAGGCGCTATAAAACACGAAGAAGACATCAGTAAATTTACTAGACGCATTTATTTACTTTCTCACCGAGAATCGTAGCCCTAAAACGACTATGGGATTCGTTATTACAAATATAATATGAGATGTACGTAACTATGAAGGTGTGATAATAATTGGGGCAGTATGGTGGGTAAAGGACCCAATCCCAATGTGCTATTGTACATGTGGGAAAGCCTGAGCCAGCAGTAGGACGTTTATAAACTGATGATGATGATGACGCTGACAATGGTAATGTTGCAGATCATGATTGCTCGCTATGCCAGCACGCTTTTACGCAGAGATCAGAAGTGGAGCATTTATAGACAGATGACAATCATAATGACCTAGAATCGACGTCCTCGACGCTGAATAAGGGATAAGGAGATAGGCAAAACTGAAGCAAGCATTTCTCTGAACTGCTGATTTTGATCCGAACCGCACTGGCAGCAGCAGTGGCAACATAAATTTGCCTTTCCTAATTCCATACTCTATTTGGTATATCAGAAGCGTCATCTTAACCGCCGCACGGGGTGTACACTGAACGAGTTACAGGGAGCCGTGTAAGGTCAACGCATACACGACTGCCGTGTGTAAAATAATTCGTATTGGAAGTCGGGTTGCGCGCGCGCATGCATCGCCCAACGGGCAACGGTACACCGACGAACTGTGATAAGTAGAAGATTTATGTTACAGCTGGCCGGTCGTGTTACTTTATCAATAACATAAATAGCGTAAACTGATCCCGGGAAATGGAACGACCGGCATTGTATGCGTTTGGTGTTATGAATGAACATACCATACTTGGGTTTGCGATGGTGAATTCGCGATGGCGCTTGCACGGATGACGTTTCAGTAACGACGAAGAACCGCGGAGTTTATTAAAACGTTTTGTAGCAAATTACGATTTATATTAAGTTTTAATAGGTAATATATAGATAGTATATATAGTCTTTTAAGAATATAAAGATAAACGGCTTCCCACCACGTGACACGCAATAAAGATTGTAATTTGAATATTAATATTTAAAAATAAAATTTGAGCATCAGAAACAAGAATCTTTTAAGGGTAAGTACCTATCACGTGTTTGAATAGATAAAAATGGTGTCAAAGATTATAGATAATTATTTGTTACTGTCAATTAGGAATAAAGCAGCTAACGTGTGTCCTTTACTCGAAGTTTATAACCGGGAAAAATATTCTTAGCAAAGAAATATAATTAACTGCACTCATCATCATCGTCCATGCTCGACAAACCCTCTAAAATTGTACCTAGATTACAATCTATTGACTAACATTTAACGAATGAACACTTGCCTCCCGGTCTACGAGTATGTTCAGCAGCGCCATTTCGATTACGCAAACACTTCGAAAGTCTTCATGCCCTTATTAGTTCAGTTAGAGTTATTAATATGGTTATCTGGGAGTGCCGCAGACGCGTCGAGCTAACAACTCAGTGATCGACTTACCTATTCGTTATAGCATAAAAGGCTATGGACGACAGCTAACCCCTTTCAGTATCAAGGTATTCTCACATTTGTACGCGCCATAGCCTCTCCATTAAAGAGCCAATTGCCATACAATTGCAACGCATAAATACATCGTCTGCTATCATATCGTAATGACAGTAAAAGTATTTTTATGTATTTCGCGTAGAAATGCAAGATGCTATCCCAACTGATAAGGATAAAAGCAAAACGTCGTTACACAACAAAATATACTCTTACCACCATTTTATTGATACGATACCAAGAAATGACTATTCGTGGGACTTGTTAGATAACAAACCAAACTAAATAGAACACTGGACGGTTATTAATGTTAGTGTACATTAAACATTTCAATACAAATTAACATTACATTTGAACAACAGAGAGATAATGCATCCAATTTCACGGACACTAAATAAAATTAACATCAAGCTGACAGAATAACAAAGGGGTCTCAATAATTCGCGCCGAACGAGCTAAGAGAGCGTATGGACGCATGCACCACACAAATCATACGCACACCCAGATACACCTATGTGAAATAACAACTTTAATGATAACATAAATCGCGACCGTACCGAGAAAACAATTCAGTTAATATGCAATAATTGGTATAGGCATCAAGCGGTACCTATTAGGCGTACGGACCACTATTCGAAGACGCAACGTGTAATCGAGAAAGAATGGACCGTTTAGCATTTCTCTTAGCGGGCAATTGCAATTCAATTTTCCGTGAAGCATTAAACGTGTGTAATAGGAAGGGCTATCATTGTAGTCAGAATGCACGTTCCGAAAGGCGTGTGATTAAAAGGAGATTAGTTACCAGCCACCGAGCGGTGAGCCGCGCATTATGTTGTGACTTTGTGACGTTGGACTGGCTATCGACGCCGACGACGGTCGTTCACCCCTTTTTATTTAATCTAGGGAAACCCCATTGCCATGCCCGTCGCGTCAAGCCGCGGGTGGCTATGCGGAACTCTCCCTTCAGCTCCCGCCCAGGCCTTAAGGCCAATACTGGGATTCGAGAGAAGAGGGGGTTCCTTAGACCTAAAAACCCTAGCGCATTACCACACTTGCCGCCAGAGTGATCCTGGACCATCGGTTGGACAATCTCCGGATATTCACCCTGACAGAGATTACACACCCGATGATATTTAGGCGTGTCCCAAACGTTCTGAGGCTTATGATGGCTAGAGACACACGACAAAAGGTCGTTCACCCCTAGAACAACAGATACAACACGGAATCCAAAGTATCTCTGAAGCAGAGTAAACAAGACTCAATTTGTAGGATGACCGTAACGGGCCGCGATCGGAGCATCTGATTCCGGCTGAGTGTTCGATAAAATTCGCGGAGTCGGACTCGCGCATATTGAGGGTCGTTACGAGACGCTGGCGCGAGATGATCGATAATAATGGTAATTTCGCTTGGAACACGTGTAGCATCGCTCGCTCGTCGGCGCGATCGGCATCGCCGCATGCCCGCCCTATTAGGAACAGCAAAGGCAGCCTCGATGACAGAATTGGCTTGCACGCCCTTTGATCCCCCTGATTTTGTTTACATAAAGACAAAAAAGATAAACGCGGCAGCCTTCAAAAAAATATAACAAAAAATTAAGTCAACAGCATTCAAATGTCAAGTTGTTGGCAAAAAACGGGTCTCCGCGACCTCAATTATCAAAATGTAATGTATTCAAAATAGATAGCGGTATTTAAAATGTTTAAAACTACTAAAATACAAAGCTCGCACGTCAAGTAAACAAGTCGAGCTGTCAAATTATTCCATGAATTTTCTCACGAGTATGCTGACCGAAAAGCAAACAACAGTGCTGAGGAAGGTTGTAAACTAACTGAGACTGTGTCCGGGGGCAGACACACAGCGGCTCTCAGTGTCAGGCATAGAGATATGGAAACCGCGGGCGTCAAAGACAGTCAGCCATTGAGAAGCGACGGAGGCTTAGCCGGACAGAGGGCTCGTATTTATGTGACGTCCAGCCTTCCAAGGAGCCATAATGGCAACACAATATCACAATATGGGCACAGATTTATGCTCGGGCGCATCGAGTTCTCGCACGCGGAAATCCCATAGTTATTTACCGGTTGCGAGTTAAGTGCGGCAGATTTATCGGCTGCGCCCGCGCCGCAGCGACGATCTCGTTTCCGTGCGTCCCGTCCGCGGCCGGACAAGTGCACTATGATAAATACCGGCCCCGCGAGCCGTGCCACCACTATATCACGGCTTAAGGGAAATTTAAGCGCACCCAACATAATTGCTGCAAAGATTGCACGGGTGGTTGGGCTGGTCGTTGAGCACAAATGTGCTACGATTACATCGTTACAAACGGACGGTGCATCGTTAAATAGATTTCTATCAGCCCCCATCGTTTCTTCCTTTTGTGTAAATTGTTTAAGATATCTTCTATTTTAGCCGATTCAGCTTATAAGCGTATCGCAATGATCTTCTAAGAGGCTAAAGAAACCTCATTCATATCATCAGCCTATAAACGTCGGCACAGGCTTTCCAACTTTCTGCCACAAGAACAAGTACATACATGGGGAGATCGGGCCATAAACCATCACGCTGGTCCAAAGCGAATTATTGGGATTAAACGACCGCAATCTTTCGACAATAATCGTAATCAAAAGCTTAACGTGACTTCCGAAAAAATAAACATATTATTCAACTTTACTCAAAAGGTGGCTAATCCAAACAAAACACAAGAGCCCATATTTCTAACGTACATAAAGGATGTCAGCTTCGACGCTGTATTATTAAGGTTCCGTGTGAAATTACACTCGGTCATTTGTCAAGAGCGAAGGAGGCGCTAGAGTCTGTGTTCCACCACGGTTATTAATTTCATTAGCCCGCTCTTAATCAAACCCGGCGCGGCGGTGGGTGTGAACACCGAGGCACCGATTGGTAATAATATTTACAGGTATCGATGACCGCGCTCATTTGTTTTGTTGCCTACCACAGCTTTTGTCTGCGAATTTAAATCGTTGCACCATTCGCCCTGATCGATTGTTTAAAAATAGAACGCTTTAGGGCGGATTTCACCAAGGTAGTATAAGTCTTACTCCGAGAGTAAATCGCTAATTACTCGAGAGTAAACCAACTTTTCATTTCACCAACGTTTAACCCAAGGATAAATTTACTATACTAGAGTAACTTCTTATACGGCCGATTTCGGCCGAGTAAGCTGTTATTCGTAGATTAAGTTGCGTCACAATAACTGTCACGGACAAATTTTATAGATAACCTAACAAAATGTCGTTACGTTGAATCAATTTATTGACTAATGACGATATATTATTTATTTATTTATTTATTTATTCGCCCAACATGGTTTAAAGAAAGGACATAGTACTTTGAAGATAACGACGATTACGACTTCGCCAAATAAGATTCCGTTTGTCAAAAGCGTCTGTGTATAATTTGCTAAAAAATTGAGCTATTCTCGTATAAATTGGATGTTGGTAAAATCCACCTTTTGTTTTCATTGCATTAATTAGGACTTTCTACAAATAACTAGTTTCTTTTTAAATTTTAACTAAACCGGCATACGAGTACCGGCTGCATGGACGCTTCCTATCAAAGTTAAAGGTGCCTAGTGTAAGTTTTGTTTAAATACTATCCGTATTCATTAGATTACGTTTACGAAAACGAAAACTAGCATGGCATTGAAGAAGCGCCTCCTGGCGGCATACAAGAGGAGTTAACATTTTGCCATACAAATTCTCGATTTCGTTAACGTGATCGAATAGCGAATGAAACTCGCACTTGGCACCTAGAAAGCACGCGTTGCAGACCCTAAAGCTTCAGTTCTCATGCCTCTGTAATATAATAGTACCATTCCAACAGGTTATGCAAAACAAATGCTATTCAAAGATAGAAAAAGGTATTAATGTGTTCGACATCTAGTCGAATTTTCGGCAGACCCTTCTTTTCTTTCATAAACATACCGCTGCGTCCGGGAAGACGCAGACGGTTATGTGGAACTCCCCAACCTCCCAAGTACCAAAGAGGAAGTAGGGCGGGCATACCCACAAAAAACTCCTATACTTCCTCTCACGTGCCGGCAGCAAGGTGATCTGGAACCGCTATAACCACTGGAGAATTCTGGGCAGACCGTACGACTAGAAAGACATTTTTTAGACGTACATTTTTTGTTACTTATGTTTGTTGCTTTTTTTTCAGTAACTTATAACTTGTACCTCTGAACTTGTGTCAATTCATTTTTTCTTTCTTTCTCGTATTTGTTACAAGAACAATTGAATAACGGTAACAAACTGGCACACAGGTCCATCCGAGCAGAAGCGACCAGTATCCAATAATTGAGCTCATAGATCATCTCGACACGCTGCGGCCGCTAAGACTGAGGCTCAATTGTCGAGATTGGCATAATGACACGCGCCCCAGGCCCTCCGCTAACATATGACCACATTACCGTGACACGCTTGACGCATGTCCAATTATTACACACAATCTGTTAGCCAGAGCAAAATGTGAATAAGCAAGTTGGTGCGTATAGCGTGTGCAACGTTGATCACTCGAGACCGGATTATGTTGCGAAAAATAAATCCTGGACACACTGCTTGTGCCGGGAAACAAATGGTCTTGGTAAGTGTGAAATATTGCAAAAACTCTACAAAATATTGTCTGCGTTGTTGGGAGTTACGGGAGTTTTTATAAGACTTAATATATATAAAATATTTATTTTACGTAAGTTTAGTATGTTACCTTTTGGCTGCCGTAAATCCAGACCCAATAGAAATTCATTAGTAAAGATAAAGATAATATTTCGGTTTGTATGACAAAAGTATCTATTTCACCCCTATCTTAAGAAGAATGATAGCAAATAGGTCGAGACTGAGGGTCAGACTCAGAATATTGAAGATGAACAATAAATCAGACTTTCAGATTGGCTATCTTCGGCCACATCAAGGGTTTTCATTATTTCTGTAAGCCCGGCACAGGCCGAAGATGAAGGGTTCCCGGGAAACAATCTGCCAAGATATATGCCCGAATGGCCCAATCAGGCGAAACAAATGGTGGCGATTTGTCTACACACCTCGTTGACTCCCCACACATTCTTTTACAGACACACTAGCTATTTTGCATATAATTTAAAGATTTATACGTACAATATTTTAAAATATTGTGGTCACTCACGTTAGATTAGGCAATTACTAACGGAATTGCTATCATGTTTTTGTTGTTATTGGATTGAGTGCCCGATTTTTCGGCACAATTCAGGTCTATTCTAGGTCTACTGTATGTAGGTCCATGATGATGGCACAAATTAAGCATTTTAATAACATTTAACATACGAACAAGACAATGGCACAATTAGATTATTATAATTAAGATATCGATGCCATTTCCTAATGATTTAATATCAACGCAAAAGCATGTCCTACGTTGCGCTGCGCCAATATGATGAACATTCTGGCATAGCAGCTACGACGACGTTTAAGATTTGTAAATTTTTCAGAAACATAGTGATTATGTTTATTTATATTTATGATTCCTTGTTTTGTACTTGATGCCTTATATAAGTAAATGTTTTTGATGGTGTCATTTCAGATTTTCATTTTTTCATATAATATAGACTATTGTAAAAATTACCCGTGTTATTGTTCAAAATAAAATACGTTTCAAATGTAGATTAGGAAGAAATTGTTCTACAAAAACAGAGTGACACAAACCCAATCAACGCAGGCACAGAACTTATCGAAACTGTAATTGAACGATTTGCATAATACGCCACAATTGATTACCAAACGGAAGATACAAGAAACCGTTCTATCACTGTAATTACGATTAATGCGGTGTTCAATGGTCCCAGTTGTATAAGTTGGCTGCAACCAACGCGGGCCGGTTGACAAAATATTGTTGTTCGCGAGTGGACACCGGGCGGCGGCGGCGGCGAGCGGTAATCCGACGGTCGGGAGACATTAATTAATGGACATTGCTTAAACCGATTAGCTGTTTCGGACCGCACAGCGGGTGAAGCAGCGGCCTGAGGCAGGAGAGAAAGAAACGATTGCCCGGCGACGACGCGATCTCAAAGAATTACCACTGGCAACTAGCTATAGTAAATCATATGCAATTTTAGACTAGGCAGAGCGACGGTCTTCGCAAGGAGTTTAGCAAGAGCTGGATGAAAGTAGCCGTTGGTCGTGCTTATTGGCGTGCAGTTTGAGAGATATATATGTGCAGCAGTAATATAGATGATAATGCAATTTTAAAACGACACCTTTAAAGACACTCGCCATGTTGAAAAGAAACAGACAAAAAGTTTATCAAAGGTCAAGCTAAAGGATATCCATGTAACAGCAGCGGCTTGCGGCTTCGGGTGACGTTCTTTAGACTGCCTGTCCATTGAAGCGGAGCGAGGCTGCGGTGCGGAGAAGCGAAGAAATAATAACCAATAGAATTGTCTTAAATCTCCTCTCTATCATCGACAGGCAGCCTTAATGTCAAGCAACTTTCGCAGTCAGGTCACTTGTTGTGACAAAATATCTCAAGCTCTTTCGTGTTTCCAGAAGACATGTTAAGCCGTTGGTCCCTGTTTTTGTCGTAAGATGGCAAAACCCATCAACACTCAATGGGCAAGTGAAAAGTTATGACCTGATCTCCCCATGTGTTATTTTTTCATGACGGATATTCTAAGCCCAGCTTAGGTTAAAGATGGGGATGAGAATTACACAAGGATAAAAATTGGCTTTATTTAATATAGTATACATTGTAATAAGCTGTTGATTGTTGTTGTTGTTCTATAAATAAATAAAAAATAGTCAAAATATGATAAAAAAAATATGTCGATTATTAATTTAAGGTATAAAAAACAGATCACATATTATATAACTTACATGCTTATTTGAGTATTTTCGCTACATTTCTAGATTTGAACCACGCAAAGTTCCAAGTGACACACGGTCTGTGTCGCAAGATCTGGGTGTGTCAACGAGATTTATTTAGTTTTACCATAAACTTTCAGTCTAATAAGGTAATGCTGAAATAGAGAAAGTAAACACTGCTAAGTAATTCAATAACGTATTAAGAGCCATTTTACATTTCGGTATCCCTTGTAAACTTTGATTTTAATGAAACTTTATATATTTATTATGTTATTATATAATTTTACGCAAATATTGTTGCGAACAAAATACAATTTGAAAAAAGACAAAGTGTTGAAAAATTTCACGAACAATTCAACGATCGGATGTTGATGTTGTCGACATTGAAGGCTCTTTTGGCTTACAAAGCAAAAGTAAATAGTGTTGATTAATCTCGGCGAGTCGGATTGAGCCACGATAGCATAGTTGGTAGTGCACCTGACCCGGCATGTCATGGGGTGCGGGTTCGAATCCCGCTCGTGAAATTTTTTCAACACTTTGTCTTTTTTCAAATACAGAGATGTTGATAGTTAATAGCAAACATTTAAACAACAAGTTTGTTTAACTAATTTTATGCAATATGATGTCACTGAGACATGATTGTGATCATTTTGTAATAGCAGAATTGTAGCCCTGACAAATTGTATAGACAATCATCATCATTTCAATCAAAAGACATCCACTGCTGGACAAAGGCCTCCCCCAAGGATCTCCCAACGATCGGTTTCGTGCTGCTCGCATCCAGAGAATCCAGACAATACAGGCAGGAAAATACAGAACCAATCTTAACTGACCAAAATTAACGTTATTACTGTGACTAATGGCTGGTCAGTACATTTGTTACACTTATAAGAAGTTTAATATTGATCCCCTAAGCTCTAAGGAATAGAGGGTCTTTGGGTGCTCCAACTCTAAGCTGATTAACCGAAACGGTTTACGAAGTCATTAATAATTGTGCTTCTGAAGCCAAATCGAGAGGCTTAAACTTTACAATTACCATCTTAGATGCTAATTCAGAATGAAGAGTCGATCATCTAATATTTACCTAAAACTCCTGTAAGCTTGTTAATCTTTTATTTGAATCATTATTGCTAACAAAATTTTGGACTCCATTTAAACATATAAAAGCGAAAGACCACAGACTGATAGACTTTATCATGAAATGACCTTTTATCGGGGCGAATAAAGTATATCGGCTGTGTAGGGTAGAAAAAGTAGATCAGTATAAAGATTTTATGAAAGATAAGTATCACAAATTTCAAAATTTGCTTTTAACGCTTTTAGCGATTTTTTACATTTACTTACACAAAATTACGATATATTTTCTGTTATAATGAAATGAACCCTAACAAAATGTGAGGTAGGTAACATGTATTTTCCCGAAGGTACTATTTAATAAATATATTATTAAGTTTTACTTAGGTATATAGACTACGGATTTATTGTTGTTAGTAACTTTATCAGAGCTTTTACGCGAACGAACTCACCGCGTTCGCAAAAAAAACTCAACCTTCAACAAAAAAACAAACTTCATTTGTTGCATTGTGAACGCGAATAAATAAACGTAGATTGCTGATTCAAGCACGATGAGCTATGAGATTTTAATTACGCTTCAGGTATCGTTCGCGAGATAGTTAATTGCGAATGGGTCTTGCAGCTTGCGCGGTTGTCATGCGTTGCTCTTTACAAATGTTCGTTTACATTTCCTTTTGTTGAGTAGAGTTTGCATTTAAGTGACTCTTCAAACATTCCCACGCCAAATGATTACGAGATACTACGAACGAATAAAATGTGGTGCTGTTTTAATAATTTATATAATTGTTATCAAACTGTTATGTAAAGGTTATTAAAAGGTTATTCATTTTACGATTATAAAAAGCTTAAAAGCTTTCTATAATAGTAAATGCAACAAAAACTTGGATAATATCTAAATATTACAGAAAGTTCTTGATATTTCATAAAGTTTTAGCTAGTTCCCTAACTCTTGGTGGTGGTAAGCTTGTTTCTAAGTCCGCCAAGGCTATTCCACCAAAACACCATTGTTGTTATGTTATACTATATGGTAGTTAGTAACAAGATCAGTTTTTCAAGCAGGCATTATCGTAACTTACCATCAGCAAAATAAAGGAGACTGCAGAAGGTTAGCTTCATACGTGATCGAACAACGCACACATAGATAACCTCTCTTCTGAACCTCTTACCTGACTGAGCTTACCTTTTGGGTCTCTTTATTTTGTGCCATCAGGGCATTGACTATGCTATTTCAAAACGTCATCGATATCACTATATTTGTTGGCGATACACAATTTTAAAATAAAACATTTATGATGCGTGTTCGGGTAAGCTGTAGGTATAGTAGATAGATATTAAAGGAACCCCCACTTGAAAGCAGCACGGCCGCCAGGGAGGGCCGGCTGACCGGTACAAATGGGACACATTCGTCTGGCTCCTCTCCTATTTCAATATGGTGACGTGTGCGTGTACCTCCGTCTCATAGGGCATCACAGATTATTTCAATATTGTGTGTTTCAACTAAGAATAGGAGAAAAAATATCGACAAGGAGTATCCATCAATTACCTACTTACACACAGATATGAAATTAGTTAAGTTAGATCACTACATAGTATAAAACAAAGTGGTTTCCCGCTGTCTGTCTGTCCCTATGTATGCTTAGATCTTTAAAACTACGCAACGGATTTTGATGCGGTTTTTAATAGATAGAGTGATTCAAGAGGAAGGTTTATATGTATAAATATTAATACGTGAAGCAAAAACTTTGTACCCGATTTTACGAAACTTGCGCGGGACGGAGGAGTTTGAAATTTCGCACACTTATAGTTTATATAGAGAAGGTTATCCAAATGTTTTTATTTTTTTAAATTATGCATAAAAAATACATTAAATCAACAAAAACAACACTACACACACTACCATGAATTTGACACACACGCATATGTATTTGACACATACGTATTGTTTGTCTTAATGCGGCCGACATCTGTCAATGCCAATCTAAACTCACATTTTATCTTTTTTAATTTGTCATTGCTTAAGGATACAATCCGTGCAGCCTTAATAAAATTACGGTCGCATTTCGACCACTGGGCTACCACTAGTATGTATAATATATGTTTTTAGTATCAGCATTGCACCCGTGCGAAGCCAGGGCGGGTTGCTAGTAGGTAATTCCTTTGTGGTCGTGTGGTTAAACCATCGATCTCTGAAGTAGTCTCTTTACACTGTAAAAAAAATAGTAGCTCTACCTAACTGTAAACTTATTATATTAAAAAATTTATTTATTAAAAAAAAAAACATAAAGTTTATTATTGGACATAATCACCTTTTATAGGCCAGAAGACTGACACGACGTGTCGAAATATTAATACGATTTCCCATTCTTTCGAGTGCAAGATATCATATGAAATTAAACATGAAGCAACATTTAATTACAAACATAATTTATTACCAATCTACGGTACAAAGATTTCGATCTCAAAAATTACTTCCCATTTGTACGTAATCTTAATAACATATCTCCACAACAAATTCTCACCGGCCTATTACAAATAGTATTGGGATTCAATTCACTGCGTTTTCTCCAGCAATAATTGGAGTGTTCGCTAACTTAGATCATTAGATGTCCCTGGAAGAGGCTATTGGCACTAAATAAGGAGACCCAGAAGGTAAGCTTTAATACTTTACTTACTGCGCTCGAACAACGCACACATAGACCCTCTCACCAGACAGGAAATTTTTAACCATCTCAAAAACCCATCGCGGACTTCTTGGCGGGAAAGTGAAGAGTCATGTCTGCGGTTTTGTTTTATTTTCTAAAATTTGTGTTATGCCGAATATTAATGTGAAATAATGGTGGATTATTAACCGTTAAATGTTCGTGAGTGTGCATGAGTGTTGGCAAATGAAACTAAACAGTGCAACGTCACTTTTCAAATTCTCTCAAGAAGTCCGCCCGAGGACTTAGTAAAGCCCCACATCTTTACTGAGATACTCGAGGGGTTGGGGGGTATATCATTTCTCACTTCTCATTTCTATTATCATTCATCATCATCATACAGAAAAGAAATATTGTTTGTTTATGTATTACTTGTAAAAGAAAAATTACACTTTTTCGTTGACTAAATGCTCGTGCAATGCCATAATAAAAAAATAAAAATAAATAAAAAAACCAGTTCAAGCGCAGCTGTTGCGAGAATCCGTGGCCGTGAGGAGTTGTCTATGTATGCGTTGCTTGAGCGCGTTTGTATGCCCGATCCGATCTGAATCCCTCGGAGAATCTAGTAGGGCACGTGGAAACGCACTAGTGCGTGATGCCGTTCCCTCTAGAACGGCATCGCGCACTAGTCTCATCCCGTTCCGTCTCCCTCATTTCACACGGCTTGAGAAACCCTTGGAGGAGTTCGATGGCGCAGTGGTTAACGCGCCCGGTGCTGAGGTTAAGCAACTTTCGCAAAGGCCGGTCATCGGATGGGTGACCAAAAATAAATCATCTCAAGCTCCTCCGTGCTTCGGAAGGCACGTGATGCAGCCAATAATGCAGCCGGGATTGGTCCCGGCTGCATTAGCAGTCGTTAACAACCACCAATCCGCACTGGGCCCGCGTGGTGGTTTATGGCCCGTTCTCCCTATCCATCCATAGGGAAGGCTCGTGCCACAGCAGTGGGGACATGAAATGAGCTGATGATGATGATGATGATGATGATGATGATGATGGTGATGATGAAGATGAGGAACCTTTTAAGTTTCTCGCCGCCCCCGAAAAGCCCGGTGAAGCTGAAAATGCCATCTGAGGCAATCAGCAAACTCAAAAAAAGAACGTTTGTATGAAGTTTATATTCTGCAGTCTCTTTATTTCGTGCCTTTGGCTAAAGCTAAATGAACATTTTGTGCAAGCCGCTGAACTAACATAGAAAGCTTGAGAGTGGGAACGGTGTTACGGTTTCTATAGATAATCGTGAGTGTGCTAATTTCTTCGTAAAGAATGTCTCTTCTATTCGTTTCGGTTTGCATTAAAAGACTATTATTGTTCATAATATCGCACAGGCAGATAACCGAGTAGATACGGGAGGTGTGGCCCTGGGCGGGGCCGGGGCTAACGCGAAGTCTAAAGACAAGAAGAAATAAACAATAATTTCTATGTGGTTATGATATTGAAACTAGATATTAATTGTACTTTGAATCGTGGAATGCTATCTCAAAGTGGGAATAGAAATGAGAACGAAAATACTGAACTCAATTATACTCGTACCTAGGTATATCTGTGGTCTAGTGGTTAAACTAGATCCAGAGGTTACGGGTTCGATTCACAGCGAAGGGTGGTAGAGCTTTGTTCTAAATCCGCCCGGCTAACTAGCACTATCTTATCTTATTTAAGTCTGTGACCATAATTACTAACATTAAAGTGTTTCTACTTAGAGATAAGAGCCAACTTCATAGTTGTTGAGGGTTCCGGGTCAAGTAAACTTCTATATATCTTCTATCAGGTCAAATAACAGCCAAACTTTACCCCGTAAGTAGTTATATAAAAAAACTACAAACTATAAATGGGTTGCTACAAAGGTTCCTTTCAAGCAAGCTCAACAATCAGTTTCGCAATAAGTAAAGCAATGAATTTACAATCATTTCCGAGTACCAACAAGCAGCAACCACTGCCGGAGAATCAATCATCAATCAATGTGGAATGGGCCACCGCAAGCTAACCGCAATACACACATTTCACGTCGGGCCAGCAGAAAGAAGCGCAGCGTCGTCACGAGCAGGTAACCTCTCAATTTCTAAAACAAAGCGCGCCGGCTGATTATTCGGGCCGCGGCTAACGCTACATGCAACTATGGGTTCGGCCCCTACTTCCTGTGGCAAACTAACTCGAAAGAGAGTTTGTTGTCTATCTACGTAATCTTCAAGTAGTAGGTGGTTCACGGACTCGGTCTGCGATTCTTAGGGTAAGCAACTTTCGCAAAAGCCGCTCATCGGACGGGTAACCTAAAATATTGGATCCTTACCTATGAAATTCACGTTTTTTTCTCACTTATTAATAGTTGTATTACTTCTAAAAGTCAATACACCTTTAATTAGGACTATGTTACTTAGGCTTTAGTAATAACAATGATTATTCATTTTGTGTCTTTATGGCCCAATTTCTTTTTTAAATTGACTTTTTTTTGTTTCGCGGAATTGACTTTTTGTTTCATTGTAGCTTTGAAGGGATTTGATTTTTTTCTTTTTAATGTCTGCTATATCTATATTTTAGATGGTACACATCAAAAATGAGCTGTTGATGATACAACGTACTATACGTCACGAAAGGTTTCAACCTCACCAGCCTATAAATGTCCCACATCTGGGCTTAGGTTTTGATTTCACAAATCAACAACAGCACTTAGGGAGATCAGAGCGATAACCCACCACATTGGCACAATATGGTTTGGTGGGATCTAATGACTGACATCGTACGACATATCCCGCATCATGATATTTTAAATTTAATTACCTAAGTTGCAACTTGCAACATCAAAAATGCTAGCGCTGCGCCAGCTAGATATTTCAAAGTTTGGATTAAGTAACCTAATTACAGACAGTTAATTTGTAATTGCGAGAAAAAAAAGACATTCAGCTACAGAAAATTAAAGTTCTCATTATTGATCAACCTATCAGCTTACTGTGGTAGGGGAATAGAACGTGAAGGCGCAAGAAACGGAGACCCCGCTCGACTCTTATAAAGACATGTCCGATTTAAAATTCACTCCCGCCCGCAAAAAATAGGTTTCGAATACTCTGCGAGTGTGCGCGGGCGCACATTATGCAGGCGTGCCGCACGATCCGTGTAGCCCGATGGTCTAATGCGATGGGAGACATCGACGCTCAGCTGCGCGGTAGTAAGACATCAATACAATGTGGAAGCTTTTTATTTTTTCAAGTTGGCAAGCTTGAACACACTCTCATGATGTTACGTGAAGACATAGCCTATTCACTCTTGAAGACGCCTAAGTTAAAGTTAAGTTGGGACAAACTCAACGGTACGTTGTTGAAATGTCCATTCTTTATGATGGTATGTTCACAATTTTTCTTGAAGCTTTGGCAACCCGATATTTCTATTCTATACATAAAGATAAGGTTGTTTTTTGGAGCTTATCCTTCAACCACTTCAACTTTGTAGCTTAATGGTCGATACGAGACATCGACGCTCATCTGCGCGGTAGTAACATCAATACAATGAGGAAACTTTTTATTTTATCAAGTAGGCAAGCATGACCACATCCTCGAAGTGAAGACGTAGCCTTGCTTATTTGAACATTGCTTATACTTCATCTCGACTTACCTACGAGAAGTGTTACAACACCTAACATAGAAATGCATTAAATTCGAATTTCTCAAATATTGAGGAAGTGACTGATAATTATAAAGCCGTCAGAACACTTAACAACGCTCCTAAAAATGTTATTTATATTAAAATTGTTGCTGTTTGAATGCTATCATTATAATTAGTTATATTGAAAACTAAGTACCTGGATCAAATCGGGGAAGTTCTTAAAAAAGGTCAGGTCAAGAGTACCCTAAACCGACGAGCGTGTATGAAGAGACTAATGAATGTGGATGAAGCGAAAGAAGTCTGTAAAGATCGCAGCAAGTGGAAAGAGGTGGTCTCTGCCTACCCCTCCGGGAAAAAGGCGTGATGTATGTATGTATAATTGACAAGCGACTGGCACTCTAAGCTGCACCACAGATATGACCTCCTCAAGTTGATCAGTTTAAGCTTTTTGCATTTAGACTCATTTTACAAAATCTCACATTTTTGTTAAACAAACATAGATCACTTACCGTTCCAGGTCGACCATTACGTAGGCTTCACTGAAGTGAGAATCTGCAACAAAATAAATGATGATATTAAGAGACATTGGAAGTTTAAATTAAGCTTTAAAGTCAGTCTGAACAGTGATTTAACATTAATTACTAATGAAGAAGTTTAGTGAATCATTTCTTTGACGCTCCACCAAAAAATGGAATTCCCTCTAAGCACACATATTTCCTTCTTTCTACACCATGGGCTCCTTTAAACGAAGTGGCAAAAAGCAAGTCGCGGGTGGGCAAGGTGAATTCCCTCTCAGCACACATATTTCCTCCTTTCTACACCACGGGCTCTTTTAAACGAAGTGGGAAAAAGCAACTCGCGGGTAGGCAAGGTGAATTCCCTCTGCTTAACATCAAGCAGAGCAGTAGTCATTTGATTAACTTAAAGAAAAGCACGAACGAACTATAACTTTTTTATATAACTGTGTTAAGAACTCTTTCGTACACAACTATCATCATCATCATCATCTCAGCCAAAAGACGTCCACTGCTGGACAAAGGCCTCCCCCAAGGATCTCCACAACGACCGGTTTTGTGATATAACACAACTACAACGTTATTAAATTCCAAAATTAATATGCCAACTCTAATACTATTAAATGTGTTAGCGCGGGAAGTCATTTTCCAAGTAATCTCTATGCAAATAGCTCAGGGTCGATACAACAGGAGTATATCGATACGGCTATCAACTCATGCGAATTAATATCAACAACTTCGGCGAACCAATAACTTAGATAAGAGCAATCAAAACACTTCACGTTCTGGCAGAATACACTTTTTAAAATAAACCCAACAAAAATATATCTCATTATTTCCTACATTATAGTATATATTCAATTTATATTACGAAATATAACGAATATATATTCCATGTGTAAGTTCAGCGATACCCTAACATAATTACTTATGTCATCCTACATTTAGATTCGATATGCAAGTAAAGCATTCACTAAAGTTCATCTCCTATAGTAAAACAAAGTTATGATAAGAAGACATGCGAGCGAACTTATTGCGTTACCATAATGTAAACGACCGTCCAACAAATGCATTCTAGGCTATGTTTGATCGAAGATTCTAGGAGTTTGCAAATAATTATTGATTATACTAGTGAAGATTTGTAAAGGACTTTTAGTTATTATATACTATAATCTAATTCTAGTTATAATGCTGTAAATCTTTCCTAAATAAATAAATATTATTTATTAAAACGAGCTGTGTTACGAACGCTTTCTTTTTATACAACTTCTTTTATTTTCTCATTCCAGTTCGTTAATATTGTTAAAATGAGAAGTTTCGTTTGATTTTGTTATGCTGTCCTATTTTTATGTTCGCATTTGTCATAAAATACTCGTACAAGCTGTTATAAACATAACGCTTTAAAATATGTGTTAAGCCTAAAAAAATAAAATATTTCTAATTAAACTGTTTAAGTAACAAAGGCGTACGCAAGATACACAATTAGATATAAGGTTAGGCTAGTTATTAACAAAGTAAATTGTCAGCTACACTTCAAACATAACTTTCCTGTAAATCATAAGTAAATAGGTATATAAGAAAGAAAAATATGGATAAGTATACTTAAGTAGTTGAAGTTAACATCGTTCTTGGAATATAGTAAATATTTAATCTAATGGTGACATTAAATAAAATATTACGATTATATGCACTTATTCTTTCATGTAGGCTATCAAACGATTTTTATAATATTAAAAGTTATTTTAGTACCGAAAACAGACCATAATGTTTCCCATTTATCTCCAAAACTACTGAACCTAAAATTTTAGAAACGATACACTGCCTGCCCTTAAAACTGAATTAGATGACAATATTTTAGCTGTCACGTCTCGCATACCAATAAAACTAGTGCTTGAATAGCAATCAGTCATATCGGTTTAATTACATGGAAAAAAACAACATTCCTACAGCTTATGGCGAAGCTATATAGTTATAAATAACAATTGTGTAATGGAGCTATAAACTACGATAACCATTCACACGGAAACTTCACAAATGGGTCAGTTGGAACTAGCGATGTGATCAATTGTTTGTGACAATACTATTCTGAGGAGCTCGATGTAAGATTGGTAAGTCGAAATTCTTTTTCTAACCTCAGTTTTGAAAACAAAAGTCCAGTTATAAAGATAATCCGTACTCTTCCTAAATGTCCATCAGTTACAAAAGTGTGTATTTACTTATTTTTCTTTTTTTTCTTTTTTTTTCTTTCTTAGGTGAATCAACAGTAACAAAAAAAAGAGTAGCTATGAAGTTATACATCAGAAAACCAATGACAGATTCACACTAAAACCTTACAGCCCAGTATTCGACACAGTTTTCGTGGCGAAAAAATAACATAGATTTTCATTGAAATTTTAAGCGATGACAGCAAGGAAGGCTAAAATCAGTTGCTGATTAAATCAGAAAAAAATTATCACTGATTCCTGTTGAACACTGATGCCGCTTACCACTAGCCGCCAAACTTCTAGTCCCCTCTGAAGTTGGCGCGATTCGCGTCACAGTAGTAAAAAATAGGCGTCAGTAGGGCGAAGGCGGGGACGAGCGGTAGGGCCTGACTGTACAGCTGCGCAACGAAGCAACTTCAGAGGGGACTAGAAGTTTGGCGCGATCTATACCTATCACACGTAGTTTTCTTCGGTAGTGGCAAATTGGCAGTTATCTGTTATTGTTGTACCCATTGTGTTGAGTAAGGTGTTTCTTCTGTGTCATCATCATCATCTCAGCCAAAAGACGTCCACTGCTGGACAAAGACCTCCCCCAATGATATGGGGGTATTTGCCGTAATCGCCACGCTTGGCAGGCGGGTTGGCGATCGCAGTAGGTTGAGGGTAACATCAGAGAGATGCTGCTGCCTATCTTCTGGAATGGTCCCTTAGTCGGCTTTTACGACACCCACGGGAAGAGATGGGGTGGTGCAATTCTTTATCCCCGGCACCACACAGGGTATTCTTCTGTGTACTTCTTTAAAAATCCACCCTTCGCCGCTGCTCGGCAGAGCTCTTCTTTGGAGCATGTCCCATGCATGCTCAATTGGGTTGAGGTCTGGTGATTGTGCAGGCCACGGCAGGACGTTGATATGAGAATCGGCAAAAGTGCGTGTTACGACTCTAACCGTGTGTGGACGTGCATTGTCATGCATTAGTCGAAACGAATCACCCAATCGGCCTCGCAAGGGGATGATCACATCTGAAACAATCCTCTGCGTAGATTTGAGCATTGAGGTTGCCCCTGATCAAAATAAGATCGGTTCTTCCACCGATCCAAATACCTGTGATACGATAGCGTGTCCAGAGGCGGCCTATGATACTCTGTGTAGTGCCAATGGCGGTAGCTACAGTACGTTGCCTTGAACCAGCTTTCAATATTCCAACGTCTCTCAACATCTCTTTCCTTGTCAAATGACGCCGTCGCTCCATATCGTTGCAATTTTTTTCACTTCAAGTGCATAAATTGTATTGCTTTTGTAAAATTGCCATTACGCTCTTTTATAAAAATTCAGATTGACAGTTAATTTTCCATATTTAAACAATGTAAAACAAAACAAAATTTATTCATATCATCAAATTTACTAAAAAGCATCAATAACGATCCAAAAAAGTTAAAATATTAACTATAACGCAACGGTACTTTAAAATGTACTTGATCCCTAGACATTTTAGATATGTGTAGTTTGAGTTTTATAACACTAACAAAAATGTATTAAATATGTATAGGTCGTAGTCATCGTAGCCTGAAGTTAAGAATTAATGTTATTGTTATAATACATATATACATACTCACCACGGAAGGCTTTATCGAAACTACTTAAAAGGTTCAACGGACATCGCACTTAAAATTTATAGACCCTATCTAAAGATTAGAGACAATATAAAATGTGTTTAACATTACAATAGTGTTCAGGACAGCCGTGTTACTATTCTGTTTGTTTGTATTAAGACTATTTGAAGAAACAAAGTCTAACAAGAAAGGGGATCAGCTGACTCACGCTTCTATAGCCGGTAGCAAAACCAAATAGACATTTTCTTACACGCACCCAGAAACGGTGTTCATTTCTTTACTTAACTCGCCGCTCGCGGGCTCACGACTCAATCCAATAAGCACTGATATTACTGGAATATATTCAGTAATATGATATCCAGTTGTGAATTATATACAGTTGCGATCGTATAATTAGAAGCATCTCTTAATAGTTTGTCGAAAACAATATTTCCACTGCAAGTTATAGAGGGTCAATAACTATTTACTATGTTACAATATTAATTTTTATATATATCATATATATTAGGTTGGGGAAAAAGTTTCTTCGCATTTTTAAAATAAATTCAAAACATTTTTTAGTATAGTTTATTTACATTTAACTAAAGTAAGTATGTAGGTGCCATTTTGTTCGATAACTTTTTGCCATCTTGTAGGTAGGGACATGATCCCATTGCTATAGAAATTTTGGGGCTTCTAAAATGTTCAAATAATTTTTAACGCAAATTTTGTTGCGAACAAATTACAAAAACACAAATGTTGAAAAAATTTCCACGAGCAGGATTTAAACCTACACCTTTCTGACATACCGGGTCAGGTGCTCTTTGGCTTATAAAGTAAAAAGTAGATAATAGTGTTGATTAATTTTGGCGAGTTGGATTGAGCCACGATAGCATAGTTGGCAGTGCACCTGACCTGGCATGTCATGGGGTGCGGGTTCGAATCCCGCTCGTGGAATATTTTCAACACTTGTCTTTTTTCAAATTGTAATTTGTTCGCAACAATATTTGCGTAAAATTATATGTAAACAATCATAGATATTTTGAAAGTATTTTTTTTTTAGTTTAACGAAGAACTTAAACATTATCTTTTGTTTTTACATAGTCCGAGCATCTAGCTTCAACAGATGAACGATCTATCGTTTCACCTAACCAAGTAGACGCGTTATGCACTAGCTACTGAGTCCTTTCAATTTAATATAGATGACACTAACGTCGCATAACTTGAGGGCTTTCATGCAGACTTGGAAATAAAGTTTCAATATATAATAGTGTTAGGAAGTTAATTATTACATTAAGCGTCAGTCCCAGTTCACATTTGACAAACGTCACGCTACTGTATCTGAGAACAGTTTAATTTAAGTGACGGTAATGTCGTATAAGTTATTCAGGCAAGCCAGCACAAACGGAATTGTTAGAGTAACCGTTGAAATGTAACTGCTTAAAACAATTTGATCTGGCTACAACTTTACTACGTGAACATTATTAGCTTTATCAGCTTCTTTACGGTTCAGAAATCCTTTTTATTAAAGTGCAGTAAATTCTTATGATCTTCCATTTTATTAATACCTATCTCAATACTTTTTAAATCTCGGAAAAATGTGTAAAATTTCTTACCCTGAATGGTAAGGCACACTAGCGCCGCTAATGGATTTAATTTGATAACTGCTAAACTGGATTTTTTTTCAAACATTGCGGACCTTCCGACACTAGGCAAACATCTATTATAATAATTGTGCACTACTTTTAGGTTTGTTTTTGTATCTATTCACTAACACCAACAGTGGTCATTGTTTGTGAATAAACGACGCAACAAAAAGTAGTGCACAATTATTAAATAAATACTATGGATGCTTTCCTGTTGTCGGACGGTACGCAATGTTTAAAAAAAGATCCAAGATCCGGTCCGTTAGTAATTGTCAATTGGTGGCGCTAGTGTGCCTTACCCTTCGCCTTAACTAATCACAATTAGCGCGTGCGTCGGTAAAATAGATTTAACGTTTTGTTTTACGTTTTTACGTGTTTCGGTTGAAATCAACAAAACTGGGGTTTGGTGCCGAAAAAAAAATGTGTCTGCTGTCAAACAAATAACTTTTATGATTTTCAATAACTAAGCTAACCTAACTTTGTTTTAAAAGTAAATAATCTTAAAATTAATTAATAAAGTAGATACCCATTTATAACTACATAATTGCAGCAGTATTTGCATACCTGCGTTAGACAAACGTGATTATATTTGTTGCAAGTAGCAGCTTTACTAAGAAGAAATCTTTTAACAAATTCGTCTTCTGTCAACTCTGTTCTTGGAAAAGTTGTCTTTTCTGTATGGGTCTAGTAAGCTATTCCATAATTTCTTCATCGTCATCTAATATCTATAATTCTTCTATATCAAGGGGCAAAATCAAGTTATATTCAAAATAATATAAAAAATAATTCAATAACATGACCTTTTTTTACAGATGACATGACATTGGCATTCACTAAACGCATTTAGTGGCGTTAGATAGCCATGATTCGGGATTTCACTTTGACAGATCTTTAATGAAAAAAAAATGAAATGAAAATACTCTTTATTGTACACCATACAAAAGGCTTAGAGAGGACAATACAAGAAGTACAAAAAAAAAACACAATTAGAAAAATAATTTTAGTTGTGCAAGACGCTTGTCTTGTTTAAAGGCCTAAATGGATTTAAGTTGTATTTAAGTTATATTTAAAAACGTTATGCAAACTGCCCTAAATATGTTTTGAATTATGTTCTGATTTTTTCATATGCTATTGTTTATGTGGAAAGGCTTGAGCCCAGATATCGGACGTTCAGAGGCTGATGATGATTTTTTTTAAAATATCTTAAGGGTAAGCACTCAGCCTTAATCTCACCTGATGTTAAGTGATGATAAGTTTTAATGAGCAAAAGCATATTTTGTATGGCTCCTACCTAATTTACAACAAATTACCTGTGAAGCTTAAAGAGCTAAATTTTAATCAATTTAAAAATAAAATAAAAAATTTACTTTGCGAAAAATATTATTACATTTTATCGGATTTTATAAATGATAATTTGTGAAATAGTATCATTTTATTATTATCTTAACTTTGTACACATTTTATGGTATTATCTTTGATTTAATTATTTTTTAATTTTATACAAGCAATTATTATTGACATCTCTGATATTTAAAATTAATTTAATATTGTTTGTAGTTATAGTTTTGATTTTATTAATAAGCATGAATTTATATTTCAATTTGTATCTTAATTTGTACACCGTTTATGGAATGGCATGTTGAATCTAAAATTAATTATAATATCTTTTTTTTACACGTGTGCAAGCAAATAAAGTATCTATATCTTTTTTATCTTTTATAAGACCGAAGGTGGAAGCCCAATTCACCCGGAATCCTCATCTACTGAGGCACTGGCTATCTTATCTCTAGCTGCCGGAACACAACAATGCTACAATCATTTATATTATGGCGATATATTTAGTTAAGATGGTGGTAGCTAGTTAGGCGGGCAAACAAGCCCTACCACCAACCAACCGAGAACAGAAAGATGTATGTATTCGTGAATCGAACCCGGGACCTCTGGGTCTAAACTGGTGGTCTTAACCACTAGACCAGAGAGGCGATAGAATTGTGCTGATAAATAAACGACAACGACATTCAAAGTTGAGAGGGTGTTGGGCTAACACAGACGACCTGATTTGTTACAAATTCCCTTTAAATCACTGCCGACACGACTAGAAAGTGTCCGAGTGTACGTAACGACAGTCTGTCACGCCACTTCAGCCAGGCTAAGGCCGGTGCCACAGAATCGTGTGTTAGTTTAGAAGGAGCCAGAGGCTTGGTCACGCGGCCTGGTACCGTTCCATCTCGGGGCTATAGTCCAAACAATTTCAGAAATGAGTAAATTATCCCTCTCTCATTTGGTGCGAGTAGCGACGTAACCTCTTTAACTGAGCTGTGAAATTTATGTCAACCCTCAACTTTATTAGACACAACAGCCCTAAGCCTTATGGGGCCATTTAACGATACCACACGTATATCACGCAAAAGTTTAAAAGTGTGCACCTGATATTATTTTAAACATTTTATTTGGAGTAAGAGTGTTTAATGTAATAATCTCCATACGACTTTTATACTTTAGAAGGGTAAGTGGTTATTTAAAGATAAGAGAATAATTATGACATCTACTTTTTACCGTTATTCAAAAAAGAAATTGCTACTTTAAGTAATGGTCCACCTTGAAAAATAATCGAGGTCCTTGTTTTTAAATCAAATTTTATATAATTCCGAAACCCCCGTTTTCCCCAAGCGCTTGTTTATCTAACCTTATGGTAAATGACAATAAGGCTAAAGGTAAAGTCTCTCTTCACGGAACCCTTGAAGATGACGATGACGATGACGATGACGATGATGATGATGATGATGATGATGATGACTAACATTATTATGGTTATTGTTATTACGACAGATTTAAAGATGGTGGTAGAACAAGTCTTGCTACAAACTCAACTGACTACATAGTGCGCTACTTGATGGGAATCAAACTAGGAAGGGATCTCGGGTCTAAAATTTATACAAAGTATATAATACACTAGCTGACCCGGTGGACTTTGTACCGCATCTTTCAGCGCTAATGTAGCATTCTAATGTTGAAAGAATTTTTTAAATAGGACCAGTAGTTTTTGAGTTTATTCGTTGCAAACATAGATACAAAAATACAAAGCTTTCCTCTTTATAATATTAGTATATAAGTCGCAAATGTTTTTAATGAAAGCGTACTCTATGAGAAAGTTGTAGAAACGGTCCAACGTAAAACTGCAATTATAATACCATCAATGTATGCGATGTTCTTCCAGAGCAAAATTACTCTAATAAGTATATTAATATTACCAAAATCATGAAAGTCCAAAACTTATAAGAGACTATGCTTCAATGCTGCATTTTTATTTATAAGCATAAAAGCATGCAATTTTAATGTTCGTTAAAACAAAAAGTGGAGGAAGGAGACTTAAAAAAGAAAAAATCAGCAAAAACAAAAGTGAATATGGGACTTTTAAAATAAAAATAAGTTTTGCAACACAAACCGTAATCGTTGAGTAAAAATGAATTTAAATCTTCGCGGATACCTATAACATCAAGGCATGATGTTACTGCGACAAACTGGCGTTTCCTGGGACAGGATTAGCTTTTATTGGTACCATTATCTGGGTATCATATATTCTGAAACGATGCTTAGAAGCATCATTAAAATCTATCACCGTGCATTGGAGTTTATTAAGGCAATAAAGTGGTAAAATAACTGCATAGCCAAACACTTCTTTAAATACGAAACTATTTTATAAATTATTAGCATTAGGTGAAGTGCTTTTCAAATTTCCGTACGTACCAACATTTTCGAAAACGATTTCGTACACGCAAAGTATTGTCTTAGCACATTATTACTGGATCATAAACGCGTCGCGTTCCCGTCTGCTTTATGGTCAGAGCGGGACTCACGATGGCAATTTCATAGGACATTTACCGGTGAAAGCCCGGACGATTTGTAGTGCTCGCGGCGATAAGTGGCCGGTGCCAGTAAAAACGTTGATGTGTCGCTAAAACAATTTGCAGTAACAGGGCCTTTGAACCGGCGGCGCGGGCGGCGACGGCCGAGGTAGCGATCGATTTAGGAATGCTGCACTTTTTCGCAAATGGCTTGTGGTGGCCATCTTTTTTTTCCAACCTTTAAAGGACAAGTGCAATGGATGCCATCTATCAATTCACTATTAACATTACAGTAGGTAAGGAACGTAACAGTACCAATGAAGCAGCCGCTAATTAGCAACATCCTTTTGCTCATCGTTCAGAATCGAAGGGTATTGGGCATAGAGGTGTAATTACCAAAACCTCACTCAGTCCGGGCCAGCAATGTAAGGCTATAAAAACTCGATCAGTGCTCAAATTTCGATCGGTTCACAAAATATACAATATTCTTCCGATATGTTACAATATGTTACATTAAGCACATACTATACGTAAATTTTATTTTACTGCACTTATTCTCCATTATGTAGTTCGAATATGCCCAATCTTACACACCTCCATGAGCGCAATGTGCTTAAAAAGAGGTACAAAACTTTAATTTACGTATTAATATACATATAGCAAACGCAACAGGGTATATGATTGTTTGTCGACTCAGAAAAATAATAAAACATGCTACTGTAGTTAAGTAACTAGAATTAGTTACAACGCCAAACCAAACAGCTTTTTTCTACACAAATGTAGGTACAAGACGCAAAGCAATAAAGTCATGAACATGACATTCACCACAGTGCATATTTCAATATAATCTTAAGACGCCGGCTATTTATATTACCTATAATTATTTAGTACTTAGAATAGGCGTACCATCAATCACTTGAGTTACAGCATTAGCACTAACAACGATTTATTTATCATTGCGATTTTAAATAGCTACCAAATCATAGTCGTAACTTAACATTTTAACGAGCTGCTTCCTTCCTAAACGTCACAGATTTAAAAACCAAAAGGATATTGAATCGATTTAAATAACTAACAAACATTCCCATTGTATATTTACCAACTGACTTTGTATGTTAATGAGCACTTCGTATGCTAGTGTTAACGTTGTTTTTTAAGTCTGTCGCAACAACATTTGACATGCATTTCGAAAATCATTGTTTTAAATTTCATAAGGGTATTTAACTTTAACTAAATAACCCATATACAGATCTACTACTGGGCATAAAATGCGGGTTGATGATCACAAGCCCGGGCTATGCATCGAAAAATTCGAAGCACACTTTGTCCGATCTCGGAATTAAACCTCCAAATCCTGAGCTGAGCTCTTTGCTGCCAAGGTAATTTATATATCATCAGTACCGTGTACGCTCTACAATATCTTAGTACTTAAAAGAAAGACATTGATAGAAATCGGAATTCCAACAACAAAACCCCGCGAGCGACAAAACACAATAAAACCAACATGGAATATGTTGGTAACCATAGGTAACCAAATAATCCCACAATGCAAACTGAGCAGACCAAATTACCGCAGAAATCCGCTGCAAGCAAGTTCTGAGCGCGTACAGCATGCAGCGTACTATAATTACGTTCTATCAATGCGGTGAGTTTATTGAAAGCCCTGGCTGAGGGGCGGGGGATATTAAGATGATGGCCGGCTTGTAATTTGATGGATTAAGGAACACACCCGCGGGTCTAACAACGTGTAATGACGGACGCCTAAAAACGACCGTACCGTGTGGCCGTTGAAGAGCTGCAGCACTGGAAACACTGCTGTATTACAAGGTTTAAATAGAATCGTGGGAATTATAGACGTTCTGTGTGCCTATTGTGAGTTTTGTTCACTATCCGTATATAAGAAAATTAGTATGGCATTGAAGCAGCGCCTCCTGGCGACATACGCGACGAAGTACAGTTTTGCCATACTAATTCTCATTTTCGTTAACGTGATCGAATGGCGAATGAAACGAAACTAGGCACCCCTGTATGGGTTTTGATATGAAACATTCTCTAAGGATCTCTTATTGTATACTGCAGCCCTGCAGGGCGGTTGGAACTATTGCTGTGATCGCAGGGAGACTCCCTTTGTCTGACCAGTGTAGTATTTTTTACCGTAAACTTTAGGGTTTTCCAATTATTATTATCGAATTTACAAAGTATAAAAAAGTAGCCAAATATCTAAATTAAAAGATTATATACCGAAAAAAACAAACAAAGGCTTCTTAAACGGTTTTTTTTAATATTGACTTTTTTTTTCGATTCAAAAGAGAAGAAGAAAACATAATCAATAAGAGGACAAGGATAGATAGTTATTTAACAGTTAATTGTAGAAAATAAAACCCGACTTACAGATTTCTAAACACGTTACAGGTACGCGTAAATAAAAGCGCGGATATATATTCACGATATTTGTTTTTTTTATCGCCTACTGTAATGAAATTATGGAAACATGAAATATTAATTTCCTGGCTCGAACGACGACGCTGCGCCGCAATACTTTATGTAAATTCTGCAATAATTGTAAATGTGTAAGCGGATATATTCCAACACTAATGGGCAGCTTTTATTATTGTTCGAATGGGAAAGGGCCTCAACGATGTCGATTAATTGTACCACTAAACATTTTACTACTCAAATCTGAGCTGTTTGCATAGAAATAGTTATCTAATTAAATATTTACGACTACACTTCGATTGTACCAATATATATTTTGCCTAGCACCTTTGTTATGCCGAGATTTAAGGCCTCGAAAATGTCCAAGAAAACAACTAAAACATTTCAAAAGTTTGTTTCATCTTTACTCTAGCTGCAATGGTTTGACAGTTGGACAAGAAATGCCTAGCAAGGGCGTGTCAGGTAAACCCACATAATGTCTTGTGACGGCAAGCATCCGTGAGAACATTTATCTCTCATTATGCGACAATACGATTGACACCTATGTTGTACTTGTAACATATTCGATGAACAACGATTGTAATAGAAGAAAGCAGCTTGTGACTTCGAACAATACCAAGCACTTTCATAAGGACTTCAAAGACATGATGCAAATTAATACTTATCTGGTATTTACCGTATAAATTCTCCACTTTAGACATACAAGCATCGGGCATGTCCTGGCTTAGCATAAAACCCTTGGTTCAGCATCGATAAATCAGCTAAGACGTTGTGTGGCGATTAAAATCCGTGTCGTCTGAGAGAAACAGGCGTGCACCTCGTGAGAACATTGGGAATAAAACGGTATGCAAGCAGCGACGCGACTTGTAGTCTTGTAAGCTTCTCATTTCCAATTCTGCTTTGGTATACGAATAATTTTGCAAGAAACATTTAAGCAATGCTGTATATAATTAGATGTTTTGATTTCGTTTAAACTCAGGCGTAAAGTTACTGTGGGATTCATTTTCATTACAGGGTGCCTAGTGTGAGTTTTGTTTACTGTCCGTATTCTTTCGATTACGTTTACGAAAACGAAAATTAGTATAGCATTGAAGCAACGCCTGGCGACGAGAGGAGTTAAAATTTTGCCAATCAATTCGAAATCGAAAAAACACGGATAGTAAACAAAATTCACATTAGGCACTCTGGACTTCAAAAATCAGTCGTGGAAACGACTTCCCACGTCTACATTTATAGAAATCTTCACTATCAGATTCTATGCATTCCGATGAGTTAACAAGATCCGCATTAGCAACATCCTAATGGACAACATCGTAAATTGAATTACAAACTTGCTGTGTTCGTCTAATTTTCATACCGCCGGCGCCGGACCGACAAGAATGTATCAGAAAATACCATGTGCCCAGATTTAGTTCCGGGTTTACCTGCGATGGAATAAGTGAATCGTCTACTCGTATATTTTGTCTTCATGAGAATATTTTCATAAGATCTTTAGAAAAGGTTAAATTATTTAAAGTGTTTTGAACATTTACTATGTGTAGATCAAATAATGACTCTTATCTTTTTAGTAGCTATACAACATATCAAGATTGATTTCTTAATATATTTTTGGGATTTTTGGGAGAACAGAAAACTTCAAGGGACTGTTCAATCGCTAAGGTTTGAGGAACCATAAGTTTCTCATACACCCCGCTACGCTGAAATGGCCACGGAAAGACAAATTCGTCCTTAAACTCTCATCTTCTTTTCTCTTCCGTAAAGACCATGACAGCACCAGCGCTCCCAAGTTCTCTATGACGAGGTTTTACAATTCGAACTATCTCAAGCATATTGTTTCTCGGGTTTTAATGATGCGAGTTGCAAGCGCCACCTAGTCTAATTAATTCATAATCTCTCATATAGGCAAATCTTTTATTTTCTAACAAATAATCTTCATGCAACCTTGAGTCCGCCTATAAAGGCCGGTCGTCCTCGGAGATTTCTAATCAAACATACTTGTACCTAAGATTCTTATACGAGTAGTAAAAAGTTTGCATCAAACCTCGTTTTCGAAAGTTCAAAAGTGAACATGCACTTCCATATATATATCTATAACTATAAAGAACTGCACAGAAGAAAGTGAGCTCAAACACGCTCTACGATGTTCATTAAATTCTATATTAATTAAGCGACCCGACAAGGTAAGAAGTCACCCGATTGGAAACCACACTCGTTTAGATAACGTGCAGTTGCATATTGAAACTTTTGCTACCTTTCACCCTATATCGATCGAGACTAGTCAACGCAACGGAGATAAATTACCAATAGCTTCCTTATTTCTAATAGGTTTTTGTTTTATTGATATTACCTCTTACCGTTTTATGTTATAATCGAGTCTAATTACATGTAAAGCAGTGACGCCGTCAGTGTTATGTCGTTCGTTTCAAATCGTAACACAACGATAGTCTTCTTTGCTCATGAATCGTCTCATGAAAACATCCGTAACCGAACGAGATGCTCGATAAAATTTTATTATTATTTCGAATGTTGCATTCACAATACTTTATATAGTTACAAGATGCTCGAGTTATTACTCGACTTGTCTCTTAAAATGTTGTTGTAAATCGTGAAAACGCTCAACATTTGTTTTGTTTTGTTGTAATAGAGATTCTTGCATTTTATTTTCTTTTCTTGATAATGAGTACATTATGAAAAAAGACAAAGTCTTGTAAAAATTTCACGAGCGCCAATTGGGGTGCGGCCCATGACATGCCGCGTCAGGTGCACTACCAACTATGCTATCGTGGCTCAATCCAACTCGCCGAAATTAGTCAACACTATCTACACTTACTATAAAACCATAATCATAAATATAGCTTTCCTAATTCTTAACTGATCTTTAATATTTGCAAAAATATTAAGATCGGATGTTGATTACATGGTTATCGACATTGAGTAGAGCTCCTCTCCTTTGGCTAACAGAGTACATGTCATGGGGTGCGGGTTCGAATCCCGCTCGTGGATTTTTTTCAACAGTCTTTTTTAAATTGTAATTTGATCACAAAATAATTGCTTAAAATTATATATAACCATAATCTTAAATATACATTATTTTAGTGTTAAATCGCAAATCATTAATGTGTAATGATGAAGCATTTCCTGAAGATATCAGTTGCTAATGTTGCTATATGGGCTGGGTACAAACGAATCGTGACGATCGGAGTCTTAAATAAGTGCCCCTAAAGAAACTATGTGTAACCCTCATCTACCGAAAACCATTTAAGTAACGTTTGCGGATTGGCTCATTATTTGTAGCTAGGGTTGTCGACAGAGAGTGAAACAAAATTCATCTGTATATAAATTAATTTTTTCATTATATTTCTCTTTTGTTTTGACTAACACCATTTTGTGTAACACTATCTCAATGAGAAAAAGTACCAGTTAAAGTACAACTGTAACCCAATGCAACCATTTTTCCGATTTTAAGTAAATACTACCCACTATAATAATTACTTATAAAAATTACGTATTGCAGTTTAAATTAAGTGTCTTATGTTTGCCTATCGTCCTGCAACTCGTTTTAAACAGCAAGTAATTAAACTTTATGTAAAAATTTCTACCGCTTAAATCCATTGAGTACAAGCCAGTTTAAAAATGTTTTATTGAGGTTGCAGCTGAGTTAAATTTATTATTTTCTAGTTTGACAATGGCATTGGTTTCGTACTTTTTAAACGTTTAAAAGTTTTCAACATTATATAACACTTTCTCCGATTCATCATTTATGTTATTTTGCTTTTTTGCTCTTTAACCATTTCGCTCCATTACCATTTTGAGATCGTTCACCATTTTGCCTTTTTACCGTTCCGCGCCTAAACGATTCAAGAACTCACCCTCGAGCAATTGGTTAAACCAGATAGACTTTGTGTTTTTATTTTTTTCTATTCTGGAACTGGTGGTGCCTAACACCTCAGCGTTTAAATTAATCCGTCGCCTGCTGTAAATAAAGACACAATAGAATTTTAATTGTTTAGAGCACTGATCGAGCATTCGAGCTCATACGAGCGGTTAATAAAGTCATAAATCCTTATACACTGGAGCGTTAAAAAAAATATATTACCATCAAATGTATGTACCTATAATATATCTAGCTGTGGCTTAGTCATCCCAATTGGGCAGCCCTATCGGTGGCTATTGTGTCGTTTAGGTTTAGACCAGGCTAGCTGAATGGAAGATGGGCCTGGCGATACCTTAATTGACGAGAGCCTGAGTTTCCGAAACCGTTGAATAATAATGGCGCATAATCCCTTATCAAGAGGCGAGAATTTAAGGGGACGGCTTAGGGAATATCGGAGAGAAAATGCATCACAGATTTTAATATTAAAAAGTTATGAGAGCAGAGGCACAACCAAGTTATCTAGACTTATTAGAGATTAAGGTGGTTTAGAGAATATCAGCAAAGAAAAATCGCCATATCAACATTAAATAATAAAAAGAGACTGGTAAGTTTTCGCTTTATCCTTCTTCTTTTATTTTAAGATATCCCACATTTCACATTTGGAGAAGCCAATACTCTTTTTAAGAAACCTCATTGTTCTATAAAAAAAATTTGAAATTAAATTAATTTTAATAATTATTAGATATATAATATAATATATATAACTAATTATTAGATATTGTTAAATGGTTAATAAGTTAGTAAATCTATATGAGCCTTTTAAAATAATGCACGGGAAAGGACACAAGATATAAAAAGCCCAAATTAAATTTTTACGGCCATTACTCATAGAATTTGGCCAAGGGAAACGGTTATAGAGCTTTTTACCTTTGCCGATATTGGCTGAGTCTTAAATTGAGCAGGAACAGCAAGTTAATAGCCGGTGTGCACAATGTACCTACGTTAATGAAATCGTCGCCGGCCGGCGCAGGCGTGCATCTAAGTAACGGGCTCGCAAAGCGCGCTGTATCGTTTCAGAGGATGCGACTACATACGTGTACCTGTTTAAAGTTTAAACATAAGTATAATAAATATACAATAAAGGCAACTGGTAGCAGGTGGCAAAGCGTTCGGCTTGATGTTTGAGAAGGATATGGATATATCCGGATACAGTCAATGTGTGTGGTACGAAAATAATGGAATAAAAGGAGCCTATAGTCACACTAATATTATAAATGCGAAAGTTTGTGTGTATGTGTGACAATGTGTGTATGTTTGTTGCTTCTTCACGATGCAACGGATGGATGGATTTGGATGAAATTTGGCATACAGATAGTTTATAACCTGGATTCACACATAGGATAGTTTTTATCCTGATATTCCCACGGGAATGAATGGAAACTGTCAAAGCGGTACGAAGTCCGCCGGGTCCACTATCTATACTATTCTATACTAATATTATAGAGAGGAAAGCTTTGTATTTTTGTATGTATGTATGTTTGCAACGAATAAACTCAAAAACTACTGGACTTATTTAAAAAATGCGGTACGAAGTCCGCCGGGTAAGCTAGTATATTATAAATGAGTTATATAAAGTCACAAATAAAAACATAGCTCGCAAATAAGATACATTGACATAACAAAGGGACAATTGAAACACTATCATTTTAAAACACTAAATTCAAAATTCAAAATCCAAAAACATTTATTAAGTTTAGGCTACAAATAGCTCTTATGAACGTCATTAATCATTATGCCATGCGTTTGTAAGTCTACTCTGGGCGGGGAGGCCTTGTACTGAGAAGAACCGGCAAGAAACTCAGCAAGTGTTAAGCTCTTTTCAGCGTTTTGTCTTTTTTTGTTTTTTCAGTGTCTTTACAGCGTCAGAAATATTGGAAAATGCCCTATCTTAAAAGGACACTACTAAAAACACAAAATGTAAAGGATAATCACAACATGTAAAAAAAGACAAAAAAGAAAAAATAAATAAATTAAATATTTTAGTTTTCAAAAACATCATTTACCAGTTTAATTTTTTACAATGTCATACAGTACTAGTAAAAGTCAAAACCTGTCTAAGAAAAAACAAAGTTAAACTATAGTTAATAACAATAAAAATAAGAAATTATACAAGAGCAGACCAAGTTGGAGGCCCACAGGCGGTAACCGTTCACGAGTATGACATATGAATCAGCCATCGCCTTTATTCTTCGCTCATCCAATTTTTAGGGAATGTAACGACCCGACCCACATTGCCACCACCGCAGAGACAATAAAGAGAGCATGACACACTCAAGCTACTCTAAATCAAAACTAACTGAAATGTTCAACGCAACGCTATTTTTTATCTGTAGGACACTGTTTCTAAAGGCTATCATATCAGTATAATAAATAAATAAATAAATAAATAAAAAATTGTTTATTTGTCTCAAACACAGTAAAATAGAATAAAAATACAACGCACATTGACCAACATAACTTGACGTTGAGACAAAAAGGTCTATGACTCAGTGGCTGCAGGGGACCCGCAGCCTCTGCTATTCTGCCATAACCAATAACAATGAAATAATTGGTGAGTATATTACTTATTTATAAAAGACGCGGACAGCATACGATATTACACATAAAAAAAAATACACATGTACACAAAAATCCACTTATTACAAACAGGAGCCGGGTGGCTAATCATATCAATGATAGATATGAGTAGAATGAGTATATTTTGGTATACTATAGAACAACTAGGTGATATGTTAATAGGTAGTGTGTTTCGGATTTTACTATTTTTATTTTATTTTATATATGATAATGATGATGATGATACTATCACCATCATCATCAGCCTATAAACTTCCCACAGATGGGTTCAGCTTCTACCACTAAGATACGCACGCAATAAAGCATAGCGAGATCGGGCCTGCAAATAACCTTATCAATGCAACCGAGACTGATTTTTAACTTTTCGTGACCCGATTGTACGGATAGTAAAAACGTTATGTACCAGCAAATTTCGTGAACTCAATAGCACAACATAGATAGCTCGTATTTCGTAACAATCTAGCATCCCAAGAAAGTGACGGCCGCTAGAGGGCTCTACTATGCCACCGCCAGCCTTATCTAGAGCCCTTAATTGGACTTCTTAATGTCAAACGGTCCACTCGGCCATGTGTGGCTAACGGTACGGTACTGGCGCAATAAAGATATCTGGGTGTCCATATGTTCTAACCCAACTAACTTGGCTTAACCAGATCACAATCACATTATCACATTTGACGACCTCCGTGGTCGCTTGGTTAGCGCGCCGGGTCTGGCGTCGCGCCATGTCTGAATTCCCGGTTTCCGGTCGGGTCAATTTAGAGAAAACTGTTTTTCTGAATTGATTTCGGGTCTTATTTTTTATATATATTTACGGGTAAGCACAGTGCCTTGATCTCACCTGATGTTAAGTGATGATAAGGCCATTTGGTGGAAGCGCACTTCACCCGGGATCCTCAACTAGTGAGGCACTGGCTATCTTATCTCTAGCTGCCGGAACACAACAATGCTACAAACATTGATGTTATGGCGACACATTTAGATAAGATGGTGGTAGCTAGCCAGGTGGACAAACAAGTCCTACCACCAAGTCAAGCCAAGCTACAAGTCTGGGTGTTTTTCTATGTTTTTGTATATTTATCCGTTACCTAGTTTACCCATATTAACGAGTTTCAATAGAAGCTTATTTTGGGCTAGATAATTGGTGTGAGCGCAGCGTAAACAAATTTTATTTTTTATTATCGTCGCTTATGTTCTAATTGAGATTTAACTTTTTGTCTGCCTAGTGCCAGATTTAAATGTCAGAATAGAAAATCGAAAGACACAAGATACTTTTTGGTAAAAAAACTGCCTTTATCTTATTATATACTTACCGCCGAAATTAATAACCTATCTCTGGTAAGAGATAGGCCTATCTTAGTTTAGTTACCTAGCAACCGCTGTTATTTTCAGATAAATAACAGAAATAACTAAGCAACAAATCTCTAGTAGGCCTATCTCTTGCTGAGGATAGGTTATTAATTTCGGCTGTTAGTGATTTAATTGCGACTTCGTCCACATGGATTTGAGATTTAAAAAAAAATCTTTTTATATCAAAATTAAATATAGCCTATGATACCCACAAGGCATAAAGTATTCTATCAGTGAAAGAATTTTTGGAATTGGAGCAGTAGTTTCAGAGATTAGCCCCGACATACAAACAAACAAACAAACAAAGTCACAAACGTTACTTCTTTATTAATAGTATAGATATCTCAGACCAAATAAAAAGTTAAGACAGAACTCTGCGACAGCGAAGTGAGGCCAGTTTTTTAAATGTGTGTGTTTTAAACGGGTGTTGCCATGATAATTCAATTACCCCAAAAGTATAAAAATAACGTTAAATATTAGCAACATTATTTTAACGTTATTAATTAATAACGTTATCATATGATATAAATAAAAGTGATCCGTTCCAACGTAAGCTGTTGGTAAAAAGTGGTGGCGGTAGGAGAAAAGAAATGGAAAAAGTGTTTCAGGAATAAAACTTGTCATTATTTATTCAAATTATTTAACTAAAAACCTTAATAATTGTAAATTGTAAAAATAACAATTATTACAAAGTTAGCTCATGTAAAAGGGGATGTTTTCTTTGCCCTCCAGAAAAGTATTTTATCCGAATTTGAAATTAATTCATATGTAAAAAGACAGAGATTACAGTCACAGCTGCAGTTTCCGGTATTCAGCCATTAAATGTTAGTTCAATATATACGTCATACATATAACAATTTGAAACATTTTCGTAAATAAGGAATGTCTCGCTAGGAACAGAATGAATCGCTGGTAATAATAAACACTCTTTAGCGGTACATACATACAAAGTTTTACATAATAATTAACTGATTACTATTCTTGGTAATACGGACTGGCGTCGACGCATATAATTAAAATGATAGGTGTCAATGCTGTCACAACGCAGTTTTGTTACGACAATACAGTACCTACTTAAGTTAATCATTGGGGTCGCATTAAGACCATACAGACCCTAGCCTCTGGACAAATATTAACATTACACGTTCATTAAGGCTAGGTATTCCTGTCAAAGTAGGCATTTAGCGATGTCTCGGCGGCGTTTCGCGCGGACGTAGCGGTAGTGAACTCGCATGACACCGCCCGCCCGCTCGCCACCGATACAGTATAGAAATAAGCAGTAGGGTAATTTTATTTTGCTTTAGAAGTGCATTTTTATGATCAAACTTTGTTTAGTAGTGATAAAGTAGAGTTACGAGTTTCGTAAATAAATAAAGTAAGTAATTAATAATGAATTTATGTTTTTTGGTATCCATTTAATTATAATATTATTATTTATTTTCAAAATTATTTTTCTTACTTCAGTTTCATGGGCTAAGTTAAGTATCCACCAGAAAGGATTGCACGGTTATTTATTTCAAAGAATGTTTGGCATAAATGGAATAAGGGTATCAAATTAAATTCAAAATATTATTATGTTTAATCTCAAAATTCTTCAAAATTTATTTCTCTTGTGCTTGTACCTGGTTGCAAATTTGATATGGTAAGGCTGTGGAGTCTACATAATTTACATTTTCCTTGTCATCTTGTAAGGACAACGTTCTTATTGGCATTCCACGTGCTTGTCTGTCACTATCTACAATGAAGATCAACGAGAATTTTTATTTAAATATGTAGATTTACAGTCTCATCAAAACCAATTAACCAAAAAAGAATTATTGAAATTGGACCAAAAATGACGAAGTTAGAGCGATTTTCGTGCTGCATTCTCAAAAACGCAGACGTCATCAGCTACGCTCGCACTAGCTCGGTAGTTGCCGCTTGCCGCCCGCCACTGTATTTTACGAATAAACTCAAAAACTACTGAACCGATTTTAAAAATTCTTTCACTATTAGAATGCTACATTATCCCTGAGTAACATAAGTTATATTTATTACTAAAAAAGAATATTTAATAATAAATAAATAGAAATACGATTTGTTTATTGTTGTCAAATTGTTTTTTTGTGTTCCAAAAGACCCAAAAGGATTTCTAAACAGTCGGAATACAACAATGCTTTTAACATTTTTATTATGGCGCCGGTATTAGATAAGATGGTGGTAGCTAGCCAGGCGAACTTAACAAGCCCAACCACCAAACAAATCAAGAACGCGCTGCTGATAGGAATTGAACATTGGGACATTGGGTCTAAGTTCGGAGGCTTAGCCACTAGACCACAGAGGCGGTTAAATGTTTATTATTTGTTTTTTACTCAATCACGTGGAACCGGCTGAACAGATTTAGATGAAATTTTGCACATAGATAGACCCGGATAGGACTATTTTTATTTACTTACAAAATATTCAGCTAACACACACAGATGATAAATCAATAAATAAAAAAACGTTTAAAACACAAACACAAAACATGAAACATATCAAAATATAAAACAAAAAAAAACGATTTTTTTTTACTTTAGGTTAGTAGGTACCTACTTATTAATGTGTCTGCGAAAAAGTACAGCATCTTAGAACTTATTTAAAAAACTAAAATCCAGGCGGACTTAACAAGCCCTACTATCAGCCAAACCGAGTAGGTACACAAAGATGTACCTCCCGCTAGGAAACGAACCCGGGACCTCTGGGTGTAAAACCGGTGGCTTAGCCACTAGACCACAGAAGCGGTTAAAATTTAATAAAAAGCTTGTTTTAAATTTTTTTCACTTTTAACTTTTTAACATGTAAGTACGTACAGTCTAGGAGTTCCTCTGACCTCCTTTCAGTTTCATCATCAGATCTTGAGCACCACACAAGGTTAGTTTTTATCAAGACAAATAAAATAAGCACAAATATGGCGGGGTTACCTTGTTTCATTGCAAAGTTCCTAGTTAGCTCAGTAAGTGAAATGTGAATTTCTTATGAGTTAAATAAAACTCTATAACCTCAGTTCCTATGATCACCTTCCGACTGCATCATCAGACCAGTTCCATGATGCCATATTATTGAATTGCTATCGAAGTTGCGTAGATATACCAAGTTTCATCTCGATCGGTCCTCGGGAAGTGATCCAAATATTCCTTGTACGATTTGACCCGTACATACGGTCGCACGAGTCCGCACGACTTATGTACTGTGACATCATCGTGAGTGGCAAGCAGGCGCGCGCGTTTCAAAATAGCCATTCAGAAAAACATTAATAACTTCTTCATTTCTTGACGGATTATAATATTTTATGAATAAAATGCTTAGTACCTAGTTGATTGCGCATACGATGTATATAGTAAAAATCAGATTAGCTATTATGTGATTGATCCTCATTTCCAGCAATAAAAATTTCATGTAAAATTGGACCAACTTTGGCTCCATTTGCGTTTTCCAGAAATTATCGTCCCTTTCGATGCGTTTTGTAAGCAAAGGTTTATTTTCTCCAGCCCAGATTTCTAGCAGACAGAGTCGTCTTTCAGTAACGTGAAGCTGTCCTTATATTTGATAGAACCAATTAGAATAGGTAGTAGGTTAAAAAATTTTTGGACCATTCAAAAGCACTTTTCTAAAGTTTATTTGAATAAAAAATATTTGACTTTGACTTTGACTAAAAAAGCATCGAAAATAGTTTCACGCATTCACAGTACATTTTATACGAATTTTAAAAATTTATTAAAAATATTCAAACGTAACGCCGGCAGCCGAAATTGTTTTAGGGAATCTTAGACGAGCTTCCCTGAGCCCCCTACGCATTCAGTTTTCTCAGATTCAGGCGACCTATTTCTAAATCCAACCCGGCAGAGGTATCGATATCTATAGACAAAATATGAATTATCAAAAATCGTAGCGATGCGATCTTCAGTACATAGTCATACTGATATTCTTATACTATCGAATTATAACCATAATATAAGTTTTAGACATGAATGCATGAATCTTTGTAAGCGTTTATTGTTTATTGCCCATTATGAATAACTTGCAATAATTATATAATTATTTACGACAAAAACGGATTGATTGGCAGTCACGGAAAAAACTGACACAGGTCCGTCGTCCGTAAGCGCCCGAGCGCGACTGATCGGGCCTGCCGAGCAGCCGTACTCGCGCATTTCGTAGATATTTAAACATAGTAAATAAGACAATCATTTTATCAAGTCAAACTCTGCGAATTCCCCTGCGAAATATTATTGTCTTCAATTGAGTACAAAAAATAAATGGAAAATATCAGTAGTTTAGTCATCATATTGAAAAAACATTACAAAAAGGGGTAACTTTGGGATTTTTTTTTATTGAGTGAAGTTCATTGGATCTTGTAACTGAATGCGACTTCCACTAGATTAGATCCTTAACTAATACATACTTTTTTTCCAGAATTTAAAACCTTGTTTTCTATGTCTCAGATTGTTTGAAAAAACTCAATAGCGCGGCCTCTGCAGGAATACCTAGCCTTAAGGTATATCAGACCAATATGAGAAGTATTATAACGTTCAGTCTAGTATTTTATAAATAATAATAATAATAAATAAAGGGTTGTATTTAATCGATCACCAAAGTAACCTAACGTAACCCACAAAAATACTAAGTTAGCACCTAAAAATACAAAGTTAGCACCTAAACTACATTTAGATGCTAACTTACCATTTTAGGTGCTAGCCTACTATTTTTTTGTGGATCAATTTATTATTTCTCATAAATAAATGTGTCCCACACTCACACCAATTATCTAGCCCGAAGAAAAGCTTCCTTAAGAAACTCGATATAATGGTTAACTGACAACGGATAAACATACTTAATATACTTAAATACATACTTTTTATACATAGAAAACACCCAGACCCGAAACAATTTAGAAAAACAGGTATTTCTAAATTAATCCGACCGGGGATCGAACCCGGGACCTCAGAGATGGCGACACCATGAAAACCGGTGTGCAAGCCACTCGACCAAGGAGGTCGTCGAATTTACCGAAAAAACTAAGTTTATACAGTATGTTACTATTCGTTGTTGCGTTACACTGGTTTTCAATATTTGTCCAGAGTGTAAAACCACGTTGTTGTATATATTGCTCTTATTACCGCCTACGGGTGGACAAAACTATCATTGGTTGTCTACGGGTTGGTTAGGCAAGGTTGTGTCTGTCGTAGACAGAGTACGAGAAAGAAGCGGCGATCACAGACTATTGTTTTTTGATTTTTTTGGTTTTTTTTTTATATTTACGGGTAAGCACAGTGCCTTGATCTTACCTGATGTTAAGTGATGATAAGGCCATTAGGTGGAAGCGCACTTTACCCGGGATCCTCAACTAGTGAGGCACTTGGCTATCTTATCTCTAGCTACCGGAACACAACAATGCTACAAATACTGATGTTATGTCGACATATTTAGATAAGATGGTGGTAGAAACAAGTCCTACCACCAACCAAACCGAGTACACAAAGATGTACCCCCCGCTGGGAATCGAACCAGGGACCTCTGGGTCTAAACCGATGGTCTTAACCACTAGATCACAGTGGCGGTTTTGTTGAGCTCTCATAGACTCGGACCAGTCCGAGTGCAGCTGTTGCGATATTCCGTGTCCGTGAGAGATTGTCTATGGTGTGCGTTGCTCAAACGCGTTTGTATGGAGCTTACCTTTTCTGCAGTCTCCTTATTTTGTGATAGAGGTCATAAGAATAAGTGTTTACTCCGGAATGATACCTACCTAACTCGCCAGGGTTGTCACCACCACGTCAGAGAGCAATGCCATCAATTGACATCTCTGTCTAATCGCAGCGATTATGTAAAATCGCAAATCGCAAATCGTCTATGCAGGAATGGGTCTGCCATTGTTGCATAGACAATTTGCGACCACTAATACTAACATGGCATAATTATGAAGACGTAGACATAAAATTAACTAGGCATGTTACTGTGACATGGCTTTATTATTGTCCCCCTGTCTGACACAAGCACCAGTTAAGTTGTGAAAGGGTACAATGCTAAGTAGAAAAGATGTGACATGCATTAGTTTATTTACATATTTTTTTTGCACTTTGCCTCGCGACTTAAGGATTTAGGATAATAAAAAAGATTCAGAAAATATGTAAGAAATCTGAGTTGTTATTTAAATAGTGTAAGCAATACTTTCTTTTTAGTTAAGTTTTAGTCTGGCCATCTTCGGAAGACCAGTGTCGTTGGTGGCATTACTAAAATACTGTGACATATGCTGAGAAGATTTTCAGTATCATGAATTGCATTATTATAAATGTTTTATTTGTTGAATATGCTGTGATACCGAATAATTTCTATTTATATTTCCGTCTAACATAAATACGCCCTTTTTGTTAAGTTGTTTCATAACGACACTATGATATCATCGTCAGGAACGAAGACCAAAATATAACAAACGTAGACCTGTGAACTATGAGGAGCTCGGTTAACACGCCTGGTCTGCGACTGCTAAGGTTAAGCAACTTTAGCATCGTATGGGTGACCAAAAATTCCTCCTTGCTTCAGAAGGCACGTAAAGCCGCATTTCGGATCGGATCGGCTACAAAGTAAAATGTTCATATATGCTTTTGTCTTCTCAAGCATTTTGCTTGACGGTCTTGATTTTGCTGACTTGAAGGTCTATATAACCAATCTTGACCACATGAAGAGATTGTCCTGGGAGCAAATCGTCCACAATTTATTATGTCCATAAGTTAAGTAGTCTACAATTGAAAACTGCCTGTAGACAAATCGTTCATGATGTATTATGTTAGCATTAATTCCTACAGACTAATAAAAAAGGATATTTAATAGATAAATATGTTCACATCCTTCCTGTTATAATTTAATATAATTAATACTTCATGCAACAGAACTCTTAGGTATCTAAATAGTCATAGGATTAGTCGACTGTTTTCAAAATATTTAATGCTCACTGATAAAGCATTATCTGAATGACAATGTAAGGGTTTACATTACCCTTAAAGCATTATGTAGGTAGTTAGGTGCAATTAGTCCTATACTACACACACTGTTTCCGATTGTCATTCAACAATAGTTATATTATGTCACGCCCCCACTAATCGTGCGCTGCGTGCTGTCGGGGACATTCTTGCTCGTCACGATGAAATCGACCTATTTGCCGATAGATTGGGACACTTATGTAATGAGTTTCGCAAAATTTTAAATGACATGTGTATTTAATAAGTATTTAATACCAAAATTGTTTTTATTTATATTTTTTGTGTATTTGATGTTTGACGTTAATTCTCTCGTAATATTTTTTAATGTATAATTTTGATAATCTATTAATTTATAATTTGACCTTTTGTGACATTTAATTTGTTGTCTTATTTTTTTATGTAATTTTGACGATATATGATTGTATTGATTGACATATTTCTATAATCTGAGAATTTCAAATTTTAATTTTATTCAGCTTGATATATTGAAATTATTTTCATTTTTAATTTAATAATTGATAATCTTTTAGCGCTTTGGATATAAAATCTGTTAGCTTTTAAGATTTTTGTATGAATAAATAAATAAAATGTATTGTAGACGGTTCGCTTCGTTAGACATTTTCGCAAGACGTCATTAAAAAAATTTTTGGTTACATTTTCAAGTGTGGACGATTTGCTCTCAAGTCTTATTCAATTGTGAGTAGTCTACGTCAATAGACATTTTGCCTTGTAGCCGATCCGATCCGAAATCTAAAGCTGTTGGTCCCGGCTGCATTAGCAGTCGTTAACAACCACGTGGTGGTTTATGGCCCGTTCTCCCTATCCATCCATAGGGAATGCTTGTGCTCCAGCAGTGGGGACATAAAATGAACTGGTGAACTCGAGTTTTATGGACGAAATACTAGAAACCATGCCGCATTACGACAGACATTTTAAAATGCAGCTACGCAGTGCCAATAAAGACACGATAAAAGGCAACGATGGAATCTGTTTTACGACCGTATTCAGTTTAGTTTTAGTGCTGATAGCAAATTGGTTGCACACTCACTCTGAACTAGGTGCGGAAAAACTTTATTTTTTAGAAGTCAACTTTTATGTGGTTGTCTTTTTTAATTGATAAAAATAAAAGTCTGAAGCAAGACTAAAAGTGTCTTAAAGCTTTGCCGGCGAGCACTAAGGGCGTCAGCTACGTCAAGCGGGTGAACAGCGCGAGCGCCCGCACGGCGGCGGCTCGGCGTGCGCTTCTCGTATAAATTCATAGAGCAACGCTGCGTGCCCCGATCCGATCCGATCTCCTCGCAAAATCTAGCAGGGAACGGGAATACGCACTAGTGCGTGATGCCATTCCCTCTAGAAAACCTCTGACGGAGCTTCGTTTCACACGACTTGAGGAACCCTAGATTCTCCGAGGGGTTCGGGTCGGAATGGGGGGCGGCGTCAGGCAAGCTGTTACGTGAATTTACGTGAAACAGCAAAACGCGCGCGCGAGTGCCCACGCCGGCGCCGTGCGCCCTCTTAACGCAGCGGACGCTCTAAACCCGTCTGAAAGGCTAACACCTACATTCCAAATCATTTCTCTTTAGAATGAGAGATTTTTATTAGACAACATCACATCACATTGTTCTGATCCCAAGGTAAGTAGCGAAAGCGCTCGTTTTATGAAAATCAGAAACAACAACGGTACCACAACCACCCTGACCCGACACAATATCGAAAAGTTCGTTTTCGACATTGACCCGGGAATTGAACCCGGGACTCAAAGTCCGGCGTGCAAGCCACTCGGCTTTTTTATGCTACTTTTCTGCCCTCCTTCAACCCCGGTTTATTCAGCCATGGTTGGTAGGTACTATATAAGAAACTGGCATGATGTTGCAGAGGACCGAAAGATGTTTTTTGTTATGTAAGAGATAATACTTTAACTATTAACTTAAAATATTTCTTATTATCCTTGTTTCATGTTTGATGGGAAGACAAAATGCACAATATAGTAATTATTAAGTAACTAAAAATCTAGTGATATAAACATAGTGTAATTTTGAACTAGTAATTCACAGGAAGAATATGAAAAATTTCCAGTTCAAGTAAAAAAAAGTAAATTCCTATTATTAGATGTCGGAGAATCTTATTGTGAGACTGGGCATGTCCGTCACATAAGTACTAATGACACAATAAATTGGTAGTTTTAGGTGCCACTTCTTAAGGCCTCGGCTCTTGCTACTATTTTTTTAAGGATAATCAGTTTTACATAATTTAGTAATGCTTTCAATATAGTTAAAGTGTTAATTGCATAGTCAACAATGTTGTCCGCAATGGCTATTTACAGTTGATGCAACAGACAGAACATTACCAATAATAAGTTCACATAAAACTTTTAGGAAGTTCATGTGTTGACAAAAAGACACCTTTTTTTTAACTTGAAAGATATTTAAAGGGTTTTTTAATGTCAACTATTTAATCAGATTCAGTAGGTAATACTCCAATTAGTAGATTTGTTACAAAATTCCAACAATAATAAAACAATTTCTTAACAATAAACATAAAAACAACATGCAATATTGTTTATGACATGTTTTATAGAATGGCTTAGGTATTTATTATTAGGTCCTTACCTATGAAATTGGTGTTTTGTATGAAGATTTTTTATAAAATTCTATTTTACATATGTACTAACGTTTTTTCAATTATCTTAGCATCTACTTAGGTTAATACTATGAAAATTGTAGGGTAGTGTGTTTGTTTCACTAGCTAAATATAGCAGACCCTAAAAAGAAAAAAAAAGAAATACCTTCAAAGCTACACTGAAACAAAAGGTCAATTCTGCTAACAAAAAAATAAGTCAATTTAAAAAAATATTTGGGCATTAAAGACACAATATCAAAAATCATTGTTATGACTGAAGCCTAACTATATAGTTTTAATCAAATGTGTATGACAATATTAACAACCGGTACCTATTGAGTTTTAGAAGTAATACACCTATTAATGAGTGAGAAAAAAACGCCAATTTCATAGGTAAGGACCCAATATTATCAATACTAATATTATTATAAAACACTTACTAACTTTTAAATTGTTTAAAATTTGGATCAGTGGGTCTTTGAGAATTCGAAGAGATTGCTTGAGCAGCGGCTAGCTCGTTTGGGTTGCGATCGTGCAAACTAAGTAACTTTCGCAATATCTGTTTTACCGGATGGGTAACCAACTTACAAACATTCGAACCTCTTCGTGCATGAAAGGTACGTTAGCCGATAATACGCTGTCAGCAGTAAACACATCTGCCAGTTCAAACCAATGCAAATAACAATAACATAACCTTAAATAATACCTAATATGTTTAATTTTTAGAACGCTTACCAGTTTGTCAGCTTATAAATGTTACAACATAGCGACTATTTCCAATTTTTAATACTTTAAAAAGTCAATAAACACAGTAACAAGTCAAAACAAAAACCAACTGATTAATTTTTTTTTGTTATCTTTTTAATAGAAAGAAAACAAAGGGAAACGGCTTACACAGCCAAAACTTTAGATTTACTTTATTTATTTAAATTGATAAATAATTAATAAATGATAAACGATGAAATGAGATTGATGAGTTAAAGATGATCCCTTATTAGAACAATAGAAAACAGTTCCCTCCGTTAACTTTTATCTACGTCTTCATAGATTTACTTTACTGATCGATTGAAACTTCAATTGTATTTTTTTTGTTATTTAAACATCTCTAAAATTTAATTTGTCATGATCAGTGCCATAAACGACTGTATTCACGGTAGATGACAGGTTAACTTCTTGGCGGGAAAGTGAAGAGTCATCACTGCGGTTTTGTTTTATTTTCTAAAATTTGTGATAAGTCGAATATTAATGTGAAATAATGGTGGATTATTAACCGTTAAGTGTTTGTGAGTGTTGGCAAATGTAACAAAACAATGCAACGTCACTTTTCAAATTCTCTCGAGAAGTCCGCCCGAGGACTTAGTAAAGCCTCACATCTTTACTGAGATACTCGAGGGGTTAGGGGGTATATCATTTCTCACTTCTCATTTCTATTATCATACATCATCATCATACAGGAAGGAATTATATGTTTTATTTATGTATTACTTGTAAGAAAAATTACTTTGACAATGGCTAAATGTGCTAATCGCACGAAGCCATCAACTTAAGGAAAAAATGCTCTTAAGTAAAAAAAAATGCGACTATCTCTACCTAGTTTGTGAATGTGACTAATTCAGATTAGCGATGCGCGATGCGCGATTATGAATGATACTAACTGAATCATTCGGTTATTACATTAATTCGAATAATTCGAATGACTTTTAAAATGTATTACTAATTACTAAGCTAAGCAGTACTAATCGGGTGCTAACAAATACAGAATTTTGCAACTAAATGGTCATTTATTGATAAAGAATTAATGATAGCGTAAGTAACTAGTAAGGAAGACCCGCGGAACTAATACGCTGGCCGCCATTTTCGATTATAGCCGGCCTCTCTTGGTAACCGCTATGAGCCTTATGATGTGGCGTTAAAGTACATTTTAGCTTTTTTTCAATATCAATAATCGTTCGATTTTATTACTAATTAATAATACTTATTCGATTATTGAAAATAGTATATTACTAATCTGGTATTCGATTTTTGAGATTAGTATTAGTATATTTTTTAAAAGACTTACTTTATTAAGAGCGGAAAGATGACCAAGACAATTTTAATTTTATTCTGCCTCACCAGTCAGGCAAGACCGTCTCCTATTTGATGATTTTCAGATTTAGATGTTTGTTTTCAGTTGTTTTACCTATTTGTCGCTCCCACATAAGAGGACAATGCATAGATAGGCACTTGCCACGTGGAAATTATTCGCTTTAAAATTGTGAAGAAAATAATAATAATGAAAGGAAGTATTTATATTAATACAATAAGAGTAATTTGATTTAACGTGATTTAACTTAAACGTTACAGACCCTACCACCCCACTCTTTTTTCTAGACCTAGTGATAAGTTAAAATGTAGGAATCATATAAACTTTATAAACTAGGAAAATATCTAGGGACCTACTTAGACGCACTTAAAGCAGACGACATTACTTGGTAGCAAAATTAGGAACGAATGGTGATAATCATCCGGATAATGTAGGGTTACGGTAATGAGAAATGTCCTTCTATGATAAGAAGCGCATTTTCTAATAGTTATGAGAATAGAAAATGCTCTTGCCGAGTTTATTTCCATTTTTTCCCAGAACAAGGTCTCCAACCGTAGTAGACTTAAGAACCGATGATGGTGTGCAAAAAAAATTCCTTTTTGAACAGCGGAAACTTTTAACGGCGAAACCAAATGTACACACGTTTAATTGAAAACTAACTCACATGATTCAAATTTCTAAATAATTTATTCAGTTTAGATTTAGGCTACAAATTAGCACTTATGAATGTCACTATGCCATCGTACAATTAATGTACAATTAATTGTGTTTAACCACGTAGTTCCACTTACCCAGGTCGTTGATCGTAACATTTCCGTCACGAATTGATTTTTGTGTGTGCAGCAGAACAAAAATAGCGCCAAGGGAGCGACTGCGTACGCGCCGGCAGTACCGAAAACGCGGCCGGGCGCCAAGCGCACAATTATTGCGTTTACCTAATTATACCCAACGTTACGGCGAGTGCTCTATAATCTGATATCCCCGTCACTGAAATAGTTACCTGAAGTGATTGTGTAGCGAAACTGTGGGAATGCATTGATACCTAAATCAAATTTTGTGCGATTAGTGTCTGGATCGTGGCCAAGTGTATTGTGAACCCGCACCGTTTAGGGCGCCAGCCCTTTTATGTCTGGTAATTTCCATTTCTGTTAAGTTTGTCATAATGTAACTGTTAGACCGACCATTGTTCAATTCGTACACCGATATTACTTACCTACCTACTCATTAAGTTATTGTGAATTGCCATAGAGCAAATTCTTCATCATGTTTGAAGATTTATCAGCCAGTACTTTAAGTAGGTAGATATTCTAGTCGCCTAATTAAAAGATCAAGGTCGTAGAATGAGACATAAATATCTCGCAGTACAATACATCATTTGGAATCCATGATTGAATATCATCAACATCACATCATGAGAACAGTGACAATTTGAGAGACACTTTCTTTAGTTCTCATAATATGAATAAATAAATATACTTTGCCAAAACCTACTTCAAGAGCTTATTTAGTAGTGTGTGATTCTAGTAACTGTCTAGTATTTTACATTTGTATCGTAGACAGCGAAGATTCCGTATGTAGGTTTGATAATACAAGCTATGCCCACGACTCCGTTGGCATCACTATTAGCTTTTGCATTATTTACTTAATTATTTTCAACACATCTTTTGGATATCTTTTGGATATGCCCATAATTATGTAGGCTCGACAAATTATAATGTTGGGTACTTATTGGGTAAAAAACCTTTTTATTACCCAATAAGTTCTACAAACTCGTTTATTTAATTTTTAAATATTATCAAGATATTAATGCACTATTTCATACACACTAGTGGTCGCCCAGTGGTCGAAATTCGACCGTAATTTTTATTAAAAGTTGTTTAATATTTCGGCTGAAGGGTTTTTAAATTTGTAACCAATGGCCAAGAAAATTAAAAAAAAAAATTATGTTCAACCCGTCCATGCGAGCTAGAATTAGTAAAAAGTGTCTTACGTCCGTCCGTTTTGAAACATCCTGTACAAATTGTCATCCCCTACTTAGGGATCATTTTCAAAAAATCCTGAAACACTTCATAATTTCTAACAGGTCAAATACCGAAATTTAAGGAATGACAGATTTCCATACATACTTTCCACCCTTATTTCACCCCTCTAGGGGAGGTTTTTCAAAAAATGCTAAAACACGTCATTCATTATTTTTGTTGAAGAATCTATAGATCGATAAAATTATTTCTCTTTATAGTTATTATTACTTTAAAAATAATGATTTCCCCAAAAAAAAACTTCTTTCCTTTTTTACTCCTTTAAAGGAATAGAAACAAAATTCCTGAGACACGTCATTCTTTATTTCTTTTCAAGAAGCCAAATACCAATTTTCATGTTTTTACTTCAAAACTGACGGACTTTCATACAAACTTTCACCCCCTATTTGACCCCTTTAGGGTGTGATTTCCGTAAAATCCTTTCGTAGTGGCTGGTTACGTCACTCAATTAACCTACAGTCCAAATTTCATCTAATTAGCTTCAGCGATTTAGGCTCGGCGATGATGAATCAGTCAGTACAAGTCATTATACGTATATAGATGTATGAAACAATGTTTATTTAATTTAATGTATTTGTACGACATATTATACCTTTATATATTTTAACCGTTTGTGAGATTTTCTCCATATAAACTTTAAGTATACCAAATCTCACACTTCTCCACGCGAGCAATTTGCTTAAAACGGGATCCAAAGATTTTGTTTCACGTATTAATTATATAGAAAATACTTAGATAGATATGAATGAAATCCCAAATTCCACATTAGTTTTTACATGGATAGGGAAAAATTACGAGGAACTATTTGTACAATTTTAAAGTTAAGTATAACCGATTTAAAAATGTAGTACTTCTTACACGCATCTGATAACAGATAGGTATATTATTATATAAAAAAAAACAAATAAAAATATTTTACTTGTACAATTTTGTTTTTTACTGTGAACAGGCCCTAATTTCTAAATCAAAATTATTTCTAACATCCACAAAAGCATCTACAAAAACAACTTCTGCAATTCTGGAGATTTGAGATTTACATTGTATTTTTATTTTAATGCGGTTCTACTTAAGTTTAAAATCGTTGATTTAAAACTCCTTATCTGTAATAGTTTTAGACTTTACTAGGTATACTGACGATCATTTGAATTGCTCACCCTGTATATGTAACCGCGTCTGTGGTCTAATGGTTAGACCACCGACCGGTCTCTCAGATCCAAAAGTTCCGGGTTCAATTATTAGCTAGGAATTAGAATATAATGTACTGGGTTGAGCTTGTTTTAAGTCCATGGTAAGATAGCCAGTTTATCATCAATTGCACATTACGGCTAAAGCGCGTTTTCACATTTTTCGGCCTTATCGCTAATTACCATCAGTGCGAGTTTCAGTCACCATTCGATCACGTTAACGAAAACGAGAAAATTTTATGGCAAAATGTTAACTCTTCTCGTATGTCGCCAGGAGGCGCTCGCTGCTTCAATGCTATGCTCATGTAAACGTATTCGAATGAATACGGATAGTAAACAAAACTCACACTAGGCAGGGATTGCTCGTCGTCTATACTAATATTAGAAAGAGGAATCCTGTATTTTTGTATGTATGTATGTATGTATGTATGTATGTATGTATGTATGTATGTATGTATGTATGTATGTATGTATGTATGTATGTATGTATGTATGTATGTATGTATGTATGTATGTATGTATGCATGTATGTATGTATGTATGTTTGCAACGAATAAACTCAAAAACTACTGGACCGATTTAAAAAATTATTTCACCATTAGAATGCTACATTAGCGCTGAGTAACATAGGTCAGCTAGTAATATATAAAAAATAAGCAACTTAGCGATACTTACATTTTTTTATAGTTTGTTGCTATCTGAGTTTGTTTGTTTCTTTTATGCGAGCAGCACAAAACCGGTCGTTGTGGAGATCCTTGGGGGAGGCCTTTGTCCAGCAGTGGACGTCGTTTGGCTGAGATGATGATGATGATGATGATGATGATGATGATGATGATGAGTGCATAAATAGTGCGAGTTTTTTAAAATATCAAAGTCAAATTTAAAATATGTTTCTTTAAATATTTGTAGAGCGTTATTGTTAAATAAACTTTCCATTCATTCAAACAAACTTATACGTAAACTAAGTATACTCGTAGAGTTATAGTTTACTACAATTTGTATGAAATCGCTGCAACGCCACCTATTGCCAAGTTTCGGTTCACAAGTTGGGCACCAGGGGGCCGACCGCCTAACACTCTCGCTTTCGATCGCTTTGAAGGCAAGGCGAGGAGGAGGCGTCATCTTGTCATTTCGAAAGAAATATGAAAGCAATATCGAAAGCTATAGGCTATAGCTTTCGTTATTATTCGATATTATATTAGAAGGCGAGGAGAGGGCCTAGGCTTCAAAGCGATCGAAAGCGAAAGAGTTAGGCGGTTGGGGGGCTGGTAGCGCTGATAACCTAATGATCGAAGGCTGATAATTATGTCATCGTCATAAAATCAAAGAAGTTTATACTACACGTTTTTAAAAATGTTTTGTATTATGCTACAAAACATACTGAAATAAAATATTCTCGTCTTAAAGGTAACGTTACGTGCCTGTCTGTCTGGTGCCGTTGACCATATTGGCACAATGACAAACTTTTACTTATTCTTCATGAGTAATGACCGTAATCAACGTTGACTCTGATGTAATTCACAATGATGATGATCTCACTGCATTCACCAGAGTGAGTGTCATTCACCATTCGATTACGTTGACGAAAACGAGACTTTGTATGGCCAAATTTTAACCCGTCTCCTATGTCGCTAGGGGGCGCTGCTTCAATGCTATACTAATCTTCTATTTCTTTCTTCTATTCTATTCTATTCTATTATATTCTATTCTATTCGTTTTCGTAAACGTAATCGAATGAATACGGATAGTAGACAAAACTCACACTAGGCACCCTGATGGAATACGAGGAGAGTTAAAATTTTGCCATACAAATTCTCGTTTTCGTTAACGCGATCGAATGGCGAATGAAACTCGCAAAAGGCACCCAGAGTTAAATACTCGATAAACAGTTTAAAAACGGTCTGAGAAATAAGACAAAAAATACTCTTTTGTGGTCTTATTTAAAAATAAAATAAAAAAGAGCGAGCCTTACAGTAGTCGCATAGGTATTTATGATGTGTAACATTTGACATCTCACCTTAGTAATAAGCAATTTTAACATTATATTCTGAAAAAAATGGGTCAGGTATTACATCATTTTATAACTATAAAATAAATGCAGTAAATACTCATTGGAAGACATTTGTCATATCAAAATGACATTTGATAGTCAAATGACACAATATGTCACATACTCACTTATAATAATATTATGTCATGTTCATAATATCGTTTTAAAATTTACAAAATGCGCGCGCTTGCGCGCTACCCCGACTTCCTGTTACACTGTTACACATACTTCCGTCCCATTTTAGGAAATCACTCTCACAAATTGCTTATAGAAAGCGAGCGGAAAGATGTTACACATCAAAAAACATTCTGAACCACCGATAACAATATTATGTTTGTTTTTTTACAATCATAAATGATTTAATATTCGATTAAATCAATTAAGTTTCGAACATTTTGGTCTAAGATATTTAGTTGTATAAATATGAGCAATTAAGGCCATTTTCTATGTTCCTGATCCTTAATCTAGTACTATTATTGATCGAAGTAACAATGTTGTTATTGCGATATAATTACCAAGATAAGATGGTGATAGAACATCTGGTTCTATCCCAGATGGACTTAGAATAAGCCCTACCACCGTACGGTACATAGTACAATCTGGAAATCGGACCAGTGTGGCCTCTGGTCAAAGTGCACCAAAGAGACGTTCCTTTTGCATTTCATTACATAGACGATGTAGGTACATTCTAATCATTATTCAATGTGCTTCTAGTCATGTAATATTCACGAATAACAACCGAAAGAATAATATACACAACGGAATAAAATATTTTTTGCATTATACGCATATGTTTATTTAGATACATACTTTCGAGAGTTTCAGTGTCGAAATAGTCATCGGTGACGACAAATACGAGTGGGATGCACTCGTAATGAATGATAGATAACACAGTCTGAGAATTATTGTCACGGAATGTTTTAGGATAAGATATTCATCATCATCATTATCACCTGCTAATTTTATGTCCCCACTGCTGAGGCTCGTGCCTTCCCTATGGACGTATAGAAAGAACAGGCCTATACCACCACGTGGGTTCAGTCCGGCAGGCTTATTAGGTACCTACCGATCTTTAAGTGACAGACAGCCCAACTCCACACGACTTTAAAGTTTATCCTGACACCCCCTACCGACGGTTAGGTTATAAAGTTAAAGGTGTCAGACATCCTTGCGCAAGCACAAGGGACCATCTGCGTCAGGCTCCCAATTCTGCTATTTATTTTGATCTGAAACGGATCTAAAACGCTATAGTTTCAACGTTTTCGCAATTCTGCTAACTACGAAATCAACTCTATAGTTTAGTAGTTAGCAGAATACGAAAATGTTGAAACTATAGCGTACCTACTCGTATTCTGCTAACTACGAAATTAACTCTATAATTTCGTAGTTAGCAGAATAATAAACGTTGAAACTATAGCGTTCCAGATTCGTTTTCGATCAAAATAAATAGCAGAATTGGGGGGCAGGTCATAACGCCAGATCGGAACCCGCTGAAGCGCTTCATCCGGTACTTTTAAGACTAGAGTCTCAAGCTAGTTGCCCCGTGGACACGTAAAGTCCACTACCTAATATCCTGATAGGTTACCGTAGCTATAAGCTCGCTCACTTCTCGTTGCACTAAGAGCACAACTCGCAGTTCCACTGCTCGTTCCATCTTTAAGTGACAGTCGCAATCGCGATTATTACAATAATTTATCGCTACCAAAACAGTTATTCGTATTACGAAACGTAGAACGCTACGATATAGCGCCACGAGCGAGCGATTGACGAACTAAAAGTACATGACGGGCGCTATAGAATAAACCGACCGGTTGTAGCAACCGCAACTAGTAGAGTCGCGTTGCCATTGTGCAATTAGCAACTGGTTGCTATTATATATTTTATATTTCGGTAATAAACCTGCCGGTTGGTGGTTTTTAACAACTGCTAATGCAGCCAAGACCACCGGCTTTACGTGCCTTCCAAAACACGGATAAGCTCAATTTGATAAACTTTTGGTCAAACATCCGACCGACCTTTGCGAAAGTTGCTCAAGCTCGCAATCTGCGCTAGAAATCGATCCCGGGAAGTGGAATATTTTTCAATGCGGAAGCTAGTCACTTCTCTATAAATAACTCTTTTTATAGCGTCCAACCACGACTTCTTTAGCGTAAACAACCATATCCCCTAACCGCGTAACCCCTTGGACATTTCCGAAAATTCTGTCTTATTACTTTTGTAAAATTATTTTTTTTAGGTAATTAGGGCCCTTCCCTATCAATCCATAGGGAAGGGACATAACATGAGCTGGTGATGAATGAATGAATGAATGAGGTAGATACAAATACAAGGGTTTGGTCTGGGCGTTGATGAGTCAGTCAGTGAATGAGTCCACAAAATGTTTGCCGATGCAGATTATCACTTCTACCACTTTAGTGCAGTCCTTAAATTTATTAGTTAGTTTAACGATTACAAAGAGTCATGCAGTAGTCACTGTTAAAATGAGATAGCAGGTGACGTCACTATGACGTCACTCACTATGCTGTCTGGATCTGGAGTAGACATCAGGGCCTGGCGTTCATCCAAGATCATTCACTCAACGATTTCGTGAGAAATGAGGACATTCTGAACCACCCATTAGAGACCGGAGCCGAGCTGAGCTATATCAAAATAACTCATAATACTAAGGTCATTGGGTCATGTTTTCAAAATATTTTGGTTTCTTTTCAGATCACGAACAATGAGTGAGAGGAGAAATCAAAGATGAATAGCGGTACGAGGAGAGCTCTAACGGGCTCCATACATAAAATTAGAGAATTTGAACTTGAGAAAGTAAGTAACCAGACGTTGCGTAGGTATATACCTACTACGTATATACAAACTAATGATCATTACATGCGCCATTGAAGTGTGTACTTTTTTTTATTGCGTGTTAGCTATTTTTGTAACGTAAATATGCGTTTTGCATTATGCCGCATTTGATTCGAGGAATCGTTCATCTAGGCACTTTACGACTTGTGGGTATGATGAAATATCGTAAGCTTAAAATTGATGGAAATGAAGCTGTTAAGTAAAGAATATATAGTTAGCGTAGAAGGGATTTTCAATACCTCGAGTGGTGCTCGAACCCGCACTTTCTGCAGATGCCAGGTGCTCTACCTAATAGTAAATTTAATCTACAACAATAAGACAAAAAATTCAACTTCAAACAAATTCGTAAACACTATTGTTTCTAAAGTTTACGCGGGCCTTTATGTACATTTCAGCGAATCTACTCTCATTTATTCTACACATATAGAGGTAACTACTATGGATAATTTAAATTAATAGATACCTATGGATTTTATACATCAAGGGGGGAGTGCCAATGACGCACCATAAAAGTGTCCACTAGCTGCCACCACGTTTTTAATAATTTGTCAAGAATCTAAACAGAAAAATGTTAAAATGTTGTTTCTGGTGCAGATGCCAAAAATGTAAATGAAATGTAGATTATATCTAAAAACTAGCGACCCGCCCCCGGCTTCGCACGGTTGCAATGCTGATATTATCAGTGTTGCTCTACTATATGCATGTATTATACATATAAACCTTCCTCTTGAATCACTCTATCTATTAAAAAAAAACCGCATCAAAATCCGTTGCGTAGTTTTAAAGATCTAAGCACACAAAGGGACATAGGGACAGAGAAAGCGACTTTGTTTTATACTATGTAGTGAGTAGTGATGAAACATGTACGAGTATATCCTCGCTTTTATATTTTATTTTATTCTAACGTCAGGTTTAATTTCAATGTTCGCGTAAACTTAATAACAGTATGTAACTATTTAATTAATATATTGCTTTCGGTAACCAAATTAGCCACGGTAAAGTGTGGGTTAGCATTTTTGTAAAAAAGCATTTTAACTCAAATCATGATTAACTTTATTATTTTATTTATTTTAAACTTCTGCAACTTGTACAACAAAATTATATGGCGAACTAAATGCCTGAGGCATTCTCTACCATTCAACCATAGGCTGCTAAAAAACAAATTAAAATAGAATTAAAATTAGTCTAGCTATTCAAAGGGGGAACGCTGCCAGTATCTTCGGAACCTTGCCTAAAGGGACTCCTTTTAATAATTTATTTTAGTTATTTTATTATATTTTTTAAGGTTCTTAGTATTAAGTTAATTAAAATATATATTTTAATTTGTTTTTTGTTTTTTATTCTTTTCATAGATACTTACTACTACTACTTATGTTTTGTGTAGTTATGTTTTTCATATGTATATTTATTGGATATATTGTTTCAGGTGAGCCTTGTGGAAGAATTTGACATTCTACAAATCGTGGGCGAAGGTTGGTTTGGAAAAATCCTTCTAGTAGAGCACAGAGCGTCTGACACAGAAATAGTGTTGAAAGCCCTCCCCAAGCCCTACGTATCTATAAGAGACTTTTACAGAGAATTTCATTACAGTCTACATTTGAGTGCACATAAAAGTATTGTGACTACATTCGATGTTGCATTCGAGACGGCTGGCTTTTACGTGTTCTGCCAGGAATATGCACCTTTAGGTAAATATATTTATCAACCATTTACGTTAAATCTTAGTTAAGTTTTAGGTTATTAAATAAAATACTGAGTTCACGTTTGCATGCCGTGGCAACCTTTAATTAAGTCAACATTTAGAATGAGATACAGTTCACTTACATAAGTCTTTTGTAGTGTATATGCCTTGTTGGTTGTCCTAATAAATAAAATAAAATAAAATAAAAATATTCATAATAATACATATTGCATAAAAACACACAAACCGAAAACAATGTACAAACAGTAGTGAGCAAAGGTTGAATTCTATTTATTCAAATAAAACAACTTTTACGGATCTACTTGACGTTTCGAACCCTTTGCGAGAGTACAAAACATAAAATACCTATAAAATAATAAGCGCGAGTAGATCCATAAGTTGTTTTATTTAAATGTATAGAGTTTGCATGAACTTCAAACAACAATATTATCAAATGTTCAAATAATTTTAACGCAAATTTTGTTGCGAACAAATTACAAAAACACAAATGCTGAAAAAAATTCCACGAGCAGGATTTGAAACTGTACCCTTCTGACATACCGGGTCGGGTGCTCTTCCAATTGAGCATCTATCATGGTTCTAACCAGCCCGCCGATGAGTTATTTTTATTTGTCTCGTATTTTTGTCCTTGGTCCCTTTTCCATTCATCCGACTGCAATCATACTCTGGTATTAAGCGAAGGTTCCTGAGTTAATTACCATCAAGGGATACGAGTGTTCAGGCAGACGAATTCGCATGCTGGTCGCTAGTTAAATAGGTATACATTATTATAAAATTACGAAAGCATATTACGCAACGTAACATGGGAATATATTAGAGAAAATAAATTATTCGAACATTATTTAAGCTTGTTTGCAATATTTTATCCGAAAATATGACCATAACGCTAAATTGGAAACTAAACAATGTTCGGTGGTTGGATGTTGGATTTACGCCAAGAAAGCGTATTGAATGAACATTAAATTGAACAGTTGGTGCCACCGATGCTAGCCGACATTAAATTTGAGAGAGTTCAAGTATTTATAGCGAGCTGAGAAACAATTACTCTTACACTTAAATTAAAGATTTCAAACAAGAGTTACTACGTCATCAACATCACATCATCACCAGCTCATTTTATGACCCTACTGCTGGGGCACGGCACGAGCCTTCCCTATATGGATGGATAGGGAAAACGGGCCATAAACCACCACGAGGACCCAGTGTGGATTGGTGGTTATTAACGACTGCTAATGCAGCCGGAACCAACGGCTTTACGTGCCTTCCGAAGCACGGAGGAGCTCAAGATAGGTATACATTTTTGGCCACCAATCCAATGACCGGCCTTTGCGAAAGTTGTTAACCTTAGCACTCGCAGACCCTGTTAAAATTTGAATTTGTATTAAAATTAGAAATTGATCCTAGGAAGTGGAATATTTTTCGATGCAGAAGCTAGTTACCTCTCTCTTTCAAACAGTTCTATAAAACGATCATAATAACTCTTTTTATAGAAAACCACCACTGTTTTGAATGTGTATGTGTAATTGCACCAAATAAAGATTTTTTCTATTTCTATTTTTTCTACTGCGTAAACAACCGTAGCCCCCATAATTAAAATCAAGTCATCGCTACCATTGATGGGTATAACTAAATCACCACGCTTGCCAAATGCGGGTTGATGATCAGAAACCCGGCTTATATCAAAGTTACCAACAATTTTGCTATGGTGTCAGGCTTGAATAAATAAGCCAAGCAGAATTCAAATAAGCCCTAAACCAAGTAACTTCAGTTACTGTGTTGATTACAATTGACTTTTAAGTTCTTTACGTTTAAGTTTAACTATTACTTAAAATCATGTGGTTTAAGTTCAAATAACTAAAGTTACTGTGTTTTCAATTACGAGGACAGAATGAAACTGTGTTAAAAAATACCCCGTCCGGAATCGACTGTAAAACCAATGAAAAATCTAAAAATTCAAGACTAAAAAGACCCATTGTTATCAATGCCCGAAGGGCACTTCTAATTTTTTTCTTTTTATGCTGACTGTGTGTTTTGCTAGCTACATATTAGCTCTTAAAATATTACGTTATCGCTATAGTATCAAGCAAGCCAAAACGCTTTAATTCAAGGTACAGTGCTTTTACTTTTATTGTGCTGTAGAGAAAAAACTAATACACCGTAGCAACAATTACAGTGTTTTGGCTTGACACGATAGATCGGCATAAATACTTACTACTTATTATTTTTATAGGTGATTTAACATCCAACATGGTGGACACTGGAATCGGTGAAATCCACACAAAAAGAGTGGCGAAACAACTGTCTTCCGCACTAGAACACCTCCATCAGAGAGACTTGGTACACAGGGATGTGAAGCTGGACAACATTTTAATATTCAAATCGGACTTCTCAAGAATTAAGCTCTGCGACTTTGGTGAGACCAGGAAAGTTCAATCTGTAGTGAGAAGAAGAAATGAATGGCTTCCGTATTCACCACCGGAGGTTTTGAAGTTATCTATGGACAGCAGTTACAAGTAAGCTAAAACCTACCTGATATGGACTAAAGGCGCGTATCCTAAATATTATACTTCTAAAGTTTAGTTATATATAATTCAACAAAGTGCCGAAAAGGATTTACTTATAACATGATAACTTGAATTTCCTAAAATCCAGAAATCTATAATACGCCGTTACAATTGTTTACATTGATTTATTTGGTTTCAGGGCATTGATTACACATGACATTTGGCAATTCGGAATAGTTATCTTCATATGCCTTACAGGATGTTTGCCTTGGCAAAAGGCAGCATTTGACGACCCTAGATATGCAAGGTAATTAATAAACTAGTGTCTACTTGTAAGCAAAAATATCAAATGAAAATTGTAACGTAACATTTTCAAATCTTTTATTTCAGTTACTACAGTTGGTACAATAGCGCGAATCCATTGCGCAAACAGCCAAAGTTATGGAAAATGGTATCGTCAAGAGCGCAGAAAATGTTCAAAAAATTTGTAGAGCCCAGATCAGAGAAGAGAGCTGCAAATTTCAATGAGCTCTCCAGATTTTTAGACGACAGATGGATGGCTAAAGGATTCACTGATAGAGTTGGTAAGTGCAAGTTGCAAAGCATAATAAGCTAAAAAAATATTTGCAATTGCTACAAAAAATCCGTTTTACAATGGACAAAAACTGCACAATTAACTATTGTAGACACGCCTACACGTCAGACTACATCAAACTGTCAATTTCCTCAACAGACTAGGGGTATGTTCCGATCACAGTATTACTATTTCATACAGTAGGGCATCGCCTTTCATGTGGGGCGATTTCAATAGGAATAACTGAACGTAAATTTAAAAAAAAATGTTTAAAACACGCAGTACGCGCACGTGGCTGCCCTTCACGGTAGCTCCCACAAACTGCGCTTGTTTGTGGGACACTGGGTCAGGCGCCCGCTTACCCGCGGGTTTCCCTCCCTTGCTCTGCGAAAGTATCTTCCATAGACTATGTATAGTACCTTCGTTGCCCAACTGTATGCTATTAAAACTGTGGTTTCGATATACACTGCGAGCACTGTCCAGTGCTCTTACTGGTGAGAAATCTGTTCCGTTATGGACTGACAGTATACTGCCGCAGTATCCTAGGGAAATATATGACGTCATAAATCGTCGCCATTTTTATACTGTAAGCACTGGCATTTTCGAGGTGAGGTGCTCTGTGCTTTGATCACGTGGTCAACATCATCCAGAAATGATGACATGAATGACAGTATACTGGACTGCGTTCCGTTTTAAACAGTAACCAGTGTAGCTAATTATAAAAGAACGGCTTCGCAGTATACTAAATTGACGTCACAACTTACAGTGCTCGCAGTGCATATCGGAACATACCCTTTGAGTTTTAAAATTACCTATCCTATGGCACATGAGTAACTCTGTGCCTATGGTATGTGGTTGAAAATGTATTAAGAAAATTTGACAGTTTTGGATGTTGAGGATAGGCTGATGCTGGCGTTTGTACAACAGTATAAATGTAGTGTGGAGTTCTTGGCTGGAAAGTGAAGAGATGTCTGCGGTTTTGTTTTATTTTCTAAAATTTGTGTTATGTCGAATAATAATGTGAAAATAATGGTGGATTATTAACTGTTAAGTGTTCGTGAGTGTGCATGAGTGTTGGCAAATGAAACAAAACAGTGCAACGTCACTTTTCAAATTCTCTCAAGAAGTCCGCCCGAGGACTTAGTAAAGCCCCACATCTTTACTGAGATACTCGAGGGGTTGGGGGTATATAATTTCTTACTTCTCATTTCTAATATCATTCATTATCATCATTTAGAGGAAGGAAATATTGTTTATTTATGTATTACTTGTAAGAAAAATTACTTTGACACTGGCTAAATGTGCTAATCGCACGAAGCCATCAAATAAAAGGAAAAAAAATGTAGTGTGGTGGTGGGTGCCCCCTTCCGGGCAGGTGGAGCGAACCGTGCGTGCGGTGGCGGGTAGCAGCATAATGTTGACTTTAAAAACTGAGAATTTGACTGTCTGTAGCATTAGTTAGGGGAAATGTATGCTCAGCAGTGGACTCGTGAAGGCTAATGATGATTACGCTATAACGGTGCCCGCACATGACCGACTTTTTATAGGACCGACAATCGGACCGATTTTTTCGCCGATTTTTTGTAGGACGTTTGCGTTGCAACATAGAACATCATACGTTTCATTTTCACCGACTGAAAAATCGGTCACCGATTATCGGATGTGGACGTGGCCTTAAAGCAGTCAACAACCTCACCACCTCACTCAGATAATGATACCTCAATTCACGTAAACTTAATTATTGATAGTTACATAATTTCTTTCAAAAGTGCTAACGAGTAACGAGAACGACGAAACTACAATGTATTAACTTTTGTGAATATTTCAGCGGGCGGAGACATTGACGAGCTCTGTCCTTCAATGTACAGTTTTCATAGTGATCCAAACGAGAAGAATATATTACTGAAACATTTCCGTGATAATGGCATAGAAACGACAGTAGACCGCCAAATCAAAAAGCAGAGGATCCGCGATTGGATTCAGAATAGCGTTATTGAAGAAGAGGACGAAGAGGTAGATTTAGCTAAGATATAAGTTTTGACTTCAAAAACCATTATGAGTAATAAAAAATAATCAAACCTTTTTCTTCTTTAGGAGGAAAGCAACTACGAACCCAGTGTTTACGACGATAGTGACGCAGAATTAGAAGACAGGTCACGACCCCATCCAATAGACGAATCGCATAGAGTAACCCTGCGATTTGATACTGAAAAACATATCAATCCTAGAACTGGAGAAGTTATAGACGGAGTCAAACACCAACCTGCAGACAAAAACCCTCTTTCCTACGACGTCCAAAACATAGAACCAGTGGCACCTGCTAACGTGACTAGACGGTATGGTGTAAAAGAGGAAGGCGCAACTCATACCTCCACCAAAGATAGTGCTTATGGATCAATGGAAGCTAAAGTAAATTCTTCATCAAAAACATCTTACAAAACCGAAACCAAACAAATGACATCTTTGGATCCCCCACAGAATAATAGTCCTAGCAGATCGCTAAGTGGATCATTAATACAACAAAATAGATCACCTAATCTAATCAGCCACGCTCAAAGAATACAAAGAAGTGAAGAGGTGTTCTCCAGGGAACTTGATAGCATAAGAGGGAGCACATCGACACTCCATTCAATAGGAGCTTCGTCACGATCGAACAGTCTGCGCGTGACTCAAAACAGCTCTTTAGATAGCTCTTCCAATTTAAACCTTGAAATGCCACTGCAAATTGAAAATGGTGTTTCTACCAGGCCAAACAACCCTGTTGTAACTCAGAATGGATTTAGCCCTGGCAATAGACAAATAGAACAGAAACCACATTCGTACACATCGATGAAGAGTACTGTGTATGATAGAGTTAACGTTCGTAGGGAAGCCGGTAATTCTAACGACTATTACCAAAACAATCAGGTGCCAGATAGTCCGTACACGTCCATGATGAATATTGTACAGGGTCAAATTAAAATAACCCCACACGGTAATGAAAACAATAGGAATGTTGTGGATGTATCTATAACACCTGTTTCGCACAATAGGAAAATGTAATTTTTGCTCAATTGAACTATTTTGACTTGGTTTTAAATTTTTTATAAAATTCTGTACACTTTTTCAATTTATACACAAAGATGTATAGAAAATCATGTACTTATATGTAAGTTAGTTTAAGTTAATACTATATTATTGTACTCGTGTATCCGTTTTCTTTAATGAACTGTTGTATTGCTATATATTGTGACTGTTTTTCAATTAATAGACTTTGTTTAATGGCTTTCGTCGTCTTTTTACTTCTTTTAAGATATTAAAGCGCTGTTAAATTTAAGTTAGAATAAAGATACAAACTTCTTGGATATTATTTTATACAAATGGTTTAGATACAGATAAAGACAATACAGATAATAGAAATATGTTTTATTTTTATAAAAATAATTTCCTCTTTCAAATATTATAGTATTTAAAAAAACTTCAGCTCTCATGATTTTGATTTTCAACCTAAATTTAAACATTTATTTGTTGTAGGTAGGTAGGTCTGTTGCAATTTTTGGAGGACAGTTGCACCCATCGTAATGAAATGAAATGATTATTTATCCACGTAAAACAAAGTAAACATTTTAGCTGGTGGTAATTTTATCATTTTGAACGTCTCTAATTTTATCTTCTTGCCAAACGCAGGGCATGTGAATGTCAATTTACATTAAATTAAATTAAAATTAAAACGTTTATTTATTTACAAACAAAGACAAAAACAAGATAATAATTAAACTTACAAAAAACTATAAACTATAACTACTACTAACTAAAAAATATAATAATAAAAAAATTGCCCTAAAGCATACCCATCGGGCAGAGTGCCCAGTAAGCTAGCAGCATCTCCATGTTGGATAGCTATGCTTATACGCTGGCCCAAGTAGCTGCTAGCTCTGGGGTCCCTAGTGGTTTCTACTAATTTAATAGAAATATCTTTAAAGAGTTTGTGAGTACCCGGGCCCCATGGACCTAAAGTCTTTACCCCAAACGGCTCAAATATGAGATCCCCAGTTAGATTCTCATACTTTGGCCTTTTGAGGTTCTCTGCATGATTTGCAGCCGCGCCAGCTCTTACAGAAGTGCTTGGAATGTGGGACGCTGCAAGCGTATCGACACAAGTAGTATCCCATACCAGAGACCATCCCACCCTCCAAGGAACTAGGGTCATGCCGTCCGGTCTTTCGCCGTCATCACGTGCCAGATCGGAGGGTTCGAGTACCGCTGGTACTCCAGCGGTGACAAGAGCCCGTCGAATGACGTCATTTAGGTAATGATGACGAGCAATGCGACCAGCACTACTAGCACAGGACAACCCGTGGTGACCGAGGCTGCCCACGGGCGCGCCGCAACGACATTGATGAGGGACGATACTGGGGGCGCCAAGACGCAGGGCAGTGGCAAGGTGAAAAGTACTGCAGTCCAGCAGAGCTAGCCATATGCGGTTGTTCATTTAACAATTTAGAATTTGAACAAGAGTATTTTTAATTAAACTATCTAGATTGGACAACAGAGCAGGAAAAAGCCAGAGTTGGGAGCATCGAAGAACATAAGTAATTTTGGAACGAAAAGACAAAAACGTATTATAAATAAGAACATGTGTGGATTAGTTTGGAATAAATGGTTTGAAGTTAAATAGTTCAATTAATATATTCAATTGCTTTGTTTAGTTCGGTTGTCACTATTATGTACACACAACTGTCACTGTCAGTCATCATAAGTCAAAAAAATTGAAATGTCTGCCGTACCGCCGTTGCGTATGGAAAATTGGAAAACATAGAACATGGAATAAGATTTAAAAACTGTATCTATTTGTCTTAATGAGATATCGTATATAATCGTGTAGATTAAAATAAAAGCTTTTTCAAATATATCAATCTAATACCCTGTTCAATTATTGTTAACTATATTTAAATGCGTTCTAACCTCGTAGATACCCGGTTTTTCGGTTTTATGTTTAATTATTTTACATAATATTTCTTAGCCAATATGCAGAAATTCCAAGAAAGTGTGTTTTCTATAGTTAAAACTACCAATTTATCACCAGCAGTATTTAGTTTTTTACAGCCATCTGAAGATATCACAGGTATGGTTGACTATATATTTATAAATAGGTACCTAGTTATTTTATTTGTGCAAAAACGGCAGCTAACTATTGCCCGGATTTGAAAAGACAACGCAGCGGTGAATATTAACTTTGTAATTCACACTTTTTTCAGACAAAACTCCACTTGGGGGTATATTCAATGACACAAGGCATGGATGGCTTGCTTTAGGGCCAAAATTTTGTGTTGTGGATCTTCAGTCAGGTCTTAAGATTGCTGCTAAAATATTTGGCTTACCATATAGGTAATTCAAAGATTAATTTATATCTATTATATTTCTATATTTACATCATTTACTTAGGCCCTTTTTATCATAAACTGCCTCTTCTAATTTATAAAATACTTTACTAATTAGGTTCATAATATAATTTGTATGTACAATTAATTTCAGCAACTCTAGAACAATAGTCACTAGTGTTGTAGAACTCCCTACACCGTTAACGGATAATTCTAAACAGCTGATTGTAAGTCTGTGCGAAGATGGTAGTAGCACAATTTGCGTGTTCCACATCAACGGCTCCCAAACCCTCCGTTGTATACAAACTGATGTAGTAGTGACAGAACTCGCAGTGTGCGATGAACTGCCTAATGGCCCATTTACATGTTTCGATGGTGTTATTATGGCAGGCACAAAAAGTGGGGAGGTTTTTGTGTTTGACCTCAATAGGGCTGGTCTCATACAAGGTATGTGTCTCTAACATTTATTTAACATTTAAACTTCAACTCATTGCTCGGGTTATCAGCAAATGAATATTGTGTTTTTTACAAATACACTTAGAATTTTATTTAAAGCTGATGGTAACATAACAATTACATTTTCTATTTTATAAGTTTCTGATATGTTTGAATCATAATAATTAAGTAGATTGATTCAATTTCTAACTATTCCAGCTTTAAAAGATATATCACAAGGCCGTGAACATGTAAAGCGGAGTGAAAACAATCCATCGAACATAACGTTCTTGCCGTTGAATGCTTTGCAATACATCGAGGAGCAACGTGAGCTTGCTTTGGAGAACAATGATCATTTGGCAATACTATTGAATGAATCCTCAATGGTTGAAAGACAGTATATATTCCGTAACCCAGATGGGTCTGTCCGTATGAAGGCCAAGCAGGAGCATGTTAGAGTGACTGTGTTACAGTACATACCGCAGTTGGGAAGTTTGGCAGTCGGCTATAACTTCGGTGCATTTCAGCTTTGGAACCTTTTGACTCTGGAGCTTGAGTATACTTCCCAAGTAAATTTGGAGTGTATGCCTGTTACTCACTTTGGATTTCAGGTGAGCAGGTCTATTTTGTTTTTTATTTTAGTTGAGTTTGTTGATCTCTACTTACTTCAACTTAGATCAACTGTCTGTACAAATATTTATTGAAGAATTAGTCAAGTTATTTGATAGTCATCTATAATAGTCCCACTGCTGGGATCAGCCCTTCTTACATGTGCTGTCATGGTGCTGACACACAATTCCGACTTCATACAGTTTTGACAGTATAATGTGCATTTTGAAGTACTCACTTGGCTTGAGATATTTGGATCCATCTGGTGACCCAGCATTTCAAACAATACTTTACATTCAAGATTACAACCCAAACGCACAAGCTGCTGTGCCACGAAGCTCTTATATTCAGTTGTTTTTATTATAAGTGCACATTTAACTAATTCATTTATTTATTTTAGGAGCCCTGTGATGATCCAAGATCGTTTTGCTATCTGTGGGTAGTATACTCTGTGACAGACCGGTTTGAGGAAGAGGAGTTCCCGCTGGCTGTGATGTACTCTCTCACTTACCATGGAAAAAGAATGTTGTCGGACACAAGTACTAATGTTGTGTGCCTTTATCAAGTAAGTGTGATGTAGTTACATTTTTATTAATGTATTTCAGTTAATAAGTTATTAATTATTGGTAGTAAACTCAAGCTATGTCTACATTTCAAAAAAAGACAAAATGTTGAAAAAAATCCACGAGCATGATTCGAACCCGCACCCCATGACATGCCGGGTCAGGTACACTGCCAACTATGCTACTCTGTCACTCAATCCAATTCGCTGAAATTATTTTTTTTTTCCAACTAACAACAAATTGTAATTTGTTCGCAACAATATTTGCGTAAAATTATATGTAAATAATCATAACTATGTCTACATTTCATGTATTAAAAAATGTATAATAAGTACAGACATCAGGCTATCCAAAACTGTCAAAGGACATCATCCAAATTTTTGGTGCCATCAAAAAAATGTGCTGTATTCTGATAGAACACGTCCGCCTTAGCATTTGTTACTATGGCACCAAAGCTGTAGCACCACTGTGCTTCGTAGTATTTGAGTTCTAAAAGTCTCGTCTTTTTATACATTTTCGATTAAACTATTAACTATAACAAATGAAGTATCTTGCCAGAACATGGCGTTTTAAATAAATGAATTCTACCATAACAGAACATTATCACAACACCCAAAAATACAACAAAATAAAATAATATCTAAGTTTGCAAAAATTACATCAAGTACCAATTTAAATTTTCACAATGTACAAGTACTAATATACTTAGGTCAAAATTTGTTTAAGATTGTATCGAAAAATATATGAAATGTCAGATAACTAGGTATATATATATGTATCATTTCTTAATATGGCACCAAAGCTTATAACACCGCTAATAGTGGTGCTACAGGCCAAGGCCGACGAGTTTTATCAGAATACAGCACTTTTTTTTGTGCTGGCACTTTTGATTTTGGACCAAAATGGATTATGTCCTTTCTTCATTAAATGTTCAACCAAATACCATAGACATAAAGTTTAATCAAAGTAGATTGAGGAAAGGCACTGTGTGGTAGTCTGTGTGCAGGCGTGTGTACAATGTGCTAAGAGGTTTATATTTAAAAATAAAATAAAATAAAGTTTCACCAGTTAAAAAACGCTTAAAGACTCTTTCAATGTAGACGTTTCGTGTCGGACTACTGCTGTATGTTTTCATATTAAACGCCAGCCGCACGACAACCGCATGACTGTTTTAATGTGAAACGCAAGGAAAACATCCGGCAGCCGTTCGACAACAAATGTCTCAATTGAAAGAGCCCTAAAGGTACGCTTTACCCAAGATCTGATTATGTTACCAGGAATTCTCGATAGCATCAATAAGATTTCAAGTGGAACTGACTGCAATGGAAGACGCTGGTCATCTTCTAGGAGGCAAATGTGTCTCCTGTAATACTTACTCTATCAACTCTACTCTGGGATCGGAAGGAGAAGACAGTAAGTAGACAAACCAAAAGCCTTGCAGATATTGTTGAATGTTATATTTGCTCTCACTATTAGGTCCTTACCTATGAAATTGACGTTTTGTATGAAGATTTTTTATAAAATTTTATTTTTCATACTAACGTTTTTTTAATTCTCTTAGCATCTATTTATGTTAACACTATAAAAATTGTTGAATAGTGTGTTTGTTTCATTAGCTAAATATAGCAGACATTAAAATTAAAAAAAATCTAGTCTCTTCAAAGCTACAATAAAACAATAGAACAATTCCGCGAAAAAAAAATGTAGTCAATTTAAAAAAAAAATTGGCTGATAAAGACAAAATTAATAATCATTGTTATTAGTGAAGCCTAACTATCATAGTCCTAATTAAAGGTGTATAATAATATTAACAACCGGTATTGACTTTTAAAGTAATACACCTATTAATAATAATATTTTGTTTATAAATATTATTTGAATCTTTAACATCATAATCTTTTTGCTTCATGTAGTACAGACACCTGTACATCAGATTATCCAAAACTGTCAGATCTCTTCAATGAAAGTTCAACCATATTGGTTGCGCCAGTTGGTGGCTTAAATTTGTTGCGCAAAAAATAGTTCTCGCTATCGTAATGTTTATATTTGAAAAAAGTAGCCTGGCGTTATACTAGCTATACCGCAATATAGAACGCCGCACGCCAACTAGCGCTTGACAACGTTTGAGGGAGATACCCACGCCGCGCCTCCAATGGAAATTTCTATTTCGGCCATCCGAATATCCGCGTTTGGAGTGTTGCACCTGCGAGAGACCACGCGCTGGTGTTCCAAGTCCATACTCCAGCAAAGTGCGTCTACCGGCCACCAACCTCGTGCCGGTTCCGACTGCTCGACCGCCTGCCGCCCACGCGTCGTCGGCCGCTGTCGCTATTCAAAAGTATGTCCTTTCCCACCTCCTTGAACTGATCACCTCTTTATTCATATCGCCGTCCCTCGCTTGAACCTCCCCTAGCTAAGTGTAACGCCAATAAAAAAATACAGTCCACTAAATAGCATAACATCGCCCGCGCCGTCATTTTTGACCTTCTCGCCAACCCACATATTTTTTATTTTTTTTATTTTATTTTTGCCTTATGAGAAACATACAGCACGTAATAGTTCAAATTACAGTACACAAAATATAATACAAAGGCCAATTAAGTTTCTACCAAAAATTTTACATAAGTACTGAGTTTACACAACTATTAAGAAAAGAAAAAAATTCACTACACTACAATACAATATTAAAAAACTTTGACAAAAAAAAAAATTATATGTTAAATATGCAGTTACCCAAATCAACAAAAAAAAACAATAATAATGACAAAAGAAATTAACAAAAAATATTTTCATTACGTATTAAAAACTTTACACTTTATTGAGTTTTTATAACTCAACAATGACATATTAAAAATATCCAAATCTACATAGTTTTTGTTGTAGCAATCACACGAGCGGACTAAGAATCTACTTTTTGAATATTGGGTCCTACACAGTGGCGGTGAGAACAAATTCTTGCTTCTTGATCTGACATTTGGACATCTAAAGTTTAATCTATGCAAAAGATATGGGGCATCTACAATGTTATTTAATATTTTAAAAAGAAATATCTGGTCACGGTGAGATCTACGACGTTCAAGTGATTCGAAAACAAAATCTTTCCTCCAAAATTTATACTTTAGTACTTTTTTAAATTTGTTTTGAATTCGCTCGACAGTATCGATATGCACCCCATAGTGTGGGTTCCACACCGTCGATGCATACTCGAGCAACGGGCGAACCAAAGAGTCAAAAAGAATGCGGTAAGTTTCATCCCTCCTAAATACATTACCCTGTCTAAGGACGAAACCAAGCATTCTATATTTTTATTACATATGTCATAGACATAAAGTTTAATGTCTTTTGAGGAAATTTGACAGTATGCGATTGTCTGAAGTGCAGGCGTCCGTACATAATACTCTTAGTGTTCTTAGTGTAGTTTTAGTTCGGAACATGAGCCCAATGAATATATTAATATATTGTAAAAATCTTAATCTAAATAGTATTCAAATTATACAATTAAAGTTAAACTAATATATGTATACTTATATGAGATTTATACTACTATAATTTTAACATTTAACATTTTTATAATAAACCAAAAATAAACTTTAAATCTATATAAAATAAGAGATGCCTAATTAATCCTTTTTATAAAATGTTCAAATAATTTTTAACGCAAATTTTGTTGTTAGTGGAAATTTTTTCAACATTTGTGTTTTTGTAAAACTGTCTAAACTGTTCTATACTGACTCATTTGGATTACTCACCCCAAATACATACAACAAAGTATTTTTTTATCCTGTTTTCTAATAAACGCATGTATCTGTCTGTGTAGGTATGTTGAACATCTGCCAGCTGGTTTGGGAGTGCTGGGGCGAGAACGCCAACGAGTCACAGTACGGCATGCTGTTGTTCGATCTGGACCAGTGGTATAAGGACCAAATGCCAGGTACATAATATATTTCTTATCTTTCGGTTAAAGCTTGAAGGTTTTATTTAAAGTTTATGCGAACACTCAAATTAAGACTAAACATTTTACGAAAAAATGCAAAGTGGTCCCACTTTAATTAATTACAACGGATTCGAGAATCATGACTGTAGTATTAAATGGTTCGACCATATTTATTGTTTTCAAATGTACATTGTAAGTTTATCTCTATTGTATATTTGGTGTAATATTTTTATTGGTAAAAGGTAGCAGAAACGGCGTAGACTATCATATAAGTAACCATATGCATTTACCCTTTCACTGGTGGTGGCAATGTAGATGCCATCATAATTTGAACCTTATGTAGTAGCAAAAGAAATGAAAACCAATAAAAAGTATTTTACGCTATACCAGTCAAAAGGTTAACCTTTCCAACATAGAATGTTTTTAGTATGTAAGCTGTTCTGTACCATATATTAAAAAAAATCAAAACTCCAAAAATTCAAAATTATAATTTTTTTATTCAAAATGAACTTTAACAAGTGTTTTTTTGAACGTCAATTCAAAGCCATGACTTCGTAAACACTACGGTGGAGACCTTATACCGAGAAGAAGCCGCAAGAAACTCGGCAAGGGCTGTTTCTTTCTCTGGTAGTGTTACAATACAAGTTTATTAGAAAATAAATAAATACTAATGTTCATATAGAAACGTACCGGTTGCAAAGCAACGCGTTTATGAGTGCGACGTGGTGCCCCCCGTTGGCCGGCGCGCTCACGCTGGCGGCGAAGCTCGCGCCCGCCTCCGTGGCCGCGTACGCGCACTGCACCCGGCTCGAGGAACACTTCTACCCGAACGCGTTGCAGTACCGTAAGTTATATTGTTTATTTATCAAAATTAAATATAGCCTATGTCCATCCTGAACATCTATACTAAATATCGGTAAAAGATTTTTTTTAAATCGAACAAGTAGTTTCGGATATTACCTCGTACATCCAAACTTTTCTTCTTTACAGTATATTAGTACTAGCTGTGCCCCGCGGTTTCCCGTTTTTGCAACATTTTTCATTGCTTCTCTACTCCTATTAGTCATAGCGTAATGTAATATAGCCATCCTTAATAAATGGACTATTCAACACAAAAATATTTTTTCCATTTCAACTAGTAGTTCCTGAGATTAGCGCGCTCAAACAAACAAACTATTCAGCTTTATAATATTAGTATAGATTAGTATAGATAATAATACTAACTTATGGCTTAAGCTAAACAAACAAACAAACAAAGCTGAAACAGCCAATACGCTTATAAGCTAGGATGTAATGAGCAGTCCAAATCAAAATGGTTATTATCTATATTAACAATATTTTAAAACGGCGTAAGCCTTTTTGGCCGGTTATGCGTAATAACCGCATTCCTGATATTACAAGGTTTACTTGGAGTCTAATTTTAAAAGTACCTTTTTTATTTTATTTAGGTTTCCGAAAGACGCCAAACAATTTATTACTTTGTCAAAGCAACAAAAGAATTTGACAGCGCTGATCAACATTGAGTTTATTATTAAATGGCATGGCACTTTTTTTTTAATAGGTAGCTCGGCAAATGACTCTATCCCACCTGATGTTAAGTGCAAATGGAGTCCAGACGCGAAGATAACTGGTGCAGCGTGAAAACAAACGTAGCATCAGTTAACCACACTCTGCCAGTCCACAAGGTGCTTCTTCACGCCTCTTTTGAAGGACCTCATATCATAGGAAGGAGGGAAAACGTGTGCTGGTAGACTATTCCACCTTTTGGAGGTGCGGCAAAGAAACGAGTCACCAAATTTGTTTGTGCGCGATGGGATATTTGAGACTGTGAAGCGGTGACTCGGAAGAGCAGCACATGGACTCCTACGAAGGAAGGGAGAAGGTGGGATGAGGTCAAGGAGCTCTTCAGAGCACTCGCCATGGTATAAGCGGTAAAACATGCTGAGTGACGCTTCATCTCTACGCAATTGCAAAGATTCGAGAGTATTTGCGACGTCTGCATTGCCGATAATGCGTTCAGCGCGACGCTGCAATCTGTTCAAGGCATCGAGAAGGTACATTTTGGAACCGTCCCAAATGTGCGAACAATACTCCACGCAAAACCGTACCTGTGTCTTGTACAAAAGGCACAACTGGTCCGGCGTAAAGAATCCCGCACTCTGTTCAGAATACCGAGTTTTCGTGAGGCTGTTTTGATCACGGCTTCGATGTAGTCCCTTTGGTTCAGATCGCAGCGAATCGTCATACCGAACATGTTGATACTGCTCTGCAGGCTTAGAGATGTACCCTGAAGAGTTGGAAGGGGAAGGAATGGTGACTTTTTTGCCGTGAACGAACATACCTGTGTTTTCTTGGTACCTATTGAACTCAACCAGATTATTGAAACCCCAATTAGATATGAAGTCCAGAGCTCAATGACAAGATTCACTCGATTCACTTCGGTTTCGACCCGCCCTGCCGCTGGATGACCGTTATGTCCCCCGTGTACCGTGCTATCATCTACATAGCAATAAATATTTCCAAGTGGAAGCATATCATTGATATGCAGAAGGAACAGCGTGGGGACACAACGGAGCCATGAGGGACCCCAGCATTCGCTGACATGAGCCGCGAAGCGCATCCATCAGATAGAACACGGATTCTGCGCTCATGCAGGAAGCCAGCGACCCAGTTGCAGAACTGAGCAGGCAGACCGTATGCCGGGAGCTTGGAGAGAAGAGCTTTGTGCCAGACCCGATCAAAAGCCTTGGCTCTGTCAAGGCTAACAGCCACCGACTCACCACGCTTGTCAATAACCTCACCCCATAGATGTGCAACGTACGCTAGAAGATCACCCTAGGCACTAACGTGTTTAGCTATTTTCGGTGCTGATCGTAGACTAAACATACAGAAATCATACCATTTTATTTTGTTTTCTGAAATCTAAATACTTAGCTACCTATGTAACATATTTTTTTTGTATTTGGTTAATTTTTCTATTTATAGCTCTAGCACAAAATTGAACTAGCTAACTTAATAACAGGTTGCATCTGCCTGACGACGTCCGAAGCGAGCGTGTTAGGTACAGTCGGCATCCAACGTCAGATCATCAGCTCCCTGGACTCGACCGGGCCCACCGCGTTACTCGACCCGACGCGACTGTACCGAGCTTGTTTAGCGGCGGGGTTATCGCCGCTTTATACTTATCATCATGGGAGAGAGCCTACTCAGGTAAATATGGAGCTATCATTATAGAGGTAAGAACTGAAACAGGAACTCGAGATCGAGTACTGACTCGATCTGGAGTTTGAGACACTAGACCGAGGAAACAGACTTGAGTCATGACATCCCAATACTAGACCAAAACACTATACTAAGACACTAGACCGAGACGCTAGACCAAGACACTATACCAAGACACTATACTCTGAGACACTAGTCTCGGTCTAGTGACTAGACCGAGACGATAGACCGATTGAACCCACCGCGTTACTCGACCCCACGCGAATCATGGGGGGAGCCATCTCTGGTAACTATGGAGCGTTACTGTAACTGAAGTATGTAAACTGAGTCACAAAAGCGAGACTTGAGGCCATATGGCGAACGAGACACCGAGACCTAGTCACTACACCAAAACACGAGACTGCGACACGAGACTGAGACGAGACCAAGATACGATACCGAGATAGCAAACAGAGGCACCAAACCGAAAAGCGAGCTAGGGACACGAACTTAAGTCAGAGACCGTGTTTCTACCAGTATCACTTTAGGCTTTTGTATGTGTTCAGTTTGCAAACGTGACAATATTCAAAATTCAAAAATTCAAAATGATTTATTCAGTTTAGGCTACAAATAGCTCTTATGAACGTTATTATGCCATCGGTTCGTAAGTCTACTCTGGGCGGGAGACCTTGTACTGAAAAGAACCGGCAAGACACTCAGAGCAGAGACAATAAAGAGAGCATGACACACCCAAGCTACTCTAAATCAAAACTAATTGAAATGTTCAACGCAATGCTGTGTTATCTGTAGGACACTGTTTATAAAGGCTATCATGTCAGTATAATTTTTTATTATAAAAAGTAATAAAGTATTCGTTTTTTACTATAGCTAGGCTGTTTTATCATCTATAGAATATAATAATAGAATGTTGATGCCAGCTAGGTAAAGAGCCCTTCCACTTTCAACCTTATCGCATTTACCACCACGTGAAATAACGTTTCAGTCTCGTTCCACATATGTCATGTAAACTTTTCAACTATTGTTGCTTACGATTCTTTTGTTTATTTTAAAGTGTGTTTGTTTGTAGGAGGAGCAGCGAAAGTTTTTACTTTCGGTAGCGTTGGAAGCTCGACTATCGCGGTTTCTGAAGCGGTGCGCGCACGACTGGGCCATCGGCAGCCATACGGGCGCCGGGTGTACTCTCACGTTCCTGGTCAGTAATAATAATAATAATAAGTAATAATTTATTTTTCATATAAAATCACACATATAAACAGAAACAGATAAATTCTTATAGATAAACATATTGAATTTTTGCCTGAACTAGGAAAATCCTGTGATTCAGGCGACCATAGTGCTAGTATATTGATAGAAAAAGAAAAAAAGAAAAATTAAATTAAATAAAAACACAATTCATCACTTACAATTAAATCCACAAAGTATATGTATAATTAAAGTTTTAACAATTTAAAAGGATTTACAAGAGAAACAAAACTATAATAGTACCTAATTCTAGCCCAACATATTATAAAAAATAATTATAAATTAGACACCTTATTTGGGATATTCCACAGTGGGAACAACATTATTGTTTCACTGATTATTTCCAGGCTTCGGCGATCTGGTGAAGGTCGCGGGTAGCCGCTAGATGCAGGCACCGTTGTGGAGAGTTGGGGGAGGCCTTTATCCAGCAGTTGACGACTTTTGACTGAGATCATGATGAAAATGATGAAAAAAAAATTTTTTTTTCTTATTTTGTTGCATTTTTCTTGTCATGAACAACTTTATATTCTACAGAGGCGGCCAAGGTTTTGCATTGATTAACGAAACGAATTATTGATGAAGTTTTTTTGTGTAGGTATAGTATGCATACATGTATATGTGTGTGAAACGTGTGTTGTGTAAACAAATTTAATTTATTTTGCGTTCTGGCTACCCTAATAAGGGGTACACAGCGTCATAATAGTGCAGTATACTGCCTATGCCTAATAGACATCACTTCAATAGATATAAAAACAATTAATTCTATATAGGATTAATGTCAGACGGTCAGCCCCCCGACCGCCTAACTCAATTGCTTTCGATTGCTTTAGCTACGTGAATAGTTTATGACGTCGTCTTGTCAATTAGCTATATGACGTTTAGCTTTATGACGTCATCTTGACTTTATCTTTCGATATTGCTTTCACAAGATTACGTCATAAATCATACACGTAGCCAAAGCAATCGAAAGCAATCGAGTTAGGCGGTCGGATAGATCAAGTATCAAATAAAATTAACGTTTTATCTAACTATTTGTCGCAGATTAAGATTAATTAATGTTGTTGTACTTGACAGGTGGATTGGTGTTGGCAGCGTGCAATAGAATTGAAGGAGAACGCTAAGGACCTCACTGCGCCTTTATTCTCTTCCGCCGCTTTGCCAGACAGGTGAGAAAGTATTACTGAGATAACTAAGTATAGCGTTGGGAAAAGGAAACTGGGTATAGATCGCGCCAAACTTCTAGTCCCCTCTGAAGTTGGCGCGATTCGCGTCGCAGTAGTAAAAAAGAGGCGTCAGTAGGGCGAAGGCGGGGACGAGCGGTAGGGCCTGACTGTACAGCTGCGCAACGAAGCAACTTCAGAGGGGACTAGAAGTTTGGCGCGATCTATACAAAGTAATCGTTTTTTACTGTAGCACTGGGGGGAATGGAAGGGGAGACCCGGCTGCTGCTCAGTGGTTGGGGATGCGTCACAGTTTTTCTATGTATCAACATATTTTATTTTATACTTTTCTTAGTTAAACCATAATCTCATAAAGCATATCCTGTTTTTCCATAGTAATAAATAAATACAGTGGATTTCGGGTATAACGACAATGAAGGGACCACTCTATTTTCGTCGTTATATCCGGAAGTCGTTACAGGCAAAGGTAAAGAGATACAGACACGTACACATGTGTAGTTTATATTCATTTATTATTGAAAATATTTGCACACTAGCAGCCATACTTATTCAAAAGTTTACTAAACCCAGTTGCTACTCAGAATATCACTTTGTAACTGAACCATAAAAGCTCCGAAACGTACACGCTTCCCTACCTACTTAGTTGATATCTATAAACAAAAGGTAAAGGTCTCCACACTTGCTGACCATCTGTGTGCAATGGATGTAAACAAAAGATAAGAAATGTTTGTGAAAGAAAAAAATCTTTGTGTCTTTGGCGGCCGACTCCGGTCGCAATATCTGCATGGGATTTCTAGGAATTTGTTACAAATGATTCATTAAAAACAGTCGCTACACCCGAACTCGGCGTTACATCCAAAGTCGCTATAGCCACATGAATTTTGTACTAAAGTATGCTTTAAAACAAGGGACTTAGATTTAACGTCGCTATAGGTAAATGGTCGCTACAACCAAGGTCGTAATAAATGAAATCCACTGTAAATGAATGTGGCTAATTTAAATTTAAGCTAATGCCCTAATCGATTTAGAACTGTGCGAGGTAGCACAGCGGTGTGCTAGGACCAGCTCACGAATAGGATTACTTCATTGTAAAAACACTGCCCTCGAAGGCAAGGAAAATCAAGCAATCCCTTTAGTGGATTTTTTCTTGCGCGCCGTCTTTCTACCTCGCACAGCTCAGTGCCCTGATTCCCGTAATGAAAACTGTAACGATATCGTAGCGACTTACTAGTTGAAATCATTTTTAGGGTTCCGTAGCCAAATGGCAAAAAACGGAACCCTTATGGATGCGTCATGTCTGTCTGTCCGTCCGTCCGTATGTCACAGCCACTTTTTTCCGAAACTATAAGAACTATACTGTTGAAACTTGGTAATAAGATGTATTTTGTGAACCGCATTAAGATTTTCACACAAAAATTAAAAAAAAACAATAAATTTTGAGGGTTCCCCATACTTAGAACTGAAACTCAAAAAATTTTTTTTCATTCAACCCATACGTGTGGAGTATCTATGGATAGGTCTTCAAAAATGATATTGAGGTTTCTCTTATCATTTTTTTAAAAACTGAATAGTTTACGCGAGAGACACTTCCAAAGTGGTAAAATATGTGTCCCCCTGTAACTTCTAAAAAAAAATATGATGTACATTACCATGCAAACTTCCACCGAAAATTGGTTTGAACGAGATCTAGTAAGTAGTTTTTTTTAATACGTCATATGAAAATGAAAATGAAATGAAAATGAAAATGAAAATGAAAATGAAAATGAAAAATGAAAATAGTTTATTTCTTTAACATTAGATAAAAATATATGCAATGGCCAGAACCAACCCAGGAAACATGTGACCAAGCTTGTAGTGGGAGGTTCTGCTCTTCCCAAGATATAATAAACTAGGTTAAGATACAAAGAGTAACTAGATACAGTTTTAAATAAACTATTTTATCTATGGTTAATTATATGGTTAATGGTCATAAAGAACGGAACCCTTCGTGCGCGAGTCCGACTCGCACTTGGCAGGTTTTGTATTCACATTTTTCAATCGAGCCGATTTTAAAGTCATTCGAACGAAGTTCCAACCAACCGTATTCAGATCTACCTTATACGGTATCGTTATTGTTTTTGTTATGAGAATCGAGGAACCTTTAGACTACCATTTGTCTACAGAAACGTGGTGCGATGCCTAGAGCATTGCGTCCAGCAGTTGACACAGCTGACGGGTCTGCTGGACGCCGTGCTTACTAAATGCTGCAACTTGGTTGTTCCTGACGGTGAGTAGTGTTCATCTTAATGTTCTTATGAATAAGGTTGGTTTTAGCGTGGAACATTGAACTAACATTTAGGCAAAGTTTCTAAGTTTCAAAAGTTTCATTACAACTTATAGCGTGCATGTAGGTCTAGAAAGGCCACATTGAGTCAATTCTACTTGAAACAATTATTTTAAACTTGTTGCAGATCTTTGGCAATTTCTCAAAATTTCATAAAATGATAATTTGTTGTGAGTCTTCCTCAATCCACGTCATGATTCAAATTTCGTATTGATATTGCCACATGGAAAATAATTCTAATCATAATTGGATAATAATATAAATCGGTTTCAAAAATATATTACGGTATTCTGCTCATTAGATTTAACACAGTTACTCAGTAGTTAATGATTCGGCCATGTCTTCATTTAACATTAGTAAATGAAAACTAAGAGCTTTTGTTATATCTCAGGCCACTGTGAATGCGTTTTCGTATGAATTGGACTCCTACGAACTCGTGCGAATACGAAAGATACATCTGGATCCTCCAACTACTGTTGTACCTCACACACTAGGTATACCCAGGTGTACCTGCTAAAGGCTATCGGGCTGGTCTAAACCGAAAGTCGCGTACGTTTTGTGAAAAGCACAATCAATACAAGTCTATATTCCAATAGATTCCTTCTATCATCTAACCACCTCTGTGATCTAATGGTTAAGACCACCGGTTTAGACCCAGAGGTCCCCGGTTCGATTCTCAGCGAGGGGTACATGTTTGTGTACTCGGTTTAGTTGGTGGTAAAGCTTGTTTGTCAGCCTGGAGTGTTACTACCATCTCATCTAAATATGTCGCCATAACATCAATGTTTGTAACATTGTTGTGTTCCGGCAGCTAGAGATAAGATAGCCAGTGCCTCACTAGTTGAGGATCCCGGGTGAATTGCGATTCCATCATTAGCGTTGAACATCGGTGCTTATCCGTAAAATATTAAAAAAAAATCTCTCTTGCTGTAGCTCTCAGCGAGATGGAAGAGAAGTACAAAGGCATCGGCACCGTCTCACTGTACTTCCAAGTGGTTCAGTGGTTCCTGCGCGTGGGACTGTTACCCGAACGGCATGATGGCCGCCACGCCGCGCCCTACCCCGCCGCTCAACTACGGGCCATATACAACAAGAGGTAAGCATTCACTTCACCGGTATTCCAATAGGTCTATTATTATGTAGGTAGATCACACATCAGCACACACCGCCCCGTTAATTGCAAGGTTGATGCAGACTTTATGGCTGCTGTGAAGTTAGCAACGAGTGCAACTACAAGCGGATTGTAGTATTGATAAATATGTTCAATCGCAATCCACATTATATATAGATCGCGCCAAACTTTTAGTCCCCTCTGAAGTTGCTTCGCGCAGCTGTACAGTCAGGCCCTGCTGCTCGTCCCCGCCTTCGCCCTACTGACGCCTATTTTTTACTACAGCGACGCGAAACGCGCCAACTTCAGAGGGGACTAGAAGTTTGGCGCGATCTGTACCCATAATATTTACAGTACCCACACACGGCCGACTTTTTGTAGGGCCGATTTTTTTGCCGAAGTTTTTTCATTATTGTGACCGACTTTTTGTAGGACGCGTGCGTTGAAACATAGAACTCCATACGTCTCATTTTCACCAACAAAAAAATAGGTCACCGATTATCGGACGCGGGCACTTAATAAATTACGGAATAAAGTAAAAATTAAAAAAAGCTGTAATGTTTAAAGAAAATTTTATTTATTTTTAATTGAAAATTGTTTCTTCATCTTCATCATCATCATTTCAGTCCATAAGCAACCACTGTTGGGTATAGACGTCCTGTGCGATAATTATAAAATATATTTACCCTTAAATATCGATAAAAAATGTGTTTGTTGATTTTTGTTTATTACAGGCGTTTGAAACTGCAACGGTTGCAAGACAACTCGCCGGTGAACGACGAGCCCAGTCAATCTTGCTCGCTCCTCTACATCGATCAGCTGATTGAAAACGAATTCGGTGGCGAAAGGGTGCATCAGTAAGTATACCTACTTGTTAATTTTATTATCATGTATGTGTATATGCTTTTGACTTGATTGATAAATCTATGGTCTTCTATTTCCTCTTTTCATGGTACCATTTCCGAAAATCTGCTGTAGTTATGGCTGCTTGGGCCCGTTATATTGCAACTTGTAAGAGTTCTACGTGACTAAAATTTGGAGTGATTTTTTGTAGATTTATAGGTTTTCTGTTACCAACTATTATCTGTGGTTTTCTGTGGTTTACATATATAATAAACTTAAGGAAAACCGTAGGATGTTTCTTATTTTTTTTTTACAAACAATGTCCTTTGTTCGTAAAATGGTCATTTATAATGCAAATCATATTCAATTCATATCTGTATCGTTTTATTTAAGTCACTTTTATGCATAAATGTAATATTTTAAGGCTTGTAATAGTTTTTATTATTCAGGGTTTAATAACAGTATTACCACAGAGTAGTCAGCATATTGCCCACTGCGTTCTAAAGACGATGATTACTTTAAAACATGTCCGTGTCACGTTTAGGATTTTGACAACCTCCGTAGTCGAGTGGCTCGCACGTCGGTTTCTGGTGTTGCCATCTCCGAAATTCCGGGTTCGTCTGGGAGGACATCATCATCATCTTCTAGCCGCCATACCCTATCTATCAGGGTCATTAGATTAGGACATTAAAGTCAAAGCAATGTGTGTGATGTGTAATATAAATTTGTTATAATTAGGATGTGGGTGGCGGGTGGCAGCTCGTGCAGCGGGCTGTACCCGCCGCCGTCGCTGTACTCGCTGCTGCGGCTGTACCTGCTGCCCGACGTGGCGGAGGAGCACAAGCACTCGCTCGTGCTGTACCTGCTGGTGGACTACTCCGTGCTCTACGACAAAGTCGGGTGGGTACGATAGCTGAGTCTCGATTCTGCTACTTAAAATTTTTCTATCGTGTGTCGATGCAATGACCTAATAATTAAATTTTCCCATACTACTAATTGTCAAATAGTATTCAGTAATTAATATTTTTATCGAGATAAAAGCTTTTAAATACCTATGTCACATAGCCAACAGTTTACTTGAATTACTTATTTCATTATTATTTAATAACATTGAAAAAAAGATGTCCTCGCACGCCATATGTACGACCGGTCGTACGTAAGGTGGTGCGCTAATTATGCCTACGGCGCGAGACGGGTTAATAAAAATATTTTTTATTAAACCTCTTCGTCACACTGCTGGGCACAGGTCGTTTCCGAATCTCTCTGAAATCTTTTTGCAGAAGTTGATATTTTACCTCCACACACTTTCTTGGAAAAAAAAATCTCTTTTTTATATTGTTTTCTAAAGTTGTTTTAAATGAAACAACGTTTACGGATCTACTCGCGTTTATTTTACATGTTTATTTTACACATTGTGTACACATTGTGTGAAATAAACGCGAGTAGATCCGTAAAAGTTGTTTCATTTCTCTTTTTATCTTTCTTTTAAATTATATTACATTTTTGAAATGAATTACATATATTTTAAAAACTTTTGTAAAGTATTGCCTTTATCAGCACTAGCACTTTGGTAAAGCGACCATGTCTTTTTACTCTGTGTAACTGTGTTAACTGTGCAGTATGGACACAATGTTAGTGTTGCAAGTAAATAAGTAATGTTTCCTCCTCGTGCAGGTACGAAGCCGTGATTCGCCGACTGATGCAGTTCCCAACGATGTTCGGACTTAGCAACACCGCCATTAAAGCCACACAGGCCTTCTGGCATCTCGACCACAGGGATTTTGATGTGAGATTGTTATCTTATCTTAAAACTTGGAAGTATTGGGTCCTTACCTATGAAATTGACGATATTTCTCACTCATTAATAAGTGTATTACTTCTAAAACTCAATACCGGTTGTTAATATTATTATACACATTTAATTAAAACTAATATTACATAGGCTTCGGTAATAACAATGATTTTTAATTTTGTGTCTTTATGGCCCAAATATTTTTTTTTAATTGACTTCTTTTTTGTTAGCGGAATTGACCTTTTGTTTCATTGTAGCTTTGAAGGTACTTGTTTTTTTTTTCTTTTTAGGGTCTGCTATATTTAGCTAGTGAAACAAACGCACTGCCCTACAATTTTTATAGTATTAACATAAGTAGATGAAAAGAATTAAAATTTTATAAAAAATCTTCATACAAAACAGCAATTTCATAGGTAAGGACCTAATATTATTATTATTCACCTCTAAGGGATTTCGATTTAGACTTTTACATACAATATTATTATATACCAAACAATAAGCTAATTCTAATGCTATGCTTAGGGGAAATACAGAGATGTTAACAGTTAATAGTAAACAACATTTAAATACAAGTTTCATCATCATCATCAGCTCATTTGATGTCCCCACTGCTGGAGCGCGACGCACGAGCCTTCCCTATGGATGGATAAGGGGACGGGTCATAAATCACCACGCGTTTACATGCCTTCCGAAGCATGGAGGAGCTAGAGATGATAAATTTTTTGTCACCCATCCGATGACCGGCCTTTGCGAAAGTTGCTTAACCTCAGCACTCGCTGACCGGGCGCGTTAAACACTGCGCCATCGAGCTCATCGAAACGATACGTTGGTTTAACTGATTAATGCAATTTGAAACTTTTCATAGTGGCCTTTTTTTATTTTGAACGCGCCATTTTACCCAGAGGTGGGCGTTTGTGGCTGCGCTGCAGTTTAATACTAAAGCAGACACTTACGAGCACTATTATGTAATGTTATCTCTTTTATATTCCAAATAAAGTTTTTTTTATATTTTTATTTTTATTTATTTGTTTGAAAGAATTAAAGCTTTTAAGTTTGCATGGGATACTGAATTGTGACATGGTTCTTAATGTGTTATGGTCTAGCCTCTTTACATAGGGAATAATAATCAGTAAACTTTACTTGCAGTTCGCGCTGGACCAACTCCAATGCTTAACCGGTAACACGCTCTCCGAGTGGCAACATACCGTAGTGCTCTCCTCACTATTAGCACAGAAGAAGACTCAAGCAGCCCTCCAATACCTTCACGTGAGGAAACCAGCGCCGATCCAGATCAAAGACGAGAGCTCCTTCAGCAGAGTCAATGATCATGACAAGCTAGAAGATTGGCAGTCGTGCTGCAGTTTGTACTTGGCGAGGGAATTGGTGTTTGAAGCGTTGGATGTGGTGAGGATGTGTGTGCAGAACGCTGCCAGTTTGGATGATAAGACGCGAGTGCTCAACTTCTTTTTTAAAGGTTAGTGTTTTCTATACTAATATTATAAAGTGGAAAGCTCTGTATTTTTTATGTATGTATGTTTGTAACGAATATACTCAAAAACTACTGAACCGATTTAAAAAAATCTTTTACCATTAGAATGCTACATTAGCGCTGAGTAACATAGGCTATATTTTTAAAAAAATGCGGTACGAAGTCCGCCGGGTCAGCTAGTCTATACTAATATTATAAAGAGGAAACCTTTGTACTTTTGTATGTATGTATGTATGTTTGCAACGAATAAACTCAAAAATTACTGGACCGATTTTAAAAATTCTTTCACCATTAGAATGCTACATTAGCGCTGAGTAACATAGGCTATGTTTAAAAAAATAAAAAAACTAAAATCGACAATTTAATTTTCCAATACAAAATGATTTGTTTGTTTTGTTGTCATGGAAACCATTGATATATATTTAACTCAATGATGGAAAATGTCAAAGCGGTACGAAGTCCGCCGGGTCAGCTAGTGTTTTATGCAAACGGCTCTGTGGCATATTGGAAAAGAACTCTATAACCGAAGGCTGGACCAATTTTTAGGTTAGGCAAAGTGTGTTTCAGATTTTTCGATGCATAGCCCGGAATTGTCAACACAACCCGCATTTTCGTTGAATGTGGTGATTATGCCTATATAATATACCCTTTATTCCCTGTGTGGTGCCGGGGATAAAGAATTGCACCACCCCATATCTTCCCGAGGGTGTCGTAAAAGCCGACTAAGTGATCATTCCGGAGGATGGGCAGCAGCATCTCTCTGAGGTTACTCTTAATCAACTGCGATCGCCAACCCGCCTGCCAATCGTGGCGATTACGGCAAATACCCCTCATGGAGTTCCGTGGGGGAGGCCTTTGTCCAGCAGTGGACCTCTTTTGGCTGAGATGATGATGATGATGATGATGATGATGATGATGATGATGATGATGATGATTGTACCCTTCAAATGTATCGATAACTAGATTTCAATGGTGCCTTTACCTAGTAGTATACAGGCAATTACTGTTCGTTATTACTATTGTGAATTAAATTAAGATTATTATAAATATACTAGCTGACCGGCGGACTTCGTACCGCTTTGGCAGTTTCCATGACAACAAAACAAACAAAACGTTGACAGTTTCCATGACAACAAAACAAACAAATTATTCGTCCGCTTAAGAATACTCGTATCCGCTTAAGAACACACCATGATGGTTCCCTATAGCAGCGCCATCTACCGGGTCAATTGTAAATCTAAACCATTCTCGAATACACTTGAACACACACAGAAAATTTCATCCAAATCGGTCCAGCCGTTTAGAAGGAGTTCAATAACATACACACAGAAGATTTATATATAAAAAGTTAAACCAAGTAACTTCTGCGCCTGTATAATATCTGTTTTATCTGTGGCTATACTACTTGACAAGTTTGTAATTATCAAAAAGTTCTTGGCGGGAAAGTGAAGAGTCATGTCTGCGGTTTTGTTTTATTTTCTAAAATTTGTGTTATGTCGAATATTAATGTGAAATAATGGTGGATTATTAACCGTTAAGTATTCGTGAGTGTGCATGAGTGTTGGCAAATGAAATAAAACAGTGCAACATCACTTTTCAAATTCTCTCAAGAAGTCCGCCCGAGGACTTAGTAAAGCCCCACATCTTTACTGAGATACACGAGGGGTTGAGGGGTATATCATTTCTCACTTCTCATTTCTATTATCATTCATCATCATCATACAGGAAAGAAATATTGTTTATTTAATTTTGTTAGACTTTTTCATTGGCCAAAGAATTATCAAAAAAGTTGCGTGTATAAATAGTAGTTATTTGTTTGTAGGCTGTCGCAACACAGGTCAGCTGTCCAAGATCTTGCAAGTGACGCTGCTGCCGCTCGAAGAGGAGGTGTTTATAAGGTATCTGCAGAACTGCAATGAGCCGCAGACCTCGGATATACTGGTCATGTACTTCTTGCAGCAGGCCAGGTACAATATTGTTTTTAAATAATTATGTATTTTAATTAATTTGATTGGAACAAATTTTTATACATAGAACTTTATCAATTTTACAGTATTGTTTATTTGTTGCTGTATTAGCCTCATTCTGTCTTCGATGAGTGTGTGCAGTGCTATTCTCTAAGCAAAACAGCGTCGACCTTGACATTGAATTCGCTCATAACTTGCAAACGAATGTAGACTTTATTACTATTTCAAAGTAGGTTGAAATTCGTTTGCAAGTTATGAGCGAGTTCGACGCTGTTTTGCTTAGGGAATAGCGCTGCTGGTTATTGACATTAACCCATTTAGACCGACCAGGCGTTTGTGTGTTGTTGTAAATGATACTTTAAAAGTATATTATTAGGGTACATCTATATAATATTTTTAGAGGTGTTATAACACCCTGTCAGACTAACACCCGTTTGCACTAAACTTATGAATCGCCTAAGTCTTGGCTTAACCATTACCCGGTCAAGTTAAATCGGCACCTGGCTCGAAAACGTCACACTCAGGTGCCGACTTAACTTGACCGGGTAGTATTTAGGCAAAGACTTAGGCGATTTATAAGTTTAGTGCAAACTGGTGTAAGTGGGTTAGAACTTTTTAAATTGACAAAATCAGGCCACCGACACACGATTTCTGACATTTTAAAATAGAACATTGTCGAGGCCCAAGCCTCTTTAAAGTGCACAAACCGATCTTTCTTTATTTTTTCTCATCATCAATCATCATCATCAGCTCATTTTTATGTCCCCACTGCTGGGGCACGAGCCTTCCCTATGGATGGATAGGGAGATTTTTTTTTCTACATTATCTTTATCTTATTGATATAAGAAATGTAGAATGTAATGGAATGTATTATCAATCCAGATACATAGAAGCGGAACAGTATAACAACAAGCTACGCCACAGCAAATCCCGATCCAAAGATCCTACAGGCTCTGTGGAGTCGCTGGCCGACATGTTAGACAGAGAGGGCGCCAGAGACACCATAGTGGAGGTCGCTTGTTCCTTCCTGCCGGCGGTCACGAGTTCGGTGCGCGACTTTGCGCTCTGCGAAAAGGATTTCGAGCCGCATGGTGAGTTTAAATAGGGACGAGTATTGGAAACAGAGAAGTTTGTATTGGGTATATTGTAAACGCTCACCAGAAATATTTTTTAGACCCTAAGCCTAAGTACCAAATAAATTAAATGACTGTACAAATATTATTTTTGCTTCCCAAAATTGATAAATACGCACCAAATTTTTACACTATTATTCAAATGATTGAGGATACTAGCTGCCCTACTCCTGTAGGTCACGTGATAGGTTAGAAATTTAAGACAATCGCAAAGCGCAGCGTAACGATTGTCTTGAATTTCGAGGTTTATTTTTATTATTAGACAACAGAAAACAAAAATTACTAAATTGAAACTCGAGGCATAAAATATTGGTGTTATCTATTTGGTGACAAAATAACATATTTGGTCAGAAATGCAGTTAAAAGGTATTCATATATTTTTAAAGCATTTAATAAAAATATAAATTGTATCCTTTTTATAATATTTTAGGAAACACATTTGGTGAGCATTTATCCGTTTTGGTAAGCGTTTCGAATTTTATTGGTAGTAGAATTGATACATTTTTGGTAGGCGTTTAAACATAAGCCGTTTGTATTGTCAGCGATGTGTTGATCGAAACAACGTACTAGTTAAACATTATTGAATTGAAATAAGTCATATTGTATGAAATTTAAGTTTATTATTGTTTGAGTATTTTTTTTGTTTTATCAACAATTTGGTGACAATTTGGTGACCAAATTAGAATTATTTATATATCCCTGTGCTTTTAAAGGAACGTTAAGATAATTTATTTGAGACAACTAACAACTGTACCATACAATAGTACATAAAATAAGGCACTAAATATTTATAAAATACAGTGAAAGAATTATTAAATGCCTACCCGACCCAGCCAGGAATCGAACTTGCGTCTTCCGCAATCCGGGCGGCTGCACTGACCATTATGCTACCGGGAATGCTAATTCGATAAAAAATACAGTCAGCACTTTTGGTCTCGGCTATAAGATAAAACCCGCATTGGGACAGCAAGGTGGGTCACGGCCTTATCTATTAGGGAAGATCTAAACCCAGTAGTAATAGGAAAAAGTAACGATGATATACTACCCATCTATATGTTTTCAGTTATCACAGCTAAACCAATGTCGGTGTTTGTACAAGCAAGATCGCCGAAAAACACTTTCACATACAAATCATCATTTATACAGGTAAGTTATTCCAAATTAACAAATTCCAATATTCATATAGAGCTTCGACAACCATACACTTCCACTTTTACTAGTTCGGATTTTATTTTTTATTGGATGGAATTATACCTACGGAAGGATAGATATACTTGCGCTCCGTCCACTTGGATCCACGGATCCACGTACACTTTTTCCACCACCTGAATCCATCGTACCAGTCAATTACAAATAATGGATTCTAAGACACTTTAAGGTGCACTTGGATCCTCCAAAGAGTTTTATACGCTAATTTAAATTTTAACTTTGATGAGAACTGGCCAGTTAAGTGACCACTTGATGATTAAAGTTAAAATTATATGACAAGCATGACGATATAAACAACATAAGTATTATGTTTAATTTTGCGATGCAAAAAAATTGCCGACGTACGTTTTGTCAGCTCATAAAAATCCAACCTCAGTTAACTTTATTACATCATTGATGATAGTGAATGTAAAGCCGAAATATCGGATACTTAAATAGAACATAAAAATAATTCCCTGAATAAATATCTGTAATGTATTTTTTTTATTTGATTAAATATTCTATTGTATGGAATTATAATTTTCCCTAGGACACAATAGAGAATGCTAGCGAGACATGGATGAACAAACCGAAGATGAGACGCGGACTGAAACGCGCGCTCAATATAGAAGAAACACCGTTCATTTGCACACCCAAGTTGAATCGGAATAGAAGGTAATTCAATTATTTACTAATTATTGTACAAGAAAGTTGTTGAAGTACTTTCCAAAAACGGCATTTGAATCTGCGCCGCCTAACCAAAAGCCAAAGTGAGCCATATTCAATGTGTACGTTACAAAATAACTTCATACGTTACATGTTATTTTTTTTTACAAATATTCAATAAGAATATCTGTATGAATCCGATCGTCTGATCCGTTAAGAATAAGCATGTTTTATTAATAGATTAATAAATATTAGCAAATTTATTACGATTTTTTAAATATATGTTATGATAACTTTAACAAAAAGTAATATATTTTTTTATTTATATGTTTTGTTTAAGTATTTATCACTTCTGTATTTATGTAATAAATATTTTATTGTATCATGCATGTTGATCTTATGTCGACAATACGCCATATAAAACAATATAGCATTATCAGTTTTTTTTTAAATTAAATTTCTTTACTTATTTCTTTTCTAGCATATTCACCGACCACCCTACAGAGTCGACCCCGTCGAAGCGAGCCAAATTAGACTTTAACTCGTCTCCTAAAACGCCTAAATTCGGTAGCGCAGCTAAAGTCAACAATAACATCAGTAAACAGCTATCTATTTTACTCGATATGCCGGAAGTGCAGAGTCCGGAGTGCAAACTTTATATCGAGCGATCGGCCGCGGGAACGCCGCATAGCATTCTAAAGGTAACATACATATACTAGCTGACCCGGCAAACGTCGTTTTGCCATAAAAAATTAAAAAAAAATTTAGGGGTGGACTACCCCTAACATTTAGGGGGATGAAAAATAGATGTTGGCCGATTCTCATAGATACCGGATGACCCGGCAAACGTTGTTTTGCCATAAAAAATTTAAAAAAATTTAGGGGTGGACTACCCCTAACATTTAGGGGGATGAAAAATAGATGTTGGCCGATTCTCATAGATACCGGATAAGCACAAAAAATTTCATCAAAATCGGTCAAGCCGTTTCGGAGGAGTATGGCAACGAAAACTGTGACGCGAGAATTTTATATATTAGATATATAATCTTGATGGCTTCGCACTACTGTAGTTTTGGCCAGTATCAAGTATTTTTTTATTTGAGATTGTTTATTTTGTATAGGTCCAATAAGTGCGCGTCTAAGTTAAAAACAGGCATTGATTTGTCAATTAACGTACCATATTTTCTATATATAGAACTAAAATCTATTTAGCCCCGCCAGAATAACAGCATTGTTCCTGTTGTTGGGTTCTGATTGACATTAATTATCTTGTGTTGTGCTTGTTTTTTTTATATTTGCGTGTCTTAAATGTATATCTATATCTCTCTCTGTGTGTCTCTCTCTATCATTTAATCACTCGAGAACGGCTGAAAGGATTTGGATAAAATTTTGTATATAAACCAAAACAAAGTATGTCCTAGTGCGGGTTATGTCTGTACATAACCCTCACTAGGACATACAATACTTTTTATCCTAGTAAAAGACTCGTGTGGCATAGTGTAGTCCTAGTGGACGAAGTCGCATGCAACAGCTAGTTATTAATAAAATAAAATACTAATAACTTAATAAATTCTCTGTAAGTTTCTTTAAATACATAATTCGTTTCTAAAAAGAAAAGTAATAATTAATTTTTGTTTAAAAGATCAAGTAACACCTAGACTGATACGTCGTCATCGTTGACATTGAGCCTTAGCGAAATTGTATTGTTATGAAAGTTCTTGTCGAAAGCAGTAATGAAATTTCATGGTCGCCTATACATGCAATAACACAAGCACGTGCATTGAACAATAAACTCTATTTCCAGACGCGTAGAAGCGACATGGATAGGGACGCGCCGTCGCCCGCCGACTCCCGCTACCTGGACAGCGACGACGACCTGGACTCCTGCAGCAACCACACGCACTACAGCGACTCCACCAACAAGTCAGTCGGGTATCATCATCGTTAGCGTACACACGTGTTGTTTCCTGGCTATACATCTGTCGTCTGCTGTGAATTAAGACACAATAGAATTTTAATTGCTTGGGGCACTGATCAGAGCTCGCCGCAGATGAGCTTAACCATTAAATATAGCCTCTGTGGTCTAGTGGTTAAGACCACCGACCGGTCTCGGATCTAGAGGCTGGCAAAACGTCTCATTTTAGAGTCCTAGGGACCAAGGCTAGAATGAATATGCTTTTTCTAAGTAAGCCTGTTTCACCGTAAGCCATATCTGCACTTAACATCAAATAAATAAATAAATTAATCTATCTAATTAAATAGGATTGTAGTCAAAAGCTAACATTTTTTATTAATCTGTTTGTAAACATGACGTTGCGATATGAAAATAGTTTTAGAAGACTATCCTGGTTATTTACATATATTTCTATTTAATCACATATTTTGTTGCTATGAAAAACATCAATAATCGAAATTAACTCCTATATCCAGGCATTTAAGGTTCACAATCCCGACGGCGTCCGAGTCTGAGTCGACGCCTTCACCCCCCATCGCGGCCGCAGCGCCTTTCCTCATTCAGCACAAGGATGATCCAGACAAGGAAGAGTTGTCCATTAAGAAGGAAAGAGGCGAAGATACAGCTGTTACTTCCGATTCGCATGCCATTGTAAGTCCAGACACGAGTAAACTATAAGATCAGACCTATGAGATAATAGCTCAACTCTTGCAAGTCAAAGTGAACTTTCAAAGCTTCGTTAAGGGGGTGCAGCGCGGACGCAAAACTGCGAGTTTTATGTTTCATTATGATAGCTCGCGAGCGGCGCGTGGCAGTGGTGTGACTACGGCGCACGACAAGAATACGCACGCACACTCATATCTGTACAGAGTAGGCTGGTAATTTAATTGGAGCAATGTTTACTTTTGTGAAATCATAGAAGTTTAGGTAAAAAAGAATAAAAGTCTTAATATTTTCATATTCATATTTTTTAATTGAAAAATAAGACAACAGTGGCCTGCGGAATATCAATACAAACATTTTGATGTCGTATTATTATTTCATGTGCCATATTTACAAAGTTTCTGAAGAAATAAGTTTTTAGATATCATTACCTTTACGTATTGGTTAAGCCTATCCGTATAATTCAACAATTCTTGTCTTAATCGCAGTTTTGAAGCAAGAATATGAACAAAACGTTTTTGTATTGTGGTATAAAGAAGAAATGTATGCAAATAATTAGCAAAATTACTTTGAAACGCAACCTAATTATGTGTTGCTAAATGCAACACATGCCTATAACAGTAACTGTATCTTATTTCAGGATGAATCTCATCCCTTTGAGTCGCCGCCCAAGAAGCTCGCCACTGAAGAAGCCTTACTGAAGTCCAGAAAATCATACAAAGACACAGTCAAATCGAGGTACTATTTATAACATAATTGAAAGTATATGTTCATATAAGACTACGTTTAGAGAGCTTGGCACATTCAAGCTTATTATAACGTGGTCGTTAAAATCAGAATTGAACTAAAACAATTGCCTTGTGTTTTTTTCCAGGCGTTCTTTATCTATATCCGTCAACAGCAGCCTTTCAGACGATCCCAATACATCCATAGAAAGCATAGCGGATATCCCCATCACACTCATCAACCCTCGTTACTCAGGAGAGAAGCGGAGAGAACTGCAGAGGCAGGCTATGGAAAGAGAGGACTCGGTGATAGAGATGCAAGTGTCAGAAGAGGTTGAGAGCGGCAATTTGGAGGTACCTGTACCGAAGACTCCCAAAGGAAGGAGGGGTATCAGAGCTTCTGGTGGCGATAGTCCTTTAATGAACAGGTAAGTCTCTTTTTATTAGTTTGATTTTTGCCAGTTATTTTAGTATTACTTTCGGAGCGAGAGGTTTTTGATTGAGATAAGATATTTCGTCTCTGTCATGTACTTCAAAAAATGCGCGTATCCGTTAAATATAGAAATGTTTGCTAGCCTTATAATTTTGGAGAGCACTGATCACTCTTAAGACTTGATTGCGTCGAATGCCATCTTGACATGACTGAATCACTACGAAGCGTGTGCCGATACCTTCTAATCGATTTAATCATAAGTGGATGTTCATTCGTCCATGTCATCTGTATAAATTATTTCATTTTTATTTTGAGTGATATGTTTCTGTTTGTTATTGAAATAAAAGTTATAGTAATTATTAGTGGGATTCTTACCATGTTATTATATTTTTGAGTTTCCAATGTTTTGTCACTGTGACAAAACATGCGTCCGTACTCTAATGCAAGCGACCATGATAGTTAAAAATGTAATAAAAGTGTTATCTATCGATCTACCCGGTGTGTTTAGATTGTTGATATTTTTAAATAGTAGTATGTAGGCCCTCTGTACCGGGAGTTCCCCAAGGGTCGATGCTGAGTCCTCATTACCTCCCCCAGGAGCAGGTCTGGCACTGGCGAGCGCGCCCTGTCCCCGCTGCGTGCGCTGGGCCGCGGCCGCTCGCGCACGCCGGAGCTCAGCCCCACGCTGGCCACCATACCCGAAGCACCCAGGCTGGAGCAAGCCAGCGATCCGCACCCGGAGAGGACTTTGGCCAGCGCTACCAGGCGGCTCAGGTGAGCTTGTAACATTATACACTGTTCACCGTCATCGTTAGTCGATACTTCCCACTGCTGTGCGCACATGGACATCATATTATAATTATGAGAAGTTTTGAGTAGAGATTTCACATACCAGCTCATTTTAGTGCCCCACTCCTGGGCCACGAGCCTTCCCTATGGATGGATAGGGGGAACGCGCCATTAAAAACCACCACGCGAGCCTAACGCGGGTGGTTGTTAGCGACTGCTAATGCAGCCGGGACCGACGGCAAGACGTGCACGAGGAAACACAGAATTAGAGTACAAATTAACTTAATTAAAATTTTGATGGCATGGTTCCCTTTGGCCTTCTCGATACTAGTAGCTCACCTTTTATACCTATGTAACATAAAGTTACAGTATACACCGAAAGAATTTGAATTAAGGTTTTAGCAGCTATAAGATACCTACATTTCCTCACTGTATAATCTCCACGTACAGTAAACATCGTAAATAGCAGACAACTTCAATACCGTGTCATAATAGCTTTATAACTTATTAAGTTGGTTAGACAAAGTGCTAAAATGTTCAGCGGTTTATGTTGCTGACATAAGCTACACAGACTTAACTGGGGTTTCTAATCCCGCGTATTGCGTGGTTACGGGCGCGGGATCCCGCATGATTTGCGGAACTGGATATGTTATGTTTTCTTTGCAAACATTTTCAATTGATTGCTGACAAAATGACCAAACTAAAAATACATTTTCAACACTCAGAAAATATTTAGGTTTTTTTTTTAAATTGTACTTGATTGATATTAAAAAAAAGAGAAATCAAATTACACTGTTTAATACAGTAATTCCACAGAAAATAAAACTCTGCCAAGTATAGGGCTAAATATAGGCTGCGGGATTGGAAACCCTACCAAACCACCTCAGTTATCAAATGAATGCCTTACACTAATTACAGGAGCCGGTCGCGTACTCCCGAAAGAATGGACAAAGCTGTTTTAGAATCACCCAGGCTAGAAGCTATCACGGAGTCACCCACCAAGTCATCTAATACAGACTCGTCTAGCTCACCCAGCAGACGCAGTTTGAGGTACGGGATCTACTTTCATATTTATTATTTTTATTTCACAATTAAATGAAACAGTTGATGCTGAATCGACACGTGTTTGTGGTAAATTTTGTTCTATCCTGTCTATTCGGTGGTCAGAGGGAGCCCCTGACTAAATTGAAATGTGAATAAGCGCCTTATATAATTATTTATAATTTTTATATGCGGGATCCCGCGGGATTTCAAGTTCCAACTCCCGCATATACCGAGATTAACCCTATTCTTTGCATAGTGGATTATTTGAGACACTTACAAAAAATTTCGAGCCGTGAAAAAAGTACACATTTTATAAGTAGAAAAAATATATATCGCACATCCGGAGTAACGACGACAGAATTGCAAAAAATTCAATTTTGAGTTTTTTACGTCACAAGTCCTCTAATAGGTAGTACTATACGGAGAAACAAAGACAAATTACAATTTCACGTTTAAAGTAGAGATAGCGCCTATGTCATTTAGATGGGGCACGACGGTGATACAACGCCCGATTGATTAGTTGCGCGGCGGGTCATGCGGAGTGAGAACGTAATGCGGAGCTACAACGACGTTTTTCGTAATTATGACATTTGTTTGCATCACTCTAGTGTCACAACGACGAAATTTGCACTTCTTTTTACGGTAATTATTAAGAAAAATGTTGATTTATATTTCTTACAGTTAAATTACGATGACTTGTACCATTTGTTAAGTTTTTTCTATTTTATTTTAGAATTTACTCTGATTTAATTAGTAGACTGAAAGTACTACAATGATTCACATGCCAGGGCTGTTTTATCTTATAAAATTGTTAATGTTATTTAAGACTTATTTTTATCTAGAAATAAGCATGAATAAAAAATGAGTTTTATTGCTGAAAGTGATTAAAAAATAATTTCATACATACAGTAATAGCTATTTAAAAGAATAAAGAAACATTTATTTTGTATATACTTTCCTTTTTTAAGTGCTTCGGTTTCTTAGTAGTATTTTTACTGTTGAATACAGTGTTTAATCTCAAATAAATTTTATTTAATCAATATTTTGTTTTCATGTGTCACACTTTACACATAATTTGTATGGGTCTAAAAATAGCAAATGCTATGTCTTAGTGGAACAATGACGTAATTGTAAGGACTATCACAGTTACTAACAAAATGTGTAAGGTTTTCTTGTAAATAATCGTAAAACTGTAGCATATCTAAAAACTAGATACTTCTAGCTCTCATTAAACATAATTAAATCATCTCTAAATGAGGTAACAAATGTTTAGACAGCGATTGAATTTTTTTAAATGTTTAAACCGCTCTACTGTAAAAAAGCAAAAACTACAGTTCCGTCGATGTTCTTCCGGATGTGCGATATAATTCCACAAAAATAAAACTCTGCCAAGTGTAGGGCTAAATATAGGCTGCGGGATTGGAAACCCTACTAAACCACCTCAGTTATCAAAGGAATGCCTTACACTAATTATTACAGGAGCCGGTCGCGTACTCCCGAAAGAATGGACAAAGCTGTTTTAGAATCACCCAGGCTAGAAGCTATCACGGAGTCACCCACCAAGTCATCTAATACAGACTCGTCTAGCTCACCCAGCAGACGCAGTTTGAGGTACGGGATCTACTTTCATATTTATTATTTTTATTCCACAATTAAATGAAACAGTTGATGCCGAAACGACACGTGTTTGTCGTAAATTTTGTTCTACCCTGTCTATTCGGTGGTCAGAAGGAGCCCCTGACTAAATTGAAATGTGAATAAACGCAAGTAGCAACACATGTACGTTACGGTAGTTTTCGGTTTGACTTAAGAAAACATTTATTTTTCCACTTGTAATCCAATCAGCGTTACTTTGCGATATTTAACTATTTTTTTGGTTTATATTTAACGAAGTTGTATTTTGTAATTGAAAATGCTTAATTCTTTTGTTTAGGAGTCGATCACGCACACCTGAAGTTGAGATCCAGCCAGAACAAATCAGGCCCGCTAGTCCACGAAGTTTGAGGTAATTGAAATTTTAAATTTTACAAGCTATTTTTGTAGAAAGATATGCTGAATAATTGTTGAAAATACAAATTATTTACAGAAGCCGTTCAAAAACACCCGAAAAAGTAATGTCGCCTAAAGGAGAACACTCCACTAGAAGCAAAAAATCACTCTCCAGAATAGTCTTAGAAGCGAACGCTTTCGCCAAATCCAAGATGAACATCGATCAAACTGAACAAGAAACGGAAGCCTCCGAAAGCGCTATCGAATGCACTCCAATGAAAACTATCAAACAGGTTCCCAGTCTTATGGACGTTACTCTCTCGCCTATCGTCAACAAGTCTGTACTGCAAAGCTCTACAGACAGCACGTTGTCCGAAACTGTAGATAACACGACCAAACTAGAAGACAAAAGCATTATCGAATTGGGCTTAAAACCTCTTCCAGCTTTTACTACTATACACGAAACTTTATACGAAAAGTCAGTTCTACATAGCTACCAAAGTAGCGCAGCCGATAGTTCCCAGAGTATGGAAGAAAGTAGAGCAAAAGATGAAGAAACTGTTCCAAATGAAAGTTTAAAATCATTAGGAGACTTCACTACTTTAAACGAGATGGGAGTAAAATCGGTATTGAATAGCTATGAAAGCAGCATCGCTGAAACATCGCAGAGTATGCAAGAAGATAAAGAAACTAAAACTCTCGATGAGAACGTTTCAAAACACTATACGTTTACAGAAACTGTTGAAATTAATATTGAGAAATCTGTTCTTCAAAGCTATGAGAGCAGTATGGCGGAATCGTCTCGAGACGCCAGCATGTCGAACGCGAAGGAAACTAACGATTCAGCTTTGAAAAATATCTCTTTGATCACCAACGATAGTGATGTTGAAATGAAAGATGAAAGGGTTTGGAAAACCAATATCGATAGTCAAGCTACAGCATCTGTTATACAAAAGGAGAAAGAAAAGATTGTTGATATCGAACGAGAAATTAATGAACTGGAAGGCGATATGACGGATGATGATACAGAGGGTGATGAGAGTAATTCTGGTGATGAAGTGATAGTGATACCGGAGGGTGTATCATCTAATGAGGAAAGCTCGGACGAGGTTAGTGATGATACATTTAAAATATCATTACTTTTCTGTTAGTTTATAAATAATGCAGTAAAATTTTTAACAATCACTAAGTACTTTATTTAAATTCCAGTTTCTACGATTGTACTTTAAATTCAGTCACTTTTGATATCAGTATATTTCTTTGCGTAAATTATTTTTATGTTGCTTTATTCAACATACTCCTATTTGTTACAGCTCCCTTGCTTATATTTCTAGTTTCTAGTTTCCTATTTAGTAATGTCTTTTTTTTATTTAGGCTTCAAACGAAAGTTCAGGAAGCGACGAGGAAATATTATCCATCGGCACAGATACAGAATCAGACAGCTCTTCTAGCTCCGACCAGGGACTGCGTATCGACGAATACCGCATTACTTCTGAAGAGAACAAACCAGAAGAAAAAGAAGATAAGCAAACGAGCACGGAGGTCATTGATCAAGTCGACATATATACCAGTGCGAACGAGACAGCTGTAGCTGTTGCTACTATTGAGGAAACAGGACAGACAGACCTTTTGGATCATGAACAGTTGTCGATAATCACGGATGATAACTCTGTAGCGCAATCAGAGAAATCTGATGTGAACTTGAATTACTCAGATGAGAAGATATCTGCTGTTAGTGAAACTAAGAAGAGCAATGAAGATGTCCCGATGGAAACAGGTAAATATAATCTTTATTGTTTAATTTTCTTTTGTATTACTTATTTCTTTATTTATTTATTTTTGTTTTTTTATTTGTATGCTTGAAAGTCTATATCTGAAAATAGGTAACATAACGTTAGCATTTAATAAAGTTCTTTTCTATTCTTTTATCTATAAACTTACTGTCATTGAATCTTTCACCGTGACAAAAAGTAAATAGAAAGATTATATTTGTCTAAGAAACTTTATCTTTTCTTATTGTCATTGTAGAACCAGCTGTTCAAATGGCCATTACTGTTCAAGAGATTGCAACCACAGTTGATAACAAAGCGGTGGAGGCTCTTGTCTCTAAAGATATTGACGTCGTTGATTATGATACGTCTACAGATAACGTCATGCATGTGGAAGAAAAAAATCAAACGGAGGAAGCTGCTACAGAAAAAAATCAACCCGTAGTCGATAGTCGCAAAGATGAAAAAGCTAATAAAGCGAAAGAACTATCGGTAGAAGAAAAGAAAGAACCTGAAATTGAATCTAAAGATCAAGATACAGAAAAGAAATTCACTTTTTCAGAACCGGAACCAATTAACAGCATAGTGGACAAAACTAAAGAGCCACCAGTAGAAGAAAAGAAACATACCGAATCTAAAGATCAAGTTACAGAAAATCTACCAGAACCGACACCAAGTAACAGCAAAGTGAAAGAAAGCAAGCCAGAAATTGCTTCTGTGGCAAAATCAGAATCTGCAATCCAAGACATTGAGGAATCTAACAAACCCGCTGCCAGAACAAGGAAACGCGTGAAATCCACATCTTCCAACAAATCAATAACAGAAACTAAATCTGAGACTATCGAAGAACCTTTTCCACCAGTTACAAGAAAGCGCACCCAATCTAACGCTTCTAACAAATCTATAGAACCTGAACTAAAAACGCCTGAAAACGAAGTCAGTACAACTAGGAGGCGAGCAAAGACTCCAAATAGCACGGAAGTAAGAAAAATCATAACTCGGCGAGCTTCTAAAGAAATATCTGAAAAGATGGACGATTCCAAGGAGGTTCTAGACGATTCTATAGCGTCTACTCCTAAAAGGCGTTCTGCTCGGTCGCGTTCTAAGAATATCGATGACAATGAAAGCGTGGCGTCTGCGAGTTCGGTGAAATCGACAAAGGGTAAGACGGCTGAAGACGCTGGCGACGTTAAGCCCGCGCAGGTTAGAAAGGGACGAAAGTCGATATTGAATACCAAACCGGATCTGTCGGTGATACCAGAGATGATCGCAGAAGAGTCGAAAGGCCCCGAGGACATTATCAATGATTACTCTAGCTCTAGAAGGTAAGAGTGCATGTATATTTTAAGTTATGCTAAAGCATAGGTTATGACGCAATACTTTAAAAAGTATTGCGTCATAACCTTGTCAGGAATTAAATAAACGTTATCAAAGAATTTCAACGGAGATTAAGGGGGTGCCGGGCGGAATTTCGAAAATTTACGTGTTTTTAAGTCACTGGTGCTAGGCGCTGAATAGGTCATACATTAAAAGGACTAGTGTGCTTGTTGTTGCGCTTGTTGTTTTCTTTTGTCTTGCATTCTGTTTAATGATACTGAGTCGGCACACGAGTCCATTGACACTTGCAATATCAATGCTGCTTGATGGCAGTAATACGTATTATAAAGTGGTAACCATTCAAACGCCTCTGCGGCCGATAGCAAACCGCTGGGATACCCGAAAGTACATTCCCAAGTCGGGTAAAGTGTGTTTTAGATTTTTCGATGCATAGCCCGGGTTCGTGAACACCAACCCGCATTTGGCAAGCGTGGTGTCGAATGTCGAATATTAAGACGAAGGGTAAGGCACTCTAGCGCCACCAATTGATTTGACAATTACTAACGGACCGGATCGTTTTTTAAACATTGCGTACCGTCCGACAACAGAAAAGCATCCGTAGTATTTATTTAATAATGCACTACTTTTTGTTGCGTGGTTTATTCACAAAACGGGCTATCTCATTTATTCACAAACAATGGCCACTTTTGGTGTTAACGAATGAATACAAAAACAACCCTAAAAGTAGTGCACAATTATTAAATAATAGATGTTTGCTTAGTGTCGTAAGGTCCGCAATGTTTGAAAAAAAAATCCAGTTTCGCAGTTATCAAATTAAATACATTAGCGGCACTAGTGTGCCTTACCCTTCGCCGTAAGCATGATTTGATTTCAATGATAGAGGTCTTTAGCCAGCAGTGGGACAATAATAATAATAATAATAATAAAAATAATAAAAAGTATTTATTTGTTCAAAATTACAAGTTTCACAACTAACTTAAAACTAATAATATTGAACAAAATGGTAATGTGGCTCAGCATCAAACAGCTGAATCGACAGCTGTAGCTGATATTCTTCCACAACCTAGCGTGAATATTTAAACGTTTCTAAGAAAATGTGACAACAGTTAAGTTATATATGACAACAATTTTACAACAATTTTAAATAGAAATAATTAAATCACATCTTCCCTACTACATTTTATTACAATTCTAATTTAAAATTATCCTAGCCGCTTCGTTTATTTAGTAGGCTATTAACTTTACTTTCCTTACATACACCATTCAGTCAACCAGTTAATTTACAGGTTAAGGTCTTGTTACAACGTTTTTAAAGCAAAATTTCCTCATTGTAGACTGACTCGCCACCAAAAAGCGGTACTAGAGTCATGGCTGGAGCCTAGTCCCGTCCCGCGGCCGCTGTCCCGCGCCCGCCGCGCCAGCACCTTGTCCCGCGCCTCGGACGTGTCCCACGATGATGATGACGCTTCGTCCACCGCGTCTGGCTTTGACGTACAACCTATAGATAGGATCAGTTTGCTGAGCAAGCAGGACTCTGAAGGTAAGTGAAGTGATGTCTAACGCAATTTAAGTGCGTTTTGCGTGAAACAGAGAAGCATACGTATTTTTGCTTTATAGTTCTATAATTTTTCATTCTTTTCTTTATTACAATAACCTGTGAGAACAATTATAGTGATGCTTGTAAACTGTCTTGGTTTACAGATTCTAGAAAAAACTACTTATAAATAAATTGTGCACGCTTTCACTACCTATATCATAGTAGTAATACCAAATCTCTACACTTCAAGATAATTTTTTTAAATTTCATAGTCTTTCTTATTGAATTGACTTTTGAAGCACAGTTGCCTAAAAATTCGGACATTTAAGAATGCAATCCAGTCTATGACTAAAACTGTCAAAAGCCTTCAATGAATATTGAACCATATATATATTAGAAATAACGTAGAAATTCTATTGAAGATATTTGACAGTTCGTAGAAGTCGGTGCAACCGCGTGTACGTAGTTTGTTTAATAAAAAAATAAATTGTGCACAAGCAACACTATTCAACAAATAATATTGCAATTAGCTTCTATCTTCGATCAAGAATAGTACTAGATAAAGGATCCGGAACAAAACTGTATCCCGAAAGTGACCTCGTTTGCTCTTACTTTACTTATCTATACTAATATTATAAATATAAACCTTTGAATTTTTGTATGTATGTATGTTTGCAACGAAAAAAACTCAAAAACTACTGGACCGATTTAAAAAAATCTTTCACCATTAGAATATGTAGTTAGCGCTGAGTAACATATATATATTAAAAAAATATAGTATATAAAATACTAAAAACGACAATTTTATTTTCCAATACAAAATGATTTGTTTGTTTTGTTGTCATAGAAACCATTGATATAGAGATGGCGTTAATGGTTGAAAATATTTATTCGTTAAAAGTTAATTGATAAATATTTTTAACTGTTAATTTTAATGGTTGAAAATATCAGTTAATAATTTTATCGAAGTAGTAACTTTAAACACATGTACGTTAAATTGAATAATTCTTTTAAAGTGTTACTTTAAAACTATTCAAAGAACTTTCCTTCATACTAATTTTAAACATTAATAATTATAGACTATATTGTATAATATTATAGATGTGCCTCATAGAAAAAAAGATGGGATAGAGAGATGGCGCTAAAAATATATATAATATTTACAAAAAACTAGTTAATTTTTTTGTGTATATTATTATTGTAAGATTGATATAAACATATTAAAAACTTATAAATGAACATAAAATTCAAAAAAATATTAAATTATTTTTGAAGGATCGAACTTAGGCTTTCTCTATTCTAACACTACTACAGCACGATGCGTCGTCGTAGCCGCTAGACCACCGAGCTTCTTTAGGAGATGACAAAAGTTATGGTTATAGTAAGTTACTAGAAAACAACTAAAAGTAATTTATTAATTTAAAATGCTATCTAAACTACCGCCATCTAGTGACATTATATGGATAACTAATTAGTAACTGAGGTTCCTCCTACGGAACATGGCGCTGCCGTATATGACTTTTTTTTGTAATTATTCAATGTATGGAAGATTCACCCCTCTTTAATAATTTTAGTTCCTATAAATATTATTCTAAACAAATTTAAATACAGAACTTAACTTGAAAAAAACAAAGAAAAAATAATTTGAAATTAAAAACTAAAGACCTATAAATGATAACGATTTTCTGCAACATGCAATTTTGTCCTCTTCACTACACTTTTCAAAATGACTTCAAATTTCTGTATGACGTCTTGACATTTTATTAATGTTCAATGAAAACCTAATTACCTACTTACTTAATCAACTAAGAACTGTATAAAATTAATTAACGTCAGCTAACAACATCGATATTGCACTCGAATCGCCACGCAATCCTATCTACACAACGATCAACCACCGACTGCTAAACAATAAAAATATCATATCAAAATATCAGTTAAAAATATTACATGGCGAACGAACGATAAATCGTAATAAATAAAAAGACTTTTATTTCTATAGTGAAAGAACATACAATCGAGTGCATCCAAAATTATTCAATAAATGACAAGTTGAAAAAGAATAAAAAACATATCAAAGAAAAATGTGCTTTAACTAATAATAGTTAGGGGTCAATTTAGATTTGACGTCAACTGATAGCTGATGTCGTGTCTCTGTCGCTCGTCGTCTGTCGGGTGCCTCCGCGGTTCGCTCGGCGCCATTCGCCGCGCGCGACGTTAACTAATATTTTCAACCATTCAACTGATATTGTTAATTTCAATTATTGAATGTTAGTGATATTTTTTTTTATTAGTTTATTTTAATGGTTAATGAATATATTTATCATCTCTACATTGATATATATTTAACTCAATGATGGAAACTGTCAAAGGGGTACGAAGTCCGCCGGGTCAGCTAGTATATGATATTTCGAATTACAAAATGAGAAAAAAAGTTGTACAGCATCAACTACTTCAGCTTATTTTGAACCTTAAACCTTAAGTATAAGTTTAATTTAGATTTACCCTCTATAATTTGAAATACCGACAAACGTATTTGTCGGTTGTTGCCTTATTTCTCGTTCTATTTTAACCGACTTCAAAAGAAAAGGAAGAGGTTCTCAACTCGTCTTAACGAAGCGCTTATCGGGAATCTAGTACTATTATTGGTCAAATGTTTATTAGGCCCACTATTTGGTTGCACCTTTTCACTAACGTTGGCTTCGCTAGGCTCGCCCGATCCAGACGAAACTCTATGTGGATCACCCGACTCCTTCGCGTCTGAGATGAGCCAGCAACGCCGCGGTAAGTGCATGTTTGTTAACGCACGGCTTTTATACGCGAAATGAGCACTGGCTTTTGCTTGTATTCTGTTAATTCATAATTACAATGCTAAGTTACAGTTTTATTTACCATTTTTTCTCAAAGTGCAATGATAATTGCAACTTAACTCACCTCGTTTGTTACTAGGAGCAGGGGCGCGATTTTCGAACCGGTAATTAATTCTGACGCTATGATATCAAAACTTACTGGTAACTTATTTTTGACAATGAAAAACGATAATCAAATTGTAAATAATGCAACAATTATAATATTTCATAGGGTATTTTATGTCAATTTTAATTTCGATATCACCGGTGAGATACAAATATCCCTTTATGAGGCGCTGCTTTAATACTAAACAAATTCTCATATTTTCGAAGCATTCGAACGCTAAACTCACTCTCGACACTGATGCTCAGCTGTTATTTGTATCACTTCATCTTCATAGTTCTACTCCAAGAACTTTGACCAAAGCCCCGAGGGCGCTGTGATATGAGTATTCGGGTGGTGATCGCACAAGTTAGCAAGTTTTTCAGGGGAGAGGGGTTATGGCCCGATGTCCGTTTATGTGGAACGGCCTAAGCCAGGGGTTCCAGCAATGGGACGTTTGACTGATGGCGTGTGAAATTGTTGCAATCTATTTCCATTTTACTTGTTGGATATAGGATTTTGTCATAAATAACAGTGAATGTGATAAAAGTCATTAAAATATAGCATTTAAAAGAAATGAATATTTTTAAGAAACCTGCTTCAAAAATAAACTAGGAGGTGTTACAAGGTCTGAATCCGTATTTATAATATTTTGAAGTAAGCTTCATATTTAACATATTTCCCTTATGCAGTGCGCCGAGCGGCATCAGAAACAAAATCGACACCAATATCGGCTATACTACAGAGGAGAGTCTCAGTGGATATCGGTGAGTTTCTATCAAACTGAAATAAAATGTTGTTAAAATTTTGATAGATGGAGCGGGTTCTAAAAAAAGGAATCCTACCTAAACATGAAATATATGAAATATTTTTATAAAATACAGTGGAAAAATTAAACGCCTACCACAATTAACACTTAAAAATAAAAGTAAAAATGAAATATATGAGTTTAAAGTAATATACGTAACTTGCACTATATGTGGTTTAAGACTTAAATGTACACACCTTCGCTTCAGCTACCACAGACTGTCAAATTTCCTCAATAGAATTTGAACTTTGCATTTATAAATATTTATTAAATACAGTGAAAAATTAAACGCCCACCCGACCCAGCCAAGAATCGAACCTGGGTTTTTCGCAATCCGGACGGCTGCACTGACCGCTATGCTACCGGGAAGGCTGACCCGCTGAATTTTGTCACTGCTTTTTAATTTTTGAGTGCTTATAGCGGCACGGTGGTGCCATCTATCCAAAGGCTATTGCAACCAATGGCTATACAGATTCATCTTTGCAGATGAAATAACACAATGTTATAGTGAATTTTTACTTTTTATTTTTAAGTGCTAATTGCTGCACTGAAGTTTGAATTAAATATTTATAAAATACAGTGAAAAAATTTAACTTTGAACTGAAAATTGAAAAATTGAAAAAATTTAAATTGAACTGTGTCTATGGCATATGGTTGAACATTTATTGAAGAAATTTGTCATTTTTGGATTGTCTGATGTGCAGACGTCTGTACTTTTCCTAACACCACAAAATAAGGAGACTGCAGAAAGTAAGCTTCATACGATCAAGCAATGCACACAGACAGGCTCTCACGGACACGAAATCTCGCAACTGCTGCGCTCGGACTGGTCAGGTAGGCTACTCTTGAACGCAAACTCAATCTCAATACAATTCCAATGCGATTAATATGTATCGAAATTGAGATAAGTTTCGCAAATTCGGAACGCCCCATCTCGATAATAATTTGTTCACTCAATTTCCACGCAATTTAAGTCCAATGTGGCGCTATTATCGCTTTTAACGCTTTAACGGGCACAGCATGTTCAAATTTTTCATTGGTTTTCGACCTTATCTCAATTTATAAAGTTCAAATGATGGTGGTAATATAAAGCCACTGCCTTATAAAGGGTAAAGAGTGCCATTTGACATTTTTTAGATTTGTGATTGGAAATGAATTAATGCAATTGTGTTTCAAGAGTAACCCTACTGGGTCTATGTGTGCGCGAGCGCATTTGTATTAAACTTATCTTTTGGAGTCCCCTTATGTTGTTTTAAACCCTGCTTATTTATAACTGGAACAATGTTTTCAGTGAGGAGTCCGGACCTCGCCGCCCTCGCTGCGGGGGGGATTCCAGCGCGCGGCCGCCGCGCCTCCTTCAACAAGGCTTGCGAAGCCCTCCACACGCCTAAGAGCAGGCGGGGCTCCACAGACTCGCGGGTGAGTTTTACTATAGTTTTATGTGCTTGTTACAAGGTATTACATTGAAAAACGTGTATACAACTTACACTATTTAACTTTCTTTCGAGATTTTCGTGCCCTCCACGCCAGAACTTCTATAGAAGTTCTTCATTACCTACTTTAATAAAATACATTTACACATATTTACTTACAGACACAACTGAAGCCCTATTTTTTTATTTTCCCAGGCAAAATAGGCTTTTTTGTGTTTTAAAATGGATAAAAACAAAAACGCCTCAAATATTTTTATGTCCCGCACCCCAACGACTTAATATCGAGTAGGCCAGTGAAGTTGCATTCATTACAATCCTCTATATTTACTTTGTTTTATTTACAATAGGTTTGTTTTTAAATCTTTATTTTTGTCATGAGGAAAATAAATTGATTTTCTATTTTATTGGTATTCTATTCTGTAATGAAACTTCTGCCCCTGCGAGAGACGAATGAGTTAACCCCACGAGTGTTGATTTGAATGGGAAATATGCATTTTAATAGCCAAGAGTGCTTCCCTGCGAGGGCTCATAGTAAAACATCTGCACCTGCGAGAGACGAGAGAGAACAACCCCATGATGCTAGATTTGCATGGCAAATTTTCGTCACAATCATTGAGAGCTACCCTGCGAGAGCTCATAATGAAACATCTGCCTCTGCGAGGAGCGGAATGATAACAGCCCTGCGAGGAGCGGAATGATAACAGCCCTGCGAGGGTTGATTTACATACCAAAACATTTATGAGAGCTACCCTGCGCGGATGCAGGGTAGGTGTTTTATTAGTCCGTGCGCTGCAGGAAACAAGACGCCAATAAGGCAATCTAGCAATGCCCATGGCATGCCTGCCTGGTGGGAGCCGTTGAGTGACGTCAGATGTGCGAGCGAGAGTGGGCTATATGATAGATAGAGAGGCAAAGAGCCAGGAAACAGATAGGGGCCTATCTCATATAATAAAGTTTCAAATAACAGTCAAATGTTTAATATAAATTAAATACAAAATTTTCTAAGGTCGCCTTACAAAAAGGCAAATTATATTGCCTTTTATTAGTATATAAAATGTATACAGTTTTTTTCTGTTGTAAATGTATGTAAAAGTATGTCGATAGCTGTCCATCCGTTTGCATTATCTAGTAAGCATCAGTCGATAAATCATTAATCTTAATTTTGTTCCCACAGAAGGACGCCGAGAGTCCACAGGAGCCGGTGACGCCGCCCGAGGCCGCGGCGACGCCCGCCCGCCGCGCGCGCCGCGCCGCCTCCGCGCACTCCAACACCAGCCACACCAAACCCGACGCTGGCAAGAGGTAATAAAGCTTACATAAATGTGTAGGGATGCCAATGGTACATCACGTCGGGGTCACCACTGTAGGGAAGCCTGTGGTCGTGGACCTCGGTCCCCGAGCTGTACCACCCAGCTCGGAGGAAGATCTTCCCTTTGGCCTTCTTCGATGTGACATTCTACCTACCACAGGCTACCCTACAGTGGTGACCCCGACGTGATCTACCAGTGACATCCGAAAAAATGTATTCAATTATGATATTGTATGATTTGGTCGTTAACAACCACCAATGGGCCTGCGTGGTGGTTTATGGCCCGTTCTCTCTATCCATCCATAGGGAAAGCTCGTGCCCCAGCAGCGGGGACATAAAATGAGCTGATGATGATTTGGCATAGACATACTTTTTTTTGGAAATGTCGTTGCTTCTTTTTAAGTAGTAGTTTCTTACACACATTCTTCTCCACAGCTAAAAAAAAGATGTCCTGAATTGGTAGTAGGTAAATAAAATGTTAGGACGATTCGGACTTAAATCTAATCATACCGCCAACCTCACCTAATACAATTATATGAACGCTGGGATTAGGACCCGGTACCTCGGAGTCTCGGAGAAACCGATGTTCTCAAAACCAAAGAGACGATTGTCGAACTCCGCACCGAGTTTTTGTTTTTGACCGCCACAGTTGGCTATAATCGACAAGTGATAGCGTGACTTGGCGACGCCATTGATCGATAATACCTATTAAAAATTACTATTTTATTACAAAAACACAAAATAAAGATTTTTAGAATCCCTATTCCTATTGCAATTATGGCGTACAGGACACCGGCCGCCGGCGCGCGGCGTTGCATTTATCCGATCCGATCCGAACCCCACGGAGAATCTAGTAGTGCATGGGGACACGCCTTAGTGCGTGATGCCGTTCCCTCTAGAAAACCTCCGAAGGTGATTTGTTTCACACGGCTTGAGGAACCCTTTAAGTTTCTCGCCGCCCCCAAAAAAGCCCGGTGAAGCTGAAAATGCCGTTTGAGGCAATCAGCAAACTCTCCAAAAACAAAGAAAAAAAAGTCTAATTTATGGTATGGCAGTCAAAAGGGTTCGTAACTTAAACGCGCTAGAAGATAGAGGAATTATATAAACCCAGCATTTAACCAGAATGGTCCTATTCTATTTGGTAGTTTTTTATACTTTTTTATTGAAATTTTGACAGACTTTTGAAACTGTCAAAGCGGTACGATCAGATCCACTAGTATTTTTATGTTTCTAACATTGTTCATACACACTGTACAATACCGTTTGACTTCAATCAGCAAACTCCAAAAAGAAAGAAAAAAAAATGTCTCATTTATGCTATGGCAGTCAAAAGGGTTCGTAACTTGGACGCGCTAGAAGATAGAGAAATTACCAAAACCCAGTATTTATTACTAAAATGAATGTCAAAGTTACTAATTAATTTTATTTAATTTGTTTCAGGTCGAGGAAAACGGCATTAGATGATAGTAAGGATAGTAAAGATAGTAAAAAGTAAAATGTAATTTATTTTTGTTTTCATTAAAAACGTTAATCGGGTTTCAAGTTTTTTTCTTGCATTTTTTTAAAATAAAATGTGAAATTTAAATGCAGTTTAATTTAAAAACCATTCCTATGTAATATTGTGAATTTCACTCATAATTCTAGTGTGGATCTTAGAATGAAATAAAATTATAGTATTTAAAATATTTAATATTATTATAAGTAATCAGTCACTTCGTTACATCACATTGTTTAAATAACGTATTTATGCGTGATTTTTTATAACACGATGACAGATTAATGTTTTTTTTTTATATGCAGAACATGACAAAATAACGCCAAACATAGTATAGAATAGTAATATTTTTCAAATATTTACAATAACAACATACTGAGATCATCATGCCGTACTTTAAGATAAAATATCAAGTGGTGGGTACAAATAACATGTGAAAACGACTTATACACACATCACAACTAACAAATACAATAAATAAATAAATTAAATGCAATAATTTGTAACACTTTTTTTTTGATGCTATCAATATTAATAGAATTCGATTAATTCACCTCGCATCTTCATTGTCTTCGTTAAACAGCTTAAGGGTTCTACTAATGTGATGTAATACATTCGTTTGCATCGGTAAGTTCTTAGGTAAACCGACATCGTTAAGGTCGACTTTTGACGAGAGAATATCTTTAACGTCATCGTCGATTTTCAAACTTGGTGTGTCAATAAGCGCTTTGCAAATAGCCTTGTCCTCAGGCTTTAAAACAGATTTCTCTGAGCAATCTACTACTTCTCTTTTCTGTCTGCCAAGAGCTGAATTATCAACTTTATTGTCAGCCAATTTAGCATTATTTTGCACGTCTTTATTGATTATGTTATTGTTAATTTCTGCGTTGGCATTAAAGTTGTTAACTTGTTTATTTCCTTGGGTATTACCGTTCATAGCTAAAGCTAACGGCACTTTTTGCGCAATCATATTGTTAAGATTATGTTCAACATTATTTTGCTTTTGACTATCTTCTCCCTGTTTATAAGACTGTGGTTCGTCCGGAGAGTGTGAATGCGTTTCGACTTTATTATCTTGGGGTGTGATATTCTGTACTTGTTGCTCTTGGTAAATATTGTTTTGCACATGTTGAGATTGTATAACGTTTTCTGCTATTTGCACATTACCTTGACTTACGGCTGGTTGGTTTTCTAACGGTTTCACGTTATTGGGTTCTGCAGATTTGACATTGGTAACAACTTGTTCAATATTGTTGGCAGGTACGGGAATATTTAATGGACTTTGTCCATTGTTGGCCGATTTACTGAGTTGAGCTAGGCCAATGTTTGTAGCGTCATGGCTATTAATGACGCCAACTTGATCATTAGTCTTTGCGGCTTGGCCTGTATTCATAGCGACTTGGCCGTTATTTACGACTTGACCACTATTCACTGCAACTTTACCATTATTCGTTGCGGCTTGACCTTCATTCACTGCAACTTGACCATTATTCGGTGCAAGTTGAGCATTATTTATAGAGACTTTGTTATTATTTGAAACTAGTTGATCGTTGTTTACTGCAATCGGATTATTATTCGGCGCAACCTGATTATTATTTACTGCAATTTGACCATTGTTAGCTTGAGCTTGCAAACCGTCTGGTGCAACTTGACCAATATTTGGTTGAGCTTGGTAAACATTTGGTTTTGATTGAACTTGTTGTGGAACATTGACTGCAGGTTGCATATTGGTGTGTTGATTATTGATATCGTTTTGTGCATTTTGGATAGCTGCAATGTTAGGATAATTAACTTTTAGGTTGTTAAGGATGTTAGGATCAGCATTGTTTTGCACATTTCCTTGAGACGGGTTAGGCAAATTAGATTGAATGTTTTGGTTATTTACAGGAACATTACTTTGGATGGGTACCAAATTAACATTGTTAGTATTTTGCAGGTCTGGCAGAATCGGCAATGCCACAGGTTTAAGTGCTTGATCAGACTTTTCTTGAGTCTCTTTAATGGCTTGCAAATTAGATTGAACGTTTTGGTTATTTACAGGAACATTACTTTGGATGTGATCCGAATTAACATTGTTAGTATTTTGCACGTCTGGCAGAATCGGCAATGCCACAGGTTCAAGTGCTTGATCAGACTTTTCTTGAGTCTCCTTAATGGCTTCTATGGTTTCTTTTGCCTTTTGTGCAATCTCTTGGACGGCTTCATCGGCGAATTTCTCTAATCCCTTTACCTTTTTAACTTCACCAGCTTGGTCCGGTTTCTCAGAAACACCTGCTAAGCTTTGCATAGCTATGTTAGCAATCTTCTTTATACTTTCCACCGCAATCTTTTTGGCTTCGTCATTGGCTGCTTCGTTTTTATTCTTTTGCAATTCTTCTTTGGTTTTCTTTATTTCGGATAAAATTTGTTTCTGCTCCTTGATTAGTTCTCTTTGCTCTTCGCCGTGTTGTTTTATTGTTTCTATAAGTTGTTGTTGCTTTAACATGTTCGCCTTGTCATCGTTTGATTGAGGTTTGACATCGTCATCCTTTTGTTTCTGTTTTGTGTCTCCGTTAGAAATTTTTGTGTCATTTAGTTTATTCAAGTTTCTAGGGTGCGCTTTGGAAACTTTATCTAATGAATCTTTAATTATTGGTTTCGGTAGCACTTCTTTCATTTTGGGAACATTTTCAATAGAAGCGTCGTTATTTATATTTTTCTCATTTGAATGCGATTCTGGGGGCACCGGATTCGGTGGCAAAATAACGGATTCTTTTATTACATCACCGTTTTGTTTGTTACTAAGATCTTTAGTGTCACTTTCTGGTTTGCGCACTGAAAGTAGAAAGACATTTTTTAATTTGTAACCGATTATGTGTTACATTAATGAATCAATTAGGATGGAGGGGCGTTCGACTTTGATTGTTGGTTTATTTAAAAAGTCAATATAGCTAAAGAAACAAATCATGTTGAATACAGTAACAAACTATATAAAAAGAATGAGAATAAGAAGTCACAATTTACCGTCGCTTTTCTCCCTCTTCTCGAAAAAGTCCTCGACGATCTTATCAATTCTCTCTTTGGTGATATACTTCTCGTCGTACTTGTCTACTTGGTTTTCGGCCGCTTGTAGGTTGGCGTATGTGCCGAGAATCATAATGACTAAGCCCAGTATCAAAATGCCCTGAAAAAAAAAAGATAATTGTCAAACAATTACTTACAGCCAAAATTAATAACCTATCTCTGGTAGAGAAGCTCGATGGCGCAGTGGTTAACGCGCCCGGTCTGCGAGTGCTGAGGTTAAGCAACTTTCGCAAAGGCCGGTCATCGGATGGGTGACCAAAAATGTATCATCTCGAGCCTCCGTGCTTCGGAAGGCACGTTAAGCCGTTGGTCCCGGCTGCATTAGCAGTCGTTAACAACCACCAATCCGCACTGGGCCCGCGTGGTGGTTCATGGCCCGTTCTCCCTATCCATCCATAGGGAAGGCTCGTGCCCCAGCAGTGGGGACATAAATGAGCTAATAATGATCTCTGGTAAGAGATAGGCCTATCTCAGTTTAGTTACCAAGCAACTGCTGTTATTTTGTAAGCAACAAAGCTCTAAGTAGGCCTGTCTCTTGCTAAGGATAGGTTATTAATTTCGGCTGTTAGAAAACAAGCGAAAAGCTGCATAAGTGTAATGGTCCAGCTAACATATAGCCTACTACTCTTCTTCATTTAAAGAATAGATATACAACTATGATGATAATGAGTTATACAGCATAGTAAAATAGTAGCGTGGTCAATCAGGCTATGTAGTGAATTCGTGACGTCAGTGGTCGCCAGTCAGTCAGATTCCGGACATAATATTTTACTGGAATCAATAGTGGAAAACTATTTATCCACGTTGCCACCTTCGTAAGGTGTGCAACGTGTTGATAAATCCAGGAGAAAATGCCTTACATACCTTAGCCAGCAGGCGTTCATTGGTATTCTTAAAAGTGACATTGATGAAGCAAGCGGCCGGGAACACGACGCACACCAGCACGCCGATGGTGGACCCCACCAGCCCCAGTACCAGCTCGATGTTAGGCAGCAGAAGGCTCACAGCAAGAGCCGCCGCTACTATGCAAACGGTGAGACGTCGGAAAGAGCTTTCGGGGATCGACGGGCCCGCGATATGGTCGTGGTGGGATGAGTGCACCTGGCAAACATTAATATAACAAATGACATCATGTGACAGTTCTTCAAAAAATTTATCCTATATTACATTAATAGCCAAGGCCAAATACACATGTAGCATAGGTCAATAACAATACTAATCTTAAAAAGATTGAGTTGACTGAAGATGATTCTTAAACACAACAACTAACAATATTGTTTTTGGTTTGTTTATATAATTTTAACGCAAATTTTGTTGCGTAAAAAAAAAAGAAAAGTCAATAGTGTTGAATAATTTCGGCGGGCGATAGCTCAATTAGGAGAGCACTTGACCCGGTATGTCAGAAGGGTGCAGGTTCAAATCCTGCTCGTGGAAATTTTTTCAACATTTGTGTTTTTGTAACTAACAATATTCACAAGATGAAGCGAGTGTGTAGTTCCGTTAGTTTTGTCTTTGTCATCCCATAATATTTCAATGAAAATCTGTTATTTTTTGGCAACAAAAACTTTGTCATTTACTGGTCCTAAATTGTCGAACACTGCATATCTATTGTTAACACGGAATCTATATCTACTGTACGTTTCCGTAGCGAGAAAATAGTCGATAGTTTTTTTTTCTTTCTTTAGATGATGGCTTCGTGCGATTAGCACATTTAGCCAGTGTCAAAGTAATTTTTCATACAAGTAATACATAAATAAACAATATTCCCTTCCTGTATGATGACAGAGTGAACGAGAGTGCGGCAAAACATACAAGCGCGCCGACACGCACGCACACAAGCTCGTAGTTCACCTATATTAGCACACAGAAAAAAGCACGCGAAAGGAGTACGCGACGTCGCGGGCTGTCCCCGCAAACGCGCATCGGGCAGCGTATGTTGCTGTAGTAGCGGAGAATAACAAGTATGCCACTGAGCGCTGATCTGTAAAGATTTTTCTCTCTCGCGTTTCGAATTCGAAACGCGTGCCGATCAGTATACACATATTTTTCTTGGTTTGGGTGTCGCGATTGAGAGTTTTGTTGCATATAGGTGGGTGCCTATCGAAAATGTCTGGAAAAAAACCTGTTGTGTATGGGGATGTCTCAACTCTCAACACACACAACCATATTCCCAGTTTGTCCTTTTTTACTTTGCCAACAGATATAACAAGGTAAGAAAGAATAATATTTAAATATTTTGCTGTGTCCAATTTGTAAATTAATATTAGATTACGATAGACATTATAATGATATAAGTGATATATATTGTACACCTAAATTGTGTGTTTCATTTATAATATAAAAGACACCCAAATTCACACAATAATAAATTAACTATGTGTGGCTCAACCCTAGCCGGGAGGTACAGCTCGGTACGTCGATTCAAAGTCACGGCACTGTTGCTGCACTCTCGTTCACTCTGATGATGATGGATGATGATGAATGATAACAGAAATGAGAAGTAAGAAATGATATACCCCCCAATCCCTCGATCACCTCAGTAAAGATGTGAGGCTTTACTATGTCCTCACGCGGACTTGAGAGAATTTGAAAAGTGACGTTGCACTGTTTTGTTTTATTTGCCAACACTCGTGCAAACTCATAAACACTTAACGGTTAATAATCCACCATTATTTCACATTAATATTCGACATAACACAAATTTTAGAAAATAAAACAAAACCGCAGACATGACTTCACTTTCCCGCCAAGAAGTCAAGTCGATAGTCAGTCGGATCCTCGTCGACGGTGGGACAACTCAACGACTTCCAAGAAGTTCGAATAGGACCATACATACCTTTTTGTAGAGCAACGAGTAGAGGCTGGCGCGGCACGGGAATATGATGAGCGGGAAGCTGAACGCCAGCGACATGACGAAGCCCAGCTTGATGACGTCACTCGCCATCGTTGGACTCAGGCTCATCAGAATGTTGCCTGCCAAACCACGGACAGAGTCAACCACTTGGCATCGAAGTAGTAAACGTATAGACCAGTCATCTAGAGGAGCTCGATGGCGCAGAGGTTAAGCAACTTATGCAAAGACCGGTCATTGGATGGGTTACCAAAAAAATTATCATCTCGAGCTCCTCTGTGCTTCGGAAGGCACGTAAATCCGTAGGTCCCGGCTGCATTAGCATTCGTTAACAACTACCAATCCGCACTGGGCCCGCGTGGTGGTTTATGGCTCGTCCTCCCTATCCATCCATAGGGAAGGCTCGTGCCCCAGCAGTGGGGACATGAAATGAGCTGATGATGATATAAAATGCTGTCACATTGGATATACATATGGTCATTACATATATATATATATACTTAAACATAAAATATATTTAAATAAATAAATAAAAGCCTCAGTATATATCAGAAATGGCAGTTCTAGAGTAATCACACTAATATTATAAATGCGAAAGTTACAGGAGGTTACACCAAAATTACTAAAACAGAGTGATCTTTATTACGTTGTTTTGTGTTAGACACTTTTTACTAAGTTATTCGAAACTAGCTCGCATATATGAGCTTTTTATTAATAATTTTAAAACGTTTATTGATTACAACACGTGTGAAGATGATATTTACATACCTGTAATAAGTTTGGCTTTTATAACAAACTATCAGAAGTCGTGAAGCCCATGTGGGCAAAGCCGCGAGCAAAAGTTAGTTTAGCATAAAAAAGCAAATGTTGGTCAAGCGATTGGTGGTTTGTTTTTTTTTATCTTAAAAGGAGACAAACGACCAGGTGGGTCACCTGATGGAAAGTAATCACTGCCACCCATGGACACCCGCAAAATCAAAGTAATCGCATGATTGCTGGCCATGAGGAAGGAGTTGGATCTTGAGGAGAGAGTAGGAATTGGGAGGGGGGAGGGGTGAGAGAAAAATGACAATCACTAGGTCCTGTCGAACTATGGTGCCATAACCATAGTATAGTTCAGTCTTAACAAATACCTATTTCTGTTTTATCTATAAAACAATTCTCTTAAGTTACAAAAATACTGAATTATTAATTATTATTTAATTATTTACACAGTTGCTCAAAGCCCAATATTTCATTGTCAGACAAACACATATAAATCAGCTGTGTTGATTATAATGGCCATTTCATTACATCATTTTCTTTAACGTGTGTTGTATTATATTTTTATTGCAAAAACAGTAAAAACTACAGCTAACAAATAGTTTTGACAAACACAAAGTTACATTTTGGCGGTCTTATAGCTTTAAAGTGACCTCTCCCAGAGAACCAGACAGATGAAGAGTATTATGACGGAAAAAGACAATTCTAGTATATAGGAATTATGTGCAAATAGAAACTATGTGAGCATTACTTCTCGAAACATAAATACCTAAATAATATATAAAATGAGAGGAGCTCGAAGGCGCAGTGTTTAAAGCGCCCGGTCTGCGAGTGCTGAGGTTAAGCAATTTCGCAGAGACCGGTCATCGGATGGGTTATCAAAAATTTATCATCTCGAGCTCCTCCGTGCTTCAGAAGGCACGTAAAGCCGTTGGTCCCGGCGGCTGTATTCGCTGTCGTTAGCAACCACCAATCCGCACTGGGCCCGCGTGGTGGTTTATGGCCCGTTCTCCCTATCCATCCATAAGGAAGGCTCGTGCCCCAGCGGTGCGGACATAAAATGAGCTGATGATAATAAAAAATGCTGTCACATTGGATATACATATGGTAATTATATATATAAATAGTTAAACATAAAATATATTTAAATAAATAAATAAAAGCCTCAATATAATAATTATTATTATAATTAGGTTTTCATATTAAAATATTGTAAAAATCTAGTTTTAAGAAAGAAAATAAACAAAGGATATAATAATAATAATAAATGTTTATTTTTCATTATGGTAATATCTGAGTATATATCAGAAATGGCAGTTTTGTAGCAGGACGCAACTAATTTTAGAGTAATCACACTAATATTATAAATGCGAAAGTTTGTGTGTGTGTATTTGTTGCTTTTTCACGCTGCAACGGATGGATGGATTTGGATGAAATTCGTACATTCATACAGATAGTTTATAACCTGGATTAACACATAGGATACTTTTTATCCCGATATTCCCACGGGAACGGGAACCACGCGGGTGAAACTGCGGGCGGCCGCTAATTAAAACATAATATTTGTCTAAATGATGACGAAGATGATGTATTTGTGTGTTAAATACTGACCTGATATTTCTTGCGTATTGAAAGCAATGTAGCCGAAGAGACCGAGCGTAAAGTAGACGCACGTGCATATATTAATGGCGTTCTTCGTCACAACATTCATTTTCTCCAAGGACAGAGATGGCAGCGACTCGAATAACTCGAACAATTGTCTGTAAAAAAAAACATTTTTATTTTTATATTTACGCCTTGGCCGTGTGACAAAGCGCTCTACCCAATATCCGGAGGTCCCGAGTTCAAAACCCAGTTCGGGCAGTGTTTCGGATATTTCGACGCAAAGCCTCGCCTCTGTGGTCTAGTGGTTAAAACCACCCGTTTAGACCCAGAGGTCCCGGGTTCGATTCCCAGCAGGGGGTGCATGTTTGTGTACTCGGTTTGGTTGGTGTAAGGGTTTGTTTGTCCGCCTGGCTAGCTACCACCATCTCATCTAAATAAACAAATAAATAAATAAATGTTTCCCACACTGACACCAATTATCTAGCCCCGACAAGAGCTTCCTTAAGAAACTCGATAAAATGGTTAACTAGACAACGGATAAACATACTTAATATACTTAAATACATACTTATTATACATAGGAAACACCCAGACCCGAAACAATTTAAAAAAACAGGTATTTCTAAATTGACCCGACCGGGGATCGAACCCGGGACCTCAGAGATGGCGACACCATGAAAACCGGTGTGCAAGCCACTCGACCAAGGAGGTCGTCAATATGTCGCCATAACATAAATGTTTGTAGCATTAACGCGAGGAAACGAGCCCGATCAACCGATAACAGAATCTAGCAAGGCCGAGGCCCTAGGTCACTGGATTATTGTGTTCCGGCAGCTAGAGATAAGATAGCCAGTGCTTCAGTAGTTGAGGGTTCCGGGTGAAGTGCGCTTCCACCTTCGTTCGGCCTTATCATCACCTAACATCAGGTCAGATGAAAGCCAAGTGCTTAAAAAAGAGAAAGACTTTAAAAAAAAGACCTAAAAAAAAAACTTTAAAAAAAAGACTAAAAAAAAGACTTTAAAAAAAGATGCCCGAGTATGTGATCACCAACCCGCATTTGGCAAGCGTGGTGATCAAATCAATACGCATAAATTGCAAGAATGAAGGCATATCGCTACAACGCTTTAATCGCCATACTCATTCTCGTTATCGCTAACGTGATCGTCATGGCAAATAAAAACATGCACTAGGCAATTAGCAATGGAGCGTTTATAGGCTGATAATTTTTAGCGTTCCGTACGTAGGAGCTCGATGGCGCAGTGGTTAACGCGCTCGGTCTGCGATTGCTGACGTTAAGCAACTTTCGCAAAAAACATCGGATGGGTGACCAAAAATTTATCATCTCAAGCTCGTCCGTGCTTCGGAAGGCACGTTAAGCCGTTGGTCCCGGCTGCATTAGCAGTCGTTATCAACCACCAATCCGCACTGGGCCCGCGTGGTGGTTTATGGCCCGTTCTCCCTAGGGAAGGCTCGTGCCCCAGCAGTGGGGACATACCTAAAAATGGGCCGATGATGACCCAAAGGGTAAAACGGGACCTTATTGCTAAGACTCCGCCGTCCCTCCGTCTGTCTGTCTGTCTCTTCACCTGTCACCAGGCTGTATCTCATGAACCGTGATAGTTAGACAGTTGAAATTTTCACAGATGATGTATTTCTGTTGCTGCTATAACAACAAACACTAAAAACCAGAATAAAATAAATATTTAAGGGAGCTCCCATACAACAAACGTGATTTTGTTGCTCGTTTTTGCTCGATATTGATAACGGCAACAGGTAGAACTTGAAATATTTTTATAGATAATGGTATACGGAACCATTCGTGCGCGAGTCCGACTCGCACTTGGCCGGTTTTTCATTTAATAATTATACATTACTAATCCTAATTACGTAATTATAAACAATCTAATGGTAGTGGTACGACATAAAAATGAGTAGACGCCGATGATGTCGATAATGAAACAATATAACAAATCATTATAATTAATTAGATAGATTAGATATATTATAATAAAAACAACTTAAATTCATCAGCAAACACATCCAAGTCAGGAAACGCATCCAAAATAGCGACGCGATGAGAAAGGTAAGCATATATAATATTTTCAATATGATCTCGCGATCAATCTTTTCTATGAGCAGATATGGTGTAAGTGTTTACTGGTGGAGATATTCCTTATCAGAAACATCTTTCTTGTCAATAAAGTGGTTCAGTCTGTGCTGCCGAGTTCCAGGGTCCTGCGCCGTTTCAGCCATTTCAAGCAGTCTGGTAATGTGAGGTAAGGATGGTTCTCCACTCTAGTTTTATATTTTGTTGCATAAGCTCTTATTTCATCCTTTACTGTGCATGTACAGTACACGCTTGCACAACAGGCTACCTCAAAGTGACAAATGTCTAAGGGCCGCCATACACAGACTGCTTGAAGCAGGCTGGAAAAAATGCTTCAAGCTACGACTGCATAGTGAACTACAGTCTTCTATGTACACACATAAACGAAGCCGCTCGAGCAGTTGCAACTGCTTCGGGCGGTCGTGCGGTCAAACAGTCACCAGGCATACACTGACTGCTCGAGCTGTCGACTGCTCTCGCGCAGTTAGCTGCGCCCGCGCTCTTCACTCCAAGTCGCGCGCGCTTGCCGCCCGCACGCTTCTTGTTTTGTTTCTTGTTGTGCTTCGTCCTCAAAATCCATGTTGCTACTGATTTGAATTTATCAATGGCACCTTCAAGCTGTTGACTCTGACTGCAAGAGCGGTCCGTGCAAGCGCGGATCCACCGTTGTGGGCACAGTGGGCATGCCCACAACCTTAATTGAGATCGAAGAATTTTTTTTGTACTAATTGTATTTTTAAATCTGGACGAGTTTTAATGTTTATGTATGTATTATGTATCTGTTTTGTATGTTGTATTGTTATGTGTTGTGCAGGTCAACGAAAATTCTTTCTTTTTCTGCGGGTATATTCTACCACTAAAAAAACTAGCAATGAATCGTGTGCGTATGTGATTCTGAACGTAGAGCAGCACCCTACACACGTGTGCTGTCACAGCTAAAACCTAACCAAATTCAGAAATAATAATTTTGATTACGACTCGCACTTGGCCGATTTTTTGGTGGCCGTACCCACAGCCGTTTATGTGTGCTGGATCCGCGCTTGGGTCCGTGTATGTTGATCACTGGTTAACTGCTCGAGCAGTCCGTATATATCGGCACTAAGGCATATAGTTGAACATTTATTGAAGAAATTTGACATTATTTATTTATTTATTGCACTTATGTATACAGCGTCACTTTCATACAGTAATAGGTTTATATGCAAGCGTATTACATAAGAATAAGATAATGATAAAAGCTGTAGGACTTTGTTAGGAACTCACGTCTGACAGAAGAGAGCCATAGAGAATATGGGCACGCATTGCAGTATGCCCGCGGGTCGCCACATCACCACGCGCGTCTGCCAGTCCCCGGCCATCAGGACGGTCGCCGCATCCGCCGTCACCTAGTTTGAAAAAGTAAAGGAGAAATCGTAAATAATAATAACAGTTTGGCTTGTATTCCAGTTTTAAGAGTACTGGATTCAGTAAATTTAAAGGCACAGAACTAAAACGGTTTTTTGTCCAATTCAAGTCAAATATTTTATTGTGATAGTAAAATCAAATGTGATTAAAAACGTATCACAAAAAAGTATGTCAAACAAAGATAGAGATAAAGAAATAGCCGAAGACCTGCAAAGGATCTATAAAACATTTTTTTTAGTTTGATTACACATTTTGATCTGAATGGGCATATTAAATATATGCCCTTGTATTTAGGATTATAACACAAATACAGTAAAACCCAACCAAACATATAGGGATAATTATGTATTTCTATGTATAAACAAAGACAATTACAAATTAGACTAGATAACTATCTACAGGTAGGCTACTCTTGAACGCAAACTCAATCTCAATACAATTCCAGTGCAATTAATATGTATCGATATTGGGATAAGTTTCGCAATTTCGGGACGCCCCATCTCGATAATAATTTGTTCACTCAATTTCCACGCAATTTAATTCCAATGTGGCGCTATTATCGCTTTTAAGGGTGCCATTTGAATTTTTTAGATTTGTGATTGAAAATTTGATTAATGCAATTGTGTTTCAAGAGTAACCCTACTGGGCAAAATTTTACTAACAAATTGTTAAAATTTGAAATATAAAAAAAGGATTTTCAATGCTGATTGTGCTTAAATTATAAGGAGGTTGTGTAGCTATGACATTGTTTTATACCTTCATGACAAGGCAGAGGTAGAAGCCTATAGTGGCAGCACTGACGTTGCTTAAGCTGTCGACGTTTCGCAGCAAGCCGAGTGGCAGCACGCATACCAGGGAGACTATCACCATTATGGATGTTCTAAAATATATAAAATACATTAACACCTTAAGCGCTGTGTTAATAATGTTTAATGGTTTTAAAACCGTCTCTAGGGTTTCTTGACATATTTTCATTTAAGGTTCAGTTCATGTTTTAAAAAAAACGCGGACGCAAAACTGCGAGTTTCAAGTTTCTTTAAGGATAGCGAGCGAGCGGCGCGTGGCAGTGGTGTGACAACGGCGCACGACTACGAATACGCACGCACACTAATATCTGTACAGAGTAGGCTGGTGATTTAATTAGGGCAATGTTTACTTTCGTAAAATCATAGGTGTTTGGGTAAAAACGTGGCAGTGGTGTGACAACGGCGCACGACTACGAATACGCACGCACACTAATATCTGTACAGAGTAGGCTGGTGATTTAATTAGGGCAATGTTTACTTTCGTAAAATCATAGGTGTTTGGGTAAAAAATAATATAAGTCTTAATATTTTCATATTATATATTTTTTATTGAAAACTAAGACAACAGTGGCCTGCGGAATTACGTATTGTTTAGGCAGTTTCTGGATATTTGTTTCAAATTCCAAGACAACCATGGCCTTGTGAAAGGATCAAGCTAACCTACACTAGTTCTTTTAATGTATATGACCTATTCAGCGCCTAGCACCAGTGACTTAAAAACACGTAAATTTTCGTAATACCGCGCGGCACCACTTTAAAAAGAAAAATTAAATTAAAAAATACCTTATATGTACTAAATAGTATTATTATTATTATTATTTTATATTATTATTGTATCCAGTGCGCCAAGCTTGTTTTTGTTTTATGTTGTTTTTTGTTTAATGTGGATTTTTTTATTGTTTTCATTTAATTAGTGTTTAGTGTCTATTGTATTGTATTGTATTGTATTGTAGTTCTATTGTACTAACAATCTATGGAATTATTTTGAAATAAATACTTATTATTATTCTTTTTATTTATTTTCTATCATATATAAATTTACATTTTTAAATATTTTTTAGAAACAAAATAAATAAAACATTTAAAAATATAAAAAAATAGGGGTCCGCCGGCATCGGGACCAGGGTCCAAGCTACCGGTGGTCAGGGCTCCAGGGACAGGAACTTCCTCACAATGCGTGCCGTATTGAGGAGAACTGCCTTCTGAATCAAGCCCTTGATCCAGCCGCCTAACGAGAGCCTCATTAGATGTTGATCGAGGCTCTTGGCTATCAGGCCATTGGCCGTAACAACAATCGACAACTTCGTGTGCTAAGTCTAAGTATTTGATTTGTTTCTCTTTCGCTTTCACAAGTTTCTCGTCATGGGGAATGGTAATATCGACAATTATCGTGCGGCGCGATAATCGATCTAACACCACAATGTCAGGCTTATTAGCTACAATAGTCCTGTTGGTGATGAATGATGATAGATCGATCCCAGTACAACATTACATAGTCATTTTCGAGAACTGGGTCAGGCACATACTTGTAGTACGGTACCAACTAATTACTAACTTACCGTAACATATCACTTTGATTGATGTTAAACATCTTAGAGATAATTTGCGGTACCAACTAATTACTAACTTACCGTAACATATCACTTTGATTGATGTTAAACATCTTAGAGATAATTTGCGGACCGAGATCTCCAACAACAACAAAGTAAGCTATACAGGAGCCCATTAGGAAGCCGATGATGCCCATCTCAACAGCAAACTTGCCTGCTGAGCCAAACACATGGAATGCTGAAAGAGAAGGATCACTATATAGTTTGGATTTTATAAGTAGATAAATAAGGATAATAATAATATAAAAATATTGTGAGTCACACATTTGCATGCTATAAAATTTAAATAGAATTCACTTAGACTTTAAGTGAATGCTATTCAAATATATAAAAAACACAAAAAAGTCTTACTCTAAGTCTTAGAGTAAGACTTTGTTACGTTTTTTTTATTTAACTACTTAGTGTATGTTTTGTCAGCTGTCCATAATACATAAAAAAGTCATTTTAATTAAATTTTAAAAAGTTTAATTATTAATTGTCTAATGATAATAATTTGTTTTTTAATAATAATCATTAGGCAGTAACTGCTTTACTACAAAATGATTTATTTATTTGTAACCTAATAAATATATAAATGAATAAATAAATAAATAAATAAATAAATAAATAAAAGAATGGCTAAAGTTAGACATTGCTTAAATAATGCTGTCACTTTTTAGCTAATAATGTTAGACAGAGACACAATATTTTAAAAATGTATTTAACCTTTGTTTAACTTTAAACACTGTCTTGTAGTAGCATGTATGTCTAACTTCTAAGCTTACGCATTTTCACTTGGATAGTAGCACAGATTAGGCCACATGGCATGATCCACCTAAGCTAAAGTCCGAACCTTTAGACTTACCTTCAGGTTTCCCGCTCATGTCATCTGAATTAAATGTCTCCAGTAATCTTGTAGGAGCCAGGGACATGCTTGCATGCAACCTCTAAGTTATTTGGTCACTACAGCTTAAGGAATCTTAGGTTTATTGCCATAGTAAATAAATTTCAAGAAAAAACTAATAACAAAAATAGCCTTTATTAGTAACCAGAATTTTTTTAAAGAAAATTATTTTAATTATTATGTATTATTCTTTTTTATAAACCCAAGATAATATACACATTATTTTAGACAACATAATAAAGCTTACCAAGAAATTCAAAGTTTCTTCTTCTTGCAATTAATGCTGATTTTAGTAGGAAATAACAGCAAAGTCTCGAGACCAAACCCATCAGTAATAAAATTAATGTAGCCAGCAAGACTCCACACTAAAAGTAAGTTGCACACAATTTAAATAGTTTTATTAGTAATTCCATTAAGAATACAGAGCAGAGTAACTATAATATATTTTTCAAAATAATGCAATATTTATAAATTTTATAAATAATTTGCTAAGCACCACAATAATATATATTGTTAAATTGTGACCCAATAAAAACCAAAAACACATTAAATTAAGTTTATATATTTAAGAATCATTTACACGTGGACGCTTATTAGAGAAAAATAAATGATAAATTTCTGTTTTGTACAAAAACATTTCAACTCACTTGTTGAAAGCAGAAAGGCATAGCCAATATGCCTACGCCTATAATACTGTTGGCTAAAGTAATTGATTGCCCTGTTGTCCCCATATTTATATAATAACACTACACTACACTAGCAATTCATTTAGTCATGTTTCATTCAAACGATAAAGAATATCTCATCCACATCATCAGGCGAAAACACAACAACTACGACGAAGAACGTTTCATTTCAGGACCTGTCAAATTTTGTTTTTTTTTTTTTTTTTTTTTTTTAATTAGTTTGTTCTCTGAGGAACCGGCTAAGGTCATAGACCATGCTGCCATGTCATTAGTTTCTTAATTTCATTAGTATTATAATCCTAAAGATGATGATGAATGATAATGGAAATGATGATGATGAATGATAATGGAAATGAGAAGTGAGAAATGATATACCCCCAACCCCTCGAGTATCTCAGTAAAGATGTGGGGCTTTACTAAGTCCTCAAGCGGACTTCTTGAGAGAATTTGATTAGTGACGTTGCACTGTTTTGTTTCATTTGCCAACACTCATGCACACTCACGAACACTTAACGGTTAATAATCCACCATTATTTCACATTAATATTCGACTTAACACAAATTTTAGAAAATAAAACAAAACCGCAGACATGACTCTTCACTTTCCCGCCAAGAACTTCTGTCAAATTTTGTTTTGACTTTCTTTTTTGTTTTTCTAATTAGTTTCGAGAAGCAAATGGATCTGTTCCATACAGCTTATTTCTTGTTTTTGTTTTAAAAAAAAACAAAAACCTATAAAATAAAATATTCCGAGTGGAATGTTGGAATGCCTCCTGGTGGAAAATTACTCTATATAATGAAGATAACATAAATACGCTTCCCACACCTAGGAATCGAACAAACAACAACAAACAAAATAAAATCCATTGTTAATAATATACCTTCTTTTATTTTAAAAATAAGCCGTTTGTTATTATTTTTCGTTAATGTAAAACTATACAATACATTATTTTTTTCTCAATACTCCTCGGATAGATTCTGAAGCGCTTTGAGTTACAGACTAGTATTAGTCTAAGGAACATTATGCACTATGATGATTAAATTTTGGGCAGCACTTGATCCAACGTCCATACAAAAATGGTACATCTCCTTTACAAACAATCCTATGTATAAAACTAAGTTTTATAAAAGCTACATATTATAATATACTCAGGGCAGGCAATCGATTAGAGTTAATTTTTTTGTGAATGGATGTATTTCATTAAGGAATTTAGAACTTTTTTGTCGGTGGATGAAAGAAACAAGAAATTTAAGATCTATGGGTTTGGGCACTCAGGGAAGGAGAATGGTATACAGGAAAACTGTTCTGTTTGGGCAATTAAAAATGTGGTCTGCAGTGCCTTCCTCAAGGTCATATACACAGATGGGGGAGTGAATAATACCCCATCCGTGCAGGCATGAGGGGGTACAAGTGTGACCAATACGAACTCTGCAGATGACCGATGACGTCGTCTGCTTGTCGACTAGACGATAGCGATAGATCTAGGATAGAAGTAAGAACCATGGCTTAGTTGGGATGCTGGGCTGGATGTCCCTGTAATAGCGACCTTCGTAATAGAATTGCCAGCACGCGTCAAGTTCGGTTTAACCAGACACAAATTAACATGGGATGGAAGCAGCGCCACCTAGTGATAAGTTGATTTAACATGTTCTTTAAAAAAATATTTTTAAGAAACAGATTTGTACCTAGCTTTAGTAAATAGCCTTTACATTGTCCTACTGCTGGTCGAAGATCTTCAACGACATCAAGTAATCGCAACATATGATGGGTAATGGCTTGATTTATAAGGATTTTCGAAATATCAATTTTAGGGATTGTTGGAATGGAAGGGTAAAATTATTGACAAAACAACTCTTTACAGTTAAAATATTTATTAGTTTGCAATTTCTTTGGTACATCAGGGAAATAAAAGCATGGACATTTTAAATAACACAAAGCTGCTTTAAAATTTCTTTATCACCAAGGACATCAATCAACGAAATAACATAATTTAGAAATTGTAACAACACAAGTGAGGCGGCTATTTCTTTGGTGCAAACTTTGCATACAACAAATTTTGAAGAAACCACATACATTCACTCATCTATAAGTCTCTATAACGAAACTTGTAATTTTTCAAAGATTCTTAATTCTAATTTAACATGCATATTATAATAGTTGTATTGTAAATAGAACGAGGAATAATATATAAATAAGTTAAGATAAGGTACAAATTATTTGGTGAAAACTTATTCTTAGCTAAGTACTTACTGGCATATAGGTGGCAGCACAATACATAATTTGTGCTATTATCAACAAATATTAGTAAAAGGAACCTTCCACCTTCCTTCTACTCCAACTTTGGCTTTCAACCTACCATTAGTGCCGAGTGAGATTTTTCTTCACGTGACAAGTTGGTTTCAGAAGTTTTCTACTAGATGGCGCTAAACATAATAATTCGAATAGTTATTCCGTGTTTTATCTCTTTCACTCTGATTTGAAATGAAGTTTACATAACGGGAACAAAACACGGAATAAGTATTCGCAGTTTATTTGTAAGATCCAATGTAGTTAACCCTTACTCGATCGAGCAGTGAAGAAAACTCATCACCCGCTGTAGTAGGTATACAAAAATATTCCAGACTCAGCAGAAGCGACCAAAAACAAATTGTGTATCACAGTGGCACGTGCTCGACACCAGTTTTGATCGCCAAATATGGAATTAATTAAATAGAAATTTTATTGGACAACAGCTAGGTATCAGGCGGTATGTATACAATTGTTGCTAAAGTTAGAAATCAGTTGCAGTTGATAAAATTGTGTCGAGCACTCGTGCTACCACGCTACCAAAAAAAGGTTCTTTGGAACCTTTTGACGCCCTTTGTATTTAGTAACTACCTACTTGATAGTCTTTCCCAGTATCCGTTCAATACTGAGGCAGACTGTCAGTGACACGTGACGCTTGATATTTGTAAATAATAAAACATGGCTGTCAGTTAATCTAGGGTAGCCATCCATACGGATTTTCCTGGACATCTCTTAATTTGGAAGGAGTCCAGAAACCGACCAGGTAGGCGGTGTCTGCTTTAAAACTCTCTGGCACAAACATTAAACGTGCAGGAGTTAAGTCTTGTAAATATTAAGACATATTTAAACTTAACTTTATAATTATAAGTTTAAAAAATTCTGGCAAAAAATTGCCAAAATCTAGGGTTACCCAATTTTTAGTTCTATGCTGCTTTTATAGATTTCATAGATGACCAGCCTAGACAAACTAGATGGTATATTTGACATCACCAACTGAGTTTACCGAAAAGAAATAATAACATAGTCTTGGCTACGGATAACAATATTGCACTACAAAAAAAATTGCGGTAGGTACGAGTATAATCAATAACTGAGTTGACTTAGCATAGATATATTGTTTTCTAAAGTTTACGCGAACACTACAAATTGAAATGAAACAACTTTTGCGGATCCACTCGCGTTTATTTTACACATTACTTTTTAATGTTTATCCTGACGTTTCGATTCATTCCTAGGATGATACGCGAGGCTATTGAATCAAAAAACATCCTAATTCCAATAGAGAAGATGGTTGGAGTCTACCACCAGCCTGGGATCCCATCATACAAAATATTAAATCCCAGCACCAACACCAAACTGCCAGACCAAAAGATAATGTAAGCTCTTTCTGCCTAAAACGGAACGCACATGATTAAATTTAAATAAGGGTATACAAGCTACTAACTAATTATGAGTCCACCAACACCTCAGTCTCCCTGTGACCACGGACCCTGCAAAGGGTTCGAAACCACTGAGCAAGTAATCACTACGTTATTTCGAAACGTCAGGATAAACATTAAAAGTAATGTGTAAAATAAATGCGAGTAGATCCGTAAAAGTTGTTTCATTTCAATATTAGCATAGTTTAATTAAGGTAGTTAAAAACATTTTTCCCGTTAATCAAGTACCTATCCAATAATGGACAGACGTCTGCACATCACCCTATCGAAAACTGACAAATTTCTTCAATAAATATTCAACTGCTTTAGGCATAAAATGCAGTCTAATGAGGTGATAGTTTGTGGTAGGTTCATGTGCAGTCGTGTGGACATTGATTTTTATTTTTTATCTTCTTCCTAATTTATTATTCCTAATTAAAACTTACTAACTATTCCTCTACAATATATCTAAACAATTACACATTCATACTTTGACATTGCAATTATTACAGTAAGTATACGATACGACACACATATTTTTTTGGATGTTAGTCTATACACAATAAATGGCACTGGTTTTAAAACATAACAGATTTAAATATCAAAATAGGTCGAAATTTAAAATTTGTCATACATAATTAAACAATTTTAATAACCATTCTCCAATGGCAATAATATAGAATAAAAAATTGAACATAGTTAAAAATTGTAATCATTAATAATTATCCATATAAGTAAATAACAAATTAAAATACCAATAAAAATACAGTTCAATACTTTCATTAACAATGGCACATACATTCTAACTAAGAGGAATGCCAACATAATAATTAAAATCAAGTACACATAAAATAAAGAGACAAATGCGATTTATCTACATAATGAATGATCTTTGGACTAATCACTTTTTTTGCAATGGCAAGTATTTTTTATATACACATCTACATACAACATGTATAAAATTACTATCCATGCCAAATCTACACACACACGCACAATATTCATTTGTTTAATTTGTTTTACAATTCACCATTACAAAAAGTTTACTGAACTTGCGTGTATCTATCATAATTATGTGTCATAGTTCAATACTATAGCAGAACCCTTTTTTTCCTTGTCACATCAGACTTTCTTTTTCTTTTAGAAATTTTCTATGTGTGTTCAAGTGGATTCGAGAATGGTTTAGATTTACAATTGAACCCGGTAAGTGGCGCTGCTATAGAGGTCCATCATGGGATACGGGCGTTCTTAAGCGAACAAATGATTTGTTTGTTTTGTTGTCATGGAAACTGTCAAAGCGGTACGAAGTCCGCCGCCGGCGCCGGTCAGCTGGTGTATACATATAGTCTATACTAAGAGGAAATCTTTGTATTTTTGTATGTATGTATGTATGTTTGCAACGAATAAACTCAAAAACTACTGTACCGATTTAAAAAATTCTTTCACCATTAGAATGCTACGTTAGCGCTGAGTAACATAGGATATATTTAAAAAAGTTCACCCGTGCGAAGCAGGGACGGGCGGGCCGCTAGTGTATATATATAATGACATATGGTTGAACATTTTTTGAATAAATTTGACAGTTTTGAATAGGTCGTGTGCAGGCGTCTGTACCCTTTAACAATACAAAATAATAATAACAAGGTTCTAACGGTGTTTTATTATTATGAATTGTAACATAGAAACCAATCTAATATTGGGTCTTTCTTTACCTATGAAATTGACGTTTTTTCACACTCATTAATAAGTGTATTACTTCTAAAACTCAATACCGGTTGTTAATATTATTATACACATTTATTTAAGACTTTGTTTCTTAGGCTTCAGTAAAAACAATGATTTTTAATTATGTGTCTTTATGGCTCACATTTTTTTTAATTCACTTCTTTTTTTTTAGCGGAATGGTCCTTTTGTTTTATTGTATGTAGTTGTAGCTTTGAAGGGACTTGTTTTTTTTTTCTTTTTAAGGGCTGCTATATTTTTGTGAAAGAAACACATTACTCTACAATTTATATAGTGTTAACATAAATAGATGCTAAGAAAATTTAAAAAACGTAAGTATGAAAAAATTTTATGTTAAAAAATCTTCATACAAAACGTCAATTTCATAGGTAAGAACCTAATATTTTAAGCTAGCAACCGCCGGCGACTTCGTCAACGGTAACACCTGTCACTTTTTTTATACATTCTGCTATTGCTTGGCCGTAGATGGCCTTTACAGCGTCTCGGGACATTTTTGGGGCGGCGAGAAACATAAAATGAAGATTTATGTACAAAGTTTAATTTGAAAAAGACAAAGTGTTGAAAAAATTCCACTAGCGGGTTTCGAACCCGCACCCCATGACATGCCGGGTCAGGTACACTACCAACTATGCTATCGTGGCTCAATCCAACTCATCGAAATTAATCAATACTATCTACTTTTACTTTGTAAGCCAAAGAAGCCCTTTTCAATGTTAACAACTACGTCATCAACATCCGATCTTAATATTTTTACAAATATTGAAAGGTCAGTTAAGAATTAGGCAAAATAATATGTAAATAATCATACAAAGTTTAATTTAGGAAAGTGATGTTATGTTATGTTATAGTGAATAATAAATAGAATGATATGAATGAGGCATGCACACCCAAAACTTACTTTACTAATGTGATAATTATACTAAAATTGTATATTCATAGAATACAATTATTATACATTTAGTTTTATAAGCTATATTGAGGAAAAAATAACACTTTGTTTTGTTATATCTACTTAGGTAGTCTTTTTTACATTTGACAGAAAAAAAATTATACTATAAACACAAGCCATTGTATTTAAAAATTTTAAAACTGTGACTAACTTCTTTACACTCAAAATATAACACTTTAGCTGTATAAAACAAATAGTATTACATTGTAATAACAATAACAATGTAATAACATTTGTATTATACAGTCAAAGTGTTATGTGTTACACATGTGCTGTAAGTTTTACAGAAATAAAATAAAAGACATTGATGGAGCCACCTTCGATTCTGATTTTTATATACTCATTAAAAGTAGACAGAAAATTTAAGTAGCCAAGGCTTCAGAGCAAATTATATCGCTTATATCCAGAACTGCATGGTCAATAGACCAAATTAGTTGTTTAAAAAAAATTATACTTTTCCAGTAGGTAATAAAGTAAATGCTAAATCATACTAATATTATAAAGCTTAAGAGTTTGTTTGTATGTTTGTTTGGTTGAACACGCTAATCTCAGGAACTACTAGTTCGAATTGAAAAAATATTTTTGTGTTGAATAGTCCATTTATTGAGGAAGACTATACAGGCTATATTACATCACGCTATGACTAATAGGAGTGGAGCAGCAATAAAAAATGTTGCAAAAACGGGAATATATTTTTTAACCCAGGTGAAACTGTGGAGCACAGCTAGTTACATAATATTCGGGTCGTCCCCATTTATCACAAAATTTTATTTGCTTCTCTCATGCATAAGGTTTATTTAGTTTATTAATTATAATCTTTATAATCTGACTTATATGACCAGAGTTACCTATATTTTTTCTTGCAAATGGACTCAATATTAGTATATGAATACTGAATTACCCCACTTGGTTGATTGTTGTATTTAGGTCTATTAGGTTAAAAAGTCGAACCATTGTGTAGCATTACTTTGTGAAGACCCGAATATGTTGAAAGCTCACCTATTACCCACTAATTATTGTCAATCTCCAGTGGCTCCCTTAAAGTCTTGACTAAAATGGATAACATTATACAAACTTAATCAGTTTTCTTCTCATCGGTAAGCAGTTCCAAAATTTCTTCAGTGCTCTTGTTATCCATTTTAAGCTTGTCCATCTGATCTTTTGGTACAGTACCATTCAATAGCATTTCAATGTTGGCTTTGAGGCGTTTGAATGGCGTCAGAGATTTGTTCTTGCATGGCTTTATATCCATGGCTTCAAGAGATTCTAGTAGCAACTCATCAATGAGACGTTTGTTGAAACCTGTTACAAAAAAATGTATTAACAAAATACTAAGCTACTAAGTTGTTTATTTTTAACAGTTTTCATAACATTGGCTTATTGAATTGTTTGAATTAATAAGAACCTAAAATGTGTTTTATAATACACAAAGGACATAAATATATTTACATAGGTAATAATGTAGTATAAAAGAATAATGTAAGATTAATAAACAGAATATTTACAGTAAGAGAATAATTAGAAAATAATTCTGAATACTTCATATTAGAAGATATTTATAATATGCTAATGCTAATGCATTTCTTCTATTATCCAGCCGCCACCATTTCCAAAGCTGAATCTATAACTTATTGTCTTATAACTAAAACCCTTATTCCATAACCAACACAGAGCCGCACCCTCACCATCCAACACCATTAATTATCAACAAAATGGAGGTGAACTCACTCGTTGAAACGTTACCAATGATCTCGCTGTGTAACTCGCCTGCTGCCTCTTACGTTAACAAGTAAATTAGCTAAAATAAAAACCATGATGAGAGGCTATGTTATAACAGGCTTAATTGGAAACTTGCTGCACATCACAGAAAGCAGACAGACAACTCGCACACACACTTCCATACCTAACAATTCTAGAATAATATATTCAGTAAAAAGTATCTGTTACATTGTAAACTTTATAAAACTTATTATACTACACATCAAGTTTTAATTGTTAGTTTTATTAATTTTAATTAAGTTCAATGTCAACTTAGAACAATTTGAATATCAATCACCTACTTAATTGTGAAATGTTCAATATATTGTATAACTAATGAGCTGCATATGATCGAAGGCTGCATACCACAAGTATATCCTCAATGACAGTGCAAAGTGCCTGAGGCTATTATAAGCCAGTAAGTAACACTTGAGGTGAAGTAGGTACCTACTGCAGGGAATGAAACCCGTTGATGTCTAATGTAGGTGAACAAGTCATTGATGTTAATATTTTTTTACTGAAATTAACATTTTTAATGTTTTTTTCGTTAAATAAATGACTATGACAGTGTTGACATTTTCCGTAATGGAATCCTGTTACTGGCGGACACACAGGAAGCATGTTTCCACACTAAAAAAACAGTGCATTCAGTGAATGAGAATAGTGTCAAAACTTAAAACAATAAGAATAAAATGTTTACGCACCCAAATATTTCAGTTTGTCTTTGCTAGCGATCATGGTCAAAAGCAGAGCCAGAAGATATCTCATGCGAGACAGAGTCATCACCGACTCTACTTCAACCTCTTCGTATTTTACCGAAGCTTCAATCTTTTCTTCAAAACTCAGCTCTCTGTCACCAACTGTGCAATTCTTGGCATGGTTTTCTAAATGAACTTTCAACTTGAAAAATTGTGCACACTTTTTACACTTGTATGCATTCTCTTTGCCATGTATGTTTCGCATGTGAGCTTTCATATGCGGCAACTGGGAGAACATCAGAGGACACATTGCACAAGGGAAGGGTTTCTCTCCTGTGTGACGTCTGATGTGCAGCATTAAAGCATTTGAATGTGAGAAACGGCGCGCACAGATTCTACATGGATACGGTCTAGCCCCAGTGTGTGAGCGTCTGTGGACATTCAACTGTGTGGACTGAGTGAAGCGCTGCCCACAATCTACACACTTGTGTGGGCGCTTCTTATCATGAGTTCTTATGTGTTCAGTAAGATGTCCTTTCAACTTCTTCTTACAAATTGGACATTGTATCCTGTGACCAGCATGACATACCTGCACATGTCTTTGCATGGAATTGAGTCTTAGAAATTCTTTTCCACAATATTGACACATAAACTCTTTAATTTTGAGATGACATTTAAGATGTAAAGATAGATCATCACGGCATATGTAGCTCATGTTGCATATTGAGCATATGTAGCGACCAGTAACCAAATGTTGCTTCTCATGTTTCGTTAGTACTAAATATCGGGAAAATGACTTATTGCAAAAGAGACATTTGAATTTTTCATCATTTTGAGCGTGAGATGTCAAGTGGTCGTTGTAATGGTTTTCCTTAGCAAAAGTTTCGTTACATATATGACACAAAAACACCAAATGCTGTTTATCCACATGTTGAAGCATTTTAAAATTATATTTGAACCTTTTCGGGCAATGTGGACATTTATGAGGTTTCACATTGAGGTGCCCATAAATATGCATTATGATAGCTGGTTTGTAATTGAAAATGTTGTTACAATAGTCACATTGAAATGTATTCTCAGATGGCGAAGATGGCACGGGCTTTTGATTCAATAATGGTGGTACTGCTTTGGGCAAAGATTTTTCCTGTTTTTTGGTTTTTTTTGCATTACTTGACACAACAGTATCAGGTGACACAACAGTATCAGGTGACTCAACAGACAGAGAAATTGTTTCATTCACATTGTGGTCACTAATATTGTCATTGTTGTTGTTAGCTGTTGGTTTTATTTTCTTTGCACATTTTTTTTTCTTTGTAGACTCGTCAATATTAAGTTCACTTTTCAGTATATTATCGAATAATCTCATATTATCTATGCGTTTCTTCCTTATTTTTCCATTTTTAGACATCAAACTATTCTTGGTTATCGGCAATAAATCTTTATCTATCTTGCCATTGTTAAGTGGCGGTTCGCTTATGAACTGATCCTTTACTAAATGCCCATTGAGCACAAGAAACTTAACTTTTTCTGCCGGGGTCATAAGCGTCAGATTGCTAGGTCTTTTCATGACTGTAACGGATTCAACAACATTATTTTCAATGGTGGGTGTATTTTTAGTGGCGCGAGGCCCCTTGGGCGTCTGCGCCGGTGCTCTCGCAGATGTTTTAACTCTACGCTTTACGTTAGCCATGATACAGAAGCGTTAGCCCACCACCAGATACGGGAAGGAAGAAGTTAGTAATAGAGAGTTCTTGTTGAACTTATCCGATATCCGCGCACGACAAGCGCTTGTTACGTACTTACATGCAGTGTAACGTCGTTAGCATTTCTATAATCACCATCTAACACTATCGGCGGCCGACGTGCAGATAACGACTTGTTCAAACAATGATGCTCTACTCTAGCTAATGTGTGAAGGACGAAGCCTTTTGTCTTACGAGAACATCTTGTTACCTTATTCGATACTATAATAGCACATTATATTGAACACTCATAAATAATGCAAATAGCTCGCCACCTTGGTACACATTTCAGGTTTTAACACGCAATCTTTGTAGTAAAACAATAACTAAAATTACTTTACGAATCAATTACATTACACCAACATCACACAAAGCCCAACTGAGTGAATGACGAATAGAAGGAAGGAAAATAATTATGACAGACAGCTAGCAAAACGCGACCGAATGAATGAGTGAGCAGAGCGGGATCGAATTTTAAGAGCAAGGTAAGGGCGGGCGGTGTTTTGATTTTCAGAACTAAAGGTTTCTGTTATTATTACATAGTAACAGAAACCTTTAGTTCAAATCAGTACAAATCAGATTTTAATTTTTGGTATTTAATATGTAGTTTCTATGGTTTATGTATCGTATAGATTACAGCAATTTTATTTTTTCTTCGAATTTTAGCACTTTCTTCGCCAAAATTTCAGGTAATAAAAATAATAAAATCTTCAGTTAAGTAGTAGGGTAGAGTAGGAAATATAATTTGAGTGAAACGTTATTTATTTAGACATAGTCACAGCTGTACACTACAAGGAAAACTTAAATAGCGTTGAAGTCTTTCGTAGGTAGCTTTCAAAAAGAATCAGTATTAAAAAGACATCAACGATAAATCTTACGATTTTTAACAATAACATAAACTTACATTGTTTATGTTATTGTTAATACAACGAGTTTATTAACATTTTCTCAACGATAAAAACAACATTTTTTATTTTGTATTGCCGATAAATGGCTGCCACCACCAATAATAAAATACAGTTTTAACCCTATCAACTCATACTCGCAGCGTGGCAGGCAAGGCAATACCTATTTGTCTCCTGGATCGTGTGCCCATATCTCAGATGTGATATTAAATTCACAAGTCATGTTTTTCTAATGATCATTCATCATATCATCATGTTAAATCGTTCCTGGTAGGTTACTCTTAAAACACAATTGCAATAATCAATTTCCAATCCCAAATCTAAAAAATTCAAATGGCACTCTTAAAAGCGATAATAGCGCCACATTGGAATTAAATTGAGTGGAAATTGAGTGAACAAATTATTATCGAGATGGGGCGTTCCGAAATTGCGAAACTTATCTCAATATCGATACATATTAATCGCATTGGAATTGTATTAAGATTGAGTTTGCGTCTAGAGTAGCCTACCTGGTAAGTACACACGGCTGCACATCAACCTACCACAAACTGTCAAATTTCCTCAATAGACTTTGAACTTTATGCCTTAAGTATATACTCATATGGTTGAAGATGCATTGAAGAAATTTTACAGTTTTGGATAGGTTCTATTATACCTGGCATCGGAGCGTAATGTGAGGACATTTCTTGGCGTGGCGACCCACTAGAAGCCAGAATCCCAATCTAGCTGAACAATATTACTTACGACTTGTATTAGGTTTTAAACGTTATTATATAAATCGATAATTTGTTATAATACGTTATAAACGCTGACCTCCTCTATTGAACATTTTATACATGTTTGAAGGTCAAGCTAAACTGGTGTTTGATTATTCATATTATATTGTGTTTTTTATACAAATCGTTCGATATTTCAATTTTTTACATAATTATTGTACTATAATAGTTTACTTATATAAAAATATGTTATAAACAATTATGGAAATGAAATAAAACAACAAGTATAATAATGACAGTTACCACTTACTATTATATTTATATAGATATTCCGAATCATCACAACTCTGCAAACTCACATGTATCATACATTATAATTATTCCTCAATATATTAACGTATTCCAATATTTTAATATAAGTTATCGTTCTTTTTTCTTCAGGAACTCGATCTAGTTCAGAAGCTAGCAGTTTCACAAATTTTTCATTTCTGGAGTCCAAAAGTTTCTCTGACTTTATATCAATGTTTCTTAATAAATTTGCTTGGCCCCGCATATCAGCAGTGCCAGTATCCCAACGATTTATTATTACAATTTTTTTATTATTTATTAGCGATACCTCCACTACGTTTTCTGCAATAAAGTCAAAATTGGGTACTCTATATAAATTTCTTATTTAACGAAATGTATCCTAAAATACATTTTCGTTCGTTCCGTACCTAAGCACAAACATATACAAACAAATACAGAGTCAATATATTCAAGGTTATATAACATTTTTTTGGCATATACTTAAGTATATTACTTATACATATTCGGAATAAATTTATGGTTAAATATATTATAATACATACCATCTACTTCACGATCCATTACTAAAGTAAATCACAATTTTACCAGTATTCGCCTCGAGAAAATAACACATGAAACGCAAGAAAGTGAATGATTTTATCATACAACCAAACTGTTGAGACGTTTTAAGTAAATGTTTAATTACAAGAGGGTAGGTGCTAAAAATAACGGCCGAATCGTTACCTCTGGGTTTATTAGCTATCGCATTTATTAGAAAGTGAAAGAAATGGGTGACCCTTTTTGTCCAGCTAGATTGGCCTTCTGGTTCTTAGTGCGATAAGATAAGATAGTAAGTTGAATTCTTTGTTGACTAACGTTGATGATGATGATGTTGATGATACCCACAGTTGAAATAGTATATTATAATACAAGGGAGCTAAGTTGCTCATCATACACGAAGTTGTGGGTTGCAGCCCGAGCCGTAGGCGAGGGCGTAAATCAACCGAGTGTCTAGTGAGCAAGTTGCTCACGAGTTTCATACGCATTTTTTGAACACACTATGCGAGGAAAAAATAAACATGTATTGCATAAATCGTTTAATTATTAGCACAATTGGGAAATGAACAATTTTCAAAACGATATTGGATTGTTTTTGATGGCAATTTTACAGTTTGTGTTACATTGGTACTTGCCACTTCTTTAGTACCTTCATTTGATTCTTGTGTAAATGTCGGCGACAAAGGTAATTCATACAAATTACTGGAAGGAGAAGGCACCAAATAACTCATGCTACGAGATGTAATGGTTGTGGTTCGGGGCAAAACTTTTTTGCCTTTGGCTCCAAATCAGCTTGCGTTATTTTGTCACTGATTTTCGCTTTGTTATGAATTGAGTCTTCTATGAACGATACTAAAATTTGTCATTTTACAATTATTTACCACACAGCAACAAATGCGATACCTACCTACAAACAAAATATGAAAATTATGGAAAACGGCGCGCAAGGTTTTTTTTTGCACGCGCCAAATGTAAGGTGATTGATTGATTATTATTACGTACTTATAGCCGTACCTACAGCCTACTTCAAAATTATAATTTTAATGATAAAATGCAAATATTTTATAATAAATTATTGTGATTTATATTAAATAATTTGATAATAATAAATGTTTTTTCGTCATAATTAGGGACACATTTATTTATTCCAAAAATGTAAATGGATTACGCACTAGTGTGTAATATTATTATGCACGTATGTGTTATAGTTCGGTTTATGGCCCTAAGAACGATGTAATAAGGCTAACTGTACGAGCAAGTGTGTTGAAAATAACTTTACCAACCAAGAAGTCCCCACTTCTTGGCGGGAAAGTGAAAAGTCATGTCTGCTGCGGTTTTGTTTTATTTTCTAAAATTTGTGTTATGTCGAATATTAATGTGAAATATTGGTGGATTATTAACCGTTATGTGTTCGTGAGTGACCATGAGTGTTGGCAAATGAAACAAAACAGTGCAACGTCACTTTTCAAATTCTCTCAAGAAGTCCGCCCGAGGACTTTGTAAAGCCCCACATCTTTACGGAGATACTCGAGGGGTTATCATTCATCATCATCATACAGGAAGGAAATATTGTTAATTTATGTATTACTTGTAAGAAAAATTACTTTGACATTGGCTACATGTGCTAATCGCATGAAGCCATCAACAAAAGGGAAAAAAACTTTACTGGGTGCTTATTGCGAGTTGCATTCGCCATTCGAAAATGAGCATTGTATAGGTCATAGTATATGTCATACTCATTTTCGTAGGTAATTAAATAGCGAATGAAACTCACACTATAGGCACACTGGAGCCATAAGTACTAAAAGGTTTTATTAAAAAAATATTCGTTATTATAATATTTTTTTTGTCATTAAGGCGAAGGGTAAGGCACACTAGCGTAGCGTCGCTAATGGATTGAATTTGATAACTGCTAAACTGGATTTTTAAACATTTCGGACCTTTCGACACTAGCAAGCAAACATCTATTATTTAATAATTTAGCACTACTTTTAAGTTTGTTTGTGACCATTGTGGCCATTGTTTGTGAATAAATGCGATAGCCCGTTTTGTGAATAAACCACGCAACAAAGAGTAGTGCACAATTATTAAATAAATACTATGGATGCTTTCCCTCCTTTCCTTTCCTTTCGGGCGGTACGCAATATTTAAAAAAAGATCCGGTCCGTTAGTAATTGTCAAATTATCAATTGGTGGCGCTAGTGAGCCTTAACCTGTATTATTTACTTATTCCTATTCGTTGCTTTGACTATAAATAACGATAATTTTATCAGACACCCAAGCACATATTATCTAATTGTATGTAGGTAAGTAAAATGGCATACCTATACATTATAATTTATAATCCTTTGTTTTACATTATAAACTACTGGGTATTTTTTTTTACATTCGGTAAGTATCTGTGTTTTTGCGATAAATAAAAAACCACTTTATGTGTCTAAATAGTTTTAAAATAGTCATGTAACAACAAGAATACTTCAATGCCATTTTGTTTGTTTATACACTATTCTAAGGTTTATACTTCAAATACGAGTGGGAGAACGCACTACATTCTATACCTAAAGCAGTGTGAGAGTTGTTATTATCACCGGCTCATTTAGTGCCCTCACTGGTGGGGCACGAGACTTCCCTATGGATGGATAGGGAGAACGGTCCATAAAGCACCACGCGGTCCCGTGCCGATTGGTGGTTCTGACTGCTGCAGCAGCTGCTCCCGAAGCACGAAGCTAAGTATAAAATTTTTGGTCACCCATCCGATGATGACCGGCTTTTTGAGAAAGTTGCATAACCTTAGCAATCACAGATCTGGCTCATTAACCACAGCGCCATCGAGCTCGAGAACTGTCCAGTGAATCACTACCGGTTCAAAATCACACCCTTGTTCATTCCACGCCATGGTCACCGCTGCCGCTGTTTCTATAGCCCCACTTGTGCCTCATGGTGAACCAGTTGTTGCTTTCCCCATTGTTCGCGCACAATGGCGTCCAGCTTGCACCACAGACACAGACCGACGCACGAGCGGCGCTTGCACAATGCTGACTCAGGGTGCCGAGAGAGATGAGTTCATCAACCGATTTGTTAATGAAAACGAGAATTTGTATGGCATTGAAGAAGCGACACCTGGTGAAAAACGAGGTACAACTATTTTTTATGCCATACAGTGTGCTTGCCTAATACAAGTTTTGATTACTTTCGTATTTATTCGATCACGTTAACGAAAGCAAGAAATTTGTATGGCAAAATTTTACTTCTCGTCTCGGTCACTAGAAGGCGCTGTAATGCTATACAAAAACTCATATTTATTAACGTGATTGAAAAAAAACTTGTCGTTTACTTGATCGAATGGCGAATAAAACTCACACTCAGGGTGCGTAGTGCGCGTTTCATCCGCCATTATCGTTGTCCTTCATCATCAGCTCATTTTATGTCCCCACTGCTGGGGCACGAGCCTTCCCTATGGATGGATAGGAAGAACGGCCATAAACCACCACGTTGGCCCAGAGCGGATTGGTGGTTGTTAATGACTGCAAATGCAGCCGGGACCAACGGCTTTACGTGCCTTCCGAAGCACAGTGGAGCTCGAGATGATAAATTTTTGGTCACCCATCCGATGACCGGCCTTTGCGAAAGATGCTTAAGCTCAGCACTCGCAGACCGGGCGCGTTAACCACTGCGCCATCGAGCTCCTCTCATTTTATTATTACTAGCTGATCCGGCGGACTTCGTACCGCATTTTTTTATATAGCCTATGTTACTCAGTGCTAATGTAGCATTCTAATGGTGAAAGATTTTTTTAAATCGGTCCAGTATCGTTGTCTTTGATGTGGCTCAATGGTGAATACAACAGAAACTCAGTAATGTATCATGATGAGTGAAAAATACAATAGAGCGCGAGCACTCACTGGCGCCATGCCTTTGTGGTCTAGTGGTTATTATGCCAACGGTCTTCAGACACAGAGGTCCCAGGTTCGATTCCCAGCTGGGAAAACACGTTAGTGGTAGGGCTTATATTAAGTCCAGCTGGCTAAGCTACCACCATTTTATCTAAGCCCTTTTCCAATAACAGCAAGGTTTAGTAGCATATTGTGTTCTGACATTTAGAGATAAGATAGTCAGGTACCTCAGTGGTTGAGTAACCATATACGGGCTAGTCGTGATATTCCCCCTTCTCATTATTTCCCTACTAATTGAATAATAAATCTGTCGATTATGTATTCTGTGTATATATTATGGGTGGTCCAGGTCACACTGGGGACCTTGTGATTTGTGAAACCGGTTAAACCTATTATAAATATCAGCTCCTATATTTGAATTTTTTCATTGTACTACTATACTGTTTGTAACTGTGAAGAGAAATAAACCTCATAATTTTTTTCCAAATCTTTTTTTTTACTTTTTATTTTAGCTGTTGTTGATATTGTAGTAGTTACAACTTACATACAACATTTCTTGATTTTGTATAGCATAGCGTATTTGTGTCTTACTGTAATGTTGTGTTATTATTGACATAAATAAACAATAATAATTATTATTATATATCCTTAATGCGAAAAGGAATTGTAATAAATTTATAAGATATATTATTTATAAATGTGTTCCAATTTGTATTAGGTAAGTACTTTATAATCTGCGATTATAAAGATTCAATAAATAAACCGAGGTGGAAGCTTTTGTCGGAGGCCAAGATTTAGGTCGCTGCGCCCCAGCCTATTCAGTTAGTTAAATAAACAGAACATCATTCAATGTATGCGTAGGTTACGTACTTATTCTATTTTTGTGAAGGTGACGCTACTGACGAGCGGGGAGCATTATTCATATCCATCCTGCCCTTGTACTGAATATAGTACAAACATGATTTCATTCGCCCATTTCGAGACTCATTCAAAAATTCAAAACCTTTAATAACTCTGTGCAATCAGTTTCACATACGAATAATAGCGTTGGTAAACAGTAATAAGTATCTTATTCTCATATAATGTAATACAATAAGCTTGTGCATATTTAATTAGATTACAAATTGCGCAATCACCAGCTTTACAGAAACAAATTTCATAAGTAAAATGTAATTTTAACAATGGGCCGACACTGATTGCGGACAAACTTTTTGACAATTGGGAATTGAGACAATAGCCGAAACAAATGCTAGACAGACACTTGTTTGTAGTGGAACACATAGAAGCTGATATAGCCGTTAGGAAACATTCAGTTTCAACATTGGTTACGTATAGGAAAATGGCATTGAAAAACACATGCATGCACCGATTAAAGTTCAAAGTTCTTTATTGCAAAATGTTTAAATAATTTGTAAATTTACGTTAAAAATTATTTAAACATTTTATAATAGCTTGCCTACTTCTTAATTGATCTTTAGTATTTGTAAAAATATTATGATCGGATGTTAATGACGGTAGTTGTTGACATTGAATGGGCGCCTTTAGCTTTTAAAGTAAAAAGTAAATAGTGTTGAATAATTTCGGCGGGCTGGTTAGAACCACGATTGCTCAATTGGAAGAGCACCTGACCCGGAATGTCAGAAGGGTGCAGGTTCAAATCCTGCTCGTGGAAATTTTTTCAAAATTTGTTTTTTTCTTTATTGCATTCTTGATTAGGTATCGGTACGTTATGATGAGAGAAAAATAATGAACTTTTTTCTTTCTTTAGTTTTTCAAATGCTACTTCAATCTTATGGCGCAACAACGCAAGTTGGGTTTACGCAGCGTTTATATATTTATTTAAACTTTTTTGCACATTATACAGGCAGTACAAAAGGCGAGCTTAATCCCAAATAGTATTCTCCTTTCGAGTCTTCACTTTATCTGCTTCTTTTTGAGAAGGTATAATATAAATGGTAAGTAAGTCAGTAAGTAAATACCTATAACCAGAAACTTTAGAACCTAGACTGTGTCGTGTATACAAAGCAGAATCTGCCGAAACATATTGAACCGTAACCCGGTCCCAACTGATTTAGTACGGGAAACTTTACTAATTCATCATCATCATCAGCTCATTTTATGTCCCCACTGCTGGGGCGCGAGCCTTCCCTATGGATGGATAGGGAGAACGGGCCGTAAACCACCACGCGGGCCCAATGCGGATTGGTGGTTGTTAACGACTGCTAATGCAGCCGGGACCAACGGCTTAACGTGCCTTCCGAAGCACGGAGAAGCTCGAGATGATACATTTTTGGTCACCCATCCGATGACCGGCCTTTGCGAAAGTTGCTTAACTTCAGCACTAGCAAACCGGGCGCGTTAACCACTGCGCCATCGAGCTCCTCTAACTAATTCACAACATTATAATTGACAAAATAGGCTATACAGTCACATATAAAGTTGAATGAACTTCAGTAAGCATAACAATCCACTCGAGATAAGGGAACGCCCGGGCGCGTACCGTATGCATGCAGTATGCACAAGAATTGACGAGGTCATCAACCTAATATGACCTAACTGTGTACGATGATTTGTACGCCTCAAGTACTAAGTACCTACCAACCTACTATTATTTTATTTCGTGCCTCGCCCCAATTTCCTTTCATAATTGCGTCACAGTCTACTTGACGCGCCCGGGAGAAACATGATGTCGTTTCAGATAAAATGTAGTGGCATCGCCTCGCCTCGCCTCGTCTCGTCACAGTTTTACGGTGGCAATTTTGTAGGATTCTGTCACGCACCGAATTAGTTTGAACTTTCAAAGCAGACCAATTGAAATCGGTGGTTTGATAGTAGAACGAGGCTACTTTTGAGTCAAGTATAATTTTGATCACGGCTCCTATTCTCTAAAAAGTAATCTTCCACTTTTAGTTCTATTGTATGATTCTGGAGGGAATCACTCTAGAGATGCCTAGAATGCTAGGGATACCCATTTTAGCAAGTACTTAGGATCTATAGCTGCAATCAATGTTACCTACACTTAATTCTACGGTACTTATGATTGTAACATTGAAAAATTTCAATAATTTCGATTAATACTTTGCATTCACAATCATCGATATAGGTACCTACTTGATCGATGTTATGTTTGTTCTTCATAGTTAATGAAAATAGCATTTGCCCCAAATCGATATAACTATTAAAATTGCGGATACAAAAAGCAAATTAAAAAAAAACTATTTCATCCTAAACCGATTGTTAAATATTTCTACAAAATGTCGCACGTTCATTTAGTAATTATAATGTTTCGATAGTTCAGTTGGAAGAGTAGCTGGTCGCCCGGATCGCACAAGGTCGGTGAGTTCGATTTTCACGGTGTTATTTTCAGTTTCAATATAGGACATTGTTCGTGTTGGATCTGCAATTTGTCATAATATAACATAATGATAATAGACAAATAGTTGATCGTAGCTTCAGATTCTGATGCCGTTGATATCTTTTCTAAGCAGTTTTTTTCGAAGTCGTTCATTCTCAACCGTAGCGGTTTTGTACTCCCATAATTTTATTATTTTAATTAACCGTGTTCTTACAAGACTCATATGCAGGTCTTGATACCTAAAAGCAACAAACCCGTATGTTAATAATACAGTTGTTCTTTATTTTGCACATTCAAGTGACACAATTCCTGGTCATAGGTGTTAAAAGAAATTAGGTAGGTACCTACTTGTCTGTTTTTACAACAGTTTTCCGAATTTCTTAGTTTCAGGCTTAACAATAAAGCCGCTGGACTATAATAACATTTTTTTTGTATATAGAGTACCTACGTACCTATACAATCCTACAGGGTTGGGCTCATGAAGATGTCTATCTACATCTTTATGGTTGGGCTTAATAGAGGCGAACGTGGACAAAACCAATAGCCACTGCTTTCCTGCCTAAAACTGTTTGCTTTAAAATATAAAATAAGCAATATTTCTTAACGTTTCCGATGCAACGACATCTTCATTCGCGCTCTAATTACCAATCTCTACCATCATCTGATGGCTACTTGGATTGCCACTCTATAATCAAAAACACCTGTCGCATAGCCAACTGCGAAGGTACAGACGTCTTATATTAAAAGTATACAGTTTAAACAAAATGGTAACTTTGATCTTTACGCCCGTTAGCTTTAATGCTAGTCAGGCTTAATGTTGATTGTACCAAAACTTAGATGGCATCGAGCGGGGATTATTTTCCAAAGACTGCACTTCTTGCTGGCCCGACTTCTGCACATTATTCCATGTTACAGTCTCGCGGTGACAGCAAGCCATTGTGATTCGCGCGCGAAAACTTTTGTTTCTTTTTTCTTTTTTTTTTGAAGATAATTCGAAAGGAGTTTCGTACTTATAAAGGTGGTAAAGTTAAATGTTTGTTGCACGTGTTAGAAATGGTGAAATTCTGGTGGATGTTCATGCTGTTTGCTAAAACGGCGTCGGCTAGCGACAACCAGTTGCCTGATGTGGAGGCAGGAAAGGGTAATGTTTTTCTTATTCTATATCTAAATCTAGCTTTTGATAGGCATTCATACCATATGTCACGCACGAGTTGTTTTGCGAAAAACTCAGCGGATCAAGAAGTTAAAACTTAAAAAATTTGGTTGTGTTTGTTTTGCATGCTTATGCATGCAAAACAAACAATGAATAGAAACGTAGGTACCTAATTAATTACCTATGTAGTTCATTCTAATTTGTAAAATAACACTCCATTTTTTGAGATCAGAGCTGCGTGATTTGTCTTAAAGGCATCATATGTCTTAAAGCATTATATATAACATTATTATTTTATTAAATGAAAATCCTTTATTTTTAAAGCAAAGAGACTATTTGAGTTGAATACTAAATGCATAGATCCTTTCAGTGTCCCAACAAAATCCTTATTTGAATTTTGATAAAAATAATTCAAAGATAAAGTAATAAAATATATTTTTTAAATTGTTAAACTCTGAATGAAAGAAAAAGTATTTAATATGCATGTAGCGCAACAATAGACGTTACGCGGTTTACATTGAGAACTTTTTCCCACGCTTTCCCTCTCGTACGCCCGAAAATGCACAAAACGCAACCTAACATTACGAGACAGTAAGAGCACTTGTTAGATGCAATAAACATATATTTATAACGTAGAAAGCAAATACTGTGATAAAAAAAGTTTTTGACACTTTTCCTGAATTAACAATTTCTTCGTCTGCAAATTTCATAATAATATTTAGTACAAGTAATTCTTGTCCATCTCTAAAATTTGAGAAAAGCTGATGTCGATTGCATACCTAGTTGTTGACATTGAAATAAATCTCAATTTGGCTAATCAAGGATACAAGTACATGGTACTGCAAAAATTAACTTAACTTTATTACAATAATTGTAACAATAGCGCGATTCTGAAATGAATCACGCCATCTAGTGACGCGTTGGTGGAACTAATTACTCATACAAAAATAGCTTAGCTTTAATTTCTTAACGTATACCATGTTACTCTGCATAATAGGCCATCGTTCATCGACTTAAAACAATTAAACAGCAAATTGAATCTGAGGAGGTACGACGCTCGCTATTGCAACGGTACTGAACAAAAACAAAAGAAGTGAAAACTGATTGTAGGCACAACATCGACTACATATATCTATGTAAACATGTTTCGCCTATACTATAACTTTCCGTTTTATCTGAAACACCATCTTGTTATTATAGCAGTTAAGTTTCCTTTTGTGACTGACGATTATGTTTCTAGCAACATCCAACCACCATGAAACAATTACATTTAAGATTGAACATAATCATTATCCATATTTTATTCTAATGAATAGAAAGTGAATTTTATATCTATACTATCTACCTATAGTATAGTGAAAAATAGTCTGTCAACTTGATTAAGATACTAAGGTTTGTTTCAATATCAGCTCTGACGAAACTTCGTTTAAGTAGGTAAATTAAAAATTCCTTAGTATAAAGTTTTATAAGAAATCTCCTATTACGTGCAAGTGCAACTAAGTCTTTAATTTCTAGCAGACCGTGTCTTTCCTACTAGCTACGATCAAGGTACTTAAAAACAGAAAACACGACGTACCTGCATATATTATACCTAGTTACTATTGAAGAATAGTCTTTGTGCAATGCAAACAATGAAAACGAAACGACATACTTACATAACATTGTATTATGAGATGTTTCCCTAACATGATTTGAGTAGAAAACAATTCCGGTGGGTTGGAAAATATCGCTTTGAAGCTATAAGACCACCAAATTGTAACTATGTATTTTTTTTGTTATGAGTGTATATTTACTCTGTGCTAATGCTACGGTCACACTATCGCGCTATCGCGAACATTTGCCGTTTTCACGACAAGCAATAATTACTATTCTGACAGTGTTCTGAAATGTGACTATTGCTTGGCCCGACTTGTCGTGAAAACGAAAATGTTCGCGATACCGCGATAGTGTGGCCGTAGCATAAGTAAAAACCATAAAATATAAGAACAACTTTGTGGTCCAGTGGTTAAGACCACTGGTTTAAACCCAGAGGTCCCGGGATCGATTCCCAGCGCGGGGGTGCATGTTTGTATGTATACTCGGTTTACCATCTTATCTAAAAATGTCGCTATAAGATCAATGTTGCTGTTGTAGCTGTTGTATTCCGGCAGCTAGAGATAAGATAGCCAGTGCCTCAATAGTTGAGAAATCCGGCTTAAGTGCGCTTCCACCAATTGGCCTTATTATCACTTAACATCAGGGCACAACGGAGATCAAGGCACTGTGCTTACCCATAAATATTTAAAAAAAAATGCATTATTAACGATTCGGTGGCCGAGAGACATAGCGCTCGGTCTGATATCCACAGGTCCCGGGTTTCAATTCCCAGGACGGGCAAAGTGCCTTTAGTTTTTTATATTAGTATTTTGTGCAATCATCAGTATAAAAATGTCTCACTGCATCAGGCTCTGGACTTCCCACATTGACATAAGCCTATGGAGAGATCAAGCCATTAAACCACCACGCGGGCCCAGTGCGGATTAATGGTTGATAACGACTGCTATTAATGCATCCGGAACAAACGGCTTTTCGTGCCTTCCGAGGCGCAATAGTATTAAAGTTTGCTAATTTCCAATTGCAGAGTCACGCTTTCTCCCTCTGTTCGAAGTGAAGCGATTTGACGGCAGACCCGGTCCGCCCATCGGTCAGGGTGGCCTGCAGCCTCTGACCACCATCCCCATTGCAGGGGAACGATGCTCGTCCCGCCTGGAGTCAGCATTGGACCAGCTGAAGCGACGCAAGAGGAACCAACCGAAAAGTTTGGATACTCCTTTGGTGAGATTGCGTACAGGATATTCCATCAAGAACGCCATGACTAGATCAACCCAAGCCGTGGTCCTAGCTTTTAGAGGCACCTTCGGGTTATTCTGGTCTCGACCTCGCTTTAAACACCTCAAGAAATGTAGAATAGGACACGGAAACGCTCTTGCATTTTGCCATCATGTCATGTGGACGTTTAGACTTTCTTAAGTGAAAACCCTTAAATGTTAATCAGATGAAACTCTAAAAGGCCACAAATTGTTTCAACCTCACACGCTTTTAATGGTCCCACTGCTGGGTTCAGGCCTTAAGGCCGCAACCCACCATACTGGCTCAATCTGTGTCGTGTTTTAACGACTCTCATCTTACGATAACAACCTGGACCAACGGCTTAACGTACCTTCCGAAGCAGAACTTATTGGTCATCCAAAATAAAAAATAAAATCCTTTTTGGGTGTTGATAACTAAACGTTACCTGCAGTCTCATTGAGACCAATGACGCTGCCTCGTTTTTGGCTAGGTCTTCGTAGTTTCACATAATTAAAAAAAAAACATTTATGTTACAGAGTCAAAGCATTGACCTCAATGGGTACAGCCTACACCAACAAATGAGGAGCGCACCAGTGGACATGATCGTCACAAGAATGCGCGTGCGACTACCACAGAACAGTAACTGGGTTCGGGTGGAGAAGTGTTACTTCGACCCTCGAAACGTGTCCCTCGACACGATGCTACTATTCAACGATCTGACTATAAGTGGGAACGTAGATTTATTTGACGCTAGCGAGCTGGACCGAGGGGTACCACCAGGTGGACGGCTAAGAGGCTACGAACCACGCCCTTACGATAGTCCGTACCCTGAGGATACCTACCATCGAAACCGGGGACACGGCTGCAACATGATCCTGAGATTGAGGAAAGCAGGAATAGGATTCCACACACGACCCTTGAACCAACAACCGGGGAAGTTTAATGTGAAAACTGATTCGGAATTTGTGGAGCCCGGCTTCATCAGCGTTTACGCGTATGGCTGCGAAAAGTATATCAACAGGAACTCTGTGAGAAACAAAGATAATCTACCGTTAAAACGTAAGAGGAGGTCTGACGAATTCTCCTTTGACCCTCACTTGGCTAAGCCGTACATTGACGAATACAAAAGCAGATCTGCTGACAAAAACTGGGATACTATATATGAGCCACGAAGCAGAGTGAACTACGAAAGGAGCAAGTTGTTCAGACCAGATGATGACTTAGATGAAGTAGAAGATATATCAAGAGAAATGGAGGATATATTCACAAAAGGTATAAGGACTCTTTTGACAACTTACATGAAGAAAGAATTGCAACCAGCTATAAAAGATACATTAATGAGAAACATGGGTTATGTGATATCCTATGGTTAGCTTTAGTCATGATGATGTTATTGTAATCTCACACTATGTAATATAAAGGAGCATTTTCATTGGTCGTTAGCGCCCGCATGCGGGGTGCGGAAGATTTTTGAAACGCATGCCACAGGGCCCGCACACGGGAGGGACCGTTTTCATTAGTCGTTAGCGCCCGTATGCGGGGTACGAGAGATTTCTGTAACGCATGCCATAGGGCCCGCACGGGAGGATCCGTTTTCATTGGTCGTTAGCGTCCGCATGCGAGGTGCGAAAGAACCTGAATACAGTTTGGCAGTTGGCTTTGAGAGAATGTCACAAGTTGACTTAACCATGTGGTACCTACTCCCCGAATGCTTTGTCGACCGAGTTACCGACTGACTGATTTCATTGGTCGTTATCGCGAATGCGGGAAGCCCCGCACGCATTTGAATCGACCGAGTTATTGACTGATAGATTTCATTGGTCGTTAGTCCGAATGCGGGGCCTCCCCGCATTCAGACAAACGACCGAATTATAGACCAATGAAAATGCGCCTTAGACTTTATAACTATATTTAATGATGATCTTATTGGATTAGTTGTTATGTACCTAATTTAGATAAAAAGTAAATAAAAATAATAATCATCATGCTTCATCATTTTATATTGACTAATACTATGTTTTGAGTAAATATCACTGCAATGGTGATTTAATGACTATAAACAATCAACTAATAACATTATGTTCATAAAAAAATAAACAAACATCAAAAATTAATCTTACATACTATTTGGTTGTATTTATTGATTGACATCATCATAACACTTTTCAATTTAGGCAGTATGCTAAGGAGATTTGCTAGTATTGATATGTAAAATAGAATTCAACATAAAACAAAATAAAGACTGCCTCAGGTTGGATATCAATAATTGTAGCATTGTGTGGACAAAATAAGAATTTCAAAAAATAAAAGTGAAAAGTAAAAACATTAGAACAACAATTGTATCTAGTTTAACAAAATAAATAAACTCTAGATTATAAATAAATACTAAATATTTTTTGTATTTTTATTTTTTTAGAGAACATCATGCCTTCATCTACAAAATCTAATTGTAACTAAATGCAAACTCATTAAAACATGAGGCAGCTAAACAAAACATTTACCTTTGCGCTCTCAATAAAAAATATTTTACTTCATCATACACTGCAAAATGTAATGCTGATGCTAACGCTGCTTTATAGGTGCTGGGTAGATAACCTTTAAATAAAGCCAGAACACCTTCTTCAAGAATAGTCAACTTAATACAGTGCAGTGAACCCCTACAATACATTTGCCGACCAAAATCTTTTCTATGCTCTTGAAAGCCTTGAATTTGTAAACGCTTTTTAATTAAATCAAATGGATATATAGCTGTCTTACCAACAAATCCAGCAAAGGAGCCTGCTAATAAATTTCCTACAAGGCTGGATTCAACAGTTCCACCAACACTGACTTTTCTTTGGAAATATTGAATCTTATTCAATATATTATCTGTAAAAAGTTTGTATACCGCAAACTGTATACCAGCATGGGGCGCTATTTGCCCTAACGATGGCACCATACCTTTATATAGCGAAGAAAACCCTTCAGTTTTCAACATTATAGAAAAAGCATTGATAAATCCTTTATACACCTTTTTGGACTTCTGTTCAGCTATCAGTCTTGTTCTTATGGTGTCGAAGGGGAAAGAGGCCACTGTAGCCACCGTAGCTGCAACTCCACCGCTAGCAAAGTTTATCCAATGTTTGTTGCTCATATAAAATTGCGGGTCTGATCGCTGAATTAATTGAGTAAATTTTTCGAAAATTGAAAATTGAACAATACCATATGTGATTGATAGGAACTGCGCTGGTATGTGACCACTCCATAGCGTTGACAGACCTTCCTCTCTCACGATTGATGATACCGCTTGGACGACGGATCTGTACTTGGAATTTGATCCAGATTTTATTGGCTCCAGTTGCAGTTGAAATCGTATTTTTATCACGTCGAGGGGCTGAGCTATGGCTCTAGTTACACCACCTGCTGCTCCACCAGCTAGAGCAGATTGAAACACTGTTACTTTTGATTCTTCATTTACTGCATAAACCATCGCAATGATTTTTCAAAGTCATTAATTGTTTTCATGACTTTTCTGTGTTCATAATAAATTGTGAACTATAAAATAGTATTTATCAAATGTTGAAAATGGTAGGTTAAGTACGTGCAAAATATTAACGAAGTTGTAGTTATTTAGCTAGGTAAGTTAGTACATATTAGGTACTTTTAAAATAATAATTCCTTCCACTTTTTTTCAGTTTTGCATAAGATTTGCTTGTATGTGCTCTGTGCTTGATTGCACACAGATTCGCACTACGCAGTCGCAGTGTTGCCAAATTCAAAATGTACTACTGTCACACATGTCAAGATTAATCTGTCATCGATTTGAATATTTATTTCGAAAATTAACTGAAGCCTTGACTGTGCTATATAGATCCCTTTGCCTTTTCTGAATAAAACAGTCAAAGAAAAAATAAATAAAATAGTACTTAGATCAGGACTTCTTGGCGGGAAAGTGAAGAGTCATGTCTGCGGTTTTGTTTTATTTTCTAAAATTTGTGTTAAGTCGAATATTAATGTGAAATAATGGTGGATTATTAACCGTTAAGTGTTCGTGAGTGTGCATGAGTGTTGGCAAATGAAACAAAACAGTGCAACGTCACTAATCAAATTCTCTCAAGAAGTCCGCTTGAGGACTTAGTAAAGCCCCACATCTTTACTGAGATACTCGAGGGGTTGGGGGTATATCATTTCTCACTTCTCATTTCCATTATCATTCATCATCATCATTTCCATTATCATTCATCATCATCTTTAGGATTATAATACTAATGAAATTAAGAAACTAATGACATGGCAGCATGGTCTATGACCTTAGCCGGTTCCTCAGAGAACAAACTATTAAAAAAAAAAAAAAAAAAAGTACTTAGATCAGTGTTGCCAGATCCAATTTTTAAAATCCGTTAGGGCTACGCTCAAAAACCCGTAGAAGTCCGTAGATTGCCTCTACAAAAAGCCGTAGATCTAAAGACATTTTTTAAAGCTAAACCTGACTATTTAGAGATGCACTGACCTTAAACCAAGTTCCTTGCCGGTAAAGAAATTTAAAAAAAATATAGTAAAATCGCCAAGACAAAGGAAAAGATAATATTGTAATAGTAGTTTTTAATTTTTGTTTATATTAAATTACTGTCGGTAACACATTCACGATTATCATTGTCATTTGTAGCCTTTTTTGTAGTTTAAATTTTAGAATTAAATAATTCAAAATGCTCCTTCTTTGCTACCTCATAGCAGGTAGTTTTTATTGCACTTTTTGTATAAACCTAAAATATGTTGACGTTTACAGTAGTAGTGGTTGTAATATACGAAGGGAAAGGCAATGGTACACTACAGAGCCATACAACCAAATCTTGAGAAATCATTACAGACTAAATAACAAAAAACGAAAGGTCCTTCCTTTTTGTGGAGTTAAGTTTCGTTTTACGCAAAATTTTATTTAATTTGAATATTTATACTATTGTTTAGATCGAGTGGATGAAATTCAAAAAAATCCGTAAATTTTTGACTAAAATCCGTATGTCCGTAGACAAGACCTGAAGTCCGTAGATCTACGGACAAATCCGTAGGTCTGGCAACGCTGACTTTTTTTTTTTTTTTTTTTTTTTAATAATGGCTTTGCACAAGCATTTAGCCAATGAAAAAGTCTTACAATACTTAAATAATAATAATTTCTTTCATGTATGATGATGATGATGAATGAATAGAAATGAGAAGTGAGAAATGATATACCCCCCAACCCCTCGAGTATCTCAGTAAAGATGTGGGGCTTTATTAATTCCTCGGGTGGACTTCTTGAGAGAATTTGAAAAGTGACGTTGCACTGTTTTGTTTCATTTGCAACACTCATGCACACTCACGAACACTTAACGGTTAATAATCCACCATTATTTCACATTAATATTCGACATAACACAAATTTTAGAAAATAAAACAAAACCGCAGACATGACTCTTCACTTTCCCGCCAAGAAGTCCAACGCTGACTTAGATAGTAAATTTTAATGACACTGACAGATTGTAAAATGTGATTTGAGGGATGAACGAAACGATACTACTGAGGTATCGATACTTTTACTCATAACAGTATTGGTCGACGCTTGATTAAAAGTATAAAAACTTACTCGTATCAATAGTTTTTTTTAATTTAGGATAAATATAAAAGCAATAACTATTGAAATTATATATTATCATGAAGATAGAAGTCATATAAAAAAGTATTCTATGAAAAAAAGTATTTTGCTGTAGTTTGATTACAAATGAAAACAATGTCAAAAACATAAATTCTTACTTATCTCTAGCAATAACTAATTGTACATGGTGGTATAATATATGGTATACGTTTTAACATAACCTACTAGTATTCCCCACTAGTAGGTTTGAAAACGCCGAAAATGCTAGTAGCTTTCTTGTTCTAAATAGGTAAACGACTTTATTGACAAATCAAATGACTTATTTATGTATTGTATATCAAGTACTAATTTATGTTATATATACATATATATACTTATTAATATTTATTTACTTATTAATTATTTATTTATTACTTACATATTAATCAAATGACTTATTTATGTGTTGTATTTAATAATAACAGATATTATAACTAAACTTATAATATTTACATGCGTCTTTAACAAGCGGATCGTTCTGTCCATCGATGTGTTTTATTCCTATATGAGTACTTTTAACCGATACCTAATTGTTAGTTAGTTTTAAAGTATCGATACAAAAAGTATTTGGTATCAGAAGGAAAGTATCTAGCAAGTTCTTTTTTTACTCGTACCGCTTATCCCTAGATTTATTTAGTTAGTATCACAGTGTCTGTCTCTTGCTTGTGATTGAAAAAATATATAGCGATATTTTTTCGATATACTGGATTTGGCAAGGATAAGAACTTTTCTTTCCTTTGGCTGACAAAGTAAGAGTAGATAGTTTTGATTAATTTCGGCGAGTTGGATTGAGCCATGATAGCATAGTTGACTACCAACTGTACAGGTGCACTAGCACCTGACCTGGCTTTTCATGGGATGCGGGTTGAAATCCCGCTTGTGGATACATTTTCAAAATTTTGTCTTTTTTTTAAATTGTAATTTGTTCGCAAAAAAATTTGCGTAAAATTATATGTTAATAATGATAAGGATAAGAATTTATTAAGAGTAAATTTAGTATTTGTGTCCAAATCAACTTTCCAACCAAATCAACGGCGTCAGTACTCTAATGGTGAACTCAGGGGTTGCTTTCTTTTAAACTGTAAGTTCTTATTTGCCCACTTAAACATATTACGTCAATTGGTCACACTGTATTGTGTATGATTCATCAAATATTAATATACAGGTTGCAGATTTGCATTCCCGCCATAAATTTACAGCTGATCGTAATTGGTAGGTACACTTAATGACAAAAAATACTTTTAACACGGAGCAAGTAATAAAGAATCGAATGATTAATAAAACGATTTCGGTGTAAATCAGAATAACGACCGTCGACTGACGAGAATAGGAGTGTGGACCGTAGTAGGTAGGGTAGCGGGCGGACGCTAAGTCGATGGACTTACGTAACTTGTACTATTACATTATTAGTTTATTTTTTAACATTGCAAAATAATATTGCAACAAAAGTATACGTATGCGTAAGCGTAAGCCACTTTACCACAGAATACATTGTATGTTCTGTGGTAAAGTGGCTTACGCTGTGCAAGCGTGTGTACAAACAAACCGTGAGCGCTGATTAGCCATCTCCCACTCACGACGTCAACCAAAAATTGAAATTCTATACTATATTGATATTTGATGAAATATAACGATTATATACATATCGATATTTGATCAAATATTATATCTATTAAAAAATATATATTGATACTTAATGGTTCGATTATTACGAGACGCTAATATCGATATTTATAAGTATCGATATTTAACTTGCATCCCTAGAGTTTTTCACTGACAATTACATACAAGATTTACAACAGTACTTAGCGTCTGTGAGGTGAAACTTTAAATTACACACAATATAACAGAACGAATAAATTCGCTTTATAATGTCTTCCCCACTCGAAAATTTGGAAACGCAACTTGAAATGTTTATTGAAAATGTCCGCCAAATTCGTATTATTGTTAGCGATTTTCAGCCCCAGGGCCAAAGTGTTTTGAATCAAAAAATGTAAGTAGAATTTGTGGATAAATACATAATCTTTAGTATGGTACCTACTACTTTATAGTATACAATACGAATTTATACATTTACCATTCTTTGTTTTTTCAGACAATCATTGGTAACTGGCCTGCAAGAAGTTGATAAATTGAAGTCTCAAGTTCATGATATTCATGTACCAACAGAAGTCTTTGAGTAAGTGCAATTTATTTGAAAGCTAAGCCTTACTAGCAATACTTAAACACAATGAAGGTCTGTCTGTCTGTAAGTGTGATATTATTGAACAAGATTTTTTGTTGCTATTCTGTGAAGGTTGGATAAGATAAAAATTTATTGCACAAACTTACAAAACAAATACAAATTTTAGTATTTTTTGTGGATTACGGATTTATATTTTTACTCACATTGGGCCTATCTTAGTGAATGAAACAGTTAAAAAAAGACTGTGTAGGTATGGCTATAGACTGATGAGAGTGAAGTTCGCTGCCTTGACTGCATAAGAGCCCGATCTAGATATTTGTAATATGAAATTGTATGTGTGCGTTTGTTAATTTTTGTGTTCACTTTTTATGTTGTTAAGTATGTGAGTTTTATTTTATATTGTTGTGATCTATGTGTAACTAAAGTGGGACTGGGTTGGACATATTGCCCATATGTTGGATGAATTCTGGGCAAAGATTTTCCAACAAAAGAACATAGAGAAAATGGAAGGCCTAGAGGGAGATGGCTAGGCTAGGCAGGAGGATGAGGCATTCCCACTTAGACAACTGGCTCAGGATAGGTTGAAGAAGGGAGGGTAGGCCTTTGCCCTGCAGAGGGAAAGTAATGGCTGATGATAATAATAAGAACTTAAGTGCGTGAATACCAGACACAATAGAATTTTAATTATCTGCCACCTGATGGTCGATCGACACTCAAGGGGATAATAATGTGTAATAATGACCTGTCATACATCTTGACATTGCTGTTATTGCAGCAGGTATTTGTTTTTAAAATGAATAAATTGTCAGGACTAGCAAGAGAAATGTGTATATTATAGTTACTGCAGCAGTCTATAGACAAATGCTACACCATGAGTATAACCATACTGCCAATTGTGGGGACTTTGTTATATGTTATATCTCAATGCCCAGTTATTTAACTGATTAATTCCTTAAAGTCTGGATAAGGCATCCAGAACACTACTGATTTGTAATGGAAAATGGAAATAGGTGTGATTGTATGCTACTATAGGTAACTTTTTTTTATTTATTAAGTGACTAACTATATCTTTTTTATTTTTTCAGTTACATTGACCAAGGCCGCAATCCACAACTTTATACAAAAGATTGTATTGATAAAGCACTTGCTAAAAATGAAGAAGTTAAGGGAAAGATTGATTCTTATAAACGTTTCAAGAGCCACCTCCTGCAAGAACTCTCCAAGACTTTCCCTAATGAAATAGCGAAGTACAAAGCTATTAGAGAATAAATCTAGTATTTAAGGTTTAGTTATTAAGATTATAAAGTACTGTAAATACATTTAAGTAAATTTCTTTTGAATATATAATGGAAGATTAATTTTTATTTTATTACTACTTAGTCAATGTTAATGTCAACAATGCATAAAATTAAAAGCATTTCATTTACTATACAAATTAGTATTTAATTTAATAAAATATAAAGCCAATTTACAATATAAACATTGAGCTAAGCATAAAAAATACAGTTGAAATAAGAAAGATAGAAAAACTGAAAATAAGAATTAATGAAACAATAAAAATATAAGACTGAAGAAACACTTTTCTTCAAAAAAGCAGTTTCGAATCATGGAAAATAAACTGAAATTGAAGGTAGTAAAACTAATAGAATACAATAAAAATTCCAATCAAATGAAAAGGCAAAGGCCAGCATTACCAATAAATAAATATTTAGCTTTATTACACTACCATGGATATGCCAGCATCTTAACAGCTGTTTGTAGTTCACAATAGTTGTTGGCAGTTCCATGCAGGTTTGGATTATCTGATTTAAATAACTTAATTGGATAACTAATTACAATCATTGTTTAAAATAAATAAGTCGATGCCATAAAAGTTTATAAATTAAATAAAACTCAATCAGCATGTTTTTAAATTTGAAAACATTTGTGAATTAAATTTGATTATTTGGATTTTTTTAAATAATTTTATGCTAAATATAGTTCGGGAGTCAGCGATCTTTCTTTTAGAGTGTCCTTTTTGTAATCTTCCATGTAGCGGCAGTTTCCCTCCAAAAGGTTCACTGTTTCATCACTATCACTGTGCTGTTCATCACAGTAATTGATTGCAGATAAATCGCTAGTGAACTCGTTCCACATTTGGTAGAACCCGTTCTTTACCGGATCAACTAACTGCGTTTTGCTGGTGATGTAAACGTAGTTCCAGTGGTCTGATGATCGGTCGTTACCCCAGTTTAAGGTTCCTGTCATGAGTACCTCGTCGTCCACTAAGCAGAATTTGTGTCCCATTTTATGAGTAGGTTCTTTTTCTAAACACTTTATTTCTGCACCTAAAAGTGACAAAGTTAGTTTTAAAAAAAAAATTCAAACAAATAGAAAAACCTACCAATATCAGCAACATTAACTATAGGGAGGGACTAATTAAGAAAGCGCAAAAGACATTCAGCTTGCTACCTCTGTGGTCTAGTGGTTAAGACCACCGGTTTAAGACCCAGAGGTCCCGGGTTTGATTCCCAGCTGGAGGTACGTTTGTGTAATTTGTTTGGTCGGTGGTAGGGCTTGTATGTACATCTGGCTAGCTACCACCGCATCTTATCTACTCTACCCTCGCCGATTCGATCCGAACCCCTTGAAGAATCTGTAGGGCATGGGGACACGCACTAGTGCGTGATGCCGTTCCCTCTAGAAAACCTCTGACGGTGTTTCGTTTCACACAGCTTGAAGAAACCTTTAAGTTTCTCGCCAACTCAAAAAAAACAATACTCTACCAAGGCACTGGCTTTTTTCACTCAAATTATCGAAATTTTACAAACAATGCTGCTAACTATTGTTAAAGCGATAGATTTAGATAATATGGTGGTAGTAAGCCAGGCGCACTTAAAGCAATTCAACCAAACCGAGTGTCAAATCGAACCTCTCGCTGGGAATCGAACCCGTGACGTGACCTCTCGGTCTGCGACTGGTGGTCTCATGAGGCGGTAGGTGGCATAATGATGAAAAGTCTTAGAAAATATACACTTCAAATTCACTTCAAATATCCTGCTCCTTTTGTTTAAACTGGTTGAAAATACCATGAAAAGTAAATGTAATATTTAAAAAAATTACCGGCGTCCCTCAACTCCTGTATTAGAAAATGCGTAGATTCATTGTAGCCCGCGCGGTCTATTATAAGACGAGCTTTGATATTCTTCTTCTTAATCAGTTCAACCAATCGTCCTTGGATAGCGGGATTGTGGATGCCAGGCATGCATACATGAACGCTCTTTTTAGCAGCCTCTACAAAACTTATTAGCTTATCAAAACAATTGTATGCATTGTAATGTAGTTTACAAAATATCATCACTTCATTTATTTCTGTGTGACGACTCTTGTAGTAGTACGCTGCTGCAGAAACAACACAAGTTACCGCTATTGCAGCAGCCGTTGACAGGATACGTGGGCTTATATACATTTTAAGTGATTTCGTACATAAATAAATTTTATTGGCACTGTTTCTATCCCGTCTTAAAATTTTATACTTTGAAATAAAATAAAGAGGTCAGTCTTAGCCGAAACCCATCACGTTTCCTTAAATAAAGTTTTGTGTAACTACCCTCAAAGTGAAACTAACGAACCCAAAGAGTTTTAAACTACCTCTGTTGCCATTATCGTTTGTCATACAAAACAATACAATGTTGGCCACAGTGTAGGGCTACATCCAATGATATTGTAATAAAATCAATCATTGCTGTAAGCTATAAGTAAACGGATTAAATTTTTTTAACTGTCTATGTAAAGTGCGCGCGGTACAGTTTTAGAGCATAAGGGTACAGTGCAGTCGCAGTATCCCCGCCCATCTCCCGTAGTTTCGGCTTTCGGCTATTAAAAGAACCAATAGGTTAGTTTATGAAAGACTATGGGAATGTGGTGGGGTTTGTTTAAGTAAGAAAGCCAGGCTACACTTTCACTGCCTGCACATCTGTTGTAGATTAGGTTGTAGAAGGTGGAAGTATTCTCAAAAGTCGGTTAACATTAACAAAGAGAGTTTGTGCGTAAAGTGTATTGATTCATATAAAATGTATCTATTTATAGTTTTTACTTTTTTTCCGGGTTCAATTCTCGGGTTTAATTTCTAGGTCGGGCAAGTGTGATTGGTATTTTTCGATGCATGCACAAACCCGGGCGGGTTTGTGATAATGATCACCAACCCGCATTTTGCAAGCGTGGTGATTAAGCCAATATCCATTAATTGGAGTGATTACTTGATTTCAATGATGCCCTTGCCCAGCAGTGGGACAGTAATAGGCTATTTACTTTACTTGAATATTGTTTTCAGTCATAATAAAAGGCATTATTGTTAAAATTACGGCTTAAACGTGCTTTGTAAACGTTAACGTGAAATAATGGCGCCAATGCCAATGTTAACATGACTTTTGACAGATAGAAAATAATAATCTATCTTTACAGCTGGATAGAACCATGATACCGGGTAGTAACTATTAACTAATCTGTGATACCGGGTCGATAATAATTAATCTGCAATTTAAAATGAAATCATGTCCTGTGAAGTAAAAAAATATTTGAAACATTTATTTATTAAGTAATAAAGGTAACAAAAATAATGGGTATAACTGGTTTGTTACCTTTTCTTGAAAAAGCTTCAAGGCGGGCTAATGTTGGTGAATTTAGTGGTTCCACCGTAGTTATTGACTCCTACTGTTGGCTCCATAAAGGTGCCTTCGCGTGTGCTGATAAACTTGTACGAGGGGAAGAGACAGACATGTAAGTTCTACACCAAAGATGTTTCTATTTTAAAATGGTTTGATATTATTACTACCTACAAGCATTGTATCGACTGTACTGTACCTCGTTGCAAACACTTTCCAACCCGTAAAGTAATTAGATAATACAATATTACTGTAGTTTATAGACTTAGTTCAATTTTGTGTTGTGTGCTTAATAAAAATGTTTTTATCCTTTCTAATTACATTTTTTCAGGCATATTAAATATTGCTTAAAGTATGTGACAATGCTGTTATCTAAAAACATTAAACCTATACTGGTGTTTGATGGCAGACATCTTCCAGCAAAAGCATTGACCGAGTCAAAACGGAGAGAGTAAGTTTATTAAGTTTCAACTATGTCATATACCATCAATTATATAGTTATAATTCTTGAAACTTAATTTTAGATCTCGTGATATCTCTAAGAAAAGAGCTGCTGAATTATTAAGCCTTGGCAAGGTATGAACTTTCATTACAATAAAGTAGTTCTTATATTCTTTCAGTTTAAATGGAATGATGAAAAATTTTGGAAGAATAGAGAGTATGTAAAAAACTAGGGTGTGTCTCAATTCTAATTCCAGATTGACGAAGCTAGATCCTACATGAGACGGAGTGTGGATATCACCCATTCAATGGCCTTAGCTTTGATCAAAGAGTGTAGGAAGCGGAATGTAGACTGCATAGTAGCACCATATGAGGCCGATGCACAGCTAGCTTACCTCAACATCAAGAACATAGCCCACTTAGTCATCACTGAGGACTCTGATCTCATTCTATTTGGTTGTTCAAAGGTAAGATTATGAGAATCCTAGATTATAACTTTAAAAAATGTTTTTTATGTAACTTTATTGTCATTAATTTGATTTAGGGCTGTTTTAACTGTCCCCAAAAAACTTTCAGCCTGACCATGCACGCCTGCACGTCAGACTACCACAAACTGTCTAATTTTCTCAATAGACTTGTTCTATGTTCTATGTTATTGGTGACGGTTTCCGCACTTAGTCCTTAAAGTGGACCATTGTACGTGAGCCATGGCGGCCGGTTATTCCAGTCAGCCCACCTCCCTCCAGAAGCAGATCAGTCTTCCTAGTCTTCCCAGGACATCCGCGAGTGATCCTGGTGTACCGAGAGTTTCTCTGCGGATCTGAGCGACGCCGGTGCACTCAAGGAGCACATGCGCCACCGTCTCCTCCGCCTCCATGCACGCTCTGCACAGAGGACTGTCAGTAATACCCAGTGTGTGAAAGTGTTTATTCAGCGAGCAGTGTCCAGTAATGGTCCCCGCCACCAGTTTTAGGCTATTCCTGTCCATGCGCAGAAGGCGCTTGGTCAGCTTTGTATCTAGGGATGGCATAGCCTCCTTGGATTGCCTGCCTAGACTTTTGTGTATACAATATAATATGGTTGAACATTTAGATTGAAGAAATTTGTCATTTTTGGATACTCTGATGTGCAGGCGTCTACACAGTACAGCAGTTCATAAACTTTTTAGGGTGAGGCACTTGACAAATCCTTTTATATGATGGTCAAAAAATACCTAACAAATAAAAGACTAAAATTTCTAAATGTATGTTTACATTTGTAGAACAACTTTTGTAACACACTGGCTTTCAATAAAACATTATCCATTTTAAAAATATAAACTGAGTGTAAGCTTGGTATAGGCTTAGTATAATAGTTATTCAGTGTTTTGTGTCTCGTCATACAATTCAAAATAATATTCAAGTTCCATAAATAAAATGTGAAGATCCTTGTGGGAAACCTTTGTCGAGCAGTGGACGTCGTTTGGCTAAGATGATGATAAACAAAACTGTAAAGGCCATAATCAGTGGTTCCTAATCTTGGACCCTGACCATGGACCCTTTTCCTAATGATTGTTAGTAGGGACCACATAAACTGTACTTAAAAAGAAAGTTAAATCTTTATTCAAAACTTTAAAAGTATTTGTAGCGTAAGTTCAGAAGTGACAGTTTATCTTTACACACTTCATGCTAACAAAAATGCTAATGCGAAACATTCAACGCCTAGTGGTTCTACTGTATTAACGCCATAAACATATTGGGACCACCCTGAGACCTAGGAATTAGGTAGCTACATAAATAGGTAGTGTAGGTGACAGTGCAGGAATTAAAAAAAACATTGTACTGCCTTTTAAAAATTGTTCAGTGGATTTAATAATGTTCTGTCCCGTGGACCATTACCGATGCTCTCACGGACCATCTGTGGTCTGCGGACCACCAGTTGGAAAACATTGTGCTGTATGGACAATAAGATAAGTAAAAACCTACAAATTGTTAGGTTGTTCTTACCAATAGATGGCGCGTTTTCTAAAAGAAGCTGAATCATACGATGAGTGTGTTTTTTTGTAAGTGTTAAATGAGCCCAATATTTTTTATATACAAGTTCAAAACAGCTGGTGTTTTATTTAGTGCTTGGTTACTAGTAGTAGGTGTGAACAAGGGTTTGTTCAAAAACACTGAATGAAATTCCAAGCTTATACTCAATTTATTTGTAAGAAGGTTAAGTATATTGAATATCCACCCAACTCTTATGCTATTTAATTATTCCAGGTTCTATTTAAAATGGATTTGGATGGTACCGGAACACTAGTTGAGACAGTGAAGTTGCCATTAGTGATGAAGTGCCCGATTGAGCACTACCGGTTCGACAAGTTCCGGCAGATGTGCATAATGTCGGGTTGTGACTACCTGCCATCGCTGCCAGGCATCGGCTTGGCTAAGGCGAGGCAGTTTGTGACTGCTACACAAGACTCCAATTTTGCTAACGTAATTATTGTCTCTTATTCTTTGCTATTCTTCATGTGGAAGTAATTAAAACTTTAACAACATTATAGATACAGCATGTATCAGATAGGTGTGGTCATAATGAAAATACCCAAAGTGTATCAGATTTAGATCTTGAAGTACACAGAGCTTAATGAACCACTAGTGCTGTGACTTTTATTATGATGTGAAGTCAGAATAAAAATATTTCATTAAAAATTACATGATAAATTAAAGTTTATTATTATGTCTGAGTAACTCTGCGTACAATCACTTTGGGTCTTTTAGTTATGTATGCCCACACCTATCCCATGGCAGGCCCCACTAAGATAAGATAAGATAAGATGCCCACACCTATCAGATACATGTATATATGTATACATGTTATTGCATGCTTTGTTGGGTCACAGATTAAATAAGGAAATAAGATTTTTACTACTTAGTCGATTTTGTAAATTGTTCAAATGGAAGACACTTTTTGGTTGTGGAATAAAAAATTTAAAGACCTATTCCTTAAAATTATATATATAAGAGGAGGTTTATGTGATAAAGATGATAAAGTTAAAAAGCTGGTTTTTCCTAAACCCATATTTCATAAAATCAACTTCACAGTGACGTAGTACCTCTGGCTTGCAGCGTAAATCACAAAGTACTTGAAAAATTCGACGAGTCTTCTGGGGTCTCGGTAGCTAAGCGGTTAGAGCAGGGGTCTCCAAAACACGGCCCGCGGGCCAATTCCGGCCCGCCTGTGCCATCATTCCGGCCCGCGACACCTTAAGACTAGTGCCATCAATCTGGCCCACGACAGCCAATGTTTTACTGTTGTTGTTTGCTTAGGTGGGCAGAAAAATTAAAATTGTTTTGGCCCTTGGAACATACCGAAAAAAATTATTATGGCCCCTAAGGCTTCAAAGTTTGGAGACCCCTGGGTTACAGCATTGGACCTGTTATCCAAAGGTCGTGGCTTCGATCCCCACTCGAGCTTCTCGAGACTGGTTGATTTTTTCTAGTGAATATTTTTCTTGTAACTAATAACATATGGCATTGTAAATGCTAAAATTTTAATAATAAAAATATCCATATTTCATCTTTACCTTTCCAGGCATTAAGAAAGCTGCCGAGTTTCTTCAACCGCTCATCGTTGGTGGTGACAGATGAGTACAGAGAGAGCTTCCTTAAAGCGGAAGCCACATTCAAGCATCAATATGTCTACGACCCTTTGGAGAGGAAGATGGTTCGACTCACTGAACCGGATGATGAAGGTACTATATAAAGTAATGTGTTTATTCTAAAACAAAAAACCGATCTCAGACCCTGAGGTCTCGGGTTCGATTCACAGCGGGGGGTACATGTTTGTGTACTCGGTTTGGTTGGTGGTAAGGCTTGTTTGTCCGCCTGGCTAGCTACCACCATCTTATCTAAATATGTAACATCAATGTCTGTAGCATTGTGTTTCGGCAGCTAGAGATAAGATAACCAGTGCCTCAGTGGTTGAGGATTCCGGGTGAAGTACATTTCCATCTTCAGCTTTATCGTCACTTAACATCAGGTGAGATGCAGACCAACTGATTACCCGTTGGTAATAAAAAAAATGCTTCATCATCATCATCATCATCTCAGCCAAAAAGACGTCCACTGCTGGACAAAGGCCTCCCTCAAGGATAAATCATTTTGAGGGGAATTTGCCATAATCGCCACGCTTGGCAGGCGGGTTGGCGATCGCAATAAGGTGAGAATAATCACAGAGAGACGCTGCTGCCCATCCTCTGGAATGGTCCTATAGTCGCCTTCTACGACACCCACGGGAAGAGACGGGGTGGTGCAATTCTTTACCCCCGGCACCACATTGGGCTTGTCTTGCTTAGTTAAAAATGTTTAGGTCAAATAAATGTTGTAAAGGAACTGTTATGTAATTTCATTTAAGGGGATGGGGCGCTGAATAGGTCATATACATTAAAAGGACTAGTGTAGGTTAGCGCGATCCTTTCACAAGGCCATGGTTGTCTTGGAATTTGAAACAAATACCCAGAAACTGCATGAACAATACGTAAAAGTAAAAAAATATCTAAAAACTTATTTCTTCAGAAACTTTGTAAATATGAAGCACATGAAACAATAAACAATGATACTCCGCAGGCCGCTGATGTCTAATTTTTCATTTAAAAAATATGAATGTGAAAATACCCAAACGCCTATGATTTTACGAAAGCAAACATTTATTAGTGTGCGTGCGTATTTATGTCATGCGCCGTTGTCATGCCAATGGCACGCGCCGCTCGCGAGCTATAAGCCTAAACTCGCTCGGCACCCTCTTAAACGTTTCATGAATTCATTACTGTCGTTGTCAACATGTCTTTTGTGCTTGTAGATGTGGAGCAAGCGTTATGCGTGAACGCGGGGGAGCTGTTAGACCCTGAAGTGGCTTTTCAGCTTGCGCTCGGGAACCTCGACCCGTTTACCCTGAGGAAGATGGACGACTGGCATCCGGACACTGCTGTGGCTGTGAGTATTTGATCATCATCATTCATTTATTTATTTATTTATTTACTGCTTACACTATGGTGAGCGCTCTGAAGAGCTCTTTGACTTCATCCCACCTTCTCCCTTCCTTAATAGGAGTACACGTGCTGCTCTCCGGAGTCACCGCTTCACTGTCTCTAATATCCCATCGCGCACAAAGAAATTTGGTGACTCGTTTCTTTGCCGCACCTCCAAAAGGTGGAATAGTCTACCAGCACACGTTTTCCCTCCTTCCTATGATATGGGGTCCTTCAAAAGAGGCGTGAAGAAGCACCTTGTGGGCCGGCAGAGTGAGGTTAACTGATGCTAAATTTGTTTCATGCTGCACCAGTTATCTTCGCGTCTGGACTCCATTTTCACTTAACATCAGGTGGGACGGAGTCATTTGCCGAGCTATCTATAAAAAAAAAAAATTTAGCAAGACATTGTAGCGTCAGCTCAGAATTTGTATCTAGAGCACACATACGCTGGTTCCAGTTGACATACATACTTGAGTATTAACAATAATTAGTTAGGTTATAATAATTATAAAAATATAAACTTTATTGCGTCAAACATGTTATAAAGTTTAAAAAAAATCTCATGTTTAGCTATTTTCAAAATGGCTTCCAATCAACAAACAAAATATATTTTAGTCGTCGTCAGTAGTTGTCCACATTGAATTAGGCTCCTTTGGCTTACAAAGTAAGTGTAGATAGTGTTGATGAATTGCGGCGGGTTGGATGTAGTGCAGCTGACACGGTATGTCATGGGGTTCAGGTTCGAATCCCGAATGACTTGATTTCAATGATGGAGGCATTTGCCCGGCTGAGGGACATTATGAAGACTTTTTATACAACGTGTAACAGAGAGGAGTGGTCAAAATGAATAGATCCAAAGAGTATCCGATCTGGATCTTGTATGCAGAGTTACGAAGCCATGATTATTAACTTTAATGTATTATTGCAATTTTCACATCAAAATAAACAAGTCTCAGCCCTAGTGGTTTAGTAACCTCTGTGTACTAACATTTATGGTCACTGCTGCTTGCTTATGCGCGCCTGACGCGCGTCACTTCACGAATATAAATATTTCATTTACCATTTCATGACAAATTAAAGTTAATAATTATGTCTTAATAACAACACATACAAGTTCTAGATGGGATACACTTCGGATCTTTTCATTTTGACCACACCTTTTTGTTACACGTTGTATATCCTTGACATATCGTATCAAAATTTGGTAGTGAGTTTTTGTGTAAAATAGCCCTATTATAAACAAATGTATTTGACAATCACTTTATAGGATGCGACTGTAAAAACAGACAGCTGGAAAGACAAAGGCGTATCTTCACACCCTAGTATATGGAAGCGTGAATTTGCTCGCTACTTGAGTGAAGAAGCGCCTTGGGCTAAGAAGGAGAAGAAAGTACAGCCTATTATAGCGGCACCGCACACGCGGCCCAAGAAGAAAGTCGTCAACCTGCTCAACAGGTGCGTGCCGGAGACGCAGGACGAAAGGTTAGTTTTGTTGGGATAATGTATATTTAAAAAAAAATCGTTTTAGTAAGGTATCTTGAAAAATATCTTCAACCTCATAGGGTTTTGCTGACTGATCATATCAGATTGTGATATTTGAAGCGAAACAAGTTTTACTATGTAACATTTTATTTCAAAATAAGATAAGATAAATAAGATACGGATTTTAAATTAACCATACGGCCAACGCCGCTGTGTCTGAGAGCGGTATGGTATAACAACAACGGTAAAAGTTTGGATCTTTGTATGTAATAGTCAAATTCATAACGGAACTCCAACCATAAAAATAACGAATAAACGATGGTTGTCCTATGTATTACCAAGTTGGATTTCTGAAATGAAATGAAATGAAATGTTTTTTTGTAAACAAAAAAATAAAATAAAAGGATTGCAGCTGAATTTATAAAATATCTACCAGATGGAAAAATAATTAAAATGAATAAAGTTATAAAAATAAAAAATAAATCATAAATGATGACATGTTCATACTCAAATACATTAGAAATGAATATATTGTAATAACATGTTTTAAGGGTTTTAAAAATTATAATGTTATCCGTGATCAGTCCATTAACATCCATTCTGCATTTATTGCTAACTGATTTTGCATTAACACACAAATATTTTAATTTCAGTTTGACTATAGAGTCATTAGCCAGTATGTACTGTACAGAACCAGCTTCCAAAAAGCAGAAACCAAACGGCAATGACAACGAAACGTTCACGCAAGACACTCAAGGTTGCCATAATATAGCACAAATCGAAGACGAGATAGTCAAAGAGTTGCCAGCATCACAATCTAAAAAATCACCTATTTTAGAAAACAAAGAGAGATCATACAAAAAGAGTTTAAACAGCTATTCTGTTCTTAAGAAATTAAGTAGATTTCCAAGAACCGTTCTTGGTGAGAACGTTGTTGAGAGTAAGTTCTTCAATTTTAAACGAGAAAAATCACCAGACGAAAAGGATATATCAAGAAACATTATTACCATAGAAGAATCACCAGAGAAATCCACTAGAAATCCATTTAAAGTTACACCAGAAGTGTGCAAAGCTTTGTTGATTGATACACAGTGCATTGAAATACCAAATTCTCAGTGTTCGGAGAAGGAGAATTCTCCCCAAAACTCTCCAGTGAAAAGAGAACCCAGCCCCATATTGGAACCTAGTCCGAGACATAGGAATCCGTTTAAATGCAAGATTGACGATGCGACAGTTGTTATAAATAAATATAGTGAAGATTCTGTGATAGATAACACTTATCCATTGGAGGAATTGGTCACTCCGGTTGATTCACAGGTAAACAGTGTATTTATCTATATATTAATATGTGAAACAAAAACTTTGTACCCGTTTTTACGAAAATTGCGCGGACGGAGGAGTATGAAATTTCGCACACTTATATTTTATATAGAGAAGGTGATCTGAATGTTAATATTTTTTTTAATTATTTATAAAAAATACATTAAATCAACAAAAACATTACAACATTACACACACTACCATGTATTTGACACACCCGCATAGGTATGTTTTTGACACACACGTATTGTTTGTCTTAATCCGACTGACAAGCCGACATCTGTCAATGCCAATCCAAACTCACATTCTATCTTTTTAAATTTTTCATTGCTTAGGATACAATCCGTGCAGCCTTAACAATATTACGGTCGAATTTCGACCACTAAGCGACCACTAGTTATATTAACTAGCTGACCCGGCGGATTTCGTACCGCATTGACAGTTTCTATGACAATAAAACAAACAAATCGTTAAATAGTTTACGCGTAAAATCGTATTTTGCAAACAAACAAACAAATTCACTTTTTATTTAATAAAAAATATCCTATGTCTTTGATTATACTCTTGAGAATGTGTATAAAATTTAATGATGATAGGCTGAATAATTTACTCGTAAAAGCGTATCAAACAATAAACAAACAAACAAACTCACTTTCGCTTTATAATATTAGTTAGGAAGTTAGGATTATCATAGCCTTTTGTGCCCTTAATAGGTGTGTGAATAAGTAAGTAAATAGCCTATATACTGTCCCACTGCTGGGCAAACGCCTCCATCATTGAAGTAAGGTTACAACTACGCTACAAATGATGATAATTTCCGTCCTGTTTCGCTCTGAATTGCACCTACCATGAGTGTCTGGCACAAAATGCTTAAGGCATTACAGTCTGCCCTGTAATTTAATGTTGCAGAAGGTTTAAAATAAATAACCTAACTAAAAAACGATTTACTCCAGATTCGTCATCTTCGTAACTGGTCATTTTCAAAACTTGCCATATTCTAGATTCGTCATATTCCACACTCGTCATGCTATGTACATTCGCCTTCATAAATTATATGCTCTTTCATAGATATGAACCTCTTTCATAGATATTAATATAAGCAAAACACCAAGATATGAGAATAAAAAGAAAGTTCTTACATTCTAACCAAACACAGCGTCGGAGAACTAAAGACTTAAATAAATTTGAAAAACAAAGAGAAATCGTACTAGATTTCGTAAATAAAAAAACAACTCTTGTGCAATGTCTTGGTTTCCTATGTGATGTTTAGTTTTTTTTGTGAAGTTGCGTTGTAATTTTATTTTCCAGAAGGTATTTTTATTTTAAAGTGAAGAAAACAAACTTTTTTTCTCGTATTTAGTCCTGAATAAATTAGATTTAAACAATTAAATGGTTTTATTTGGAGAAAGCTAGCTAAAAGCTATTAACAAAGCATTGCATGAGAGGTCTATAATATTTCGGTGACTGTCTATAATATTTCGGTGACTGTATAATGACGAGTGTGGAATATGACGAATCTAGAATATGGCAAGTTTTGAAAATTACCAGTTACGAAGATGACGAATCTGGAGTAAATCTAAAAAACTTGCTTGTATTAGATATAGAAGCACTTCATCGTCAGTAGTGTAACCGTCTTTAACCTATTGGAAGCCCTGGGCATCACCGGTCAATCGTCACAGTCTGGCATTTTAACTGAGATAAACCGGCGTGCGTGCGTGTCGGGCCACGCGCAGTGTAGGATTCCGTAGCCCATCTCAATAATGCGGACTCTGAGAAAAGGGCGTTTATGAACTTAAATGTAGATACTACCGGTTGCACACCTGACAACGTTATTTAAGTAGTTCCCAATGAGGAATTTGTACTGCGCCAAGTACATTTTATAAGTTAATCGTGAACTGGTAAAGCCTACTTAGCTGTGATAGTTTTCCTTTTAACTTCGTCATATATAAAACTACCGTGAATTTTTTCACGTATCCAAAAACAACCATTTGGCTGACAGGGGATAGAGGGGGGGGCTCACTTGACTAACAAAATTTTGCACTTTAGCGCTTAATAGTTCACAAACGGATGCCTCAATCAAATAACTGTTTCCACAAACCCGCAATATTTTTGAAATTAATTGTTATCCAACGAAACCCCACACTATGGGGTAGACAAGAAAAAAAAATTAACCTAAAAAAATATTTTTCAAAATGTTACTTCACCACTTGGTCGGCGAGATTAATATGTATATCCAAGCCAAATTACAGCTTTCTAGTACTAGGAGTCTATGAGCTAGGCTGGTGACGGACGGACAGACAGACATGGCGAAACTATAAGGGTTCCTTGTTGACTACGGAACCCTAAAAACGTAATCAGTGTGCACATACAATTCGTTTTTACGTTCAATATCCTATGTTTACGTACTCGTCAAATTCGTATGAAAACGCATCCAAAGTGCGGCTGGCCCTTAGGCCAGCCGCACTACTACTTATAGCAGTACGTTTGTTGTAGCTAAAGTCAATACACAATACTTAACATATATTTATTGCAGATCCATAATGTACAAAGCGATGTATGTAATGTCCATTTTCACAGATATCATACGGCGATTCGCCCCCGGATCCTAGACTGTATTGGACTGGCAGCCAATCGCAGTCGGCATTAACCGACCAGTTTAAACGGTCGGGCAACGCGGCTGGATCCAAAAAGCCGTGCAAGCTTATGTTGAAGAAGAGCGTCTCCTTACCCACCAATCAACCCACATTGCTAAGCAAGTTTGGGTTCCAAAAGAAGTGAGTACTTATTTATATGTTTATTACATGTTTATTATGTGAAACCATGTTATTTTTTTGCGTCAAAACTTGTCAAACACTGGGTTTTATTGAATTGATTTTAATTTTAATTTTTTTTGTATGTGTATTGAATTGATTTTATTTTAATTTAGTTTGATTTTAATTGTATTATGTACTAACATCATCATCAATCATCAAGCTCATAAGTTCCATTGCTTGTTACTAGCCATTACGAGTTTTTGATACTTAAAATTAATTTAATAATAATAATTTAAAGTGTCGAACTCTATAAAAATATTTTTCTCAAACGTGCTTGGAAATAAGGTCATTATTTTGACAAACTTTTTCGAGATAAATAACTATTATTGAAATCAAATCATCGTTACTCACCAGTTATGCCAAATACGGGTTGGTGATTACGATCCTGGTCTGTGCATCGAAAATCCGATTCCCAGAATTGAACCTAAAATTTCTGGATAAGCGTTTCTAATCGTCGCGCCGTATTGTTGTCAAATTATTTTCTTTAGAAATCAAAGGAAAAGAGACTCAATCGATGTATGGCGTAACGACAAATTTTCCTTAACTGTATCATCCAAATTCCTTTGACGTATTGACGTACCATTCTAATAAAACTTGTTTTTTTTCAGGGCCGTGTTGAAGCGATGAAAATCAAAATTTGGTAAAATTGTAGATAGAAACTATTATGTTTTAAGTATTAAAGTGGCAATTATATTTTTTTTAAATACTATTGTACCGAAGTAAGGCTTGATAGTTTAATACAATGTCGTCGATTGTGATTATTTCTAAAACCGTGTTATTAAAAAAATATTAACAAGTACAGTTTTTTTTCTAAAATTTCATTTACATACCGTAGGAATTTATTATACGAGTATATCCAAAATACCGCAGTGTCTCAAGACTAATGTTTTCGACCAGTGTGTGTTGCCAGTGGTGATATATAGAACTGAGACGTGGTCGCTTACAATGGGTCAACGAGCAATGGAGAATTTTGGAGAACGAAACAAGACGATTTGAAAAAAAAAATAGACAAAGTATTGAAAAAAATCCACGAGCGGGATTCAAACCCGCACTACGCACTACGCCGCTGTACGCATCTCCTTTTCACGACTTCAATAACACAAGGTTTCTAATTATGGTCGCCGAAAACAGCTGGACGAGTGCCGAGCGGTCTAGATATTCTTGGGAGAGGCTTTTCTTTATTTATATTTTACAGGTAAGCACAGTGCCTTGATCTCCTCTGATGTTAATTGATGATAAGGACAATGATGGTAGCGCATTTCACCCGGATCCTCAACTACTGAGGCACTGGCTATTTTATCTTTAGCTGCCGGAACACAACAATGCTACAAACATTGATGTTATGGCGACATATTTAGATAAGATGGTGGTGGCCAGCCAGGCGGACAAGCTCTACCATAACCGCAGGCTTATTGTGACAGTCGCAATCGCTACAATTTGCAATTTATCGCTACCAAAACGCAAACTTCGTATAACGGAACGTAGAACGCAACGATAGCGCCACAAGCGAGCGATTGGCGAACTAAAAGTGCATGACTACACTATAGCGCAGTGTAGCATTCTAGTAGCATTCTCGTTGCCATTGTGCAATTAGCAACCAGGGGGTCGACCGCCTAACTCTTTCGCTTTCGATCGCTTTGAAGGCGAGGCGAGGAGGAGGCGTCATCTTGTCATTTCGAAAGCAATATGAAAGCAATATCGAAAGCTAAAGGCTATAGCTTTCGATATTTTTTTTTTAATGTTTTAATGTTTCCCACACTCACACCAATTATCTAGCCCCAAGAAAAGTTTCCTTAAGAAACTCGTTATATGGTTAACTAGACAACGGATAAACATACTTAATATACTTAAATACATACTTATTATACATAGAAAACACCCAGACCCGAAACAATATAGAAAAACAGGTATTTCTAAATTGATCCGACCGGGGATCGAACCCGGGACCTCAGAGATAGCGACACCATGAAAACCGGTGTGCAAGCCACTCGACCAAGGAGGTCGTCAAAATTAAGGAGGTCGTCAATATTATTCGATATTATATTAGGAAGCGAGGCGAGGGCCTCGCCTTCAAAGCGATCGAAAGCGAGAGAGTTAGGCGGTTGGAGGGCTGTTGCTTTTTTCGGTAATAAGTCTGCCGAGTACACAAACATGTATCCTCGCTGGGAATCGAACCCGAGACCTCTGGGTCTAATCCGGTGGTCTTAACCACTAGACCACAGTTGCGGTTAAACGGCTCTTTCCAGCCAGTCTTTCGGCTAAGATGATAATGATGAAATATAAGGCACATTCGAGACTTTTTATTGTCATGGTACTCACTGTACGAGAGGCAATCGTAATTGGTATCCTAGCGTGAGATCATTCTCACCGGTACAATCATCGCACCTTACCGCACCGGTGACCCTAACATGCACTCAATTCATCCCCAAAAAAACAGCCTTGTCAAATCCCAACATAAAGCAAACAAATGACCGGGGGCAACCCCAAAACACATACTGACAACACAGAATATATTACCAATGCTAATAACAGCGCGATTGTGTACAATGGCTCCTCTAAATTTATCTGATAGCGAAAATGTCCCATTATAATGCCTTTTTAACAAGGGTCACACATTCTTTGTGGGAAGGAGTAACGCATATTAATTACATTATTACACGGCCATTCGTGCGCCGCGCGAGGTGTAAAACAAAAGATTGTTTTGATAGCAACACTTAATTATATTCCCATTGTAATGAGATTTCTTTCCCTTTGGAGTTATGCCTTTTTGATTTATAGAGCTTAGCCTGTGATATGTCAGTTTGCCTTTGATAATGAGGACAAATAAATTTGTTTTGGCTTAGTAGCGCGATTTGTTGAATAAATAACGTCGTAAGTTTTTCGGTGCAGACTTAAAACACTTCCTCGGATTTAATAAATAATAAAAAAAACGATAAAGTATTGAAAATTGAAAAAAATCCACGAGCTGGGTTCGAACCCGCACCCCATGACATGCCGGGTCAGGTGTACTACCGACTATGCTATTGAATTATGATTTAGTATTTCTACTTCTGTCTGTTTTTTAATTGTTTAGTTGGTCTTTGCTCGTCAACAACAGTCTTTCTTGAGTAATTACTGATGCAATAATTAAAACTAGTGGTCGCCCAGTGGTCGAAATTTGACCGTAATTAATTTATTAAGGCTGCACGGATTGTATCCTAAGCAATGAAAAATTAAAAAAGACAGAATGTGAGTTTGGTTTGGCATTGACAGATGTCGGCCGCATTAAAGACAAACAATGCCTTTTTTATGGCTTTGCACAAGCATTTAGCCAATGAAAAAGTCTTACAATACTATTTCTTTCATGTATGATGATGATGAATGATAATAGAAATGAGAATTGAGAAATATACCCGCAACCTCTCGAGTATCTCAGTAAAGATGGTGGGGCTTTACCAAGTCCTCGGGCGGACTTCTTGAGAGAATTTGAAAAGTGATGTTTACACTGTTTTGTTTCATTTGCCAACACTCATGCACACTTACGAACACTTAACGGTTAATAATCCACCATTATTTCACAACTGTCCAAAGCTGTTTCATTCTGTTTTCTTGTTTTGTGGATATCTATGGGTTTAAATGGTGAATTCTGGTGTTTTTTGAACTTTTCAATAAAATTCAAACTTTTTGAGCGTGAGTACATAGTATATGACTCCACCACTTCGCTGTTTTCGTTTGTCCAACCATACGCCGAACACTCTGTATATTCAGCTTACCTTCTTTTGTTCGCAACAATATTTGCGTAAAATTATAAGTAAACTAGCGGCCGCCCGCAGTTTCACTCGCGTGGTTCCTGCTCCCGTGGGAATATCGTGATAAAAAAGTATCCTGTATGTTAATCCAGGTTATAAACAATCTGTGTGCCGAATTTCATCCAAATCCATCTAACCGTTGCAGCGTGAAGAAGCAACAAATATAAACACATACACACAAACTTTCGCATTTATAATGGGTATGTTTCGATATGCACTGCGAGCACTGTAAGGTGTGACGTCAATTTAGTATACTGCGAAGCCGTTCCTTTTAGTTAGCTATACTGGTTACTGTTTAAAACGGAACGCAGTCCAGTATACCTACTGTCATCCATACCATTCATGTCATTTCTGGACGCTGTTGATCACGTGATCAAAACACTGAGAGCACCTTACCTCGAAAATGCCAGTGCTTACAGTACAAAAATGGTGACGATTTATGACGTCATATATTTTCCTAGGAGACTGCGGCAGTATACTGTCAGTCCATAACGAAAAAAATCTCACCAGTATAAGCAGAGGACAGGTGCTCGCAGTGTATATCGGAACATACCCAAATATTACTAGCGGACTTCGTACCGCTTTGACAGTTTCAAAAGTCTGTCAAAATTTCAATAAAAGAGTAAAAAAACTACCAAATAGGTTCTATTCTCAACAACAAATCACCAAATATAGAGAAAAGGTATGAGTTTTATTCCCTTGGGAATATCGGGATAAAAACTATCCTATGTGTTAATCCTGGTTATAAACTATCTGTATGCCAAATTTCATCCAAATCCATTCATCCGTTGCAGCGTGAAGAAGCAACAAATATACACACACACATACACTTTCGCATTTATAATATTAGTGAGATTGTGATACCTAATCATAAAAATATTGCTTGCCTAATTCTTAACTGATCTTTCAATATTTGTAAAAATATTAGGATCGGATGTTGATGACGTAGTTGTCGACATTGAATAGGGCTCCTTTGGTTTATAAAAGTAAAAATAGATAGTGTTGATTAATTTCGGCGAGTTGGATTGAGCCACGATAGCATAGTTGGCAGTGCACCTGACCCGGCATGTCATGGGGTGCGGGTTCGAATCCCGCTCGTGGATTTTTTCAACACTTTGTAATTTTTTCAAAATTACCTTCTGGGTCTCCATATTGTGTGCCGAAACGGAATTTGTTTCAAACGAATGTAGCTATTGTTTAGTCTCTCAGTTAATTTGAATATTTCCCACTTAGCGTGTAATTAAAATTCTCTCGGTATAACGAATTTCGATGGAACTCTATATTGGTTAGAACAGCTTAATTCCCTCTTGGGCCGCTTGAAGCTTTACCAAGCCACAAAGGCGTACAAAGGATGTTTTTTTAATGCGAGTAAGTATCATGTTTACGGATGGGATACATAAAGACGAGTACATAAAAATGTAAGCATGTATTTAGCTCCCCGGAAGCCACGTTTCAATTCGCGGAAGGCAATTAATGTGATAGATAATACGAAAGTGGGTACAGACGCCTGCTTATCAACATATCCAATACTGTGAAATTTCTTTAATACATTTTCAAATATATGCCTTAGGCATAAAGTTCAAAGTCTACTGAGGAAATTTGACAGTCTGTGGTAGGTTGAACGTGAAGGCGCGTATGTACAATCACAATCAAATCCTATATTCCTCTATAGGATATACCCTACCTTGGAACGCAACGGAACATCGTCGTAATTATTCTTATACTTAGTTACATTAAAAATGAGTGAAGTATCATCTGCAAATAATACCATTTCACAGAAGTTCTCTACAAAGAATGGCAAGTCAGTAATATAAATCAAAAACAGAAGAGGACCAAGAATGGACCCTTGTGGAACTCCCATTTTTACGTGAGAACCAGATGAAGGTAGGGTAGCACCAGAGCTCGACATTAACCAGTGATCGTTTTTTCCCTTTAATCGATAAAATTAGGAGACAATATTTTTTTTAAATTACTTACGGGTAAGCTTTTAGGAGCACTTGAGGAGCTCGATGGCGCAGTGGATAACGCGCCCGGTCTGCGATTGCTGACGTTAAGCAACTTTCGCAATGGCCGGTTATCGGATAGGTGATCAAAAATGTATCATCTCGATTTCCCCCGTGCTTCGGAAGGCATTTACAGCCGTTGATCCCGGCTGCATTAGCAGTCGTTAACCATCAATCCGCACTGGGCCCGCGTGGTGGTTTATGGCCCGAATTCTCTTTCTATCCATAGAGAAGGCTCGTGCCCCAGCAGTGGGAACGTTGTAATGAGCTGGTGACAAAGCACTTTACCTCCATCTCAACTGATGTAAAGTGTAAGAGCGAGGTGGAAGCGCACTTACCAGGAATCCTCAACTACTGAGGCACTGGCGTTCTTTAGCTGCTGGAACACAACAATGCTACAAACATTGATGCTATAGCGACGTATTCAGATAGGGTGGTGGTAGCTAGGCAGGTAGCTAGATTGCTAGCAACAATTAAGTCATGTATGCTTAATAATAATAATATAATAATAATGGGAAATAATTTATTTGTATTACAAAATAAATATTTGGTCAGCAGAATTATACAATCGGTCAGCATAAGAAATCCTTACTGTTGGGTAGATTAAGTTAATTTTTTTTTCCCGAGTGAAGCACAGCGTAGCGAGGGCCAGTCACGGAAGGGGGGAGCGGCATAAGACTGCTGTTTAGAATGATATAAGTTGCAGACTGATTTAGAAATATTTGCTGACCAAAGTTGTTGCCCAACTAGCATTTTTTGCCAAAAATACGAATACTTTGCTAACCGTTTAAATAACACCCAATAATAATGTACTTCTTAATACATGATGGGAACAAAAACTCTATATTCCTATCTATATTCCAAGCTTTGTTTATTAGTAACCTCCTCAAAATAAAAATAAAAGCGGAAACAGATACGTGTTTTTTTAAGGGAGGACGCCATTTTTATTGCTCCATGGCAAATTGGTCATTGTGAAGCGACCAGAATTTTGGTGGGGCCTGAAAAAACAACGCCGTGTATGTGTAACGGAATGGCGGGCGCGGATTTAAAAAATAAGCTAACGCGTTAACAGCGAGTTTTCGTTGCGTGCTAATGCTAACATAACATTTATGCGTAATGACCATGAGGTATATATATCCAATGTTTCATTCCTCCAAAAATATTTTGTGATGTTATAATTTTTATGCCGAATTTTTCGTAGGGCGAAATTACTGAAGAATTTAATCTCCATAGCTCCGTTTACTTTTACTTGCACAATATTTGCTTTCTATGTGGTTTAATATGAATGTTATTAATGTGTTTATAGCGCATTCATATTCCATAATCTTTAATAAAAAAATATAAGCTTTTGCAGCTTTTTTACTTATGTAAAAACCTGGGTTAGGGGTGACTCCAGGTTCGTCGTGGGGAAGGAAGGCCCATCCACTAAAGTAGTAAAGTACCTATAGTTACATCCCTCTTCTGCTACATCGATGGCTCGGGATCACGAATGGCAAGCACCGAGTACCTCACCAAGGCCCGGTCAACCCGAGTCGAGGTACGAGCCTTTAGAGGCACCCTCGGGTTGTTCCGCTCCCCGATCCGATCCGAACCCCTCGGAGAATATAATAGGGCACGGGGACACGTACTAGTGCGTGATGGCGTTCCTTTTAGAAAACCTCTGAAGGTGATTCGTTTCACAGGGCTTGAGGAACCCTTTAAGTTTCTCGCCGCCCCCAAAAAAACTGAAAATGCCGTCAATAAACACCTAAACAAAAATCCTCTACGGATGTTCGCTCACTACGGCTTGAGGAAACTAAAGTATTTAAAATAAAACAACTTTTACGGATCTACTCGCATTTGTTTTACAAATTGATTTTGTACTATTTTATCCTGACGTTTCGAGCCCTTTGCACGATTCGTGGTTACAGGGAGACATGTTCAGTCCACAGTCTTCCATCCACTGTGTGTCCTATTAAAATGTGTAGTGTTCGCGTAAACTTTGGAAAAAAACCTTTAGCATTACCACACGAGTAATTACGCCCCCCTAAAAGTTCGGTTACGCTGAGGTAAAGGCCAACAGCCCAAGTCTTTTAAAAAATGTGTTTTTTTGTTTTGTTTTTTTAATGACATAATTTGTCGAAATCAACCTAGTTAATTGCTCCAAAGCTATTAACCTACACTGTACGACTTGACCCATATCGAAGTATAATTTTAAAGTGAGCCGCGATCCAAAGAGGAAAAAATAATGTTTGAAAGCAATAAATCAAGATCAGGCCTGAAAGACGCTTGCCAGTGACTTATTTCTTAATTTCGCCTCGATACCACAGCACTGCCGCAATAATTGATAAATGGAAGTTAAAAATAAACTTTGGGGAGTTTAAGGAGTGAGGACTCTTTGTGTTCGGATAAAAAAGAAAACTCATAGACGACCTCCGCCTCCGTGGTGTAAAGGAATATGGTGGAGTAGATTGTTATATGGATTTATGACACGAGAAAGTTTTTTTTTCACCAAAGAGATTTTACTTGTAGAATTGAAAATAAGTATTACATTGACTGTCTGTAGGAAAGCACAAATAGGTACAAAAATAATAATAATGATGGTGAGGGTGGTACCTTGCGTACTAACAACCACAAAAGAACAATGGTTCGATTTTTAATTGAAACTGTGTAATGATCATGAACACGTCTACCGTGGTTCCGTTTGCAATAAGATTTTTAGTACTGGTAACACAAAATAAGGAGAGGGTTAGATTAGAAATCGCAGATACAGAAAGATCCGTATGTAAGTTGCCATCAAAAAGGTTTTCTAGCATCATTCGTTCCTTATGTGAGGTATAAGCACTAGCAGTCATAATATGCTTAAATAAAGAGTTGACATGTAAAAGACATTTTCTCAAAGATCAGTGTGATTTTTTACTTAACATCTAATACGAATCTAATACGAATTACCTACGAGTTTATGGTAAGTCAATTAAATAAAAAAGGTTACTTACTAATTATCGAAAATAGAATCACTCATTTCCTTTCATCTGTCGTATCGACTTGATCCCCATTCTTTCTTGTTATCATCAAACATTTCGTCCGACTGATAAGTTTTCGATTTTGTTCTATTCGTCACAATCACGTGTACGGAGTTGGAAAAGTACCGAATACAAAGCAAAGGTACCGTTCCAAAACTCATCGAAACCGTTTGAGAATTAAGGCTAGGTGTGGAGGACAACAAAAAGAATCCGTTTTAACTCAATTCCCACATACATGCCTCCCCTGCCCGCGTTCGCGGTATCACACATCAAATATTCGTACAGGTTCCCCAATACTACTAAATAAGGAGACTGCAGAGGGTAAGCTTCATACAAACAGGCATACAAAACAGCTGCGCTACATACAAAACAGCTGCGCTACATACAAAACAGCTGCGCTACATACAAAACAGCTGCGCTATATACAAAACAGCTGCGCTACGTACAAAACAGCTGCGCTACATGCAAAACAGCTGCGCTACATACAAAACAGCTGCGCGGTTTTTTTAAAGAGAGTGTGCTGATTGCTGCAGGCGGCATTTTCGGCTTCATGCCGCGTGATCGTAACACCGTCAGAGGTTTTCTAGAAGAAATAGTATCACGCACTAGTGCGCGTGCCTTACTAGATTCTCCGAGGGGTTCGTATCAGGTCTGGAGTGGAGCAACCCAAGGGCATCTCTAACTAAAGGGTAGGACCTGGTTTTTAAAAGATGATTTGTCAAGGGGTTTGACAGGGGCTTGGAGTGTTAGTTGTTACTTGTCGGCCTTGGTCTGTAATTAAATATCTTTACCTATAAATACTTGTTTCCATCATTATCATTAACACCCGTAATACAGTCCACTACTCATACATACCAATAGCCATCATTTTGGGCTCGGGTTGACCGGGTCGGGGTGGTACAAGCGCGGTAGGTATGTATGGAGCTCACCTTCTGCGATCTCTTTACTCTGTGCCAATACAGAGTTCAATTTCATTTACATACGGTATTGGCTGGCGAAATTAATTTTGCACTGGCAATGAGGCCTTATACTTTCCCAGCTTATTGGTGAGGTTCACGAATAATCAAGGCCTAATTTGTGAAGGCGCTCCCAATTTATTTCACCTTTGAGGTTGAATTTTGTCTTCTTGCAAGAGAAAGAGTAGGTACGTGTTGTGAGTAATGGGATTTTCTTTAAGTATCTTAGTGGCACGTGTTTGAAGGGTAAGGCACACTAGCGCCGCCAATTGACAATTTGACAATTATTAACGGACTGGATCTTTTTTTAAACATTGCGTACCGTCCGACAACAGGAAAGCATCCATAGGTAGTATTTATTTAATAATTGTGCACTACTTTTTGTTGCGTGGTTTATTCACAAAACGGGCTATCGCATTTATTCACAAACAATGGCCACTGTTGGTGTTAGCGAATGAATACAAAAACAAACCTAAAAGTAGTGCACAATTATTAAATAATAGATGTTTGCCTAGTGTCGGAAGGTCCGCAATGTTTGAAAAAAAATCCAGTTTAGCAGTTATCAAATTAAATCCATTAGCGGCGCTAGGATTAAGATTATTCGCCTTAAGCCCAATGATGACACAGTTTTCGTCGTCAGAAAATAACATAGTTTTTCGTTGATATTTTACAGTAGCGATATTATTGGGATGTCTGGCTTAAATCAACACAACCGCGGAACGAAGTGATGTTGATTTTGAGCCAGACTTCGCAATAATAAAATAAAATAAATAAATGTTTCCCACATTCACACCAATTATCTAGCCAAGCTTCCTTAAGAAACTCGTTATATGGTTAACTAGACAACGGATAAACATACTTAATATAATATAATAATAAATAATAAAAATAATAAAAAATCTTTATTTGACACCATTTCAATTTGTAAAATTAAATGTGAACGATAACAACCGCATTCGTCGGATGACTGTGTCGCAGTTGCCAACGCCCACCTCCAAGACTGAGGAGGGTTCGGTACACTATACCAGCAGATCCTTACATAATAACTTTAGATAACAGAGTTTATTATATCTATGGTATACATTTTTAATAACATTAAGTATATAAGAAAGGGTTTGTGTGCATGTTTGTGTGTATGGGTGAGTCGATGTGTGTATGTGTGGGTGTGTGTGTGTGTGTAGGGGTGTCTATACTTAAATACATACTTATTATACATAGGAAACACCCAAGGAGGTAATAATATCACTACTTTTTACGTAGTATACAGGATGTTTGGTAAAAGATGTAGGTATATTCCGGAAACATAGCCATGCAACCAAGTATAAATAACACTGTGACAACATGCAAAATCATATTTGCGTTCATTTACTTTTCCACAAAAAAACTCAATTTAAAAAAAAAAATTTGCAACGTTTTGATTTCTGTTAATGTTTGACCATAAAATTGACGACCAAGACCAGCCTATCAGCTTGACCTAGGGTTGTCACTTTACAGCTTTACTTAGTAACAAAGAACCTTAATATCTCGGCCATGATGGTTTTCAGTTTTCACAAAATTTTCCAGGGTTCTTAAAACAGTACCCTATCTGCTATATTCGGGATTATACAGGTCTTACCAAACACCGTGGTACTCTACGTACAGGTAGCAGGAGGCAGGGCTTGGAAACCGGTTATTGTTTTGAACCGGTTTCACGAAATTATGCATTGAACTTTATTAAAAAGGTTACGTTCCATTGAACCGGTTTTTGAACCGGTTTACAAAAAAAATGTTTTTTTTAAATAAACCGGTTAAAATTTAAAATGATAAATACTTGATTTACGTTTATGGGTATATTGATAGGATGCGCGCAACTATCAAAATGAGATAGCGCTCGCGACGCAACACTGGTGCGCGCCGCGCGGGTATTTCGTCTAACAAGCTACAACAAGTCGCAGCCAGCGATCGCTAGAAATAAACCGGTTTATTTAGGTTCGAAATATCGCTCCTATTTAATTCCGCTCCGGAACGGTACTATACGATAGTACAGGTTTTACCCTAATGAAACCGGTTAATTTTGAACCGGTTTCAATCCCTGTCAGGAGGTACTGCATTAAATTGTTTCTAAATTCAAATATCCGTTGCTGACCCCTATTTTTAATGATTAGAAAAAAAAGGCGATCAATGGTTCCTATCGAAATCTGGTGCTATAAACCCTATATTGTTACTGTAAAGACATTTTTTTTTTGAGAGAGTTTGCTGTTTGCCTCAGACGGCATTTTCAGCTTCACCGGGCTTTTTTGGGGGCGGCGAGGAACGTAAAGGGTCCCTCAAGCCGTGTGAAACGAATCACCTTCGGAGGTTTTCTGGAGGGAACGGCATCGCGCACTAGTGCGCGTCCGCGTGCCCTACTAGATTCTCCGAAGGGTTCGGATCGGATCGGGGGGCGGAAGTAAAGACAAAGTGTTGAAAATCCACGAGCGCTGTCGTGGCTCAATCCAACTCACCTTTAATAAACACTATCTACTTTTACTTTATAAGCTAAAGGGGGTTCCTTTCAATGTCGACAACTACGTCATCAACATCCGATCTTAATATTCACTACACTGATTCTTAGGTAGCGGTTATTTCAAATATTATTTTTCCTGAAGTTTGCAACCTTTTTCAGGGGCCGTGGTTACAAGGATACTAAATTATGTTATATATTCAAGTGTAGGGGACTCGTAGTTATATGATTCGGTAATTCAAGTGGAGGCCCTGTTGTAACCCGTTGTGAAGAATCATGGCTTCGAGCCCCACTTTAGGCAGTCGCTTTATCCAAGCGATACACGGACATTGCGAAGCTTTCTTAATTAAGACATCATCATCATCATCATCATAATCATCAGCTCATTTTATGTCTCCACTGCTGGGGCACGAGCCTAGGATAGGGAGAACGGGCCATAAACCACCACGCGGGCCCAGTGCGGATTGGTGGTTGTTAACGACTGCTAATGCAGCCGGGACCAACGGCGTAACGTGCCTTCCGAAGTACGGAGGAGCTCGAGATGATACATTTTTGGTCACCCATCCGATGACCGGCCACTGCTAAAGTTGCTTAACCTTAGCACTCGCAAACCGGGCGCGTTAACTACTGCGCCATCGAGCTATTCTTAATTAAGTATCTATTTACATATTATTTTTCATTAAAAAATGTGTGGTGACTGGTGTCGAACACTGGGCTAAAAGTGTCGAATACACTCGTGCCACTATGGTTGTACTGTTATGTATAGGGCATAATTTAAATGCTCACCAGAAATATTTTTTAGACCCTAAGCCTAAGTACCAAATAAATTAAATGACTGTACAAATATTATTTTTGCTTCCCAAAATGGATTTTTTTATTAGACAACGACAGCAAAAATTACCAAATTGAAAGTCGAGGCATAAAATATTGGTGTTATCTATTTGGTGACAAAATAACATATTAAGTCTGAAATGCAGTTAAAAGGTATTCATACATATATTTTTATTGCATTTACAAAATATAAATTGTATCCTTTTTATAATATTTTAGGAAACACAATTTGGTGAGCATTTATCCGTTATGGTAAGCGTTTCGAATTTTATTGGTAGTAGAATTAATACATTCCTTATGTATACTGTGACCATGGTACAAATTTGTTATGGTTTTTCCTAAGAAATGTTAATTTCTCCATCTTCCATTTTTAATAATACAGTAACAAGACATGCCTTCTCTTCCAGATTTTATGTGTTCCTCGGACTACTTCTTTACAATAGGTTTAATGCCAAATTGAGCATATAATCATTATAGCTATAATAAAACTAAAAATATACTTAAAGAAGCACTTCTCGATATGTCCTACGAAGATACAGAAAAGTTATTGATTGTTGTTAAATGAATATTATGTTATTTTGTCTATTTCATTACTGGTTTAGGTTTATAATTAATATTGTAATGTAATTATTTTTTTTTAGAACTGCATTTTTGCAAGTTATACATTTAGATAGTTTTGTGACCTTTTTCTTATTTATGCCTGGAAAACAGGAATATCCTACTCCAGGCACATTGTGTTATTTGTTCTCTGTTAATATGTTTAGTATTTAGTTATTATATTGTAAAACTAGCTGTGCACCGCGATTTCACCCGCGTTAATAGTCATAGTGTGATGTAATGTAGCCTATATATAGCCTTCCTCAATAGGTAAATGGACTATTCAACACAAAAATATTTTTTCAATTCGAACCACTAAGTTCCTGAGATTAGCGCGTTCAACCAACAAACAAACAAACTCTTCAGCTTTATAATATTAGTATAGATTTGTTTATTCAATAAAGATTTATTATTATTATTATCTTTATAGAAAAAAAACTAATATTTTCATAAACATTTTGGAAGGTAAATAAATACATTGTACCGATTTGTTTTCTCTTCCGGCCCATGAATACCTTCCAATGTCTTTGAAGGCCGTTACGTTTTATGTATCAAGGCGTGGCGGTATGTTCGGCAGGCTTATTACCGAAAAAACCAACTGGTTGTTAATTGTACAGACGCGTGCACATCAACCTACCCAAAACTGTCCAATTTCTTCAATATTCAACCTTAAGCCGTATACATAAAGTTCATAGTCTATTGAGGAAATTTGACAGTTTGTAGTAGTCTGATACGCAGCTCTATGAAATCGCTCAATGTGTTTTAACTATTACATAGTTACATGATTATTTACATATAATTTTACGCAAATATTGAATAGGGCCTTTGGCTTACAGAGTAAGAGTAGATAGTGTTGATTATTTTTTGACGAGTTGGATTGAGCCACGATAGCATAGTTGGTAGTGCATTTGAGCCGGCATGTCACGGGGTGCGGGTTCGAATCCCGCTCGTGGAATTTTTTCAACACTTTGTCTTTTTTCAAAGTATTACATACATTTTAATCGCAAATGCACCAAGCGAGCGATCATTGAGCGATTTGTATCCGTAATACTAATTTATGAACCAGTCGCGTTGAAATTATGCAATTAATAACTGGTTGCTTTTTTCCGTAATAAGCCTGCCGGTGCTTAATTAATTCAGGCAGCATTTAACACGCCTGCTACTTTCCATTGCCGCGCGTTTTAAGGCATCTTTTTAAGGCACCTAGATTTTTAAAATAGTTAGCCCTCTTATTTGCTGTGCCCTGGTGACGTGCGTGACATGGTCAGATTTGGTATTCAGCCCGACGGTTGGAAGAAACGCGCCGAAATGAGACCTGAATGGCGCCAGTACATTAAAACCGGAACCAGGAAACATGACGAAGACTGGCTGGAGAAAATTAAACAAAAAAGGCTTCGTCGTGCCCTATCACCTCCTGCGGACTCACATTTTGTGTGCGACCGATGTGGCAAGAAATGCCGTGCAGCTATAGAGTTTTATAGCCATCAACGGCGATGCAGAAACCCGCAAAACCACTAGCGCCGCAACAATCATCTGCAACAGATGATGTGGCCAATGTTGATGATGATGATGATGAGCAGGGCGTCACATGTATACCTTTGCTTATGTTTTAACACCTCGTCTAATGTAATGTGATATGCAATAAATAAATAAATAAAGAAATTTTATTGCGCTCATTTAATTTGTCCTTGTTAGGTCAATTTTAGAACAACAAGATGCGATAGCGTGATGCTATATTATCGTGAGTCAAATAATAAGACGAGACTTGTTGTATAAATAAGTGACTGATTTATTTATAAATGTCTAGGCTTATATACAGATTTATAAACAAAGACATGTACATTTATCTAGTGGGGGAAGTGTCAATTTAGCATAACCATATTTATATTATATTTGTGCATAATTTACATTATTATTAGAAAGTGTGTTTCGGCACGTTTGCCGATACGTTTTTGCTATAGACATTTACTATGGTTTTTGCCATAAAAATCATCATCATCATCATCATCATCATCATCAGCCTACAAGTCCAATGATAGGCCTCTCCAAGTGCACCTCATCCAGCTCTTGCCAGCCTCTGTTCTGTTATTGTCTTTTGGATATTATGGGTGTTGGGGACTGCGATATCTACTTATCAATTATTATTATTATTTTTACTAAATAAATATAGCGTAGCAATCATGCACTATTTGCATCCCGAACCTTCTGAGGCACGAGCCTTTTAACAACACTAATTGCACACTAACCCCCTAATTCATAAAAACTATACTATATAAAGTAAGCATTATTTAGTTAAATATTGGTTTGTCAACGTCAAACAAACGTCATTTTGGATTTGAGAAAAAGAGACAAAATAATGATAAACTGGATAAGTAATGCTTAAATAGTTTTTATGAATAAGAGGGCTTATGTGTATGTATATATTATTAGAGTCAATGTATGGTTTTTGAAGTTTCAAAACATTTTGAACTGTCGACCTCAAGGAAGTTGAAATTATGCTCTTTCGATTATATTGTACATCACTCTACTCGTGCAGCTTGTGGGCTGATTACACTCAATTACAATGAACTCCTTGTCCAGTACAATAACGCCTTCAGGGCGGTGGTGGGGCTGCCCCGATACTGCAGTGCCTCAGGCATGTTCGCGGAGGCGCGCACAGACTGCTTTTACGCGTCTATGCGCAAGCGCGCCGCGTCCATGGTACACAGAGTGCGGGCCAGCTCCAACACCGTCCTGGAGATGATCGCGGGGTGGCTGGACTGCCCATTCATCCGCCATTGTTCCGATAGGCATGTCGCCGTGCCGGTACCGGAGAGACGGTTTTGACAGCCGCTCAAACCTGTGTTGTCTAAATATTTTATTTATGTTTTCTATAAACTTTTATTAATTTTTGTTTAATTTATTTTTGAATTTCTATTTAAATTTTAAATTTTGATTAAATTTTAACTTTTAATTTTGATATTTATTCTGATTTTTGATTTGATTTTATTTTGTTAATTTTATTGTAATTTGTATGGGTGTAAGTTACCTGATTAAATAAATGAATTATTATTATTATATTATTATACACATAAGGGGTGTGTATTAGTAGGACAGTACCTAATTGACGAACGAACGCTTTAGCTCAGCACGCATTGTCTGAGATGCATTAGTATGACATAGGTCTATTCTAACACCAGGCTTCCTCGTAATTCGTCGTATCTATTTGGATGCTGGCCAACACTATACGCTAAGCTATTTGTTTTTAATAAATACGATCATGAATATTCAATTAGGTGATGTGTTTGATTCATTTGATTGTCTGTGGTTGTACCTGCTATTGTCTATTTATTCCATCTTTATTAGGTCTTTTACGTCATGTTCGTAAAGCCTACGTGAAGAAGCCACATGAAACATGACAAGCTCTGGTTTTAGGAAGAGTATTCCGATAAGAGTATTCCAACCTTCTTAAAGAGAACACCTTTAACAAAAATCCTTTATTGCATAAAGATTAAAAACAAATGACATATACAAAAGCGAGCTTATGTGTGCAACCCTTCTGTAGGTAGTGTTGAAAGCAAGTCAAGAAGATATTAAGTAGGTAGACCTACTAACATATATAGGCTTCTACAGGCTCCAGTCTCCTACGTAACTTTAATATGTAAGCACCTAAATGTAAGACTAGATATTAAGAATAAGTTTTGTGGAAGAAAATAAAATTTTATTATATTATATATTATTACTAACATATACATATACTCAAACTAACTTATTATTTTTTAGGTTATTACCTAAAAAATAACCAATTAAATAAACTATAGGTATAATTACACTTTAAGCAGTCTTCGTCGCAAAAAATAACATAGATTTTAATTTAAACTAAAATTGGTTAATCGCTATTTTTGAAGATTAATAAAAAATTATTATTCACTGGTTCCTGCCCAATACTGTCGCCACTACCCCTTTAAAATCTATACCAATTATATTAATCATCATCATCAACTCATTTTTATGTTCCCTTGCTGGGGCACGAGCCTTCTCTATGGATGGATAAGAAGAACGGGCCGTAAACCACCACGCGGGCCCAGTGCGGATTGATGGTTGTTAACGACTGCTAATGCAGCCGGGACCAACGGCTTTACGTGCCTTCCGAAGCACGGAGGAGCTCGAGATGATACATTTTTGGTCACCCATCCGATGACCGGCCTTTGCTAAAGTTGCTTAACCTCAGCACTCGCAGATCGAGCGCGTTAACCACTGCGCAATCGTGCGTTAATAAACGACCTAAAAGCGAAATAACTAACATCTAAAAAGGATTACAAAACAATTATTAACAACTAAAAAGGTTTACATAGGCGCTGTAGGTCTTTTCTTTTAACTATAGAGATGATAGGTATAGAGTTATTTATGGTGGGATTACGGCGCGGCAACGGGTGGCCAATATGGCCCCCACTCGGGGCTAAGCCGATGATTTAAACATACAGCCCATCGATTCAGTAATACGCTAAACGTAGGTAATTAATCATATTTCCAGCCGCTTTTAGAAAACATTCTTTAGGCGGCCAGTGTTGAAGTGAAAAGGCTGATTTCTAAATAAATAAAAAAGCAAGTTTTTTTTGTAGGATTTGAATAAGAACTTATTGAATATCGCATCTTTTTAAATATTTTTTCTTAAATTGTGTAGACTGCTTCAACCTCAGAATAATAAATAATAAGTATAAATTCAACGAAGTAAAAAGATAATACTTATGCCTAAATACAAAATCTACTATGGTTTGTTATTCAACATTGCTACATACCGTCGGGATTACCGTTAAGTGAACGCAAAGATATAGTTACTTACCTTACAAAGCACGGAGGAGCTCGAGATATTTTGCATTTGGTTACCCATCCAGTTTTCGGTTCAGCGTTCCGGTTTGCTTAACTTGCAAGATTTCAGTAATAGCGCAAATCGTTGCACTATCGTGTTACACTTAAACGGTTTCCATCATCACACTTATCACACTAATATTATTATTATTATAAAGTTTGTGTGTATGTGTGTGTATTTGTTGCTTCTTCACGCTGCAACGGATGGATGGATTTGGATGAAATTCGGCATACAGATAGTTTATAACCTGGATTAACACATAGGATAGTTTTTATCCCGATATTCCCACGGGAACGGGAACCACGCGGGTGAAACTGCGGGCGGCGCCAGTAATATTATGAATGCGAAAGTTTGTGTGTATATGTGTATATTTGTTGCTTCTTCACGCTGCAACGGATGGATGGATTTGGATGAAATTCGGCATACAGATAGTTTATAACCTGGATTAACACATAGGGTAGTTTTTATCCCGATATTCCCACGGGAATGAATGGAAACTATCAAAGCGGTACGAAATCCGCCGGGTCGACTAGCAGATTATACGAACGAGTACATTTAGGTACCTCCTTACAAATAAACAGAGTCCTATACCTACCTACTTAAGCTTCGAATAATTATTCCATGTCTCTTTTCTATTTTAACCGCCTCTGTGGTCTAGTGGCTAAGGCCACCGGTGTAGACCCAGAGGTCCCGGGTTCGATTTCCAGCGGGGGGGTACGTTTGTGTACTCGGTTTGGTTGGTGGTAGGGCTTGTTTTACGCCTGGCTAATAACCACCATTTTATCTAAATATGTCGTCATAACATCAATGTTTGTAGCATTGTTATGTTCCGACAGCAAGAGATAATAGATGTAGAGAGACAGTGCCTCACTAGCTGAGGATCCTGGGTGAAGTGCGCTTCCACCATTGGCCTTATCATCACTTAACATCAGGTGAGATCAACACACTGTGCTTGCCCGTAAAATATTTAAAAAAACAATCTAATTTGTAATGAAGTTTTTACATGACGGGACAAAGCACGGCATCTCTATAAGCTTATACTCTGTTTATAAAGTAAGGCCCTTATACTTTTACTAGTATCCATGCTTAGAAGATGGAAAATTGCTGTTTGCTTCAGGCACTTCAGTAAATATATTTATAAGTATACACGAGCGCTGTCTGAGAGAGTAAGTACAAATACTTTGTTCAAAATTTCACATGTAAGCAACGTTAGGGATTGTTAAACAATTTATTTCTTGGCGGTGTTTCTGCGAACATTGTTTGGAATCGTTCGGTAACAGCTCTGTCATAGACAATTATAAAACACTGAGGTAGAAATATCGGGTAGTTTGTAAGTAGTAACTATCAATTTTGGACTTCTTGGCGGGAAAGTGAAGAGTCATGTCTGCGGTTTTGTTTTATTTTCTAAAATTTGTGTTATGTCGAATATTAATGTGAAATAATGGTGGATTATTAATCGCGAGTGTGCATAAGTGTTGGCAAATGAAACAAAACAGTGCAACGTCACTTTTCAAATTCTCTCAAGAAGTCCTCCCAAGGACTTAGTAAGGCCCCACATCTTTACTGATACTCGAAGGGTTGGGGGGTATATCATTTCTCACTTCTCATTCTTCATCATTATACAAGATGGATATAAGTATAGTTTATTTATATTTGTATTACTTGTAAGAAAAATTACTTTGACACTGGCTAAATGTGCTGATCGCACGAAGCCATCAGCTAAAGGAAAAAAAAAACTATCAATTTCTATTTCTACCTTTTTCAAAATTACTTACTAACTACCAGAGAACACTTACACCTCGATTTAAACTTAAAACTAGTTACAAGGCTGTGCTTAGTCGACTTCTAAGGTTTGTATCAATCGCAGCCTTGAACCTAGTTTAAAGTTTAAATCGATCCTTTCAATGAAATTAAATTGAAATGAAATTTAATTTTTAGGTGACGGAAAACTGGTATCCAGCACTGGGTAACTGGGTCAAAAATTAAAAAGAATACATATTTGAATGTGTTAAAGACGATTTATTAAAATCAAGACAAGATCATAACAGTCCTCTCTATCGTCCTTAATCTATCGCAGGACCAGCTCCCATAGACAAGTGGCATAACGCTAATAGAATAGAAACGAAATAGAATAACGATTGTACCTACGGGATTGTCACAAGCAACGATATACTCAGGGCCGTAGTTAGACTTGAATTTAAGGTAGGGCAGCTGTGGTGAGTAAAAATGTTACTTGATCTGTTCTGGTCAATCGAATTTTAGTATCCATTTCAATCGAATTTTAGTATATATTTTAGGATTTGTGAACATGTGCGAGTCAGGTTAATACTTATGTAATTATCGTGGTGATATCCTACAGGGTGTAACAAAATTCCCTTAATTGCAATTTCGAATTTGGTGCCATAGTAAAAATTGTTCGTATTGATCGGTGGAATGACCCCCATTCGGCATTTAAGGATTTTTTTTTAATTTTATATATTATGACTGTAAGATATATATAGCCACTACGCTAGTATTTTTTCTTTACAGTAAATTTGCTTTACAGTACTTTGCTTATTATTAGTTGATTATTAAGGTATTTTATTAAGGTAGGGCATTGGTATTTTAAGGTAGGGCATTGCCCCACAATGCCCTTCGCTACGGCCCTGCGTATATAAATGACGTTTAAGTCAATCCCATACAATAATCATTCTATTTAATTTGTATTCTATTAGCGTTATGCCACCATGAAGCTGTGTAAGTATTTATAGCTTCATGTATGCCACTAGTCTTGGGGGGCTGAGCTTCAGATCATAGACACGTCACAATGAAAACCACACGAAGGCGACGACGGTTAATTGGAGCTATTACATGCATATGACCAATTTACCCAGGACATTATTATAGCATGGATTGCCTACACGTCTCCGATAAATCTACATTTGATAACCGTTTTCGGACTTACTGTTGAGATCCAGAGTAAGTCTTGATTTAGTAGTAATCGCAATTATTTGTATGTAGGTATATAAAGTTAGCACTTTAACAGCCGACTATTTTAAAGCGCGCCCTTGCTGGTAGGTACGCCGGCAATTTTTATTATATATAAACTATTTGTAATACATCTATATATTCTTTTTATTCATTATTCCGGGGTTACACGCAAATCACGTAACACGGACATCATTTTAAAACAACCGCTAAGAAAATCAATGCCGTACAGAGGACGTAATGCAAGTGGTCGAAAATATCTTTGAAGAGAAAACTAACCTTATTGGTTTAAAATGGCGACCAAAATAAATTATTTTTTCAGAATATGGCTACTTCAATACGAATTAATTTTGACTATTTAGTATTAGTGCTAATTTCATGTGTAGGTATATATGCGCAGTTTTTAATAATCTCATGAATATTAATGGGTCAAAGTTACCTACGTACCTACAGTGCCTACGAAAAAAAATACTAATACAAAACATTAGAAAAAATATTTTACTTAGTTACAACTTAGAAAGGTACTCCACCAAATAATACAACAAAAATTATGGTCTCACATAAATTTATTTCTTCATATACATATGTATAATTTTGCGAATCCACTGTGTCCCGAGACGCAGCGCGGGATATTTTACAAATTAACCATCTACAAACTTCTACGAATACATTCACACTTCCGCATTGCGCGTTGCGTACGCCATTAATTGCACTAAAATAATTATCTTTAGCTAGGATTCGTCGAAACCCTTCTTAAGCTATCACACGATCAGCATTCATCATTAAAGTTACATCTAATTAAAGTATGCAGGTACCTTATCCGCAAACGTATTAAAATTGTATTTAAATTAACATCATAAAGTCCTACTTTATTATAAGTAACTTTTCTTTTAAAGTTTTTATTTAAAGCATGATTCTGTACATATTTTAAACTTATACATTTATTTATTATTTATACACGTATATTTATATATGATAAACTTATTTATTATATTCATATTATGTTTTCGGTACTAATATATTGCAATCGTAATAATTATGCAATTTAACGTCAACTATGCAGTTTCAAATCGCATAAAAGTTGAACCGACGTTTTTTTAAATGAAATTTATTATATCACTAAATTTCTATGTTCTTAGGTTATGGGAGTTCGTAATTTTTGTCATCAATATCTGTTTTTTTAAGTATATGTACTTACTAATTAAAGCATCTCTAGTGGAAATTTGTTCTCTACAAACGAGACGCTCCCAACAAAACTTCAAAAGGAAAGCCATTAATCAAAGTAGAACCTCATTTCAAAATCGTTTAAGTTCATTTTATAATGTATAAAAACCGTGAAAAATACTTAACTATTTCTTTTATGGTGTTCTATTCAAAACTTCAAACAGCGCGGCGTTTGTCAAAAAATATTTTTTAACGTAATATTTTGCAGGTAAGGTACCGGAATTCATGAATGCAGCCCGTGGGTTGTTAACTGTTGACCGGAGCTTAATAAAGCTTGTCGCAAAATGGCATGTGTACTGGATCAATGTTCAAAATATAACATGGCAGTTATGTACTCTGTGTAATGTACAAATGCATTAAAAAGTGTACCCAGCTCTTTGCTTCTGAAATTGTCATTGACGTGAGGATTCGAATAATTAATGCTTAAATTTTAGGTATCTTGGTATGTATTTATATAAGATCACGTATTTCTATACTCGATAAGACTTATAAAAAGAAAACCTAATCAATGAAACTTTCAGAAAGAAAACGAGCTGCCAATTAAAAAAAAAACCTTATATAAATCAATCATAAATCTAAGTATTAAAAAATAAAACTAATTACACAACTTCATAATATAAAAATACATTTACAAATAATAAAATGCAGGTCATTAACAAACAATGAAGTAATTAATTAGAAAAATTACGAACACAGACAAATTAGTAATCAGTCTTTTACGTTTAACTAAACGCAGCAGTTTAATAAATTAAACGCACACAAACAAATGTGATGGTGATGAACGAAGCATCATAAAACGAAACGTTTGTACTATTTTGGAATATACAGCACCTTTGTTAATGGCATGGCTCAATTGCACTATAAAGTGTGCATCAACGAAAAAATGGATATAGTATAAAATATAGCTTTAGCCTAACACGTTTGAGATCACAAAATAAAGATCCTGCATCAGTAGGTAAGCTTCATGATGCGCTCGGGAACACATAGACCTCTCACGGATTGTTGCGAGCTGTTGCGAGATTCCGTCCCTGTTAGAGTGTCTTTGTGTGCTTGGCTCGAGCGCGTCATGTATGAAAGCGTACCTTCTACAGTCTTCTTATTTTGTGCTAACACGCTGAGATCGACGATGTGCGTTCGGAGACGTCAAACGGTCTTCGCAAATTGACAAATGTTACAGCGGCGTATTGGAAGAGAAACGGCTACGTCAATAAACCAACAGATTACGTATGAAATAAAAAGGAAAAGGAATGGTCTTAAAGTAAAGAAAGCCTGAAAAGCTGGCGTCTCATCACATATTGTATGTCGTTGAATAAAGAGGGGGATTTTCAGGTCTAGCTTTGAACTAAATAGACAACTGTTTATTGTAATTTCTCGAATAAAATAATTCATTGATATCTTAAAAAAATATTTGGGTCATACTGTAGACAGGTCAAAAAACATACACACGTGAATTTATTAATAAAAAATAAATTCACACAAATAATGTAAAATACACATACAAAATATTATTGTAATTAATCAGTTAGTACAATATAATACTTTTTATTTTGCGGCAGCTTACTTTTAATCGTCAACTTCGCGAGAACTAGCGTAGGTATAACTTTTATGTCAATAACTTTTATGTCATCATTTATATTAGGTAGGTATATTATTTCATAATTATCGTACTTATTAAGACTGAAATGACCTGTACTCAAAATGCCCGCCCTTAATTCAATGCCACATCATATGATTGCCCAAAACAACTTCACCCATCCCTCAGCTTGCAAACTCGTTTCTCATTAAACACACGATTCGTCAACGAGTATTAAATTTTGCTATAACCTCAATTTAACAATAATCCTCATTAACTCTACATACGTTTCGTATTGTTTATTTAATTTTTACTTTACTTCAATTAGATCTAAGTGAAACGATTGGCAGTTGTGAACGGTCGAACGCGACCGAATCGAGGTGTACACAGTAAACGTTCAACGATCATACTAAACGAGTTCATCCTCAAATTGGTTGTCATATACGTGTGTCACACCATCGGGGACCGCATTCATCGCATGTCTCGCACTTTTAATTACCTAAGTTACATAGAAGCTCAAATTTAACTTATACGTAGGTAGATCAATACAAGTAGTAGGTATATTGTATAAAACGAGTGAAAAACCTAAAAATCTTACATATGTTACTAGGCAAGGGGATTACTGTAAAAGATTAAATAACATCCTACACTTAAAGATAGCTTAATATGATAGAGTCGCGATAGTCAAATTTCGAGTAATCCAATGGTGCTCTTACATCAAACAAAACATTACAATAGTAGAATGCCAATCAAAAGAAATTATGAGAGTATGCGCGTCACATTAGTTGCCACAAAATCACAAATCTATTACTCCCTAGTAATTCATGTTCGCAGGCGATTCCCAATCATTTAATCGTCACTTTAATTTACGATATACATAATTACCTCACCAACCTACCGATCTTAAATTCAAACATTACCACACCGACTTTAACATTTTCTACCTACAAATAGATATGTCATTAAATCACGATCATCCTATAAGCAAGCGGTGACATTAATATTATTTAAAAAATAACAATTCAAAGAATTGTTTGCTGTTAATAAAAAAAGAAAACATCGCTTGTTTATGCAGCATCGCAATGCTGGCAACACTGGGCAAACAAATAATGAAGAGAACATAAACGGTGGAAAATGTAAATGAACGCTATTTACACGATACGTACTACGCACAGGACTGACACAGAATTTCACATGACACAGCCGATTCGTCTAAGTGTACTCCATAATATTGCAATAATGAAACGAGTTACCACAATTTACACTACTTAACATATTTTTTTAACACCCGATATGAAAAATAAACATCTAATTACAGCTGCAATAACTATTTATACATTTTTATAATAATGTCTGTATAATATATAATCGTGATCCGAACTGGCTTTATTATTTTAAATCTCTAAGCGCACTGTCTTCATCATCTAAATTACTTTTTTTTTCTCTATTCAATAATAGCAAGTTACTTATCAATGCGTAATATTACACTGATATTTTATACACTCCGAATCTCTGTCGTAATATTTATAATGCATCTAAGTATACCATAACCGTTAATATGGACTTTATCTGTTCCAAGAGACAAAAATAGCATGAACAGCATTTACTTTCTATCATAAGTAGATGTAGGATAATAATTAATTGTTACATTATTTTATTACCCTTCCGACTCACAATCATGATTTTATTAGTGGTCATATACGTTAATATACATCATAAGTAGCGTTTCTAGGCACTCATACATATTTAGCCCTTTATGTAAATACAAGTAAGTGATATAAAGTACATTATGTATATAAATACTTTCACTTTTCAACAGACACTACAGTAAAGCATAGTACAAGATGGATGAAATAGTAACTTGAGCTCTGATTACGTTACTCTGAGACTGCTTATAAAGTTCAAATGTTAATAAAATGTTTGTTTCAATGATCTCAAAATGAGTTACTATTTTAACTGATCTGTATACTATGCCACAAGCATTGCGGATGTTTGAAAATTGATTGGTCTTACAGTATACTAATTAAATATTTTAATTGTGTCCAACATCACGGTATTTTTAAACTACGAGGTTATAATGATTTTCTTAAATCAATGGCAATTTTTGGAACATCGTGCGGTTAATTCGTACCCACAAAAGTATCTAACTTAATACTAAATACAAAACGATAGCCTCAAATTAAGTGTTAAGTACACTTCATTAAAATTATTTTAGTTTTCAGAAGGTACGAAATTTTTATTGTTAGTTACGACTTTGCGGCCCTTAATTTAATACCATTTGTAATTTCATTTCACACAACAAGAACAATAATTATTCGAGTATAATAAAGCTTTAAAACCAAATTTAAAAAAGTTCTCAATGGCAAAATTCCTACAAAATAGTTTTTACCTATTTTATTAATACCGTGTTGTTAGTTCACAATTTTATTATCTGTGGCCGAGTATGGGGTCGTCTGAGGTTAAGTACATACGGTGCTCGGCGCGCGTTACACCAGGCGTTCTCATCGTCAGTTGGCGTAGTGGTCGAAGGAGCCAAGGTATTCCAGCGCAGCGCGGTAGCAGAACTCGTACTGATCCTATGGCAAAATGAGTCTTGTCAGGACGAGTTAACATTTCTATTTATTGAGCTGGCAATAGAGCATACGGCGTTCTGATGGAAAGCAACCACTGCAGCCTATGGACGCTTGCAACACCAAGGATTTAAAGCTTCAGGCTGTATGCCTTTATGCCCTATAATTTTACAGAATATACCCTTTAAACCGTGTTCTGGTTTCTCTTCAAAACTGTGCTGATTGCTGGCAACATAGACAAAATGGTAGTCGCCACCCAGTCAGATACTGATTAGAATCCTGATACCAGGCAAAACGTCCTAAAACCCTTCACACACTTACCTTTAACAATAATCTGGTGGAGCTATTTTGTAACAAAAAAAAATAACCCTTCCTCAACATTTTTCAAAGGAGGCACAGCAAAGGCCATTTACATACTCGACTTTTTAAAGACTGGTGGTACTAATATTAACCAAACGAAATGACGGTCTTCAGCATTTTCCTGAGGCCTAAGGGTCATGGATAGTTACCTCTGTCTGCACCATCGCCGGCCGCTGGGTGCGCAGAGTGCGAACGGTCTGGAACACGTCGACCACACCCTCGTACTGCATGCGCTCCAGCACCGTCGACAGGGTTATGAAGACGCCAGTGCGGCCAACGCCCGCGCTGTCAACAACAACGAGGTTATGACCTTTTTGAAAGGAAAGGTAAGGGAGAAGAAGCGTTGGTCGTTTTAGAAAATCGTAGCTGTGAAGTGGAATAGGTGTTCCGTGTTGAGGAGAAAGCAACACATGATGCTACAGAGTGCTACTGTTGGTAGGATATTGGCACCAGTTCCACCACTTCCTCGCTAGATCTGGCGCTGCTATAAATAGTATATATACTTGCTTGGTAAAAGTTTAAATAATAAATTGGACGCGGCGCAAAAAGTGGGCTTGTGTGTCACATGTGTCCTATTTATGTTCAAGTTGAAGATAAATACTGTGATTATTTACATATAATTTTACGCAAATATTGTTGCGAACACTTAATTTTTTTTTCAATTTGATAATACTGTGTTCGAAGGAATCACATAGTCAGTAGCAAATATTTTTAAGGGATGGTAAAGATTTAAAAATCAGTGTGTCTTTAAAGATCTCAATGGTTTGTAGTGAGATTCTGGAGAAACCACTTGTTAAAAATGAGAACATACTCGTAGAATACGCGCCACACTTTCAAAAATACTATAGTATTCATAAACATAGACTATTGGCTAGCATTACCTGCAGTGAACCGTTATCGGTCCGTCTTGACCGAATTGTTCCTTGGTCTTGTGCACCTGTCCTAGGAAGTCAATGAAGCCCTCACTGTTCTTCGGCACCCCTTGCTCTGGCCAGTCCGTGAATTGGAATTGGCGCACCGTCCTGGATGCCCCATCGCGGGCATCGGTCACCTATTATCAAAAGTCATCAATGAAAATTGATAGCTCGAAGGTTAGAGCATTCTAAGAGAAACAATATAATAGAAACTATAAAATACAGTGTTGCTTACCTTGAATTCCCTCAAGATGTATTGAGGCATGTTATATTCAGCGATAGGGTCCACAACGAAGCATTGGTAGCGCACGGAACGGTCCGAAGGCCAGTACTGGTGACATTTCTCCTAAAAAGTAATATGAAGTTTGTAAAAGTACTTTGTTATAATGTTATGTAAATTGTATGAGTATTACATTAGTATTACACTTACCCTTCCCATTTCTTTCAACTTCGTCAACATCACGATGATTGTAGAATTATGTTCCCAAAGCATTCGCCAGAAATCATCTGTGGTATCCGGCAATGGACCCTGAGTGGCAATGTAAGCCGCCCGGTATCTATAACCGTCCACAAACGAGGCGTTGATGTAATCAGAACCATCGCGCGGCGTCAAACAGACACGAGTCGATTCGAATGGCAAGATATGCACTAGTCTGTTTTTGTGCTTGTTGCAAGGTAAACTAGCGGACACGAACCGGCTAGAATCTGCTTTCATGTTGGCGAGCTTTTTGAATTCCAATTCCATTCCAGTAATATTTTCCATCGCGTCTACACGCATCAGCTTCTGGATGTGCGCTTGTAAGTTGCGCGCAGGGACTTCAGTGTCTCCGCAAACCACAGCTTCAAGTAAAGCATCATGGATAAAGATGTACTGATCTTCTGTCTGCACCATGTAGTTGCGCTGGGCTCGCAGACAAGTGACATGACCGTAGATGTCTACAGTGCGTTCATGTCTAGCTCGCTCAAGCATAGAATCAATAACAATGAAGCACCCAGTGCGGCCGACGCCAGCGGAACAGTGAACCACCAGTGGTCCAGCATCAGGGGGATTGAGAGCACGAACACGTCTCAAAAACTGCAAGAAAGGTGCTGGATGATCAGGAACGCCATGGTCCGGCCATGCGGTGAACTGCAGCTGTTTAATTTCGCGACGTTCGGCAGTGCCATTCCTGGTAACTTGGAAAGTACGAATGCAGTACGTTGCAAGTTCTTGCACTTCTGCGATGGCTACCGTCATCATCCCGTAAGTTTCACTACCGCGACTAGGCCAGTATTGGTCACATTTGATTCTCGTTCTTTCTTCTAATTTAGTCATCATGACAATTGTAGACGTTCGCAGCTCCCAGCACATTCGCCAAAAGTCAATAAACGTTTCTTGGAGAGGACCTTGAGTAGCAACGTACGCATTATGTTTACGATAGCCATCACAGTAGTTAGCGTTTATGTAGTCGCTGCCGAGAATTCCGTCGATAGGTTGAAGAATAACACGACTATGATCGTAAGCAATCACGTTCGCGTAGCGGTTTTTAGGCTTATTGACCTCCATGTTTGAATGGTCCCACGTGAATTGCTGACCAGGTTCAATACTTTCATATTCCTGAGAGAATTTCAAATTATCATTAGTTTTCAGTCTTTCGATATGCTCTCCCAGTTCTGATATGGGAATAGGCGGGTGGGAAATCATAGCTGGGGTTTGGAAGTTCAACCGTCTCATTTCAACGGGATCGGATGGCGCTCCGAATCCCACATCAGCTGACATCAGAGGTCGCGTTACAGCAGCTTGATCCGGTGTTTTGCAAGGTTGTCTCTTTCTTCTCATAATGAACACGAGTACTAAACACATAGAGAGCATTAAAGCCGCTATAATGGGACCAATTATCCACACCATACCAGCTTCGCTTGTATCATGTATTTTCTTTGTGATTTCTGGATCCAAATTATTCAGATTGGGGTCTGGCCTACTTGGTTCCTCTCCAGGTGGTGCTTCTCGCATGTCTAAAGATAGGTATTCCGAAAACGGACTTGATGTGTAAAGGTGCTTTTGTGGCGTATCTACTACAGCTCTTACAAAAACGCGGTATCGTTTAGTTGGATTTAATTTTCTATTTAAAAATCCTTCATATGTTTCGTCGTTACCGAGGTGGAAAGTGTATAAAATGTTTCTTTGTAAGAATTTGGCAGCTATATAAGGACCATTTTCATCGTCTGTTCTTGCATTATTTTTTATTAAGTCATCTGTTAGGAACTGATCAGGCATTTTATGGTTATGCGCTTTATCATCAGGAACTACAACTAGATAATAATGTGAAATAGGTCCGTACTCTTCGGAAGCTTGAGGTAGAATAACAAGTATTTCATTTTCAACTACACCATAAAAATCAGGTTTAACCATGGGTTTAGGTGCTGCCATTTGTGTAGTTACAGTAATTTTTGTGGGTGGTCTGTAAGAATCGTCATTTGGTATGGCACTGACGTTCACATTGTACGTGGTAAACGGAGATAAATCATTAATTGAATATGTTGTTCTATCGTGCTTTACAATAATTTCTTTTTTCGGAATTTCTTGCGTTTGCGTCATTCCGAGTGAATCAACAAATTCTTTGATAGCATTATACGAAATCTTATAGCTAACGGGGTTTAAGCGTAATGGGGGTGACCACGAGAGCGTCATGGAATGAGTTGATACGTCTTGAGCCCTCAGGTGTAAAGGCACTTCTTCTGGTCTTACTTTAACTGTAACTTTCTCAGAAAGTCTGCCGAGACCGTCAGCTGTTTTTGCGGCTACCGCTATAGCATACTCTGCGAACTTTTCCAAATTCTCCAAATCAGCGGAGTGCGTTACATGAACACTTTTTTGTTGCCACTCATCCAAATCTTCAACCGGTGTCATAGTGTAAAATATTACATAACCAATAATCCTCTTTCTCGTTCTGAACGTTTCCCACCAGACCTCGACACCCGACTCGGAAGTAGCGACGGCTTTCACTGCCATGGGTGCTCTCCCGATATCCCTTTCAGTATGAGCCGTAACGTCTTTACTGTAAGGTCCAGGTCCCTGATCTGTGTATGCTCTTACTTTGAATATGTAGTGAGCATCTTCTTCTAGACCCGTAAATACAACCTTTGTCTGTTCTGTTGTTTTCTCAACAAGAGATGATTGGTCACCTCGTTTATAAAACTGGACATCATACTTTTTAATTTGACCACTTCGATCAGCTCTAATTGGGGGCTCCCAAGTAACACTTACAACATCTGGTGTTTGGAAATGATATGTCACGTTAGTTGGTGGTCCTTTAGGCGCCCCTTCAGGAGTTAGCCAATACTTTATACTTTCCTGACCCACACCAATGTGATTTTTGCCAGCTATACGGAACTCATATTGAACACCTCTTTCTAGATCAGTTATCCTATGTGAATTGACTTTTATAGCGAAATTTTCTTCATCGAGAGGTTGATCTTTGATTCCAAACCTTAATCTATAACCTAGCAAGTCTCCGTATGTTTGTGTCGGCTTCGCCCATTCCAATTCAATGGATACAATTGGCTCGCGTTCCAAAACCCTACAACAAAATTGAGGACGTTACATTTTTGTATTCTACATGCATAAAATACAGAGGCTTTGTGCAATGGTTTTTGGCAGACCCTTTTTATTTCAGGTTGTGCCTCGTAATTTGTAGCAGAAGGCTCGTTCCAATTTTGAATAGCTAATGTTTACTTACTTTAGGGTAACGGTAGGCCTGTTTGGCACACCGCCAGGCGTCTTCACAGACACCGGCGCACTTCGGTCCCCGTCTCCCTTCCTCGTCAGAGCAGCCACTTGCACGTTGTACCTCGTGTCGGGTTGCAGTCCCGAGATATTCAACTCGAGAGTGGTGTCATCCATTACGTTAAATCGCATCGGATCGTTAAGAAGACCTTTGCCCTAGGGAAACAATCAAACCTTGTTATAATACAATCTTATTTTGAATTTATCTAGTTAGACCAAGTATATATGTAAAACAGATACCTCTTCCCTAACTTCTTGAACGTGGACATGGTAGCCTCTGATGATTCCATTCTTTTCTTTCTCTTGCGGCGGTTTCCACGTGACGTGAATCGACGTCGAGTTGATCGAGTTGACCTTTACGTCTTGCGGTTCACCAGGCACTGTGAGCATACAGGCAACACGTTAGATTCTCCACCAGACCTGTTCTCGTTTCGACCTAATGCCCTATCAGCATCTACGGGAGCGTGCTAGAGAAAAAATACTACCTAAAGCGAATTTTAGGGCCTAAATTGGGAATTAAGCATCCGCGTCACAGGATTTCGGTAAGCGCTGCAAATTGTGAACGAATCATTAGTGCGGTCGGTAAACGCCGTCGGCAATGCTGATAGAGCACTTCGGTCACACGCGAGTGGCAGCACACGCCTCTCAGCATCTCGATCGGGCATTTGAATACCAACACACACTGAGACATTATCTTATACGCTCTTTCACATCACCAAAACCAATTAAAATCCATTACCTTCCAGTCCACATCGTATAGAACCACTAAATTGTCAAGCATTTATAAAAAAATCAACATTTAGTAATTATTAGTCTAATGGTTTTTACAATTAGTTCGGAAGCAGCATATCTATAACGTTTGGTCACACACTGCAAGGGATCATGCTGTGGGACATTAAGACTTGGGAGCATCAATTCTCACACGCGTCACGGGAAAGGATACACCAAGTCTTATAAACTGTGTGAGAGACATGCCTGTTCAATAGGTTATATCGCTTGCAGTTTGTTTTCAAGTCATCGGGTTAACACTAGGAAGAGTAACTACATAAAGCTTAGGCACAAGCACAAATGCACATAAAATAAGCACTAAAGTAATGTATACTCACTCCTTATGGCTGTGGGGATTACCAGCGGCCCATACAAAGTCAGTGACGAGAGAAAAAAGAGAAAAACGCATTCAAATACATTTAAGACAAATTGTGCGAACATTGCTGGGCGAACGGAACTACTAAGTGAGAGAGATTACGAGTAGAACGCTTGTCTGCAAAATGGGGGTACTCTTATTTTACTTCCTCTTGTAATTTGAGCTCTTTAGGAGGCGCATTCGGGTTAAGCCGCTTGGGACGCCGGCGTCGGTCTACGTTCGCGTGCAATGCCTTTTTCTGTTCACATAGTGCGCGGGAAAACGAGGCTTTGAAACGAAAATTATCTGATGTTGTGTACTATGAATTTGAAATCAGCGCTAGATACGATAAGGTGAAATTGAATTCCTCGAAAGTAATAACTGTGTTTTGTGAACAGAGAAAGGGATATCGCGAACCGTTTCTTTATCCGTCGGTGCAGAGGAGTCACTCACACGCACATGTATTGATTACGCGACGGCGCCAGTCTGTGTGTGTGCTTCATTGTGTACAGCTTGTCAATGTGCGCCCAATTTCTGTCCTTGTGTGTGATACCTCGTACCTGTGTTGTCTTCAGTGATGTTTGTGACTGTGTCAGAGTGTCATTGTCCCTTCGCAGTGGTCTTCTAAAGATATGTGCTGTATAAACAGGCGATGTACTTAACAGGAGTAATCGGTGACGAATTATGTCGCAGCGTTCTTTGAGTCCTGCCCGTACTTTCGTTAACGGCAATAGCGAATGATAGCCATTCCAGTATTCTGTATATGTCACAATATCTAGTGTGCATGCACGACGATAGTTGGATAGAGTACAGAAGAAAGAAGAAAGGCGAGAAGTGAAATCGCTACTGGCAAGAAGTTGTAGCATAGAGCAAGTGAGATAGATAGAGAGATAGAGATAAAGACAGAGGTAGCGCGTAGTCTAGTAACCGAGCTGAGCAGTCGGGGTACACAGGCGAAGTGCATCGCGGACCTGATCCGTCGGATCCTCGGGTGGACCAATTGGGTAGGTTTAGAATTTAGATGGATCCTCGGGACTTCGACAGCCTTCCCGCTAATAGTTAGATAGTAGTCAGACAGTACAGTGAGTAGAGAAGTAGTTGTGAGTAGTATAGTTGGAGTACAGCATGCGCGCGTGTCGTGTGGGGACGGCATTGGTATTCAAATGCGGCGCTCGGGCCGTGGTGCGTGTGGGCTGGAGGAACCGAGTGAACGGGCTCAAAGCGTGCGCTTACGAGGCTTCCATTTAGTATCAGTGTCTCTATGGCAAGTGGAATGGCGCAGAGAGCGCCGCTCGCGGGTGAAGCCCAAACGGTTACAGCTGATGTGTCACGCACTCGCTCTCTCACCTCGTGTCGTCGCTAGATGTGCAGAGTGCTTCCTAAAAGTGCTGTCGTCGCTTAACGCTAATCAACAGCTGTTACATAAAGAGCGTACTAGCCAGTTGACAGCGCGCCGCGAGACGTGATCCTAACTGGTGCCCAGTGAAATAAACTGAACGAAAACGGTGCTGTGTTTGGTAAAGAAAGGCATGCAAAATTGTGTTCCATTGCTAAATACTGAACAACTGTGCGCCAAAAATCAATAAACAACAGGTGCCGTCGACACTATACCAGGTGCAGTATAAAGTTTGCATTTCAGTGAGTGCCATGTTAGCGATTGGATCGAGGACGATCACCAAAGAAATCATTACATGTGACGGTGAGTGGAAAATTATAAGTTGCGTGCCGCATGGAAACGACACGGTACATTGAAAATAAAAATGACCATCGGTGACATGATAAATATACATGGATTTATCGGCAAGCATAGTAATACTTTGTTACTAGAATTAACCTCCTTCATTAGAATCCTGCTATATGCTCATAAAAGGGAACAAAAGAAAAAAATTACATTAGTATCTTGGTAGTTATAGTTGTAGCGCTTAGGATGTTGAAATATAATTGTTATTAAGACCTTGTTACATCGTTATGATCAGTTCAGAGCCCACCACCATACATTTTATGTTAGACCATAGAACATAGTTAGCTTTTCTTCAGTCAAAATTGAAAACAACTGTTTTTTATCGATTACAATTTTTTACGATCTTGTGTGTACAAATATTTCAATTTTGACTTAAATTCAATAATGCTGTATAGAACCATTCATAGAGATCGCTGGAATTAAGATATTGTAACAATAAAAATTGAAGTTTTTTTTATTTAGGAAATTTTATTTTATGAAAAGGAATAGCGGCCAGTATGAAAGGTTCAAATAGAATTTCACCAATGTTTTTACCAATCCATAGAGATTTTATGCAAGAATTAATAAACATATTTGTCATGAACTTTGAATTATTAGATAATTTGTTTTATGCAATATCAGAAGATATCATCTTAAATACAAGTAATGTATTTAGGTACATTAATGAAAAGAAAATAATTTTTGGATGAACTTAAAAGCTACAAATCATCTTCTGATTTTACATAGTTAATTTAAATTGTTATGTATAAGTAATAATTAGTTTATTAATTATATGAATTTGTGTTATTTGTTTGACTGAGTCGTCTCAATTCTGTGATCTTTGCCCAAATTAAGTAATTATTTATTGTTTGTTTCTTCAAAAGCCAGTTTCTTTTCATTATTTAACATTGGCAATGAAATCGTTAGTGACAGACAATGGCAAACTATTAGAATTTTATGATAACTTAATCTACTTTATTGTATATTTTTGCATACTTATATTTAACAAATTGGTAACTAAAATTGTGCTTTAATTGTAATTAACAAAATTTATCAGGTTATTCAAATAATTCACAAAGTTATCCGTAAAAACTATGAATTTAAAGTTGAGTTATTTGATTGAATCTGAGTTTTTTCATCAGTTTCTCATGAGATCCCAAATTTTGAGTGAGATTGCAAATACTATTCTCCATAGCCATAATAACGTTTTACGTATAAGTAAGAAAGACAGCTATAATAAATAAATAAAAAATCCTCTTCAATAATTTCAAAGTAACACAGAATTGAGAGCGGTGCGAACTGTTAGTGTTGTTATGATTTGTATAACCATCAATGAAACGTACCGTCTTCATGGGTGCGAACAGTGACGGGGTAGGAGGCGGGTCCATCTCCCACACTAGTGCCGGCGAGCACCCAAATGCGGTACTCTGTCCAGCGGCGGAGCTCGTCCAACACGAAGGTGGTCTGATTCAATTTGACGACGGTGGCTTCGGAATCCCCACGGCCCGATTCCACGCAAAGCAGCTTGTAATACGCGATGCGGCCGTTCGCACGCTCCGCAGGGGGCGGCTGCCACGACACCCGGATCGCGGTTGGCGATACTGCCGCCGCTGTAACGTTCATCGGTGGCGCCCCTGGCACTAAAAAAGCTCACACGTGAGGGCCGGCACGGGTCGGACCCGACCCGGCGACCTGCAACTCAAATTGGCGCCAGCACGCCGATTACCGACCTCACCGTTCACCGACGCAATCACTGAATGCGATCGAAACAAAAAACGGTGCTTTAAAATTGTGCTTTCAAAATTAATAAAAGTAAACAAAAGAAAAAACAAACGACTGCACCGTACAGTGCAGTCGTGACATATCGCATGCAAATTTTGGTGTGTAGGTGTCAATGTAGGATCCGCCCGCCCATACATCTCTATGTCTCATCCGTCACACTTTCTCCTGTTGGAAGAAAAATGTGATTATGCACATGCAAACGACAAGAAGGCGATTGATGGCCCCGGTAATGACACGTGTTAGTACCGCAAAAGCTCGATATGAACTAATTTGTGCCGCCCGAACTCCGTGCCGTTTGCATTTCGATAAAGAAAGGACGTGTGAGGCGACCGCCTTGGATTCAAAACTGTCCTACGAACAACATAAAGCTACTACTAAGGTAACGAGCGCGCTTCGCCATCCGCTCGTGTTTACGTTCGCGTTCGATAAGACTTCGTGTTTGGATACCGTTGCGCGCACTTTACCGTTTCGACAAATGTACGATTACAAACACATATTGTGATATATAAAAGTTGGTGCTTTGTGCTGTTATTACTGGCAGCGTGCCGGGCATGTGCTCTTATGTGAAATATTACAGTACGAGTTACCTGGAGACCGATAAAGGTTTTCATACTTCCACACTCACAGGCAGCGGGAAGGAGCTTTGGCATAACTTTCGAAATAATTAATTTCCTTAAACGATTTTCTAACTTTCCATGATGCGAATAATTAAGTGACTTTGTAAATGTAAGTGGAAATTAATTTGGGTCTGCTCGGCGTTTGGAGTGTTAAAAATGTTGTTGGCGTAATTACAATTAGACGTGCGGATTTGCGCTTTCTCAATATACTTAGGGGTAATTAATTCAATTAAGCGTTTTTGTTTCAAAATCGACTGTTCCGTTTTGTTTACTAAAGTTTTGGTACCCAAGAGGTGAGAGGGAAGTGATAATTATGTAAGCCATGTTATTATCACATTTTGTTTTTACATTCAATTCGGCAACAAATAGAACTGTCCCTTTATTTTACATTATTTTGATAATAAACAAAAAAATTGAAATAACTCGAAAACATTAAAGTAGCACATAATGTGATTATATATTAACATTTCTTGCTTGATAGCAAGTAGGTATAATTACAGACAACAAAAAATTTTTAAAACATATTTATGTTTAGTTAATTATAAAATAGTATGTTTTCTTTAAGGTACATAGACTACATATAAAAGTATTTAAGAAAATAAACTGGTTCCTGATCACAGTTAGATACTCAGGAATAAAGTCACAGTTATAATCAAGGTATAATTATATTATTATTATTATTAAAAGTATGTTTTTTTTCTCAGCTATATATTATTATTATTATTTCCTCTTTATTTATTTTTTCTCATATATAAATTTACATTTTTATATATTTTTTAAAAACAAAATAAATAAAACATTTAAAAATATAAAAAATAGGGCATTAATTATTATGTTATTATTATTGTACAAATTAATTTGTTAGTTATTTATTTATTTGTTATATTATAAATGTTATGTAACAATTGCAATTAAATATTGCAAAATACTTACCCGGTTACATTCGTATATTGGATGAAGATGTATGAGTGTGTATATTAAAGTCAATGTAAACTTTCTCTAAATAGACGTGAAATTTACAACTATTCCAATTATATTCAAATATATATGCTATTAAATATATATAACATATGCCAAAGCTCATCCCTGCGTCTCACACGCGTGTCTCCTTGCCAGCCATCTGTCATCCCGGGTATATCCCGGCAGTTCCCAAGTGGCAAGCTAGCTAGTACCACCACATACCATATTGCTTGGTGCGCACTGCTATGGGCGGCGTGGTAGCTCCCTCGCCCCGCTGCGAGCGCGCCGCCAGCCATATGTAGTACAGCGTATTGGGATATAAGCCGTTCAGCGTGTACGTCTCCGTTATGGGTATCCGTCTGGGACGAATAAGGTGTTATTAGTTTTAAATTAAAATGGGAACATATAGGGAGAAAACAGCTATTTCGTTCAAAAAAGAATCATCCGAATCGGTGCTTAAATGTCGGAGATATACGCGAACATACTAAAATAGCTAAAATACGTCCTTAATTGATAGTACAGTCACGAACATTAACATCTAAACGATGTAACCCAAATACAATGGAATAAGAGTCAAAACTATAACAGGCATATATATATATAACTATATATGCCTGTGACTGGCTATACATAGAAACAAATCTGGCAAACTGCCCCGTACTTCAGTAAGCAGGCTAAGCCGTTGGTCCCGGTTGCTGTTGTTGTAAAATGCTAGTCACAAAAACCCTTACGGCTATCATGGTGGGTTGACTGACCTCCCCACGTGCTATTTCCTGGAGAAATGCCAGAGCCCAATAAAAGGACGTAAGTGCCTACTTACGTCCATCATAATTAGGATGACGATCAACCAACTCTCATTTGATCTGGTCGTGGATGGTCTGACCTCCTCATGTGCTATTCATGTGGTATAGGCTGATGACGTACGACAAGAGTGTCGACTTACTGCCTATAATTCTCTTTCGCGTTGATTTCGACCTTCTTATCCACTGTTGCTCATGAGCTTAGTACTAAGCTTATCAGTAGGACATTTATTAGCTGATGACGTTCGGAGAAGAGTGTCCACTCACTTCCTATGGTTCTCCTTCGCGTAGGTGTCGTTCCAGTACAGCTCGTAGGACACGATGTTGTCGCCTGCGTGCGCAGGCCTTCGCCATGTCAGGGTCACTGACGTTTCGCCTGCTTCAACAGCCACCAAGTTGGACGGCTGGGATGGTACACCTGGTCAGGAAACATTTATGTTTAAGACACTATGTGCAGCAGCTCCTAGTCAATCAACGTCAGCAACTGCTTGACGACAGACACAGCACAACTGGTCAGAAGACGTATAAGACACTATGCACAGCTGTGTAGGAGCTAGAAGCAGTGAAGAAGAGGAGTGCTACGAACTTCTAGCCGCTCGTCGTCTCCGACTAATTGGACATTGTAAATGCTTTTCCTGTCGCGAAAGCAGGTAGCGTCATCAGTTGAAGTCAGACAACTGGCGTTGTTTGTAAGGTAATTGCTACAAATTAACTTTTTGCAGATTTTACTACCTTTCAGTTGACCTATATATACCTCAAAGGTTGTCTGGAAGAGATTGCTTTAAGCGATAAGACCGCCTTTGCCCACCCCGATATAAAAATTTCGTTGTTTGTTTTTTTATTTTACTTTTCTCTGTGTGTACAAAGAGTTTTATCTATCTATCTCATCAGATGACGCTGCCTGCTTTCGCATTAGGAAACGCCTTAAGTCCTCGCGCGCCATATGTACGCACGGTCGTACACAAGGTGGCCCGCTAATTATACCTACAGCGCGGGACGGGTTAACAATGTCCGTGATGAGGTAGAGGCAGTCGGTGATGAGTATGACGGGCGACTCTCCTTCACCGCTCTTAGCTCATGCACAGCCTAAATAAAACAGAAGTTGTTTAGGTGTAGAGAAAGGAGGTCGCTCACCTTGTTGCGTTTTGACCTGCACTGGCGCGGAGATGGGTCCCGGCCCCACAGACGTGTACGCCTGCACGCGTATCGTGTACACAGTGTGCGGGGTCAGCTCGCTGATGGTCGTCAGATGACTGTTGTCCATCTACGAGTAGTCATAGATATCACTATGAGTGAAATAACCTTGTAACATAGGTTAGGGGCACCAGTATTCGACAGGATCCAATGGTCGACACTTTTTTCCTTTACTCACTAGAAATAGGAGTCAACAATTCAGCGACAGTTGAATAAGACCGCCTGCTTCGCTGTCATCCCTTAAAATTAGTGTTGTAAGAAACTCGAGTCTTGGAGTCTTATTTAATAAAACTTGAGCTATTTTTGAAGACTCGAGTCTTATAAATGATACTACAAGTCCTTCAGAATTTGGAGTCTTTTGTAAAAAGACTTGAGTCCTGCCAAAAAGAACTCAAAGACTGAGTCTTCAGGTTTCAGGATACTTTTGATTAGTTAAATTGTTACTAATTTTTTTTGTACGATTTTTTTCAATCAGATTAGTAAATAAATATGGATGACGATATAAAATCAACCTGTATTACCTATTATAATACACCAACTCAAGTTCATGACTCAGACTAGCTCAAAGAACTTAAAAGACTCGTAAGGACTTAGAAGACCCAAAGGACTCGGACTCATGTGACTTACGAGTCCTAGTCTTAAAAATCTACTCAAGTCTCGAAATGAAGACTAAAAGACTTGAATTTTTTACAACACTACGTAAAATGTCAATTAAATTCAATATTAGGTTTTGAAGACGAAAACTGGTGTCGGACATTGGGTTTAAAGTGTCGAAAACTGGTGCTATTACGATAATGCCTACATTGTAATATTTGTAATGTATATATGTACTAGCTGACGCGGCGGACTTTATACCGCATTTCCCTTTAATATAGCCTATGTTACTCAGCGCTAATGTAACATTCTAATGGTGATAGATTTTTTTAAATCGGTCCAGTAGTTTTTGAGTTTATTCGTTGTAAACATACATACATACAAAATACAAAGCTTTCCTCTTTATAATATTAGTATAGATAATGTATAATGTATAATAAGCTGTTATTCTTCTCATAATTTTGTATTGACTAAGTGTTTTATACTTGAGTTACAAGTGACGTCTGGAAAGTCTGGAATCCCTAATTGCCATAAGAAATATTTAGTAGGTTATATAATAAAAATAAGTTTATGAACCAAGAAAGCAGAACTACCAGAAACGATTTAAACAGAAACAATTCCTTCGAAGAAGGAACGTGGAAACGCGAAATAATTGAATGCACTTACAAAACGCTTGTTCCGCCTTCGTGTGAGAAAACAGCTGGTATTATATAAGCGTGCAGTATATGTATAAAGAGGTTCTTCCAAATACCACGCGGAACACAAAAGAGGGTCTTAAGTGAATACGGAATATGGTATTTGGCAAATGCGTGGAACAAAGGAGTTTCAATTACGTCATTTAAAATAGTTCTGTTTCTGGCCAGCACTTGAAAAGGTTCCTTTTGCGAACCATTAACTTGTTAAAAAGTAAAATAGGCAGACATTTCAGGAATTTTATTACGACCTAGAGTAGTAGAGTTGCCTTTAATTTCTTGAAACAGCATTTGTTTGTTGAGTTTTCATTAAAACCTTGTTAGTTGTTTTTATTCACTCATTTTCGTTTGCAGATTTTCCCCCTAAGTATAATTCAATTTAATTCAAAATCATTTATTCAGTTTAGGCTACAAGTAGCTCTTGTGAATGTCACTATGCCATCGGCTCGTAAGTCTACTCTGGACGGGAGATTTTGTACTGAGAAGAACCGGCAAGAAACTCAGCAAGTGTCCAGCTCTTTTCTCCCTTACATCGTCAAAAATATTAGAAAATGCCCGATCATAGCAGGACACTTTCCATTACAAATAAACACAAAACATACTTATAGAAAAAAACAAAACAAAAAAATCTACGTTAACAAATTTACATCAGGTAAAAGTTTCAATTTCCACAATGTCATACAGTACCACTACAGTTCTATACTAATAAGAAATCAAATAGTATTATGTTTTTATTACATACTTAGTTGTTTACAAATTCTATTTCAATATAAGTAAACGAAAACAAACTACGCTCCCTGACTTACGACATCATTAAAACTATCATTTAGGTAGAGTGAGTAACAGTGTTTTATTCTTATGTCTATTTATTCTAAGTTCTACTTATACCATGTATCTTAAATGAATGTTTTATTTGTATGAATGTGTTATTTTGTGATACTGAATAAATCCTAAAATTTTGAAATATGATTCACAAATTCCATTGAAGACCCCTAATTAAGTAAATATGATGATATTGTATTCTTACCATTTGTGATTGCCACGATTGTAGAGGCTGTGACGGATCAGTTGTGTAAAAGATTTTGTATCCCTGTAAAAATAAATTGTGTCAATACAGAAATAAATATATAAAACGAAAAGAGCAGTAACGATTAAGGCAAAGGGTAAGGCACACTAGCGCCGCTAATGGATTTAATTTGATAACTGCTTAACTGGATTTTTTTTCAAACATTGCGGACCTTCCGACACTAGGCAAACATCTATTATTTAATAATTGTACACTACTTTTAGGTTTGTTTTTGTATTCATTCGCTAACACCAAAAGAGGCCATTGTTTGCGAATAAATGCGATAGCCCGTTTTGTGAATAAACCACGCAACAAAAAATAGTGCACAATTATTAAATAAATACTATGGATGCTTTTCTGTTGTCGGACGGTACGCAATGTTTAAAAAAAGATCCGGTCCGTTAGTAATTGTCAAATTATCAATTGGTGGCGCTAGTGTGCCTTATCCTTCGCCTTAACGATAGCGCTTTTCTTCGAGCATTGCGTCTTATTTCGTCGCTCGCACAACAAACTGTCCTATTTCAGTTTTGGTACATACGTTTTTTAGCTGATAGTTTTTTTAAATATCACTGTAACTTATAGTAGCGGACTTGCCAAACATAGTTGTGTATATGTACTTTGGCAGACAGTTAGTTATGCGGGGGACGATTTATACATAGTTTTTAGGATTCTTTTTTTTTGGTGTTTTACCGTGACTTGTCCATTGGGCGTCTCAGGCTCATCCCATTGTATCACCATGGTGCTCGAGCTTAGTGGACGCACTTGTACATTGCGAGGGGCTGATCCGGGCTCTGAAGGCAAACGTCACAGGTTAAAAAAAAATACGAAAAAAAAACTATCTAAAGAAAGCTAACTAATTCTGTGCATAGAAATTAAAGGGCCTTTATTACTTACATATCTCTAATGTTATACAAATTATTTTTTACAAAATATTTTTATATAATTTTTTTTTAGGTAAATTCAATCATGTTTCTTAAATTGTTAGTAAATGCACGTGAAACCCAGCTGATAGCATCTAAGCACAGATTTGTGACATAAATTTTCTGCTAAGTTACAAAGACTATTCTACTTAAAATGTTATTACATTTTAACCGACTTGAAAAAGGAGGTTCTCAATTCGCGTGTATTTTGCTATTTTCTGTAGATAGTATATACATAATAATATACAATGATCAGTAGCGAAAGTTTTGCTTCGTGTTAACTGTTGACTAAGCCCATAAGCCTAGAAATGTCCCAAATTAATCCTTAATATTAAGTCAGCAAAGCTCTAGTTATCAAAAAGTGTTATTAACCAATTGTCAATAATTTTCATATAATCATATAGTTGACTGGATTTGTTAAATCACTACACAGATGTGTATATCAAAAGTAATATAAAGAGAACTTAAAGCACTCAACAACATCAACATCAACATCAGCTCATTTATGTCCCCACTGCTGGAGCACGAGCCTTCCCTATGGACGGATAGGGAGAACGGGCTATGAACCACCACGCGGGCCCAGTGCGGATTGGTGGTTGTTAACGACTGCTAATGCAGCCGGGACCAACGGCTTAACGTGCCTTCCGAAGCACGGAGGAGCTCGAGATGATAAATTTTTGGTCACCCATCCGATGACCGCCTTTGCGAAAGTTGCTTAACCTCAGCAATCGCAGACCGGGCGCGTTAACCACTACGCCATCGAGCTCCTCAAGCACTCAAATGGAAACTAAATTCAGATTTTAATATTCAAAAGCAAATAAAAAATCTCTGTAATAATAATACAATAAGCACGCCCATAACTGTTTTTCTAATAACATTAAAGCTGTTTCTTTGAGTTTGAAACTTCACAAAATAAAGTACCGTTTCAAAAACAGCTTCTTGTTACACAGAATCAGATTGTTTTTCAAATGAGAGCTGTGTTACAAACTTATGAAAATGAAAATCATTAGCAAAAGGCGAACATTTGACTTCGCAAGTTTAAGCGAGGCTTTCTTCGGCGAGACCGTTGGCTGCGAAAATCCCATTAGCGAAATCAACAACATCACCAACAACTTCAAAACAAATAATGCAAAAAGTCTCCGTTGAAAATTTCCAGCTAAACACCTAATATTCCAAATCCTATTAAAATAAACGGAATAATACGGAGAGAGCGGCACAATACAAAATTCATCTCGGTTCATCTCAATTACGTATAAAATGAAAAATAAAAATGTGACAATAACTGTTGGGGGCATAATAGCAGTCTTAATAGGGTTTGTAATCGCAGCCCCTAACACGCAAAAAGGGCGTTTCTCAATGAAAAATCTCTTCACTGTTTATAATACTGGGAAAGGACGAAACAATAAAACTTTTTCAGGACCGTGCAATATTAAAACGCTATAATCTCGTTTGGATACGGGTCGCCGGGCGTCGGCGCTGGCCCCAACTTCCTTTTATTAGAAACGTAAAGAATCCGCAACGTAAAAAAAAAACGCCGCTTACTCGCGAATTAAGGCGATGTCCCACTGCGACGCGCGGTCACGCTACGCACGTACCTATGCTTTGCTATGTATGAAAATGTTTGTGATAACGTTCAATGCTACACGAACACGCTACGCACGAACACGTGGCTGGTGGTGACGTCATTACAATGTGTACCTACAATATAATGTGGACAAACAATATTAACATAATTTAAAGGAAAATTATTACTAAACTAACTACTTTACTAAAAATATATGGATTGTAATTGATCTGAATTAAATAAATGAATATTATTATATATTATTATTGTTACTACACTAGCAATCAGATAATAACATATTATGTCATCCACGCCGCTTAAGCTTCGGGAATTTTACAATGCTTAGGGCCAATTTTCGTGTATAGTGTGTCAGAACTCACATCACCAGCTTAGTTTATATTCCACACTGCTGGGGCACGCCTTTTCTATTGATATATAGGAAGACGAGGCCATAAACTACCCCGCAGGCCCGGTGCGGATTGGTGGTTATTAACGACTAATGCAGCCTATATCGGTGCTGCAGTGGAAAAGTAGACCCACGCTATCTAACCTAATATATGCCATATGGCATAATGACGTTCATAAGAGCAATTTGTAGCCTAAACTGAATAAATTATTTAGAATTTAGAATTTAGAATTAGAATTTAGAAAAGAGAATGCCCATTCTTGGTCCTTGTTCGAATTGTACCTCCATCTAATTTATATCAAAATTTGTATCAAAAATCAAGTTTTTTATTTTCATAAAACCCTGTTAAATACTAAAGCCCATACTACGATGGGCATTCTTCTTTTAACAACACATGCAGCTAAAACGCTCCGCGTGCATAGCGTGCGCCGCAGTGGGACATTGCCTTAGATTTAATGCAGCGACGTTTTCATTACTAACTCGTCGTCATTCCTGTATCGTGACGTAGCGACAGTAATTTCGGCACGAGGTAAGGTTTCGGACGTCAAATTTAATATTTGCCGCGTCAAATTAGATATGATAGCAGCCTACCGAGTAAGGAACACGGAGAGAGAGAAAAAATATTAGATTAGACTCAATAATATTAGAAAGTCAATTCTGTTAAGTATACCAACGTTACAGTTATTTTTTATCCGGATTATTTATTATTACCATGTTTTTGTTAACTTTGGGTATTCGGATACAAAGCACTCACTAGGATGGAAGTAAGTAGTTATTATCATAATGACAGAAGATGTTACCATTATTATTAAACCAGAAACAATAACGCATAACGCGTTACTAACTACAAAACAATCTATTTAATCGCTGTACCAAGTTACTTGAGGATTCTTCTCGCTACAAGGTTTCCATCGTAAAGTTTCAAATAATACTTTCAATAAAGTTTATTTTGGAACTGAAATATTAATTTTATTCTATAGCGCCGCGTGCCTTTGCGGTGTATAGCGCTATATCCATTCAAATGCTAGTGCTCTAAATAATTCCCTTTGAGTACCTACATGAGCCTAAATCAATAACAAAAAACATGCGGAAGGATTAGCCCACAGTTATTAAAACCCATTATTAATACCAAAATGAAACAAAAGCACTAATAATTATTTAAACAAAATGTACTTACTGGCACCTCCATATAAGGAATCCACTGCAAGTGAGCATAGACAAAATACGGTATTAGTCGAAATAAACATTATGGTCAGTAAAACATTAAAAAGTGCATCGTTAAGAGATAGGGGTGTGACGTAACAACTAACTATCTTGTGGTGTTAACCTAACAATAGGAACAAACGAAATGGTGCATGAAAAAAACAAATTGACGCACTACGATTAACTTTAAACTAATCGATTACGGAACTGTGCAAACAAAACTAAAATCGAATAGAACCCACTCAAAAGCGGAACTTACATGAAGCGGGCGGCGTCGTTCGTCGCATTAATGCGTAGGCATGAAAAAACGATTACAGGAAATACCTTAAAACTCAGGATTCAGCGTAACGAACCAAAAAATAAAGATCTATTTACCGTTTCCAAAGCGAGTGAATCTAATGGCGACGGTATGGTCAGCGCCAAATTGGTAGATGCAACGTTGGTCATCGATGTCTTGATGGTAAGATTTCATCCAAAATTCGACTGGATTGTATTTTATAACTAACGAAAATGCTTTCTTATGCATACATGGTTTAGGATTTCAAATGACTCCGCTCTACCTGATGTTCCACCATCACCAACTCATCCTATGTCTCTACTGCTGGGGCACGAGCCTTCCCTATGAATGGATAGAGAGAACGGGTCATAAACCACCATGCTGGCTCAGGGTAGATTGCTGGTTGTTAACTGCTAATGTAGCAGGGACCAACGGCTGGACGTGCTTTCCGAAGCATGATGGAGATCGAAATGATACCTTTTTGGTCACGCATCCGATGACCGGCGTTTGCGTTTGATTAACTTTAGCAATTGTGTTCTAATAAATATATTTTATTGCATTTCATTTCATTTCAGTTCATTTTCATTTCATTTCATTTCATCGAGCTCCAAATATAATTACTGTTATGTGATTCATTAGTTAGGGTATGTTTTTGAATGCCACGGCAACATTTTTGATTCAAGTAAGTACTTATTTTACTTAAATGACCATCTTTTGACCATTTGACGCAGACCGTACGAAGCGAGAAAATGATAATGAAATTAAACAAGCGTATGATATGGTATGAGTTAATGATTATGAAATTATGCTTTATAATGACGCCATGATATCTTGCAGAATACATTAAACATAATTGTCTGTTGTTGAAAGTTTGTCACAGAAAAGATATAATTCAAATAAATTAATAATTTATGTGAATAGGCAACGGCCATTGTTCCATTACTTAATGCCATTATGAATGTCATTAATTTAATATAGTAACGATTGCAGGAAAGTCGGCTCAAACTTCAAGCCCACTAAGTTCTTAATTAATTTGAAAACAGTACTCTCTTTGTGTAAACTTAAAAAAGTGGTTAAATTTAGGGTATGTTCCGATATACACTGCGAGCACTGTCTATCTATCTGTTCTACAGTGCTCTTACTGGTGAGAAATTTGTTCCGTTATGGACTGACAGTATACTGCCGCAGTATCCTAGGGAAATATGTGACGTCATAAATAGTCTCCATTTTTGTACTGTAAGCACTGGCATTTTCGAGGTAAGGTGCTCTCAGTGCTTTGATCACGTGATCAACAGCGTCCAGAAATGATGACATGAATGACAGCATGAATGACAGTATACTGGATTGCGTTCCGTTTTAAACCGTAACCAGTATAGCTAACTATAAAGGAACGGCTTCGCAGTATACTAAATTGACGTCACACCTTACAGTGCTCGCAGTGCATATCGGAACATACCCTTAATAAAGACATGTTTACCTATTGTAATGTTAATCACATACATTGTAGACTAATTAAGATATTGGTAAATAAGGTAAGTGTCTCAAACAGCTTTGGACTAAAATTAAACAATTGTTTAAAAAAAATCATATTTCTTTGATTTTTCAAAGGATTATAATAACTTTCCTACATAAAATTGCGTTGCGTTTATTTCATCTACTTTAATTAGTCCTGTTATACTTGTAAATGTGGCAAACGCCGTTTTCAAATATTTGTGTATGGTAATAAATGATTTACGAGTTCTTTGGCTTGACTTGTGGCTTGGCTCTTTCGCTTCTTTGGATGACCAGCATGGCCACATAATAATATTAAGTATAAAATGTTCAAATAATTTATAACGCAAATTTTGTTGCGAACAAATTACAAAAACACAAATGTTGAAAAATTTTTAAGTATATTAAAAGGATTTCACGAGGTTTTATTGATACCTATAACTATATGCTTTGTTTAAAAAGCGACGCTCTTTTTAGACACATGTTTTTTTACTTGAAGTTATTCTACGATTCACTGGTTTCAGATAGTTCTAAAAAATATTGATGCATTTTGAGTCTTACTGGGCAGGCAACACATACCCGTTTCGACTGTGGTAAACTTACTGTATTTGTTTATGTAATTTAAGTCTAATTGCCCAGGCAACACCAACCAGTTTCGTGTGTGGTGATCTTACTCTATTCTTTAATGTAATTCGAATCTAATTGCCCAGGCAACACATACCGGTTTCGTCTGTGGTGATCTTACTGTATTCGTTAATGTAATTAGTGTCTTATTGAGTAGGCGACAGATCTTACTGTGTTCGTTAATGTAATTTGAGTCTAATTGCCCAGACAACACATACCAGTTTTGCCTGTGGTGATCTTACTCTATTCGTTGTTGTTATTTGTGTCTTATTGAGTAGGCGACGTTCACCAGTTTCGCCTGTGGTGATCTTATACTATTTGTTAAAGTAATTTTAGGTCTTATTGCACAGACAATACATACCGGTTTCGCCTGTGGTGATGACGGCGGGCGCGGAGGGCGGGCCGCGGCCGATGTTGTTGACTGCGATGACGTACATCTCATACTCGGTGTACGGTGAGAGATTGGTCACTGAGTAGTACTGGGTGATCACGCCCGATATCTCGCTGAACGCCTGTATGGGAAAAATATTGGTTACCGATGACATCTATACTAATATTATAAAGAGGAAACCTTTGTATTTTTGTATGTATGTATGTTTGTAACGAATAAACTCAAAAACTACTGGACCGATTGAAAAAAATCTTTCACCATTAGAATGCTATATTAGCGCTAAGTAACATAGGCTATATTAGAAAAAAAAAAGAAATTCGGTACGAAGTCCGCCGGGTCAGCTAGTATTGCATAAAAAACACATAGTGGTTACATATGACATCAAAAGAAAAACTTTAATTACTTAAAAAACAACTTTATAGTAACTAATTGCAGTAAAACATGGATACATACATTTTATAGTATGCCTGTATCAAGAGACTAAAACTTATAAAATGTTCAAAATGATTTTTAAAGCCAATTTTGTTGCGAACAAATTACAAAAACACAAATGTTGAAAAAATTTCCACGAGCAGGATTTGAACCTGCACCCTTCTGACATTCCGGGTCAGGTGCTCTTCCAATTGAGCTATCGTGGTTCTAACCAGCCCGCCGAAATTATTCAACACTTTTTACTTTGTAAGCCAAAGGCGCCCATTCAATGTGAACCACTTTTTTTATAAATATTTTTTTTACAAAATTTTTACGGTATACTCACGTAACCTGGCATATTTTTTAAGGAACAGAATATTTAGGTCGTCATTATCACTAATTTAAAAACCCGACGCTAGATTCAAGCTTTCTCACATGACCAATATCATATTGGCAGGGTCCATCTCCTCGTACATGACATATCATTGTAAATAATAAATCCAGTTTTAGTTAGGACTTTTACTGACAGACGGCATCCCACGACATCACGGGATTTGGGTGTTCACGCGCGTGCCATGGACGGTCGCTAGTTAAATATAGAATTATATTTAAAAAACTCTTCCGTGCTTCGGAAGGCACGTAAAGCCGTTGGTCCCGGCTACATTAGCAGTCGTTAACGACCACTAATCCGCACTGGGGCCGCGTGGTGGTTTATGGCCCGTTCTCCTATCCATCCATAGGGAAGGCTCGTGTCCCAGCATTGGGGACTTAAAATGGGCTGATGATGATGATAATAATTTAAAAAACATTAAAAAAGATTCCCTTACCTGATTGGCGTACTTGGGCTTGTACTGAATGACGTAGTACTGCGGCTCCTCCGGTCCGTTGTACGTCCAGGCGAGCCGGACCGTTGTCGCCGTTATTTCTGATGCTCTCACTTCGGATGGGGGGCCGGGTAGCGCTGTGTACAATAACAATTACTTAGATATATATGTATGGTTATTAAATATTTATAAAATACAGTGACAAAATTAAATGCCTACCCGACCCAGCCAGGCATCGAACCTGGGTCTTCCGCAATCCGGGCGGCTGCACTGACCATTATGCTAACGGGAAGGTTAATTTTTTCACTGTATTTTATAAAAGAATATTTCAGCTTCAGTGCAGCAATTAGCACTTAAAAATAAAAAGTAAAGTTTATTATTTACAGATTTTTTTGGAGAGAGTTTGCTGATTGCCTCAGACGGCATTTTCAGCTCCACCGGGCTTTTTTGGGGGCGGCGAGAAACTTAAAGGGTTCCTGAAGCCGTGTGAAACAAATCACCTTCGGAGGTTTCCTGGAAGGAACGGCATCACGCACTATTGCGTGTCCCCGTGCCCTACTAGATTCTCCGAGGGGTTCAGATCGGATCGGGGAATTATTTAACGAACTGATGGCATAGTGACATTCATAAGTGCTAATTTGTGTAGTCTAAACTGAATAAATGATTTTGAGTTATTAAAACTTGAAATATAGAAAAGAAATAGTAAGCAACCTAATACAGCCCCCCATAAAATAAGAACCCAGGTATAAAATTCGATACGTTTCAAATTTCTTAAGCCTTCTTCGTTTCGTCTAGCTAAGTGATTCGTCTATGTGTGATTCGAACGATTCGTCTCCCATAACACAGGCGTATGAAATAAGCCGTTCCTTTGCAAACAGTACATTCTTCACGTCATTCCACTGAACGTAATAAATACATAGAGCTATTTCTGAGGATCGTAATTCCGAAGAGTACTTCGTTATTCTTTTCTCTAGTAAAAACAACAAAAAGCTTACGTAATAGGCTTAGTAGAAATAGTGGCATTTAAAGTATAAGCCGTGTTATGCAACGAAAGCTTTAATTTGTTTGCTGTCTAACAATTATGACAGTTGAAAATCAATTTTTATGTACTCGTACTTAGGTGTCATCAAATTGAGTGCGGATATATTCTGACTTGGATTTTTACTCACTAAATGACATTAATAGGTAAGTTTTTTTTAAATTCTCTTATAAAATATTACACACACGCGTATCTATTGCGAAAGTGCAAATGAGTAGAGAAAACACATAACACAGTAGTAAATTTCAATGTCAGTCTTATTTTGGCGCTCATTTTATTTATTGAGGTAAATTATCTAAGCATCGATTCTGCTTTTTTAAAGCGTCCACAATTGTGTCTCAGCAATCTGATTCTGGATTTTTTCTCATAGTTAGTCCAAATGTCATAAAAATCATACCATTGAGATACAACTGCGGACGTTTTAATGCCACTTTATAGGTATAACTGTATTAAATTAATACATTTCTCAAGCATTCCAAAAGCCGCTGAATAATATCGGCGAATATTTCATTTTGCTTACCCAAAAACTGTCTACCGGACAACGCAATTTAATCTTTATTAATGTTTCAATTAGAAATTCTATAGGCTCATCAATTTTAAACAGTTGCGTAACCGTACACTAGGCGTTCAGTAACTTAATCCCTAACGAATCGGATCGTGAAGAGGGAATGGAAAGTAACAATAATTAATCATTAATCAGGCCGACATTCGTTTGTCTCCTGGGCCCGTGCAACTTTCCAACCCTTTCAATTATGAATTATAACACTAATTCATAATGGATGTCCCGACTTGCCACAATTTATCAAATTGATTTTCGCAAATCCCTCTTTTCACCTCGCCAGAGTTATTACCATAAATTTGCAACAGTTATCCGAAGAAATTATGAGTGTAATTTGATTTAGTCACTCGTCTCGCGACTCCGCTCGCCTCGCCTCAACCCGACTCGGCGAACTTCGACTAAACGTCTAATGGTTTAATTAGGGAATGCTGAGAATTCGGTGGCGGTTAACAACTTATGAAACAGTCAATTAGGCCTTTCCATTCTTAAGGAAGTGCTGTTTCGCTTTTACTACGTTCGAAATTAAAAATTTATTGTGAGCCGTCCACGATACAAGGCCAAGTCTACAATCCGCCTTTTTTCCACAACTAAATGCGCGCGGGCTTCATCTCACTTGGTAGTAAATTGACGAAAAGGCTGAAGGTGGAAGCACAAATTCTTTCGGAATTCTTATTTACTCAGTAACTGCGTGTGTATCTTATTTATTACTGTTGGAATCAGAATACTACCAATGTTTATGAAGATAGGCTTATATGAGATGATGATAGTTCTAGAACTAGGATTCTACCACCAACTGAGTGGTTAGCGGTCACCGCAGAATTTAAACCCTATTAGTAGAACTTTGGCGTAATATTTGACGCTCTCGGCGTCGCCAAACCTATCGCCTTGGTAACTATGCCTTTTCCCAGTTGTTCTACTGGATCTGATTTGAGACACTGCTGCTTGTCAGCAGAAATGGGTATGAGGGTGATAATAGTCTCATGTTCTTTGTGACAGCCCTACAACTGGCATAAGTATGAATGGCCCTTACATTGTACTTTGACTTCTGCGATGGCTTCGATAACTCCTAAAACGCTGGCTGCCTCACATGTGTAGTTTGCTGACTCCTTGATATCTTCCAGTTTCAGAGTGTTCAACCCTAGTGGGGGGTTGTCTTCTGGAGTTAACCACTTCGTTAAACCTGGGAAAACAAATAAACAATTTAAAGAAAGAATAAGCGTGCTACTGCTGAGCTCAGGAATTCTCGCATGAACATTGGGAAATCAGGCAATAGCACCTTGCATTGGTCCAATACATGTTGATGGGTTTCTAAAAGCTGCCATTTTACAACAACAACCAGAACCAACAACGGCTTGTAGTATGCTAGTGCATATCATAGAGTATACAGGAAAATAGTAACATAAAAATCTATCAGTGAGGATTACCATGGATTATTAGATAACTTACAATGACTGGGAAGTCATTGTTCTAAAGATTTTGTAAGTGGCTTATGACTTTATCTTTTAATTAAATTAAAGACTCTTTTTTCTTTTTCATATTTTCTTATTTGTTCTAGATATCCTTAATGCTCACCTTTCCTCCATTTGACGGTGGGCATGGGCGATCCAAAGGCGACACACTTGAGCGTCACGTTGCCGCCGAGCGGCACCTCCGTGCGGGGGGTCGGGGGGATCGAGAACTGCGGGGCAACTCGTCTCACTGTGAACAAAAGAAACGTAGCACATTAAAATCTACGCCAAACCATTGCCAAGCTTATATTTAATAACTTGCGGGAAAGCACTTGGTGCAGGCCTTCAGCAAGGTAGACTGACAATCTGGTAAAGATCGCGGTAAGCCGCTGAATGCGAGCAGCACAAAACCAGTCGTTGTGGAGATCCTTGGGGGAGGCCTTTGTCCAGCAGTGGACGTCTTTCAGCTGAGATGATGATGATGAAGCATTTGGCTTTCATCTCACCAAGGACGCGAGTTTTGAACTGGTTACTAAGTCTCACGCTACAATATAAAGTACGAGTGCTCATTTTTCTCTTATTCAAGGTCACAGGTAACTTATTGTTGATACCAAAACCTCTCGAACGGTCCACCTATATGTATGTGTATTTTACTAATCAAATTTTGAAGTCACCGATAAGATACAAAAACCGCAATTAAAAACGCCCTAATCTCAAGTGACAATAAGACCGTGGGTGGGCTTCCACTGAGATACTGGCTGTCTTATCTCTATCGTTTTTTTACCTACTACCCATTCAGGACGGCTATTTTTTTAGCTGTGGAGAAGAATGGGCGCAAGAAACTCCACAGCTTTAATATAAGTAACGACATTACAAAATTATATGCCGTTACCAAGTTATACAAGTTTAAAATAATTTAACAATATTTTAAATTAGAAATACTTGTTAGAGTGATTGGAGCATTTTAAACCCATGCTGTTTTGCCTTCAATGTAATCAGACACTTTATAATAAGCTTTTTTACAAAGCTTTTCTTTAATGGTGATTTTAAATTGATTAATATCAAGTTTTTGAATATTACTTGGAGCTTTATTGTAAAAACGTAACAGGCCTCTAAATGAATTATTTACTTTGTGGAGCCTTATACTGGTACTGCTAATTTGTTTTTATTTCTAGTGTTTACATTGTGAATATCACTGTACATTAGGTTCTCGTAAATATATTGCGATGCATAATTCCATAACATAAGCAATTAGAATGCATAAACAAGAAACGGTAACTGTCGACGTTGCAAAATAAACCTCACTATACGACTTTCTGCATACTGTTAGTTGCTGATTAAACCTCAGTAAATTACGGGGTAATTATAGGGTGCGCTGGTAAGCAGTAGTTGCACCGCCCACAGCGATCCCTATTAGCATTAAATATTATAGCATAGGGGCTTGTGATGTTTTACGGCGCATCGCACTTTGAGAATAGCCTGCCATTTGTAGATAGTAAAGCTTGGTAACTATCTACCTGCATTGTGAATTTTATGTACATTTTTAGTTATTTATTCACAACTTTTTTTTTACATCTTTTCAAGGTAACTGATATTCGAACATCTGTATTTCTTACCTGTATGACCTTATTTGCGTGCCTTTAATACAACGAAAAGGAATAGGGATCGAGAATTAAAAAAAAATTAATAAAACCAAACAGTATTTTTCCAATGATTTTCTTATGTAACAAACTGATCCTATCTATTTATAGCATTATAAAATAACCACTTATTGAGTGAGATGTCTGGGTCTTTATGTTTTATTACGTTTTAAAATCGTGTATCTTAGTTACCCGATTCTGCCCATTTCCCCAATAGCAAGCATATTTATTTATTTATTTCATCATAACAGCAACTGAGACACGATTGTGGGGGGTTTGAAATAGATCATTGTCCTGGTACATCAGTATAACGTATACCAATAACACGTTTCAGGTCCCATGCTGGTTTGGGTCGTGAAAAAAATGTATCAGCTGCCTTACAGCTGACTAAGGCACAACGGTTCCAAGATGTACGCACATCATGCAATTGGCCTGCAACCTATTACTGACGTTATATATTCCACTTCGGAGCTATTTTGATTTATGCTATATGTGGCGTTGAGGTCTCTAACGGCGAGTTTGCTCAAAATTGACGATTTCGATGCTCTGTCTAGAACAGTGGTTCCCAACCTTTCCCCGACCATGGACCCTTTTCAAAAACTTAACAAATATTTGTAGCGTAAGTTTAGTAATGACTGTTTATTTTCACACACTTCATGCTACCAAAAATGCTGATGCGAAACATTCAGCGCATAGTCGTATTGCTCTAGGAACGCCATATACATATTGTTCCACCCTGAGACCTAGGAATAAGCAAATAGACGCATTGTAGGCTAGCCTCCAACAAAGTAGACCGACGATCTGGTGAAATTCGCGGATAGCCGCTGGATGCGAGCAGCACAAAATCGGTTGTTATGGAGATCCTTTGTCCAGCAGTCGACGTCTTTGGCTGAAATAATGATTATGACGATGAAATATTATGATATTAGAGTAGTACGTAACATTTACTCGTAGTTAGCGTGTGCCACAAATAAAGTCACGTCACGATATCATAATTTGGAATTGCACCTAGCCCGGTATGAGGGTGCGGTTTCAAATTCCGCTCGTAGAAAAACATTATTTAACACTTTTCCAAATTTTTATACTATACTAGCTGACCCGGCGGACTTCGTACCACTCTTTGACAGTTTCTATCATTGAGTTTCCATGACAACAAAACAAACAAATCATTTTGTATTGGAAAATCAGATTGTGTTTCTGGTATTTTATATACTTTTTTTTAATATAGCCTATATTACTCAGCACTATTGTAGCATTCTAATGGTGAAAGAATTTTTTAAATCGGTCCAGTAGTTTTTGAGTTTATTTGTTGCAAACATACATACATACATACAAAAATACAAAGGTTTCCTCTTTATAATATTAGTATAGAAAAGTAACTAGCTTAGGTATCATCTTATCACGTTACCACAGTATAACAATGAACAACTTGGCTAAATTACTTGTTTTAAACATCCTTAGCCTAGACGCCTAGCTTGTTTAAAGTGAGGACGCTTAAACGTCTCAAAGAGAAGCAAAACCACCGTACGAGTTACACCTATTGTCTCTAGTTTGCTTGTTAGCTACGCTTTATTCTGCTTCATTACAGTGTATGAGTGTATGAAGCATGCTAAGGACTGGCGCATTATCTTATGTAATTTGGGTACGGTCAACCGACTCCTTAGATAAGCGTTGATAGCGTGTAAGTGAAAATAGAGATCTGAAACGTACATGCATTTACATACACATACATACTCTCACGTCCTTCTAGACCAGTGGTTCCCAACTGGTGGTCCGAGGACCACAGATGGTCTGTGAGAGCATCGGTAATGGTTCGCGGGACAGAACATAAATAAATCTACTGAACAATTTTTAAAACGGCAAAATTTTTTTTATTCCTTCACTGTCACTTACGCTATCTATTAGCTTATTCCTAGGTCCCAGGGTGGAACAATATGTATATGGCGTTCCTAGAGGAATACGACTAGGCACTGAATGTTTCGCATCAGCATTTTTGGTAGCATGAAGTGTGTGAAAATAAACTGTCATTACTAAACTTACGCTACAAATACTTTTAAAGTTTTTGAAAAGGGTCCATGGTCGGGGAAAGGTTGGGAACCACTGTTCTAGGCAGAGCATCAAAATCGTCAATTTTGAGCAAACTCGCCGTTAGAGACCTCAACGCCACATATAGCATAAATCAAAATAGGGCTCCGAAGTGGAATATATAACATCAGTAATAGGTTGCAGGCCAATTGCATGATGTGCGTACATCTTGGAACCGTTGTGCCTTAGTCAGCTGTAAGGCAGCTGATACATTTTTTTCACGACCCAAACCAGCATGGGACCTGAAACGTGTTATTGGTATACGTTATACTGATGTACCAAGACAATGATATATTTCAAACCAAACCACAATCGTGTCTCAGTTGCATGTTATGATGAAATAAATAATTAAATAAATATGCCCGTGATACAAACGAACAAATTTTACTATTGGACCAACTTCCTAACTCGAAAAAAAAATCAGCTGTTCCATACAAAACATCAATATTCATTCGACCAAAATGTATGGAACAGCAGCAGAAGGTTTGGATGATGATAAAAAAGTCGACCTGTATACTGCTAAACTTGATTGTAAAACTATTTATAGAAAAAATCTTTATTTTGAGAACCGTATTAAAAGTAATTCATCATCAGCGGGATTTGATTACCTTTAAAACTGAGTTAGGCGCCCAACCAATAGAGGTTTTCGGCTGTATCCGATCCGTGTTTTAGTCAACACCACTCTTAGTAAGTTAACAAAAAAACAAAATCTACTGATGTTGCATGACACTTTTCACCACCTTACACTTAAAAGCTACAGCATTTCCGCTCCTTAATATTATGTAAAATACTTAGTCTTAACTTGCATAGCCACGCCGCATATTTTATAAAGCACTTTGGAAAGTTTAATAGTTAAAAGTGCCTAGCTCTTGGCCTAACCTTCCTTGCAAAGAGAGGCTACTTTGTGAATGCTATAAAGTAAAGGTCGAAAAACATTCACTTGAGTTTCCATTATGATAATTACGTCGGTCTATTCTTCATTGTCGCTACATTGCGGCTTAAAGGCTCTGTTACATAGACGGCGGTTGCGGGCGGGAGCTTGTAACGACTGCGGTTCAGTTGTAAATACAGTTTTTTATTCAACTGTGTTACATACTGTCTCAAAAATCAGTGCTAAGCCGGTTTTATTTGGAGAGTTGGCTGATTGCCTCAGTCGGCATTTTCAGCGATGTTTGACTTTTCTTTGGATTTTTTTGGGCGGTCCCAATATATATATAATAGCCGAATAATTGAAAGGGTTCCTCAAGTATTTATTTTATTTGGCCACCAACTTGCCACATATATGGTACATGCTTAGACAGGAAATGCTTATTCACTCTTGCTTTGAAGAGACTCAGGTTGTAGTGAACAGGGAACACGTGACCAGGTAGCGCATTCCACTTTTTGGCGGGTCGCTAAAAAAAAGAATTAACAAACCGCTTGCTACGGACAGGTGGTATGTCTACAACGTACGGATGGTAGGCCAACCTGCGTCTAGTATCCCGATGGTGGAAGGGGGCTGGGGGAACGAGATCGTGCAGTTCACTCGCACACTCTCTAAAGTGTATTCTATAAAACACCGATAGACCAGCAACTCTGCGACGGTGACTGAGGCTCTGAAGTTCAGCTGTAGCCAATGTTGAGTCACCTATGAGTCTCCTGGCCCGGTTTTCAATCGAGTCCAAAGTTGCCAGCTGATACTTAGCAGAACCATCCCAAAGATGACTGCAGTACTCCATGCATGGACGGATCTGTGCTTTGTATGACATAAGCAGTTGGTCCTGTGATAAGTAACGCCTAGCCCTTGAGAGGACGCCTAGTTTTTTAGCAGTATTGTGAAACGAAACACCATCATCCATCCACCATCGTTCCATCCACCCTGTGAGGTTTTTTCAAGTATTGTTCTCAACTCTATGAATTTTGATGATCCGAACTCTTCTGCGAATCTACTAAGGAACGAGGACAAGCTTGCGTGATGCCATTCCCTCTAGAAACCCTTTGACGGCGTTTTGATCACACGGCTCGAGGAACCTTTTAAGTTTCTCGCCGCCTCCTAAATAGCCCGGTGATGCATTAAGGCCGTTTGAGACAAAATTTAAAAAATCAAAATGATTTATTCAGTTTAGGCTACAAATAGCTCCTGTGAAATTCATTATGCCATCAGATCGTAAGTCTACTGTGGGCGAGAGACCTTGTACTGAGAAGAACCGGCAAGAAACTCAGCAAATGCCAAGCTCTTTTCTCCCTTATATTGGAAAATGCCCTATCATAAAAGGACACTTTTCATCACAAATAAATACACAAAATATAAAGGACAATCACAACATGTAAAAAAAACAAAAGAGAAAAAAAAAACTAAATACCTAAGTTTGCAAATTTACATCAGAAAACAAAGACAAAAAGCAAATTATAAAAAAAAGTATCCTGACACCAAACGTGCGTTCAACGCACCGAGTGCCGCTTATAGACACCTCGCGCTTTATAATTGAATGGCAACGTTCGTCGTATCGCGGTGAAATTTCATTTCAGGGAAGCAAATGTAATAATGTTTGTTCACGTATACCATTAGGTACACGAATTAAGTCAACACCAGGTATTGTATTAGCCATACGTAGTGTTGACTTGATTATTCTACTTACTATATTAAATTGAAATGTGAAAAGGGAAATTTATGAAAGCTATGTTGTACCATGTATGGGGTGTAAGGGGTCCCAACCTACACCATTTGGGGCCCAAGCCAACCTCTCCTGCACATGGTGCACCCTGCTGATCAACAGACGAGGCTCTGGTGACCGACTGATGGCGGGATACCCATCACAGCCCGAAGGTAGCTAACTAAGTGCCCAGACCGGTGTCGGGCAGCAGCGACACTGGTGCGATTAGCTACGCACTGCGATTGCCAACCCGCATGCCCAGCGTGGCAATTATGGGCAAACCCTTCGAATGACGACACAGAACAGACCACGGCCCCCAGTTAAGCCGCGGATCGTGCTCGGTGGCGTGCACTTGGAGAGGCCTATGTCCAGCAGTGGACTAGTATAGGCTGATGATGATGATGATGATGATGATGATGATGATGATGATGATGATGATGATGATGATGATGATGATGATGATGATGATGATGATGATGATGATGAATGTTGTACCATAGGAGCTCCATGGCGCAGTGGGTAACGCCACGGTCTGGGATTGCTAAGAATAAGCAACTTCCGCAAAGGTCGGTCATCGGATGAGTGACCAAAAATGTGTTATCTCGAGCTTCTTCGTGCTTCGGAAAGCCCGAAAAGCCGCTGGTCCCGGCTACAAAAGCAGTCTTTATTAACCACCAATCCGCACTAGGTCCGTGTGTTAGTTTATGAAACAACTTCCACGGATCTATTCGCGTTTACTTCACACATTTGATGTTTATTTAATCATCCTGAGGTTTTGAATCCTTTTAAGGGTCCGTGGTCACAGGGACACTATACATACCCATTATTTATTTATGGCTTGTGTTTAAACGCCTACCAAAAATGTATCAATTCTACTACTAATAAAATTCGAAACCCTTACCAAAACGGATAAATGCTCACCAAATTGTGTTTCCTAAAATATTATAAGAAGGATACAATTTATATTTTTATGAAATGCAACAAAAATATATGAATACTGCATTTCAGACCAAATATGTTATTTTGTCACCAAATAGATAACATCAATATCTTATGCCTCGAGTTTTAATTTGGTAATTTTTGCTTTCTGTTGTCTAATAAAATAAATAATTTCGAAATTCAAGACAATCGCTACGCTGCGCTTCGAATATTCGATATTCAAAATTAATATTACTAGCTCTTTATACATATATCCCCACTGCTGGGGTACGTGCCTTCATTATGGATTGGAAACATCCCAAAGAGAACGGGCCATAAACCACCACGCGGGCCCAAGCGGGATGGGTTGCTAATGCACCTGAGACCGACCGGGACCGACCGGACGAGCTCGAGATGATAAATTTTTGGTCACCCATCCAATGACCGGCCTTTACGAAAGTTGCTTAAATTCAGCAATCACAAACCGAGCGCGTTTACCACTGCGCCATAGGGCTTCTCGGTGTATGTGGTGTGTATGTAGCTGTCCTTAAATAAATCATTTTTTTTTGTTTTTTTACTGATTTTCAGCGCACCTGACATTTTTTGGGGAGCGGCGAGAAACTTAAACAAAACACTGTCAGAGGTTTTCTAGAGGGAATGGCATCATGTACTGGTGCGTGTCCCCGTGCCCTCTAGATTCTCCGAGGGCTTCGGGTCGGATCGGACAAATTCAAATTACGTAATATGAGGCAAAGGAATTAAAATGTCTCTCTGTTTTATGGCACGGAAATGATCGATGCGACTTTGCCCTTACGTCTTCTGTGCTTTGTCGCTGCGAAATATGTAATAATCGAAGTGTCTGCCCGTTTGATTGATTGTCTTAAATGTTAAAGGAAAAGAAAATTATGTGTGATCGTGCAAATTGTATGGCGGCGTAAAAACCTCTTGAATGTTTGCTTGCCTCTTATAACATTATTACGATGCTTATAAAACAACAATATTATATTGATATTTAATTTATAACAGAGATTCGATTGCATGTTCAACTCAAACATTTTACACATTTTGACAGGTAATGACTCGGGTCAGCCAAACAGGTGAATACGAGTGGTAAGTATATAGAGTAGTCTCATCATCATCATCATCAGTTCATTATATGTCCCCACTGTTGGGGCACGAGCCTTTCCTATGGATGGATAGGGAGAATGGGCCATAAACCACCACGCGGACCCAGTGCGGGTTGGTGGTTGTTAACGACTGCTAATGCAGCCAGGACCAACAGCTTACCGTGCCTTCCGAAGCACGGAGGAGCTCGAGATGAAACATTTTTGGTCACCCATCCGATGACCGGCCTTTGCGAAAGCTGCATAACTTCAGCAATTGTAAACCGAACGCGTTGACCATCTGCGCCATCGAGCTCCTGATAGAGTAGTGGCACCAGTGTTCGACAGGCTCCAGTGATCGACATTTTTTCCTTTAATTATCTATACTAATATTATAAAGCTGAGAGTTTGTTTGTTTGTTTGGTTGAACGCGCTAATCGCAGGACCTACTGGTTCGATTTGAAAAATTATTTTTGTGTTGAATAGTCCGTTTATTGGGGAAGGCTATACTATGTTATATCACGCTATGACTAATAGGAGTGGAGCAGCAATGAAAAATGTTGCAAAAACGGGAAAATATTTTTTAACGCGGGTGAAACTGTGGGGCACTGCTAGTTAAAAATAAGGGCCAGCAGATTTTTCTCTTTAGCAACAATTGAATTCAGACCACCTGCTGCACCTTGCTCATCTCGGTAAATGTAAATTAAATTCTAATTTATTTTAGCGATGAAAACTTTTTTTAAAACCCTGACTGAAGCCACTTTGGGTTGCCACTTTTTTGTGCAAATAAAGTACATTGGTTATTAAAAGGTAGAAAAAAGTAAATTGTGTCAAACTCTATTAGTCTTTAGTAAGGTTATTACTAAAGACTATAGAGTTATTACTCTATTAGTAAGGTTATGGCAGAATAACAGAGATCGCGGTCCTACGCGACCACTAAGTCTTAAACAGTTTTGTCTTAATTTTTAAACACGTGTAATGTATTTTTGTTAAAAGACAAATAAACGATTTTATTATTATTATTATTAAAATAAAGTACGATTATTTATTTTATATTTATTTATTTCGCTTAAATACCACCACAATAAACATCACTACTAAATTGCTGCACAGCAACCTTTTTGTGTATTATAACAATAATATTACATATATGTAAAAATAATCACAGAGAACTTAAATATGTGAAATAAAGTATTTTCGCGTACTTTATTGTTCTCATAAAGTATAGAGTACAATTACCCGAAATAACGTACAATACTTTTTAATAAAGTTCGGGTGGCAACCCTAGAAGTCACTATAGGTAAGAGGACAAGACGGGATTTCCCAAAAGATTCTCGGGATTACGGGATTCGTGCGTTTACGCGGACGAAGTCGTCGGCAGTCACTAGTGGTATTCTATGATAAGTCGTCCTCATTTTAATTAAGCACGTATCAAGTTATTAAAGTGTTATGTTCGATCGTCAGAAGTGGCTTTTAACAAGATTAAAGAAAAATAAGTAGCAACTACTTTTTATCAGCGTCCTAATGGAGATTGGACAGGTGTTCGTAGGGCAAATGTCATCATGGGCCATTTTAATTGTATACCATTCTTCACTGACAACGTGGGCGGAACGTGGTACAAGAGATAGCGATTTTACAAAAATTGCGGGAATATTTTAATTATTGGTCATCCCAGTAGTTAAAATTCGACCGTAATTTATTGTTATTATTATTATTATTTTATGTTAAAAGGAGGCCATCGAGCAAGCGGGTCACCTGTTGGAAAGTAATCACCGCCGCCCATAGACACCCGCAAAACCAGAGGAATCGCAGATGCGTTGCCGGCCTTGAGGAAGGAGTTGGATCTTGAGGAGGGAGTAGGAATTGGGAGGGGAGAGGGGTGAGCGATGGGTCTCCGGTACTTTCACTCACCGGACGAAACACAACAGCAACGAGTGCCATTGTTTCACGCCGATATTCTGTGAGAGGGTGGTATTACGCCGGGCGAGCCGGCCCATTTCGTGCTGCAACGCAGCGTGGCTCTACCACTCAGAAAATACTGTTAACTTAAAAAACTGTTTAATGTTTCGGCTAAAAAGTTAACGTATAGTTAGTAAAGACAGGCGCCTGCGCATCAGACCACCACAAACTGTCAAATTTCTTCAATAGTTTTTCAACCCTGAGTCTTAATAGACTTTAAACTCTATGTCTATACAATATGTAAAAAAAATCCTGTCCGATCCGTAAAGGTGTTATTAGGTATCGAGATTCAGTTCTATTTACGTAATTATTTTAAAATAATAAGAAAAAAAAATTTACCCCGATAAAATTTTTGTTTAATGACAAAACTTACATGGCAACACTTTTGTCGGCACTTCGGTAGTTGGCGCTGCCGCCATTGATGGAAAATGTGGTGACATTTATAAAGTTAGCATTATTTTGGGGTAAATTGAGCAATTTTGGTACAAAAACCTTGCGTTTTAAATTAAGATAGGTATCTCTTTTATTTTCATTAACAGTGTATTTTTTTATTTTTATTATAGGTATTTGTATACCTTTGAACCTCTTTCCGATCGGACAGAGTTTTTTCTTACAAATTGTATATGGCCGCGGCCTAGAAATTTTTTAAAGTCAGGCTTAGATATGGTTGACTTTGACAGACAGCTGTTGTGACATTCCGTCTGTCCGTGAGAGGACCTATGTGTGCGTTGCCCCAGCGCGGTATGTATTAAGCTGGTTAGCTTGCTTCTGCATGGGTCTAATCTGTGGTTAGGGTAAGGCCGCGTAATAGAAGTTCATATAATACACGTATCATCTCATACCTTGCCCTACCACCGTCCACCGAGGGATGTTATTATTCTTTTATTCAAAACGTTTCCGGTACGCGACGCTACTTTGTTTTCGCGATTAATTAAAATTAGAAAGAGAGCAATTCCACGTCGTGATGCTCTCTCTCGCTTTGTAAATGGGAAAAATGGCGGAGATGCAATTTCTTTTAGGGGTGACTAATTCGCCGTAAGTCTATTGTGACAATGAAGGATGCCCGGGATAAATAGGAGAGCGAACTGTATCGCCCGGATAGAACAACAACCAGGTGATTCGTTTGAGGTGTATTAATGTGATCAATGGGGGTACAGAAAATTACTTATTGGCCCTTAATTCATTGTGATTCGACAGGAGGTAAAAGAAAGGGGTATGTAATGTTCATCATCATCATCATCAACATCATCATCATCATCATCATTATCATCATCGTCATCATCATCAGCTCATTTTTTATGTTCCCACTGCTGGGGCACGAGCCTTCCCTATGGATGGAAAGGGAGAACGGGACATAAACCACCACACGGGCCCAGGGCGGATTGGTGGTTATTAATGACTGCTAATGCAGCCGGGACCAACGGCTTAACGTGCTTTCCGAAGCACGGAGGAGCTCGAAATGACAAATTTTTGGTCACCCATCCGATAACCGGCCTTTGCGAAAGTTGCTTAACCTCAGCACTCGCAGACCGGGCGCGTTAACCACTGCGCTATCGACCTCCTCCACGTAATGGATCTTTACTTTATTAATATATGATTACATATATCTTTTTATACTTACACCCATTTTTTTTCTATCAAGTAATATTGTTTAACACGTTGACCGCCGACACACCCAGACACAATAGAAATTCAATTGTTTGTCGGACATATGGCGTTTAAGGTGTTAAGTTTACCAGAAAATGCTTGCTGTGCTAAACAACGCCGTTTATTTTGTACTATGTCTATGTGTCAAAGTAATTGTATCTTTATTCTTGTAAGCAATAAAGTTAATAAGTGTATTATTGCAATAAAACTTAGTGTGTTAATGAAATAAAACACTCAATAAAGACTTGAAGTATTCAATTTATACAATCAATTGATCAATCAATCTAGGTAGTTTTCTCACCCGTGTATTAGTAACATACTTTTTAAAATGTTCAAATAATTTTTTAATGCAAATTTTGTTGCGACAAATTACAAAAACACAAATGTTGAAAAAATTTCCACGAGCAGGATTTGAACCTGCACCCTTCTGACATACCGGGTCAGGTGCTCTTCCAATTGAGCTATCGTGGTTCTAACCAGCCCGCCGAAATTATTCAACACTTTTTACTTTGAAAGCCAAAGGCGCCCATTCAATGTCAACAACTACCGTCACTAACATCCGATCTTAACTTTTTAAGTTTTAGAATCCCAAAATTTTCTTTTATTGTTTTAGTTTAGTTTGTTTCAGCATAATTGGCCTAATTTAATTTAGCTCTAAGATCATTTTGTAATAGTATTAAGTTGACCGTTGTCATTCTTTTACAATAAAATAAAATAAAATAAAGATTTGCAAGTTGAAACTGGGTTACTGGGAGGTTATAACATCTCAGCTTTGAGGTAAACTCGTAGGAATAAGGAGTGATACATATCCAATTTAGTATTGACAGTTACCCCCTTATTCATAAAAACTATTTAAGCAAAATTTTGTTAATCATTGTTTTGTCTCTTTTTCTCAAATTCAAAATGACGTTTGTGTGACGTTGACAAAACAATATTTAACTAAATAATACTTAAATAGTTTTTATGGATAAGGGGGTTAATGTTTCGTTGTTTAGCCCCTTGAGCGTCGAGCGACCACCAGGTGGCCGATAACAATTAAAATTCTATTGTGTCTGGTATTCGCGCGGTCGAGCTCTTAGTTTCAATTAAGTTTCTAAAATGTTCAAAATAATTTTTAACGCAAATTTTGTTGCGAATAAATTACAAAAACACAAATGTTGAAAAAATTTCCATGAGCAGGATTTGAACCTGCACCCTTCTGACATACCGGGTCAGGTGCTCTTCCAATTGAGCTATCGTGGTTCTAACCATGTCAAGTATGTCATGTATGTCAGAAGGGTGCAGGTTCAAATCCTGCTCGTGGAAATTTTTTCAACATTTGTGTTTAAGTTTCTAAAATATTAAATAATGTTTGACTGCCAAGGAACAACTAAAAGCAGTGAGAAGTATGTATGGTTTATTTTCTAAGGAGCAAATAAAGTCTGCGAGAAATATCACTGTAAATATGATTACTTCTTTTTATATTCAATTCAAAAATTTAAAATAATTTGTTCAGTTTAGGCTACAAGTAGCTCTTGTGGATGTTGCCATGCCATATTATATAAGGTCACTTTTTATCAACTGCAAATATTTTAACAAAACATCTAATTCTATCAGAGAAATAAGGCCCTAGCATTTAAAAAAAAATCAGGCTTGTTTTTTTTTTTACTTTTCCTGACACAAAAATTTTAATATTTTTAAGAGCGGCCTCTCTGTCGGTTTTTTTTAATGAAACTAGGGGCACGTGTAAGCGGTAAAGGCATTGCGGCCTCTCTGTTTCGGCTCCTTCGAATTGAAACTACCGAAAGAGCTTTATTTTTCTTTTTAATCGAAATGTCTTTTGGCGTTTTTCTTGAAAACTAGCGTATAAAAATTTAAGGTTTTTCATAAAAATAGTTTATATATGTTGTTGAATTTATCCTCAAAATATTTGCAGTTGATAAAATGTGACCTTATATAGTCTACACAACAAGTAAAACTATCACATTATAAACCATCTCTAAAAGGTGAATCCTTTCTAACAACAACCTAAATCCTATTCGTGATTAATTAAACACAGCCAATGAATAAACATTGTTACTAACACCGTGTGAAACGGAACGTGACACGAACAAAAAGTACTCGGTACAGCAGGTGGCTGGGCCGAGGAGTCCATGTTAAGGGACCGTCACATTGTCTGTCCCAACATTGACGGGGGTCCACTACGCCAATAATGGTATAAAGGCATTTTTGCTAAAAAGCCTTTTTGTTAAAGGACCTTCGAATGTCCTCGTATGTTGAATAAAAGGTGAGGCTCGATATAGGCGGCAGAGGTCGTCTATTTTAATGTTGGGTCTAATTAGTTTTTTTTCCCAGTTCCCGGTTGAAACTTTAGAGCCATATGTTATTTGATTTTTTTTTTGAGAGAGTTTGCTGATTGCCTCAGATTTTCAGCTTCACCGGGCATTTTTGGGGGCGGCGAGGAACGTAAAGGGTCCCTCAAGCCGTGTGAAATGAATCACCTTCGGAGGTTTTCTAGAGGGAACGGCATCGCGCACTAGTGCGCGTCCCCGTGCTCTACTAGATTCTCCGAAGGGTTCGGATCGGATCGGGGGGCGGAACCACCCGAGGGCGCCTCTAAAGGCTCGGACCTCGGCTCGGTTAGACCGGGCCGTGGAGGAGGAGAGAAGGGCCCAGGTACATGTCTGTACCTGGTATAGAGCGCGTGTGAACCGGTTCTTCGTACCCTTGTTCTACGAGTACGGTGTCTTGGACCTAAGCTAGTGTGCATGTTTAGTGTATTCTGTAAATGTGTAGTGACATTTAGGGGATCGGGCGGGGTTGTTATTTGAACAAGGCCGTATGTGGAAATGTTATAACGTATTTAAAATGCATGATGCAAGATTTTAAAGTATAGCACCTTTTAAAAATCTTTTTATTGTCAACTGAGTAGGTAATGTTTTCTGTGACTTCTTTCCATCCTTCAAAATTCAAACTGCAATTGTATATTTCGGGACTCCTTCGCTATTTTAATGTAAATTTTAACTTAACAATGTGCTATGAAAACCACGTGTGGTGCCGGGGTTAAAGAATTGCACCACCCCATCTCTTCCCGTGGGTGTCGTAGAAGGCGACTATGGGACCATACCAGAGGATGGGCAGCAGCATCTCTCTGTGATTATTCTCACCTTACTGCGATCGCCAACCCGCCTGCCAAGCGTGGCGATTATGGCAAATTCCCCTCAAAATGATTTATATATCCTTGAGGGAGGCCTTTGTCCAGCAGTGGACGTCTTTTTGGCTGAGATGGATGGATGGATGGATGAAAACCACGAAGTTGAGTCTTCACGTATTTATTATACAGTGTTTTAAAAAAACTTTGTTTCTTTAAAACACTGTATATGTAGATAAATATGTTTATTATACGTGCCTGCACATTCATAATATGTGTATTTTTATTTTATTTATATCATAACTTTTATAATATATGTTACCTTGACATTATTCTAATATGTTGAAATGGTTTGCACCTCCGATCTTAGTGTATAGGTAAGTTCTCTTCATCCAACTGGTTGTCTGAAAGAAACCGCTCTAAAGCGATAAGACCGCGAAATTGTAACTATTTCTAATGATTTGTTTGTTCATTGTTCATTTTTCGTTTGTTCCAATAAAATAATAATTTTTCTATCTATTTTCATGTTATTAATGACTACCTGTGCCCCGCGGTTTCACCCGCGTAAATATTTTCTCGTTTTTGCAACATTTTTCATTGCTGCTCCACTCCTATTAGTCATAGCGTGATGTAATATAGCCTATAAGCATTCCTCAATAAATGGACTATTCAACTCAAAAATATTTTTTCAATTTAAAACAGTAGTTCCTGAGATTAGCACGTTCAAATAAACAAACAAACTGTTCAGCTTTATAATATTAGTATAGTTTTCGAGATGCCCAAAATAGTTTTATACAGATTTTGACGTGTTACTCCTCTTCAAATTCAACAAACCAAAATTATCTGTGTATCAGTTAATCCTCGTTTGCAGCGATAACAGAGCATTTAGTTTTCGTCAGTCATCTATCATCCCACATAATTGATGGCTCGAATTTAGTTGCAACTTTGACAAGCCCAGATAAATCCTGTGACAAATGAGGCGTTTGTCTTAATAAAGTTTGTTGATCACTTCGAGCATTCTAGCTGTGAGTTTGTATTCAGATAGATTTACTATTTAAGCTGTGTAGACTAGACGATAAACACACAAATAGGCATAATGACGTTCATAAGAGCTATTTGCAGCCTAAACTGAACAAATGTTGTAAATTTTGAATTTTCGAATTTTGAATTGAATACAAATATATTGTTTTCTAAAGTTTACGCGAACACTACACATTGAAATGAAACAATTTTTACGCGTCAAAGAACATATAGCCGACGTCAAGCATAGGCGCGAAAATAAGTTTGCAGTATGCGAACATGCCCTAGAGGGGCCCAAATATTACATCAGATTTGATAAACCACAAATACTGGCTAGAGACAACAACGATTCATCCCTAGGATGATACGCGAGGCTATTGAAATTAAAAAACATCCTAATTTCAATAGAGAAGATGGTTGGAATCTACCAGCAGCCTGGGATCCCATCATACAAATAAATTAAATAGTATTAAATCCCAGCCCCAACACCATATTGCCACACCAAAAGATACTGTAAGCTCTTTCTGTGTAAAACGGAACGTACCTGATTTTTAAATGAGGGTATACAAGCTAGTAACTAATTATGAGACGACCAACACCTCAGTCTCCCTGTGACCCCGTGGTCACTGATTTGTTGGGCCGTAGGTAGGGTCCGTACCCTGCAAAGGGTCTTTTTTGGAGGCGGCGAGAAACTTAAGGGTCCCTCAAGCCATGTGAACCAAAACACCGTCAGAGGTTTTCTAGAGGGAACGGCATCACGCATTAGTGCGTATCCCCGTGCCCTACCAAATTCTCCGAGGGATCCGGCTCGTGGTGGTGGGGAGAAACGCCCAGGTACAATGTCTGTACCTAGTGTAGAGCGCGTGGGATCGGCTCGTCGTACACTTGGTCTACGAGTACAGTGTCTTGGGCCTAAACTAGTGTGAATGTTTAGTGTATTCTCTGATGTGTATTGGCATTCAGAGGATAGGGCGCGGAATTCACATATGCTCGAGACCGTGAGCACATGAGTCCCCTACATCTAGAGGGACTAGTTTTCTTCTACTTTGCGATGAGCGTCGGAGCGGCAACAACGTTCTCATCGTAATAGGATGTAAATTTTATAGCCCTTTTGCTGTGCAGCGGCGCAGAGGGTTAAAACTATGTATTTTGTAGATAAATATATGAAAAAAACATCAATATGTTTCTGTTAATTGTGTAAATGTAATATATTAAACTGTCATGGTCATTTATGTTAAAATAAGATTACTACATGATATATTAGAATGTCTATGAGGAAGCGTCTGAGCCAGACAATGGGGTATTTAATGGTAATGACGACAACATCACTCAAAGGGAATCTATACTAATATTATAAAGAGGAAACCTTAAAAAATTCTTTCACCATTAGAATGCTACATTAGCGCTGAGTAACATAGGCTATATTAAAAAAATAAAATAAATAAAATACGAAAAACGACAATTTAATTTTCTAATACAGAATGATTTGTTTGTTTTATTGTCATGGAAACCATTGATATATATTTAACTCAATGATGGAAACTGTCAAAGCGGTACGAAGGTCGCCCCGGGTCAGCTAGTAGTAAATAAAAGCATATGTAAAATTTTAAATCAGATCAAAGTGAAAACTTTACAAAGAGATTTCAGGGTAGGATATATTAAATTGAAAGAGGAAAGTATTCTGCCGTCCTTTCGGTAAATCTAAGGCTGGGTCCAAACTACGAGCCTAGCGCGGTTGCGAAGATGACGGCCGCGAAATATCGAACACATAAAAAACAATTATATACTCGTAAAAACCGGACTAACATAAAAAATAACTGCAAAGAGACAAAATTTAAAAGAAAAAAACAAGCTCTACGATCTCAGAATTCAATTCGAGCAATGTTGAATGCAACGTGAAATATTTCCTATCCCGATACGTATATACTTAAATAATAAAATCTTTAATAAATGACTATTTATAAATACATTGAATATTGATAGTTGTCGTGTCGCAGGCGGGGACAATCACCAACCAAAGAGAGTGCGGATTTAATTGAGCTAGCCACGGGCCGCTCGAAAAACATAACCCTTCTTCTGACGCAGTCGGGTAAAAACGCCTTTTGCGACCATAGTGTAGTATCTAAGGTGCTAAAATAGTACTGTATGCCCATCCGGAAAGCTAATACACTTTTTTGTACTACGAATGGATTCACGTCAGTACTCTAATCACAGCACTATGTGAAAGAAACTACGAATTCGTAAGCTCCTTGCTTTATTTATTACGCTTTACAGCTCATATTACTTCTCCGTGACGTTCAAGAGAGTGGACACCGCCCCTCAAGTGTAGGTCCTTGGCTCGGGTAGACCGTGTCGTAGTCTCTACAGCTCTCTCTCTCTCTGACACACACTCGTTTCGTTTTTAATTGGAACGACTTTGACATACGCATGAAGTCTCGACGTAAGTACGATTCGCCCGTCGCATGTCCGCTGTCCGCTGCCCCGCCCGCTCCAAACCGAGTCGCAGCCTTACCCCTCATTAATCAACTAAATAGCTCAGCTGTTATTTAAAATCACAGTTACAAAAGGACGTACATTAACACATCAACACAGCAGCAGTGATATATTTAGCGATATTTTATCTAAGGGAAGTTAGCAACACGTCGAGGCAGACAGCTGACACTATCTACGGAAATATATTGTGAATATTACCGCCCGGGCTCGGCTCGTACGTTTTATATGCAGACTGTTTCGCGTAGAAACTATTTTATGTTGGCTATTTGTAATGAGCGGCGAGTGAGGCTGGTATTTTAGACGAGCTATTTTGACGATATCATTTTGCTGAGCAAGCACTTCCTAAAATGTGAAGAAGTCAGCAGTGGATCTATAATCTAAATATATTTTTATAAAATCAGCTTGTTTCATGTTCAGGTCACTGTTTTGTGGTAGTCTTATGTGCAAGCGTACAATATAACCTACAATAAGTGTACTTCTTATAGGTTTACAGTATTGGTTGTTGGTCTTTAAAACTGTATTGTTTTTATTTGTTATTGGCTTTAGCCTACCACACTTAATAAATATACAAACTATTTTAGTTATTAGAGTTACAAATTGTTGAAACTAAAAAATGGAAAACCGTGAGCAATGGGCCATTATGCTGAGTGCTAGTGCATGTTCTGTTTTGCAACATTGCAACTCGCCTCGTTTGTCACCAGGAGGCGTTACTTCAATGCCATAAAAATATCCATAAAATGCCACTACACATTTACATGATATACTAAACATGTACTCGCATAAGCCCAAGACACAGGACTCGTAGAACAAAAGTACGACTGACCGGTTCACACGCGTTCTATACTGGTACTGACATGTCAGAGCGCTTCGTGGGGGGGGCCCCACGACCCGGTCAACCCGTGCCGAAGTCCAAGCAAGCCTTTAGAGGCGCCCTCGGGTTGTTCCTCTCTCGCTACGATCCGAACATCTTCGAGAATCCAGTAGGAACAGGGGACACGCTTGCGTGCTGCCATTCTCTCTAGAAACCCTCTAGCATTGTTTCCATCACACTGCTTGAGGAACTTCTTAAGATTCTCGTCACCCGCAAAAAAAGTCTGGCGACGTTGAAAAGGCCGCCTTGGACCATCAGCAAAAACTTTTAAGAAAATTTTAGCACAACAAATGACTCCATTTTACCTGATGTTAAGTAGAAATGGAGTCCAGACGCGAAGACAACGGCGCAGCGTGAAAACAACGTAGCATCAGTCACCCTCACCCTGCCGGGCCGCAAGGCCTCTTCACGCCTTGTTTGAAGGATCCCATATCATAGGACGAAATGAAAACGTTTGCTGGTAGACTATTCCTTTTAAATTATTTCAATTGCTGTGTACGAACTTACCTTTAACGTATAATGAGGTAGGTTTAGAGAATTCTGTGCCGATCGCGTTTTCAGCAACGCACTCGAACTTTCCCTGGTCTTCCTCTTCACTCTTCACTATTTGTAAAGTACCTGGAAAAAAAAAACAATTAGATTTTTAATTTTTTTGACACGCACAAAACGCATCCCTGATCGATGATGCAAATGTATACTTTTGTAATTGCGCACTTACTCTATCTCTTTGCTAAGGTTGTCTGTAAGAGATCGCTTGTAGCTATAAGACCAATATAGTATTTATCTACTTATTTATCTATCCATTTAAAAAATTTACAGATTTCGCAGTCCCCGCAAGAATCGGAGCATTGAAAATGAATACAAAAATTTACGAAAAAAAAAAACTTATTTTAAATAACACATTGTATAACAAATTAATTATTATATTTTATATATATACCTAGATTAGAGGGCGCCTAGATTTTTGTACTAAATGAATATAAAAATAATACATCATATTACAATCCCATTGTCAGGATGTGCCGTTTATACAATGAACTGGTTGCACCATCGACATATTTTTCATGCATGAATTTAAAAAAATGTCCGGGAAATTCTCGGTTCGGCATCTCCCACATACTAAGTAATACTAATGAATACTTGTAATACTAATGAATGTATACTAATAATACTAATGAATGTATACTAATGAAAACTTTATAAAGTTGTCAACATTAACCTAGAATAAGTTTTCAATTTGTTATATTTTTATTATTCACCATTCTATGTATATAACTAGTTTTTAATTGGATATAGTTTTAGATTAGGTAAACTTTAACATAGATGCTTATTATTAATCGTGTTGTGTACACATGTTTTAGATAGGAATTTAGTTCTTACAAATTATCATGCTTTTTTGTTATTTTTGAATTTCTATCTGTTTTGTGTACCTAACAAATAAATAAATAAATAAATACATAAATACCGCTGTCTTGCAGCATAAATCCCAAAGTACTAGCACAGTTTTAAAAGCATACAGTTGGGCATCGCAGGTACTTTGCAGAGCAAAGGAGGGGAACCGCGGGGAAGCGGGCGCTGCTGCGGCCAGCGTCCCACAAACAAGCGCAGTTTGTGGGAGCTACCGTGAAGGGCAACCACGTGCGCGTACTGCGTTATCCTGGTACTACTAATTATTCTGTGGTGTTATAAACGTTTTTTGAATTTACGTTCAGTGATTAATGGTGCATACACACACATTGTTCTGTATACGGTTATAAGTCTACGTCGAAACACAACAAGAATTTAAAATTTCATAGATTTCCCAGTGCGTGACGCAAGGTAAGTTTTTCCTATAATTTCATAATAACTTACCATACCTACCTAGGTACTTTGTCTTTGTTGGAATGTATGTAGCTACATGGATGGTAAAATATATATTGTTGGTGAAGTACAGGGTAGTAGGTGCTCCAACTACAAGAATAAATAACCGAATTCTTGTGCTCCAACAACAGATGACTAAATAGTTACTTGCTCGCATGCTCTTGCGCAAAGTGTAGTTATTATGTTTACAACTTATTGGAGTAGTCGTTATGTCAGACACAGACAATAATACTATGTACTATAATACTAGGTACGTATTATAGTACATAGTATTTGTCTAATATTCAACTGTTATGATTTTATTTAAACCAACAGAAAAAGAGGAGGAGAGGAGGAGGAGATTCACCTACATTTTTAGAGTTTATATTCAAGATTTCTGGCTTTTTTTCTATTTTAAGCAATCTGAATGCGAGTTCATAACACTGTTAAAAATAATAAAAATTGAAATCTAAAAATAAACCTTTACGTATATTAAGCAGTGCAACATTTGTAAATATGTATATAGTTTTTGGGATTTTGAAGATGTATGCGGATTAATAAAAAAGGTAAATTTTCTATATACGTGTATAATAACTGTGTAAAGCAAAAGTGTACAAAACAAAATGGCCGAGTAAAAAAAAAAAGAGGAGGCAGCTAGTGATGCGATACAATCCGATGCATGCAGTTCGATTGTAGTGTTGTGGTAAATGCAATATTGATTGCAACAATAGTTCATTCTTGTTAATAAATGATTATTTTATAAAAATATCAACGATTATTTGATATAAATTTTGTGATAACCCTTGCTTATCGGCGAACGACTGCGTGGATACCTACGCGGGCGGCGGCATCGCCTCACATCAAAGGCGATGCCCTACTGTATGAAATAGTAATACTGTGGTACTAGAAAAAATTAAAGAGTCTTCTGGGGTCTCGGTAGCTCAGCGGTCAGAGTATTGGACCGGTTATCCAAAGGTCGTGGGTTCGATTCCACTCAAGCTTCCTGAGACTGGTAGACTTTTCTAGTAAAATTTAAAAAAATTAAATTGAATCTTCTTCTAAAATAAATTTCTTTCTTCGTCAGGGGGTGACGTAAACAATATGTAAAGAAGCAAACATATACAAAAAAAAGTTTTATATCAAAACAAACTCCTATTTGTATACAGCTACACAAAAGTAAACTGTTATGTTCACGTTATATACTTCGATGGAAAGTTTGCGAGGCATAACTTTCGCTCCCTAGGGTTTATATATAGTGGAATTAAATATAAGCAGAGATTTATGGCCTAATAACAGGGAACTCAGCTCAGCAGCCATTAGAGCACCGGCCTTTATAGTGGCCTCATACAGTATATTAAGGCTGTTAACTCGCATTTCTATGGAGTACACCTGTTAAAAATCGACCTTTTTATACAGCAGACTTTGATTGGCCGAACGCGGTGTTTTTTATGACGGCATTTAAACTTTTGTAGGAAGTATCTTGAGGAGTTCGATGCCGCAGCGGAACATTGTGATCTGTTGTAAGTTAAGCAACATTCTCAATGTCGGGTCACAGGATGGGTGACCGAATTAAAGTGTATTTAGCTTAACCGGGCTTCAAGAGGCATGTTAAGCATAAGGTATGGCCGATCCACTAAAACCCAAAGCACAAATCTATTGCGTTTGTTTTAGAGCTCGATGGCACAGTGGTTAACGCGCCCGGTCTGCCATTGTCGAAGTTAAGCAACTTTCGAAAAGGCCGGTCACTGAATGGGTGGCCAAACACTTTTCCTCTCGAGCTCCTCGCAAGGCAAATAAAGGCTGCGTAGGGAAGGGACCAACCGCTTAGAGAAGGCGTACCCCAGCAGTGAGGACATAAAATGAGCTGATATAATATGATGATGATCATAGCCAGCTCCTCATCATATTATCTATAGATAAAACTAAAGATATACGCTGCTTAAATGTATTCCTATTCACGCAGGTATGTAGTTACCACGAAGCTATGGATAAAAGGTAGGTATGTAATAAAACAAAATATTCAACAGACAAAAGAACAATGCGTGCGCCTTTTTTCTTGAATGTCAAAAGGTAAGGTGTGTCAGGTAAAGTAAGCCAGTTTGGAAATACGAGAAAGGACAACGGATTCCGGTGCAGGAATCCCGGCCGGGGTGGAATTCTTTTTAACGAAAACGTGCCCCTAATTATGGGGGAACTGGACCGGGGGCTGTGTACTCTTATGCTTAGTTGGATCTGGTCACTAGATTATAGTGTTTTGTCACTTTCAACTCAATTCATTGACACAATTAATTTACTCGTATATGTATTAATAAAAATCAATTTCCACATGTGTAGGTTACAGACCGATGTGACAAATTATTTTTTGGCAATGTTTGTATTAAAAAAAGTTTACGAGTGTCCCTAAGGCTGCGTTTCCACCAGAGCTGTGCGAGGTAGCTAGGAGGTGAGCGAGGAAAAAATCCACCAATACGATTACTCCATTTTACAACGCAAGGAAGAGGAAGTAATCTTATTGGTGGATATTTTCCACGCGCACCGCTAAGCTACCTCGCACAGCTCTGGTGGAAACGCAGCCTACAGCGGACAAAGTCGAGTGGGCAGTAAGTACCTACTCGTTTTCCAATAAATATAACTTGTTCAAATTTTTTTTGATGTTACAAAAGATGGCGTTGCATGGAATTGCACTAGGAGAAGAAAACCTCCGCAGTATAAAAAACATATAAAAAATTACTATAATAGGTAACGCGAGAAACAACAATGGCATCAGCCGCACAAATAAAAAATAACCTAAACGGGAACCTTTTTAAAGCAAATATGGCTGCCATTCATCCGCACAAAACAATTCGCGACTATCAATTCTGGGGGAATGATAAATTGTAGAATAATGTGCGAATTGAATCCACTTCACCGTGCCGGGGCGTGTGCCGTTTGATTTATGTCTATGCGATAGTGTTCACTAGGCAGTTCAATAAAAATGGATATTCGACTTTTTGTGTAAACGTTGGTACTTGGTACAGACACGTCAGACTATCCATCGCCAGCTCATTTTATATCCCGCTGGGGCACCAGCCTTCACTATAGATGAGCACACCACAGAAAGAACGGTCCATAAACCAAAACGCGGGCCCATTGCGGATTGGTGGTTTTTTTTCCTTTAGTTGATGGCTTCGTGCGATTAGCACATTTAGCCAGTGTCAAAGTAATTTTTCTTACAAATAATACATAAATAAACAATATTTCTTTCCTGTATGATGATGATGAATGATAATACAAATGAGAAATGATATACGCCCCAACCCCTCGAGTATCTCAGTGAAGATGTGGGGCTTTACTAAGTCCTCGGGCGGACTTCTTGAGAGAATTTGAAAGTGACGTTGCACTATTTTGTTTCATTTGCCAACACTTATACACACTCACGAACACTTAACGGTTAATAATCCACCATTATTTCACATTAACATTTCACATTCGACATAACACAAATTTTAGAAATAAAACAAAACCGCAGATATGACTTTTCACTTTCCCGCCAAGAAGTCCGAATTGGTGGTTGTTAACGACTGTTAATGCAGCTGGGATGCATGTCGCCTTGATGTGCCTTCCGAAGCACGGAACACACCGAATTTTTTCAATAAATGTGCTTCAATAAAATGTCTATTAAAGTTTGACAATTCGTGGTATATGTATGTACAGTACGTAGTATGTATATGTACAGTTACACTAACTGATGGATTTAGTCTGTGCTGATGGAGATACAATAAATTGCGAACTATGCAAACCAACTTAACTGTCGCATCTCAAATAACAATATAACGAAACTGTTGCGGACTGTACAATTATTTTACTTAAGTTTTATGTAAGCGTATGGAATTATTGGCGGAAGAGTGAAGGGTCATATTTGCAAAATGTTTTGTTAAATACTAATGCTAATAATTATTAATTATTAAGTGCTAACAAGTAACAATCTATTCAAGACTCTTTGTCTATCTCTCATACGATTTGTGTATGTGCAAAACAGAAGTTTTGTATAGCCTAACGGAAACTTATCAGAAAGAGATAAACCCCTATTATCCACCTCTGCAATGGTATGACGGATGCTTACCTCCGGAGCGTCGGCAATATTTTCCTATCGCCGATGATACTACGGAGATAAAAATCAAATCCGCTAGAATGTTGAATCAAAGGCAATGAAATAAAAAAGATCGGGCGCTCGACCGTCCTGATCCTCAGGCTTTCTACTTTATATCTTTGGATTTGGTCTAATTTACAAACTCCGCGGAAACACTTTCAACAGGGAATCCTATTTGAGGTAATCTCGACATTTGCAGGGCCCATTTGGGGATTTTTAAAGATGTTGTACAACCAAATGGATGAATAAAGATTTATGACATATGACTATATAAAACGGCACAAAAGAATCACAAAGCTATAGCTATGTTTAACACAGCACTCGTTTGTTTCCATAAAGAGTTTCACACGTGTTTTGTTCCTGTCATGTAAAAACGTCATTTCAAATTAGAGTAAAAGAGACAAAACACGGAATAACTATTCGAGGCTTATTCTCCGTTTATTCGTAAGGCGTTTATAGTCTAAGTCCCGGGTTCGATTCCCAGCGGGGGGTAGGGCTTGTTTGTCCGTCTGGCTAGCTACCACCATTTTATCTAAATATGTCGCCATAACATCAATGTTTGTAGCATTGTTGTGTTCCGGCAGCTAGAGATAAGATAGCCAGTGCCTCACTAGTGAGGATCCCGGGTGAAGTGCGCTTCCATCATTGGCCTTATCATCACTTAACATCAGGTGAGATCAAGGCATTGTGCTTACCCGTAATATATTAAAAAAAACTCATGTGTCCGCAAAACAAGCACTGTCGTCTAGCATACACAGGATTTTCATGAGGGTGTCGACCGATTTCCTTGGGACTCTAATTTTGATAGATTAGACTTTTAATTTAAAGTACCTAAGTAAAATATAAAAGACTAGCATCAGTCTACGCTTTGACACCATGTACTTCAATGTGCCACAAACGTCTTTATAACATTCCCCGAAAAATATATATCTGGCTGGCCCTCCGAATGCCCCTACAAGATATCACGTCCTCGTGACGTCCCCTTCGCCTTTAACTTGGCCCACACAGCCTCAGACGCAAAGGAGTCTATGATCGGTGAAATTCAGCCTTTCAGCTGTATCCGCGTTTCTTTGATGCGTCGACTTCAACTCATGTCGGTTTCATTATGGCTAACTCTGTGTTTATTTTTAAAGATTTCCTTTGTCGTTATCCGCAGTTGTTGACCCTTGCCGTATTTATGGACGATGCCAATTACAAAATGTAACAAAAAAAAAAATTATAAAGTCTCGTCTCGTCGTTCATCAAATACTTACCGAGAAAAATTGTTGAAAAATTTTTCAAGAGTCGGATTTGCTTGGGCTATTTGCAAAATTTGTATACTACCCTTCATTACCCTTCATTCATCCTCGTTTTTGTCATTGTATCAAAGTTGGTCACCATTATAACAATGTAAGTATGTAAGTATCATTGCTAAGAGATGAGATAGCCATAGTTTCTCATTCGGGATTTCAGGTAAAATGCGCATCCTTTGTTTTTATTGGCACTTAACAATAGTTGAAATGAAGGCAAAGGCTTATCCGCCAATGAAAAACGCGGGTACCAATTACACCAATTACGCTGTTGCTGTTACGCTTTTGCTGCTGCCCTCAACCAATCACAAGCCATAGGTTTTATTAGTATGTGACATGAAACATAATGGGTGCTCCTGTACAGGGTTCATATCTCAAAATTTGATTTTAAATAACTTTCTAAAAAAAATTAAGTCCATAAATCCTATTTGTATGTATTTTATTTCATTTTAAAGATCTATACTTCAAAAAAGCACCTTTAAATGGCTATGTTTGTGTCTGTTTACACGTTCGGAGACCCGATCCAATCCGAACCCCTCGGAGAATCTAGTAAGGTACGGGGACACGCACTAGTGCGTGATGCCGTTCCCTCTAGAAAACCTCCGAAGGTGATTCGTTTCACACGGCTTGAGGAACCCTTTAAGTTTCTCGTCGCCCCCAAAAAAGCCCGGTGAAGCTGAAAATCCCCTCTGAGGCAATCAGCAAACTCTCTCCAAAAAAAACACATTCGGAGATGGTATTTAAACTATTATTTGAAGGAAGAAATCGTGCCTTTTAATTTTTGGAACGGTTAGTTAATAAGTAACGTTTATAAACTAGTCTGTAATAAAGAAATAAGTTACCACGGAAAATACAAAATTGTTAGTTGCTACTAAGTAAACTAAATAGCCTATATACTGTCCCACTGCTGGGCAAAGGCCTCCATCATTGAAATCAAGTCATCACTACAATTGATGGGTAATGGCTTAATCACCACGCTTGCCAAGTGCGGGTGGTAATCACAAACCCGGGTTATGCATCGAAAAATCCGAAACACAGTTTGCCGGACCTGGGATTTGAACCCGGGATTTTCGGGCATCGGGCCCACTCGGCCACCGAGAAAATAGTTAACTTAGTAAAAACTATTGTTATAAAAAATAAGTTACCACGGAAAATACAAAATGAAAGTTGTTAACTTAATAAAAGCTATTGTTATCTATACTAATATTATAAAGAGGAAAGCTTTGTAATTTTGTATATATGTATGTTTGCAACGAATAAACTCAAAAACTACTGGACCGATTTAAAAAATTATTTCACCATTAGAATGCTACATTAGCGCTGAGTAACATAGGCTATATAAAAAAAGAAATGCGCTACGAAGTCCACCGGGTCAGCTAGTAAAAAATATAGGCGCCTAGCTAAGTATAGTTTTCGTCTAAGTTTTCCGATTCAATAGGCGTCCGCGTCCGTCGGTGGGACCGCTAAGTCGCACCCATCAACCCTTGTCCCCGTATCTCTTTGACGCTGTACCCAGCGGTGCGGTTCTCATCTCGAATTCTGCTCGTCTACATTCTATATTTGTATGCAGGGCGTGTATATATATTTATATACATTTTGTGGCGTATATTCAACAGCAAAAGTCAATGGTCAATATCAGTATATCAATATTAAAAAAACTAAAGATGAATTACAGATGTGTATACTTTTTGCTATTGAAGTAAAATTGAATATTCGCTGATATAAAATATTATAATTATAGTGGTCTGATATTACTCGTTTGTTTCTTTTATCTTGTCGTGGACGTCGACGAGGTGAGGAAATTAAAGCAACATAAAATATTAGTAGTTTGTTGTTTTTTTTGGTATATTTAGAGAAGGCAGAAGGATCTAGCCCATACAGCCAAGTAAAGTTATATTTATAGCGATTTAAGTTCTTAAAATAATAATATTTTGTAATCTTCACAGTATCGCCACTGTATACAGTCATACGGGTTTAGTTACTAGACTGTTCCGATGTTTAATTTATTATTTAAAGGATATATGATAGATGAATTCGTGACATTTGATATTTTTAAAGGACAGGTAGTGGCGTTTGTTACACACAGTATGTAATAAATGAAACTTCTACCAGCCTGAAGCCTTTTTGGTAAAAAGTAATTAAAATTGTACCGCCTCTTTAGTATAGTGTTTAAACCATCGTCCTTAACAAAGAGGTCACGCATACGATACTCAGCAGAGGGTACATATGATTGTACAGTCAACAGCAAAATTTCAACAGCAAGACCACCATAATAAGTTAAATAATATAATATAACATACACGTACTTTTGATTACATTTTTAGCGAGTTTATTAAACACTATGACCCAAGCTATAAAGTCTAGACTTACAAAAGTTAATATCCTCAGAAAGACTCAAAGTTATTTCGTTCGTTCGTTCTCGTTGTTTGTTTGTGATGTAAGTAGTTCGTGCTCAGAATTACGTTTATAAAGAATAATAAAACAAAATCAGTTCCATTAGTGCTCGCACAATAAAAAACAACTCTAGAAGACAAGTACAAATGGCTTTTTTGCAGATTGCTGCGAGTATGGTATGTAACTAATATCCAGGATTTTATGCTATTGAAAGGCTTTTTATAATTTATTTTATATCTTTTACTTATTGAGGCAATATTTATTAATCACATTTAAAACATTGTTAGTTAGCAGCAGCTTAGCAGTTTCTGAACCAGATCAATGTCCTCTACGTGAAAAGTAAGTTTTATTTATATTCACAAATAAAACAAAGTGTACATGTATGTACATATTTACAATATACACTGAGAATTAAACTAGGGCTCTCTACGCCTGAGATTAGTTCAAGCCACAAGACCACAGAGGCAGTTAAAAAAAATGTACCGTAATTCTATTTTCAATCCATTAACATCCATGGATCGCAATCTCAAATTCGGAACGAACGGAGCGTATAGATTAGTTGCTTTGTATTGATATGGAACTGCATTTCTTAAATTGGCAAACTACATTCCATACAACGCAATATATCCGTAAGCTTCGATTCCGATAACTCAGTGGGCTCACACCTCTAACAAGTATTTGCTATCGATAGCCGATCTTCGAAAATCAGATACACAGTCGATAAATCTATCGAAAGGCCTCATCTATTATAAAATCGATTCTATCATTAATGTTATATAGAATTATAAACAAAATCGGCAAAAAACAGCAAACAAGCCGCTTTATGGTAAGTGGTATTAGTCATCTATCAACATCTTTAGCATTTATAAGTTATTTAGACGTTGGCGACTATATTTATCAACCTTAAGTATATATTTATTAAATGTAATTATTAAAAGAACAATGAACCTAAAACTAAAAATCTTAAAAAATATAATAAAATAATTAAAATAAATTATTAAAAGGAGTCCCTTTAGGCAAGGTTCCGAAGATATTGGCAGCGTTCCCCCTTTGAATAGCTACACTAATTATATCGATATTTTAACTTGACCGCTGAAAGACTAAAACTTTACAATTAATCACTCAAGGGTAAGTAAGTAAGACTTCATTGTAATAAAACGTCTGTGTCAAGATATCGCAACTTAACTATATTCATATAAAAACTGTGTCAAAAAAGAATTTTTCAAATCCGTTCAGGCGTCTTCGAGTAATCGGGTAATATACTTAAAAAATAAAAGATTCCAACGAATTGAGAACCTCCTCTTTTTTTGAAGTCGGTTATTGAAAACATGTGTGGCTTTGTGAATAACAATAGGTAGTTACCCCTATCTCCATATTGCGTCTAAATATAGTTTTTTTGGAAATAAAATGAAATACTATAAAAACAACTAAAAATCATTGAAAGTAACCAGACTCGACAAATATATTCTCAATAAAATAGAATAAAAATAAAATAGTAACTACTGGTGTATTTCAGAATACAGACACTTATCAGCTGTTTCAACTGTCTGCCTAATTAATTTATATTAATAATTATAATAATAATACATTAATGTAGGCGGAAATGAGACTGCAATAGTATCGACAGCCAATCGATATTCTCGATTTATCGTGGTCTATCGTAAGTCGACTATCGTTCGGCAGCACTAGCCTTCATAACGATGTCGCGGCACAGACAGGCGAGGCGACATTATTGTGTGAAACGTTAGAGCAGCAACATGTCCGAGTTCTTGGAATGTGACCTAGTTCAGGTGATGCCAACGAAGAATTTCATATAGCACAACTATCTGACAGAACCGGATGAGTCATAGTCATATAATATATATATAATATAATATATAAAATAGATCATAAAATAGAAAATAAATAGATCATATAAAAATAACATACAATGGTATGTTATTTTTATATGATTATAAATCTTATAAATCTCATAAAGATCATAAATAAAAACATAAATTAATTAGATATAAATATAAAAAGAAATAACAAAAAACAAAAATTTGCTAACTTCTCCTTTAATATTCTGTAATACATTCTCAATAATATAAATCTTACACTAAGATAATGCACAACTAGTAAAATATTAAAGCTTCAGCACTGGAGTAGCTGCTTTGTGTAATCTGTTTGCGTCTACTTATTATACCAAATCACGGTCGTTCATCGCTCCGCCCTTTTTACCTCACCATGCATCTGCGCTGCGCCCGCGCCGCCAGTGCAAGGCTAGACACGATGTGAATTGTATGTTACTAGTGGTCGGAGTATCTTCCCGGGTTTGATATGCTGTGTAGTTGGTTACGCACATAGGTACACATTAACACAAATTTACATAATTTGAGGTATTTGTGTAAGTATTTTTATAAGTGGTAGTGTTTTTTTAGTGTTTTGTTTGGTTTGGTTTATTGGAACGCGATCCCTATTATCACCGGAGACGGGCGTTGGTGCTGCGACACAGTTTTTTACAACTAACCGCAGTATTAACGAACAACACAAATTGTAAAAATTTTATTGTTCCAAATAAAATTTTATTATTATTATTATTATCTCCTTTATTTTTTTATTTTTTCTTAAAACTAGATTTTTACAATATTTTAAAATAAAAACAATAAAACATTATAAAAACCTAATCCTAGAGTACCACCAGCAGCGGGGCAGGGCCCAAGCTACCGGTGGTCAGGGCTGCAGAGTGAGGAACCTTCTGACAATACGTGCCGTGTCTAGAAGTACTGCCTTTTGCATCTGACCCTTAACCCAACCTTTCAGCGAGAGCCTCTCTAGGTGTTGATCGAGGCTCTTCGCTATCAGACCGTTTGCCGAAACGACTATCGGTACAATAATGGTTGAATCCACATCCCACATGGCGGTAATCTCGTGAGCCAAGTCAAGGTACTTACTGAGCTTGTCCTTCTCGGCTTTCACAAGGTTCTCATCATGAGGTATGGTGATATCTACCAGTATTGCCCGGCGCTGGGATCGGTCGACCACCACGATATCAGGTTTATTGGCGACAATAGTCCTGTCCGTAATGATAGAGCGATCCCAGTAAAGCGTTGCATGACCATTTTCGAGTACTGGCGCAGGTGCGTACTTATAGTACGGCACTTCCGATTCAACAAGGCCATATCCAAGAGCAAGTTGCTGGTGAATTATTCTGGCTACTTGGTTGTGTCTGTGCAAATACTCTCCGTTAGCAAGATGAGTACAACCAGAAATAATATGTCGGAGTGATTCACCTGGACGGCGGCATGCCCGACAGATGTCGACCGTGCCGTCCCTCATAATATATTTCCGGTAGTTATTCGTCTTGATAACTTCATCTTCAATGGCACAGACAAAACCTTCGGTTTCCCCAAAGAGGTCACCGAAACGTAGCCAGTTCACCGAGTTAATAATTATTATTATTATTATTAATTGACTAAGGATTGCACGTGAGTATATTTAAAGATAATCTCTATGGTCTCCGGAATCTGAAAGACCTATCGTCTAATCACTTCATAACAACAATTATATACAGTATAGCCAGTTCCTCTGTTAAAGACTATGGATGACGTTCACTTCCATCTTCGACCTTATCGTCAATTAGGCCTTTTTCCTGTCATGCGGATCCGCCTGCCTGCCTGCCTGTCGCTCGCTTGCTTTCAGAAGCTCGGCTGTAATTCCGTCAGCACCTGGTGCCCTGCCGTTCTTGAAATGTTTGAGAGCCATACTAATCTCGTATAGGCTGATGTCCGGGATGTCTTCGGTATACTGCCGGGTTAACTTAGCTCTAGGGTCTTTAGCTAAGCTTTGTACAGGTGGCCAAGTGGAAGTGTAAAGCTGTCCATAGAACTTCTCGACAATAACATCGGACCTGGTCGTGACAATTCTGCCGTCATCGGTTTTCAGCGTCGTCAGTTGGCATTGCCAAAATACAGATCCGAAAACTTTTGAGCCTTTGTTCCGCTCAATGGCCTCTATAGTATTATGGTTAGTTTTAAATCGGCGCGTGTCGCGAGTCACATTTCGAGATCTGCCTATTTAGCCGCTGAAACTGAGACGCATCACCTTAGGAAAGCAGAACCATTGCGCGCCGCTCTTCCGTTAGTTTTAGGGTATGGTCTGAGAACTTTTTGGTTCCTTTTGTACGGTGGGTTTTAAAGAACTTGGACCCAACCGTTTGGACAGTTTCTGACAGTAAATATTAAGTACAAATATTTAGCATTATTAATTTAATCTTTATTTCTAAGATTTAAGGTTCATAGTAAGCTGTAGTTGTGGATGCTATCCAACGTTTTTTTCAGATTTTGTTATTCGAAATTTAAATTCATAGGTATGAGCAAGCAGGACAACTTTCGAGATGCATTTTAGTTCCCGATCCTGTATCTCTAGTACATAATTGATTGAAGCCAAAAACAGTATAAAAGATACGTTTATAAAATTGTCGTTGTACCTATACTCAACGCCAATGTTTTTTACTTGTGACACTGGATTTTATACTTTATACACGGACCTTTAATAAAATATGCGCCTATAAATGTCTTCTGAGTCGTGACAGCGCCAATAAAGTGTTAGAGCCTGTTTGTTATAAGTTGGGCGGGCGGAAGGAATTCTGTGTCTTCAAATATTGAAAAAGTTTGCGTTGTAAAATTGTTACTCGTCCGCAACTATTGAAAATTGGATCGTGCGAGCGAGTAAATACACTTCAACTGGAGTTGGTATTGTTTGTACGAAGCTTGTGTAGTGACTGTACCATTGTGTCTTTGTAAGACACTTTTTTCAATAAATTTCTTTTTCATCTCACTGAAGAGTGTCTGTTTAACTTTCGGAACTTGTTTATTCAAATTCAAATTCGTTTATTGCATGTCACAAATTGCATTACATTGGGGGGCTGGATGAAACAAATTTTAATTTAGTAGATGATGTTTTAAGTTTATTTAAATTAACTTAAATTAAGTTTATTTTATCCGTGCGGTGACGGAGAAAGAATACAATTCACCGCCCCTCTCCTCCGGTGGGTGTCGTAAGAGGCGACTAACGGAATTTAGAGCTCCCATATGCTCCACTGCGTGGTAGGGCTTGCCCCGTCTGGTTAGTGACCACCGTACGCATGGTGTAAAACCCGTCAAGTGACCGCTTGTCGGTCGCGTTTCGGGATCAGCCAGCGTATAACCAGAGCTCGAGTGGATGGTGCTGCGATGCATTTGGTCTGTAATGGCTTCCGTCTAACCAGTGCCAGGAAGACCTTATTAACCCGCCGACCAGGGAGACCCGTAGAAACGGCTGTCCCGCTGGCCGCCCGTGGCACAGTACAGGGGCCCAAGCGAGCCTAACCAGCTCGTGAGGCTGCCTCACCATGCCACGCATAATCTCGGGGTGGCCCGTCGTGCCGGTTGGTGACCGGAAGGTGGGGTCCCGGCGGCCATTCCCGGGGGGGTTCGGGGGCCCTTCCGTTCGGCGGGTTAATGATACTCAACTTTAGGCAGATCCCTGGTGAAACAGGCCGCTGCACTTTGACTATTTGCATCGCGGTAGCATTTCCTCGATTCACGCCTCCCTCTTTTTCTCCACCATGACAGCGCCTAAAACAAAAACTGGTCCTACAGCGGTGCACACCCCCACCACAACCATACCGTTTGAGGTCGAGTTCGCTAACATCCGCGGACTCCATGCAAACCTCAATGCCGTCCACCACCATCTTGAGACGACACGGCCAGCAATGTTGTTTTTGACGGAGACACAAATAATCTGTCCAGCTGACACCACCTACCTGCACTATCCCGGCTTTGTGCTTGAAGAATCCTTTAAAGCCAAAGCCGGAGTTTGCTTGTTTGTTCGGACGGACGTTTGCTGTCGCCGTCTGCGCTGTCTGGAGGACCCTTCCTTTTCCCTCCTTGTGGTACACGTGGACTTGGGCTCTCATAGCCGTGTCTACGTCTGCGTCTACCGATCACATAATGGCGACATGGAGACAACTCGACTTATAGAACACCTTAGTCGGGTGGCAGATGAAGCGCAGGAGCGGTTTCCTTCGGCGGAATTGGTGTTTTTGGGGGACTTCAATGCTCACCACGAGTTGTGGTTAAGTTCCTCCAAAACTGACCATGCCGGTAGAACTGCCCACGCATTCGCTCTCACGCACGACCTGACCCAACTGGTGAACCAGCCCACCAGGATCCCAGATATAGTCGGTCACGCGCCCTCTTTGCTGGACCTTCTGCTGACGAGTCGCCCAGCTGGTTACCGAGTGGAAGTTCGAGCTCCTCTAGGATCTTCGGACCACTGCTTAGTATCCAGCAAAGCGCCTCTGGCCCCGCTACCGCCTTCAGCGGTATCGAAACGCCAAATTTGGCACTACTCGTCGGCAGATTGGGATGGTATGCGGGACTATTTCGCATCCGTTCCTTGGGGGCAGCGCTGCTTTAGTGGGAAGGACCCGACAGCCAATGCGACTGCAGTTGCTGATGAGATAGTGTTAGGTATGGAATACTATATTCCGCACTCCTATCTCGTCAGCAAAGGCCGGCGCAACCGATGGTTCAACCGTGAGTGTGCCAACGCTGTCGATAACAGGCAGGCGGCATACCGCGCTTGGATCAGAGGTAAAGCTCTTGGGGATCCCGAAACTCGCTCGCTGAAAGCAGCCTATAATAATGCCACCAAGTCTTGCAAAAGAGCCTACATTAGAGCGGATGCCCAGCGCGTTGCACGGGTCGGCCAAGAACTTCTGACGCATCCTACGGGTAGCCGTAGCTACTGGCGTCTGGCCAAAGCCGTGCAATCAAATTTCTGCCAACCCTCGCTGCCACCTCTGAGATGTCCTGACGGGACTTTAGCTCACAAGCCGCAAGAGAAGGTCGATCTCCTGGCCAAACTCTTTGCAGCTAACTCCCGAATCGATGACTGCAATGCACAGCCACCTTCAATTCCTCACTGTGGCCACACAATGCCTGATTTTAAAATCAGGCAGTGTGATGTCCGTGCGGAGCTGCAGTCAATCGATGTCCGGAAAGCTAATGGCCCTGATGGCATTCCAGCAATAGTCCTGAAAATGTGTGCAGCGGAGTTGTCCCCCGTGTTAACGCGCCTTTACCGTCTCTCGCTCTCTTCTGGTTGTGTGCCGGAATCTTGGAGAGAAGCTAATGTGCAACCGGTCCCCAAAAAAGGAGACCGGTCAGACCCATCTAATTACCACCCCATAGCCGTTACTTCAGTTTTGTGCAAAATCATGGAACGTATTTTAAACAAACAACTAGTCCACTACCTGGAAGAACACTCCATAATTCATGATCGCCAATATGGGTTTCGGCCGAAACGATCAACGGGTGATCTTCTAGCGTACGTTGCACATCTCTGGGGTGAGGCTATTGACAAGCGTGGTGAGTCGATGGCTGTTAGCCTTGACATAGCCAAGGCTTTTGATCGGGTCTGGCACAAAGCTCTTCTCTCTAAGCTCCCGGCATACGGTCTGCCTGCTCAGTTCTGCAACTGGGTCGCTGGCTTCCTACATGAGCGGAGAATCCGTGTCCTGTCTGATGGATGCGCTTCGCGGTTCATGTCAGTGAACGCTGGTGTCCCTCAAGGTTCCGTTCTGTCCCCCACGCTGTTCCTTCTGCATATAATGATATGCTTCCACTTGGAAATATTCATTGCTATGCAGATGATAGCACAGTGCATGGGGGATATAACGGTCACCCAGCGGCCGGGCGGGTCGAAACCGAAGTTAACCGAGTGAATCTTGTCATTGAGCTCAATCGGGTATTGGACCTCATATCTAAATGGGGCTCCAATAATCTTGTTGAGTTCAATGCCAAGAAAACACAGGTGTGTGCGTTCACGGCAAAAAAGTCACCATTCCTTCCCCTTCCAACTCTTCAGGGTACATCTCTAAGCCTGCAGAGCAGTATCAACATGCTCGGTATGACGATTCGCTGCGATCTAAACCAAAGAGACTACATCGAAGCCGTGATCAAAACAGCCTCACGAAAACTCGGTATTCTGAACAGGGTGCGGCGATTCTTTACGCCTGACCAGTTGTGCCTTTTGTACAAGACACAGGTACGGTCTTGCGTGGAGTATTGCTCGCACATCTGGGACGGTTCCGCAAAGTACCTTCTCGATGCTTTGGACAGATTGCAGCGTCGCGCTGTACGCATTATCGGCAACGCAGAAGTCACAAATACTCTCGAAACTCTGCAATTGCGTAGAGATATTGCGTCACTCAGCGTGTTTTACCGCTTATACCATGGCGAGTGCTCTGAAGAACTCTTTGACCTCATCCCTCCTTCTCCCTTCCTCCATAGGAGTACGCGTGCTGCTCTCCGGAGTCACCGCTTCACAGTCTCAAATATTCCATCACGCACTAAGAAATTTGGTGACTCATTTTTTTGTCGCACTTCCAAAACATGGAATAGTTTGCCTGCACACGTTTTCCCTCCTTCCTATGATATGGGGTCCTTCAAACGAGGCGTGAAGAGGCACCTTGTGGGCCGGCAGAGTGAGGGTAACTGATGCTGCGTTATTTTCACGCTGCACCAGTTGTCATCGCATTTGGATTCCATATTCACTTAACATCAGGTGAAATGAAGTCATTTGCCATGCTATGTATAAAAAAAAAAAAAATCTATTTTTTCTCTTATTATTATTTTTTACTGGTGAATAGTTTAGCTTAGTTTTACAACTACACTTTGAGTAGTATAGTTGTGTTCTTAAGTTTGGCTACCATGACTGATAGTTCACTATAGTGATAGTGATAGCATGCCTGTCGGACGACAAGCCCTACCACCTATCCGACCGAGTATAATATGTGTACCTACTCTATGAAAATCAAACTTGGGACCTCTGGCACTGAAACCGGTGAACATACCACTAATCCACAGAAGTGGTTAAATTGATTATTATGCGACCATGTTTTAGATTTTAAATACAACTCATTTACGCCTGAATAGAAAACATAGTCTTAGAATAAGTACAATCTATTTACAATACATGTTTCCCAGTTACTAGACTATATATCGAAATACAGAAATCATCTTTATTTCTTTTTATTTTATTTTTTATTAAAAGTCCACCAGACTGGTCTGTACACTAAAAAAACTTAGCTAAGTAACATATTACATATTAACAAAATAGGTGCACGACCTTCAGAAAATTGGAAAAAGAAAAAAAGTAAAAATAATATTTTAAAGACAAACTCATTAATAAAATTAATAAAAGCAAAACAAAATTATTGAAATAAATTCCTAAAATAAATTTCTAACTTTCTAAACACAATTAATAATTTTATTACAAACTTTAAAATCAAAATAAACTACTTAGTTATTCAATGAACTAAAAACGTCCGCACTACACACAACGCCGCTACAAAACTAATTTTATAACAGTTCCATGCAGAATATCCGGCACGCGTACAAGCCACTGATATACGGGACCATTATTACCGCCAAGATAAATCCCTGTCCACATTTATTCATTACGGTACACTCATTAACTTGCTTGTCTTCATATAAGTGTCTCCGGAAAATAAGATCACCTTAGATCATTTAATGAACCTCTGTGGGGCGCAACTCGCCGGCCAGCCTCGTCTGCGCCCCTAAGAGCTAGATTAAACGGACCTTTGTGATAAAGCCTCTTCGCCTATATAACTTGACCTGTAACTGTTCACCGGTGTGCCCCGCTGTGGTCTTCCTAATGAGAAAAGAGGGAGGGGAGGCAGGTCTCTAACAACCGGTGGCAATATAATGACGCAACGACCCCGCTATTCCGTAAGACGTTTATGAATAGCGCTTATTTTTCTTTTAATTACGCCCTCGGTTGTCTTCGGTGGCGTTTGTCGCGCCCCCAAACCAACTTAGCGAGTTGTTTAAAGCAAATGGTGATTGTTTTTGTACGGTACAGTATTTTAATATGGTTACGTTTTAATGCTACGAAATACTTAATGTATCTTTAAAAGAAGTAACTACGTTGTAAACATAAATATTTTATCAATAAATGCAATAATTTTATTATTAAAGTACTCGACTGTACTTATATGAGTTTATTTAAGTATGTTCAACAACACAATCTCAGTAACTATAAGGTCTACAAACTTAAAAATGGGCTGGTAAGTTCCATATAGGACGTAGTTACTAATAAAGTATTTTTAAAGACTCTCCAAGGGATCACGGTATTCTGGTTCATGCGGACACGGGCGGTCGTTATTAAACATAATATATTCAAAGGGTATGATCAAAAGAATAGGTACGACGTATGATATGACACACTGATAAATGGAGGATACGACAGTTGTTTGTTCTATTTTTTTTTTGCAAGTTATTCCTGTAAGCTTTTTGCCAACTGCCTATACAAGTATACTTTTAATACTTACGAGGCTTTAAGGTAAAAGCACGGCAACACTATAATCAATCAGTAACTTAAGAATTAACACTTTATTACTAGACTATTGTTTCTTAAAATTTACTGGAACACTACCACGAAACGAAATTACATCATCAACACTACACTGCACTAATGTAGTGGTATTTGTTTATTACGTTTTGAAAAGAGAGAAAATAATATCTACGTAAAAAAAAGGTGTAAAACGGGTTTTATTTCAACACTATATTCGTAAACTCTAAAATCTTCTGTTGTTATTATAGTGTTAGCATATTTGTTTATATTTTTTTCGGATTATGATCAGCTATAAAATGTGGGAAACTTTAAAAGAAAAATAATAAAAGCTTTATCCTTACCTTAAGTTCACTCAAACGGCAATCATCGAATTAAGTTTTAATTAAAAACCCAAATTTACGAGTCCAGTATACGAGTGCCTAACAAACCAACTTAGTTTCGGTACACAAACAAACAAATAAAGATCTAATTTCAATTTGGTTTAGGTTACGAACGCGGTCGCAAATTCCGAAGTTGGACAAATTTGGAGCGTTAAATAAGCCTGTATTTCGGTCTAGACTGTTCTTTATCATCTGTTATGAGAAGGGCCCTCCGTTATCCGGGCGAGCTCTATAGAATTTAAATTGGTCTAAATCCGGGTGAAATATTTGACAATTTATTTGTACCGGTTTTAATTAAGCATCCGGATCGACTTAATGCGGCGTACAGGTACGCGATCGGGTCAGATAGTATATTTAATATTTATGATTACATACCTACATTGGAATGTATATTTTTTAGCAAACAATAATCAACAGTGCTGTGTTCAATTTGTTATTGGGATATTGATTTGTCATGTAAGTCTTTATTCTGTTCTTTTGAACCTTATATATAGTAAAATAAAATAAACAAGCGTACTTTTAATATTTGATATTTACTTTTAGTAGTAGGTAAAAAATGTGTAAAAATGTTTAAATTTATTTGAATAAAAAATGACTACTACTTACAACTACTAACTGAAATGCTTTAAACGCGTTTGTTGTAGGTACATCAGCTTTATTAATGAAACTCGAAACTAAAGTTAACATGTATTGTAAATATATTTCTACCATTTGAGTGTCGAACGACCACCAGGTGGCCGATAACAATTAAAATTCTATTGTGTCTGGTATTCGCGCACTCGAGCTCTTAGTAAACCCATGGAAATTGCTTTAGGTTCTATGTACAGTCAGTCTGCAGAGTTACAGGAGATTGTAGATACACGCGTCACGCGACACGCGTTAACGAGTGTAGCGTAAAAGCTGGACTCAGAATGAATGTCACCAAGAGAAAGTTTATGGTCATCTCCGGCAATCCTAATACCCAATCCAGCATTTCAGCTGCAGGCCATAAACTGGAACAGGTGACCAAATATAAGTACCTTGGCACCTGGTTTACACAAAACTGGGACAGTGATGTAGAAATCAAAACTCGCATTGAAATCGCCCGCAGTGTCTTTGGAAAAATGAGAGAGGTCCTTTGCAACTGAGGCCTTACAATCCCACTTAGAACACGTCTTCTCCAGTGTTACATCTGGCCTATACTTTTATACGGATGCAAGGCTTGGACTATTAAGTAAGAATTCAGGAAACGTATAGAAGCTTTCGAAATGTGGGCATACAGACGCATGATGTCTATATTCTGGACTCAGAAAATTACAAATGAGGAAGTTCTGCGACGAGTCATCCAGAAACGAAAGCTTTTGCACACTGTCAAGCAGAAAAAAGTTGCATATCTGGGTCATGTGCTTATAGGCACGACAGATACGAACTCTTACAACTTATTATGATGGGAAAAGTGGCTGGAAAGAGGAGACCTGGTCGCAGAAGAAAGTCGTGGTTGTGGAATGTTCGAGAGTGGACGGGAATAGCGAGTGCCACTGAACTTTTTCACCTTGCCAAGGACAGGACCAAGAAGCAGAGCTGACTGCCAACCTTCACTAGTTGGAGAGGCATCCTAAGAAGAAGAAGTAAAGTCAGTGAGTCAATGAGCCTATATGTCACAAAAAGTTCTAACTATATAGTTTAAAAAAATGTGTTTTTGCATATTAAACTCCTGCATATATTTTCTGAATCACGTTTTGGTATGCGACAAAAATCTATAAAGCGCAAAAGCCTATAAAAATAGGAGGAAGCATGAGCAGCATTTAATTTAAAAACCAAAAGATATAACGTGACATTGAAGTACGTAGTAAAGGTATTCATAAACAGTTCAACAGAAGTTTCACAGATACCGTCAAGAGAAGTTTCAGGTCAAGTCAGTTCATCAGCTCATGTGGTTTGTTCAATTAGAACATGTCTATTACAATAATTCTCATTCATGTATTCTCCACAATAACAATAATCTCGTCCTCAAGTTCAGAAGTAAATCCTAGATTAATATAAAACCTCATTACGTCATAATATCTCTTTATTGGTATTAAGTTAATACTGGCTCTTTATACATAAAATTGACAGCTTGTATAATGTAATCATGGAGCTGTAGATATATCTACAGCTCCATGAATGTAATATATAATTTGTCTTCGATTTTAACATGATTAGGTACCACATGAATTAGTATATGACAGCCAAACTAACATAATAATATCGTAAGTTAAACAATTGAGTTATTTTCAGATTTGTCACTGAATACTAGAAATAAAAAAAGGTCCAAATACGAAAATTAAAAAGCGAGGTTTATGATTCAAATAATAAAGTACCTTAATACCATATTTTTATATTTTTTAAATGTCATTAGCTAGGCTAGGCTAGAAACTAATTTCAAAGTGTTATAAAGAAAAACTATAATATCTCAACTTCTCAAATGACACAACAATCTCCATCAAATCAAACAAAATAAAAAACGTATCAAGTGTTTTTGGCACTTACACCCTTTTTTACTACCAGTATTACAATTACCATCCATCAATACAATGACATTGTTAACACTGTAAGTTTAAAAGAGACAATTAAACAACGAGGACGGGACATGAAAAAAAATAGCGAAAACAATTTTCATAATTCACAAAAGAGATGCGAAAACGTCCAAACAGATTCTTTGCATTTGAATCGGGCAACTAGAAAATACACCAACCAAAAACTTTTCTGCTCTTGTTAAAACAAGAATTTATAAAGAAGGACAAAGTGCTGGAAAATCTTCCAATAAGCTCCACTGTTTGTTTTGTTTTAACCGAAAACAAGCGACAATCAGCGATGGCCGCCGCGACCGATTGAAAATGGTCGCTCGCCCGGAAAGTTTAGGACCTTTGTAAAATGCCGTAATAACTCGGCTACTGTCGACAAAGGATTTTAATACCGTCAGTTGGTATGCAAATAAACACTTAAATTAATACCAGATACATTTTACTGCCTTATCTTTTCGTCCGATATACCGCAGTGTCTCAAGACGAAAGTCTTTGACCAGTGTGTGTTGCCAATGATGACATACGGGACTGAGACGTGGTCGCTCACTATGGGCCTTATCAGAATCACTTAAAGAGCAATGGAGAGGGATATGCTCGGAATTTTTCTGCGAGATCGAATCAGAAATGAGGAGATCCGCAGAAGAACAAAGGTAACCGACATAGCCCGAAGAGTTGCTGAGCTCAAGTGGCAATGGGCAGGGCACATTGTTCGAAGGACTGATGGCCGCTGGGGCGGAACAGTCCTCGAGTGGCGACCGCGTACCAGAAAGCGTAGTGTGGGCAGGCCTCCAACCAGGTGGACCGACGATCTGGTGAAGGTCGTGGGAAGCCGCTGGATGCGAGCAGCACAAAACCGGTCGTTGTGGAGATCCTTGGGGGAGGCCTTTGTCCAGCAGAGGACGTCTTTTGGCTGAGATGATGATGGTGACATTTTACTACCATGTATTTTCAAAGTTTTACATCATATAACTCACTCTCCTGTCCTAGAGAAGTATGCATATACAAATCTCATAATTGAATTAAATATTAGTAAAATAAACCTTACTTTTCAATAACACAAACAGTTTCATCAAACACGTATACTCGTACGAGTATGTGCAACTATACACAGAAGTAAGAAAAATGACGTGAACTGGATATGACATGCGGCGTGTCGTGTGAAAAGGGCAGACCTTAATCAAGGCCCGCACCCCACTGTTATTGTTGTTCGAATTAAGGCCCGCTTTTTGCTAGAACAACAGTCGGGCGTAGTCCCATTCAAACTTGGAAGGTCTCCGCATTTGTATGTAAATGAATCGTAATCTCACCCTTAGGTCGCAATCACGCCGTGTATCTGTGTCCCTTCGAGTGGTACAACGAATGATAATACTGGAAGAGATGTTGAGCGGCAATTTCATATTTTAGACGCCAAACTTTGACTGTGCACTGGAAGTAATACTACGTGGAATATTTAAGCACTTGCCAAAGTTAGAACTCATTCATATGAAATACGAGAGGTTTACATATTTTATTGTGCGAACTCCCGGTTCTATTGAAGATTCTGACAGAGGTTTGAGAGATTTTTTGATGCTTTGCGTAAACTATGTAAGCATAACTCACAATATTGAAGTGCTTTTGTAGGCTTTTTGAGATAGTAAAAATACGAGTAAAATGCTCGTTGAAAGCAGTATTTTTGTAACTTGAAAGGACAGTATACTAAAATTCCATTGGTAATTAACTTGATTATTACCCATTTATTTTAATAGGTATTGATACAATAAATTATAGAGCTTTTCGCTTTTAAAAGTAGTTTAGAAACGTAATCAAATAACAAAGAATAAACAAGAACTTATTATCTAAGTACCTGCGTACGTACTTCTTTTTGGTTTTGTAGCTTAAACATTCAGAAATAACATCAGTCTATGAACGTCCCACTCTGATGGCTTGAATTCGGCACATACCCCACCCACTACGCTGACCTAAAGCGGGTGTGTTTGTGGGACTGTTTTCTTATACCTACATTAAAATATGGCCGCTCATTCGGTGATACGGTGACTAAAGTTACTTAACTTGCAAGCTCTTTTACCAATTTATTATTTAAATATCTATAAAACAATAATCATCATTATAATTAGCTCGTTTCAGTCCACTGCTAGATGCATCTCACACACTCTTCTAATGCATAACCACTAAACTAGATTTACTGTTCTTCTCTGACATATGAAAATACAAAACAATTAAATAACTGACATAACTTTTGGGTTAACACATAGTTTATAGTGCAACAGTTAAGCCGTTACTTCAACAAATGTATCTCTATCGTATGTTCAAATATATTACGGATGCTTCCAGATATATCTTCCAGTCTCCGACGTATATACACTGAATGCCAAATGATATGCAAACGCCATTTGCATACGGTGGAGTTGGCACACAATATTTTTGTTAGTACATTATATTAACATGTGCTTCTGAACAAAGTTTTCAACGGGGTTTAACGCGAAACTACCTAATATAGGCATCCTAGGAATAGCTTTTTATACCTGACGTTGAGTTGAGAAGTTGCTCAGTAAAGTTTAAAAGTGTATATTGTGCTTCTAAGAATCTAGTTGAAAAAGCGGACACGCTTGCGTGACGACATCCCCTTTCTAAACCTTTGAGGATGTTCAGACACCACACCACGGCTTGACGAATCTTAAGTTTTTCGTCACCCCTAAAATCCGAGTACACACATGTATAGGTAAGTAAAATAAGCAACGCAGTGAACTCCGCACTCTTTCCAAAAATTTAAAATAAACTTAGCAAATATAAGAGAGCTATTAGTTTAAAAAAATCGTTATTTAAAAAATATAATCGTTGGCGCACCAGCTTGTCGTTTCGCCACATTCGAAGTGATAGGTCATCAGATGGGTTATCAAGTTCAGCCTTTTTGTGCTGTAATGGTATTTTATGTTATTGGTTCCGGTAGTTGTCGTAAGATGGCATTCGTTTATACCACCAACCCTTATATGGTATGTCTCCCTCTCCTTCTATAGAACGTTCATTCGTTCATTCATTTCATTTTCAAATTGTTTAATAATTTATCTGATTTAAATAAACAATAAGCAACAAAGGATTAATAAACATCTTGTAATTATAATAATGCTAATTATCAAATACACGAGAATACTCATAAAACAATGCCTTATCTAGCGCTCCTACATCTTTGTAGTGTTATTATCAGGCGGCAAGTTTTAGTTGTTAATTTTGCGGCGCGAAAGACCGTTAAAGCGGACAGTCTTTGTCCCGTCTACTGTTTACATGGACATAAGGATCTCACAAAGGCAACGGAAATAAAACAAAAAGAGATTCTTATGAAAATGTTTAACTAACAACGGCACGTTTCAGGATAATAACATTAAGGGAAACGTTAAAATAATAGAAAGATCTTAAAGATATAAAAGTATAAACTTATTGTTTGTAAGAAAATTACTGCAGGCTCCATTATCATCATCATCAGCTTAGAAGCGTCCCAATGCCAGGTTCAGAGTATCTTTTTTTTTTATACGTAGCACGGCAAATGACTCCATTTCACCTGATCCTAAGTGAATATGGAATCCAGATGCGACGACAACTGGTGCAGCGTGAAAACAACGCAGCATCAGTTACCCTCACTCTGCCGGCCCACAAGGTGCCTCTTCACGCCTCGTTTGAAGGACCCCATATTATATGAAGGAGGGAAAACGTGTGCTGGCAAACTATTCCATGTTATCCATAACAACAACAAAGAAACGAGTCACCAAATTTCTTAGTGCACGATCGATTATTTGAGACAATGAAGCGGTGACTCCGGAGAGCAGCATGTGTACTCCTATGGAGGAAGGGATAAGGTGGGATGAGATCAAAGAGTTCTTCAGAGCACTCGCATTCACATGACATGACTCAACGGGGAGTTCGGTACATACCCTATCACGATGACCAAAAGTTACTTTGTTGCAGGACTTTGAATAACGTTAAAAATAGATAACGTTACCTCTGACATATGAAAATAACTTTAACAGCGAAGGTAACGTTATGCTTGGTATCGTTACCTGACTAGGGCTTTGTACACTATTCGTACTAATAGTTAAAAATATAGTAAAGTCATATAAAATATTAAAATTCTCATTATCTTTCTGGATAAATGGTACAAAAATAAACTATATATTTATTAAAAATAATTTGCAATGGTCACACCACGGTCACAATGGCAACTATTTCTATATATATAATTTCTTACTTCTTATTTCTATTATCATTCATGTATAATTTATTCTGACGAAAAAGGAATCTGACGAATGTGTCCGAGATCTCATCATCATACAGGAAAGAAGTATTGTTTACTTATGTATAACTTGTAAGAAAAATTACTTTGACATTGGCTAAATGTGCTAATCGCACGAAGCCATCAACTAAAGGAAAAAAAATATCGGAGGTCTTCAAATCACGAATGAATAGGTACCTTGTAGGCAAGCATGTAACATCGTGGGCTAGATCATCACTTGAGATACCATCAGATGAGATAGTGGCCAAATGCAAGCTTTATCTAACTATAAAAAAAAGGAAATAAAACAAAAGGAGATTCTTTCGCTAACTCTGAAAATGTTTAACTAACAACGGCACATTTTGGGATAATAACATTAAGTGAAACGTCATTTGGGCAACGGATATTGGGAAAATGGAAATTTGGAGAGTTTACAGAGTTACAAAGGCACTTTGTCTATCTCCAATTCCCATATTGACTTCGGACATTTTGCGAAGTAATCAGTATGTACAATTGGCCGCATAAATAGTGTTTCAGAAGTATTGGTAATACTGCCTCTCTTACATACGGGATAAGGGCTCTCAAGTTTAAACTGATGCGCTATATGTACAGCTGTAAAGGACCATAAGACTATCAGGATCACAGGATTTTTGAACCGGTAACTAATTCTCACGTTATGATATCACAGTCACAGTTACTGGTAACAAATTCTTCTTCAATCTTAATCAAATTGCAGACAATGCAAAAAATATTATATTAAATATTTATAAAAAAACAGTGAAAAAATTAAATGCCTACCCGACCTAGCCAGGAACCGAACCTGGTTTTCCCCCAATCCGGGCGGCTGCACTGACCATAATGCTACCGAGAAGGCTGACGTAAGCACTGAATTTTTTCACTGCTTTTTGATTTTTGACTGCTTTTTTTTAGCGGCACATAGAGTAGCCAATTTTTATTTCGAGATTACCGGTGAGATTTAAAAATCGGACGAATTTCGACCACTGGGCGACCAATAGTAAAATTAAACTCTCAATACCTCCCTATCAAGGCCCACAATAACATATTAAACGATCACACATCGACTGTCCACACATTAACCCCCTAACCGCCCACATAACTTCAACAACAATATATTCTCGAGTGGTGGAGTCGATATCTCTAAGTTCTAACAAGCAGCACAAAATAAGAATGCAGAAGGTAGGCTCCATCAACGCTCGAGCGCTCGCCCGATCCGACCAGCCCCCCTAGACAAGTGGCATAACGCTAATAGAATAGAAATGAAGAATGATAATTGTATGGGATTGACATAAACGTCATTTATACGTATAGTTCTAGTAGGAGCTCGATGGCGCAGTCTGCGAGTGCTGAGGTTAGGCAACTTTCGCAAAGGCCGGTCATCGGATGGGTGATTAAAAGTTTATCATCTCGAGCTCCTCCGTGCTTCGGAAGGCACGTAAAGCCGTTGGTCCCGGCTGCATTAGCAGTCGTTAACAACCACCAATCCGCACTGGGCCCGCGTGGTAATTTATGGCCCGTACTCCTTATTCATCCATAGGGAAGGCTCGTGCCCCAGCAGTGGGGACATTAAATGAGCTGATGATTGTACGTATCGTTGACTTCTCCTGAGTTGTTGAGAGAGAGGACTAGTTTAGTAAGAAACGGAGACACGCACTAGTGAGTGATGCCATTCCCTTTAGAAAACCTCTGATGGTTAAGTTGTTGAGAGAGAGAGACTAATTTAGTAAAAAACGGAGACACGCACTAGTAAGTGATGCCATTCTTTCTAGGAAACCTCTGATGGTTATGTTTTTCGCTATAATATAGCCCGGTGACGCAGAAAATGCCGCATAAGCACAAACTCTCTCCAAAAAAAATCGAGCACTCGCCCTCTTACAACACAGAATCTTGCAACAGCCCGCAACAGTCCGAGCGCAGCGGTTACAAGATTCCGTGTCCGTGAGAAAATTTATGTGGGCGTTGCTCAAGCGCAACATGTATGAAGCTTACCTACTGCGGTCTGCTTATTTGGTGCACGCAGCGACACTAGCAAAACGTTTATCGATGTTGCGGCGGATGCGATTACCGGATTATGAGATACGATGTTGCCAGTCGCTAGTCGGCGATGATTAATGCGGATATCGGATAAGCGTTCGAGCAAGGAGGGCCCGATCAATCGCGCAATTAAATGGGGAAAAGTGTGGCAGCAGTGTTGCAACCCTGCTAATAGGGGCTTCTTGGCGGGATAATGAAGTGTCGTTATTGCAATTTTATTTATGAAGGAATGAAATAATTATGGGATGGATGAGAGAATGCAAGGTAACATTAAAAGTTAATGATGTGTGAACTTTAATTTTATTCGTGTAGGATGAGAATCGTTACTATTTAAATTCACTCAAAAAGTCTGAATGAAAGGGAATTTATTGTAAAATTACCAACAATCACCAGTCATCATCGTCAATCCTCTCTCATACTTTTGTATTTGAGGGAGATAAAATGTATATAGCTTTAAAGCCAAATGAAAAAATGAATAAATTTTAAGGTTATTAAACTAAACAGAAATTGGATGTGAAACTTCCGGCGTAAGGCTTAACGTCTGAAGAGGTATGCTAATTATAAATAATATTTATAATAATAATAAGTTTATAAGACAATCAGAGGAGGCAGGCGCATCCAAGCGAAGTAATCTTAGGGAATAAATTAAAATTAATAAGATTATAGAGCGCCTCCAGCCGTCCGCAGTGTCGCCCTAACTGAATTTAAATTACTTTCTCACCTCTTGTGAAGTGCATAATGACATTAAAATTGAAATTATTAACATTTTGGCCGGAGAACGTTTATTTAACAGATTTAATGGCGATAACTTTTTTCGTTCTTTCAATATTAGAATGTGGAGATACTGTTCCGTTTAATGAAATACTAAACTAAAGACTGGAAATCATTGCATGGATAGAAAAGTATTATGTAGTTGACTTGCTCTAAGTTTTACTGGCTATGATATGATTAAGGGGGAATGGGGAGTCCTTAGCCGTCATAAGCCTCAAGTCCAAATATCCTCGGGGATGTCTCTGGCAGGCCACTGCCGATACCGTGTGGGTATCCGGAGGTTGCCTGATCGACTATGGTCTCGTGATTACGTAACTGTGTAGTAATACCGCTGGCTTGCAGCGTGAATCACAAAGTACTAGAAGTCAGAGTATTGGACCAGTTATCCAAAGGTCGTGGTTTCGATTCCCACTCGAACTTTTTGAGGCTGTTTGATTTTTTGTAGTGAATTTGTATCAAGTCCTCATACTTTAAGGCGCTTAACACACTGAAATGCGCTTCTTTATGCATGTTTTCGAAGTTTTTGACGTGAATCCAGTGGATCATGCACTGTTTGCATCCCTTTTGCTTGTATGCAAATAGGCACAGAGCGCATTTTTATGGTTATCATAATAATAATACTTACAATCTTTATATATATAAATCTTCTGTGCGTGTGTATGTTATTGAACTCCTTCTAAACGGCTAGACCGATTTGAATGAAATTTTCTGTGTGTGTTCAAGTGGATTTCAGAATGGTTTAGATTTACAATTGGACCCGGTAGGTGGCGCTGCTATAGGGGTCCATCATGGGATACGGGTGTTCTTAAGCGGACGAATGATTTGTTTGTTTTAATGTCATGGAAACTGTCAACGTTTTATTTGTTTTATTGTCATGGAAACTGTCAAAGCGGGACGAAGTTCGCCGGTAAGCTAGTGTTATCTAAAGTCTGTCGTTATAACAACAATGTTTTGTCAGTTAGAGAAAAACCAGCTAGCTCCACGGTAATCAACATCTTTATCATCATCAGCCTATACTAGTCCACTGCTGGACATATGCCTCTCCAAGTGCACGCCGCCGAGCACAATCCGCGGTTACTCTCACTCAGCTCTTCTCGGTTCTTCTTCGGTAATCATTCTGGGTAAAGTGCGCTTCCACCTTTAGTCCTACCGCCACGTGTTCGGTGAGATAATAAACAAAGAGCAAGCTGTTTCACGTATTAAATAAATACTATGGATGCTTTCCTGTTGTCGGACGGTACGCAATGTTTAAAAAAAGATCCGGTCCGTTAGTAATTGTCAAATTATCAATTGATGGCCCTAGTGTGCCTTACCCTTCGTCTTAATATGATATCATTCGTGGGTTGGTTGTACAAATACATTTTAAGATGGTGTGAGCACTCACCTCAAAGTAACAGTAAAGATTAAATAGCAGTTAGCAGTTACATACTTTGTTATTGGTCGCACAACATATAAAGTTGCATTTTTTGATACCTTCTTACATTTTTTACGGTTTAATTTTTGTTCTCCACGGATTTGAAAGCGAAGGCGATAAAGCGCGCACCATACATTACCCACCAAGATCCAATTACCTGACTTGGGGACGTTTCCAGGGAATTTCTCCCATGCTCTCGGCGCCGTCTCGCCGTATTGTGGCCCACTCTCATTAAAATGTGCAAATTAAATCCGTCCCAAGATGTTTTTTAATCATTCCCATCCTCTTTTAATTAAATTTGATTATAGGTGACGTTAAGTGACACGGCGATGGGTCCAATTGAACTTTTCATGTCCAAATATTAAAGTGCTCGCAGTAACAAAAAGCGTTTCTGTATTTTTTTTTCTCTCGCCACAATGTTGGTAAGTGGTTTATAAGTGGTCTCATTTTTTGTAATTAGAATAGAATGTAATAGCTACGTTGTTGGGGGACATCGTTATGTAAGTATGTAGATATATACGCTAATTAGTTTTTTTAAATTGTTTTATAATGAAACATCACTAAGGTTTTTATTTTGGTTATTAGATTCTTTGTCCCATAGTACCTCAACTGCAAAATCTTTGATTCCTTTCAATCCTGGACGGTATCACACCATCTCCAAAAACTTCGATACTTTTCGCCAAAAAGCCTTCATTCAGACATCCAATATTATGATGATGTGAACCAACTTCTCGTGTATTAGATAGCCAGTTTATTAGATAGCCAATACTGTATTAGATGTATTATATAGCCAATACGCTTACAGCTTTGATCTTATTGTAACTTACCATCAAGTGAGGTAAAGGTAAAACGCTTCCGCGTTGAGTTTAAAAAATACAGGATACTGCCAATTGACTTGTTAAAAAAATGCCAGTTTTATTTTGACTATTCCATGATCATCATCAACATCATCATCATCATTCCATCACGATAAAAGAAAGGGGAAATGAAATGCCCTTGCTGAAATTCTTACTGGTTCTTCTCAGTACAAGGACTCCCGTCCGCGTCCTCTAGACTTGAACTGATGGCGTAGTTATATTCATAGTCTGAGGCAATGATGTTTCTAGCCTAAATTAATTAAATAAGAAAAAAATTTGAAGCTCAGGCTGAATGGTTTTGATGTTTTTTTTACTGTTTGTTACTTATAGTAAATTGTGTTTGTTATGTGTTTAATAAATTTTCTTTCTTTTAGCTAGGATTTGGTCGGCTCTAAAGCAGCGAGCGCCTCCTGGTGACAAACGAGGTCAGTTGCAATTTCGCCAAACAATTCAAAATTAAAAATTCAAAATCATTTATTCAATTTAGGCTACAAATAGCTCTTATGAACGTCATTATGCCATCGGTTCGTAAGTCTACTCTGGGCGGGAGACCTCGTACTGAGAAGAACCGGCAAGAAACTCAGCAAGTGTCAAGCTCTTTTCTCCCTTACAGCGTCAAAAATATTGGAAAATGCCCTATCATAAAAGGACACTTTCCATCACAAACAAACGCACTAAGTTTGCAAAAATTACATCTGGTAGGCTACTCTTGACGCAAACTCAATCTCAATACAATTCCAATGCGATTAATATGTATCGATATTGGGATAAGTTTCGCAATTTCGGAACGCCCCATCTCGATAATAATTTGTTCACTCAATTTCCACGCAATTTAATTCCAATGTAGCGCTATTATCGCTTTTAAGAGTGCCATTTGAATTTTTAGATTTAGGATTGGAAATTGATTATTGCAATTGTGTTTCAAGAGTAACCCACCAGGTACCTACCAATTTAAATTTTCACAATGTCATACAGTGCTAATAGAAGTCAAAAATTATCTAAGAAAAACAAAGTTAAAGTAGGTATACGAGTATAATAATAATAATAATTTACGTTATAAAAGTCGCACCAGGCATTCAGCACTTAGTGTTCCTACACCATTACCTACTGCTAACCTCATGGGCAGAACCTTAATTAGCTCACTCTTACTTTTACAACTTTAAGTAGAAGCCGAAACTTTTAGGATCAGAAGACACCGAACTATTTTAATAAATGTCTTTGTCGTGTGTTAGTTTCGAATTACTATCCGGCCGCAAAGGTAAACTGATAATAGCGATGTACGAAACAATACTATTGTAACATACTTGTCTCGGAACAAACTTAGTTTTGGGAAGAAAAAACTCAGAATTAGAGTGGACTGGAAGTGCCTTTACGTGTTTTTTTTAATGTTAAAAGGAGGCAAACGAGCAGGCGGGTCACCTGATGGTAAGTAATGACGGCCGCCCATGGACACTCGCAAAACCAAAGTATTCGCAGATGCGTTGCCGGCCTTGAAGAAAGAGGGAGTAGGAATGGGGGAAGGGGGGGTGAGAGATGGGCCTCCGGTACTTTCACTCACCGGTTGAAACACAACAGCAACGAGTGCCATTATTTCGTGCTGCAACGCAGCGTGGCTCTACCACTCAAAAAACTGTATGTATTGCTGTTATTGGCTCTTTCATTTAGTAAGAAATGAATATTAGTACTTATTATATTTAAAGTTATCAACTGTTTCACCGCCTCTGTGGTCTACCTCACCTGTACTACCTCTCTGTAAACCAGTGGTCTTACCACTGACCCAGAGATTCCAGGTTCGATTCCCAGCGCATTGGGCTTGTTTGTCCGCCTGGCTAGCTACCACCATGATATCTAAATATGTCGCCATAACATCAATGTTTGTAGCATTGTAGTGTTCCGGCAGCTAGAGATAAGATAGCCAGTGCCTCACTAGTTGAGGTTTCCGGGTGAAGTGCGCTTCCATCAATTGGCCTTATCATCACATATATCATCAGGTGAGATCAAGACACTGTGCTTACCCGTTAAATAAAAACAGGTGTGTGGGATCCCATTATACAAGTGTGAGTTATTAAGTGACTGGGGCTTAATAACAAAGACCAAGTAGGACCAAAAATACTATAAACTGATTTTCGTAAAATAGAACAATAGTAAGATAGGTAATTATTAAAAAATGAAAAAAATGTTTATTTAATTATAATTATAATCATCATCATCATCATCATCATCATCGTCATCATCATCATCATCATCATCATCATCATCGTCATCATCATCGTCATCGTCATCATCATCATCATCATCAGCATCATCCCCAATGATCTCCACAACGACCGGTTTTGTGCTGCTAAATATAACTTAACTTAACCTTTATAATTATTGTACATTCTTACAATAACTATGAAATGGCTTTGCAAATAAAAAAGCGAGTTAAACGGAATAAAAATGATAAAACTGTACTAAATATTCACATGGAACCATGAAAGTGAGCCTATAAACGCTTTACTGTTGGACTCAGCCTAAACACGGAGAAGAGATATTTTATTTGATCACCCATCCGGTTCGCAACCTAACATCGCAAAACTGTCGCTTCTAGTAATTCTATACATTCGTGTAAAAGGGATTAATGTGTTGTGTGGGTATCACCCGAGCCGATAGCTAAGCCGCCAACAGCTAAAGGCGCAATTACCAATGCCAATCGACTGTGAAGATTTTTATCATTCAAGCAAACCACATAAGGCTGTATAACAGCCTGTGAATACGACCGAATACAACAGTCGGTCGTTTAGTTAGAAATTAAGCGGAGAGCGCGGGTTGTCAAATTTTTCCGGGTAATTTGCGGGCCAAAATGAGGTGTTCAGTGCGGATTAAGATTAGGGGTTGGGGGGAGAGGGAAGTCCATATTTGTATTAAAAAAGATTAATATCATGAAAGCGGGTTTTCCCTGAAGGTTTCGGAGGAAAGGGGACGCCTGTCGCGAGAGCTACTGACGATGTTTTTAATTTATTAAGACGTATCTTTAATTATGAGTCTGGCGCGCATTCCGCGTTCTAAAACTTCGCAAATTTTGAACTAGACGAATTGTTGCCAACTTTTATTTCAAATACTTTGTACGGCGTCAGTTTCTTTAAAAGTTTTAAGTTATTTTCCAGTTTCGTGTAGATACCTTATTGTTATTCATGAACAGTCGCTTGATCTAGCGTTTAGACAACAAGAATATATTTATTCACAACGTAGAAAAACGGTGGCGCTTGGCCTTGGTCTCACAAGCCATCTTGTCACCTGATGGTAAGCAATCATCTCCACTTATGGAAACAACACCAGAAGAATCGCAAATGCTTTGCCAGTCTTTGTGGAAATTGCAACGATTATGACCTCCGTTTTTATACCGCAACTTAGTTGATAAACGTTTTCAGGCTTTCAACGCTCACTTGGACACAACACCAGCTGAATCGCAGATGCGTTGCCGGCCTTTAAGGCATGATAATGATTCTGACATCCACTTCTATACAGCATCATAGGTGATTAACGTTTTCAGGCTTTCAACGCTCACTTGGACAATGGACACAGCACTAGCTGAATCACAGATGCGTGGACGACCTTTAAGGAATGGTAATGACTTTGAACTCCACTTCTATACAGCATCTTAGCCGTATAAACGTTTTTAGGCGATTTAGACTCAACGGTCACTTGAACACAATATGTGCTAAACTGCAGACACGGATTTTGAGGATTTTATAACGATTCGACCTCCACTTCTATATAGCATCTTGGTCGTATAAACGTTTTCATGCTTTCAACACTCACTGCTCAGCTGTTGAGTGAGAAGCAACATTAAAAGTAGGTCGCCGCAGTACGGCTGTTTAAACTTCTGCAGCAGGATGGGCGAAATGCTTCGGTAGAACGCGTTTATGCTCTTTAAGCCACAAAGTTCAGCGTACCACTTAAAATGTGCAACTAGCAAGGAAGTCATTATAAGAAAGAGTAAGCTTGCTTTGCTTCTTAATGGAACGGATACCGATGATTTTTGGATCTGTGGTTTGATGGCAGACCGATCTTAGACCCAAAGATGAAAGGTTGATCACATTCGGTTAGAGTGATAGTTGTTTTAAGTCCGTTATAGCAAGCTACTACCATCTCATCTAAGTCGCATTAACAACCATTTTTAAGTAGCTGAGGATTCCGGGTGAAGTGCGCTTCCATCTTTGGCCTTATCGTCACTTAACATCAGGAAAGATAAGGACAAGTGCTTCACCGTTGTGTTAAGAAAATTATATATTAATGTCATGGGTAAAAATTAACCAGGTTCTGCCTATCTATACTAACTAGTGGTCGCCCAGTGGTCGAAATTCGACCGTAATTTTATTAAGGCTGCACGGATTGTATCCTAAGCATTGAAAAATTTAAAACGATATAATGTGAGTTTGAATTGGCATTGAGAGATGTCGGCTGCATTAAAGACAAACAATACGTGTCGTGTGTGTCAAATACATATGCGTGTGTGTCAAATTCATGGTAGTGTGTGTAGTGTTGTTTTTTTTTTTATTTAATTATATATATATAATTGTTTATGCATAATAAAAAAAAATATTAACATTCGGATAACCTTCTCTATATAAACTATAAGTGTGCGAAATTTTATACCCCTCCGCCTCGCGCAAGTTTCATAAAAACGGGTACAAAGTTTTTGCTTCACGTATTAATATATAGATATTATAAAGAGGAAAGCTTCGTATTTTTGTATGTATGTTTGCAACGAATAAACTCAAAAACTACTGGACCGATTTAAAAAAATATTTCACCATTAGAATGCTACATTAGCACTGAGTAACATAGGCTATATTAAAAAAAATGAAACACATCACCCTCTCATCATACTTTGAATAGTTTCGTGGAAATGGGTTGTCAAACGATATCTAGCAAACAGCATTTATAAGCGTACGCCATTATAAACAGCGTTACTTGCAATCACTCGAGCATAAGGTTCATTTTCCAATGTAAAATATTTTTACTTTGTAAATTTTACAAAGTAAACAAAGTTTTTAACGGGGGTTTAAACTTAAACTTTTTACTACTAACTGAAGATATATTAAACATGCCTTTGCCGGTATAAAAAGGCTTGCCTAACTATTATATTAACAAAAAGTTGATTTCGTTAAAACTATGTTTAAAAAGGTACGCGAAATAAAGAAGTTCTAAAGTGTATAATTATAGCGAGTAAATTAACGAGTTTAAAAGTAATGGTGGCGCTAGTGTTACAGTTTAAGGGTGCTATAACTCCTCAAAGTTGGACAACAGCTCATCCGTTACAAGCAAATCTTCACATATTGCGCATTAAGTGTACGACGGACAAAGGGCGGTGGCTGAGGGATATTTAATAAAGTCGGCCTGTTATTTGGGATAATTCCTGCAAATCCCACCTCTTTATTAACTCCTGTCTGTTGTGGAGGCTCTGGACGGTGGTACTGTGATCAGCACATGAAATGTTACGGTGAGCGTATGTCCAAAACTGTGGTGCATAGATTGATACCGATTCCTTCCTCTTTCAAATCAATGACACGCTAGACGTGTCAAGAGCCCGCGTAATGGTGACACGCCTTGCGTGTCATTGGCTAGTCAGTAATGAGTGACGATGGTAAATGAAGCGAAAAAGTTCTGGCGTGGAGACCCTGAACCGAAAGAAGAAGTGTTGGCAGACCACCGGATTGATGGTCTGATGATATTAAAATGGCAGCAGGCCTGACCTGGATCAGAAAGGCCACAGACCGCAGAGTGGAAGGAAATTGGAGAGGCATACATACGTCCAGCAGTGGACAACACTATGTTGAAAGGGAGGAAGGGGTTTTTTGTTATCTAAAATATACGAACCGACTATTTCTTACAGTGATTTATTTAGGTTGCTAGGATATTTTATATCCCCTAAAATACAATGATACAATTTTTAGAGTTTCACCTATTTGTGTGATGCTAAATGAAAATAAGCGTACTTTACCCATCAAAGTACAACCTATGAACCTAGTACTACCTTGAAATTCCAAAAAAAAAATTTTAAGCACTTCATTTTACTTTTATCATTATCATCATACGTTTTTGATTTTTCATTCTTATTATTTGGTCTTAAATTTTATTCAATGTTTGAAATGAAATAAAATGAAATAAATCTTTATTCAAGTAAAGTTATTAGATAAGCACTTTTGAATCGTCTCAAAATATTTTACCTACCACCCATTTAGGGCGTCTTTTAGCTGTGCGAAAGAAACTGAAGATTTATCTATGCGTTGGACATACTCTGCAAACAAAACGTGAAAAAATTATCCATAGAAACTATTATTATCGACTCACCATGCATCTTGTTATTGAGCAGCGCATATCTAGGGTTGGAGGCGACGTCCAGCGGCAGCGAGTTCCATAGCCACTTGACCCGCGGCGTAGGGGTGCCGGCGGCCTGGCACGGCAGCGTGGCCGGATGACCCACTTCCACCACCATAGTCGAGGAGGGGGGCGCGACTATGCTCGGGAAGCCGGGCGGGGTTTTGTCGGCTGTGAACAAAAATACAATCAGCATACAGAAACAAATCATTGAACAAAAATCTACAGTATATTTATTTACAACAACTAATTTTTATATGATGAAATAAAGAAAAATCATTTTTTTTAGAATAATTTTTTTACAATTTTTTTTACAAAATTGATAAATAGTATCTTAAAACCTAAATTAGGTTTGACTAGATACAGTCTACTGTAACTCTTATTTAGTCGAGATAAGAGGATGTTAAAAAATATGCTAACTTATTTTAACTTAGGTATATTAAAATTATTAAATTGTTTTACTTTATCGTTTTACGGGAATGTATTAATATTTAAATGTTTCAGTTTGATAATAGTTGAATTGTTATTGAAAGGATTATTTTAATGAATGTGCTTGCTTTCATAGGGTGGGTGTTACCAGTTATACTTAAATAAATTATAATATATATTAAGACTAACTTTAACATATCTACGTTTCAAGTAAATAAAAAAAAATTAAATGCCGTCAAATTAAATTCTATATAAATTTTTGTTTTCAATGTCGACATTTGAAGGCAGAAAATAAGACATATTGCTCCTTATTGTTTAGCTGAAAAACTTCACAAAAAAATAATAACTATGTAAATTGAACGCGGATCAACCGAACTGTGTTTTATTCCAAACTAGAGTTAGTCCATCGAGGTTTGTTATCAAATATTAAACTTCTACAATGTCACCTTAGGTGACTGAATTTTCACTCTATGATCAATTACGAGTACTCCTGTTTCTCTTATTCAAAGTCACTGGTAACTTATTTTTGACACCGAAAATTCTCGAACCTATATTTACGTATTTTAGTAATCAAATTTTTAAATAATGCAAATATTAATTTACATCCAAACATCCGACCGTTCCCATGAGCCCACAGTTGGAAGACATCTTTTATTTATAGGCATTTAGTTTTTAATTTGCTATTTTTATTTCTTTGGTTTTTTTTAAGTTCAGTTAAGTTATGTTTCTTTTTTTTGTTTTATGCAAATATTATTATGTTTCATACTGTATTTCATGTCGCTCTTAATTTCAAAATCACCGGTGAGCTTAAAAAATCGCTTCTCAGGTGATATTAACGCCCTCTTATCGACTGTTTAGAAGGAGCGTCGACACAGAAAATATCCCCGTGAGTGAATCTTGAATGTGCCCATAAAATTTTGCGAATAGTGAAATGTTAATTCGCTAAATGAAATTCTCCACGGTCTTTCGGCCGAACTGAACGAAATTTGATTAAGTTACACCGACTGACATTATTTCTCGAAGATTCCTCGCGTTTGTGTACCGCCCGTCGTGCGAGTGAGCGAGAGGGCACCGTTGGAGTGAGATTGCTTCGTGAACTTTCAGATGCGAATGAAATTTATTGCCTTGTAAAACTCCGTTTGGTTAATTGAATAAACAGTAGGGTTTGAATGTTGGAACAATGGGATGTGCGGGGAATTGCAACCGCGCTCTTGTTTTTGTTTTTATTTTTTTTATTGAATCGTTACGGTAGTAAGTTGTAACGGTTGATAAATTGCTCATGATAGAATTGTCGTCCCTGTAGATTTCTATTTAAAAATTAGAAACTAAAAATAAGAATTTAAATAGTCTGTATTATGTATTGATTGTCCCACTGGGCTGGTGATAAACCCAGGCTGGGATGCATCGAAAAATGCGAAACTCACTTAATGTTTTTTTTAAATATTAACGGGTAAGCAAGTGCCTTGATCTCACTTGATGTTGAGGCCAATGATGGAAGCGCACTTCACCCGGGATCTTCAACTAGTGAGGCACTGGCTATCTTATCTCTAGCTGCCAGTACACAACAATGCTACAAACATTGATGTTATGGCGACATATTTAGACAAGATGGTGGCAAACCGAGTACACAAACATGTACCTCCCGCTGGGAATCAAACCCAAGACCTCTGGGTCTAAACCGGTGGTCTTAGCCACTAAACCACAGAGGCGGATGTATTAAGCTGAGCGGTTTTCAATTGTTATTTTTGCATTTACAATGCATATTAGCCTTCTGAAGAACGTTGGCCATTCATTCGGTTGGTTGATCCGGTAATCTGTAATTGCGAAGTTTGTTTAACTTGCAAGATCGCAACCGGTACACGCAAGTCACTGCACCATCGAGCTTCTTCTTGATACTAATGAGTCGATATTATAATTGGGTCTCATAAGAGTTTTTAATTTGGGAAGAGTAGGTTTATACCTACATACATAATCGTACGCGCGTCCCTCAAAATATCCCTAAAGGTCAGTACGAATATTCATAATGATTGCAACCTACTTGGCGGACCTTACTTAAGAGTCTTGACATAACGATTATTAATGTTGCCCTTACAATTGGATTTAGAAATGGTACTTAATTTAGTACTTGTTAGTTTTTTTCTAGAAAGACGGCAAACGAATTGAATAGTCGATGACGCAGTGGTTATCGTGCCCAGTTTGCGAATGCTGGGGTCAAGCAACTTTCGCTAATATCAGTCATCGGATGGGTGGCCAAAAATTAATGTAGTAATGGAATAAAAAACATGTTTTTTTTTTCAGCTACCAGGTAAATGTCACGTCACTTATAGTACACGGATAAAGCAACTATTTTCATTTGTAAAGCTACCACGTCATCTATACTAATATTATAAAGATGAAAGCTTTGTATTTTTGTATGTATGTATGTTTGCAACGAATAAACTCAAAAACTACTGGACCGATTTAAAAAATTCTTTCACCATTAGAACGCTAAATTAGCGCTGAGTAACATAGGCTATATATTAAAAAAGAAATGCGGTACGAAGTCCGCCGGGTGCCCGGGTCAGCTAGTAGATCATAAAAGTAATGCACAGCACGCAAAGAAATCTTTAAAAAAAAATGGACTGAAAAATTAAAAAAAATGGACTACGCTCTAAACTTAAAAAGTTAACACGAAGAAAACAAAACACAGCAATATTAATATGATTTATAACGTTAAAGTTTGTTGCGATTCTTTTTTGTTTAGTCCCACGAGATTTGCCGGGAGAACATTGTTTGACAGTGCGGTTTGACAGTTTTGTAATAGATATACGGTTTTAGGGACTAAGGGACTACATTTAAGTTTCAAAACGCATCGTTTTTCAGTAAATATATCAATAGAGGTTAAGACGACCTCCGCAGTCAAGTGGCTCGCTCGCAGGTTTTTGGTGTTGCCATCTCCGAGGTTCCGAGTTCGGATCAATGTAGAAAAATGAACTTCTTTTCCTTGGGTCTGAGTGGTTGTGGTACCGTTATTGTTCTTGGTTTCCATAACACAAGTGCTTAAGCTAGTACTTTAGGTAGCAATCTTTGGAGTCAGAGCAATGTATGCGATGTTGTTTAATATGTAATATTTTATGGAGACAATTTACAGTGAACAAATAACACTTCCACATGGCGTACGAAATATGATTATCGCAGATTGTTTTTTCTGAACATGTATAGTTGTGGGTTAAGTTGAAGGAGATTCAAGTATGTAAAGAGAATGGTATGATCGTGTCATAGGTTTTGTTAAGTAATAACTATTGAAATACAGAAATGTCGAAATAAATAACATAAGCCTCGAGCGATATAGTTCAAATAATAAATAATTTGTTATGTGTGAATAGAGTGTTAGTCTGAGTTTTTAATTAAACGAACTGTCGTTGACTTTAATATTATCAAATGGCAGATTGTAAATCTATACTAATATTATAAAGCTGAAGAGTTTGTTTGTTTGTTTGTTTGTTTGTTTGTTTGAACGCGCTAATCTCAGAAACTACTGGTTCGAATTGAAAAATTCTTTTTGTGTTGAATAGTCCATTTATTGATGAAGGCTATAGGCTATATTACATCACGCTATGACTAATACAAAATAAATATAAAAAAATATCACAGTACTTCAATTCCTTTAAACTTATTTAAATCGTGAAACTGAGCCTAGCACGAACCACTATCGTATTCGTTCCGTAGCGTAAAATAAAATGACAGTATGGACATTGATACAGCGCAAATACGTTCGTAAGTGGAACTAACAATCGACGGCTTTATTTCATAGAATTTATGACATTACAATGTGTCTCAAACTTTGCCTACGTCATGGTTTCGATAGATGTCGATAGATGACAACCTCCGTAGCCGTGGCTTGCACGTCGGACTTTGGGCGGCGCTAAAGTCAATGTCGAAAACGATCTTTTCGATATTGTGTCGGGTCTGGGTGTTTGTGGTACCATCGTTGTTTCTGATTTCCATAAAACGAGTGCTTTAGCTAATACCTTGGGATGAGAATAATATATGTGATGTTGTTTTCTAAAGTTTACGCGAACACTACACATTGAAATGAAACCACTTTTACGGATCTACTCGCGTTTATTTTCAAAGTGTGTTCGTGTTTATTTGCAAAGGGTTCGAAACGTCAGGATAAACATTAAAAGTAATGTGTAAAATAAACGTGAGTAGATCCGTAAAAGTTGTTTAATTTCATGATGTTGTCTAATACTTATCTTAAGTGTTCTTAAGCGGACGAATGATTTGTTTGTTTTGTTGTCATGGAAACTGTCAAAGCGGTACGAAGTCCGCCGGTCAGCTAGTTTATTATAGAAGTTCGTGCTAAGCCTCGCAATGAATTGCCGCTTCAATTGTTTTCTTTTACGCTTCGATTTTGTTTATCGTCATACGCTCTTCACTTGTTCCACGGGCTAACTCCATTAAAGGCAAGTTTGGAGACAATGTCGTGTTGATGGCGATATGACAAGACGTGGCGGCTGTGCGCCGATGTAGCCAGCGAGGTCGAACCGAATTCGGCGTTGGAATAGAACCTTGCCCTCGCGACACTGTATTATTGGTACTTTTTCAATTCCAACTTCTTGATTGAATTGCAGCGGAGGCTAAAATGTAGTCGGATTTCAGCTGTATCGAAAAAGTTTCGATAAACCTAGGTGGGTAAGTATTCGGTATTGTTTCCAAACAAAAAATGATTTTATTGTAAGGTCAGACCTTAGTAAGGTCTAGACCATCACTAATTGTCCATTATTGAATCAGCTTCTAGATCAATATAAAAAGACCTGAACCACCCTGAACGCCAAAGCTAAGGTCGTCCAGGAAAAGTTTATCCTGTAGGTATCGCTTCTAGTTAATCGTAAATCGTCTTGCTTGTAGTCTAGTGGTAAAACAACTGGTCTCAAACCCAGAAATCCCGATTCCCAGTGAGACTTACATTTAAATCAATGTTTTATTGATAGAAGCTCCAGATTCTTACAGAACTGCTCTTAAAGGTGGTTCTAGCGTCCTAGCTAAACGTCCACAGTGACAAGCTGCAAGCAGATCATGCCTTGGGCTTACACGTGAAAGTCTGTGGTCTATTCTATCTTTTATGTTATTAGGCTCGGTTGGGTATGACTTTTTTTAAGTCCCTCCGGCTAGCCACCTTATTCTTGTCTGAATCTTTTAAGTGTCTGAGCCGTCGCAAGTCTGAGGGTTCCCGGATAAGTGCAATTCCACCTCCGGTCTTATCTTCACTTACTACTTTACTACTGAGGTGAGATGAAACACAAGCGATGCCCTTTGTGAAAAAAATAAAAATAAAAAATCTGTTATGTATCCCGCAACGAAGTTAATCTTGATTATAAGTATCCGACTTCCCTCCAGATCAAAGCGGTAGACAGGCGAAGAGTAAGGCCACAGAATGACTGTGAACCGGTCGGTTCGCTTATGTGGCATCCTTGTAGTATTAGAGAATTAAGTATTTATTACGCGTATAACCTCGTTTTGGCTACGCGCTCTGTGCTTTAGAAAAGAGTTATATAGTTTGGAGGGTTGTTTTACTACGTTTATGGTTGGACAATAGTCTTCTCCAAAGATATCCATAACGACCGGTTTGTGCTTATCTTATCCAGCGGCTGCCCGAGGCCTACATACACAGCCAGGGGTCAGATCCGTCATACGAGTCCTACGAACGCGCATGAGTGTGGGCACAATGGCCCAAGTTCACTTTGGTAGGATTACCATTTATCATTTCTATGATACACAAGTAAAAGTTCTACTGTAAAGCAATAAAGTGTACGAGTCAAATAAATATGAAGTTTCAAAATTGCAAGATATTCATGTCTTAAATCAAAATACTCGTATTAGGTACGGTTTAACAAGCTACCTTCCTAAACGTCTAATAAAAACGTTTCCTTCGCAGCGAGTGCAGAAAAAAATCACTGCGCTCATAATTTAAAGCGATGCATCCCTGTTCGCTAACCCTTAAGGAGGAAGCTGTAAGGTTGAGAATGCAACAGTGAAACGTCTCGCCATCATAAATCGCAAACTTGATATTAATTACGTCGTCTGCTCAGTTCGCACGCCGCAAATTGTAATATATTGTAATACCCTTTTAGGTAGTGTACTGGAGACGGGAACGAACTAAAATTGTTTTAATTTCCATATACTTTTGTCGCGGTGCTATGTATAAGGTGTATTTTGTTTTAAAAATGGCGTTTAGTTTATTATCTATTAAAGTACTTATTATCGCATCGTTGGTTGAGTAGCCAAACGCTTGGCTTGAGGTGCGATTGTCCTGGATCCAATTCCCAGGTATATTTTCGCTGTACAGCCCGGGTTTGTGACCACCAATGTGGTGATTAATTCAAAACCCATCAACTGTAGCGATAACTTGATTTCAATGATGTAGGTTTTTGCCCAGCAGTGGGACAGTATACAAGCTTTTACTTTAATTGTTCTCATTAAGCACCGATCGACATTGAAGCGTCTGTAATTGGTTTGAGACTCAGTGGTTGCAGGACACAGAGCCTCTGTTATTATCGCACTAATATCATAAATGCGAAAGTCTGTGTGTATGCGTGTATATTTGTTGCTTCTTCACGCTGCAACGAATATATGGATTTGGATGAAATTCGACAAACAGATAGTTTATAACCTAGATTAGCACATAGGATACTTTTTATCCCGATATTCCCACGGGAACGGGAACCACGCGGGTGAAACTGCGGGCGGCCGCTAGTTATGCATATATTAGACAACATCACATACATTGTTCTGATCCCAAGGGAAGTAGCTAAAGCACTCGTATTATGGAAATCAGAAACAACGATGGTGCCCCAACCACCCAGACCCGACACAATATCGAAAAGTTCGTTTTCGACATTGACCCGAACGGGAATCGAAGTCGGAACCGCAGAGTTAGCGCCGCCCAAAGTCCGGTGTGCATGCCACTCGGCTACGTAGGTCGTCATCGGTAACCTAACGGGGAAACCCGCCCGATCCTCTAAGTGTCGCTACACATTTACAGAATACACTAAACATGCACACTAGCTTAGGTCCAAGACACCGTACTCGTAGAACAAGGGTACGAAGAACCGGTTCACACGCGCTCTATACCAGGTACAGACATGTACCTGGGCGCTTCTCTCCTCCTCCACGGCCCGGTCTACCCGTGCCGAGGTCCGAGCTTTTACAGGCGCCCTCGGGTGGTTCCGCTCCCCGATCCGATCCGAACCCTTCGGAGAATCTAGTAGGGCACGGAGACGCGCACTAGTGCGCGATGCCGTTCCCTCTAGAAAATCTCCGAAGATGATTCGTTTCACACGGCTTGGGGGACCCCTACGTCCCTCGCTGCCCCCAAAAAAGCCCGGTGAAGCTGAAAATGCCGTCTGAGGCAATCAGCGAACTCTCTCCAAAAAAAAAAAACTAATAACGGGGAAATATGCGGGTTAAATGCGAGGAATTGTGGTTCAACTTCGTATTCACTTGAAAGTACTGATGTTAACCCATTCCTAACACAAACCAAGTTAATGTACACGATCATACAAATATAAGATGTCTTCCTAGCTGTACTTATTCTTCAATACGAAGGCTCTAACCAAATTGTATATAAAAGCGTCCCATTCTCCCCAACGGCAACGTCAAACAAAATGTCTATACGACATTAAGAGAAATGAAATCAATAAGTCGCTATGGTCACAAAATAAGGATACCCAGAAGATAAGCTTTACAGTACCTATGTAAAAAAACCCTGTCCGATCCATAAAGGTGTTATTAGGTACCGAGATTCAGTTCTATTTACGTAATTATTTTAAAATAATAAGTGAAAAAAATTGCCCCGGTAAAATTTTTGTTAAAAATGACAAAACATAAATGGCAATGGCAAGTAAAAAAACTTTTGTCGGCACTTCGGTAGGTAGGACCTTTGGCGCCGCCGCCTTTGATGAAAAGTATGGTCATATTTATAAAATTATCTATATTTTGGGGTAATTTGAGAAAAATCGGTACAAAAAACTTGCGTTTTAAATTACAATATCTCTCAAATGTTGAAAAAAATTCCACGAGCAGGATTTGAACCTGCCAAAGCCAAAGGCGCCCATTCAATGTCAACAACTATCGTCATTAACATCCGATCATAATATTTTTACAAATACTGAAGATCAGTTAAGAAGTAGGCAAGCTATTTATAAAATGTTTTTGTTTTGTTTATATTTTAACGCAAATTTTGTTGCGAACAAATTACAAAAACACAAATGGGCACTTGACCCGGTATGTCAGAAGGGTGCAGGTTCAAACCCTGCTCGTGGAAATTTTTTCAACATTTGTGTTTTTGTATTTTGTTCGCAACAAAATTGGCGTTAAAATATAAACAAAACCAAAACATTTTACGATAACTCTTTTATTTTCATTAATTTTTTTGAATTTTTTTTTGTTATTTTTATTTGTATTTCTATATACCCTTTTGCGATCGGACAGGGTTTTTTTACATATTGTATACCGCGCTTGAGCAACTCATACATAGACCCCTTGCACGGACACGGATCTATGAACAGTTCAAGAGCAGTTGTTGCGAGATTCCGTGTTCTTAAAAAAAGTAGACGTCACACTGTCCCTGTGACGTCTACTTTTTTTTTAACAGAGCCGCTAATCCTTCTAATTTTAAAATTGGAACACAGCAATGCAGGACACTTCTCTGCTGCTGATTAGAAGTATGTATAAAGCTTACTTTCTGGGTCTTCTTATTTTGTGCTACGGTCGCTCCATCCGATATTGGACAGCCCAAGATCTGTTGAGGACGGAACCGGTATAAAAATAAAACAGGGCAAGTTCGTTTGGTAACTAATAAAATTATCTTTGTACGAACGATGGCCTCGGATAACTTTGTTCAGTCACAATTTGGCCCAACGAACTTAGAGAGAAGTTGGTTGACATTTTGTACGTTAATGTACTTTGAAGTGAGAAAAGCTCAATAGCGCAGTGGTTAATTGCTACGGTTGAGCTACTTTCGCTAAGGCCGGTCATTGGATCCGAAGCTAGGACAAGCTCGAAATAAAAAGTTTTTAGGGTGACCAAAAACTTTTTATCTCGAGCTCCTCCTACCTTCGGAAAGCACGTAAAGCCGCTGGTCCCAGCTGCTTCAGTAGTCGTTAACAACCACAAATCTGCACTTGGCTCGCATGGTGGTTTATTTTTATTTTATTTTATTTTTATTTTATTATGTTTGGGGAGCTAACAGCATTTTTCACAATTTTATTCGTCATTTAACAAATTATGAGCTAATAACAAGCTACCGCATTTAAAAGCAGAAAAAATTAACTAGGAAAACAAAAGTCGTCTGCACTTATTTAGGAGTTAACATAGTTTTAACCTGTCCTGCATATTAGTACAATAAAGATCAAAGCGGCTATCTGAACTGAGCTTATTGAAATATTTACTAGATCTAATCATAAAACTATTCATTCTGTAATTAGTAGGTACGAGCGAAGGGAATGCGAAGCAATCTTGTGTCTAAGACGTAATTTTTTATCTGGGAATTTTAACTCTATTTTACTTAGGAGTTCCGGACAGTCTTATTTATTTTGGGCAATTTTCATAAGAAGGCAGAAAACATCTGCAATGTTTCTGCGTAGGTAAAGCGGTAAAAGATGAAGAGTAGTGCAACGTTGTTCATAGACGTCATATGGTATATTAAACTTGGCGCAAAGAAAACAAATAAATTTCTTCTGTATTTTTTTAGTAGCATTGATATAAATGCCATAATCTGGGTTCCAAGCTTGATACGCGTATTCTAGATGGCTTCGAACATAGGCACAGTAAATTATTTTTATAGTTTTCATATTTCGAAAAGGCTTTGAAGATCTTATTACAAATCCAAGAGCCTTGTAAGATTTATCTACGACATGTTCTATATGCTTGTCAAATAACAATTTGTTATCACGCATGACTCCCAAGTCTCTCGTACTAGAGCTTCTGATAAGGCACTGATTTTTAAGTTTGTAGTCAAAGGTATTGCGATTACGAGTGAAGTTAACAAATAAACATTTGGAAACGTTGAGATCTAGTTTATATCTAAGACAATAAGTATCTAATCTATTTTAATCATCTTGTAAAAGAAGCGCGTCAGAAATATTGTTAACCATCCTACAAATCTTCATGTCATCAGCAAATAGAAGAAACTTGGAATTATGAAAACATGAATGAATGTCGTTGACAACAACACGAATAAGATTGGACCCAGCAAGGACCCCTGAGGCACGCCAAACCGCACATCCACCCAAGAGGACGAGAAGCCATTCAAGACGACTTCCCGAGACCCGTAAGTGGTAAACCAACGAAATAAGTCACCGTGAATACCTAGAGATTGCAATTATGCAATTAGAATAACATGGTCAATTTGGTCAAATGCCTTACTATAATCCGTGTAAATGGCATGAATTTGAGTGATCAAATGTGTAAATGGATGTGGGTGACCACATCCATGCTATACGTAAGAAAATCATCGAACACAATAAGGTTGGAAACAGTTGACCTTCTCCTTAAAAACCCATGTTGCTCATCGATGAAACTTGATTTGAAAGATGATGGTGGTGATAATGGAAAGATGGTTTATGGCCACAAAATGAGCTGGTGGTAATACTTTAAAGCTTAGCAAGTCTCTATTGGTGACTAATTGAGGTTTGCGAGTGAGTCGCTTTATCAGTAGACACACGTTTGTCCTATTTCCTACAACATAGGGTCTTATAAACAAGGTGTGAAAAAGCAACTAGGATTGTGAAGCAAAATCCTACTCCACTGGCTGTCCTCGCATCTGGACTCTGTAACTACTTAAGATCAGGTAGGACGGAGTCATTTGCCATCCTTATTGGGAGATAGCCACCAAAGAGTACGCATTACTTTCTTTTCGTTCTTTTATCCTGTACGATTAGCACATTTAACCATTGTCAACAGTAGGCCACAGTTACTTTATTACTACATAGTCTCTTTAAGATAACTGTACTTTTCTTATAATCACGTGTTTAAATATTAAGTCAATTAGTAATGTCTATGTTATTATAACTAATCAGGTGAAATTTTTATTAAGGCGGAAGTATTGTGTGTTGTGTGCTGTGATGACTGATGTGTTGAAGGAAAACTATGTGTGGGGTAGTAATGTAAAAATATCAAGTTTTAATAAATACAACATTACTGACTCGGTTTTTCATTAGACTCGCTGCCAGAATTTTCCTCAAATTGCTCATTAAAATGGTCGCGTACTTACTGTACGGTTTCAGAAGACCTTCCCACGTACGCTCAGGTTTTGGAATGAGGTCCTCTTTAAGCTTCGATCAAAGGTTTCGATCAATAAGGTACATCTCCTTTATTCGAGAGATTGAGCCGTATAATGTTACTGACCAATAAAAATCATAGTTGTTTGTATAAAATAAATATATTAGGACCCATAAAAGTATTTCTGCGTACAAAGTCGAGAGCAGTCGTTTGTACCTACTCTAGTATATAAAAGATTACAAAATCTGAGCGGGATTGATCCCGCCTTTGATACGGATGCCAATTTGTTCAATCTTGTTTTGATCGCTATTTTTCCCTCTCTCGGAATAATTAAGTTTTGTCTCTGCGGACGGATCGGGAATCAAATTGTCATCGGCTCAAAGGTCTTGGGTCGGTATCTGTACTCTTAACAATGTACAGTGGGCATCACAATTATTGAAACATCATCGAAGGCAAAAATAAATTATCTTCTCTATCTATTCATATAACTATATCTATTACGAGTAATAGATAAAGTTTGTGACTTTGTTTATTTAAGGAGGGGTAATCTCTGGTCCAATTCCAAAAAAATATATTGTGGAAACTAACGAGTATCGCTGGTAGAGGCGAAGAGGACGAGTCATTTGTCACAATGTATTGTAGCGTAAACTAAATATAATCTAGTATTAAAATATTTAGAATGTTTTAATAGACCTCAAGAATTTTTTATTGCAATTTTAGCTTTTTTTGATAATCACTAAAAACAGTTTGGTGTAAGTGTTCCTTATTTGAATCTATATTATTATTTATTATATGGTCTGAGAGCTCGTATTAATTAATTAATTAATTAAATAAAATATAGTCTATAATTAATTGAGAGGAAAATCAACGCAACACCAATTAATTCGGAATCAACTAGCCATCTACTAATTGTCAATTGTCACCATAAGTGAAGCAGATAGTTATCAAATTATAATGCAACATCTAGAGCTCGATGGCGCAGTGGTTAACGCGCCCGGTCCGCGAGTGCTGAGGTTAAGCAATTTTCGCAAAGGCCGGTCATCGGATGGGTGACCAAACAATTAACATCTCGAGCTCCTCCGTGCTTCGGAAGGCACGTAAAGTCGTTGGTCCCGGCTGCATTAGCAGTCGTTAACAACCACCAATCCGCACTGGGCCCGCGTGGTGGTTTATGGCTCGTTCTCCCTATCCATCCATAGGGAAGGCTCGTGCCCCAGCAGTGGGGACATAAAATGAGCTGATGATGATGATGATGAATGCAACATCGAATTGAATGGAACAAGTCAATTAATGCGTCTCTCGGTTAATTGACCAAAGCCTATTGTACTCGTATAGGCCGACTGGAAAATAGGTCTAGTCTGCAATATCCACATGTCGTTATATAAGATTAACTAGCGGCCGCCCGCAGTTTCACCCACGTGGTTCCCGTTCCCGTAGGAATATCGGAATAAAAAGTATCCTATGTGTTAATCCAGGTTATAAACTATCTGTATGCCGAATTTCATCCATATCCATCCAACCGTTGCAGCGTAACGAAGCAACAACTACACACACACACATACACACAAACTTTCGCAATTATAAAATTAGTGTGATGTGATATAATAAGTGTTAAACAAACAGTGTGTGACGTTCAACTGACACTTTACAAACTAATAAAATTAAGTTATATCAACATCACATACATTGTTCTGATCCCAAGTAAGCAGAAAAAAAACCCAAAAGAAACATCACTTATTCAAGACAAAAAATAAAAAATGTCCACCAGCTGTGGGGGCTCGTGGGAACGGTCCCAAGAATGTTTGCAACATTATTATTATTACCATTTTTTTATATATATAAGTAATTTTTATAAACAATACTTAATACAATAATAACGCCTCGGTGGACAAGTGGCGAAGTGCTCGGTACGATACTCGATGGTCCCGGGTTCAATTCCCAGGTCGGGCAAAGTGTGTTTGTGATTAACAACCTACATTTAGCAAGTGTGATGTGATGATTAAGCCGTTACCAATATCAATCATCATATATCATCATATATATCAATAATCAATAGATTGTAGCGATGACTTGATTTCAACGGAGGCCTTTGCCGAGGAGTAGACCAGTTATAGACTAAGCTGTGCCCCGCGGTTTCACCCGCGTAATTTCCCGTTTTTGCAACATTTTTCATTGCTGCTTCACTCCTATTAGTAAAAACGTGATGTAATATATATTACCTATAGCCTTTCTTAATAAATGGACTATTCAACACAAAAATACTTTTTCAATTTGAACAAGTAGTTCTTGAGATTAGCGCGTTCAACAAACCAACATTTTTTATAGCGTTGTGTCATCAAATTTGTGGTATTTCATCTTTAAAGATGAACCTGAATAGCCAATCGGTTGCACCGTTGGATAGATGGCACTACTGCCGCTAAGAAGCAGTCAAAATCAAAGCAGTGAAAAAATTCAATGCTTACGTCAGCCTTCCCGGTAGCATAATGGTCAGTGCAGCCCCCGGATCGCGGAAGACCCAGGTTCGATTCCTGGCTGGGTCGGGTAGGCATTTAATTTTTTCACTATATTTTATAAATATTCTATTATGATGATGTTGATGATGATGATGATGATGATGATGATGATGATGATGATGATAATGATGATGATAATCCTTATCCCTTTCCCTACTAGATTTTCCGAGGGGTTCGGATACCTACTAAGTATTAGTTACTCTGTATCCTTTGTTCCCGCCGTTATGACCGAATTGCACCGTCCGTTGTTAATCCCGTTAAAAAGCTTAGTTTTTTTAATATATTTATGTGTGCTGCAATCATGAAAGTTAAGCAACTTTGGCAGTGTCGGGTCATGGGATGGGTGACCAAATTGAACATTATCTTGAGCTCCTCCCACGGCACGTTTAACCACTGTTCCCGGATGTTGTCTTAATATGGCAGTCGTGATACCCACCAATTGGGTTTCAAAGATGTCTAGTTTGTCTGAAAACGGAATATTTCTATCTGTCCCCCCGTTTTGTCCACCAACAACGGTAAGGTTTTCTCTGCACGTAAATATATTTATATCAGTTATTACAAGAGCATTAGACTTGTTAGTCAATGTTCATGTTTAATTACCTGTGATACATAGCGATATAATGAATTAAACAATGAAAACGTTTGCCGAGCCGAATTATAAGTATATATACTCGTATGTACGCGGCTCTTATAACAACCGAGATAATTGGGTACAATTTTTAATTGAAAACCGACCACTTTGTAGGGACACGTCTGAAATTAAATAAAGTACTGGTATCCTCACATTAAAATCAAATTAAAAGTGTATAATAGGATGTTCAATTATCTTCATTTGAAAGAAAAGTAATGTTTCCTTAGTCTTAATAAATTTCGGTATCCCATAAAAGTTTTGAAGTTCAAGATCAATTCCCCATGCATTGCGTCATTATCAAAATTGAATTTCTGAATTGCTTTTTCATTCTTCATCATCATTATCATCAGCATCACCTCAGCTAAAAGACGTCCACTGTTAGACAAAGGTCTCCCCAAGGATCTTTCCAACGACCGGTTTTGTGCAGCTTGCATCCAGCGGCTACTCGCGACCACCACCTTGTTGGAGACCTGCCTACACTGCTTCTTCCGATGTGCGGTCACCACTCAAGAACTGTTCCGCCCAACGGGCATTGGTCCTGCTAGCGATGTGCCCAGCCCACTGTCACTTGAGCTTAGCAATTCATCGGGCTATGTCGGTGATTTTTGTTCTTCTATGGATTTCCTCATTCGATCCCGTACAGAAACTCCAAACCTATAGCCCTCTTTAATGCTCTTTGGGTGTCTTTGAGCCTTCTTATTACACCCATAGTGAGCGACCAAGTCTCAGTACCGTATTTCATCACTGGCTAACTAACATACTGGTCAGACTGGTAAGACTTTCTGATATAAGAATAAACAGTAGTTACTGTTGTAAAGCGAACACAATGTGCGTTATGCGCCATGGAAAATTGACCTAATATTCATGAAATATCCACTTCTTTACCTAATATTTATGAAATAATTACTTCAATATGTAGTTATTTAATGTTTAAATTAAGTTTTGCTCATTCAACCAAATTTGCAATTCGAAAATCCTTGTTTGTAAAATGACTCTGGGGCAAGTAAATGACAATCTCTATTTTTACAACAATTACATAAGCCAATTTTTTAATCATGCATCTGACACATGGCTGTTAACGTTTTGAAATAGCAGAATCAAGCCCATGGTATTTATCAGACAATTCGTTTCAAGTGGTCCTTACCTCAGTACGCAGGTATGGACAAACAGCATTAATAAAAACAAAAGCATGTTTACAGTCTTTAAAAACAAAATTTGCTTAAAAAAACAAATGAGCGCAAAACAGGGTAGCACCCTACTACAATGACACTCTCCAATCAAAGAGCGTCCCGTTCCGTAATCCAGAGCTTTTACCCCTTTCTTTAGGCGGGGGTTCTGCCTCGGTTCGGGTGACGCGACATCCGAGCAACATGCTTATTGCACAACCCGACGCCAGCTTAAGAGGTTGGCGTTGATGAAATATCCTTTGGAAATTGACGAGATTTCCACCCCCGTATCACATTATTGGGTACCTACGTGTTGGTGCTGAGGAGGTGAATGCGAAGCTTTTTTGCTTGTATTTGAAAATGTGATGATAAGTGGAGTTGAGTATTTGGGATTTGGAGTGTTCGTTACTTACGCTAATAGGTGTTTTACATGAGCGTTATAATATTTTAATGTGAACTCAAGTATATATTTTAAAGCTGGGTAAAGGCAAAGGTAGACGTTTCCATTTAATGAAGCAACCACTTTATATTACAAAAAATACTCAATACATTATTTTCATATTTATTTTTCATTTTTAAGGCGTTTATGTAGGTACTTGTGTTTTACTCTAAGTATACACACAATCGTCACGAGTTATATACAGTCGACAAAAAACTCTATGTATTACAATTACAAAAACATAAAGACTGACATAAAGTTGTAATGTTGTAACATTACAATTACAAACATTTTTTACACGATTATAATAGGAAAAAATCTTTTATTCACGCGGGTAACGGACAAAACTAACAATGTTAACGAAGCGGGGTGCGGAAGAAAAGGTTCTCGGGGACTTCTTAGCGTCACAAAAGGCGTTTGTGCAACGTTATATTCATAACATCCAAATCTAATTGTATAATTGTTAAAAACTGTACCATGTGGTTTTTGTTCAAAGTATTTGTATGTATTATTATTCGTAAACGTTTAATCATGTGTTTCGTCAAAGTATTGTTATTTCGTTTTTTGGTATGCATTAATCTATTCTGTGGCAAAATTAATATTCTTTTATGTGAACTGTGTTTTTTGATTGTGGCTTATATAAGTTATTCACTTGATATGACGGGCAGATATTTTTATGAATGTTTGGCTAAATGCACTATGTACTCCCTCCTAAGTCTAGTAAGTTTCTTAGAAAAGTTTATCCTTATCACACCACAATTACAATGACACGTAACAAATCACACTTTTTGACTGTAGGATTACTAAACGTCCGATCTCTAAACACTGGACGAGATGAGTACATCAGTGCGATGGACAGGTACAAACCGGATATACTGGCACTCAACGAGACATGGCTACTTGCCGGAGAAGATAAAATTATTCCCTCCATTCCCGGATATACGCTTAAAAGTAACCCACGCCCAGACGGCCGAAGAGGTGGCGGAGTAGGCTTTTATATACGCAAAGGACTGCAAGCGCGTGTAAAACAACACCCCGTATCTAAGTTAGAACAAATGTGGCTGGAGCTGCAAGTGCGTGGAGTGGGACGTTACGCGATTGGAACAGCATATAGACCGGAGTCTGTATCAGTAGATAATGGCATCGATGCACTTAGTGAATCACTTGACAGTTTCTCATATTGTAATGGTATACTTATATTAACTGACTTCAATGTCAATCTTATGCTTCGTGATAGGCCAAATACAGGAAAACTCCAAACTTTTCTGACCCAACGGAATCTACAGCAAATTGTTGATGAACCTACCAGAGCCACAAATGACACAGAATCGCTGCTAGATCTAATTATAACAGACAGCCCTGACATATGCAAAGGGGTGCAAATAATTCACAACGACGCGATAAGTGACCATGCTATGGTACTTACAGAATTAAACATTAAAAAACCAAAACAGGTGCCTCAGTATGTCTATAAGCGTTTTTTGGATAAAATAGATCAAACCAGTTTTAGCAAGGACATCAAAAAGGTGCATTGGGAGGAAATTAGACAGTTATCTGATATTAATGATAAAGTAGAACTATTTAGCAAGTTCATTTCAACATTGTTCGATAAATATGCCCCAGTTAGACGAATACGTATCGACCAAAAATCTTGCCCATGGATCACCGACAACATTAAAATTATGATGAAATTACGCGACTCAGCCCTCGCTAGGGCTCGAATAACAAAGTTGGCGGCGCACCGGAATTATTATAAAAATCTTCGCAACTATACCAGTGGAGCATTAAACCGAGAAAAGTCTTCATATTTTACTTACTATGTCAATAGGACTAAAAAACAGCCCAAGCAAATGTGGAACCACTTAAAGCGGTCTTCGATTCTCTGCAACAACGATAAACCACAGGTCCCAAAACATTTGTGTAACCCAGATGAAATAAATAAATTCTTTTTAACCCTACCAGGTAACGCCGACACCGATATTGAAACGCAAGCATCCTTCGAGAGAAAAAATAAACAAAGCGCACAGATGTTTACTATAAATGGCTGCACAGAGGATCAAGTTTCTAAAATAATTTCATCAATAGAGACAAAAGCATACGGACATGATGAAATTTCAATAGACATGATTAAGCTTACATTGGAATCTACCCTATCGATAATCACACATATAATTAACTCCTCCATTGAAGCTAGTATTTTCCCCGGGGCCTGGAAATTGGCAAGGATAAAACCTATACCTAAATCTAACAAGGTTGAGGACTACAAAGATCTGCGTCCTATCAGTGTCTTGCCCGTACTTTCTAAAGTAATTGAAAGGTTGGTTTGTGACCAACTATCCAAGCATTTGGAAAAAAATAATCTGCTTCCAACCACGCAATCTGGTTTTCGTAGTAAGCACGGAACTGCAACAGCACTGGCTAAGGTCACAGATGACATAATTTCGGCTTCAGATAAGGGTATGGGGAGCATCCTTGTACTTTTAGACTTTACCCGGGCGTTCGATTGCCTTAATCCTAATCTATTAATATCTAAAATGTCTCACTACGGAGTTTCAGAGAAATCATGCAGGTGGTTTCGGTCTTTTCTTGCGGATAGAATGCAGTATGTCGAAGTTCAAACAGAACAAGGACTACTGGTGAAATCTCAAGTAAATATGGTCTGTCGAGGTACGCCACAGGGTTCGATTCTAAGTCCTCTGCTGTTTGTGCTGTATACCGCGGATCTCACAGAGAGATTGAAACACTGTGAGGCACATTTATATGCTGACGACACTCAATTGTATCACTCTTTTTCACCACAAGAGCTGCAGACGTCAATAAGCCATATAAATGAAGATCTGAACACTGTATCGGAATGGTCCGTAAAAAATAACTTGGTCCTAAACCCAGCTAAATCACAGTTTATCGTCATGGGTAACAAATGGCAGTGCCAGAAGATTGTCGGCCAAAATCCGCAAATCTGCATCGACGGGGAACCCGTCTCTCGAGTGGAAAAAGCAAAAAATCTCGGTTTGATAATTGATAGTGAAATGAGATATACTGAATATATTAATACCAAAATCAGGAATGCGTTCTTCCGATTGAAGGTGCTATACAATTTGCGGAGATATTTATCCGAGGATGTACGGAAAACTCTTACCGAGTCTCTTGTTTTATCTCAATTTAATTATTGTGATATAGTGTATGGACCGAGACTACTAGATCAAACAAAGAGATCCGTGCAACGGATTCAAAATGCGTGTATACGTTTTTGTTACAAAATACCAAGAAGAGCGCACATATCACCATACCTGAACAATAAAGGAATCCTGAACATGGTAAATCGGAGACTTCTACATTTAGCACTTGCTACTCGCAAAATAATTGAATTTAGAAGACCAGAGTATCTCTTTGAAAAGTTAGAATGGGTGAAGGATTCTCATACGAAATCACTACGAAAACACAGAGAAACCTGTCTCATAGTTCCGAAACACAGAACCACGTTGTTCAGAGGGGGGTTCAAGTATGCAGCTAGCAAAGTGTGGAATGACTTGCCTCCCCCGTTACGGGAGCCTATGTCTTTGTACAAGTACAAAGCACTGGTTCGCTCGTACTTTTTGGATAAACAAAAAGCTTCAGTAAATGTTAAACTGACCCCTCCTACCATTACCTACCCTTTGAACCGACCCGCCTAATTTTCCAAACTTACCCATTCATTTTATTTTATTTATTTACTTAACCAACTATATTATGATTACACAACACAACCAATAGCCTATTTTTAAAAAGCCACACATGAAACACATTGCACGTACTTCTACCCAACTAACCCAACTCACACACACATTACAGTTACACGCACGCACATAGTTATTGACAGAGTGCTACTCGTACTTCGCCGTTCTTTTTTATTACTGAGGAGGAAGGAGGAGGAATTATTTTTGCTAACAGTTTTAAAGCCCTCGTAACTCAACCCTCACAATAGACCTTAGAGGAGTGGGAGCGGCTGAAAATCAGCGCTGTCCTATGTCAGCACTAGCTGAGCCGCCTCCATTTGCCTTCAAAATTTATATAATGATCTACCCATGTATGCTCTTCCATGAAATATGTGAATCTAATGTTTTCTTTCTTTAGTTATAAGTATGGAATTGTTACCTACATACTAGTTTTTTTTTTTGAAAGCAATAAACGTATTTATTATTATTATTATTATTATAAGAAACGGCTCTCCCATTACGCTGGGCAAGAATGATGCCTGACACAATGTAACGCGTCGTACAAATCCAGCCATTTGCTATCTTCACACAGTGGCGTGGCGCGTTCGGACGGGATAGTGCACTAGCCCGTAAATTGTACACATGCCTGCCCATCCGACTATCACAAAAAAACTGGCAAATTTTCTCAATAGACTTTCTAAATGTTCAAACATTTATTGAAGAAATTTGCCAATTTTGGTAGGTTGCTGTGCAGGCGTCTGGACTTATCTAGTTCTGTCACATTGTTAACGTCACCGTACTAAAAAGGCTACACAATAACGTGTAACTGCTACTGTCGAGTAAAAATTGTCAACTGGATTGTGAAATACAAATCCCACACGGCTTCAATGATAACAAAATAACAATTTAAGTGAAATTATATGTTTTTCTGTTGAACAGTTTAAACTCGTATGCTGTCAAACAGATCTCAGAAGACGTTAACAAAACCATTGTAATGTTATGATAGATTATATACTATTTCACTGCTTAGTTAAGGTCTCCATTATTGAAATAAAGTTATCATTACAATTTATGGGTTTTGGTTTGGAGCCTAGGGTGCTAAGTCCGAGGTATATCTCTTCTGTGGTACGAGTTTTGTTCACCATTCGAACGACAACGCAATACTTGGTATGTTAATAAAGCAGTGCCTTCTGGTGACAAATAATGTGAGTTAAATTGTTGCAGACTCTTTCAAAAACCTTTTTCATACTTTTTATGTCCTTTTTTTTATACTTTTTTGAATATTGACATTTTTATAGATTTTGCTTTTGTCTTTGTGCTTTGGCTGTCTTCGTTTGGTGATTGGTATTGTGTGTGAAAATTATAGAAAAAAAGGACATAAAAAGTATCAAAAGGTTTTTGAAAGAGTCTGCAACATAAATTTTTTGAATAAAAAAATCTGCTTTAGGCTAGTTTTAAACAAAACTTCTACTATATGCACTCACGCACTCGAGCGTTTTGCTACTCTACCACCGAAACGTGCCGAAACTATTTATCTAAATAAATTCTGGGTTGTCTATCGCTTCAGTTCAAACGCAGCACGACGGGGTCACCTCACAACGGTCCGTCCAAATCTCAACAATAACCGAGGCACGTGGGTAGCAATTTTTGGCCTCTCGTCAACTCAGGATTACACGTCACAATGACGGATACATGTGCTTTGAAGTCGACACGGCGACGTAGGAATCGTTTTTATTGCGGACATTTCTCATTCGCGACTGGATTACTGCGCCGCTTAACTTTATAGCTTTAGAGCTAGTCTTGTTTTAGCTAGCTCAGATTTTTTAGAAACGTCGGTAGGTAGTCGTGGATAGATATGAAAAATGATGAAATTACAGTTACAAATACTCTTAGAGCTAGTGTGGGTAAAGGCGGCCATATCGCTCCAAGCGATCTCTTCCCGACAATCTTTGATAACATTGGATACAAACAATTACATTATAGACAAGTAGGTACTTAAATCATACTAATATTATAAACCTGAAGAGTTTGTTTGTTGGGTTAAACGCGCTAATCTCAGGAACTACTGGTTCGAATAGAAAAATTATTTTAGTTTTTATTTTTTTTATTTTTTATATTTACGTGTAAGCATAGTGCCTTGATATAACCTGATGTTAAGTGATGATAAGGCCATTTTGGTGGAAGCGTACTTCACCCGGGATCCTCAACTAGTGAGGCACTGGCTATCTTATCTCTAGCTGCCGGAACACAACAATGCTACAAACATTGATGTTATGGCGACATATTTAGATAAGATGGTGATAGCTAGCCAGGCGGACAAACAAGTCGTACCACCAACCAAACCGAGTACACAAAGATGTACCCCCCACTGGGAATCGAACCCGGGACCTCTGGTACTAAACCGGTGGTCTTAACCACTAGACCACAGAGGCGGTTAAAATTTTGTGTTGAATAGTTAATTTATTGAGGAAGGTTATAAGTATTTTAAAAAAATATTAAAAATAAAAGTACACCCGTGCGAAGCCGAAGCGGGCCGCTAGTAGCTCATAAGACCTACTTGTAGCCTAAACTGAATGAAGGAATTTTGAATTTTGTTATATACTTATTTATATACATACATACATACTCATTAAATATATATAAATATATGTACTAGCTGAGAAAGGCCTGTTTAGTATTTTTTAAATAATAATTTAATTACTTAATAATTTGCTTTCTTCTGTGAACTTTATGAATACACAATAAAAAGCGACAGAGTGAAAGTCCAAAAGAGTTTAATTGCGTAAGAAACATTGAAATGTTCTCGATTCAGCTGTTTTAAAACGTACCTCAGTAGTTGAGGGTTCCGGGTGAAGAGCGCTTCCACCTTCAGCCTCATCAGGTGAGATAAAGGCTATGTGCTTAACCGTAACATATAAAAAAACAAACGTGTGTCGCTGGTCTGCTCTTACCAACTTTCCCATTACTTCTATAATATCTGATTTATTACTTTTCCAGTGTCCAAGGAAGACCAGCGTCAAGGTGTTTCTTTAATGTCCTGACACATGCTAAGTGAAGCTTTTAGTGCCATGGTAATCATGCAAAATATCCAATGTTTTTACTTTTCGTGAGTGTGACACTAAATAATATATTTTTCTTTTTATCTTTTTTCTATCCAATATAATGAACACAAAAATATTGGTTATTCAATCTCATTTTGTTAGCATCCTCAGTTTATTATTTGCCAAGATAAAAAAATAAATATATTTAGTAGTTATTACTCGCGTAAATCTGCCCGAGAAATGATTCTGTTGGTCACAATGGCGCCGTAACCTTTGCACGGACAATGGGGGACCTTTGCACGAAAAGAGCAATATTTCTTCAATAAATACATAGGTATTTAGACCCTGAATTTTGTTACGTAAATATAATCTATAGAAACTATAGTTGCCGTTATATTTTGCGCTGATACATTGATATAAAACTACTTATTTTATTTTTTTAATTAAAAATAAATAAAATAAAAATAAAAGTTGATTACGCTCACACCAATTATCTAGCCCAAGATAAGCTTCTATTGAAACTCGTTAATATGGTTAAACAAGATAACGGATAAATAAACATTAACATAGAAAAACACCCAGATCCGAAATCAATTCAGAAAAACAGTTTTCTCTAAATTGACCCGACCGGGAATTGAACCCGGGACCTCAGAGATGGCGCGACGCCAGACCCGGCGCGCTAACCACTCCTCGACCAAGGAGGTCGTCATTTTATTCAAAGGAAGGTTAACAGCCAACATTGGTAATTGTACAACTAACCAAGTAGCATCTACAAACTACTATATACTTATATTGAATAAGGTACAATTCATTAGAGTAATTATTAACGGATTCTTACCGTGTTTATTGTTTTTGAGTAATAATTACTCTAACGCAAGTCACCATGATAGCTTAAATAGGTACAATTTAAATTCTCACCTTTTATTTTGCTATTCTGCTTCTTCATCATAAAATTAAACAAAAGTTTACACAAGAACTTTGAAAGGGCACTGCAAATATCACATGCTTATTATTTCTAATACTAGAATGAATATATATTATAAGAATGATATATGTATACACCGTCACTTTTTGATCGTTTTAATCCCGCAGGTGGGTTGATCAGACCATGAAACTGAACAACTATTCCCAAGAAACATAAGTCAAAAAATGATTTTTTTTTTATTTTCCCATACAAACCATGCTCAGTCAATAGAGGCTTTGTATGGGAAAGTTAAAAAAAATCTCGTTTTTTGACTTGTTTCTTGGGAAAAGTTGTTCAATTTCATGGTCTGATAAACCCACCTTCGGGATTAAAACGATCAAAAAGTGACGGTGTATTTAATATTATTTATTAGATATATAAAATTTCACGCAAATGTCATAGGGTTGTTGGTTTTTTAACAATTATTAAAATATATTTTATATTTATTTATAAGAAAATTTATACACGTTACTACGTTTCCTAATGTGCTATTCAGCCAAGCATGTATGCACTAAATTTTATTTAAATATTCGGGACATCTCGCGAAGTTTCGTCACTAAAAGCCTTCCTTTTCCTTTTTTTGCGTTTGGGCACAGGTTACTTTTTGAGTCCCACCTTCCAACGCAAGAACGCAAGAGCTGAGCGCATGGCAAGATATCAGCCGTTAATCCACTAACCATCAGACCAACGAGGTGGGTTATGGCCCAATTTCCTCATGTGTAAAATACACAATTGTTCATGGTACACAGACTTACGCTTTGCGAGACCGCACTGTGCCGAGATCACGAGCTTTGGGAATGTGAATTGTACCAGAGACGTAATGTTGGACCGAATACACAAGACAGAACCCGGCCCCACGTATCACAAGGACCTCACTAGTCGCCGAGTAACTTTGAAGCGCTGCGCGTATTCGCGCACTCCTGGCACACTATTCGACGAACATTTGAAAGAGAACAAGGTAACATCACTTAGAGCAGCCCGACGCGAAGTCACGTACTGTGGTGTCCACGGAACAACAGTAGGGAACAACGTCAACAGAAGGGACGGAATTAGAAAATTTGTAGGGAGCGAAGTGAAAAGCGCAGACGGGGAAAGAGCCTATGCAAGTACCCTCACGCTCAACCGAGATTCGGTCCGTATGCCGCAAGGTAGGCAAGACCATGGGTTGGTGGAGGGTTGTTCATGTGAGAAGCCTACCCAGCAGTGGCATGTTTACAAACTAATGATGATGACTGCTGAACCAGTAAAATAGTTGTATGCTCATTTAACTTTTCTTTTTCTCGCAACAATATTATTTCTTTGATCCCGGATTGCGTAAAGTTTGCATGACAAAACCGCCGCTAAATATGCCAATCTCCCTTCGAGGTATGTACGAGGTACCAAGTATGGCGAAGGCTTATTTCCACGCACACGAAATGCATAATTAACTTGTATTAACATACGGTTCGCGACAACAAGCCCCGCCGAGATTATATGGGCTTCCGAGATGGTTTTTGTCTCATTACCGTCTTTATAACGCGTAACAGTAGGCATTTACTGCGTTTTAGCGTGAATTCCTCGCGAGATTACCGCGCCGCACGAAATATTGCGGGGCTATGGGACCAGGTGTGCATTAAGGGGGCCCGCCGGAGATGGTTTTAAATATTGTAAACTAAACAGTGTGTTATACTCACTCAAAAAAAGTTAGGAAAAAAAATAAGATAATAGAGCTGGAAAATGAACCCCTAAAGCAAGTTTACAAAAGGTTTACCAATATTTTTTAAAAGTAGGTACATTCATTGTAGCCATGTTTAAGGAACTAAACATTTTTATGATAATTAATTACGTATAATGAGCCCCTAAAACACCCCTGAATCCGGTCCCGTCTGCGTGGGCTCACACACTGTCGTTTTGCGTGTGAACTCTAACGTGGTTTTGGTTATGAAAATGGTTGGTATTAAACCTCCCTTCACGGATGTTGTGCGCGAATGCCCTAAAATGTGTTAAGTGCTGACGTAAAAGTGCCAAGTAGTAATGCAGACTTCGGAGCTCAGTTTAAAGTGCAACCATGTTTAATACAGACACTCATTATCTCCAAACATTGCTTTGAAGTTTATGTTTAGGATGTATTAAGGCTCTATCGTGCGTTTAATGCCTTTGCCTACTTGGATGCCTCAGATTGTACGATGTTTCGCGTCTTTAAACTTTTACTGTTTTCGCGATCGTTATGTCAGATACTGTCAACCTTTTCGCCGCGTATTACCGTTATATTTTTGGTGATAAAGTTGAAAGTCTCGTTTAAAGGGTTTCGTGGTACTGTAACCAAACAAACTTTACGAAATATATTAAAATTTCAAAATATCCTTGAATCAGGTCAATGAGAGAAATTATAATCACTTTTTGACAGATAACTCGCGTTTTTCTCAGTTTCCCTTTTTTTAAGAGTTTTCCGATTGTCTTTGGCGCATTTTCAGCGTCAACGGGCTTTACAGTTACCCTGTGACCATCCACGGTCACTTTAATGAGTTCAAAACTCCAGGAAAAATAATAATGAAACGTGAGTAAACTCGCAAAAAATTTCAAGGTCTAATAAGAGAACAATTCAGCAGGTAATTTTCTATTCTAGTCAAATCCACTTTTTTACAAATCGCGCAATGGCTTATGATCATTATGATTATTAGTAGAGACATCAGGTAGAATTTATATGAAACCGATGATTCTGGATTTGACAACTTTTGAAAACAATTTTTGAAAGTTACTTTAAGCCGTCAATTTACTACGACAAGACAAACGCCTTCCTTCATCCTCTCTATTTGTCTCTATCCTGAGGTAGTTAAGGCCTATTATAATCTAGCAAAAGCAAGTTTATATTATGATGAAATTTGTGCCATTACTCTTGCCATTAATTAGTCTAATAACATATTAACATACTTAGATACAATTGAACTGTGACATTTCTCTTAATACATATATTCTGCACATGTCTAATAGTATATTAAGATAAGATTAAAACGCTCTCTCTTTGTCTATTATCATTGTTATTAGGTACACAAAAGGCTTTCAAAGTATCAAGAGTGTATCAGAGAGAACGATTGATATAGTACCTACGTTAGTTCCAGAATCTCAGTCTCTCACACCGAATACAAAGTTTCAAAACAAAAACATTACCGATAATACAATTCAGCGTACTCTGAAGGCTTGTTTATCGTTATAAGATTTATGTGGAGCGCAAAACACACCAAGCAAACCAGCGAGAGATGTTTATATTTGATTACGGGATAAGAGATTCGGCAGCTACCACAGCTACAGACTCTTGAAAGCGTAGGTGGGTACGTAAATAGGCTTAAGGCTTTCATTTTGCCGGGAAAATTTTTGGGGAAAATATCAGTGGAACAACATTTTTTTTTCTACATGCGTGGAGCTTTGAGAGTTTCACAGGTTTGGGGGTTCGCGAAAACAACAAATGTTTTAAGAAATTTTGTATTTCACGTTTTGGTTTTCTTTTGTAGCTGCTTCATTAACATGTTGTTATTATTATATGATTTTTGACGCATTTTAAGATTTAATTGATTCTGTATATAATAATAATAAAACTGAATAAATAAATAAATAAATAAACATCAGTTTGTAGGTTGGAATCGACAAGAAACTAGGTATTTTTCTTCCTTTTTTACATTGCTAAAAAATTAATAAGTGCCCTTAAAAAATATTTCTTATTTTTTTATGTTATTGAGTCAGAAAGCGGAAACGGTTATCGAAATCCATGGATGCTTCCGCCATCGCTAACAAGAGTATCACGTGCGCGTTGCCGACCCTGAAATGTTATACTTGCCTAATGCCTCTATAGTACTCAGTAATTTCACTAGATTGAAGTAGACCTGAACACAGCAATGTCAATTACATTACGACTCTTTCTAATACAAACATAGTTAAAGAGAACAAATAGTAGGTAATTTTGTAAATTTACTTCACGTTTCACGAACGTTTCTAAACTCGGACGATCGCAGTCCGGGCTGGCCATTGGCTAGCTACACCAGTAAACACTCCAACGTTACGAAACACTATTTTTATTTCACTCGCCCGTTTCCTACGACTGTTTCCGACAGCGCAAGTCGCCTCGAAAGGTGCTTTTTTAATTTTTTAAATAAAAGAAAAACTAGAGGAGATAAGGTAACACGAGCTTTTCTGTTTTAAGGGGACACTTCTTTTCATTACCCAAGAGACACTTTGGCAGCGCAGTGGATGCGTACAGGCCGGCACACAAGTGCTCGACGACAATATAACGTTCGAAAAATCTGTTGTGTGTCGAAGGTATTTTCATTTGAGAATGGGAATGGTACGCTTCTATGTCACTGAAAAATAATACAATACGTAGAAGTATTAAATGAATATTTATATTATAATTACTAATTCGTAAGTACAATTATAGAAGAGCGAAAGCTCGAATTGTGAATGTGCAAGCTATATTTATAAACATAATATATTTATATTTTAATTCAGAAAAGTTTTAGAAAAATATAAATATTCATTAATTGCCTAATTCGATATTTATAACCAACTAAAATAACAGTAGGAAGAAATGTGTCAAAAATATAAGTAATATTTTAGTAAATAAATCATTTTTGAATATAGACTACGACAAGTAATTCAGATTGAGATCGTCAGCAGAAGGTACTCACGAAGATCAGATGTTTCTTTATTATTATTATTATATATATTATTATCAACTAAAGAGAACATACTAATAATTATAGCATCAACGAAAAAAAACCCATTAACGTATCAGCAAAGAAATCAGCACAATCTTTTCTTTAACTTGAAAAATAAAAGCTCGAGTATTTTTAAGGCCGTCTAGCCGCAATTGTCCGCACGTAGCCTCGCAAATTGGAAGCGAGCGCGATTGTACCCCTGTCTGGCTCGCGTGAGATAGTGCTAACTGCTCCGTCGTCGCCGGAAGACATTTTTACACAAAAACCGATTGGCCGCGACTGTACCCACCGACGAGACGCTGGGAATTAATTTAAAGCGTTGTTTTTAATTTTTTAGCTTTTGTTGTTTAATTTGAAAGAGACACTCCTGTGCTTCGGAGCGAGTTACCGAATTTGTTAGCTCAGATGATTTGCTTTGGCACAGTGTCTTTTTGTTACATGAAACGATACAAGTAACTTTGTTATTTTTGTGATTTGTTTTTCACTGCCTATGTGGTTTGGTGCTGTTAAAAAAAATATTTACCTCGGAGTTAGATTAGACTAGCGGGGTAAATAACAGAACTGACTCGGTTTGTTCGAAGATCAGGCTCGCTCTAGCCAAGTCCTCCTAGCTAACTACCACCAAATGTCAAATGTTATCGTAGGTATTATGTAAGCCTTACACAATTCGTACATCACCTCGAATCCTCAATCACTGAGAAACTAGCAATCTTATCCTTAACTGTCTTGTTCCGAGAAGTCTGGCCTCGGGAAGCCTTGGCCTGCTTCAATGTCCAATTTTATCTATGATGTAGATTTTATTTAAATGTATTATTAATTCTACAACTTTTGCCTGTAGTCACGTGTAAATAGCGACAATATTACAAATAATTATTTTGCGTTTCTGCATACACTGGTACAAAGGGTCTAGTACTATCCAGCAAAATAATGGGCATTGAATAAAGGCGTAAGAACTAAAGATTCAGATCCGACAACGCCCGTGTGATGTGAAGGTCCGAAGATCACAGCGCTGCATTCCAACAGGCTTGGCGTATTCTCGATAACATCCTAACTAATATTATAAATGCAAGAGTGAGTTTGTTTGTTTGTTGTTTGATACGCTTTCTCGAGTAAACTATTCAACCAATCATCATGAAATTTTGTACACATATTCTCAAGAGTATAATGAAAGACATAGGATACTTATTATTAAAAGAAGTGGGTTTGTTTGTTTGTTTGATACGCTTTCACGCGTAAACTATTTGACGATTTGTTTGTTTTGTTGTCATAGAAACTGTCAAAGCGAAAAGAAGTGCGCCGGGTAAGCTAGGTAAAAAATAAATCTAAAATGTATACGTATTGCTATTAAACAAATCTTTCTATAAATAAATACAGTAAGTACGCGATAGGAGCCCATTCATATGTTTATTCAAAGAAATTCCACCGATACCGAAAGATCTTCGCGTACGAAATCACATCTCGAACACAAACATTTCATTCTTTTTAATGGGACTCCAGTTCAATGTTCAACAGCGGGCGAAATAGACGGGACACTTAAAACCGATTCCCTCTTTCACACATCTGAAAAGGTGCTCCAACCGGCGCACGAACTTAAGAACACATTATACGACCCCTGAGACGGGTCGCTGAATAAATCACCACCCGCGGGGTTCATTAAAAAATCAAGCATGTTTGAATCGAATTGGAGCAGCGAGGGGCCTTTCGAGAGAACGCCGCGGACTTAATGCACGCAGAGGACAAGAGGCGGTGTCTTTATCAGCTATCTGAACGACCCACTGTTGGGTGGATACCTTCAGACAAGAGGTCTCTTCCTCACCGGTTCGGTACGTTTTCGTTTCGGTACCGCCTCTGCACCGAATCTGTACAGATTATCTGCTGCAAAACATTTCCTGAACGGCTCTGGATGTTTTCGGTACGGTATATTATTGTACAGTCGCGTCAACATGACTGGTGTTGTGAGTGAGGCGCGCGGCGGAGCCGGCGGGGGTGAGACGGAGGAGGCCGGCCGCTCGGTACAGCTCGGTGCAGAAGTGCCCGATGCGCTCGGTAAAAAATCTGTACCGAAACGACTCGGTGTGAAAGCTCTCATTTGATAACATGCACTCGGTAAACAATCTGTACAGATTTGGAGCAGAGGCGGTACCGAAACGAAAACGTACCGAGGCGGTGAGGAAGAGGCCAAAAGTGGAGAGTTCAGGGTGGCTAGTGCAGTTTTATTTACGTCTTACAGATAAGCACTTAGCCTTCATCTCACCTGATGTTAGGTGATGATAAAGCCGAAGGTGGAAGCGCACTTCTCCCGGAATCCTCAACTACTGAAGCACTGGCTATCTTATCTCTAGCTGCCGGAACATAACAATGTTATAACATTGATGTTATGGCGACATATTTAGATAAGATAGTGGTAGCTAGCCAGGCGGACAAATAAGCCCTACCACCAACCAAAGCGAGTACACAAACATGTACCCCCGGAAATTGAACCCGGGACCTCTGAGTCTAAACCGCGGTAAGCGGGATTCGAACCCGCACCCCATGACATGCCGGGTCAGGTGCACTACTACCAACTATGCTATCGTGGCAAGTCATGGGGTGTAGGTTCGAATCGAATTTGAATTCGAAAAGAATTTGTATGCCTAGTACCTAGATCTTAGCCTAGTTAGCTTTTTAGCAGAAACATCATCTGCTTAAAAACTAGCTGGGCCCAGACCTTCAGATGGTACTTAACAGATTGGGCCATAGCCTCCACGCTGACACATACTACTTATATGCAGACAGTTATAACGATTGGTTTCTTATAACAATTGCATTGCTGTATTCCGATTTGAAAAGTACTAAATCCAGTGAATTTACAAGGCATATAGGCATAAAAAATTGGGGTTTGTGTGTGTGAATGTAATTTTTTAATGACTGTCGCGAGAAGACATGCTGAGGAGCCTTAATGTTTGTGCGTATAGAATGTCTTATACATGTGTGAACCTGCTAGTCGATGGTACAGTTCCTGCATCGAAACCTAGGTCTTGCTTCCACTTCTTTAAAAACCTTTTACTACTTTAAAAATATAGTGTCTTAGTGGCCTGGATTTGAAATCGGATTGTGGAAAAATCCATCAGCTAGCAGATTCTCACATTTAGAAATCATTTTATATGAGTACATAAGTAAGAAAAACTTCGCTTCGTTCGCTTAGTTTAATTTAATCTAACTGCCCTAACGTAAGTCAACGGTACGTATAAATGACGTTTATATCAATCCCATACAATAATCATTCTATTTTATTTTATTTATATTCTACTAGCTGACCCGGCGGACTGCGTATCGCAATTAATTTTTTTTTAATATAGCCTTTGTTACTCAGCGCTAATGTAGCATTCTAATGGTGAAAGATTTTTGTAAATCGGTCCAGTAGTTTTTGAGTTTATTCGTTGCAAACATACATACATACAAAAATACAAAGCTTTCCTCTTTTATTAATAGTATAGATTAGCGATTTGCCACTTGTCTAGGGGAGCTGACAGCTGCAGTAAAATGACGTTTTCGATTGTTAAAAATTACGAATCTTTTCGATCTTTACTCGGAATTATGAAGTTCGGTTTGATGAGAATTTAAATATCGAATTTCGGAATTATGGGAGAACGAATATACAGGGCTTATGGCGCGTGATAAGAACCGCACTCAAACCCTTTCCAGCCAAGCAGCAGCGTTACACTGTGTACCAATTTGATGAGTATGAGATCCACTTCAATTACTAGCCATGGAGGCATAATAAATAAATAAGGCTCTTTGCATACGGACCACTGGCTGCCGGCCAGACACGGGGCAGGCTGAGGACTACAGCCATACATTTTGAATGGCACAGCCGTACTTGTATTTCCGGTAGAGGTCACATGTAACAACCCTTTTTTCTTATATACTCGTTAGTTACATAGAGTTGTATTAGTTGACGAGGTCTATATGCGGCAAGTATAAGATAAGCGGCATATTTTTTTAATGGTTTTATTGCAGTTGTTACTATCCCTTTCTTAACCAATCTATCTAAAAAATATAGTAAAAGTAAACAGCCTATAGGCCGAGCAGTGACCTCCATTATTGAAATTAAGTTTTCGCTACAATTGATTGGTATTGGCTTAATCACCACGCTAGCCAAATGCGGGTTGGTGATTACAAACCCGGGCTATGCATCGAAAAATCCGAAACACACTTTGCCCGACTTGGGAATTATATCTAGGACCTTTGAGTATCGGCCCGAGCACATTGCCACTAGGCCTCCGAGGTGAAAAATTATACAAGAAAATAATTATCTAGTTCACTTCGTATCACTGCTGGGCAAAGGCCTCACTCATTCCCCTTACACGCAAAACGAAACACATTTTAACACTTTAACAACCGATCACGTACTAGGTACGGGTGGGTGGGATCGTCTCGTCTCAGGACGCTGATCACGTCCTCTGTACGGCATTGACTTATTTTTAGCGTTTGTTTTAAAATTTAAAATGTCCGTGGTACGTGATTTGCGTGTAACCCCGGCGTAATGAATTAAAAAAAATATAGAAATGTATTTTACAAGTAGCTTTTATAAATCTTACAATATCGGCAAAAATTGCTGGCGTACCAGGAAAGGCGCGCTTTAAAATAGTCGGCTGTTAAAGGGCTAAGTAACTTAAAATTTTACGTAGGTATTATTTTAACCATACGCTTCGAACACCTTATCGAGTCCATGATCACAGCGTCCTTTCACGTAAAATGTTCAATATTTAAAGTTACTGAACATTGTGTGCAATAGTAATACTAGTATAGAATGTTATTTTAGGCACTAAGGCTTACACTCACTTGAGTAAAAGCCTCAAAATAAATAAGAGAAAAAAAACATAGTTAAAGATGGCATAGTAATTTTATAGTAATCACAGAAACTGACCTGTCAAATACAGAAAGTTTAATATAATCATTACGTGTTGACTATGTTGACTATATTGAAAGACTATGTGTTATGCAAAATAAATGAGTATGAATATGACTATGAAAAAATATATAACCAGTAGGTACGTTTTATATAATTCATTTAAATACATGCTGTTTGTAAGTGTACAGTCGATCGACCTACCCAAAACTGTCAAATTTCTACAATCAATTTCGAACTTTAATGTTTGGTTATAAGGATCAATATTCATTGGAGAAATTTGAAACCGTGTAAACCTAAACTTGAACTTTTATTTTTACTTTTCAACTGTTCCAGCTGTCAACGTGTAAGTAACACGTATCGACTCCAATTAACATTGACTGAATCGATTCCAACATATAAACGCAATATGTTGTGATTGAGAGCTTTAGTTTGTTTTTATGAAATGCTTGCTAACATACGCAAATTATTCAATCACTTAAATTTTGAAATATTCTTACTACGAACATGTATTTATTCAAACATTTACTCGATTTCAATCGATTACAGAATGATGATGATTCCAAAGGAATACATTTAAACAATTTAAACTTTAATAAAGGACATTACATTGATTGATCTTTTAACCTCACAAAACTATGCATATTACTAATACACATACAAGCTCTTACGAGAAAACTGCTCTGTCTATAGTTGGTGTGAGTGGAGGGGATGCTAAATGATTTATATGAATTGTTTCGGGGTGCTCGCGTAGGTACTTTAAATTTATTTAATGTTCTGATTATCTTAAGTAGTAGTATACTGCCTGCAATGTTCCGTCTAACAGAAAATGGTAAAAAATGAAACTGATGACGTCACTGTAGTAAGTACCTAACGTTTTCTTATTAATTCAGGAACTGTCAGATTTCATGTCCTAAAGTTTATAACGCTTCCCATTTCGTGTCTGGCGCCGAGAACGCTCAGAGTAACTTGAAACTGTATTTGGGTCGGAAGCGGAGTGCAAAAGGTTTTTTTTAATATATTCCACATTGATAACCAACCTCCTTCGGCTGCTGTGTTTCATATTTTCGGATTTAACTTTGATGTGGATTTATTAGAAACGCTGTTTGTCTTAGACTGTTTATAAGATTTGGCAAATAAATGGCGTTCCATAAAACGTTCATTAACTTGTATGAATATGTATGTATAGTTATACGAAGTAAGGTTACAAATGCCTGTGTTTTTTTAAAGATCATTGATATTTATTTTTCTATTTGACAGTCATATAAGACACATGGAGAGCACTTGTGGACTCTATAATCGGAGTTGCAGATATAAGAACAATGTTCACGACATTACATAATAATAATATTTCATAAATACGTAGACGAAGAAGGTGAATACATACGGTAAAGAATTTGGGTAAGATCAAGTAATTTTTTTTTATTAACCTCATTTATTATTGATTATTTACATATAATTTTACACAAATATTATTGCGAACAAATTAAAATTTGAAAAAATACAAAGTGTTAATAAAATTCCTCGAGCGAGATTCGAACCCGCACCCCATGACATGCCGAGTCAGATGTACTGCCAACTATGCTAATTAATCAACACTATTTACTTTTACTTTATAAGCCAAAGGAGCCTTATACAATGTCGACAACGAAATCGACAAGGTTTGAATCCCGCTCGTGTAGTTTTTCAACACTTTGTCTTTTTTCTCATTTATTAATTTAAGCATTTGTAACAAGTAGAAATTAGTGGCAATGGCTACTTTGCAACAGGACACAGGAAATTGGAAGAATATCTAACTTTATCACGAAGTTTTTAAGTGTGTAAACGGTCTGTGCACGCTTGATTGCAACTAGAAGGGAGTTCCAGAAACGATATACTTGTTTGGGTTGGTGATACGACCTGTCAAGTGCAACATACCCCTTCAAGATGCAGGCGTGTACAAACTAGACTGCGACTGTGGGCTCTCTTACTTTTTATTACGAAAAAACAGTTAGAAGTACCCCACTATTGGCTTGAGAGTTCAATATCTTTACTTTTTACCATTCAGCCGAATTTATTAATCCAAACATGGCCGTCCTAAATTCTGAGGGGACTGAAATTTCAAATTTCAAGAACGTCCAAAAGATACAATTAACTTAATCTGTGAAACTTTTAATTCTCAAGAGTTTCGGCTTCGCGAAATTCCTTTTCGTAGAAAAGTGGTGAAGTCGCAAGATCTTTGGGTATATAACTAAAAATTAAGGATGTCTTCAGCGTTTTGTTATTCAAGTCCATAAAGGACAAAGTTTTGAGTTTGACTGTTTTTACTGTTGCGTTACTATTAGATGGATGCTATACGATATTTGGGATTTTGATTGTTGTTAAAAGAATATACTTGCGTTTTATTATTATATAAAGTAATCTTTATCCTAAGCTATGGTACCGGATAGGCCTGCTTTCTTGCAAAGACACAAAACAGAACCAGAGAGTGGGCAAAGACAGACAATAGATAAAAGAATCCACCTCACCACAGAATCGAACGGCACGGGAGAGCTACCAAGTAGAACAGTACAAATGCAAATACATTTGAGATGTGACAGTGAACGCAATGGATAGCTTTGTGTGGCCATCCAGTATTCAGTAAATGGTCAGACGTGGATTGACGCACGGCTCCCCTGGGGTGTGCTTGAAGGGACAGGTGGACCCAAACGGAGCCAATGGCCGTGTAAAGCAGATAGCATAATATATCGTATGCGCAAGACAATTGAACAACAGAAAAATAAACGAAAATCTAGTTCGATTTTGAGTAAGAGCCAGTCAGGCAACCGCCCGGAACGTCAAGACATTATTTCCGATTCTAAATAGTTTGCTGTAGGCCCTGTTACTTAATTACTCATTGTCAGGAGATCCATAAATACAGAAAAAGACGATGTAGATGAGAATACTAACACACTGTTGGTATTAGCGAATGAATACAAAAACAAACCTAAAAGTAGTGTACAATTATTAAATAATATATGTTTGCCTAGTGTCGGAAGGTCCGCAATGTTTGAAAAAATCCAGTTTAGCAGTTATCAAATTAAATCCATTAGCGGCGCTAGTGTGCCTTACCTAGGTCTATCGCCCTGTTTACAACAGATATTTTACTGGGCTAAAAGTATGTTATACGCCAGTCTATGATTATGCTCTACTTATTAGTAGAAAGAACAAACAGACAGTTCTACTTTCTTAAAGTCAACGTTAGTTTCAACAAAGCTGAGCACGAATAGATTGTATTCACAGAACGAGCATAATGGAATTATTGAATACAGTATTATTCTACGAATTCGCAAACTACGTAGATGGCGTACTTGACATATTGTAGAGATATTTTTCTTATTCGGTTGAGTTGGCTAACAAGAATACGCTTCGACAGTTGGTGAGCGGTTACCGTAGCCTAATGACGTTTGCAATAGAATGGGTACTAGTGGCTTGCCGGCCCTGATCACTCAGCCAGGAGTTGGGGCGGCCAGCGGCAGCGGCATGACTAAAGAATTCGTATGATGCCAATTAACCGCAGAGTGGTGACCGTTTCAACCGCGCAATAAAGAGAGAATTCGCCAGCCACCTTGCCAATCGACTCGATTTGTGGCTGAGCGGTAAGACTTTGGTCTATTGCATGGTCTTGTACCACATCACACATATCCTTGTTGCTATGGTGCCTATTGACGCTTGCAATAGAATAGGTACTCATGCCTTGCCATGATCTATTAAAAGATATTGTACCACACTCCTAAGTCGCTATGGTTTCTATTGACGCTTGGATTATTTTTATAATGTTCCCTCTTTGTGCCAAGATCGTAGTTAATGGCAATAAGCTTACTGAATTGAATAACAAGCTAAATTAAATATATATTAAGCCAGTTCTCGAATATGGATTTGTATAGTCACCCGATATTGTATTTTATACAAGTCCCTCACTATACAAGTAAGTCCCTTAACATATGTCGACATTTAATAAAGGTAATGGGTAATCCTCCAGTGCTGTTAAATCAATTTCCGTTCACAAATGCATTTTAATATGTAATAACAAAATGTAATAAAGTGAAAGCTAAGCCGCGGGACTGGTAGCAAGCAAAATTACACCTCGCTTCGACACAAACTGCTGTAATCACAAACAATTTCAAAGAGAAGAAGATTGCGATTGCGATTCGCCATATTGTAACAGCAACGGTCTAAGACGAGTGAGCAGAGCGATTGAAACATATGTAAAGTTTAATATAAATGGTGGTATCGTACTAACTGATACATTAAGGGTAAACTATGCTAGGGGATATCAATATGGGAAGTCCGAAACTAGAAGAGTTAGGGTTTGTTCTGTGGTGCCATATCGTCGATTTTAAAGAAAAAAACCCGGTGAAGTTGAAAATGCCCAGTGGCAATCAGTAAATTCATAAAAAAAAAAGTTAAGAAGGCTATTGTCAAGTTTCCTGCGGCTTCTTCTTGTAACAAGATCTCCTCTGTAACCATTAAGAGTGAAGTCAAGGCTTATATTTACTAACAAAAAACACTATGTTATAATTTCAATAAGATTCTAAGTAAAACTGGAAACTATTTTTTTATTCTCAGACACAACCGGGACACAATTTGCAGTAGATTTATTCTATTGCAATAGTTGATATGAGGAGCTCGATGGCGCAGCGGCTAGCGCGTTCGGCTTGCGATCTTGCCCACTAAGCAACTTTCGCAATGCCGGGTCGCCTGATGGGTGACCAATTAAAAACATCTCGAGCTCCTCCGTGCTTCGGAAGGCACGTTAAGCCGTTGGTCCCGGTTGTTGTCGTAAGATGGCAGTCGTTAAAACCACCAACCCGCATTGGGCCAGCGTGGTGGGTTATGGCCCAATATCCCCACGTGCTACTGATCATGTGGGAGGCCTGTGCCCAGCAGTGGGACGTTTATAGGCTAATGATGATGATGATGATGAATAGTTGATAGGACTGTAAGGAATAAAACATGTACTTGATAAAAATAAAGTTCTCTAAACCGTTGAATGGGGCTACTTTTAAATCAGGTGAAACATTAATCACAACTATAGATCCTTAGCTGCTAAATAGGGTATTTCTAGCGTTCTGGCGTCTCTAGTGTGATTACCTCCAGAATCATACCGTAAACTACATGTGGAAGACAACTTTAGAGAACAGGAGCTGTGTTCAATGATACATTTGATTCCAAAGTATTCCACATCCTATTCTACGGTTCAGATTGACTCTCCGAACCTGCAAAACCTCCTGAACCTTCGAACCTATTACATGTTTCATATGAGCGCTATTCATCGCTGTCACTTACATTTGACGCCACAGAAAGCTTATGAGCTAAAGGCAGGGATCTCTAAAGTGAAAATACAGATTGCGAGAGAATTCGTACGTACGCGTCTGTTAAAACCACAGATACTGGCAACTGTGTCATTATTGCCGGAGCTTGTCAAGCTAACAACCGATAGCTAATCATTTGTAAGTTTTATTTTAAAACAGTAGAAAAAGCATTAGGCGTATCAGTGAACTCGATGGCTCAGTGGAGCTCGATGGCGCAGTGTTCAACGCGCCCAATCAATCTCATGCTAACTTCAAGCAAGGCATCGGATGGGTGACCAAAAGTGCTCGTCTGTGATTTGTGCTCCGTACTTTTAAATGCGATATTATCAAGAACCAAATGACTCTTAAAACATCAAATTCGTAATTGAAATATGATCTTTAAATATCCATTAAAAAACCCTTTTTATGATAAACAAAAAATCATGCGTTTAAGGGTTATCAAGTATTTTTTCAATGTCAATTCAAAGTCATGACTTCGTAAACCCTACGTTGGAGACCTTGTACCGATTGAAAGCCGCAAGAAACTCGGCAAGGGCTCGGCAAGGGCATAATTTATGGACAACTCTGCTTTAAACGACTTTAAAGTCTATACTGACACCCCATACCAACCGTTAGGTTACAAAAAGGATAATTTGTGGACAGTTAAAAAATTGTTGAAATCTGGCAGCCACCTCACAAGTCCTCCATTCTGCCTACTCGTATAAAATGTCCCGTGCGTTAATTAGCAGTCGCTAATCAGAGACGGTGCGCACACAAGTGCGTGTGGCGTGCCAAACATCGCAAACAAACACGTGGTTTCTGCACAAACACGCCGGTAACGAGTTGGCGGGAGTTTGCGCGTATAAGTACGGCCGTTGCATGCTCCGACATTAGGTGAACACAACTAATACAGTGTATAGATAGGTAGTTTGTACGAGTATTGGACAATGTCGCAGTAATAAAACGCAATGCCAAATCTTAGAACTATGACTATGAACTTATTAATAACTAGCTGACCCGGCGGACTTCGTACCGCTATGACAGTTTCCATCATTGAGTTAAATATATATAAATGGTTTCCAGGACAACAAAATAACAAATCATTTTGTATTGGAAAATTAAGTTGTCGTTTTTAGTATTTTATTTAATATATTTTTTTTTAATATAGCCTATGTTACTCAGCGCTAATGTAGCATTCTAATGGTGAAAGAATTTTTTATATCGGTCCAGTAGTTTTTGAGTTTATTCGTTGCATACATACATACATACAAAAATACAAAGGTTTCCTCTTTATAATATTAGTATAGATAATAATCATCATCATCAGCCTAGGGTCTGAGATCTACCGATCTAATACATCCCGTCCCCACTGCTGAGGCACAAGCCTTCCCTATGGATGGATAGGAAGAACGCGCTAGAAACCATCACGCGGGCCCAGTGCGGTGCGGTGGTTGTTAACGATTGCTAATGCAGCCGGGACCAACGGCTTTACGTGCCTTCCGAAGCACGGAGGAGTTCGAGATGATACATTTTTGGTCACCCACCCGATCCATGTTTTTATTTATATATTTGTTATAGCCTTATCTGTAACTCACAACTTACACAGCTCATATTATACAATATCACCAGTTCTCCGGCAAATATGTATTATTTCCGATGCAAACTTTATATTCAATTTAAATGGTACAGTCGAATGCAAAATTGGAAAGGCCATTTTCGAGAAAGCTATTGCAGCCATGTTTCGTTCACATGTAAATTCGATTTGTACTATCAAAACGAACGAAATTCGCTGTTTTGGCGAAGACTTAAAACATTTGGCGCAACCGGCGGCTATAGAATCGAAACAAATGTACATGAAGCTTCATATTGCTATTCCAAATCCGATTACGAGTTGAAATGAAACTTCTTGAAGTATTGAAAAGGTTTGATCGCATTTTTTGTTGTGTAACATCTTTGCGCTCGCTTTCTATATAAGCAATTTGTGGGAGTGATTTCGTGAAATGGGACGGAAGTATGTGTAACAGTGTAACAAGTGTGTAACTGGAAGTCGGGTAAGCTTGTGGGAGTGATTTCGTGAAATGTGAAACAGTGTAACTGTGTAACAGGAAGTCGAGGAAGCGCGCAAGCGCACGCCATTTTGTAAATTTAAAATCGATATGAACATGACATATCCTTTGACTATCAAAGTTCATTTTGATATGTCAAATGTCTTCTAATGAGTATTTACTGCATTTAAATAAAAAAATAATTAAAAGCTATTTATGGTACGGTCGAGGACATATTATTAAGTTATTTGGATTATTACTAATGAGCTATGAACACCAAGCCACCTAGAAGCTTGTGTTAGGTATGGGTTTACGTCAGTAGTCAATCCTCATGACTCTGCTAGATTTAACGAAGCATTTTTTTTATTTATGGGGATAGGGCTAAGGGGATTCAACCACGATGTCTCGCATTTAACCCAAGCATCTATCCGTTCGGCTATCGGTTATGAGCTAGCATGATTTAATAGTTTTTGTAATTCATAATGAGGAAGCACTTTCATGTCAATTGTTCATCTCACTTGATGGTCCTCAACTACTGAGGACAGGCTTTCTTATCTCTATCTGACGGAATACAACAATGTAGTTATGGTGACAGATTAAGATAAGATGTTAGCTGCCCAGGCGTGCTTAAAACAATTCCTACAGCCAACCGAATCAAATACAAAATGTGCTCCCGCTGGACATCGAACCCCAGACCTTCCCGATCTGAGACCCGGCCGTATATCAACTAGACCACATCGGCGATTACACACAAAGGATTCCGGAAAAAAATGGCGTCGTTTCAGTTAGCTTTACAAGGGATAGGAGTGATGATTGCTGCAATTAAAAAACGGTTGGCGTATTTTTAGTTTATTTAAAAAAGATTTTGTTGGTTTTATACCTTAATTGGTTTTTCTTCACCATTGTTCTGCCAACATCATATCTTGTAATCTCTCTGTTATACTCTGTTCAATATTGAACCAGTATTTTAAACCCAAGAAATAAGAAAAATTCATTGACTTCTTTAACCATTATTCACAAGCAACTTCATTGCAAACAATTTGGTCAATTGCTGTTAAAATTGATAAAATACAGAAAAGATAAGTAATCGCTTTTTACCAACTGGTGCAGCGAGTAAACAAAGCAGCATCAGTCACCCACACCCTGCCGGCCCACAATGTGCCTCTTCACGCCTCGTTTGACCCCATTTCATAGGAAGAAGGGAAAAGGTGTGCTGGTAGACTATTCCATCTTTTAGAAGCGCGACAAAAAAACAAGTCACCAAATTTCTTTGTGCGCGATGGAATGTTTGAGACAGTACAGCGATGACTCCGGAGAGCAGCACGCGTCCTACGGAGGAAGGGAGAAGGTGGCTTGTTTAAAGGTATGGGTTTACGACAGTCGTCTAATAGAGCACATTCCTAGAGCACTGTTCTCGATTTGTTTAGTAACTGTCAAAATAGACAAGATAGCTAGTTTCGCAGTATAGTGAAAATTCGGGGTGATATGCGCTTTCACTTTCGCCCTTATCGTCATGAAGAGCGACAGCGCTTACCCGTAGTGTAAGGTGTACTAATATAGATTTTATTTACACTTTGTGAGGTTACAAAAACAATATAGTAACTGATATATTATTATATCAATCATCGTCATGATCCTATAAACGTCTCGTTCCTGACTTTCCTACAAGAGATACATTGGGTTTTTACCCACCACTCTAGCCCAAATCGGGTCGATCTACAGGGTTATTACCGAAAAAAGCTGTTGTTAATTGTACAGTTGCAACTCGTTGCGGTTGATAAATTTCTGTTAAGGACACAAATCGCTCAATGTATGTAACTATTACATACATTTTAATCGCAAATGCCCTAAGCGCACTAATCAATAATGCACAAATCATTAAGTGATTTGTATCCGTAATACCAATTTATCAACCGCAACTAGAGCAGTCGCGTTGCAATTCTACAATTAACAACTGGTTGCTTTTTTCGGTAATAAGCCTGCAGTGCTATTATTAATAAAATCGCCACTTCTACAACTTGCACCACACAACCAGGCTTTGTTTCAAGTGACCACATTTATTCAGCCCATGTCCGAGTCTCTTTAATTATGGATAATTTATATTCAGATTAGAGTGCCGCCAGGTGGTACTGTATCAAGGCTCTATGATACGCGCACGTGACTTATATTTACTATCACACATTTTGGAAGCTTCGATAAAAACTTCAGAGTATATTTTTTTATTTTAGTAAAAAAAATTACGATGACTGATATTTCTTTGCGGCAGTGGGCCAGCCATATTAGTCGCAGAACCGATAACCGTTGTGGTAAACGAGTTTTTAAGAGGAGACCGCGTGTCGGCAAACGTAGTGTAGGACGCGCTCAGAATAGGTGGAGCAACGATCTTCGCAAGGTGGCTGGCAAGAGCTGGATAAGAGCAGCCGCGGATCGTGCTCAGTGACGTCATTTGGAAAGTCCAGCAAGTCCAATAGGCTGATGGTCATGAATGAATATGTGTTGATTACATTGTATATTTTGTGAACCACGGTCGAATTTTGACCACTGGGCGACCTCAAGTAATTATTAGCGGTCGGCGTAGGTAGTGCTATTTCACGAGATTCGTCGATCGTGGCATAACGTGGACATACCCTCTCATCTCCAAATCCCGGGATTGTAAAAAAAATAATTATTATTATTAATCAAATATTGCTTACCTAAGAATGTCACCATTTTTTAAACTATAAATACTTAATTTGTTAGCAATAAGAGAACAATAGTTTTATAAAAACAATTTTGTTGTTATAAGCGTAGCGACCAACTAGTAGGTACTACTACAAACATTGTTTTAAATCTGTAGAGATTTCTATATGTCTATACTATTTCTTGACAACGGGTCGTAATTGTCTAAATGTACTATTTTTTAGATTTGCACCTAACCCTAAAAATAATCCCAATACTCTTTTTGTAATATTAATATTTAGGTTCACAAAAAAACAAACAATAAAACCATTTACTCCGCTTCAGTTCCAACGGCATAGTAAAATTGTAAAACGATTCTTCTTAAAATTGAGACAATATTCGTTATTCCACACCACTACCACATGTACAATTTCGACGGTCTTACCGCTTAACGCGATCTTTTCCAGAGAATAAACAGACAGAAAGCAGTATAATATTTATAGTTTCTACTTAGGTTAAAAATAAGTCGTAGTCTTAGGTAATAAATAAGAGATTTTGAAATCTCGAATCCCGGGGCATGTCCATGTTAATATATACATTTGAGGTCATCGTCATCAGCTCATTTTATGTCCCCACTGCTGGGGCACGAGCCTTTCCTATGGATGGATAGGGAGAACGGGCCATAAACCACCACGCGGGCCCAGTGCGGGTTGGTGGTTGTTAACGACTGCTAATGCAGCCGGGACCAACGGCTTTACGTGCCTTCCGAAGCACGGAGGAGCTCGAGATGATTTATTTTTGGTCACCCATCCGATGACCGGCCTTTGCTAAAGTTGCTTAACCTCAGCACTCGCAGACCGGGCGCGTTAACCACTGCGCCATCGAGCTCCTCACGCCATCGAGCTCCTCCATCCATTTGAGGTCATTCACCCCATATGGCACTACCTACGCCGACCACTGGTAATTATACATATCCCTGTGCTCACGATTCTTTTTGAGTGGACTTTGCGAGTCATGTTCCGTAAGAAAGTGCAAAGGAAAGATTTCCTTCGGAAAATTCCCGACGTAATATTATTCCTTTGTTGAGAGGGAGTCTTTCTCTTTTTAAGTTATACAAACAACACGTTCCTTTACTTACGAATGAGCACTTCGAATTTCATTTACCTAAAGCCATCTCTAACTCATCTAAATAAACAAACCTGAAATACAACATTTAATACCTTTTGCTTTAAAACTGCTTCTTTTCCGACTCTTATTTTTCATTTCCAGCTCATTTTATGTCCACCAACACGCGGGTTCGGTGGTTGTTAACGACTACTAATACAGCCAGCTCCAACGGCTTTACGTGCTTCCCGAAGCACAGAGGAGCTTGAAATGATACTTTTTTGATCACACATCCGATGACCGGCCTTTGCAAAAGCTGGTTAACCTCAGCCATCGCAAACCAAACGCGTTAACCACGGCGCCATCGAGCTCCTCTTATCCTTCTCCAACCTTAGTTTTGATTAAATATATAAAATACAACTTATATTACATTTCATTTAAATTCTTCCAAAAGCTTCCACTATATGCTGGATAGACAATTAAGCAAGGCTAAATATAATATACAAGACAAATAGATAAAACCCTATATAAAGTTTTTATCCAAAATTATTTCTAAATAATTACTTAAATGGACATACTTTTAATTTAATTAACCAAATGGTGTAACAGTTAAACTTTAATAATTAGAATTGGCAGGGCCGGCTGCAGTAAAATTAATAGCGATTAAAATTTTAATCGCCCATAAATCAATATGGTTGAAACTGCGTTTTATTACAATAGTCACGGCCTACGGGATTAGGGCGGTTGTTATTGTGAGTTACGATCGCTGGTATCGGCAGCCGGGCCGCGTCCAGCGGTGGGCTTATAGCAAGAAAAACTGGCGAATATGTTTCATATAACTTATAGGTTTTTTTGGATGGAAAATGCGGAAGAAAACGCAAATCTGGCGTGAATTTGTTACGACTTGTCATCACTTTTCTTTTGAAAGAAATTGCTTATTGCCTCAGACAGCATATTCAGCATCACCGAGCTTTTGGGGGGTCAAATAAACTTTAAAGGTTCAAGCTGTGTGAAACGAAGCACCGTCAAAGATTTTCTAGAAGGAACGGCATCACGCACTAGGGACACGCTGTCCCCGTGTCCTATTAGATTATCCGAGGGTTCGGATTGGATCGGACTTGCCTTATGTTTACGCTAAAGGCCGCGTTGTGTGCGGTAAGCGAGGAGGGAACGGTGGCGGGGCAGCGAGTGGTGACGCTCTACGTATACATTGACAAGGACAAGTGAGCAGTACACGAGCGGCGAGCGACTGTCGAATGTTTCGAGCCTTTTTTGACGCTCGGTAAATCCGAGTGATGTGCTCGCCCGATGCCTTCAATTACAGGCATTTCCGCTATTCGCCCCGCCACTGCTCCCGCCCTGCTCACCGCAGACGTCAAAGACGCAGCCTAAGATTTACAATATGTCACTGTAACATCTTCATGATCTCACAAGGTCAATGGTAGCTCCCAAGCTCTCCACGAGGGCTACATCCTTGGCATCAGGTGGCAACCGGCCGTAAAAGAACAAGCCAATTACTCCAGTATCAATATGAATGGCGCAAAATGATACGGAGAGCCGACCCCAAAAGATATGAGAAAAAAGCTAGGATGATGATGATGATGAATACTGTAACATCTTCATGATTTATAAACGTCCTACTGCTGGGCTCCGACCACGCACAATAGGAGACGCTGGCCCAATGCGGGTTGTTGTTTAACAACTGCAATCTTTGGACAAAACCGGGACTGGCAGCGTGCCTTCAGGAGAATGAAGGAGATGATAAGAATTCCGTGAAAACTATAGCGCAAAACAATTATCAATCACAATGCCTATGACTAACAGGAGTACGTTATTTATATCGGCTTATCTTTATTTGAAAAAAAAAAAAATACAAACCAATACAAAGAAACAAGCTGAGACGGGGAAAACTGGAGCAAACTATTCCACCATTACCGAGAACTCACTGAGCCGGCCTATAGACAGAGTCTTCGACGTCATTATAACTCGGCCGATAATCGGATCAGGTGTTACGGCTCACCCAATCAAAACTTGTATTGCACCGCCCACTTTGAGCACGCGCTATGAATTTTGAAATCGGTAGGATTATAATGATTGTTATGAAAGATAACTCGGGGTTGTAGGAACTAATGCTATCAGGATAAATCATAGAGTCCTGTCATTCATTCCTGGTAACAAACGGGTGAGTTGTAATTTTTTACGCCGAAATCGACAGTTTAATCACACGATCTCAAGATCCTTTATGTAATTACGCAATAGCCTCAATGATTGAAATCAAGTAATCACTACAATTGATGGCTTTTGGCTAATAATTACACTTCCAAATGCGAGTTAGTGATTAGAGTAAAGCACACTTAGCCCGGCCTAGGAATTGAAGCCAGAAGGACCTCTAAAAATAGGGCCGAGCGCTTTTCCTCTTTTCTATTGTGGCGCTTGAGGCGAGACGATCTTAATAATTTCAAATAAGTATTAAATGAACTATAAGACACATGTGGCTTTTATATTTCAAGTACATTCTTTTCTTGTTACGTTAGAATACAAAGCCTTGCGCCGGCACGTGAATAAATAATATCTTGAATATGGGCCAAACAATTTGTTCAAAACCACGAAAGATAATTTGTCCATCATTTTTAAGGTCTCCCCACCTTTGTAACGGTATTTAACAGTTTTTCCTCCACAATTCAGTATCGAGGACGCAATATTCCAACTCATTGTTTATTTAAAAAAAAAAGAAATGTACCAATCGTGAGAACGTCGAAAAACCTATAGAAATGTCGCACTAATTTTGAAACACTCCGAAGTTTAGGGAATAAAACAGAAGTGCGTGTCGATTCTCATCATTTATGTATTCGTTTCTGGGAAAGTAATTTTGAAGGTATCGATATCGGATACTTAAATAATGATCTTTTATGCTCTCAAGAGGTTAAAGCCTCGTCTTGGTTAGTCAACATCATTACGGAAATGCCTAGTTTTACTTGACTTTAAAATTAAGACGTTCTTGTTTTCTTGAAACAAAATTTCTCATCTCTTATAGTTTCCGATTTCTCCAAACAAAGTGATAAGTTCGTGTATGATCACGTTAACCAAAATGTGAACTAGTAAAGCATTGAAGCAGTTACTCGTGGTGACAAATGAGGTCCTCCCAGCAAACGTATTTCCTCCTTCCTACAACATGAGGTCCTTTAAACAAGGTGTGAAGAAGTAACTTGCGGGTCGGCTAGTGAGACACAATTCTGTCCCACTAGCTCTACTCGTTACTTGACTTTGTTTCTGTCTAACATCAGGCAGAGCAGAGTCATTTTCCAACTACAAGAAAGAAGTGGGTTGCAATGTTGTCATACAAATCTACTTTTCGTTAACGTGATCGAACAGTGAATAAATTTGCACTAAAAACTCTGACCCACTTGGATTCCTTGTAAAATTATACGCAATTTCGTTGCAAACAATTTCTTATTTAGAATGTTCCGTTACGATGCAAGTGTTTGATACACACAGACACCAATCTGTGGGGTAACTAGTTTCTCTAGATAGCAGATCAAGGCTGCCTGTCTGAAGCATTAGTGTTGGTTGCTGAATACCGACTGTTTATTATTGAGTTCACTGATGTTCTATTTGCTTGCTTCGAGTCAAATGTAATGGAGAAACATTGTTTGGCATTTGAAATCTTAATCTAGTTTGTTATTAAAGCAAAGCATTTATCAAAAACATGTTAGCTATCAAAAATTTGGTGAGATTTATTTTTTTATTTTATTTATTTATATTTACCTACTTACCTACCCATATTTATAAATAAAACTTCATTATCATCATCATCATCTCAGCCAAAAGACGTCCACTGCTGGACAAAGACCTCCCCCAAGGATCTCCATAACGACTGGTTTTGTGCTGCTCGCATCCAGCGCTCTCCCACGACCTTTACCAGATCGTCGGTCCAAAATAATAAAATAAAACTTGCTAACTGATCTAACATCGAATGTTGATGAAGTTTTCTCTAAACTTTAAATAGCTTTCGTATTAGTTAACGCGACCAAATATCAACGTGTTAATAGCATCTTTATAAAAAAGCACGCGTTCTAAAGCCTGGCAGGCTTTGATATATCGTGTCCCCATCATCATCAGCCTATACTAGTCCACATACCTGACCATACCTGACTAGATTGTCAAAGCGTTCGAACCGGGTAGAATAATGCACACAGAAGAAAAAATTAAGACGCATAATGGCTTTAGCGGTCGAATGGTAATTTCTAACATGCCATCTAACATCTTGTCTACCACAACGCGAAGCAAGCACGCTTAATTCAATCGGTGACAATAATTCAAGTCTTAACACAATTAAAGGATAACTCGACATCACAGAAACGATAAATCCGCGATAATTACTAGATCCATCTGATATAGTATCGGATACAATTAGAGTAGTGATCGCAACAGATTCGCTCACCCCCAGAATCCTATTGCGAATTAGCATAAATCCACACAATTTAGCGGGTATCAAGATCTCGTGATACGATTATGAACTTGAATACGAACACGATACCCGTGGAGTGATAGTTGAGGGATTTCGGATCGAGTTATTATTGGTTAGCTTGGTTTGTTACATGATATTATTTGGGCGTTGATACCTCATAAGTTGTTTAGGTTCTTGAGATGCGGTATTCATGTATTGATTACATAGTCTAATGTCGATGTAGTGTTTATTGTTACACGATACTAGTGAACATCGCAACACCCGGTGAAATCACAGAATATCCCGACGACGTCCTGTATCGGAACTGCCTGAAAAATTTCAGCATTCTAAGACTAGAGTTGGGGATAAGCGCTGAAGAGTCTGTAAGTGAGTGGAGTCAGAATGCAGAGCTAAGGTTTACATGTACAAAAGCACATGGAGAGATCAAGCCATAACCCACCATGCTGGCCCAAAGCGGGTTGGCGGTTACTACAATTCGCTGACCATGAATGTACTTGGTTTGAGCCGAGAGAGAGACTGTCAAAAAATGTTATTGTATTTTTTACCAATTCGAAAAATAATACTTCCAGAAACAATTTGCCTCTAATGGAATCATATTATTGTAATGTTTCGAGGGGCCCTTTTTTAAGAACGTCGTTCGATTTCCCGTCCAAAATAACATCATTAGGATTATAGGAGCAAGACTTTTTTTTGATAATAACGAAGGTTTAAAAGGCATGGCTTATGTTTGTGTTGCATTTTTTGCGGTTTCGCAGAGAGAAATTACTTGAGCACACAGTTAGGAACAAAGTACCTTTTTTAATACAAGAAGAAATCCATAATATGAAAAATCAAACTATTTTACCGAGTAAGAGTATTATTTGCTGTCCGATCTCGTCAACGAAAGCGAGAATTTGTATGTCATTGAAACAGCGCCACTAGGGGTGCGAATTTTGAATCTCACCGATGATCTTGAAATAATATTTAAAAAAAACTTTAAATATACTTATTTTCTTATCTTATCTTACGAAAAGGTGTATCATTTCATCATTCATTGTGGAACACTCCTCAATCTTCACGAAGTAACGAAGTACCTACGGAGAAATAATAATCTGAGTGTACACGTTTTCACTATTCAAGATGGAATCAATTTTCCCATCGAACTCCGTCATTTTTATTTATGAACAATTTGGAAAACATTACTTCCATAAATGTATCTCGAGATTGGATTAAGTGGTAGGTATTGTATAATACGAGGGGAGGTCAATAAGTTCGCGGAATGGAGGGGTTGGTGGGGATAAATTTACTCGTCCAGGTAGGCACCAGTTAAGCACCTCATTAAGAGTATATATACCAAGTTTGAACCTAATCGGGTCATTAACTTTTGAGTTATCGACCTGCAAACAACTAAATCGGGAAGAAGTCAGCCAGTATGGAGAAAATTGAACACCGTGCCGTTATTAAGTTCCTTACCAAGCAAGGAAAATCCGCTCAGACGATTTTTCAAGAGCTGTTAGCGGTTTACGCCGACTCTGCCCCTGGTAAAACCATGGTTTACAAGTGGCATGGTCTTTTCAAACAAGGAAGGGAGTCCATTGAAGACGACCCCCGCTCCGGACGGCCAATTGAGGCCACCACACCGGAAATCGTCGAAAAAGTAGAAAAACTTGTATTGGAAGATGCCCGACTGAAGAAGAAGCAACTTGCAGCAATGGTTGGAGTATCCGAATCAAGTATTTTAAATATCCTACATCATCATCTTGGGATGACTAAAGTCAGTGCAAGATGGGTTCCGAGAATGCTCACGCCACTTCAAAAACGCGAGCGTGTCGAGTGCTCTCACCAGTTTCTGGAGCTCTGTGGAGAGAGAAAGGAAGAAGTTATGGCCCGGATTGTTACTGGAGATGAAACCTGGGTTCACCACTATGAACCTGAGTCGAAGCAAGAGTCGATGCAGTGGCATAAAAAAGGCACACCTCCTCCAAAGAAGTTCAAAGTGTCACAATCGGCCGGAAAGATCATGGCGACTATCTTTTGGGATACAGAAGGTATTTTACTGATCGATTATAAAGAACGTGGTGCGACTATAACGGGACAGTACTACGCTTCTTTACTGGAAAGATTGAAAGAAGCCATTAAGGAAAAAAGAAGAGGAAAACTGTCAAAAGGTGTGCTCCTTTTGCACGACAATGCACCCGTCCACACGTGCCATGTTGCGACGGCTGCTATTCACCGATGCGGCTTTGAACAATTAAACCACCCACCATACAGTCCAGACTTGGCCCCCAGTGACTATTATTTATTTCCAAAAATGAAGAAAGAGCTGCGTGGAAAGAAATTTGACGACGATGAAGAAGTCAAGTCGGCAATTTCGGCCTATTTTGACACCAAAGACAAATCATTTTTTTTCGATGGTATAAACAAGCTATTTGAGAGATCCGAAAAATGTATTAGGGTTAAAGGAGAATATATTGAAAAGGAAAAATAATTTGGTGTTTAATTTCAACCTCCTTCTCTCTCATTCCGCGAACTTATTGACCTCCCCTCGTACATATAGGTAGCGCAATTGCTCTGCACAATCTTGAACTAAGTATGTACTCGTAAATCATCATCTTTATCATCATCATCATCATCATCATCATCATCATCATCATCATCATCATCACCATGGCGCGTTAACCACTGCGCCATCGAGCTCTTCAGTATGTAGATACTGCTATACAAAGAATAGTGCATACTGCGACTTTGTCTAGTGGTTAGACAATCTGTTTCAGACCAAGTGGTCCCGCGGAAACTCTTTTTGTTGTGAGAAGAGAGAAGTTAGAGAGAATAAAGTCAGTATATAGTAATTGAGGAACCTCATCATCAGCTCATTTTATGTCCCCACTGGTAGGGCACGAGCCTTCCCTATGGATGGATAGAGAGAACGGGCCATAAACCACCACCCGGGCCCAGTGCAAATTGGTGGTTTTTAACGACTACTAATGCAACCGGGATCAACGGCTTTACGTGATTTCCGAAGAACGGAGGAGCTCGAGATGATACATTTTTGGTCACCTGGTTGGAAAGTTGCTTAACCTCAGCAATCGCAGACCGGGCGCTTTAACTACTGTGCCATCGAGCTCCCTAGGAACCTCAGAAGTTGAGAATTCCGGGTGAAGTACGCTTCCACCATTGGCCTTATCGTCGCTTAACATCAGGTGAGATGAAGGCACTGTGATTACCAGTAAAGATATAAAAATATGCCTATATATTGCCCCACTGTTGTGCAAAGGCCTCCATCATTGAAATCAAGTCATCGCTACAATTAATGGGTAGGTAAGCTAGGTGGTCATAACAAGGTGAGATTGATCTGGGTCCCAGACCATATGGGAATCCATGGCAACGAGATGGCGGTTGCACTTGCCAGGGAGGGCTCGGAGACCCAGCTTATTGGTCCTGAGCCGTTCGTGGCACTTGCACCAAGTACCATCAACAGGGCCTTAAAAGATCACATCGTAAACAGGCACAGCATCGAATGGAAAGAGCAGCTGGATATGAAACACTCCAAATCCTTCCTAGGCAAAAACGCCTTAGGACGGAGTAAGTTCATATGCGGAGGCAGTAGAAGGCAGGCCCGATTAACCATCGGTGCCTTGACAGGGCACTATGCCACAAAACAAATGCTCCACAGAACGCATCTATCAACAAATAACTTGTGTAGGGCATGTGGAAAGGAAACGGAGTCAATGCAGCACCTACTGTGTGACTGCCACTCTTTGGCTAGGAAAATAATGGGACTCCTGGGATCGGCCTATCCGAAACCGGAGAACTTCAGGCTCTTCGCTCTTAAGGACGTTGCCAAGCTTATGGCATCTATCTTTATAGAGGAAGAAGAGTGAAAGGATGGGGTTGCACAAAAGATCCCGATGGTCGAAGTGTTGCTGCGAGAGGGAAACCTCGGCAGGCCCCACTAAGATAAGATAAGATAAGATGGGTATAGGTTTAATTACAAAAACACAAATGTTGAAAAAATTTCCACGTGCAGGATTTGAACCTGCACCCTTCTGACATTCCGGGTCAGGTGCTCTTCCAATTCAGCTATCGTGGTTCTAACCAGCCCGCCGAAATTATTCAACTCTTTTTACTTTGTAAGCCAAAGGCGCCCATTCAATGTCAACAACTACCGTCATTAACATCCGATCATAATATTTTTACAAATATTAAAGATCAGTTAAGAAATAAGCAAGCTATTTTATAAAATGTTCAAAATGATTTTTAACGCAAATTTTGTTGCGAACAAATTACAAAAACACAAATGTTGAAAAAACTTCCACGAGCAGGATTTGAACCTGCACCCTTCTGACATTCCGGGTCAGGTGCTCTTCCAATTGAGCTATCGTGGTTCTAACCAGCCCGCCGAAATTATTCAACTCTTTTTACTTTGTAAGCCAAAGGCGCCCATTCAATGTCAACAACTACCGTCATTAACATCCGATCATAATATTTTTACAAATATTAAAGATCAGTTAAGAAATAAGCAAGCTATTTTATAAAATGTTCAAAATGATTTTTAACGCAAATTTTGTTGCGAACAAATTACAAAAACACAAATGTTGAAAAAATTTCCACGAGCAGGATTTGAACCTGCACCCTTCTGACATTCCGGGTCAGGTGCTCTTCCAATTGAGCTATCGTGGTTCTAACCAGCCCGCCGAAATTATTCAACTCTTTTTACTTTGTAAGCCAAAGGCGCCCATTCAATGTCAACAACTACCGTCATTAACATCCGATCCTGCTCGTGGAAATTTTTTCAACATTTGTGTTTTTGTAATTTGTTCGCAACAAAATTTGCGTTAAAAATCATTTTGAACATTTTATAGGTTTAATTTCCATGCTTTCCAAATCCAAGTTGGTGATCCGGGCTGTGCATCAAAAATATCCAACACACTTTACTTGACCTTTGAACGCTTTGCCACTCGGCCATCGAGGTGTATATAACCTACTAGAGCCTTACAAATAAGCAAAGAGCTTGGAACAGACATTCCGTATTTTGTTCCAGTCATGTAAACTCCCTTTCAGATAAGAATAAAAAAGACAAAACGCGGAATAGTTATTTTCGAAGCTCATATTCTGTTTATTTGTAAAGCCCCTAGAATATAAACTATCTGAGTAACCGAATGTAAAACATATTAACTACTTTTTTATATTTTACGGGTGCACAGTGCCTTGATCTCACCTGATGTTAAGTGATGATAAGGCCAATGATGGAAGCGCACTTCTCAACTAGTGAAGCACTGGCTATCCTATCTCTAGCCGCCGGAACACAACAATGCTACAAACATTGATGGTGGTAGCTAGCCAGGCGGACAAACAAGCCCTACCTGGTGGTGGAGTACACAAACATGTACCCCTCGCTGGGAATCGAAACCGGAACCTCTGGGTTTAAACCGGTGGTCTTAACTAGTAGACCACAGAGGCGGTTAATCTATTATTGATCAAAATATGTCAAGCTCCTCTGTACTTTGGAGGCACTTTAGCCCGTCGTCTGTCCCGTTTGGCCAGCGTCTTAGGCCATGTCAGTGTTTATTTATTTAGTTTTAGGAAGACATTATACAAGACTGTGCATTTAAATAGCTACGGAAAACCATTAAAAGGTACTCATAGATAGATATCCTAATGTGCTTTTGTTTATGTGGAACGAACTGTTGGACGTTTCTAGAACGTTTATACAACGTGTAACAGAAAGGTGTGGTCAAAATGAAAAGATCCAAAGTGTATCCGATCTAGATATTGTATGCAGAGTTACTAAGTCATGATTATTAACTTTAATGTATTATGCAATTTTTAATTTAATATTTCTGTTGTGAAGTCGCATCAAAATAAACAAGTCTCAGACCTAGTGGTATAGTAACCTCTGTGTACTAACATTTATGATCACTGCTGCTTGCTTATGCGTGCCTGACGCGCATCATTTTATCACAAATATAAATATTTCATTAACAATTGTATGAAAAATTAAAGTTAATAATTAGTATGTCTTAATAACAACACATACAAGTTCTAGATGGGATACATTTTGGATCGTTTCATTTTGACGACACTTTTTTGTTACACGTTGTATATTTATTTCGTATAAGATGAACAAAATTTGGCTACCTATTAACTGCGATTGCTTTTTAACATAATATTTATTGCGGTATATTTTTACACGGTTCCGTTGGCACAGGCTCAAAACTGTTTTCCCTTCAGGCTGCTTATTCATACAACAACGGCTTTATCGCTGTATAACTGGCGACATACTTTAATTTTAACCGGCGAGTAAAACCGATAAACCTAGTTTATTAACAAGAGAAACTTAAAGCTGTTAATAAAATAATAATTGTCAACTTAACTCTCAATTTCTTCAGTTAATTAACGCCCCACTGTTGGGTTAACAAGTGGGCTGCGCCATGTTGAGTTTGGGCAATTGATGAATTTGTCCAATGATTAGTGTTCTGAGTTCTAATCTAAAACATAAATTAATAAAAAAAAATCAGTATTCAACTTTGGCTCCAGCTGTTGGGTTACCTAGTGGGCTATGCCATGGAATGTTTGGGCGACTGTTTAAACAGCTGGTCCAATAATTAGTGTATGAAGCTCTAGTCTAATACAAACATTAATAAAGTAAATAATCGGTATTCAACATTTACACTTTCAAACATTCGCGTTTCATTATTACAACTTTGATCTGTAAAAAGAGATTTTGTATCCCATATTATCATTTCTGGAATAGTCTACAAATCGTCAACAATATCTACACTAGCAGAATGTTCATATATCATAATAATATGATATTTCAAATTATTTTTTGGAAAGAGTTTGCTTGCCTCGTGAAACGATACACCGTCAGAGATTTTCTAGAGGGAATGGCATCACACACTAGTCTGTGCCCCCGTTCCCTACTAGATTTTCCGTGGAGTGCGATTGAATTAGGAAAATAATATTTGTTTTTCCAGGAGAAAGGTCCTTTCGCACACAGCTAGAGAAAATTAAACTAAACTTAAACTTTCCTACACTCACACCAATTATCTAGCCCAAGAGAAGCTTCGTTATGAAACTCGTTAAATGGTTACTAGACAACGGATAAACATACTTAAAATACATAAATACATACTTGTTATACATAGAAAACATCCAGACCCGAGACAATTTAGAAAAACAATAATTTCTAAATTGACCCGACCGGGGATCGAACACGGGACCTCAAAGATGGCGACACCATAAAAACTGGTGTACAAACCACTCGACCAAGGAGGTCGTCAAAGAGAAGCATGATTGTTCTTATTTATTACTTTCATTTAATTGATAGTAACTAGCCGTCTCACTTTGCCGATGTACGAGTATGTGACAACTTCAAGAAATACCATAATTATGTTAAGTACACTGTCGTTTCATTGCGACACCCTATTACAATACAAAGCCAGGACTTACCAAACTCAAGGGGGCCCCATAAACAAAACTGATACATTACACATTGCAAGACGATCAAATTAGCCTCTTAAATAAGTCGCAACAAGGCGCAACACTGCCTGCGGAACACGAAACAACAGTCACAAAACTTCCTGGAAAATGTATATGCGAAGGAATAAGGCCAGAGCCGTCTTGAGGTCCTTAGCACTTTAGGATTATGGGGCCTTTGTGTCTATTAAAGAGGACTTTTATTAAACGTTCAAAAGGAGCTGCAGATAAACAATATTCTATAGTTTGAGCGAAAGCATTTCGTGGCTGATCAATAGATGAAGTTAAACTTTAAAAAACATGGCGCATCAAGACATGGCGTTGCACTGTTATGGTCGCTGGTAAAAATATTAAAAACACTTGTATTAGTATTTGCAAAATAAATATATTCATCGGCAGGTGCTGCCTCTGTGTGATCTAGAAGGGGGCCCCATCGTTCACGGAGCCCTGGGCCCTATCCCCTGGCTAAAACGCGTCTCCCAACCGCCTTGAAATATGACATAATTAACGCGATTTAGTCGTCAATTACCAGGCCAGTCGCGTCACCGGCGTAAATCGAGAACTTAAGCTATCGCGACGACAATAATTCGACTCATTTACAACAGAAATTGTAATGGTACTTATAATATATTTTGTTGGGAATGCCTTTCGCAATTTAGGGGGTTCGTTATCGGGCGAACGTGGTCCGCGGCTGGTTTAATGCTTATTTATTGAAAGACCACTGTCTTCGCGACTAGTTATTTTCAGGAAGGATCTTTGTGTCGGCGGCGAGCGTGTTTTATGCGCTCCGGGGTCGTTCCGTAGAGCCGCGTGTGGAACCAACCTTTTGCGAAAGGATTGCGACGCGCCCTACCCCTTGCTAGATAGACCATTGGAGTTATACTTGTGATCATTACTTTATATTGCTTTTAAAGGGTGAGAAGAAATCAGGGTGGCTTGAATGATTTTACTGCGTGGCGGCGGGGAGTTATAGTTCAATAGTGCAGAAATGGTACATATCAGACACCAGACCAGTCACATGCACATTACTGTTATGTAAAATAACGGTTTTTTTTTATATTGGTGCCTCTGATGTTTTTATATTTTTCTCGGCAATTGTACCTTCGGATATCGATACGGAGGTGTCCTGGCTTAAATTTCTAAGTCATCCAAAGTGTCTTTCGGATTTTTTTATGCATGTCCCGCGTTAGTGTTCCCCACCAACTTACCTAAAGCTTTTACCGCAAAGACAGTATACAGGATAATTAGTTTATAATAAGCTTACCTTCGTTTCAGAAATGAAGACTCGATGGAGAGGCTTGTTGTACTAGGTCTCACAGAAGGGAAAATACCAAGAGGCCACCCTCCGACTCATTGGATCGATCTAATTAAGACGACTTCGCAGTCGACCACAGTAAAATTTACTCGCAACGCTGGAAGTAGCTCGAAGTGGAGAAACATGGAGAGTGGAGAGACCTGATGTAAATTTGTTAACCTAGATTTTTTTTGTTTTTTTTTACATGTTGTGGTTGTCTTCTATAAGTATGTTTGTGTTTATTTGTAATGGAAAGTGTCCTGCTATGATCGGGCATTTTCCAATATAGCTGGACACTTGCTGAGTTTCTTGCCGGTTCTTTTTAGTACAAGATCTCCCGCCCAGATTAGACTTACCGATGGCATAGTGACATTCACAAGAGCTACTTGTAGCTTAAAATGAATAAATGATTTTGAATGTGAAAATTTTAATTTGAATCGTGCGACGTGAGGCCGCCCCGTGCCCTGTGATTAGGAGGGCTGCCCCCCGATTCTCATAACAAAAACAGTAATGATATCGTAGCGACTTTGTCGTTGAAACCATTTTCATACTAACATCCGATTTTAAAGCCGTTTGAACGAAGTTCCAACCAACCAATACTACCGTATTCAGATCTAACGGTATGTCGAACGACTTTAAAATCTGCTTGATTGACGAATGTGAATACAAACATGGTTTTAACTTAGTCGCTACGTATATAGTTACGATTTTCATTACGGGAATCAAGGCACTGCAAGCGAGTGGCTACGGCTGCAACCCTGTCCATCGCCAGCCACAACAACTCTGCTAAGATTACCCGTTTAAGAAGAAGAAAGAAGCTTACCTTCGAACACGGTGAGCGTGGCAACCGCGCTGACCGCGTCCCCCACCCCGTTCTCTGCGACGCACTCGTAGGTCGCGTCGTCGCGCTGCGCACGCACCGGCTCGATGCGCAATACGGCCCCGTTGGCGCGGGGGCCGGCGGCGGCGTCCATGCCAAACACTTGGTACCGGGACTGCATGCCTGGTGACAAAAAGAGGTTATACATTATTTTATCATAACATACAATGATATTACAAGTTAGATACGTCATATGCATACAAAAATCGCAAAAATTGCTTTGAACTTTTTCGTATAAATTTCGAACGCAGCAGCAGCAACACAGACAATGATAAATGATGTAAAAGGGATAGCATAATTAAGGCATTAAGAAAGAAAAATACAAACTGAACTGAACAATTTCGACGCGCTAGTGCGATGTCTACCTCGTGTTTGTATATATATATATATATATATACATATATACATATAATGACTTGTCCGTCAGTTTTGAAGTAAAATACATGAAAATTGGTATTTGGGTTCTAGAAAAGAAATAAAGAATGACATATCTCAGGAATTTTCTTTATTTTCCTTTAAAGAAGTAAAAAAGGGTAAAAGATTTTTTTGGGGAAATCGTTATTTTGAAAGTAATAACTATCAAAATGAATATTTTAATCGATCTATAGATTTTTCAACAAAAATAAAGAATGACGTGTTTTAGCATTTTTCAAAAAACCTCCCCTAGAGAGGTGAAATAGGGGTGGAAAGTTTGTATGGAAAACTGACATTTTTAAAGTTTAATCCACGGACTGACTAACATGAACGATCCTTTAATAAGTTTTGCTTTTATTACAAACAATCACAGGTCGTGTAGCCTACGAGAGCGAAGCCACGAGCGAAAGCTAGTTAATAACATATATGATTTATAACGGCATCAGTGACCAAGTGGTTAAGCGCTCGACCCCATAATCGGAGCTCCTTGGGTCAAATTCCTAGAACGATTTTCCGATACTTAGCTCGGGTTTGAGTGACCAAATCGAATTTGGCAAAGCTAATACTTATTAATTTTAACGATGATGACTTCAATGATAGTGGTCTTTGCCCAACTGTGGGACAGTATATTTGCTTTTTACGATTAGGCATGTAGTTTGAAGCAAAGGTGCACGTTCGTTCCCACGTATGCAAAAGAGTTATCTGTTACGATTTTTAAATTCGGCGCGAGTCCGTTGAGAAACTATGCTGATGATGCGTCCAAATATTCTATTATAGGTCTATCATTAATATTGGCATGTATTAGTATTATAACATTAATATATTTTTAGAAAATCTTACAGCTTGTGTGTTTGTCGTTCACCAAACAATTGTTTAAATGATTTAGTGGCGCATGCTGTGTCCAGAAACGTTTCCATACAAACGGGCCACGCAACTGAGCTACGCATAGCTACAGACAGTTTCTATGGAAACACAGCAAGCGTGAATGCACAGTATGCGCCGCAGAGGATTCGCACCATTACCTTAAACGAACTTTTAGACCTTTTTTAATGCACTGCGAACACATTATTTGAATGATTTAGTGGCGCATGCTGTGTCCAGCAACGTTTCCATACAAACGAGCCACATAACTGAGCTACTCATAGCTACAGACAGTTTCCATGGAAACACAGCAAGCGTGAATGCACAGTATGCGCCGCAGAGGATTCGCACCATTACCTTAAACGAACTTTTAGACATTTTTTAATGCATTGTGAACACATTATTTGAATGATTTAGTGGCGCATGCTGTGCCCAGCAACGTTTCCATACAAACGAGCCACATAACTGAGCTACTCATAGCTACAGAAAGTTTTCATGGAAACACAGCAAGCGTGAATGCACAATATGCGCCGCAGAGGATTCGCACCATTACCTTAATGTACCCACGAACTTTTAGACATTTTTGAATGCACTGCGAACACATTATTAATAATCCTGTAAACCCATTCACAAAAGCTAATACGCGTGTCAACAGTTGTAGGCTCACGTCATTAGTAACGGAGTTATGGGAATTGAATCCTATCCGTTCGGCTTCCGAGAATTCTAGCTGGCATATCTTAAAATCCATCGGTGTGGTTAAATGCAATGAGCTATGCATTAACGTGTGAGCTCCTCGAGTGGTCAGGGACTTCAGATTGCGAGTAAACATGGAGCTGTTAAGCCGTAAATGTCCGAAGTGCACCCTCTACATGGCACAAATGAGTTTGCGGTGCTCAGAGCTCTGTTTTATTACCTACATACCTACTAACAGCTGACCGCACACTGTGATTTCAAAGTTCTAGCAGGTCTTTTAAATTATAAAAACTTTATATGTACGTAATAGGGTGGTTGAGCTCTATGTATTTATTTATATTGTTATGTTTAAATGTGCTTTATAAATGAGGATGCACTTCATAGTGCATTAATGTGTAAGTTTCGCGGTCAAGTATGGCAAGTTGGCTACCCTGCTCGTCTGACATCTTAATTACATTTAAAAAAACAATTAGCATTTAATGCTATATCAAGTTCATCTGTTTAAAAGGCTTATTAAACATTCTTAGATAATAAAAAAAACGTAGGGTGACAGGAAGTTTTATTTAAAATTTCGAGATAAAAATTATGAGTTACAAAGCGAATGAAATTTATAGATAACTTTATTATTTAAGAACAAAGTCTTGATAACCGATTATGCCCGCCGCACATTTTATACAAATTTAAATATAGTACGTAAATATATTACGTTATTGGGCGTACAAATTGAAAGTGCGCACTGGTCCTTTACATAGGATTACACGGTCAAATGTCATGACGTCAAACAAAGGTCTGCAAGAAAACTTGTTCCTGACGAAATTCATTAGACCTCTCCTAGAAAAAACTGGAAAGTCCCAGTATTAATGTCCTACTTCTTTTGTAAAGCATCCTTGCACTTTGCATTTTTCCCGCCCAAGATTGCAGCGCAAAAACAACAGCATCGACTCATTGTGCGGGCAGCGTGACTCTCGTGTCGAGGAACATAAGTTTTAAATTGCTTTGGCGCACCCTACTGCGGGTAGTTCGCAAAGTTGGAAGAATGTGGACCGACAGAGCTAAATCGCCACTCGCGGTAAGTGCCAAGAAAATGTATTTCACAACAAGTGAGAATAATCGTTGTCTTTCTTCAACTAAGGTTTCGAGCGGATGTTTTGTACACCGAGACATCCCATTATGCAAGCTTTTTCTAGTGAAAACACTGGAGCAATTATTGTACTCCGGTTTTTCGATACTGCACTTGTTTTGGACGATGATTCAATTTGTGTATGTCGACAAATTTACGGTTATAGTGTCTTGTTTTTATGGATAAGTAGGCAAATGAATCCACTCTACCGAGACTTTACCTGATGTTAAGCGAACTTAAGCGAACAAAAATTGATAAGCAGAGATACGAGGACAGCTATTGGAGTAAGTGTAAGTTTGCGCCTCATAATCCGTCGTCACCTTGCCAAACAGCAAGCTGCTTCTTCAAACCTTGTGTAAAGGACCTAGTGTAGTAGGAAGAAGAATAATGCTGAAAGAGCACTCCAGCTTTTGGTGGCGCGGTAATACCCTTATATATTAATTTAGAATTTCATAGAAAAAATCAGACGTGGGACACACTTATCGACCTATAAAATTCGACCTGATTGAGAAAAAAAGGATAAATTCTATGTTTTCGAATATTAATGTAAAATAATTACATTAATATTTGAAAACATTAAATTTATCTGTCGTTGTATATATGCGTCGATGTCATAATATAGGTACATGTAAAGAAATTATGCGTTAAAGTACTTCTTGGCAGAAAAGTAAAGAGATATGTAGATATGTTGGTAGTTTTAATAAAATTAAATATTTGTAAAACTCTGTAGTTTTGCGAATATTAATGTGTAATAATTACAACGACATACAAGACGTTATTATGGAACCAAAACACGCAGAATTAGAGAACGATAAATCATCATATATAATAGGGCTACAGTCATATATAATTTGAACATTATTGTCTCACAAAGTTTCTGTCGAAACAAAGGTCGCATTCTTCTGGTAGCTGAAGTAATTTATTACCCAGTAATTGGTGATATAAATTACTCACACACAAAGTATGTTATATAGCATTTGGTATAATGTTATGCCAGTACTTACACGGCTTTTATTTTAAACGTATTTAATAATTAGAAAATAAAAAAGTTATTTTCCTTTTTATTTTTTTTAAGTGCTAATTGCTGCACTGAAGCTGAATTAAATATTTATAAAATACAGTGAAAAATTAAACGCCTACCCGACCCAGCCAGGAATCGAACCTGATCTTCCGCAATCCGGGCGGCTGCACTGACCGCTATGCTACCGGGAAGGCTGACGTAAGCGCTAAATTTTGTCACTGCTTTTTAATTTTTGAGTACTTATTGCGGCACAGTTCCATCTATCCAAAGGTTATTGCAACCGATGGCTATGCAGATTCATCTTTGCAGATGAAATACCACAAATTTGATAACACAACGCTACAGTAAATATTACTTTTTATTTTTAAATGCTAATAATTGCTGCACTAAAGCTGAATTAAATATTTATAATATAAAAATAAAAAGTTATATATAATAAAAAATAATAAAAAAATAAACACTTGTTTTGAATATAACACAACACCGGTGAAACAAATAGATTTCGTAGAGTACAGGTCTCCACCGCACCGCAGGGTCTACAATTATAACTTACATTTTGAAAAATGAATCAATATTTTTAAAAAGATTATTTATTATTAATGCGCCATTGACACATTTATAACTGTTATTTTAGCCCACTTACAAAGTTAATAACATGCTTGTGTTATGCATTAGTTTACGTCAGTAGTATAAAGGAGATAATATAGGTACATAGTAAGTATGGGAATGGGCAATTTTCCGACCCCCCCCAAAAAAAAAAAAAGTTCCAAATGACTTCATAGATGGCGCTTAGTAAAGGGTGAGCCCATGGAGAGCACGTGTATGGCTGCGTAATATTTATTCCATTGCCTTTTAAAAATTAAAGTATTTGAGAAGGACGTACGTAAAAGAAAACACTTGCTTGAAAAGGTGATACAGACAAAGGTATCAGAAAATATCAATATTGTGCAACTGTCAAACTGTGTAAAAAAATTATGGAAAATAGGACTAGGTCCTGAAATGAAAATACTCATTTTTTATTTTTTTGGTTGACAAGCAAAAGTTCACTCTGAGTACTGCACAATTTATTACAGCCTCTATATACGGCTCGGCTTTAATAAAACGCCATCTCACGACATTTTAAAAAAAATATATTTTTTTTTATTTGGGCTGTCAGAAAATCGCTCATCGAATTACCATTAGCACATTTGACCCGACCATCCGTTGGCTACCGATTTTTCAAAGACTAACATAATGTACTAATAATAGATATTGTGTTGTATGTTTTGTTTTATTTAGTATTGTACTGTATTGTGATATTTGTTTGTGTTATAGTTATGGCATCAATAAACTTTTTCTATTCTATTCTATTTTATCATTTTTATTGATAAAAAAATCTGCTATTTTTAATGGATTTTCAATGATTTTCGTGGGTTCGTAAGTATGCGAATGCTCATGCGTGCGAATTCGTAGGCGACCCTCTAGTATATTACACAGATTTCGTAGCGTGGTAGCTACGAAACCACGTAGCAGAATGTTGCTACGGATTCGTTAAAGTTACAGACACAGGTAAATAGTAGCCTAGTGCTAGTTTTTTTTGACATTCGATTAAATTTACAAAAACGAGCGAGCTTTACAGTACATATGATGTGTAACATTTGACATATCACCTTAGTAATAAGCAATTTTAACATTATATTCTATATATATTAGCAAAGCCCGATGGCTTTGCTAATGTTAATAATTTTTCATGACGCTGATTTTCAGTCGGAAGCCGAGTTGTATTCTTAGGTGCAATTATAATTATTTCATTTATTATAGGTATCTTAGGCATACTTTTTAAACCCGACGTTTCGGCCGAGTTGCACTGGCCATGTTCATGTGAAGCTCGATCGAGGAGCTCGATGGCGCAGTGGTTAACGCGCCCGGTCTGCGAGTGCTGGGGTTAAGCAACTTTCGCAAAGGCCGGTCATCGGATGGGTGACCAAAAATTGATCATCTCGAGCTTCTCCGTGCTTCGGAAGGCACGTAAAGCCGTGGGTCCCGGCCGCATTAGCAGTCGTTAACAACCACCAACCCGCTCTGGGCCCGCGTGGTGGTTTATGGCCCATTCTCACTATCCATCCATAGGGAAGGCTCGTGCCCCAGCAATAGAGACAAAAATGAGCTGATGATGATGTTCATGTGAAGTCAGCCCGTGACCATAGTCGATGCAAATCGTTCAAAACCTCGGGTAATTATGTGCTTACTTATCTCCAATATAGTTTCTTACAAACTTGTTATTAGTGCTAGTGTGCGGTATACAATTTCTACGAATTTAATGTGTAATATGAAACCTGTTATTTAGTGTTCAAATTGTAATATTCCCACAACAACGCCCCCACACAGCATTATAAATAGGTACTGAGAAAACCTTGAGGCGACATACATAGGCAGTTCGTAAAAGGTGGCATTCAATCAAGTGTGGTTATTTTGAGTAGAATTCATTTACGCCTGAATACAAAATGAGCTTAAGAAAAAGTAGATATAATTTATTTTGACAAATTGAGGAATAAAAGTTAATTACAGATAAAAAGAAAACATTATTCTGTGATTACAGTCTTTGTTTTTGTCTTTTACTTTAGTTTGTGCGACTATCGAAAAGAATTCGCGTTTTTGAGAGAGTTTCAAGTCATCTAGAGTGTGATGCAAATATTAAATTACTTATTTAATTAATATTAATTTTTTGTTGCCATCAATTATTGTATATTGTGTTTTTGCTACATCAATTCCAATAAAAAAGTTAAAAGAAAAACGTTTTTTTAATAATTTTAACCAACACGCGTTTTTATTTTTGAAGGTCATTCGCCTTGTAACAATAAAAATCTTTTAAACTAAATTATTTTTTACACATTTTAAGGCAGAATACGTTGTTACCTTTGAAGGTCACGTCCCCATTCAAGCACAGTCTACACGAGCCTACTTAGCCTACTCCACCATCAACAAAGGGCTGAATCAGTACATGTTTCCGCGTAAATCAATAAAGCCAAAGTATTCACCTCGTTACCCAAGAGTCGGGAGCGAGCGGGGCCAAAATAATCCGCCACCGCCAAAATCTCCAAAGGCAGCCCGCGATTAAATATTCAGCGGCTACTTACTGCCGGTCGATGTTGCCTTGCTAATGATCATCCTTGCTTATGGGCCTCCATAGTCTTTACGAGCAAAATTGACTGTTGCTTTTGGGAAACTCCTAAATTGCCAGGAAATATGGCAGAAAAACAAGCCAAGTTTTTTGATAAGCTGACTGAGTCAGCTCTATACTCATTACGAGCAATATTCACTGATGCTTTAATAACTGTACGTGAAAAACAAACCAAGTTTGAAAGCTAAGCTGACTTCTAATGACGAGCGAGCTGAATAGTTATCTACATAGTCTTCACGAACAAAATTGACTGGCGCTGAAGGGAGCACTGAAATTGCCAAGAAATATGGCAGAAAAACAGCAACTTTTTTACTAAGCTCATTTTCTACGACGAGCATAGTCAAATAGATAGGTCCAGTTTTTACTTGCAAAGTTAGCACATTAAATTGGCAGGAAATATGGGAGAGAAACAAGCAAAGTTTCTATGACGACTGTAGCCAAATTGTTAATATCTTGGACCTTATAAGCAGAACTTTATGTTGTTTTAAGGGAGCTCCTAATTAACGTGAAAAATAGGAGAGAAACAAGCAGAATTTTAAAGGAAAGCTAAATTTCTATGACGAGCGTAGCCAAACAGTTGCCCAGAGGAATTGATACTAAATAATTTTGAATAAAAAATTATAATTGTGATTTTGTTATTTTTAAGCGTGTTAAAACTTAAGATTTATATAGTATTGTATTGTTTAGGAGAAGCTCGATAGCGCAGTGGTTAACGCGCCCGGTCTGCGAGTGCTGAGGTTAAGCAACTTTCGCCAAGGTCGGTCATCGGATGGGTGATGAAAAACGTAATATCCTCCGTGCTTCGGAAAGCACGTTAAGCATCAATCCGCACTGGGCCCGCGGGGTGGTTTATGGCCCGTTTTCCCTATCCATCCATAGGGAAGTCTCATACCCCAGCAGTGGGGACATAAAATTGAGCTGATGATGATGATGATGATGATGATGATGATTGTTTGAAATGTTAATAAGAAAGTTTTGACGTCAATTAAGCCTGTAGATAGATAGTCTAAATTAATAAATGATGTTTCATTGTCATTATGTATTCTTTGCTCTCAACGTACTATGAGTCTAAACAGCACAGCAATGAACGAAATAATTACATTAAGCTAACATCGATTGCCAACGTCAAATATTCCCTTTGTTCTAAACTCCGCAGCCAGTTTCACAGAAAATAATTCATGGGACAATATAGCTAAAAATTCAGCCTCATTCGAATACACACACACACACTGTCAATATACATTAATTTCTGAACCAAAGTTTTGGACAAAATATGTTGATGACTCGGCTAGTGACATGACGCCATGTTATTTGCGTAAGTATCGGTATTTTATAGGATACCTTTCGTCGATTGTATGATAAATATATGTGTGTGTATATGAATAGAATGATTAAGGGTAGCACCAGACATCAGGAGGGATTTCATCTCTACGTCGTCGTCGATATTCCACCTATCTGTACGCGAATAATGCAAACTTAAGAATGGAATGCAATGCCGAGAACTACGTTTCCCGAATCGACCTAAAGACCAAGCAAATAGAGCAGAACAATGGTCTGCTCAACGACAGTAAGAATCACAGCGTAGATTTTCATATCATTATTTCTTTTTCGAGCACGTTAGTATCAACAATATATCGAAGGATTGTAGTCTTTAAGCGACAATGCTATCAATATATACAATCATGTTATCGACACTGTTGATAGGTTTGCTATCGATTTACTATCGATCAGTAAACACTATAAATGTTTTTTCCTAAAAAAAACTTATATATTTTTTAATCAATGGATTGGATCAATGGATTTTTTAATCAAGGACACTGGTGCCGGGGGTGTCGGCAAAAATAAATTTAAGGTTGATTGGTACTGTAGTGATCGGGACTATTTGGTTGGGTGAGCATACTGGCAGCCGTCGCGTTCTGCATTCGATTAGAGTTGATTAAGAAGAAGGCGATAGAAGGAAACAGAAGAGCATCGGGGATTCGATGTCAGAGCGCGACTACGACAAGACATATTTAATGTATTACGTTTGATTGTATAAAAAATTAATATAAATTTAAATCATCCGGAGCGTTTCCTTCCATAAAACCCCTGATAATATAGTGAAGACCCTCAGGTCTTCACAGTACCTACCCAGACGACAGACAGAAGTTAAACATTTTACCTCCAATAAATGCCGAGAGACAAGGAGGATGCATAATATCACATTTGTCCCAAGTAAATAAAAGAGAACAAGGTAAATGAAAGATACATAATATAAGGTACTCTCGACTGTACTATTTCCTACTTCTCATTTCCTAGAATGGGAGGGACCCGTTACGCATTTTAGTTACATGACATTGAAATGCTCGGTGAATGACTGTGCCTAAGAGCTTCTTCGTAAGCGGAGAGGCTTTTAAATCAGGATCGTTTGCCTTTGAAAGTCCATAAAAAACTAGTTATATACATACATATAATGTTTTATTGTCGCTTCATGTTTGTATACTTGTATTATATAGAAATGTTTTTGATGATAGTAGGAAACTTTCGTATGCTACATAAAAGAAATATACATACATGAGTACTTGCCTGAGTGGCGGATTGCGAAGTGCTCCTAAAAGAGCGAAAAATATCGTTCAGATCATAGACTTACACAGGACCTCTAAGAGAAAGGTGATCTTACCACTTAAACTCAGAGTCAAATAAACCGTGGACACGGGAGGCAGAAGCGCTGGTCGTCCCATCTTAACACATTAAACGTTTAAAACAGCACGGATGTCCACAAAAAGGTTTGTAATCTGGCTAAAAATCGATTTGAAATCTCTTTTTAGTACTCATTTTCTACGGCGCGCGATCATAATCTTAGATATACCCAATCCATATATAAGATTCGAGCCAAATACATATAGTACAACGATTTTGCTTGCTCTTGAGGCAGATCGTAGAGGCTGTGATTTTATTGTATAAGACCGCGTATCATACCTATGTTTCACAAATTAAATAAATATTGAATTTGAAATTTGATTGATCGCTAAATTAAGATAATTACGACACAAACAAAACCACACTTTAATACCAAAAGATACAAAGTAAGCTGATTTTACGTAAAAAAATTTTTGAATTTAAACAATATTCTTGTTATATTCGCTTGTTAAATGAGTACGCTACACAAAAACATGGGCCGGCCCAAAAATATTTTTGTAGGATGGAAAGCGGAGCGATTCCAAAATTTTTTTGGTATGTTAGCTTAGGTGAGTTCTTTGAAACAGAACTGAACTGGCAGTGTTATATATTTTTGAGAACTTTTTTTATTAAAAATTCAAGCACAAATTCGCACCAATTAAAGATATAATATCATAGGTTCTTAATAAAACAATTCAATGTTGACTGTTTATAAAATAACTCTAAAAATATTAGAAGTTAAGTTAATTCTTAAAATAATAATTATTCTTGTATGTATTTTTATTCAGGAGAAGCAATAAATGTTTTACTTACGATTTTATTGCATCGCGTTATTGACCTCTTAAATATTTTTAGTGGTTAGCCTAATTCACAGCCAGATTGCAGAAAAAATATGTAAACACTTAAAAAAGTATATCTGTAATATACTACAGTACAGTATAGTACTGTACTGCAGTATAGTATATACATTACAGTATATATATACATACATTATAGTATATACATACACAGTATATACATAGTAGAGTACTTTTCGACAACGTTAACCGTTTTCATTGTTTTGTGTACGAATTAATAAACAAATGACCACTTGACAAAACAACTGAACATCGATCTACCACCAAGTGACTATTTCTCTCAAACAAAAAAGATGCGGACAAGACCACACAAAAAACAAGCGACAAATAAACCCTTCGGGAAGAGAAACTGCACGCTATTACTTCCACTATTTTTATTCGTGATTGAAATGTAAAGGCCCCGTTTTTCGCCCATAAATATCTGGGGCCGGTAATGACGTCTATAAGCCTGAGGCAATGAGCTGAGAAAAACGTATCGGGCAGCGGCGAATGGATTCCGCCTTAAAGGAGGGAGCAGACTATATGACACCAATGATATATATATTTTTTTTATTTACAAATATTTTGGTGAAGTGCGGAAAGTGCGAACGTCACTGGGAGAGCATAGGTTAAATATAAAATAAATATTGATAAATTATAATTTATTTAAATTTGAATAGTGAGGATATGTATTTCATTTATATAGTCTTAAAACTCTCTCAGTGCAGCAGTCTTTAAAATTTATAATATATATTTGGGTTTATTTTCCTCCTTTTATTGTTACCTAAAGTATGTGCGTAAAGTATTTATTTGTAAATTTGTAAAGTAAATAAAGTCGTTCTATAAATGATAAGCAAGCTAAATTGCACGAATAGGAAATTGTATCTAGATTGCAAAACAGTTATATTGTTGTGAAGATTTCATAGTAATATAACGAGAAATATCCTATCCTATCCTATCAGATGTGAACAAATAATGATATAGCCTGGGTTTATCATTACCGGTATTTGGCAAATATGGAAAATAAGCCACTTACTATCAGTAGCGATGCCTTTGTTCAGCAGTGACGACGGTACCTATAGTTACTTTACTTTCATTATTATTGACATCGAAGTTATCATACGTTCACGAACAAATCGTCGGCCCTTCCAGAAAATTAAACCTGACACATCACCAGAGATTAAAGGGCAAGCATTCAATATCGAGTGTTCCGCAAAATATTGTGTAATGAATTATTAATGCATCATTAAGCCGGTGTGTCCGCCCCTTTATATCTCTGCAATGAAAAATGTAATCCGCTATAATAAAGAGCGTTGGCTATAAAAGAATTATGGCGATCACCTATCTCATTTCATATTCCGTGCGCTCTATCAAAAGTTTTCAGGTTTTCGTCTGTCTGTCATCATGGCCACCATCTATCAGGGCGCCACTGACTCGGGAAACTATGAATAGGTTTTTCCTGCTAAGTGAGCCGCTGAGGGGATTCCTCGGGCCATTTTCCGTGTCGACTGATGTTATATACTGTTTTCTGAATCTTACGCGAACACTTCACATCGAAAAACACTTATTTAATTTTTGGGAACAGCAAATAACTACTAAACTAGACAGTATTTAAAAAATAAGTCTTTATGAAGGAATACTACTCGCGTTAATTCATCATCATCATTATAGGGGTTAAAGTTACTCACCTCCAAAACATAGAATAGTCTGCCAGCACACGTTTTCTCTACTTTCGACTTTGTTTTATACTATGTAGTGATTTTGTGTAAATTATGAATACTTACTTGACACACGTTTCCCGTTCTTCCGCCACTGGATGTTTGGGATGGGGTCGCCCCTGGCTGCGCAGTAGAAGGCGGCGATCCCGTTGGCTCGCACTTGTAGGTTTCGGGGTTTGATCGTGATCTCGGGCGGATCTGTAAGCAGACAAGAGAAACAAAAATTAGTACCGATGGTAATGATATCGTGTGTAGGCACCGATGGTAATGATGTTTAGTACCTAATGTAAGATGCTACCTAAGAATACGTCTGAAATGTTCACAGTCACATGTATGTGAGCAGACAAGGGAATTCCAATTAGTATTGATGGTAATTATATTTGAATAGTATTGAATAGCTATTATTCAAATAATCCCACACTTATTTTACACTGTTTCAGTTTCAGTACCTACTTACTAATCGATTCTGTTGCTGAATCAATATAGGTAGAGTTAAAACTGTTTTTTAAACATAAATCGCGTTCCCTACTTTGGCCTATAGGTATACAGAGTTTTTACTATAAAAAATAAACATTCACATATACGAAACTCGATACAGTAATAAAAAAATGGTCGGTAAAAGTATTAAATAAAAAATATCATAAAAACATTGAACATCGACGTTATACATTTTTATCTTTATTTTTTTTATTTTATTTATTTTATACATCGTTAATTTTCATCAATATTATTTTTCTTGTTTTTATTTGCTCGTGCATAAAGTAATTTAAGCTACATAGCGTCACTGCCACGCGCTGCGTATATTAATTAACATTACATTGATCACTAACAACAACGTAAGCAACAACTCTAACAAAGGGCTGGGAACAGATGGGTGCCCAAATATCTACTAATTCAGAGCTAATGCCTTATATAGTTCTTAGTCTCAATTACTTCCACACTCCAAATTTTCTAATTTTAAAATAAATAATATCGTATTATAAAATGTTCAAATAATTTTTAACGCAAATTTTGTTGCGAACAAATTACAAAAACACAAATGTTGAAAAAAATTCCACGAGCAGGATTTAAAAGAGCTCAATTGGAAGAGCACCTGCCCCGGTATGTCAGAAGGGTGCAGGTTCAAATCCTGTTCCTGTAATTTTTTTCAACATTAATTGTGTTTTTATATTCGTATTATGTTGAAAAATAACAAAAAAACATGTTGAATATTGCAAAATTATCATTGTTTATCATGTTTTTTTATTATAAGTATTTTGTATTACTGAGACAACATGTTTTTATTTTACATAATAAATAATTTTAAAATCAAACAATATAAAAATAAATTAAACGAAATTATTATTGTTTTATCAATAATAATATCAACGACACTGCCAATTAGAAATCTAGTATTGCTCTTTATTAAATGTTGCAACTTGTGACAACTTTGCAATATTGCTATTAGTCTTAAATCTTCGACAACGGTTGAGGCTGAGATATCGCCAGTCTAAGCAATAACTCGATAGAAAAGTTAGCATCAAAATGCAAATGTTATGTCCCTAACCATCGGCTAATTTTGACCGAAGTTTCTGACATGAATTATGTATGGCGTAGGTTTTTACGACCACCGCTACCTTAGTAGGGCCGATCCTTTAACGTTTGAACTATGAATAAATTAAATGCCCGATTCGAAATGATAACTTTTACGAGTATTTATGGGAATGTATCATATTACTACCCACGGTGTAAAGTATTAATAAACTTGTGTTACTGTGAAAAAATATTTATTGCTTATCTACATACCGCGAAAATAGTATTATTTTAGAAAAAGAAAATACCTGATAAATAAATTCAACAACATTTATTATTAAAATGTGTACAGTTATTATTATATGTTACATATGTTTATTTCGTTTTTAAATATTAGATTTTTTATAAAATTATAATTTTCAAACTAACGTTTTTTTAATTTTCTTAGCATCTATTTATGTTAACACTATGATAATTTAAGGGTAGTGTGTTTGTTTCACTAACTAAATATAACATACATTAAAAACAAAACATCAAGTCCCTTTAAAGTTACAATGAAACAAAAAGTCAATTCCGCGAAACAAAAAAGAAGTCAATAAAAAAAAATTGGGCCATAAAGACACAAAATGAATAATCATTGTTATTCATTGTTATTACTGAAGCCCATAGGCTTCATTCATTCATGTTACTAATAACATAGTCCTAATTAAAGGTAATATGTAATGATAATATTAACACCCGGTATTGACTTTTAAAAGTAATACACCTATTATTAAGTGAGAAAAAAACGTCAATTTCATAGGTTAATTTTACCCAATAATATAAAAGTACTACAGAAGCCTTTTTTATTTCTTATTATTTTTATTAACAGTTTACTTACACTCTTTTGTTTCTGATCACTTACGGGTAAGCAACACATAAAGTTATGTGATGATAAGGAGAAGGTGAAAGCGCACATTACCTGGATTCGGTCTCATGTCATGGCTACTTGCTACGTGGTTTCGTAGCATATGAACGTAGCAGATAGCACACTAAATATGTCGCCATAACATGTTTGTGGCATTGTTTTGGTTCGATAGTCAGAGATAATGTGTAGAGCAAGACCCAGACGGGTGAAGTGACGTTCCACCTTCAGCCATATCATCCCTTACCATCAGTTAAAATGAAAACCAAACGTTTCTCAACTGTGGTATACAAGTAAACTGTTAAAGATGTTGTTTACTAGCTATGTGGCCTTTCTAGCTGCCTGGCAAACAATATAATATCTCTCTTGAAAAACTTATCAAGTGGTTCCGAAACTCAATTAATTTTCTATTAGTTCTCGTTGTTGTTAGCGATTAAAACAATTTTCATAATTATTTTAGTTGAAGATGACTGAAGCTTTTGTTTTTGCAATCAAATCTTGTGTTGAGATAGTAAATGCCAATGTACATAGAATATAATAGAACAGAATACTGTATAGCCTAAATTTTAGTTTTTAGGTAATGTTATAAATAAATTTTGACCTTATTTGCTTAGTTACGAAATAAAAAGAAGAATAAATTTTGTGTATTATAAATGTAGTTAACTTTTAAAAGCTTTACAGTAACGTTAGAACTCACTAATTTCGTACATATTCTCATTTTAACAAATGCAAGAAAATATCTAAACAACAGCTGCGCTCGGACTTTTCAGGGCTGTTCCAAAATCCGTGTTCGTGCAAAGGGTGCTGTGTGAGTTGTTCGAGTGCGGTATGTATAAAGGTTACCTTCTGGGTCTTCTTATTTTGTGCCACAGCTCTCCAAATTACAAGTGAGAGGCGACACACCGATGCACACTGTATTCCATTAGCTCTACAACCCGGCAAATGCGAATTTAATTTCTTACCCCCAAAAGTCGCGAGACTCCCAACTTCAGAACTTCGTTTCAAGGCGCAAAATTCATCTGAACCGTTGGAAAGTTAGAGGGCACCGAAGGAGCACATTTGCATTATGATGAACGCTTCATATCGTTAAGTCTTGGGAAGAAGCAGGAGGTATTGTGTTATAGGATCTGAGTTGCATTGCAAAGGGTCGTGAATTTGAGTTCCACTAGAGGTAGGCGAGGAGCTCGATGGCGCAGTGGTTAACGCGCCCGGTCTGCAAGTGCTGAGGTTTAGCAACTTTCGCAGAGGACGGTCATCGGATGGGTGACCAAAAATTTATCATCTCGAGCTCCTCCGTGCTTCGGAAGGCACGTAAAGCCGTTGGTCCCGGCTGCATTAGCAGTCATTAACAACACCAATCCGCACTGGGTCCTCGTGGTGGTTTATGGCCCGTTCTCACTATCCATCCATAGGGAAGGCTCGTGCCCCAGCAGTGGGGACATTAAATGAGCTGATGATGATGATGAGAGGTAGGTAGTTTTCTTTCAGGGTAAATCAATTTAGGAGAAGATATCAGTTGGTCTTTAGTTAAATAGGGTGTTAAGTAATACCTGAACAATCCCGAATACTTCAGATATAACGCGGTGCATAGAAACCTGGCAAATTATAGACCTACTGAAAAAACACTATGTGGCCGAGATATTGAGGTAGCTTGTTACAAAGTAAAATGGAAAAATGACAACCTTAGGTCCAGCTACTCGTAATACATTGTTCTTGGTCGACAACAACATTGTTCAACAAAAACAAAAGTCAAAAGCAAAAGCATTTGAGTCATTTGAATTAGAATTCGGTCGAACTGTAAATAAAAGAAGAAACATAACTCGAAATCGCCGCCGTAAGTTACCGAGAACCGCATTGGACATCGAAATTTCGTAACACAAATTGCACAGTGTGCTGTCCCGTCTCTTTTTCTACTACATACAGGGCAGTGGGACAACAAACGACGCCAGTTCGATCCGCGGGGACCGTTTGATATCTGAACTAGAAAATGGCGTCCCATTTAGTGTCTCTGTGACTCGTGTAAAGTCCCCAGGCTCGTTGTAACATTAATAAATGTACTCGCGTTACGTTTCCGAGATTGTCACACAGGAATTAAAATATTCATGGGCTGGTCGGCGCGGTGGGCAGCCGCCCAGATTAGAGTTATTTGAAAAAATCGCATCGAATCTGTTTCGATCGTCGTGAAACAATTTTTAGGGTTGCCCAAAATTGAGTTGAGGTTGCTCGAAATTATGAAAGGGTTGCACGAAACAAAGAGCTGGCCAAGATGCATAATAAGTAAATAATAACCTTTTAATTGTCTCATTGCGGGGCAAAGGACTACATCATTGAAATCAATGGTTGGCAAAAAATATAACGTGGCATTAATTTCCCAATCAAAACTGTATTCTGACCGTCTCCTGTAGCTAATTCTAGGTATGTAATTATTATATTTGCCAACCATAATCAGTATCCACATACCTCACAAAAACTAATTATTTCAATCGTCATCAAATAAAAAATGAATCAAGAGTAAATGAGTAAACCCATTCGGACTGCAGAGTGACTTTTAATTGACACCTCCATTTGAAACACCAACCAAACCCTTCAATTAAGTCATGAAACAAGTAGGGGTAGATTGGACCGAGGGAGGGAACGATTCGGGCGATATTCTATCATCGTATAAAAATTGAATGGTAAGCGTGTTTGGCACTTCGCACACACTTTATAAAGTTATAAAGCTTTGATTAGTCCTTTAGACAAATAGATTTTTGTTAATTTGGAAGGACGATATCAGGAATTTAGATACGACATAAAGATAATCTCTCTCGACAGAGATGGCGTAGTGGTAAGGCGCCCGGTCTGCGATTGCTGACGTTAAGCAACTTTCGCAAAGGCCGTTCATCGGATGGGTGACCAAAAAAGGTATTATCTTGAGCTCCTTCGTGCTGCGGAAGACACGTAAAGCCGTTGGTCCCGGCTGCATAAGCGGTCGTTAACAACCACCGCACCGTACTGGGCCCGCGTGGTGGTTTATGGCCCGTTCTCCCTATCCATCCATAGGGAAGGCTCGTGTCCCATCGGTGGGGACATAATGAGATCACCACCATCAGGCGATGATCACTATGCTGGAAGGAAGGAAGGAAGGATGTTTTGTTGGTTGTCCTAATAAAAAATTGAGAATTCAGTATACTCTGATCTTGCTGTGTTGCCACGGACCCCGAAATGTGTTCAAAGCGTCATGTTGTAATAATAATAACAAACGCAAGTTCTGTATAAAGTGCTTAATTTCGCGGTAAAATAAAGCGTAATTATTATAAAGCGTGTAGCAGCTGAACTGTGCTTTCCAAATATTTGCTTTTGCATCGCTTGCACGCAACTGACAGATATTTATTTACTTCCGTCGCGTTGAGGAATGGTCACGTTCTGCATGCAACAGATTGAACGGGCGTGTTGTGAGTATTCGAATCAAAAAAGTTGTGACTGATAGGCGATTGAGTATGGGTCATTTTGGCATTTGATACACGTCTCATGTATCTCACAGTGATAATTAGTTTTTAGTGTTTGGGCTTAACCTTAAAATGATTTTTTTGAACAACCGTGTATAAAGCGCCTTCGAGCGAAACGAAATGAAAAAAGGTTCGTTTTGCTTCCCTTAAGTCGCTACCTCGTGTTTTCACACTCATTATAGTTTGGCTTTGTTAGTTCGCGGTGTGAACCCAAGTATTTTTTCCGAATTTTTGCTTTTGAACAGCCTGCACCTGACATATTATTTACTTTCGTCGCGTTGAGGAATGGTCATGTTTTGATATACGATACACGATATATTTGATACACGTTTTTTTGTATGAAACCCTTGTTTTTGCATATGTTCATCAGTTCTAACTAGTGCTAACGGAGAATAACTAATAGTAGGTAATGCTACTCAGTTTAGGCTGAATCTTAAAAATATTTATTTTGAAATTTGAAAATTCTTGTCATAATCAATCTGATACTCTAATGCTTCCAGTAAGAACTAGCGATGAAGCGTAAGCTTTACAGTGACATGGTCCTTCAATGGGGGTCAGCGTTCAATTTCCGCATCCCACCCTTTGAAGGCAAATTATTCAAGTTGTATTTCATTTTCTGTAATAGAATTTCTAAGTTCATTGGCTGTTTGTTTGAATCTTTTGAACCCGAAAAGTTGAGCCTCTCAGAATTCCTTGTACATTCCGTAAAGACGAAGAAGTTAATGAAATTTGGAGCTTTATAATAAAATAATAGTCTACCACTTTTAAATTATTTATCGTTGTTTAAAAAAGTCGTTCCGAAATACCTGCACGAGGATCAGTCAGTATTGAATTCATAAAGGAGGAGATCAAACAGGGGTGGAGGGGAAGCAAGGATTCGCGCTTCAATCCTAACTAACTCATTCACCGGTACCTATCATTGTGTAAAGGACTCGTAAAACCCTTTGTGGGGAGCTTTTCATACAAAACATTGGCTGATAATATTGTCAAGCGAATATCAAAATTTTATTAATTAAAAAAATGGACCTACACTTTTCAAAGCTTCCCCATGTGATGGCTATACTGCCTATTTGGTAGCATTTTATGCTTGTTTTTTGTAGGTAGGTTTAGATCCTTTTTTAAGGCGAAGGGTAAGGCACACTAGCGCCGCTAATGGATTTAATTTGATAACTGCTAAACTGGATTTTTTTCAAACATTACGGACCTTCCGACACTAGGCAAACATCTATTATTTAATAGTTGTGCACCACTTTTAGGTTTGTTTTTGTATTCATTCGCTAACACCAACAGTGGCCATTGTTTGTGAATAAATGCGATAGCCCGTTTTGTGAATAAACCACGCAACAAAAAGTAGTGCACAATTATTAAATAAATACTATGGATGCTTTCCTGTTGTCGGACGGTACGCAATGTTTAAAAAAAGATCCGGTCAGTTAGTAATTGTCAAATTATCAATTGGTGGCGCTAGTGTGCCTTACCCTTCGCCTTAAGTTGAAGTAGGTGTTTTGAAGGAGGTGGGGAGGATCATTAAAAAATAGTTATTTCAATTAAAATCACATTTAAAAAAGTCCACAATGGTACAATAGTACTCAGAGTACTCACAAGAGACCAAACAGCATTGATTACCAATAACGCCCAGGTATGCATTCGGAAAAACAAAAAGCATGTTGCCAAAAGAACAACAGCGGAATATTGCTATCAATTACCCGCGAGTATTCATTACTCAGCGATGCGAAATCATTTCGATGTCGAATGGACAATTTTGTGAACGACGCTCGGGTAACGCTGCATTTACGTTACGTTGATTTGGCTGTTGTTAACGCGTGGCGCCTGTGTTAGCGACGAACGACAGACTTGTTGCGAAGCGCGATAAAAAAAATTAGACAACATCGCATAAATTGCTTTGATTCCTAAGATAGTAGCTTAAGCACTTATGTTGTGGAAATCATGAACAACGTACCACAACCACCCACACCCGAGAAAACAAGAAACATTGATCCGACCGGGAATTGAACCCGAGACCTCGGAGATGACAACGCCAGAAAGCGGCGTGCGAGCCACTCGACTACGGAGGTCGTTTAAAACATCAACTTTTGAAACAAATGTTGATATTTGAGGTTCATTTGTTTTATTCGCATTTCATGCGACGCGGTATTAATAACTGTGAAAGGACTTTTAAATCATCCGCGAAATAACTGTTGATCGCAATCGTAATTCGCATTTACAATACTAATGAAATTAGGCAGACCACGTATTCATTACTCAGTGATACAAAATTGTGACGATGTCGAATGGACAATTTTATGAACGACGCTCGGGTAACGCTGCGTTTACGTTACGTTGATTTGACTGTTATTAACGCGTGGCGCCTGTGTTAGCGAAGCCCGACATGGACTTGTTGCGAAGCGCGATTGTTCTTTAAACAACAACCATTGAAACAAACGTTGATGTTTGCGGTTCACTTGTTTCATTCGCAGTTCATGCGACGCGGTACTAATGAGTGGAAGGGTTTTAAAATCATTTGAGAAACTCATCGTTTGTTTATTGTTAACTGTTATTTCGCAAAAACACAAATGTAGAAAAAATTTCCACGAGCAGGATTTGAACCTGAACCATTCTGACATTCACATGAATTTATTTCGCATTTAAAAAGACGTTTGTCAATTGGCATACAATATTCTTACAGTGGCTCCAAAAATAACAATAAATATACCTATATATTTTCCTAAGAAAGAATATAAGATTGAATATAATATAAGTTAATTGCAAGTAAATTGAACAAACTAAGCTACGCAATTATTTTTTATTTTTAGTGCAATTTTTTCAGTTTAATTTTTTGGAGTCGGTTTTTTTTGTTAAAATTTTTACGTTAGGTAGTTCTTCGACACGAATTCGTTAATTTGTTCATGCTAGGCCTACTGAAAGGGTTTTAAAATTATTCTAAAATCTCAAAGCTTTCGTATTGATAATTGTTATTTTGTATTTTACAATACTAGTGGAAATGGACAAACCTCATCTACGGCATGCCAAATAATGGCATACATTTAGTAGTGATAAAGTTACTAAAATGGCAATAAGGTAGGCATTTACTTTTTTCACTGTATTTTATAAATATTTATTTGATATCGCAATACTTACAATCGCATACTAAATCATGTATATTTTTTATCATATTTTTTTTTAATACCCGAATCGCTAGTCGCTCGCAGAAGAGCCTACACGCTGAGTCCTATAGAAAGCTGCTGCCCAATTTTGATTAGATCAGAATGTTTGCTATTAGCAATATATTGCCGGCAATTGCACTGTATTTCACTGAGCAATAATTTTGTAATATAATACTATTTAACTAATAATAAAACACACTTTTTTATGTCTATAGTAATAGGTGACAACCGGTTCGAGAATACTGCCGCTAAAATATAGTTTCAGAAAATTTTGCAAAATATACGCACAGCGATAGACCGACACATGGCCGCTATACTTCAAAATAATAGGGATGAAATAAATAGGTTAGTACATGAGGAAAACCGCGGCTCTAATTTGCATCAAATCTTTTTTTGGAATAAGTAGTCACCCTCTTTTGTTTTATAGAACAAAAAACAAACACTGACTACATAAATTTTTAACCAATCCATAAAATCGTGTACTTAACCAAAAAAGTTGTATAGCCTTTAAGAGATGACAGTGCAACATTAATTTGCAATTGAAAAGTAATTTATCACATTACAATTCGCATGGTTACCAAAAAAGAGCTGAACCTGATTGATGCGACCAGTCAACCCTTAAATATGAAAAGAGTTATGTTTCCGTGTCATGCAAAAGCGGGGCCTACGGGTACCTGAGGACAATGGGAATGTCCCATAAAACGACAAAATTACTGTATTACGAACTCTTTTGTCGCTATGACATAGCTTCTTTTTTTCTTGTTTATCTGTGATACAATATCTATGACATTATAAATAAGAAAAAAGAGACTTCTTGGCGGAAAATATATAATATAATTGTGACACTGGCTATGCTTTTTCTGGATCATGGTTAAAGTAAAAATAAAGAAATAAGCAGGTATGTCATTATTTTCAGGCAATTTTTTTGAGGTGTGTGTTCGTTTCGCGTCCTAGTAATGTATGTATTAAGAAATATTGTTTATTTATGTATTACTTGTTAGAAAAATTACTTTGACACTGGCTAAATATGCTAATCGCACGAAGCCATCAACAAAAGAAAAAATAATAATAATGTATTGAAATTTATTTGTATTACATTTTTCCTACTTCTATGTATGTCTGTTATAATATAACAGTTAATAATTGCATAACTGATTTAAACCTTTGAATTAAATTTTATGGTAGGTAGGTACCTACTGAAACATTTCATTACTGTACTAGACAGAGTACTTAATTGAAATGTATACGTCAATTAATATATTCGTATCGTATAGTCAATTTACGACAATAATCTGAACCACCGTGGCCCGATACAAAGGTTATCTATCTGTGTGCCAAGTTTTAAGCAATATTTATTGGCTGATTTAACTCTCATTTACATATTTGTTTCAAATCCTTTGTTGCCGTTAAGCTTTTCAATAGTTTCTGCGGTGTTAGATAAGGATTTTATCTGGAATTATTATCGACAATAACTTTAAAACGTAATGTAGATTATTATGGTTTCACTGAGGCTCGAGACTTGACTGAATATCCTATAGGATAAAAGTTAAAGTTCATTATCTGTATTCTTTCGTTGTGATTATCAATGAAACATGTGACTGTGAACATTAAGCGTAGAAGTGTTTTATTGACAAAACAACTGAGCATCGCTCAACCGTCGCTTTCGAGGTCAATGCTCCCAGATTTAGAATACTGCGCGCCCTGAGTAAAGAATACACCTGAAACAGAATACACCTCATCTACTTACGTGTTAAATAACGTATAAATATGTTTTCTGTGTTGTTGGCGGGCGGCATTGGTGGCGGCACGACGTGTGGTCTGTCGTCTTCTGTGGCCACTTCTGTTGAAGGGTCGAACTCGATTTCTTCTGTCACGTCGTCTGCCCGGGAAGATTTAGTTTGAACGCGCGATTGTCGTATTTTTGTGATAAGTTTTGGTATTTATTTCACGGTGTGATATGTTTCATTTTTAAAAGTTTTATTTAGTTTATTAGCTAGAGGGACATTAATCTACCTTAGACTTAAATAACGGATAATATAGTATGCCCATACAATACAAAAGGCGTAGTAATATTCTAGCACTGATAATGAATTTTAAAACGCACGCCAATTTTGGTTTGTATTGACACAACAGCAGTTCATCAGCAATCGAATTTATACAAAACATTTACAATTAACGCAGACTAATATACGGAATAATGGAAATCGAATACGGTATACAAAAACATATATAGATATATTTGTCCAGAGCCATAATCAGATATGTTGCGGATCCCAACCGACCTACTAATGATTCTCATTTATAGCTTTGGATTAACATAAACAGATACTTAGTGAAATATATTAAAGGCATATTCATTACGTTTTTAATCAAGAATTGTATTATTATTAAATTTAGTAAAAATAAATCAATGTTGTATTCGAAAACGCACATTAAAATAAAGTACCCACGCAATTATATTCATACATATACAGAGTACATATACCGTATATGAAGCATAACTAACTTTTTACTACAAGTACTTACTACATTTTATTCTGAATAGTTGATGAACCCGATAGTGCCATAGAATACATTTAATCAAACCCAATAAAAACTAGTTATGGTTTTATTGGTTTATCTATCAGCATTTTCAGACAGCCACAATGAATGCAATATTTATTTTGGACGCGGCTAACAAACTAACATCAAAGAATACAAATCCCGTGCTCTCGTATTTAGCAACATCCGATGGGGAAATGAAATATTTACCAGTACAAAGGTTTGGCAGCTAGATACAGTTTCGACACGATAAATCATACCCATTGTTATTATCGAAGAAAAAAGAGCGAGATCTCGATACTGTAGTATCGACGCAATAAATACACATCCGAGAAACATCGATTACTGAAAGATTTATATCTCAGTTCTGTCTGACGTGTACGCTGCGGCCATTATTCATAGGATCTATTGTATGGAGATACGATGGAGGTTGATCATCGCTATTCTTTTATTGAGTTCTGTATTCTTTAGGCTTTAAAATTTTTATTTGAAAATAGAATGTAATGAATGAATGGCATATAAATTAGCTTGGTCAAATAGGGTTTTAGGTAGATGATGGAATGAGGAGAATGGTAAAAAGAGCTCGTCGTTTAGGGTTGTAAATGACACTGACATTAATTTTTTTTTTTAGAATACGTAATATTAAAATATTAAAAACGTAAAAATAGAGTCGTCAACAATGGTTTTTAAACTATGATTATTATTTAAATGTATATTTATAAAAAATATACCGAGACAAAGTGCGAAACGGTTCAAATAGTATCGAATACGTCTATACAAAAAGCCTGAACAATACTTCTTAAAAACTGAAAGGTAAGTTGGAGTTTTATCGGTCAACTACGGCTCGTACATTCTCGTATGTAAAATGAGTTAAAGGAAGTTAGTTGGGCAAAGGAACCGCCGATTCATACGGCGATACCGGAGGGGAATAAACTTTTCTTATTGTTTAAAGAAAATGTTGGAGGAGTAACCGAGTTGGTGAGTTACCGAGCTTAATACCTATTATATATTATGATCGATTACATTTACTTACCGACCTTATTTTTGTTTATTTAACGGGTAAGTACAGTGCCTTGATCTCACCTGATGTTAAGTGATGATAAGGTCAATTGATGGAAGCGCACTTCACCCGGAATCCTCAACTAGTGAGGCGCTGGCTATCTTATCCATAGCTGCCGGAACATTGATGTTATGGCGACATATTTAGATAAGATGGTGGTAGCTAGCCAGGCGGACAAACAAACCCTACCATTAACCAAACCGACTACACAAACATGCACCCCCCGCTGGGAATCGAACCCGGGACCTCTGGGTCTAAACAGGTGGTCTTAACGACTAGACCATAAAGGCGGTTAAAATAGACCATAATGGAGGGTCACACTAGTGCATGAAATGAGACGTTTTGGTTTTCTTTTATTGAATACTAGCTGACCTGGCGGACTTCGTACCGCTTTGACAGTTTCCATCATTGAGTATTTAACAATGGTTTCCAAGACAACAAAACAATCAAATCATTTTGTATTGGAAAATTAAATTGTCGTTTTTAGTATTTTTTTTTAATATAGTCTATGTTACTCAGCGCTAATGTAGCATTATAATGGTGAAAGAATTTTTTTAATCGGTCCAGTAGTTTTTGAGTTTATTCGTTGCAAACATACATACATACAAAAATACAAAGGTTTCCTCTTTATAATATTAGTATAGATGAAGGCGCGAGTTGTAATTCATTAGGGCAATCCATGGTTAGGGCAAGGAAGGTATAAAATATACGCAGGTGCACTAAGAACTATAAAACTCCTCTTCCAAATCAAGACACTAGTCAACAGATTATAATATAAGATTAGTCTCCAGTTATTAACAAAGTTGAAGATGTTGTGCGCTGGCCGCTTTCTTTCAAATCCAATCCAACACGACGGACGCTCCGCTAGAGTCGGTCTTCACTCTCGATCCAACCGGTATGACTCTATGGATCCGCCGTCAATATGTATTCTGGCGCACGGTGATTCTTTTGTTTTTAAATAATTTAAAAGTGCAGTGAGTCTTTTGTTTTTGTATTGTTCCAAATTCAATATTAAATTGTTTGTTTCCACTAGTGTTGGTTGGTTGGTATACTTCATTATCATTAGTATAGATTAGTCTACTGCTGGACGTAGGCCTCTCCAAGTGCTCGCCATTGAATATGAACCGCGGCTACTCTCATCCAGCTCTTACCAACTACAAAGACCGTTGCTCCACCTATTCTGAGAAAGAACTTTGTTTACTAGTGTTGGTGTAGGGTTTTATTAATACAACAATTTATAGACTTGAAACACAATAAAATGTGTAAACTTGAATTGGATTACCGACGAAATATAAAAAATAAATAAATAAATATAAAAATATGCTACTACGAGTAATAAGCAAGTTGGACCGAAAGCTAATAAAACACATTTGGTAAACCCCACAACTCAGTCTTTCCGTTTCTTTTTTAAATATTCGCACTGACCAGCCACTACGGTTTACGAAATGAATAAAATGTTTATTTCGCTTGCTTTCCTAGCTGATATTTTTTCGTTAGTCGGCTTCACCAAAAAGGTTATCATAACAGACCAAAACAAGTAGATTCCTACTACGTCTATTTGTCAATAAGAAAAAAACTGCTAGTTTTAGTCTATGGTTCCAATTTTGTCTATTATGCTGTTTCCGTCTATAGTTCGGATTTTGTTCAAATCATTTCAAACATTTTTTAAATGCAACCAGTGCCAATTAAAATAAATGGGAAAGTTGTAAAAAGTTGTTTTCGTTCGATACATCAAAAAAGTTATTTTGTGAATTGAATGAAACCTTTTTACGTTTACAAGTTGAATCCGATGAGTGACAGTATTTTTTAACAGTTTTTCATAAACGTTATTAAAATTAAGTAGGTATGTGCTTATATTTATCAATATCAGCCTATACACCGTGTAACAGAAAGGTGTGGTCAAAATGAAAAGATCCAAGAGTATCCGATCTAGATCTTGTATGCAGAGTTACTGTCATGATGATTAACTTTAACGTGTTATGCAATTATTAATTTAATATTTCTATTGTGACGTCACATCAAAATAAATAAGTCTTAGCCCTAGTGGTTTAGTAACCTCTGTGTAGGACTAACATTTATGATCACTGCTGCTTGCTGCGCGCCTCAGGCACAAATATAAATATTTCATTAATCATTGCATGACAAATTAAAGTTAATAATTAAGTCTTAGTAACAACACATACAAGTTCTGGATGGGATACACTTCGGATCTTTTCATTTTGACCACACCTTTTTGTTACACGTTGTATTAATGTCCCACTGGGATTTTAAACTTGTCTGGCTTTAACCTTCTTAGCCGATGCTGTTATATGATAATATCTTTGACTGACTGGATGAACGCCCCGGTGGCTTATTGGTAATGTGCTCGGTCCGACACCCGAGGGTCCTGGATTCAATTTCCAGGCCGGTAAAGTGTATTTTTGATTTTTTTAAACTTAGCCCGGAGTCAATGGGACGAAGTGATCACCAATCCGCATTTGGCAATCGTGGTAACTAATACCCATCAACGTGATTTCAATGATTTCTTATTTTTATTAGAACGCCATCCTCTTACTAAATAATAGTAAACATTCTTAGGGCTAATACTATTTTCTTCAGCTATTTACATGCTATACTATTTAAATACAATTGTTTACTTAAATTTCAAACACTTTTATTATATTGAAACACACATATTTATTTTACACAATTTATACACTGACCATAACTTATTTTTGTTCCTATGATTTGCACCTCTAACAACAGCCTCCATATATTTTATAAGGTTCTTTTCTATAGTTTTTGTTGCTTATTATTGCACTTATTGTGTTAATGTCCACGAGACCATCTTTTTTTAAATTCTAGTTCATATTTCGCTTTTGCGTTTATTGGGCAGTCTAACATCGAGTGCTGGATGGTCTCGTTGGAATCAGTGTCACATTCACATAGAGGGCTCTCCTTGCACATGAAACGGTGTAAGTTTTTTTTTTTTTTTTATACGTAGCACGGCAAATGACTCTAATTCACCTGATGTTAAGTAAATATGGAATCCAGATGCGACGATAACTGGTGCAGCGTGAGAACAACGCAGCGTCAGTTATCCTCACTTTTCCGGCCCACAAGGTGCCTCTTCACGCCTCGTTTGAAGGACCCCATATCATAGGAAGGAGGGAAAACGTGTGCTGGCAAACTATTCCATGTTTTGGAGGTGCGACAAAAAAACGAGTCACCAAATTTCTTAGTGCGCGATGGAATATTAGAGACAGTGAAGCGGTGCCTCCAGAGAGCGGCACGTGTACTCCTATGAAGTAGTCGGAGAACCCGCCGTGTCCTGTCAAAGCTTGTGTAAGGAGGCTGTTGTGGCAAATTTTTCGAATTATAGTGTAGAGGATCTTGGCGTCTGGGAAAAATGTTTTGGTGGTGCTAGCAGTGTTCTGTGTACGTTATCTTTCGTTCCATATGTCAAGAGATGCTTGACGAATGCATCTCCTGACATATGAAACTGGACACTGGTCGTAGTCTGGCTTCCTCCTCAACTTTAGGGCCGCTTCTTTTGCGAGTTCGTCGGCGCGCTCATTCCTTGGCAGACCCACATGTGCCTCGATCCAGAACAAGGAAACTTCCTTGTGTTGTATCGCTGATTTCAATGATGAAAGACATTGCCCAGCATTAGGACAGTTTATAGGCTATACTTAACTGGATCTTTTCTCCAGACACTGTTCTTTATCCAGAGAACAAGTTTAAAGTCTAAGTATACGAACAAAATAAAGGGTTTAATTTTCGAAATCAAACTCCCATTTAGAATAAGACAGGCCAAATATCTTGTAAAATACACACAATCGGAATTAGACTATTCCTCTTTCCAATTCCAGTATCTCTATAATAATAATTTGAATTATTGCGCGACGAACTGATTGTGATATTTGAATGTAATTTCGCTGTTTGAATACCCTTTGATGTAGGTAAAACAATCGTAGCGTTTTGTTGGCATAAATAACAATACCGAAAATACATTGAGATCATTTACATTAATGCTGGTTGTTGACTTAGCGCTTTATGCCTCGTAAGGTTCGAAGAAAATCTCTATCTCGCTGATAAGGTTTTTCCGTAAGGAACAGCCCGTCTTATAAAGGTTTGGTTACACAATACGTTTTTTCTAACTTTGATATAACCTGCGTGTTACCCCAAAGCAGGCGTCTTTGCTATAATTATGCTTTAATCCCTGTAATTTTTTATCTAAATCTCTAAACTGGTGCAGAATAATGCAATGCTGATGGCAGCAGATATAAGAATGAGAGTAGCATCCAGATGAACACATTTACACAGTTACATTAATATACGGAAGAGCGGATTTAATGTCAAAATAGATTTTGTATGGCCTTTTTTTAAGGCTGCTATACTCGTACCTACATAATGTAACTAATTAAGAAATAATAATTAATTACTTGTGCTGATATTGTTCTGAATAACATTAATAAATAACTGTGTACATAAGCTACCATTTTAAAGCAAACAATTTTTAATTGAGTAGAAATGTTAAAAAGTTTTCCCACGATTTCCACTAGTAATCCAGGCCAGGACCATTAGGTTAGTCTAAGCTAGCTTTACCTGAATTAATTTAAAAAAAAATATCTGGTTAGGTTGGTAGTAGTTAGCCAATGCTATATTATAGGTATAGATATTATAGTATATACATACAGTACTTTATACTAAATATTGCTTTGATTTATACTACCTGTAACTGAGTAAATACTCTTTTATAATTATATGCTTTTTTATATTTTTCATTCCTTCTCCAAAAATGTACGTTTTATATCTCTTTATTTAAAAAAAAGTCCAACTATATTTACTTTACGTACACCACCGACAGTTTACAAGCAAACCTTACCTTAGGACCCAGTAAAAAAAAATCAACCATGACAAAAGCTGCTAAGTGTTGTGATGACCTTTTTAGTATGCAGCGGCCGCGATGTGAGTGCAACTTGCTATCCCTCCTAAAAGTGCACGTGTTAACGCCCTCACGAGGCGAGGTTCTTTGTGAATTTATATGTACTTTAAAAACAGCTTACTGCACCACGCTGCTCTCACATACTAAGGACGTTAACGCTATCCACGGTTACGCTAGCAAAACGTGTAACTAGTAATTAGTTACTAAGTACCCACTGTGCAGAGTGAGAGAGAGAAGAGAGAGAGAGAGAGAGAGAGAGAGGGAGAGAGTGAGCAAAGGCCTCCATCAATGAAATCAAGTCATCGAAACAATCGGTCTAATCGTCATGCTTGCTGATAGCGGGTAGGTGATCACAAGAATAAGAATCAGAATTATTTAATTGTGAGAAGTCACAAACACAAACCCAGGTTATGCATCAAAAGTATACAAAACACTTTTTTTATTTTTTTTATTTTTTAAATTTTAATAATGGGTTTGCACAAGCATGCACAACAGGCAATGAAAAAGTCTTACAATACTTAAAAAATATAAATTTCTTTCATGTATGATGATGATGATGAATGATAGTAGAAATGAGAAGTGAGAAATGATATACCCCCAACCCCTCGAGTATCTCAGTAAAGATGTGGGGATTTACTAAGTCCTTAGGCGGACTTCTTGAGAGAATTTGAAAAGTGATGTTGCACTGTTTTGTTTCATTTGCCAACACTCATGCACACTCACGAATACTTAACGGTTAATAATTCACCATTATTTCACATTAATATTAGACATAACACAAATTTTAGAAAACAAAACAAAACTGCAGACATGACTCTTCACTTTCCCGCCAAGAAGTCCCCGAAACACTTTGCAGTTGAACTTAGGACCTCCGGATATCAGGCCAAGGAGGTTTAGCCATTCAGCCTACCTTAATAATAAAACGTTCAACTCATCGAAATTTAAATTTTAAATCGAATTGAATTTAAATTAAAAAACCCCTTCTATATGCAAAAAGAAACTGTTTAATTGGATTAAACCTAGCTATCCTCAATATTTTAAGTGCTACTTCACCAGCCATATTGCCCGCGTTATCTCTCCGTTTCACATAAAACTTTTCCTTATAGACAGGAGACACCTTACGTACCTAGCTTAAGAATGCACGCCATGAAAAATCTAAATGGAAATATGAATAAACAATTCCGCCAAGATTATATTTTCCGCGATAAAATCCCTTTATGGTGATAGTGTTTCAGTGTGCGACGCTGTGCATCATCTGGGTCATCTTGCAGCAGTAAACTACTCGGGGCACCACGTGTTGGCTCCACAATTTATGAACCTTAAAAACAGCTCTCCAAGCTATTTTGTAGCTTTACAACTTGTTGGTACTGTACTCAAGTTAATGGGGGAATCGTACCTAGGGTTTGCTCATACAACTGTAGGTACAAACTTGTAGATATATTTTCATAGCTTAAACACACTCTCTCACACATACACACACACCCTCACACACACACATACAGAAAAACACTAAATAATGTCAATTAAATAATCAATTAAGCTTATTTACTAAAAGATTATTTTAGTAAATATTATGAATTATGAATTTCTTTTTTGTAAGAAACTCAATTATACATTATGTTAGTAAGCTAAGGAAGAGCGGGGGATCCTGGTACAGGTATCTAAACCACAGTCCTAACCACTTGTAAAATTGAAAGACCAATGTAAATTGTATAAAAATACTTTTCATCTTCATTTTCATAGCTTAACGAGTATAACACATTTTAAAATAGTATATTAAGCCAATGATAGTTGATTATTTCTATATGTTATATTTAAGTAGTTAGAGATAAAAATAATAAAAAATAAAATATTTATAAAATTACTAGAAATAAAGAACATTAATAAAGAGTAGGTTGGACGTGTGTGTATTTGTGAATGCGTGTGCGTGTTATTATCATTACTTTAGCATTCCTCTTCTCAGCGAAGGTTGGATCATCATTTTAGCATTACATTAGTTACTATAATTCGTTTGCGCAATGAATCATGAAAAAACACCGAAGTGGTCACTCGCCATAGTGGGCGGTTCCCATTAGTCGAAACGCCATAACAAATGACAACTCAAATCCTCTAGAACGTCTATGGACGTTACAGATCGTCCGTCTCACTGACCCCGGTTACAACTTGATCTGTCTCTGTCTAATGAACTGTCTATGATTAATATCCGCCAATAAAGCTACTGTCACACTGACACACTTCGAGTGGCGGACATTACATATGTACTACAATTTATAAAATAAAATCGAATCACGATTGCCCGAGGGAATTTAGCGTGATTTTATGCAATAACTCAGCACCAGGGTGCTGAGTGCGAGATTTCTTTTCTTTGGAGCACCGAACACCGCTCGTGGCACCGCTGGACGCTCGCCGCAAGCTCGAGATCGCGTATCGCAGCACCGCGCGGCTTCTGCGGGTGTCACGACTCCGCGACAACTCACGCCACTCGATATGTGCACAAATTGTTACGCTATCGTCCTAGCGAATTGAACGTGATCGAATGTCAAATAAAACTCGCACTAAGCACCCAGAACACCGAACACCGCTCGTCGTGCGGCCGAACGCTCGCCGCAGGCTCGCCGCCGCGTCGCAACATCGCGCGGCGTCTACGGGCGTCACGAATCCCCGATAACTCACGCCACTCGATATGTGAACAAATCGTTTCGCGATCGCCCGAGGGAATTTATCGCACGCCGGCTAATAGCTCGCATTAATATGAATCGCGCTCGCTCCGCTAACGTAATGTGTTCTTTTGTTTACAATTTTTCAGTTGGATGGCGGATAATGCGAGCGCGGGGAGACTTCGGTAAGGTAACGACGTTGGTGACGACTCGGTTTGGTAGTTAGATCAAGTTCTCAAATACCGAGGTCAAGGATTCGATTTCCAGGGTTCGATTTGGAGTGATAGAGCTTGTGTTAGTGTACCTGGCAGGTTTTCACTACCATGTGGCTATAACAGCCTTTGGTTTGGCAGTTAGAGGTGTGATAATTAGGGTAATATACAACTTTACGCAATTTTTGGCGAAAAACAATAATTTGTAAAATTTTACGTGTTATAATTTTTCCATGAGCGGGATGAATCCGCACCTTCTGACATATCGGGTCAGGTGTACTAACAACACTATTCTATCGTGAATCTTTCCAACCTGTGCAAATTTATCGACACTATAGGTAGTGTCGATAAATTTGCACAGGTTTACAAAGTAAGAGTAGGCTCTTACTTTGTAAACAGGTATGTATAGTAATATAGATATAGAGATGAGATAGATATATGTTGATACAATAGAAAGTGTATACAATCACTTGTAAACTTAAAATAAATAAATAGGTTGCTCTTCGGTCGTTAGTGATAACGTTTTTGTACTCATTTAAGATATGTATATAGATATTTTCGACTCAATAAAACAACACGGTGTTTCAACTTCCAAACAAAACGATTGCGGTACATAATCTCTTACGGACAAGCCGAAAGCAATATCGATAAAGGTACCTGCCAAAATTCCCACCGCCTTACTTTGTACCGCCTATCTCGGCGTAGGGGGAACTATAAAAATACAAGTTTCATACATGATATGAGAGATTGAACTATAAATTCTGGGGTATCGTATGAAACTAATAGAGCCTTTCTCAGGGGCCATTAACCACGAACGATGGCCTCCATTCGAGTCAATTCCCTATAATGATCTTTGGTTGGTGAACAAGTTTTATTTATACAGTGTTGCTGTAGCAAAAAGCTTTACTATTTCAAAGTGTTATTTTTTATGTTTTTATTTTTTACTAGCTGACACGGCGGACTTCGCACCGCTTTGACAATTTCCATCATTGAGTTAAATATTATTATATATCAATGATTCCATTTTGTATTGGAAAATTAAATTGTAGTTTTTAGTAAATTTTATTTAATATAATATTTTTTTAACATAGCCTATGTTGCTCAGCGCTAATGTAGCATCTAATCGTGAAAGAATTTTTTAAATCGGTCCAGTAGTTTTTGAGTTTATTCGTTGCAAACATACATACATACATACATACATACAAAAATACAAAGGTTTCCTCTTTATAATATTAGTATAGATTTAGAGAGATTGCTGGTTGCCTTAGGCGGCATTTTTAGCATCACCGGAGTTTTTGGGGGGCGGCGAGAAACTTAAAGGCTTTCTTAAGCCGTGTGAAACGAAACATCTTCAGAAGTTTACTAGAGGGAATGGCATCACGCATTGTATGCTAGTGCATGTCCCCGTTCCATACAGATTCTTCGAGGGAGAATGCTTAGAAAGTGTCATATCTATCTATCTATCTATAAATATAATAAAGCTAAAGAAGGTCGAAAGTCTGTTCATGGAAGATATTCGAAAAAAAGTTGACTGGGGATACTTAGAATCGATAACAGAACACGTTTCAACAGTTTTTAGAATTTTTGTCCGTTTGTCTGTTTATTTGACCGAGCATCACGTGAAAATGGCTTGGCCCTCATCTTAACATACTTACTTTCATATATGTCATGGCGACATATCTATATATTAATAAGTGAAGCAAAAACTTCGTACCCGTTTTTACGAAAATTGCGCGGACGGAGGAGTATGAACTTTCGCACACTTATAGTTTATATAGAGAATTTATCCGAATGTTAATTTTTTTTTTAATTATGCATAAAAAATACGTTAAATCCACAAAAACAACATTACACACGCTACCATGTATTTAACACACACGTATTGTTTGTCTTTAATGCGGCTGATATCAGTCAATGCCAATCCAAACTAACATTCTATCTTTTTTAATTTTTCATTGCTTAGAATACAATCCGTACAGCCTTAATATAAAAAATAACGGTCGAATTTCGACCACGTAGAAAAGGTAATTTTTAATATACTTTTATTAGGATTTTAAAATTTTCGAAAACAAATGACATAATCACCCAAATAAATTATTAAGAACATTAATTGAAAACAAATTACAGAAACCATTTATAAACTTTAGTCACTAACAATTGAATTACAATCACAGAACTATTTAAATGTCTGGTCTGTGGTAACAACGCGATTCGTTTTGCCCTTTTTTTATCGCCAGACCTCTTTTGTGGCAGTCTTTTGTTTCGCTACCATTGTTCACGGCTTGTATTCCCAACCTCTACCACTTGTTATACGTCTAGTCTCCATTCATTAGTGATCAGATTGAGCTGCGACATTAGTAGTGGATTCTGGTGATCAATACATCGACAAGGGACATTCAATACAAGACAAGGTGGAGACTGACCGGTGTATTTTGTATTAACGTAACATGTTTGATTATGAACGGCCTAATGCCCATTTACATTAGGCCGTTTACCGTGGTGCGAACTGCTCGTGGTACGAACGCCTTAACGACCCGCCCTGTTATCGGTCAGACAGCAATGACGTATCAAGGTTGCCGCGAATACGTTATGGTTACGTTACGATGATACGCTCCAGACAGTCGCCACTATTACGGCTCCCGTCCACGACCGATTTTTTGTAGAACCGATAATCGAACCGTTTTTTTCTACAAGGTTTTAGTACCGATTTTGTCTTTAAATGGAGAATCCCATGGACTGATACAGTCCAAGACTTTCTTCGCGAGAACGCCTTGGGTTGGAGTAAGTTCAAATTTGGTGAGAGTAGAAAACAAACAAATGATACACTATCGTTAACCTTATTTATGGCATGAGGAGAACCTGAATCTGAAGTCTGAAGAGACGAGAAGTTACATGTCATACTTGTTACATGAGTATGCTTATAAGTATTTGTGTAGATTATTGTACTACAGTTGCCTATCTGAGAATTTGCCTTTATGAGAAGTTGCCCTTATGCGAATAAAGCTTTCAATCATGACATACAAATAACAAAGCCTCTGAGGCCGAAGTACCTAAGTGTTCGTTCTAAAATCCGTTTGATACATAGCTCGGGCTTGTGATTACCAACCCGCATTTGGCAAGCGTGGTGATAATGCCAATACCCATCAATTGTAGCGATGACTTAGCCACAAGAGGCCTTTGCCCAGCAGCGGGACAATATGTTATGTTATGCTATTTACTACTACTGCTCATGATATAGCAAAAACACACATACCCCTGAGGTATTTCACAAGAATTCCAATTGATCTTAGAAGTTTCCGGGACAATATGTCTGGCGCGGGTGCAAGGGCATTAAGCAGAGTGCACTCTGATGGTAGCTACTAAAATGTTTTATGACACAATGGAATTAGGTATATGCTACCGAGGTGTTCTTTAGTGGCGTTACATGGACGAAATACAGAGGCTATACCGTCATTGCTTCTGATCAGTGTTAATTAAGTTGCGCTCTTGTCTATTGGAAAAATTTGAGGTATTTTTTAATACTATTAAGGGGGAGCACTTGACTTTGTTCTCAGGTGATGGTAAGTGACGATAAGACCGAATGTGTCGAACTTCTTTCGGGTCGGGTTTCTAACTGTCGGAAAACAACAACTACTAAGCCACTAATATTGTTGTAATGGCGACAGATTAAGCCAGTAGCCAGGATGACTTTGACTTCTTTGAGCTAGACTGAGTCATGAACTTGAGTGAGTGTATTATAATAGGTAGGTAATACTGGGCGATTTTATATCGTCATCCATATTTATTTATTAATCTGATTGAAAATAAATCGTACAATAAAAAATAGTAACAATTTAATTGCATTAAACGCAAATAACCTAATCAATAGACTCTGTCTTTGAGTTCTTTTTTGGCAGGACTCAAGTCTTTTTACAAAAGACTCTAAATTCTAAAGGACTAGAGCTCTAAGTATTATTTATAAGACTCGAGTCTTCAAAAAAAGATCAAGTTTTATTAAATAAGACTCCAAGATTCGAGTTTCTTACAACACTAAATATAATGAATATGCCTTACAATACATAGCTTAAAATTATCGCAGTAAGTATACATTATTACGATTCATACTTAATCTTAAAACGAACTGACCATAACGATATTTCATTACAACATACAATTAAATATAGGTATTTAGGACTTGTGTAAGCTGGCAAATAAAAAAAACTACAAATAAAATATATAAAAAAAGAAAATCTATCACTACATTTTGTCATACAAATTTTAAGCATGCAGACAATGTTTGATAACTTTAAATATACCATACAATTCTAATAAGAGAATCATAATATGCATTGTTGATTGTTTTACGCGGATCGTGCTCAGTGGCGTGCACTTGGAAAGGCCTATGTCCAGCAGTGGACTAGTATATTATATACTAGTCCACCACCATATAGTGATGATGATGACGCATCGTTGTATATTTTTCTGGAAATATGTTCACTCATAATAGTACAAGTTCTAAAGAAGAATTAAAATGTTCTCAATATATATTTTTTTACAAGCGACTTGTTTTATACATACACCTCTCTTCCACATCAGAAAACTTGAAATTCCGTGTCAGTCTCGCTGCGATGACGGCATTATTCAAGGATTCTAGGAACGGCTATATGCGAGGACAATAAAAGCGATAACGCGCGTGACGTACGCTACACGATGGCAATTGTAGCGGGCGTAGCGAGCGTAGCGAGCGCCAGAGATCTGCGAGTTTGACAGGCAAAACGAGACAACCTAAGCCTGGTATGATCTTACTAGATCATACCTTCTATCACCTGTAATTGCGTAGTTACAGGTGTGACAGTTGTAAAAGAAGGTGCTTTGATAACGCAACAAGCAGAATGTATTTTAATGCTCCTCATCAACACAAGCGCAGAAGCGGCTGTTTTGTAAAAACACATAAAATTTGTTTTAGCAGTATTTAGTGTAAAAGGATTGCTATCGAGCCAGCTTGATACAAGGTGGCCTATTTACAGTGGTACAATTATTTTTTTTGCTAGAAGTCATTTTTCAATGACAAGTAGCAAAAACAAATTGTTATCGTTTAGGGACAACATTGGTTCCGCGAAAATCTATAGTTAAGAAGTTATGATTTCTTTTGTACATATCTGAAATTTCTCTAGTCTGTTCATAAAAACCACCCTGGTGTGAAAACTATTCAATGGGTAGTCATGTAGCTAGCATGTAATGACATGACATAGCATGTAACTCGTGTGTGTTTTTAAGCTTTTTTTAACTCTTTCTGTAACTTTCTGTATTATTTTGATAAAAACTTTCGATTTTCAAAAAATCAAAACTATAGATTCTCGCGGAACTAATGTTGTTCATAAACGATAAGATAGGTATGATATCTTTTAGCTAATACAATTTTAGAATGCTACTATGCTACGTTAATGTTTTATTTAAATTTTTGAGCTTTCGTTTTTGGTTATTGGATTCGTCAGTATATAACATATTGTTTAATCCCACCTATCCTTCTTATCTTAAAAAAACATGTTTTCTTGATTGTTCAGGTTTGCGCTCATTACGGTCATCAGAAAACTTAAGCCTTAAAACACCCACACACAGCGCCACCTTTTATGATTATTCCTTTATCGTCCAAGCTGTTCGTCTCTGGAATTCGGTTCCAGTTGCAATCAGGCGTGCGAAATCCATTCACACATTTAAATAGCTCGTGAAAAAATTCTACCTTTCCGATTAACCCTGTCCTGCTGCAAAACTGCCATATCCGCTATATTCCTGCCTGAGACTACTATTATGTTTAAGTAGGTTTATTTATATATATGGTATTTATATATATGTTTATTATTATTATCATTAGCAATATATATTTATCATTATTATTATTTTGCTTCATTTATAAAATACAGATTATTCTAGTATGTTTTAATAGTTTCACCAATAGTTCTTACTTACAGTTTATTAGCTCTCTCTATCCGACTGGTTGTCTGGAAGAAATCGCTTGAAAGCGATAAGACCGCCAAATTGTAACTTTGTAAATTAATCATATTTTATTCATATTTATGGTTTATAGTGTTGCAATAAAAGTATTATCTATCTATTTCACTTACCTAACTTTTACCTACTGATTTCGTAAAAATATTTAAAATTAAATTTAAGCTTTGTTACATTCGGAACGCTCTGATGCCTCAAAAATTTATGGAGGTGGGCGCTAACAGCTGCGACACAGTTGAGAAACCATTGTGGCTGTTATCGTACACTCAATGTATTGTACCCTGTAAAAGTTCTGAATAAAAAATTATTTATTTATTTATCTAACGGAGCTATGGGGATTGAATCACGAATTCTAGCATTCAGTCCGATCATCTCCGTTCGGCTAACGACCGACGTTTCCCATTTTTATATTTTTTATTACCCTGTGTTATCTGTTGTTCAATCTTAAGGCCCGCATGTCTCGCTGCTAAGCTCTTGTTGAGATACGCGACTGTACTCGTATGCATATACGTATGACAGTGGAATAAAGCCGTGACAAGATTTTCTGCTTACCATAAACAATATTACTTGAAATAGTCTATTCACGGTACACTCGCGGCGAAAAGTTTTGCATGAACAGAAATGTTGCATGAACGTCGCAGACACAGGATAAGTATGCGAAAGTGGTAGTGCTTTAGCTCCTAAAAGGTCAGTTCTGAATTGCTGGTACGTAAAATATTTTAAAAAGATTCAAAAGCGCTTATTTATATAGTAATTTATTTTATTTCATTTTCACTACTTTCTTTAATGTGTCAGATAAACCTTTCATGTTTTGAATACCGTTTAGCAAAAACTAAACTTAAAGACTTTCAAGACACATTTATAGTTGTGAATCTGGTACAAAGATCGATTGAGAATGGTGATGATGAATAACCATATTGGAATAAGTAATTTAGTTTATTTAAAATGTGTTTATTGGTTAGTAAATTAATTTCGTCTACGGATTAATTGAAGAATGTAAAATTTTAAAAATCCTATCAAAGTTTTATTATCAAAACAAATAAGTTTAAGCAATTTTTTTTGTTTCTTTTTTTTCCCTTAGGTGTAGTTACAAGTAAGACCAGTTATTCAGTTATTGTTTTCTAATCGTTTCACAACCACACATTTAAATTAATACTTTTACAAATCTACTTTATTTTTTACAATTTTTTACATAAGTATTATTTGATTTTATCCCGACATTTCGAAAAAAAATTTACAGAGTCTTGGGATAACACATCACAATGAGACTCTGAACCGTGTTAAAGGTTCAAAACGGCTACCAATAACTTTTTAATTTTAATATTATTTACCAGCAAACAAATACAGCATCAGGATTACAATTAATCGTTCTACGGGACAGTACCTCGCGTATTGAATTATCTCGCTTGGCATGAGGCAGCATTTGCATACAGAATGCCAGCGTTATTCCTCTGATAATAACAACGCGATTATTTAATAACGCCTACTGTTAACTAAAGTTTTGGTAGCAAACAAATTGTGGTAAGAGCACCGGCCTCAGATCAGACCCTAGAGGTACTCGGTTAGATTAGTGGTAGGGCTTGTTTTAAGCCTGCGTAGATGCAACTTTGTATCTAATCTTTCGATGCGACTTTGTATTTAATCTTTTAATAACAGTATTGTTGTGTTCCGACCAATAAAGGCCAAGAGCTCACCATTTTGGAAAAAAATGGAAGTTATATTACATAAGATGAAAAACGTTAAACTAATGACAGTCACCGACAAAATGTTTGTTTTGGTATTTCATTAAAATATAATATACTGTAAAGTAAAATTATTTTAATAGACTTTTAAATCTACTATTACAATATATCATTGCCAATATTCACATATTATGTATTTAACTAATTATATGTATATTATTAGTTTGTAAAATCATCGTAATAAAACAGAAAACAAAGAAAACTTATTTTCACATGAACGTAACACGTAAAGATGTACTGTCCCTGTGCAACAATATCTATTTATTTAACGTTAAAACACAAGTCCAGCCAGACACATTGCAGTTTTCAATACTTCTTATAATGGCGTGGTGAAGCCCAACAAAAAGTAGCAGCTCCTAAAATCATATGCCTCAGCGTATTTCCAACAGCCACCCAAGTTTGACATCTTATTGCCCCTCATGCAATATGCATGGTAATACCCCCCAAGGCACTCCGCTCATCCCCTCTCACCCACGTAATTGGTGAAAATCAACCCGCTACCTCCCTTTTGTTATACGCTACAAAAAAACATCCAGCGCCCATCGTAACCGAACCCTTAAAACAAAACACAGTACGCTTCACGAGAGACCAATTGATTTTTGACAACCCACACATAAACTAAATCGATCTACTTTTGTTTATAGAAGAGTTTTTGTTTTTATTATTTAATGGCTTGGTATGGATTGTACATTTAGCCAGTCAAAAGTGAGGGAGACTTTGTAAAATATTCTCTTTTATGTCGTCACCAATACGCTTTAATTTAAATTTTATTCGTAATAATGAAAACAAACTGCTATTCTGATTAAGGAAATGAACGGAATTTCATTTACTCCAGCAATTTTCTTGGGAATTTAGCTTGTTTGACTTATGGCGAGAATTCGGATATCTTTTGAATGCTCGTCAAACTGAGAATAACAGTATTAACTGTTTTATGTCTTATGCTCACTGTACTGACTACGACCAGTACAGAAACTCATTCCAAATATTGTAATAACTGTTCGTTTGTTTTAAGTGGATGATGTTTTTGTAAGTATTGTTTACCTTATTTCACCATTCGTTATAATGAGATAAAATATAGTTTCGGTAATAGCGAAGTAAGGCGGAAATATACAATATTTCTCGTCATTTACTAGTATTTTGATTTTAACGTTGTTGTCTTATCCCCTTTCAATAAATGTCATATTCGCGTGTCAAGGGCGTATAAAAGCTAACGATGCCACTGCATTAGTTTCGCTCGTACTAACGCGTAAAACGGCCGGAATATAAACCCTTTTGCTTATGTCACCCGATGCCTAGCGGCTTTGTTTACTTTCGTGACGTTAAGGAAATATAATTGGGCTATCTCTCAGGGCTGTCTCTATTCGTGTTCCCGAGGTACCTCCATCAGTATTACGTTCATCATCATCACCAGCTCATTTTACGAACTCACTGCTGGGGCACGAGCCTTCCCTTAAAAACGGAAACACCACAAAGAGAATGTGCCATAAATCAGTGCGGATTGGTGGTTTTTACGTCTGCTAAGCTTATGCAGCCGAGCCCAATGGCCTTCCTAAGCACGGAGAGCTCGAGATTATAGATTTTCGGCCACCCATATCCGATGCGAAAGTTTCAGAGAGCGAAAGAAAGCCTTCAGCAAACGCAGACCAAGCTCTTTGACCACCAAATAGCTCCTCAGTGCTGGATTGGTGCTGGTTTTTGTAATGAGTCTGCGTTGCTTCTCTTCGCGGATCTAAGTATAGGATGTGGAACGGGCTTTTCCGTTCGCCATAACATATGGTTCTTCAAGAAGCGTGTAAATAGGGCTCTCAAAGTCAGTAACGCATAGGCAGCACCCCGGATGCCGCAGATGTCTATGGGCAGAGATGACCACTTCCCATCAGTTTACCTTTACGACGTTAGCACACTGTATCAAAGGATAACCTCAAAATTAATGCTAGTTACTAACATCAAAATAGCCCTAAATTCCAAGGAGTCTTTTCATCATTCGACGAGAATATTTATGGACTCGATTAACTACCTCCTCTGAATAACTAGTGATAAACAATGTTAATTAAAATTTTGCCATAGCAAATTCACGATTTCGTTAAAGTGATGAATGGTGAATAAAACCCGTATTATACTCAGCCCTTTGCGTATTGTTTGTATCCCGAGTTGCCTCAGGCAATGTACGTGTGTGAAGACAACAAATAATGTTACGTTATTTTTGATTCAGGACATCTCAGTATTATTTTCGCATCGAACAGATAAACAAAAGTGAAATATCGAATTCGGCTTCAATAATAACATATTAAGGAAAGTTGTATAAAGTTTTACAGTATCTAACTAATATAGCTAACGAAAGCTTTTGCGACGTATTATCATTATCAACGAATTATAATGATTAGCCTACTTTATTAGTCCCACTGCTTAACTCTCTCGCATTATAAATAATACATGGTAAGAACGGACCATAACCCACCACGCTGCTCTTTTGTAGGTTGGAGTTGAAGGTTGTAGGGTATTATAGACTGCTATAAGAGCTCACGGTTACCCCTCTGGTTGTTGTAGTAAGACGGCAGTTGCTACACCCTTCAACTCCAACCTACATTACACACTCCAACCTACATTACCGTATTATTGCAGTTGTAAAAACGAGACGCGTGTAGCGGCGAATATACTCGCGTCTCTTTTCCACAACTGCAATAATACTGCTATAAGAGCTCATAGTCAGGGGGTTGGACCAAGATCTTAACATTCCTTCTTAAAGGCAGTAAAATTACGCCAATGAAATCATCATCATCATCAGCTTATATTATGTCCCCACTGCTGAGGCAAGAGCCTTTCCTATGGATGGATAGAGAGAACGCTTTACGTGCCTTCCGAAGTACGTAGAAGCTTGAGATGATACATTTTTGGTCACCCATCCGATGACCGGCTTTTGCAAAAGTTACTTAACTTCAGCAATCGCAGACCGAGCGCGATAACCCTGCGCCATAGAACTCCTCCAGCGCAAGCGAAATAAACGCATGCATCTCGATTCTCAAACGATAACGTCACATATTTAAAATGTAACATTCATATTTTTCCACACGCTTGACCGTCTCATAAGCTTATAAAAGTATTTACATTAATATCAAAAGGCGAAGTCTACAAAGCAACAATTTAAGGCCGGGCCCCCAAACGTCCGGTACAAAGTACAGACGCGAGCAAAAGTGCACGAAGTCACCAATTAATATGCGGCGGCCGCGACCTCCTCTAATGAAATTACCACAACAAAGCACCGGCGGCGCTGCACGATTGTTGTGCAAATATTAAACATCGAATCTAGCGATAACGGCTACTAGAACGCTGAATATGAAGCGCCCTAATCTGCTTTTGTCGAGGTTTGATTTCCGAATTCGATATCCCCAATTTCAAACGATTAAATTTAATATAATTAGTTTCGTTTCTATTTATTCTAATAAAAGAAAATTTAACAAAAACAAGTGAGCATCGATTGTGGTTGGAAAAAGACCTATTATTTTAAAATAAAACCTGCGAAAACTTCGTTCATTCAAACTACTGTACAGCGAAATTGCTGGCATGCAAACTAGTAAAAGCTTTTCAAGTAGTACTTCGTACCCGTCAAACCTAACAATAAAAGCCCCCGCTATACGAATATTGAAAGAATAAACGATCGTAGACAATTGGGTTCATCACGAGAAAGTTATAGTCAATTTACAAAATATGCCTTGGAGGCCTCAGGAAATGTAGCGCGACGCTCAAACTGAATACCCAATTGGATTGGAAGTGGGTCCTAAGGAAACAAAATAAAGGGCAAGACACACTTAAAGTTGTATCAACTGTGTCGACGTTAGCGTGGACTTGAAAAGTTTTGTTTCTACTTTGGTTTTACTCCACAGTAATAACATTTCGAAATTGTAAAGTATATTAATATAGACATTATAGTGACATATGCTTATATGTTTGGAGCGCAATGTCTTCTTGTTCTGGGTTGATGTAGTTTGAATAAATAGACACAGATACTGGTTTTATACAGAGATACCAAAGACACAGGAAATTATTTGGTTTAGATTGGATATTGTAACATATTATATACACTAACTCCAACTTTTTCACATAAGTCTTATGTAGGTTAAGTTAAGTTTTAATCATTAGTTTTATCTTTGACTGTATTTTTAGTATAAGCGTATTTTATATGTGTGTTCGGAAAAAGACAATTACATTAAAAGTATTTTCTTATTTAAACGTTTTATTTACATGCAAATTATCGCAGTAAGAAAAAGATTCCTGATCCGTTTTACATTGTAGGCACCTATTTAAGTTAGTGTGCTTTCTGCTTTAACAGGGGTCGTCTTCAATCAACGATAAAAATAAAGTATTGGAGTGAGAGAACCAATCGGATTCGTATCACGCGCGATTTTAATTTGAGTAAGTAAATTAAAATGCGGCTGGGCAGTAGCCGTTTGAATACAAATGGTTTATTGGAGGAAACGGTTTCAATTTTGTACCCGAACCTTCCCTTAACTCATTAGAGTCGCTCTAAAGTTATTTATGTAAGCCTTTTTATTTATCGCGGAAGGGGTGTCGCTTTATTCGATTATACACTTTTGTTGGCGATGATACTCGACTGACGGCGCATTAAAAGTCAACGATATAAATCATGCAGGACTTTATTAAAATGGCTTTGCGTTTTATCACTTTGGAGGTTTGCAATATGATTTAAATTCAATTGTGTATAAACACAATTAATAAAGAGATTACTACTTTATTACAACGGGGAAGCAATTATCTTTTGACTTCATGGTAATTGTCGATTAGTGCCGGATATAGAAGCGCACATAACGGAGAAACTAGCTGTCTATCTTATCTCTAAACATATCTATCGACGAAAGTCAACGATAAAATGATGGCAGCGTAGCTAGCCTAGTTTGGATTTAATATCTATAGATCTATATTAACACTAGCTGACCCGGCAAACGTCGTTTTGCCATAAAAAATAAAATAAAAATTTAGGGGTGGACTACCCCTAACATTTAGGGGGATGAAAAATAGATGTTGGCCGATTCTCATAGATACCGGATGAACCGGCAAACGTTGTTTTGCCATAAAAAAAAATATATTTAGGGGTGGACTACCCCTAACATTTAGGAGGATGAAAAATAGATGTTGGCCGATTCTCATAGATACCGGATAAGCACAAAAAATTTCATCAAAATTGGTCAAGCCGTTTCGAAGGAGTATGGCAACGAAAACTGTGACGCGAGAATTTTATATATTAGATATTAACATGAAAAGAGAAAATTTCGTGCTGGTTTAGAAGGAAAGGGAGATTGGGCATAGTTAAAGTTTATATGCAGAAGGAGTCCCGAAATATAAATTAATGTATAAATAAAAAAAAAAAGTTGGAACAATAAAAATATACATTTAGTGTTGTACGGTAATCTATACTACTATATAAATATGTAGGCTGTGTCTGTACATGCAATTTTTCTGACAAATTTTGGAATAAATATTCGTTTTATGACTGACTGACACCAATTACGATTTTTGAAATTTTTGTCTGTCTGTCTGTGTGTATGTCCTCTCACAACTCAATAACGGCTTGACCGATCTTGATGAAAATTTGTATGTAGTAAGAACATGAGATTATGCAAATGATAGGCTATAAAATAATATGATGTTGGTAAACCTAATAATTATTTTATTTAGCATTCATTGATCCATTATTTTCGCACAGCGAAGCGGGCGGGTGACAGCTGGTAGTATAATATGTTGTTTTTATTTAAAAAATCAATTCAAAATTCAAAATCTTTTTTTTCAGTTTAGGCTAAATAGCCCTTATTAACGTCATTATGCTATAGGTTCGTAAGTCTCTATACTGGAGTACTCTGGGCGGGTGGCATTTCTTTTCTCCCTTACAGCGTCGAAAATATTAGAACATAAGTATATATATATATATGTAACTAGCACTTTAACTCTTAATCGGTGCACTACCGGCCTCCTCGTTGTTTCAATAAATCATTAACTTAATTCCCATAATCACCAGCACGTGATCCATAATCCGTGTTAACACGAAGACCCGTTAGTTTTTAATTCCAGGACAGCTAATAGTAAATTTGCGCTGTTTCCACCTTATTTACATCGAGAGCGGGCAACACCACAATAATTTCCCTATTGAATACATTACCATATAAAAGTAACGATTGCGCGACATGAGAACCTAGTTTGTGTTAGGAAGGCACACATTTTACATTTTGACTTATAAACCATATTTCAGGTTACTGAGCCGTACAAACATGAGCATACAGCCTAACTGGCGGAAAACGATCACTACAGCCCATGGACTCTTGCCACACCAAATGTGTCACGTGCGCGTTGTCGTGCACAAGCCTGCACAACATCATCATCAGCTCATTTTATGTCCCCACTGCTAGGGCACGAGCTTTCCCCATAGATGGATAGGGAGAACGGGCCATAAACCACCACGCGGGCCCAGTGCGGATTGGTGGTTGTCAACGACTGCTAATGCAGCCGGGACCAACGGCTTAACGTGCCTTCCGAAGCACGGAGGAGCTCGAGATGATAAATGTTTGGTCACCCATCCAATGACCGGCCTTGCGAAAGTTGCTTAACCTCAGCACTCGCAGACCGGGCGCGTTAACCACTGCGCCATCGAGCTCCTCACTGCGCCATCGAGCTCCTGCACAACAGATTACTACAAACTGTCAAATTTCCTCAATTGACTTTGAACTCTAGATATTTGTGATAAGGTTGAAAATGTTTGTAGAAAATTGTCAGTTTAGGATAGGGTGTTATACAGCAGTACCTAGGAGGGCTAGATACCGTTACCAAATTCACACTATAAGCACAGTCTATCCAACCTCTTCCTTACAATAAGTATCGTTATAAGTAACGTTATTTCTATAAACGTAAATTGGACGCGGTAATGCTAGTAATATTATCTAGTAAAGTAACGTTACTTTTTTCGTTATCTGATGCGTTTAAGTCAATCCGCGTTAGTTTATTTTTCGGTATAAATGCCACCCAGGTAACAATAGCAAGCATAACGTTACATTTGCTGTTAACGTTAACGTTATATTCGTATATAAGTAACGGTGCCTACTTTTTAACGTTATTTAATGCCCTGGTGTCTATTACTCTTCAAAACTGGAAGACAGCAATGAGGAACAATGCTGCTTGGCAGGAAAATAGGTATTAGGTGTTCCAGAATGTACACTCTACATACAAACAAAAAAATACATTTAGCTACGTCTCCAGTACTAAACCAAACGTGCATCTATTTAATGAAATATTTTATTGCTCTCGAGTATACCTATTAACCAGCAGGTGTTAGTTTGAAAAGGAAACGCCAAATGAAAAAGGCTTTTACGGTTATTGAAGTATCCGGGCTAGTGATGGGAATAGAAAAACATTTTTCTTAAGAAAGGTTTCAAAAAATTCCTGTTTTTCACAGGAAAACAGGGTTTTACTAAAAAAACAAATATATTTATATACAAAATTAAGATAAGTTAATCCATTTTAATAACATTATGCTCATGATAAGCTGATTAGCATTGTTTGTTTTACGTTGCGTTTGGATGAGTATGGCTGAGTTTCTTTCCGGTTCTTCTCAGAACAACATCTTGCGAATCGATGGCGAGGGTGACTAGGAGCATGTAAGTAGTGTTGATACAGGCAAATATAGACTCTAAATTTACGGAATATGATTTACTTTACACGATCATGATGCAGTATGAATAAAGCAACACACATAATAAGTTTTTTGTTTGGTTTTTATAATTGGAAAAATAAATTAAGTTTACTTTGCCAACCTCTTTAAAAATTGTATGCGTATTGTATTGTATTTGTCTAAAACAAATTTTATATTGAATTTAATTCAATAATTTTCGCTTTTATGATTGCTTATTTTTTGATACCAATCACAACATATGTGTGAAACTGTAAAAGGATTTAAAATGTACTTTATTGTTCCAGAACAATAAAAACTCCAGAATTGGAGCATACAATACGTTTTATATGAAGCTACATGATGTTTTTGTCGTTCTTGCAACGGCAGCCACCATTGACAATCTCATCGAAAATCTAGAATCCATACAGGGGCCATTGTAACTTTTCGCACAGGGTTTGGAGTACGGATTTCTTAAGGAACCGGTTCGATATATCTTGATAATGGTACCGGTACTACAGTTAGTATCGATATTAAACTGGTTCATAAACCGGTTCTAAAAACATGAAAATGTACTGACAGTTTATTCAAATTCAAATTCAAATTCAAAATCATTTTATTCAGTTTAGGCTACAAGTAGCTCTTATGAATGTCACTATGCCATCGGTTCGTAAGTCTACTCTGGGCGGGAGATCTTGTACTGAGAAGAACCGGCAAGAAACTCAGCAAGTGTCCAGATCTTTTCTCCCTTACAGCGTCAAAAATATTGGAAAATGCCCGATCATAGCAGGACACTTTCCATTACAAATAAACACAAAACATACTTATAGAAGACAACCACAAAATGTAAAAAAAAAAAAAATCTAGGTTAACTAATTTACATCAGGCAAAAGTTTCAATTTCCACAATGTTTAGTTAGTTAATGGTATTTTCAAGGAATCAATCACATGATACCGGTATTTTAAACATAGGTTTAAAGTGGGTTAAGCCGATACCAATCGATTCCAATTTCATAAGTAAGAGCGAGAAAGCACAGTAAGTGGGCCTCGGCGTACCTACGTGGCGAACTGGCAACGTCACGGGAACCGTCGCTGATGACTGTTATACCGGTCAAGGACAACTTGTTAGGTATCAAAATAGAAAATAACGGTATTTTCCGTAAAGTTACGGTCAAAAAAACTGCAACCGTAGCAATTCCTGGTTTCGCGTTAAAAAAAGCAGACAAGCGCACCAAGTTCCAAACAGAAAATTGTATATGCCAACCTCTTTTTGAACGAGTCGCAGCGGTATCGGAAATCGATGCCGGAATCCGTTGCGTGTAATTACGGAACGATTTGTATACTACGAATGTTTATTTAAGAGATAGTGAAAACGGTAATTTGAGGCTATTTTGTGGCATTACAAGGCTGTTAGTTACATCCTTGGACGATTGCGGTATTCCCTTAAGTCTTTTGTCGATCGTCAAATGATTGTAAATCTCCTATTTTCCGTTTAAGTTACGAGAAGTAATATTTTGGAGGTTTCCTCAATTTTATAGGATATGAATTTCCGGTTGCAGTCATAACAAAATATAGCGTTTTAACCTTTCAAAGTTCATTAAAAGTCCATTCGTATACAGATTTGCGAAAAGCAAAATAGCGCTGCTACCTACCATTTAGAAAATGTTTTTACTAACTATTTTTTGTTATAAATAAATTATTACATAAAATATGTATGTTAGACAACATCACATACATTGTTCTGATCCTAAAGTAAGTAGCTAAAGCACTCGTTTTATGGAAATCAGAAACAACGACGGTACCACAACCGCCAGACCCGACACAATATCGAAAAGTTCGTTTTCGACATTGACTCGATCGGGAATCGAACCCGTGACCTCAGAGTTAGCGCCGCCCAAAGTCCGACGCAGTGTTGCCGCTGGTCATTTGTAGGGTTACCGTACGCAAGAGATAAAATTACCGTATTGGAACAAAAATTGCCGTACATTTTTGTATTTACATGAAAAAGGATTTTTTTTTCATCAGACAAGAAACACAAATCAAAAAAAGAAAAACCTTCTGTTTATGAAAAAGATGCCACTGAACCAATAGATTTAATAGAAAAATGCACCACAGATCATTCCTCTCCTCCCATCAAATCCACAACATCACATAATAAGACATCTTCAGTGGCATTCTTTTCATAATCAGACGGTTTTTTTATTTTCGCTATCATTTCGGGAGTTGGCTTGAAACTCGTACAATTTGAATGATTTCTGGAAATGCACTGTTTGGCTAATAATGTTGCATATATAGTAAATGTTAAGAAGCGGTTTCTTTGTTATGTTTAAATGAAGTTGACAGCACTGAAGATTCTTTCTGAATCGGCATTTGCATGTGGCAAGGAAAGAACTTCAAAAACAAACTTCGCCAAATTCTGAAATTGCGGTTCCGATAAATGTAATGTCTTGCTCCAAAACTTAGCGTTCATTTTTACGCAAACGCTGATTACGTTTCTTTTTTCATCTACAATTTTACTGTATTTCGTAAATATAGTAGTTAGTGGTATACCTACCCAATACCTACTTCCTTATGCTATGATTGCCTGATTGCCGTATTTTAGCGTACGGCAATGACCACTCTGCCGTATACCGTACAATTCGTCTTTAAAGAGCCTGAGTACCGTACGAAACGGCAATTGCCGTACAAACGGCAACACTGGTCCGACGTGCAAGCCACTCGGCTACGGAGGTCGTCAAAACAAAATAACATATAACAAGCAAAATATGAAATAAAGGCTTAGGTATTTATTACAAAGTATTATATGTTTATTTATTTTATGATTTATATTGCATAAACTCTGTTTAATATATTTTTTTCCCTTTTCTGTTTTTTTTTATTTGATATTATAATTATAATTTAGTTTATTTTTACTTGCACCCATTTTTATTTTCTTTATTTTATTATTTTTCGCCAAAGGTTGCCTGGAAGAGATTGCTTGTTAGCAATAAGGCCGCCTATTTTGTACTATATGTTTTTATCAATTTGTCAGTATCTGTTTTTTTTTGTGTGCAAATAAAGTTTATTATTATTATTATATTTATGGTAAAAAGAAACGTTTCAGGTACGGTTAAAAGCATGGTAAAACGTTTCGTACGTTAATAGTGAGCCCACTGCCAACTGGAACGTGATAAAAGCTTTAAAGTTATTTTTTTAAACCAATTACGAAATGAAACTTTCTATGCTTATGGTGGAACCGGCCGCCGCGCCGGGTGCCGGTACGGTCTAGTGGGCGTAGTTTGATGAATAGTCATTGGTTAATATTTTTATACATATTTTGATACGGGAATAGGCATGACATGATTACAATGAAATAAGTAATATTTTTATTGGTCAAGCTTATAGGATTGTAAAAGAGTGGTTTTTTGCCCAGCTGTGAGAGGAAACGAGAGAATAATAGTCATCACTTTACTGTGATGTGAGAAACTCGATTTCGAAGTGGTTAACGCGCCTTGTGTGCGATTGCTAAGGTTTAGCAACTTTTGCAAAGGCCGGTCATCGGATGGGTGACCAAAAATGTATCACTTTACATGCGTCTTTGTCTACGTGGATTTAAGAATTTAAAAATAAGCTTATTTTATCAAATCAAAATATAGCCTATGCTACCCGCTAAGAATGTAGCATTAAATCAGTAAAAAAAATTTGGATTTAGATTAGTAGTTCCAAAGATTACCTTCCTCAAACAAACAAACAAAGAAACAAAAAAACAAACAATCACACAAATAAACAAAGTCACAAACTTTACTTCTTTTTTTTATAGTATAGATATTGATAGATATAAAATATTAAATACAAGGGTTGAAGTACGCTTCCATCTTCCTTATTATCTCTAACCATCAGACTACGAGGCTAGGGTTCACAAACTTTTACTTCCGATCTTATCGTCAAGTCCTATCATACAAATGACAAGCACTACCCTATGTAAGAGATGAAGGGCAAGCACTTAGAGTAGAATAAAACAAAAAAGAACTGCATATACGAGGCTGGGTACACAAAGTTTCACCTCCGCAGCCCTCACATGTGCGACACACGCAAAACTCCAAAGAATGGAGGCCACCTCCACACGTGCCCTGTAATGAAGTACGTTCCGTATTCACCCTTCGACGGGTTTCTTTGGAGGCCCGCGCCCGTCTATTACTTACTTGCTGGGCCCATTTCAAAAGACGGCGAATTTGCAATGGCTAAATAAATATCCGATTCCTTTTCAGTGGCTTCCGTCGTTCGAAATTTTGCGTGTTTTTTAATCAACAAAAGAGGTGGATGCCAACAATCGTTTTGTAGTTTATCTACAGGTACCTGCTTTACCGGTTCTGACCGGTAAAGAAAGGCATGTAAAGATCAAAGCCGGTAACCGGTTGTCCCATTTTGTCAGGTCGTAAAGTTTATTTTTGCGTGACGTTCCTTTTTACTTAATCCGGCATTGTTATTTTTTTATTTTCTTTTACAATTTTTTTTATATTATATTAAGTTTATATATTATAGGATTTGGTGAGGTCTGAACGTGGTTAACTATTGCGTAGTCTAACGGCTTAAAATACTTTGTATTAGTAGTATTGTAATCAATTATTCACGCTTGCAATAAAGGCATAGCCACTGGAATAAGAGATAACAGCTATTCAAAATGGATCTTCGAAGGTGATTATAAATCAATGATCTAAAGATTCCACAAAGGATTAGGTACTTTATGAATATAATACCAATTCTGGAATAGTACCGAATGGTTACCATTTGTTTGACGGTGCTTTACGCATTTAAGGCAATCCCGGAGATGACGTGCAGGGTCAACGGATAAACACTGAAATAAGTAATATTATATATAGTATTGAAATAAGTAAAATTGAAAAAATTAACGATTATAACGTGACTGTGGTAGCCGCTGGTATGTAGTAATTTCCAAAAAAAATAGACATTTATTGAAAACGCAATTCAGAAAACTACCACTTCAGTACATCGCCATCTAGTGTGATCGATGAGCACTAATTTCACTTACCCTTACATACATTGATTAGATTTAGTTACTGTTTTAAAACCAATTAACTAAAGCATAAAATTAGACACCGCTACGCCGGCACCGCCGAGCTCTTCATGTCTTATTAAGCGTATAATATACCTAAAACTCAGCTCAGCCTATGACGCGAGTCGAAGAAAAAATACGAGGTGAATTTAACGAAAACGCCATCTCTGGAACTCTGAATATTCGCGTCCTAATAACGATAATAAGTATTTTCCTCGCGTCAGCCACTCGGGCGCGCTGATGACGTCGAAGATTGATGACGATCGCCCGTAGCCACCTCCGCTGTTATGCTTTTATATTAAACAGGCTTTTTCTTACGACCTCGCTTTTAAAGTATACCTTCGACATATACCTACGACAGTTGCGTTGTTGACCATTCGGCCTGTAAGACGATTTATTTCGAGTAAATTCATGTAGTAAATCACAACGATTTAGATATTTTTTTTTTTTTTTTTATACATAGCACGGCAAATGACTCCATTTCACCTGATGTTAAGTGAATATGGAATCCAGATGCGATGACAACTGGTGCAGCGTGAAAATAACGCAGCATCAGTTACCCTCACTCTGCCGGCCCACAAGGTGCCTCTTCACGCCTCGTTTGAAGGACCCCATATCATAGGAAGGAGGGAAAACGTGTGCAGGCAAACTATTCCATGTTTTGGAAGTGCGACAAAAAAATGAGTCACCAAATTTCTTAGTGCGTGATGGAATATTTGAGACAGTGAAGCGGTGACTCCGGAGAGCAGCACGCGTACTCCTATGGAGGAAGGGAGAAGGAGGGATGAGGTCAAAGAGTTCTTCAGAGCACTCGCCATGGTATAAACGGTAAAACACGCTGAGTGACGCAATATCTCTACGCAATTGCAGAGTTTCGAGAGTATTTGTGACTTCTGCGTTGCCGATAATGCGTACAGCGCGACGCTGCAATCTGTCCAAAGCATCGAGAAGGTACTTTGCGGAACTATGGATATGGATATGGATATATTCTTGAATGCGGTCGGACTTCATTTCATCCGAGCGAGCCTCGATTGTGCTGTTTTAAAATGTCTCTACTATAAACATTTTTTTTATTCCAATCAAACTCATTTGAATAGCAAGATCGAAGCACTGATAGTACTTATGTGTGACGGTAGAGATGAAGATGAGAGCGCAACTCCCCCGGAATCTTTCTTGTTAAGTAAAGAACAGTTTATAACTTTTTCTTAATTAAGTAAGTTCATTCATTCTCAGTTGCATTTTAAATATGCGATTATAAAGCTGCTAACATTGTCGTAATAGCGTCATCTTTGATAAGATCTAACTAGTTAGACAGACTTAGAACGAGCCTTACCACCACTCAAACACTGGGACCGCTAATAGAAAGACCAGAGGCGATTAAACTTTCTTACACTTGCCTTCCCTCTTCCAGCTCATAAAACAAAAGATTTTCCAATTTCGCATCTGTTAATAACCAATTCCTTTCAATTTATCTCTTGACGATCTTCGCAAAAAAAGAAGGAGATTAATTTCGCAGTGACGACGCGCGACGCTACGCTAACACCGGTACGACCTTCCCGGTTCCACGTATCGTATCACAAATATTTTGTCATTCAATTTTCCTAATTCTGTACGCTACGACGGACCAATCGGCCTTTCCGTTAACGGATTTAGTTTTGCACGCCGATTGGATAAGGTAGGGTGACATGCGGTATTCTTAGTGTTTGGAAGGACTATAAAGCTTGTATTCATCAGAATATATTAATAAAAAAAAATCATGAAGCTGTTTTATAACTTTTTTTAAAAAGTATCATGATTTCGCACCGGTTCGGTATGCAGTGTTTTATCGAGAAAAGATTGGTAAGATACTCGACACATCTTTATATCATGCATGGCGAATACAACTGTACCAAAATATCGAAGTTACTCAAAGACCACAAATAGCATGATATAAATCACTTTAATAACTAAACAGAGTAAGTTAAGTATGTTCGTTAAAGTACTTCTAAAGAAATGAAACAACTTTCACGGATCTACTCGCGTTTATTTTACACATTACTTTTTAATGTCTCCTTGTGACCACGGACCCTGCAAAGGGTTCGAAACGTCAGGATAAACATTACAAAGGAGAAATAATAAATTGATCCACAAAAAAATAGTAGGCTAGCACCTAAAATGCTAAGTTAGCATCTAAATAGTACCTAAACAGGTGCTAACTTTGTATTTTTAGGTGCTAACTTAGTATTTTTGTGGGTTAGGTTAGGTTAGTTTGGTGATCGATTAAATACAACCCATTAAAAAGTAATGTGTAAAATAAACGCGAGTAGATCCGTAAAAGTTGTTTCATTTCAATGTGTAGTGTTCACGTAAACTTTAGAAAACAATATGAAATCTAAAGAAATCATAATATTTTTCTAGAAATTTACATAAAACGAAAAGTGTACAGCAAACAGTGAACTAAACAAGTTGAAACAAGATTTAGTGTCGATGCAAATATCTGCAAGGACATGCAAAAGTTTACTCAATAAATTCACAAGCGACGCGATAGGCGAACGGCTGTAAAATTGGAGAAATAGAATACAATACTAACTCGGATAACTGTGGGTATACTGTGTAGACGTCTGGGAAGTAATACTGTGCTAATGCAGCGATATTACAATCTACGCAGCGGATAAAGAAATGTACTAGCACATAGCGATAGTGGAGAAGCGGGCGTTAAAAACATGGTTTAAAATATTGTTTTATAAATTACTTTTCCTTTACTAATATGAGTTTAAAATTTAAAAGCATTGTTGCGGGAAAGAAAGTAAAGCAAATAGTCTTACGTTAATACCAGTAAGAATGAAGAAAAAGTATCATTGATGACATCTTATCCACATTGGGCCAGCGTCGTTAAGCTTTCCACTACGCTGCCATTTCCACTATACGCGTTACTTGAAAAAACCGATATTTATAAGATCACGTGTGCCTGTTGTTCGACTTTTTTAAATGTTTAAAACCAGTATTTATTTATTTATTTTTATTTATTTATTTCGAAAGGTACACCAACAATGTACACACAGTTTTGATTAAAATTAGATATATAAAGTAATAAGATATGTATGACATTTATGACAACATTTTTAAACATGAATGATGTCTCTTTTTAGTGAAATTGCCATTTTCAATATTAAGGCGTCTCCAGTGGCGTGTGTTTGTTTTATCCCGTATCTATAGAAACAGTGCACAGCTAAAGCTGAATCCATGGTCAGAGCTAGGAATACCGGTTTTACAGACCTTGATATAGTGTACCGGCACTTTAGATGCTATCGATACCAATATAACGATACTTGAGTTGCTACCAGTATTGTGCAGGTAAACCACTGCTGATACCGATACTTAATAGTAAAATACCGGTTATCGTTGCGGTACCAATACCCAAACACCGAAACAGAAAATATCGATATTTGCCGTGTTATTATTTTTTATTTTTTTAAACTTTTGCAACATAAGTATTACATAGCGGACTTAATGCCTGAGGCATTCTCTACCAGTCAACCATAGGGTGGTGCAGAGATAACATTGGCAGGTGCAATTAAGTTATGTCATAACATACATGTACAATTATGTTATAGTAATTTTTTTGGTATCGGTAGCTAGCCCTACCATAATCCCATTATGAAGTTCTAACTGCGAAAATGTTTTGCACTTTTAGATTTCACTCTCGGGTATGTACATCCCGAAATAAAGTTATGAACGGCACAAAGCCTGTAGTTATTTTGATTTACGACATGCAGCTTTTGCCGGGATACACTTTTTAGCCCCATTTGCTGTCATACTACTGTGAAAACAAAACACTAACAACCAAACCAATGTCAATGATAATGGGGCTAAGCAAAGTTATAACAGCTACAACCCTAGGTTCATTTGTAATGTGGAACTTCTCTACTCCTCCAGTGGGGAGGCTACAACATAATAAAAACACCCCACAATTTATAAAACAAGGTAATTTATTAAAATAATAATTTAAACAATACAATGTTGGTATATTACTCGGTTACTGATTCAACTTCTTTCATCAAGAGAAATGATGAAATATTGCAATAACAATAAGGGTACCAGGAGTCCTGAGGTCGGTTTAGTCGACAAAAGTAACTACTCGAAAAAGAAAAACTTATAAAAAACAATAATAGAATGAGGGGTGTTCCGTCGAGGGATGTATGTATGTTTGCAGTGACTACATTGTTACTAACTTATTATCTAAACCTTACACGACTATTTATACAGTACTACTATGTAGATGTTGGAGGATGCCGTGACATATCTTTATCGGATCTGCACGCGTTTAGGAATGTGCTTACAAACTCTTTAACCGATACGTGATGATAATAAATTATGTGGCGACTCGGGCCGCCACAAGGGGTACATAAAAGGGTTGGTTAGTAAGAATCTATATGTAATGAATGTTAGGGGGGGATCTTCGTTGGTAGCTCGAAACAGCTCGTACAGAACCTCTAATCAGTCTAGGGCAGAAAGGGATGGGATGTGTCTCGGTGGCGGAAGAGTCCGGGCTGCGCTACTTCATCAGCCTTGTGTTCGCTTTAGCAACAAGCTCGCTCCTTCTTTCACCAGCTCCAGCTTCCGAGTGCTTTGTGGAGGCTTGCAGCTCCGTCCAAGCGCCCTGAAGCGTGGTATAAAAAGAGGATATGGTTAAGGGCTATTAAATAATGTATAAACCCTAGGGGAAGCCATTTACTTTCGAAATGTAACAATTAACCAAAGCAATGTCATAGAACTTGTAATCCTTCTAATATTTGGTTTAAAAATGCTGATTGCCAGGTAATTTATTTGTTATATGTTGATGGTGATGATGTTTTGTATTATGAACTATGTAATTTAAGGGGTTTTGGAGTCAGTAAAATTGTAAAATATTGTAAATGAAGAATGGTTAACAAATGCTTATTACTTATTAATAATTACTAAAATTAATACAAATGCAAGTAAGTAGGTACCTTTTCAGGGAATTAATTAAAGTCCCTTAGGCAGGTACTCGATGACGAGTTATACTCCTCTGGGTGAAGCCTTTTGAGTCACCCTACAATTCAATGCGACTATAATGCCTTTTGTATTCAGTTTGGGTGGCTATCGTATAGCTTGAAGTGGATATCGTAGGAGGCATTAACATCTTCTTTCGCATAAAATGTGGTCTGGTGGTAGAATTCTACCCCGAAATAGGTTACTTTATCCCCTTTCGCAGTGTCACACTCTATTATACCTAAGTACAGACGAGCATTACCATGTAAACAATGTAACTCTTAATACCATCGAATAAGAGTCAAAATTGTATACATGCTAAATGCACAATGTTAATTCTCAAGACTGAATTATATTTTGTATAATATTTATTTTTTATTGCTTTCATTAATTCAAATAAAAACTTTGCATCGAACCTAGGCGTTTGTACTAAATGTCTACAATCTCATTTTCTGAATGTGCCGTCTATACAATGACTTGGGGGTCGACCGCCTAACTCTCTCGCTTTCAATCGCTTTGAAGACGAGGCGAGGAGGAGGCGTCATCTAGTCATTTCGAAAGCAATATGAAAGCAGTATCGAAAGCTATAGGCTATAGCTTTCGATATTATTAGATATTAAATTTCGATATTATATTAGAAAGCGAGGCGAGGGTCTCGCCTTCAAAGCGATCGAAAGCGAGAGAGTTAGGCGGTTGGGGGGCTGGTTGCACGTAATAACAACATCGACATATTTTACATGAAATAACATGTATTTAAAAAAAAATATCCGGGAACTTCTCGGCTCGGCATCTCCCACTTATTAAGAAAACTTAATAAAGTTGTCAACATTAACCTAGAATAAGTTTTCAATTTGTTATATTTTTATTATTTACCATTCTATGTATATAATTAGTTTTTAATTCGATATAGTTTTAGATTAGGTAAACTTTAACATAGACGCTTATTATTAATCGTGTTGTGTACTGTAAGGAGGTTGTATGCAGCTCATAGTAAAAGTTAGTTTATTGCATTTGTAGTGTTCCCACTACTTAGTGAATCCTACTAGGATATATAACAAGAACAACAGTTGCACTTAACATTGTGTATTCTAATAAAAACATAACATTAGATTAAATCGATTCATTCCAATTTGATTCGAATATAACATAATTTAAAATCCTAAATCTAAGAATGTCAATCAATAGCAATAAAATAATATATTTCTAAATTAAAATCTTTTTGGGATGATAATAACAATAAATTACACCAAAAAGCGGTCTGGGAATAAACGAGTTTCAATTCTGAGTTTTAAAAATATTGAGTCTCTCGTGCAAACCTATTAATTTTGCTTTTCAACTAAATTAATATAAATGTGTCTAGACCGCAGACTCAACGGTACGCTTAAAGCGAAAAGAAAAGAAATTCTTAATGAAACACATATCTGTTTAAACCGTCATGCCCGGCATTTGCTTTTACAGTATAACATTCCATAACATAATATAATATTCCATTTAATGTAGTTTCTACACTAAACACATATTAGTTTAGAAATAGTTGGCATTTTATTTGCGAAGTTACGATAAATAGACAGAATTTAAAGCCGTTCCTTAATATATTAGTCATCATCATCATCATCAGCTCATTTTATGTCCCCACTGCTGGGGCACGAGCCTTCCCTATGGATGGATAGGGAGAACGGGCCATGAACCACCACGCGGGCCCAGTGCGGATTAGTGGTTGTTAACGACTGCTAATGCAGCCGGGACCAACGGCTTTACGTGCCTTCCGAAGCACGGAGGAGCTCGAGATGGTAAATTTTTGGTCACCCATCCGATGACCGGCTTTTGCGAAAGTTGCTTAAACTCAGCACTCGCAGACCGGGCGCGTTAACCACTGCGCCATCGAGCTCCTCCGAGTAACTAAGTAAAAAAATATTTTCGGGTAAAGTTTTCGGATTTTTCGACTTTGTTAAGCAGGTAAGCATAGCTGGCTTTGAATAACGTTAAAAATTAGGTGACGTTATCAGATATGAATGTAAGATAAGCAAAGGTAACGTTATGCATGGTATCGTTAGGTACCTGGGTAGCATTTTTACCGGTAAATTAAACAACCGTTTTAACCGGTAAAGTAACAAAAAAGTAACAATACTAGTGATATATAACGTAACATTATAGAAATAACGTTACTTAACGATACTTATAGTGTGAATTTGGTAACGTTGTCAAGCCCTGAGCTAAGCAAACGATGCATCGATGTACACGGCGGCTGATCAACGTACCCAAACCTGTTAAATTTCTCCAATGAATATTGATCCTTATAACCAAATAATAAAGTTCAAAATTGATTGTAGAAATTTAACAGTTAGACGTCAACCTATTCAAAACTATCAAATTTCCTCAATACATTTTCAACCATGTACCTTGGTCATAAAGCTGAAACTTAAAGCATTTATTGCTCTAAGAGTTGAAAGTCTATTTGTTTTTTTTTAAATAATTTATTCATGACCATGAACACTAGGAGTAGTCCTTCAGTTGAAAACTTAATTTATAAACAATGTTTCTTTCCTGTATGATGATGATGAATGATAATAGAAATGAGAAGTGAGAAATGATATAACCCTCAACCCCTCGAGTATCTCAGTAAAGATGTGGGGCTTTTACTAAGTCCTCGGGCGGACTTCTTGAGAGAATTTGAAAAGTGACGTTGCATTGTTCTGTTTCATTTGCCAACACTCAGGCACACTCACTAACACTTAACGGTTAATAATCCAATTTCACATTAATATTCGACATAACACAAATTTTAGTAAATAAAACAAAACCGCAGACGTGACTCTTCACTTTCCCGCCAAGAAGTCCCCTGGTATGTTGACGTGCAGCGGTGTGTACAGCGCTCTCGTCCCGTCTCGCCCGAGAGTGTGGAGCCGGCGCGGCGTAAGGCAACGAGTTCATCCCGCCAACGCTTACACGGTAATTAAAAAGGCAGAACATGAATACCGGATGAAACCAATGACACATAAAATTAAAAAGTCAGTGCAGCCTCAAAAAAGTTTATGGGCCCTAAAAATGTTGCGTCTTTATTAACACTCGGAAACAATTAGTGGGGGCCGAGAAGCGTAATTTTGGTCTTGCCAAGTGAAAAACGAGATTCGGAGGGGCCATTTTGGGCTCGTAACTGCCGTGTTCGCGATAAAGCAATTTAAATTAGACCATAAACCACGTCAAGGGATTGTCAACGGAGAATGGAGAGAACTCGGCACAATTCGCTTAAAACATTTCAGTTGGCGTTTTGGAATGAACGGCATCAAGGGAATGTAGGAGTAGCCCTCGCGATCTTATAACTAATGCGTTTGGGCTTTTGGTTTGCGGTAATAACGAGTATTATAGTTGATTAACATTTTTTTCATCAGATTGAGGAGCTCAGTGGCGCAGTAAACTCGCTCTGTCTAAGGCCGGTCCAAAATTGGTCAAAAATGGGTGAAGTAAACTCAAAAATGTCAAAAATAGGCACTACATTGCAGTCGTTAACAACCCCTAATCCGCAATGGGTCTGCGTGGTGGTTTATAGCCCGTTCTTCGTGTGGTGTTTACATCATAGAAAATGCTCGTGTCCACGAAGTAAGGATGTAAAATAAACTGGTGAAAAACCTTTTTTGAGAACCTACCTATCGTTGGCTTGAAATTAAATAAGTAATACCCTTGCCAAGTTTCTCGCCGGTTCTTCTCAATACAAGATTTCCCGCTGTAGACATACGAACTGATTTGTTAAACTTTTAAACTTTTTTTTCTAAGGCGAAAATGTTTCATCTACCCAACCTTTTTTTGTGAGTCCAACCTTTTTTGTAAGCAGAACTACTCTTAGCAAGAATACTTTTCTGTCTATACAAGGGTAACCAACCCTTTTGAGTCAAGTCTAACATTGGTCATAGCTCCTTCTTTGAAGTTTTCTTCTACTTGTAAATCTACAGTATGATCCTACAGGTAGTCATATTATCACTCATTAGCAGGTACATAAGAATATATACCCGTGATCACAACCCATGATAAATGTTATATTCCATTTAAAAGTATAATCCCCGTTCTGCGGTAGCTTACTACGAGTAAAATAGTAAAATCGGTACTAAACAAGAAATTATAGCACGCCTTATTAAAGCCTCCAGTGAAAAGAAGGCTGGCAGCTTTCCATGCCAGCATTAGTCTGGCAAACCAAAGAGGCAATGTTGCCAGCATTCTTGGGACCGTTCCATAGAGTTATAAAACTTTTTTATTTATAGCTTTAGTATTAATTTCTTTTTTACTAAGGTTTTAATAAAGGTACGTTTGAGTCAAAAATAGTAACATAATAAAATTGTACGATATAAAAGATCGACATTATCATGTTTTTTTATGTTTACACAACTGGCATAATCTCATCTGAAAGTAAATGACAATAAAGCGTTCTTAACCAAAGAGTAGGTTAGCTTATCTCTATCAAAATACAAAAACACATTAATATCATTGTGATGGTGGCAGACAGAAACAAGCCTTCAAATTAAATTATGTGTGAGTGCCAATGATTGTTAAATGTTTTCTATTCTATTAACTATTATATTCTTACCACCAAATAGTACTATACACACTATGCATATAGCACCTACATGGATTGCCCCTGCTGGAAAAGCCAGGTTGTTTTCACACCAACAAAAAGTGAACATTTCATTTAACGACAACAGTTCAAAATCCGCAACCGCAGCAGCAACGAGACAATAAAACACGTAACAAGTCCGTTGCAGTCACTAACAGTTTCACGGATTCATTCCGGATTGTTCGGCGAAGATTTATTATGGAACTGTTAAATATAAAAAGGGAAGGTTACCGAGAACACATATAGGTACATACTCGTACCTACACCTTCGCAAGGGTCGAAATGTGACGTGGGGGAAATCTTAGTGAGAATCTACTGAGATTATTACATAATTCACGATAACTAGTCTGTTTGGACTAGTTTATTTATTACTTATATCTAAATAATGAAGGGTTTGTAGCAGAACGGATACATGATAGAGTTGTATGCGAGAAATCGTGGTACAGTCGTCGTTGCTCCGTTGGACAGCTTCAGAGAACCCATACCTAACACAAGTCAAGCTTGAAAGATGGGTTGACAACGCATTCGTAATAAATTGAAAGAAAAACCGGTGATGTACATGAAAAGATAATAAAAAATTCAAAAGTCATTGGGCTTTACAACAACACTTCAACAGTGTGTCTGTGACTAAGCATCTTGCAAAGGATTCGAAAAAGTTTGTAAATCAAACTCACATTTCAACCGCCTCTGTGGTCTAGTGACTAAGACCACCGGCTTGGACCCAGAGGTCCCGGGGTGTTCCGGCAGCTAGAGACAAGATAGCCAGTGCCTGACTAGTTGAGGTTCCCGGGTGAAGTGCGCTTCCCTCATTGGCCTTATCATTACTTTACATCAGATGAGATCAAGGCACATTGCTAGCAGAGCACCAGTGGTGAACCAGTAGGACTTCTTGGCGTGAAAGTGAAGAGTCATGTCTGCGGTCTTATTTTATTTTTATTTTTTATGTCTGCGGTTTTTAGTTATGTCAAATATTAATGTGAAATAATGGTGGATTATTAACCGTTAAGTGTTCGTGGGTGTGCATGAGTATTGGCAAATGAAACAAAACAGTGCAACGTCACTTTTCAAATTCTCTCAAGAAGTCCGCCCGTCCTTAGTAAAGCCCCACATTTTTACTGAGATACTCGAGGGGTTGGGGGGTATATCATTTCTCACTTCTCATTTCTATTATTATTCATCATCATCATACAGGATGGAAATATTGTTTATTTATAAATTAAACATATACATTTAATTTTAATATAAACATGTAAAACTATAAACATTAGTTTTAATATAAACATGTAAGAAAAATTACTTTGACACTGGCTGTGCTAATCGCACGAAGCCATCAACTAAAGGAAAAAAAAATGTGGTGGTAAAAGCACCAGTACACAGGTTACAGACAGGACCCAGTGATCTACATTATTAAAAATGGGGGGAGGGGGGGGGGGGGGTTTGGTATTTAGCAATAATTAAATACCGACCTTCTGCTTCTAACTTCTTTCCTTTATATAAGAGGGAGGCAAACGAGCAGGCGGGTCACCTGATAGAGAGTAATCACCGCCGCCCATGGACACCCGCAAAACTAGAGGAATCGCAGACGCATTTGTCGGCCTTTAAGGAAGGAATAGGCTCGTTTCTTGAAATCCCAAGGTCGTAACGGTCCAGAGCTGGATTTCATGGTACCGGTTTTCATGGTGTCGCCATCTCTGAGGTCCCGAGTTTGATCACCGGACGGGTCAATTTAGAAATTATTGTTTTTCTAAATTGACTCGGGTCTGGGTGTTTTCTATGTATAATAAGTATGTATTTTAAGTATGTTTATCCGTTGTCTAGTAACCATTTAACGAGTTTCATAACGAAGCTTCTCTTGGGCTAGATAATTGGTGTGAGTGTAGGAAAGTTTATTTATTTAACCACTAGACCACAGAAACGGTTAAAATTTTGTAACTAATTATTGTTAAAAATAACAGTAAAGTTTTACGCTGCTCATCATCTTGCCGGCCCGAATGATGAAGACGGGTTGCATCTGCGTCACTCCACTTTCCAGTCGATATCAGGCGGGGTCATCGAACGAGATAAATACAAGAAAGTATTGTACAAAGTCCAAGTGCGATTTGCTGTTATTTCACGGCGTGTCGCGTCAAACACTGTTCCGTCCAACAATCCCATTTAGCCGTCAACATTTAGTTACTTGTAAATTAGGAGTAAGTTCCCGTGTAGCCTTGGTGCCGGGAACCCGGGATCCTTTTTAATTAATTAGAGCACGCCAAGTTTTATTGTCCCTTTAGTTAGAGCCGGCTCTAATACGTGACTAGTTAAATACTTTTCAATGAAGGTCGATCAGCCGTTTTTTTGTTGAACTTGGAATTCGCTATGCCTTGAGGAGATAATGGATAATAAAACTAGACTTTTCGAACGTATCCTTTTTTAAATTAAATTGTAAAGAGAAGTGAAAACGACTGATGTATCATTACATCACACTAATATTATAAATGCGAAAGTTTGTGCGTATGTGTGTATATTTGTTGCTTCTTCACGCTGCAACAAATGAATGGATTTGGATGAAATTCGGCATACAGATAGTTTATAAACTGGATTAACACATAGGATACTTTTTATCCCGATATTCTCACGGGAACGGGAACCACGCGGGTGAAACCGCGGGCGGCCGCTAGTTTAATAAGTATATGCGAAGGTAGAGTAGCGGCACCAGAGTTCGACAGTTCAGGACCAGTCATCAACACATTATTCATCGCCAAAAAATAGCATTGGTCGTTATGGAAATATTAAAAGACGACAGTAGACGACTGTCATTCCATTCACATCACCTTGATGGATGGCGGTCTACTACTGTGCGTTTTTCACGAAATTTCTTGCCTCGAACTACAGTGTTGTGGTCGTCATAAATCCACCGATCTCAGACCCATAGGTTCTGGTTTCGATTCCCAGCAGAGGGGACATGTTTCTGCCTACATGGTTTGGTTGGTGATAGGGCACAAGCCCTAAAACAACAATCTTATGTCTTAAACATACATGTCTTAAACAATTTAGACAGTGACACTAGCTACCACCATCTTATCGAAATATCATCACCGTGACATCAATGTAACAATAGCGTTGTTGGGTTCCTTCAATGAGATAAGATAGCCAGATCCTCCAATGGTTGATTCCGGGTGAAGTGCGCTTCCACAGTCGGCCTTATCTGCATTTAACATCAAGTGAGATGAAGGCCATTTGCTTGAGGAATTAAAAACACTTTCTTCGACCTGGGAAGTGAACCCAGGTCCTCCCGGGTTCACTTCAGGCCCACTCAGCCACTGAGATGTCTACCAAAACAATTCTTGTATAATACTCTAAAGCCACCCAGAGAAAAAACAGGGTAAGAACATTGATAAATTACGAACAGCTCCGAAGAGTCATAGTCGAAAAAGCAACAAAAGAAACGGGGCGAAGATGTTACATACATTAAAAGTTTGCAAGGCGAACTCGGGCTGGCCTTTATAGCAGGAATAAAAGGGAAACTTCGCCAAATACGCATACAAACTAACCGGCAACGGCAGGTAGCTGAATAAAACGATCATTTTAGTGTTATAAAAGGTATCCTAAGATCGTTCCTAGTTTTCAGTCGTCGAATTTTAAGTGGTTAAAAATTTTGCTTTTTATTTTTAAGTGCTAATTGCAATTAAATATTTATAAAATACGGTGAAAAAGAAATTAAATGCCTACCCGACCCAGCCAAGAATCGAACCAGGGTCTTCCGCAATCCGGGCGGCTGCACTGACCATTATGCTACCGGGAAGGCTGACGTAAACACTGAATTTTTTAAAGCAGTCAAAAATCTTAGCATTGAAAAAATTCAGTACTTACGTCAGCCTTCCTAGTTAAAAATTATTAACAAAAAGTATTAGGTAATAAAAGACCCTATATAATTTGGATAAATGTTAAAAAATCTACGAGATCTAGAATTCCAACCTGCACCCTGTTGACAAACCATGTCAGGTGCACTGCCAACAATGTTATCGTGGCTCTGTCCACCCACCAAAATTTATCAACACTACTCTTACTTTGTAAGCCTAAGGATGTTATTAACTGTATGTATTTGAAATGTATGTAATGTATTGTATTCAATTTGTATTCATTATCTGAAAACTACGTCATCAACATCCAATCTTAATATTATTACAAGTTTCAAAGATCAGTTAAGTCAGGGAAGATGCTTTTTTCAAAAAAAATCAAATTATAATTTTATTCGCAACAATATTTGCGCAAATTATACAACGTGGCCTTATACGCTCTGGACAAATATTGAAAACCCGTGTAACGCTACTTCTCAGAAATACAGTAGTTTGGTATAACAAAAATGTTGGTAGCATTCACGTTTTGTTAGTTTTTAATACGAGTATGTAAGACAGCCTCCGTTGTCAAAGAATACAGGTGAAGTGCGCTTCCACCGCCATAACGGCACTTTACCATCACCAGACCAAGGAGTTCCTAATTGTGGAATAAAAAAAAATCCCAACGTTTGAAAAACAGAAAGAACACCCTATTCGATTGTAGAATTTAAAAAATCTTTTAAACTTTTTACAGAAGAAAGACCTTTTCGGCAACACCAGTTATACAACAAGTCAGCATTAAACCTCCGCGCAAGCAATATCAAAGTAATTAAACGAATAATCGAATTTATGAAGCTTGTTACAATGTCATGAAACTCTGTCTGTCATATTGGCGGGACAGGCTCGGCATACTAATGAGGCTCTTCCATGGCCCTTCGCCCCAGGGCTTTTGGCAGTCGTCAGCGAAACGAATTGGTGCCCCTTGATTTTATATTCCGAATGGTTACAAGCAATTATTTGTCGTCGTTTATTATCTTAGTCGGTATCCATTTCACATATTAGAATATTCCTTTAGGGTGCTTAGTAAAGAAATGCTATAGTTATGTCTTATCCATATGACTATTTGAAGATCACCGCCATTATTACTCGCAGACTCAGTGAAAGGGTATAAATAAATTACTATGTATGTACATATCAACAAAAATATCTTCATCTGTTCAGTAGTCAACTATTTCTGTCATCAAAAATACAACTGTAGGCTAAAACATATGAGGACAAGCTTGTCCTTAAAGTAACATGGTTAGGTTTGTGCTGTACCTCATCATCATCATCAGCTCATTTTATGTCCCCACTGCTGGGGCAGGAGCCTTCCTTATGGATGGATAGGGAGAATGGGCCATAAACCACCACGCGGGTCCAGTGCGGTGCGGTGGTTGTTAACGACTGCAAATGCAGCCGGGATCAAAGGCTTTACGTGCCTTCCGAAGCACGGAGGAGCTCGAGATGATACTTTTTTGGTCACCCATCCGATGACCGGCCTTTGCGAAAGTTGCTTAACCTCAGCACTCGCAGACCGGGCGCGTTAACCACTGCGCTATAGAGTTCCTCGTGCTGTACCTAATTAAATTTGATTGTATTTATGATTTATATATGCTAGGCACATAATATAGGACGCCCTCGGCGACATTGAACGACGCATTGTAGCAGGGAGCAGGTGGATGAGAAGAGCCGAAGATCGGTTCAGTGGCATGCATTATGAGAGGTCAAGGGCCAGCAGTAGACTGACACGGACTGCTTATAATGATGATGATGAATGGTAGCTTAAAAATGTACCAACATTTTCTATAAATAATAAATAGAGAATTAAATTTCAAGAAAACAAAAGAAGCTTTCGACGAACTGTAACAACGAATGAAGAAACATAACAACACTGTTTTAAGCAAAATTTCATTAAGCAAATCGTTATTATCTACTCCATCAACTATTCCAGACAGCTTTTTAAACCGTCACTAAGTTTTACTCCACTTTCAGAATGGAATAGTGCCGCCCCGAGCTACAATTACCTTAATGAACTACTTCACTTAGAGTTAGAGTAATAAGCAGTCAAAAAACTTGTTTTGTTTATACTTTGTTTAATGTAGATATGTTCTATGAAAGCTTTTTTTTTAATCTACAAAGGGAAAACGCTTAGCCCTCACCTCACGTTGTAGTAAGTGACGATAACGTAACGGTAAGCGTACTGCAAGCAGAATTCTTAACTTCTGAACTGGTTATGTAAAGAATAGAACAGAATTTTTTATTTTTTTTATTTTACGGGTAAGCACAGTGCCTTGATCTCACCTGATGTTAAGTGATGATAAGGCCAATGATGTAAGTGCACTTCACCCGGGATCCTCAACTAGTGAACACAACAATGCTACAAATATTGATGTTATGGCGAGATATTTAGATAAGATGGTGGTAGTTAGCCAGGCGGATAAACAAGCCGAGCCAACCAAACCGAGTACACAAACATGTACCCACAGCTGAGAATCGAATCCGGGCTCTCTGGGTTTAAACCGGTGGTTTCAACCACTAGACCACAGAGGCGGTTAAAACTGGCCAAGTGGAAGAAAAGAAAAACGCTACCAGCATTTTTGCTATGGTGACATACTGAGAATAGATGCGTTAGGCTATGCATATGAAGCTCATCATTATGAATTCCACCATCATACTTACCAGAAATTTACTGTAGGAAGTTCTAAGCCGCAAAAAATTTATGAATATCTTTTTTTTATATTTGTGTGTACAACCCTTAAATTTTAAATCTTAAGCGTTGCTAGGTGACTAGTTAGTAGTAATCTAAACTTGGGAGTTTTTAGTGGAAATGTGTATGAGTCTAGACCAGAGGTTCCCAAACTTATTTCGTCTAACGCTCACTTTGGAAATTAGTTATTTTGTAGCGCCCCCCTTTTTTTCACCTTAAAAACCTAATTAACATATTAGTCTCGCCTGGAGTTTAATTAAACCTATATTCTACACACAAATATTTCTTAGTGTTTGATACCTATTTTATACCAAATATCTTAAAATATAAATAGCGTTGTTTAAAAATAATAAATATTTTATATACTTTTAGTTCTTATACATACAATAAAAAAGGATATAAATATGAACTATCAAATAGATGTTGTGTAGTAGAAGGATTTTAATTTCAGTGAATTTTAAAATATGAAGTAGCTGAAGTTATAAATCACCCATCGCCCCCTTAAATCACATCAGCGCCCCCCAATTTTTTCCGGGCCCCTTACCGCCCCCCTCTAGGCCTCCAGCGCCCACAAGGGGGCGTTATCGTCCACTTTGGGAAAGACTGGTCTAGACTAACCTCTGCATTACCCCTAAGGATATAAACTTCAACTTGGATTAGCCTACAAAGATTTCAACTTCAAAGTTTAACATCGTTAAGCATTAACCCTCCAAAAGATTAATCTAAGAATACAAAACAGAAGTATGCACAAAACAGCTATAGCTCTCCGGCATTTACCTCACGACAATATCACGTGTAGCGCGAAACAGACAAAGGTTCCTAAACTATCCGATTTAATTAAAGTTGGGAGGTGCTGCGAATTTTCGAGTTCGTTTCACTTCGGCCCGAGACGGATGGAGCCAATTTTGGTGGTGCGGCGCCTAGTTTTTGTGGGAGAGTGATTAAATTAGGCTAAAGTGTACCTTATTTGGTTAAATTATATCTATAAGAGACTGTAAGTTTTCAGCTTACGTAAAATTGTCGTTTTTGGATTTACAATGTTTTTAATATCGAAAAAGGGAAAACATATGTTTTGGATAATTTAAGTTTTTTTGCATTTATCATTATTAGCTTCTACTAAGCTTAGACCTTTTCTTAAAAAAATCAAATCAAATCAAATCAAACCTTTATTTGCATGAAAAGCACATGTGGAGATTGGACCAACACACCACGCCTATAACAACAACATCCAACACTTGTTTTTTTTTCTTGTAGATCGCTGTTATCATAAAGTGAGAAAAAGACGACAATGTTTTCTCTATTTTTATAGTTTAATTACAAAAAACGGATGTCTACCAATTTTATGGTAAGCGTAGTTTGCAAATGTTCATTGCAATTTACACTTTCAAAACTTGTTTTTGTAACTTTATTTCTATCACAGGGTTCCAATTCATATAGACTGACAATGTAAACGAGGCACTGGACGCAGAGTTTTTCATAATGGCAACATTTAATGTCCACTTTGCGTCCACATCAAAAGTGAACAAAATTAGTCCATCACACGAAATTGTAAAAACTCCGACGGCTTCTATCACGTCAACTCCTAAAACCAAACCGAACATACAACCTGTTTAAAGACGAATCCACAAATAAAAGGGAACTGTTATATTAATTAAACCGAGTCTATCCTGCCGAGGGATCTCCTTTCACACTTCCATTTCAGGAATTAGTTTACCTTTAATTTGGATAAGCGGGCCGACAATGTCCCCCGCTCCACTCCTCTCCGCCGCCTCTCCCAAATAAAATCCCGTTTCATCGAAATTAAATCTATAATGTGTATTCTATAAAATGACGGCTCTTTCGGGCGGATTGAAAGGAGCTGTTGTTTGGATTGCTCCAGTTGGAACAAATATTCTAACTCGAGGAAACAACAAACTAAACATAGTATAAGAATACTTTTACTTACATTAACAAGTTGTCGACGTTACCCAAATTTAATTGAACCTACATACTGTGTGAAATCTCTTTAACTATGGTTCTGGGAGATGATAATGATTCATTGAATCTAAGTTCAAAAAATACAGTTGATTTTGAACAACCACCATTTTTACCTACGCCATTGTCAGGTTCTAAGCGACCTTGTTCCTTTTGGATTTCCAGATCTTCATATATACATTTGACGCGACGAATGGCTGTATCTGTACAGGCCCTTGTGGTAAAATACAGTGCTAAATCTTAATTCTTATTGGCAGACCTAAATACATAAAGAATGAGTAATGGTAGATATTGAAATGATATATAATATTCACATTTGTAATTTGGAAAAACACAAAGTTGTAAAAACAAATCAAAACTGCTAACGTACCTCTTCATTTTCCCATCAAGAAGTCCCTGCGTCTAAAGTTTACATGTAGAAAAAAATACACTTTTTTTTAATTATATGAAGCTATAATTAGTCCCGCATAAAAGTCACAACGCCATCAACTTTAAACGAAACCCACTCACCGGCACGTCATACATGTCAAGTCATCACAATCAAGTCGTCACATTTTGTGAACGTACCTAGTTGCATACTTTACCATGTTATTATTTTTATTAACACTTTTTTAATAATTATTTTATTGTTATTATTGTTATTTTTTTAATTGCTTTTTCATATTTTTTTAATTTTTAATTTTATTTTTATGTTTGTGATTATTTTCTTTTAATTAATTAATTAATTGTATTAATAGGTATCTTGATTAGTGTAATTGGTGTTTGTAACCGTGCTAGTCAAGTAAATAAATAAATAAATAAATAAATAAATAAATCACACTAATTGCTCAAACTGAAAACCATTTGGCGAGAATAGAAAGAAGGATACTGTTCAAAGGAAAAAAGCGATAAATCAGTGGTGATAGTAGAAAGGAAATCTACAATGGACATGGGTGCTTTACAGGCAAAAATATTGCTGCAGTTATTCAACTCAATAAAGTCTATCTAGAGTGGGGCAGTTATCTCTTTGATATACTGGCCGAAAGTAGGTGCGAAATACGGCGCTTCACTGTTGAGTATGGTTGGTTCCAGTGTATGTGCATTTTGTTTAAAGAGTCATTTTAAAGGTTGCCTTCGCAACTTGAACGCGTATATATCATATCAACATAGTAACATACAACAGTAAATGTTGAAGCTTTAAAAATGTAGGTCTGCAGAAGAATGTGGATATCAGGAGAGGCAAGATGCGTCATTAGAATTGAAAATAATAGAGAAAGAACTAGAAGTTCTTGGAGAAATGAAGAGGGTGACACTGGATTATCTAGGGTAAATAAAAAAAAATATAAAAAAATGATTTGCCTTTGATGTAATGCGTAACCCAAAATATGATTTAATACAGCTCATTCTAGAGGGAAATACTGGATACGGGTAAAAGAAGCCTGGAAGAGGAAGAACATTCTGGCTTAAGAATTTACGCCAGTAGTAAAGCCCTCGGTCTCATTTCAGAGCTGCAGTGTAGAGGTTACAATGGCCATGATGATCGCCAGATTTTGGTATATGGCACCCCTAGATACAACCACTACAAGTAACAATAGCTGCTACCATTGACATGCCATCCTCTATGCGTGCAACATTACCTTTAATCTGACAAGGGCATAGATTTACGTGGGCACTGCCCCCTATATAAAACATTCAAAAGCAGTGGAAGGCTCTTCTCCGGGAATATACGGCCGATTGGGTGGTACAGCCGGCACGAAATTTGCTGAACACTGAAATACTTCAAGGCAACTTAAAAATGTAGGAGGCGCTTCTCAACTCCATATACAATTATTGTGACATGGTACTAAAATGTTCACCTACTTTCTTTGCAGACAGTCAGCAGCAACAGTGGCACTACTTTAGCATTTTGTCAAACTAACAAAATAAAGTCACTGGCGCTTTTCAACTAGTAAAGCTATTATGACATGGTATTGAGTTGCTGAAGTAAAGCAACTTTCGCAAAGGCCGGTTATCGGATGGGTGACCAAAAATGCTTGTGCTCCGTGCTATGTAAGGCACGTAAAGCCGTTGGTCTCGGCTGCATTAGCAGTCGTTAATAACCACCAATCCGCAATGGGCCCGCATGGTAGTTTATAGCCCGTACTCTCTGCGGTGTTTCCATTGGAAAGGTTCGTGCTTCAAAGGTAAGGACAATGAGCTGGTAATGATTAAGTGGTCAGAGCCTTCCGATGTAAGCCTATTGACGTCTCACAGTTGGGCTCACTTCCCACATAACTAATAGAAGTTGGGTCTTAACACTGGCCCAATACAGAATAATGATTAATCACTCGATACTATTTCAGAATTTTACGCGAATGGTATATACATTGAAATGAAACATTTTTACGAATTTACCTACGTTTACATTTACACAATTATGAATTATCCTGAGGTTTCGAACCCTTTACAGGGTCCGTAGTCACAGAGAGTTAATTCGTAAAAAGTGTTGCATTATAGAAGTAAATTTTTTTATTATAAATAAGCTTTGTTATAAAAAACGTGTTCACGCACCTCTCAGGGTGTATTAAAGTTTTTATACTTAACCATAAAGAAGGGGATCCGAATTAGATATAATTTATGCTAAACACGTTGCTTTCTCATCTGTGATAATCACGGTTTATGAATTAATGTCTGATACCGCTCTTTCCGGATGATCATTTTTTTTGTCGGGTCAAATTGGAGCACGACTGGAATAACAAAATGTTATCTTAATGGTGAAATGTTTGTTCAGCCTTATTATTATTTTTTATATTGACGTTTAATTGTGAGTAACTTAACGTAAGGAGATATATGTGATTTATTTTCCTAATGATTGTAATTATTGCGCTATTAACACAATAATATTAGATCTAATAAGCCATCTAGAAAGCTAATGCTAATGCGTATGTTAGACATGGGTTCACCCAACCAGTCCAACGGAACTATGGGTATTGAACCAGGATTTCTAGTATTCAACCCAAGCGTTTATACATTTTTTAGGGTTCTGTACCCAAAGGGTAAAACGGGACCTATTACTAAGACTCTGCCGTCCGTCCGTCTTTCCTCAGGCTGTATGTATCTCATGAACCGTGATAGTTCGACAGTTGAAATTTTCACAGATGATGTATTTCTGTTGCCGCTATAACAACAAATACTAAAAAACAGAATAAAAAATATATTTAAGGGGCTCCCAAACAACAAACGTGATTTTTGGCTCGTTTTTGCTCGATTTTGATAATGGCAACAGGTAGACGCTTGAAATATTCACAGAATATTTAGTTATATATTCACTTTAAAAATAAATAATGAAATTCAAATAAAACAATTTTTTTAAGGGAGGCTCCCATACAACAAATGTGTTTTTTTTTCAATTTATTTTCTCTGTCTTAATAACGATAACAGGTAGAAACTTAAAATATTTTTATGGATAAAGGTGCGCGAGTCCGACGCACACTTGACCTTTTTTCTTTTTATTTATTATTTTTACGCAAGTGTTTTCCATTCCACTATCGTCATTACAACCCGCGATTCTGGCATTCCAGCCCTAATGGCAGGGCTATCCTACTCGTGCAAATTTCTTCTTTCTGTTGCGGTATAAAAAAGCTTACAAAGTTAAAAAGTTTCGGCAAAGCCTTTCTTTTTATTAGCCAATTTAGACTCGGTACTAGTTGGAATTTTGATGCCCAAGTGACATATATTCAATGTTAATTTTTTTTAAAATATCTTTCTAGTTAGTCATTAGGTATGTTATAATATATTATGTTGTTTATTGTTGCTTTAGTTTATGTGGAAACTTCACTGATTTATGTTATTCGTAATTGTATTTTTTGTAAGTTTTTTGTAATCGTTTGATTCCCAAAAAAAGAAAAATTAAAATAAAATAAAATGTCAACAACTAAGTTTGTAAATATGTGTGATCAAGATGCTTATATTCATATATACTTATTCGAACGCAACTATGTTAACTTTCAACTAAATTATGTATTCCTTTATCTGTTGTGGTATAAAAAAGGTTTACAAACTAAAAGCATCGACTCTTGTCGAGGCATATTAGCCGATGGCGAGTTGGGAAGAGTTAGAGTTCCGTTGCCAAAGTGACCCATATTCAATGTCAATAACTTCGTCTGTAGGTAGATACATATACTAGTGTACAGTCGCCATCAGATATATCGGAGCGGCCAAGGTGTCCAAATATTTCTGAGCAAGACTAAATTTCTATAAATTCTGCACTCTCCAAATGCCATTTATATCGCAACTACTGCAATGCCATAAACATCTGAGCATGCTGTTTTTCAATAATTTGACAACAACCAAGCATTCTGAATAACTGACATTTCGCTTATTCTCCCGCTGTTAAATGCCAAAATTACACGACTTTTGAAAAGGGACAAATATATCGTTTGACATTACGTTACTCTTCTCGTGAATTGTCAAAATTTGAAATACGAAATTCACACACTACTTACTTGTTTCGGCGGGCTATTCGAAATGTCTACTTTTAACATCTTTAATTGCTTACCAGTGAACTTGACATCCAACGTATAGATAACTGTAACGCTTCAAGGGTCCATTTTATACCTGACACTGGCACTCGGTATTAAATATGTTTTGTAAATTGCTACACTAATATGACAAATATCGCATCATATTCTTAACAAAGACCAAGATGTAGACAAAAACGTATTGAAAAAGTAACCTTAATGCTAAATCTTAAGCTATATTTTGCTTAAATGAACATATATTTGTGAACGCCTTTGTTGCTTAGATACGTTTGGTATTTTGTTCGATCAGATATTTTCGACTGGACGTATGCAAAGAAATTATTGAAAAACAGCATGCTCAGATGTTTATGGCATTGCAGTAGTTGCGATATAAATGGCATTTGGAGAGTGCAGAATTTATAGAAATTTAGTCTTGCTCAGAAATATATGGACACCTTGGCCGCTCCGATATATCTGATGGCGACTGTACGTGCTATTTACGTAAATATATTCAACGTGCTGTGGGTATATTCAATTGTATTTTTCTCCTATTGTGGAAGGTATAAGAAAAATGCTCACAAGCCTAAAGCATCAGCACGACGAAGGCACATTAGCCGATTCCGAGTTGGGACGAGTTGGAATTTCGTTTCAATTACGCGCAGTCTTAGCCGGGGCGAATTTAAACAGATTGAGACGCGGCCATTTGCTTAAACCCTCGTTTCATTTCCATTGTGCAATGTGTACCGTAGTGAATTAGGGAAATCTAATTCGTTGAATACGCGATTTAGGTGTGTCGTGTTATTGGTGATTCTTTTTCTTCGTGTTCGAATATATTCGCTACTTCGTCAGTTTGAACAGTTTCATGAGATTATTCAACTTATTCAGAAACCTTTGTACAGTAGGAGATTCTGCCCAGAATCCGACTAGATGTCGGCTTGTATTTCTGTGTTCTAGTTTGAAGGGATCCAGTCAAATTACAGGGTATATAAGTGCAAGTACTGAGACTTCTGGGTCGGCGTGGGTGATTCCTTTTTTGCTGCAAGTGTCTATAGGACTCTTTTCATTAGATGAGACGAATGCTCGACCTTTGACGGCTCAGTATCATAAAAAAGACCTTAAAAATTTTCAATAAACAAAATAAATTTCTCGCAAGCAAAGGAAGACCTAACACAACATCCCGCATAAATCTCTAGCCAGCAAACATTAGCAATGAAGCGACGGAAGAATTATAGCACCAATAAACAGCACTAAGCAGACAGCTTACGCTAAAAAATACACACACCACAACAAAACAGGGCGAAATTAACTTAACCCAGGTTAGGGTGAATAATTAAGTCATAAATCTGCCAGAGAACAAAATCGCGGGCCAATTAGTGAGGCAGTACATAGCAGTTTACAGTTTTCTTTTGCGGACGGTACACACCATTAGCAAACCCTTTATCTTCATTAAGTTGCATCGCTTAATCTAAAAAACCTTTTACCTGCTCGCGTCAAGCAGTAAAGAGAATAATAAATAAATGTTGCGGCCCCCTTTGACGGGCGCAGGACCCTTGGCAAATAGGCAACGGACGTTAAGCAGATACCATAAAACGGGCTACGTCCAAAGACGAGGAATTATAATTCTGCTTTTCTGGCCCAAGGTCGGGAGTTTGTTTCACGAAAGCGCGCGAGCCAAACTAGCTTTAGACAATTACTGCAAGACTTTGCACTCATATTCAAATTGTTTCAACAGTTTTGTGGGAAAAATTTTTATATTAAAATTAGCTTTTAGGAAAGTGAATCAATTACTTTGAAATTACATTTATTAGTGACAATCGTAATGTGTTTTGACTTTGTGCACACCACGTTTCTTTTCGCTACAAGGTCTTCACCTTAACGTTCATGAAGACATAGTTTAAAATACTTGTCTCCTGCAAGACAGTCTTTATATATGAAGGAAATAACTAGTTAACTGTCACTTTGTTTCACAAGATTATTGCTTCATACATAATACAAGGAAAGTTAAATTTATTGGGATTTTTTTATAAAGCTCTAAATATTTGTACTAAAGTTACCTAATACAACTATTTTTAATGATTTATACTTACGGCGATCACAAATGACAATATAGTTAAAAGACATGTACATAGATAACACTAGATCAGACATTAGCAATCTACAAAGAGATCTAAACTATAAAAATTGGTCACATTAAAGTATACACCATAAAACAAAAGACGTTCAATATCGAGAAAAACTAAAAAAAAGCCGGTCACATCGAAGTATCAGTCAAAAAACAAAAGACGTCCAATATCAATTTCTCCGATACAGTATTGCGTATTATCGAGTCGGAGGCTTGGCAATATTTACGCTTGACAAGCAATAGAAATTCCAAACTCTTGGGGGATGCCTTGGGCCTCGGATCGCTACTTCCCTTACCTTTAACGAGGGACTATGGCCGTTTGGGATCCCAGTAATTAGGCTAATAGCTCTAATGGAAGCCTCGTTAAGGTAGAAATGTGACGTCACACCACCTTGTTCTTGAGAATTTAGGATTATTTAAGTTAAGTGACGTGCGGGTTGCGTTAGGGTTTATAGATTTGGAGGTACTGTGGAAACTGTTTTCGTGCCCTAGAACATTATTTCTTTACCTCAACATTAAAACAAAGAAGTTTGTAATGAAAATTGTATTAATTTATTGATCTATGTAATCAATGTAACATTAGTTAATAGTACTAATTTTTTTTTTCTTTTAACATAATTAGAAGTTATTAAAAAAAAAACAGCAAACATTCCACATCATTTTGATATTAATAAAAATGAATAAACACAAAATTAAATCAAGAAAATGTCATATCAAATAATTAATCAAACAAAATGGTACAGACTTCATACAACAGCGTTTTTTAGTTTAGTGAATTTGTTGACCCATGTGGGCGAAGGCGGCCGGTCAGGCGTCCCATGTATCCTTGGAGGTAATTAGTTGTCAGGGACCGGTTTGAGCAGTAAGGAACCATCAATACGGAAGAGGCTGCTAAAAACAGAGCGCTGTGTCAAAGTCGCCATTGCATCGCTGAACAAACGGAGTAAGTAAGTTAAAATTTGTTGACTGAGATATAAACTATTTTTTAAAGTTGGCAATCAATCTTTAGAGCTTTATAAAGCTTCTGAGAGCCAACTATGTTAAATAAAAAACGATTCAAAGCAGCATTCGTATGTTCGCCTCGCTTACAAATGTTTTTGAGTGAGTACACTCAACTCAATGAATTTTAATTTTATTACTTTGAAATGTGCTTTTATGATTACTGCCTTTAACAGAGCATCCCCTTCATATGAAATGTTTCCACTTACAAGCTGACAGCATCTATGTGCCTCTTAGCAAAAGCCTTCCCTACATTTCTCCATTCAATCTGATCGGTGATCACTCTCGTTTAATCTTTACCCGTCATTTTCTTTTTTTTCTTTCTTTTTCTTTTGCCATTTCTAGGGAACCATGTTGTAAACAGCTTTTTGTCAGATCCTCTCAAGACTTGACCAGCCCATTTACTTTTATTTTATAGGTTTGTTACGCTGAGCAGCTCTATGGCGCAGTTCTAAAAGCAACTTACGCAAAGGCCAGTCTTCGGATGGGGACCAAAAATTTATTATCTCCAGCTCCTCCGTGCTTTGGAAGACACGTAAAACCGTTAGTCCCGGCTGTATTAGCAGTCGTCAACAACCACAAATCCGCACAGGGCACGCGTGGTGGTTTGTAGCCTGTGCTCTCTGTAATGTTTCCATCCACGGAGAAGGCTCGTGCTCCAGCAGTGGGGACATCAAATGAACTGATGATGATATATATTTATTATTTTGAACTTTTGCATTCACAATACTACGAGTATACAACGTGTAACAGAAATGTGTGGTCAAAATGAAAAGATCCAAAGTGTATCCCATCTAGAACTTGTATGTGTTGATATTAAGACATAATTATTAACTTTAATTTGTCATGCAGTAGTTAATGAAATATTTATAGTTGTGAAGTTATGGGCGTCAGCAGTGATCATAAATGTTAGTACACAGAATTTACTAAACCACTAGGGCTGAGACTTGGTGATTTTGATGTGACGTCACAATAGAAATATTAAATAAAAAATTGCAAGTATTTTTATAGTGTGTGTTAATAAATATTTCGGAAAATACCATTAACCGCTCATTTCTTAGCTTTTTTGTCAATTTCAACATATGGTTGCCTAAACGAAATTGCTTTTTTAGCGATAACGCCGCCATTTGTACTTCTTCTTGTATTGTCCTCTTTAAGTCTTTTGTATGGTGTACAATAAAAAATATTTTCATTTCATTCATTTCATTTCATACAGTTAATAAGCATGACTTAGTAACTCTGCACACAAGATCTAGATGGGATACACTTTGGATCTTTTCATTTTGACCACACCTTTCTGTTACACGTTGTATGTAGTTAATCGAGTGGGAATCGAGCTTCCTGAGGCTGGTTCATATTTTATAGTAAAATTTTTTCTTGATGTTGATATGCTACGTTTTGGATAAACAGGCTGGCAAACCACTCATCGTTACTTTACAACTATGTTAACCTGCTAACGTAAACTTTATTTATCTTATTTTTTTTTTAAGTTCTGCGAACTTCCAAGGCGGGGAGCATGGTTGGGCACATTAAGTACCCATAGGATATAGTATATAAATTAATTATCATTAAGGCTGCTTAACCTCGATCCTTCTGCCTACGCGCGAAGAAAAGTGGAGGGATCGTGTGTGTGATACTCTTACCTACTACCCACTGCTTACGACGCCGCTGCGGATCTGTTTCTTGTGGTTGCTCTGAATTACACGAGTTTCCTTATAACCTCATCGAGGAATGCTCTGAATTACATGAGTTTTCTAAAGTGCCGTTTCACGTAACATTGGTAATTGTGTTGTTATCAAGTTCCACCCATCATAATCTTCAGACATTGTGTCCTGGTGATGGTGCAAGTGGCTGCTGATGCACAGACGAGAGAACATTGACGGAGCGCGTTCGTGAACTCTTCGAAGAAGATCAGTGGGGTTGAGGTAGCCTTAATGTGTTCACAAAATTAATTAAATTAAATTCCAATTAAGATCCCGCAAGTAGGTAACTATTTACACGTTGCCACTTTAAATATTGAAAGAATCATTTCACTGTCACCTGCCTGCAACGCACGGTGGCGGACTACAATTACAGCAGGTAATTGTAGTCCGCCGATAATCAGGCTAAACTATTAAATTTCAATCCGCATATGAAGCGGGATATTAATTAGTGTGACGGGCGATTACACGGAATTAATTGGTAATCCAATACGAAATTAACGGAGGGCTGGATTTGCATAGAGCGCATTTGTAATTGCGTTTTTGAAATTGTATTAGACGTAACGGTTTTGATAGTGTAACTAACATTAATGTGTTCACGTCTGACGGGTGAATGTGAAATAATTACTTCTGTATTTGATTTGACACGGTTCGATATGGCAGTATAAAATCAGATGATATACAAAAATACGCGAGTCATCATCATCAGTTCATTTTATGTCCCCACTGCTGGGGCACGAGCCTTCCCTATGGATGGAAAGGGAGAACGGGCCATAAACCACCACGCGGGCCCGGTGCGGATCGGTGGTTGTTAACGACTGCTAATGCAGCCGGGACCAACGGCTTAACGTGCCTTCCGAAGCACGGAGAAGCTCGAGATGATCAATTTTTGGTCACCCATCGGATGACTGGCCCTTGCAAAATTGCTTAACCTTGACACTCGCAGACCGGGCGCGTTAACCACTGCGCCATAGTGCTCCTCTATATAATATACTCTATTTATTTATTTATTTATATAATAAATATACAAAAAAACGCGAGTAGGTTAATAAAAAGTGTTCAAGTTCATCTTCTTTCAAATGTTATGACATTTTTTTATTTATTTAATAAAAAAATATGTAACACAATTGTTTTTATAGTACAGACGTCTGCAATTCAACCTATCCAAAACTACCTCCCTACGTAAAGTTCAGAGTCTATTAAAGAAATTTGACATTTTGTGTTTTGTGTCTGATATGCAGACGTGTTGCACAACATAAACTTTTACGTTTTCCCATGTACCTACATTGATTCATGATAAAAAAAAAACAAATATAAAAATAATACAGTATTTATACAAAACAAAAACGTCGAATACAGGTAGCATAATATATTAGTTAGTTGCTAAAGTGAAGCCGTCACTAACATAGCAAATGGGTTACCTAAAAGTTAGCAAACACAGCATTAGCCACTGGAGCTCAGAGCTCTTTTCCCATGCTCTTTAATGGCAAACAATGTTCTCTGTATACTCACTCCATGTCACTCACGAAGTCCCAGAGCATACCAGAATATAGCGGGAAGAAGTTTCAGCTAACGCGTGAAATAAGACTTTATTTTGTTGTAAGTACGGTTCGCGACAGCTTGGTTGCGTCTATGTTGAATAGCTATAGAATATAAGCGTAATGTTCGATTTTGCATTGCTGTTTAGGCCTGTAGAGATTTTATTGTGAATTTATGTTTTGTAGAGATTAATGTTTAGTAATAAATAATTTCTATCAAATATTTTTATAAGAGACTAGCAGACCCGGCGGACTTCGTACCGCTTTTCCATATGGTTTCCATGACAACAAAACAAACAAATCATTTTGTATTGGAAAATTAAATTGTCGTTTTTAGTATTTTTTTTAATATAGCCTATGTTACTCAGCGCTAATGTAGCATTCTAATGGTGAAAGAATTTTTCAAATCGGTCCATTAGTTTTTGAGTTTATTCGTCACAAACATACATACATACAAAAATACAAAGGTTTCCTCTTTATAATATTAGTATAGATTTATTTGAATGATGTCTTTTTAATATTCTTAGTCATTTGTCAACCTTAGGCACGTTCTTTAGAATGTTTTTGGTTAGAATGTTTTTCTATTAACTAACTACCCTAACTTAGGTAAGTCATAAAAGCTCCCGCACTAAGTCGGGAATCGAACCGCGACATACTTTATCCTTTCACAAAATAGTAGGTACAACGTAAGCAACTCTGCATCTGGTATATTTTTAAAACTATACTTTTTCTCTTTTAAAAGTTTTGTAAAATCAAAATCTGAGCCAGTAGCAAAGAAAAGTTTTAATTTGCGAACCGATCTCCATCCCTGTTTGCGCGGCAGACAGTCTCCCATCCTTTGTTCGAGCTCCGTGATCTCGAAGATTGCGATCATGCATATGGCAGCGAGGGCACTCCCTTACTTACAAATATGAAAAGTCTGATCCAGAGTTAAGAAGTCCGCGGGCTTGCGATTCGTATGCAATGCGGCGATGAGCTTAAGTTTGCGATGAACCTTATTGAATTGGGTTTTGAGAGGGTTTTAAGAACAACTATTCAACGTTCGACATCTAGTTGTACTTACTACATATAAGTTTCAGTATATTACGGAGTTGTGGGCAAAGTGTACCACAACAAGAGTCCCTATTCTCGGGACCGGACGGAGGGGGGATGAGCTGGACTTAAACACGTAGAATTGACTCTAAAGTTCTAGTAAATAATGGTTGTAAGCTTGTAGTATAGTATAATAAGGTTAAATTGTGTAAAACGGGATATAACGCAATACTGTGGTCACGGACTGACTGTGCCCGTGACCACGGTAAGCTTAGTTCGGACGAAAGTTTGGGTACGTATAAAGTACCCATCAAAAACAATACTTGTCAAAAAAAACCAAGTCTCGCAACTCAGTTGTTCTGCGGTAAAAAGTTGTGAGATCCATGTAATACCAAGTCGGTTATTAATTTATTCAGCCTCTACTTAAGCGACTTTCTGTCTTAATACGTCCAGTCTCTAAGACCACGATCGTGGTCCATAACATTCTTTAATGTTTTATATAAATATATTGAGACTTGGCCATCGCACTAAATAATTGAATTTACATGTGTTTTCAGGCGATTGAATTTACACGTGTTTTCAGGCGATGGCCAAGTCTCAATATATTTATATAAAACATTAAAGAATGTTATGGACCACGATCGTGGTCTTAGAGACTGGACGTATTAAGACAGAAAGTCGCTTAAGTAGAGACTGAATAAATTAATAACCGACTTGGTATTACATGGATCTCACAACTTTTTACCGCAGAACAACTGAGTTGCGAGACTTGGTTTTTTTTGACAAGTATTGTTTTTGATGGGATCTCATTTCTTTTTGTATTTTGTAGAGACAGTTCTACTTTTTTCCTTTCGATTTGGCAGGGGCACTACCATGCGCCTATATTTATATGGGACTAGCTTAAACCTGCGGCTTCGCACGCAATAATAATAATTGCCGTAAAATAAATAAAATAAAACATCGTTACGAATAAAGCCAATATTGAAAAATTTAACTGAACCTATTATTCCATTATATTATACATGAATCAGTGGATTCATTAACTGCACATGTAACTTTGTAATCCTATACATTTATATGGGATTACAAAGCTATTTATGCAGTTGGTGTATCTAGAAAACTGGACCGAAATTGCAAAATATTTTAGTTTTTCCTTGATTCATACACCAAACACTACTTATATTCCAAATTTGAAGCTTCTAGGTTTGCTAAAAGTGCCTTAGAATTTTGATGATCGGTGAGTCAGTCAGTGAGTGACAAAATTAAGAAATTTGACCCGTTATAATTCTTAAAATACTGGTTCAAATTGAATGAAATTTAAAATATACGTGTCTTTACAATGCCTGCATGGTTACTGAAAATTTCAGTCTTCTAGTTTTATCCACAACGAAGTTACAGGGGGTCGAAAATGGTCTGAATTGATTTGGTACGGCCGTGACGCTTATTTGCTCGACTTGGTGGGGGCACGGCCGTGCCCCCAGATAAAGTATGCCTAGGAAAACTATAAAAAGCAGTTTGCTTTTAACCTCGTTTATCAACAATTGTAAAATGCCGCCAATAGTGGTAGTCTAACCGTCTCTGTGGTCTAGTGGTTAAGACCACCTTTTTAGACCCAGAGGACCCGGGTTCGTTTCTCAGCGGAGGGTACATCTTTGTGCACTCGGTTTGGTTGTTGGTAGGACTTGTTTGTCCGCCTGGCTAGCTACCACCATCTTAGCTAAATATGTCGCCATAACATCAATGATTGTAGCATTGTTGTGTTCCGGCAGCTAGAGATAAGATAGCCAGTGCCTCACTAGTTGAGGATCCCGGGTGAAGTGCGCTTCCACCAAATGGCCTTATTATCACTTAACATCAGGTGAGATCAAGGCACTGTGCTTACCCGTAAATATAAAAAAAAACAGCATTCATAATGAAACTCAAAACCTATTATGACAAGTTTCTAATGGTAACACCTCATATACAACTAATATTGTAAACTCACATCGAAATGGAAAGTTAAATTCTTCACCAACTAAAACAGCACGAACAGAAACCGTATTACGGCCACCACAAAGTATAGTGGCCGCTCGTTTAATGGTGTGACGAAATCGAAACAGATTGGCTGAAAGCGACCCGCAGGCGAGTCACAGTATTTATTCCGCATTCGGGGTACCACCGCGCGGTCTCACTACAGTCACAAAATACGGAGACTGCAGAAGATAAGTTTTATACAATCGCGCTCGAGCAACAGCTGATGCGCTTGGAATTTTCCGAGATCCATTTCTGTGAGAGTATTTAACCCCCGTATTCATAAACGAGTAAAAGCGCATACTAAAGCAAAGTAATTGCATAAGTAAAATTTTATATTCTTTAACGCGGAATTATTGTTACTGCCTATTTGACCAATTTCCGGGCCATGTGCTCTCCCGCTTTGGCGATTTGAACTGGCCATCCAGGTCGCCAGATCTGACGGCGCCAGACTTCTTTCTTTGGGGCTTTTTGAAATCTCGCGTTTACCGCAACAAGCCACAAACATTGCAAGTTTTGAAACCAACAAACCAAGTTTGAAAACCAACGTTGAAGAAGAAATTACCAATTTGGGGCCAGATGTCTTGCGAGCAACTATGCAAAATGCCGTAAAACGAGCACGAATGTGCATTAACTCTGGAGGTGGTCATTTGATCGATATATTTTTTAAAACTTAATGACATCAATTTTACACCTTTAAATAAACTTTTTGTAACAACAGAGGGCAATTTTTCCATTTTGAACAAAATGGCAGCCAATTTACATTATGACTTTACTTTTGCCCCACCCGTTATAATAAACATGGTAAGAATCCCGTTAATAATTACTCTAATAACAATAATACTTTTATTTAATTGAATAAGAAAACTTTTATTCTAATTTAAACGTTACTTGTATATAAAATGAAATTAGATCTAAGTGACATTTCTAAGAACAAAGTAATTGCTAAGTAATGGCTTGTTTATAAATACGGGTGTTAGTGTGCGTTGCTCGAACGCGGTATGTAAAGCTTACCTTCTGGGGTCTCATTACTTTGTGCTACAGTACAGCGTCCTTTTTCTATCAGTTTTTTCTCACTTTCGTTCTTTTTCTCACCGCCCCGATACATTAATTTAAGCCGCGGACGGCAAGCATTCTTATTTCTTCCATGTTTCCTAGGGAACGATAAAAAGTGTCCGAGCATAAGTTTGTGTTGTAGCGAATAAATAAAGTGGATTGCACTGTTAGAATTATTCGCTACGGTTTTAATTTCATCCGAGCGCAACTAAATGTACAGCGTTCAACGAATAAGGTGACAAATGAGCGCAAGTTCGTTTATTTGTAGAATTACCTTTTTTTTGAAATATCTTACGGGGAAGCACAACTACTGAGGCACTGGCTATCTTATCTCTAGCTGCCGGAACACAACAATGCTACAAACATTGATGTTAGGGCGACATATTTAGATAAAATGGTAGACTTGAAAAAGAGGTGCTTAAAAAACACACGATAATTTTTTCAACACTTTGTCTTTTTTCAAAAAGTACCAGAAATATAAGCAAACGATAACAAGCAAGGTAAAAAGTACATTCACAAAATGTAATGTTGCAATTTCAAATTATTTTTCTTACATGCTGGTAATATAAGAATTGGTGTTTCGGGCTAACTTAGATGCCCCAAAAAATCTAATAAAGTGACACATTTGCGTGATGCTTGACCCTTGAAAATCTACGGAGAAAATATCAAGTTAGTGAAGTATTATTAAGTAAAGAAAGTAGCCTATAACTGTCCCACTGCTGGGCAAAGGCCTCCATCATTGAAATCAAGTCATCACTACAATTGATGGGTAATGGCTTAATCACCACGCTTGCCAAATGCGGGTTGGTGATCATAAACCCTGGTTATGCATAGAAAAATCCGAAACACACTTTACCCGACCTGGGAATTGAATTCGAGACCTCTGGGTATCGGACCGAGCGCTTTGCCACTCGGCCACCAAGGTGTTACCAAGTTATAGCAAGAATTAATTTTTTAAACATAACAAAAACACAAATGTTGAAAAAATTTTCACGAGTAGGATTTGAACCTGCACCCTTCTGACATACCAGGTCAATTGCTCTCCCAATTGAGCTATCGTGGTTCTAACCAGCCCGCCGAAATTATTCAACACTATTTACTTTTACTTTGAAAGCCAAAGGCGCCCATTCAATGTCAACAACTACCGTCATTAAATTTTCTCAAATGTTTTTGTAATTTGTTCGCAACAAAATTTGCGTTAAAAATTATATAAACAAAAACATTTCAACAACAAAACATTTAATTTAAAAATAAAAGTATTGGTAAACCTTCCATATAATATGTGTTTACAATTCAAACTCAACCATCGCGAAAATTCTAGTAAAGTCAAAGAGAATCTTAAAATATTTACTAATATGCCGTTGCAACCAACTGTACCGGGTATAGACGACACAAATATGAATTATTTAGTAGAATGCGCACACTAGCGAACGCTTTGATCGAGTTACAAGACGCAGTAACTTGTGACCAGTCATACAAATAGCGGAATGTTGGAAACTGTTGTATATCTGCTAAAGTGTACGATATCCCTGGTACGAAAACGCTGGGCAAAGGGCTCTTCTAAGTTCTTCTACTTCACTCGATTCTTGGCGGTTTTCCACCATCTAATTCTAAAGGCATCAAGTTCCTAGAGGGCGGCAGCCAGTCAAAGTTGGTCATCAAGGAAACGTGCGACTGGCAAGAGATCACATCGTATCGGAAGCCGAGACTCATTAGGGGCACAAAAAAAGGAGACTGCAGATAATAAGCTTTATACATACGCACTCGAGCAAAACACACATGGACAACCTCTCACATCACCCATTTCCGCTTTATCGGATCCCCTAAATAGGAGTCTGACACTGTCTAGCTCAACCGCTTGAGGTAGTCGTATTATATTCACCTCCCCCCACGTCTATGTGAGCGTTGCTTGAGCACGGTATGTATATGTAGCTTACCTTCTACAGCCTTTTTTTTTGTGCTGCGGTTTGCTTAGCCAGTGGAGTAAGTAAGTAAGTATGTCTACTCTAAAGGGCATTGAGAATCTTCCTGCTAACAACGCTTGTGTGGAAATCCCTGGCAACACCTCCCGCTGCGTTCTTGGATGGGACTCAAGCCTTAATGAATGATTGACAAGCTTTCGATTTTCTTTCAAATTCAAAATTCTTTATTTATATTGATCTTTATTTATATTTGAGTTCTTAGTGACTACACACGTTATCTTCTGCAATGAACTAAAGGGAAACGTTTTTGATTCGATTAAAGCGGTGCATCGATATATATTTCAGCAACCTATCATCGATTTCACACAAACAATGACCCGTAAATGTTGATCAAATATTAACAGACCTCTCCATTTCGGTGGACCGGTGTATACAAACAGCGCCGACGATCGCCCAAATTATTGACCATTCACATTATTTTGTTAAATGATTCCAGATTTTTCTGTGCAAAATTTTTCAATTTATTTCATCATTAAAGTAAGCCAATGGATGTATTTTTAAATTCATGGTGTGGAATTTTTTTTAATACTATTTAATATTTATTATTTTTCCTTGTTTTTCCGTCAACAACCGTCTAGAATTCACACTTTAATACTATGGACTATAGAAATTGTATCTTCTTCCTATGTCTATCGTAATAAAGTTTTACTTTGTCTTGTTTTAAAATATCTTCAAAACAATTGCAGTTAGTACAAATAAGTACAAATAAATTAGATTATGATTACGCACCTAAGGTGATAAAAAAGATCATGTTAATAGAAAAAAATAATATTTTACTCCTACACGTACCTATATACTGTTACACAGTTACTGACATTTCAAAAATATGATGATTACCTTGATTATTTGTGCCGGAAACACTTTATATTTGGTTCCAGTCATCATCATTATAATAATCAGCCAGTATTAGTCTACTGTGGTCATAGGCTACATGCCACTGAGCCTGATCTTCGGCTCTTTTCACACAACTGCTGACAGCCACTTTGCGTATTTCGACGTTCCAACGCGCCGGAACCTAAGTATAATTAATTTCTATGCCAATGAATACGTGGCTTCATAAACGTATAGCCCGCTCGTTCATTGTGAACATGTTTGCGAGGGTCTCGATCAGCTTGACTTTGCCACACAGCGCCCACTACCGTTACCCACGCCTGCTCATTCAGTGTCTAATAGTTTTCGGTGATTAGGCTCTGCGCCGTCACCACATAGTTCTTACTTTAAAATAGGATCAGTATTCTTACCTACTGATATCATAATCTTGAAAAGTTAGGAGTTTTGTTCATATTATTCAATATTCTAATACTTACTATTATACCTACAACATGTAAAAAATCTGGCCGATCGGAAAATTAGGTGATACAGGTTGGTACACTAAAACACTACCAATTATGTTTGAAAAAATATATTTTTAAGGAAAACTCACGTTTTAGTAATCAAATTTTCGAAAACCTAGCAAATCTTTACAATATTAAATCACTTTCCATCAATGGCGGTACACTAAGTCGGCAAGTTTCCTTACAATTATTTTCGTGGTAATATTTTTAATGTATTAAAAATTATATTTTAATATTGAAAAGTCATGATTATTTACATATAATTTAACGCAAATATTGTTGCGAACAATTTTGTCTTTTTTCAAAAACTCATTCAAGGAGCTCACAAACTCGTCTAGCTTACGTATTATCACCAGAAGCATCTGGCGTTCTTTCATTAACACGATATGCAGAGGGTTGTAAAGGAAAAAGTATCCCAAGTTATTTATTCAGTGGGGCATAAATCATATCAGCACGTGCGGAAGACAGGATGGGCACAACACGAAAACAAAACTTACGCTTTTTACGCTCATATTACGTTACTTCGGCAAGAAAAGAAGATGTATCGCCGACTACTGCAGTTGATTTCAGCAGTTTGTTACTTGGAATAATACTTACAGTCTCTTATTTGTTGGCCGTATCGGACTTGGTAACCAAACTGCCATTGTGTTTGTAAGGTATGTCCTCGTATATAATTTAAATCATCAATGATGGCAGTAAAGTTCTTCAGCTACCATGTTTCTTTACACTTTTAGAAGGTAACAATAGGATGGAAAATGACAAAAAGATTCTTAGTACAGATAATATTGTTAATAATATTCGCAATCACGTGTACCAAGAACGTAAACTAACTCTACAGTTTCCAGTATCAAATACAGAAACGGCCGATGGTCAAGTGAAGATGGAACTTCGTTACGGCCCGGACAGTTTGTCAATAAAAGTCCCGAAGTAATTTCACCTTGGGTCTTGTATCTTTTTACAAACTTAAGGGGGAGGCGAGTTTTATTACTTTGACGTTTGGACCAAGATAAAACAGGGGTAATTTGTTGCGCAGTTGTACAACAATCAATCTTTATTGAAACTGTTTAGAGTTTTGTTGAGTGAAATCAAAATGGAATAATGTAAAGCATCTCTGTATACATAAATTCGGAGTGACAAGATAAGTTTACAGCTGCAAGCGATTCGGAAATCAACAAACGGACGTAGATTTATCTAATTGGGTGCAGAGCGAATAGGGACCGCGTCGCGTCCGTCGTCGAGAACACAAACTTCGCCAACTAACGATAACAAACACCCCACAAAATCCACTATGAAACTGCTGGGATCGCTTGAAAAATATGCTGCCCCATAATCCTGAGCTCGGCAACAAAGTAAATCGAGAATTTAGCGCGGCCGCCGCGGGATTAGTCCATGGAAAGTTCGCAAGGCCTCCGCCAAAGTTTTCATCTCTTGTTGATGTTGAAAAATAAAAAAAAATACCGAACTGGAATCCTGGGTGTGTTGTCCGCAGAAATGGTACGGGATTAACCGGCAAGCCAGTGGGCGATGAATAATCGAGGTTAGGTAGAGAGAATTAAAACTGATACTTTCTGAAGAAGCCAATGTATTTCAGGTTAGGAGCGGCTCTCGCGAATTTATTAAAAAAGTTCCGGTTACAGAGTGGGATGTGAGAGGTCTTGAATGTCTGACCTTTCACGAGAATCTTATTAAATTTGCTTGCGGAGAGTTAGGTCATCGCTATGATTAAATTATTATTGTTCTGAAATTTGTGTATACCTTGTAGCGGCTAATAATTTTGACCTCCACGTTTCAAAACGTTAGCATGTTTTGCTCTTGAGGAATGTATGAGGTACGTAAGTCTTCAAAATTAAACGTACGTCTATTACCGTATGCAATTTACCGACAGAAACAACTGAACAATATTTATTTAAGCTGGACGCGAATTTTCGACTAGAAACACTATGCAAATTGCATTTGACGACTCACGCTTGGCTTTAACTGCTGGTGCAGTTTTCGCAGCAACATTGGTGAATAATGAAGGCGCTTTTACTGTTGGCAAGCGCTGCGGAAACGCAATGAATGGAACAGCAATAAGCCAGAATGATAATGTTACGAAGATAAACGTACTCGGTAATGATGCACAAAAATGGAAATTATTTTCAAATAAACTAGACACAACGGAATGTATGCCCGAGGAATACAAGACACTCGTTTCGCGTCCGTGAAGTCTGTTTGAATACCAATTGTTGTGAAAATTGTCGTCCGCGCAGAATTTTGCAAAAATGCAACAAGGAGCCTCCGGGGATAGAAAGTTGAGCAATAATCCAAGTACATGCTAGTCTCTGTATTTACAATAGATTTCGTGCATTGAAATAATTTTCATCTATACATTAATGTATGTGATCGTTGGCGCAGCGGCTCGCGCGTTCGGATTGTGATCTTACAAGTAAAGCCACTTTTGAAATGGAAGGTCACCAGATGGGTGACCAAATAATTAGGCCAGAGTAGTGGAATAGAAAGCCCCATCTCTAAGAACCATTGTTCATGTAAGATGCTTTTTCCCAGCAGTGGGACGTCAATAGGCTGATGATGAAATATTATTACCATAACTACAAAAGTTAAAGAGGCTATAAATCATTTCTGAATACAAGGTTTCTGTTCTTAAAAAGTAAATGAGATCGTCGAGATACTCCGAACGAGTGTTTTTGCAGTCATCAAGGAATAACAAAGCACGGTCTTAATATATAAACAAAGTTTGCACTAAAACCCAACAGCTGCAATTTACAGCGTAAATATTACAAAGCAGTTTTTACGCCCATCCATTAAAACGGTAAAAGTAAGTAAGTTATTTGCCTGTACATTGTCCCAATATTGGGCAAAGACTTCCATCATTGAAATAAGGTAAGTAATCGCTACAACAGAAAGAGATCTGATGAAAAAAGAACATTTTGGGAATATGTAAAAACTGTTACCTGCAAACAAAGCAATCTAAGTTTTATTACCGAAAAATAAGAATCAAGAAAGCTGTATTTCAGGTGTATTTCAAAGGTATTCGGGGGAAATTTGATTTACTCCTGGCAGTGTGTCAAGTGGCATATTCAGCCGCGGATGCGGAATATTGGAGGCATGATAAAGCGTTATTTGGAGTATATTGAGCGGTGCACGCCTTATAGCTCTTATCGGTCCTTTCCAGGTAAAATAATAAGTCATCATACTCAATTGTAACAATACGCGCCTGCTCCATCGATGTCATGAATAAATTGAGCAAACAAGCGAATATGAAAGTTGAATGAAACGAGTTTTCGTATACGTACTTGGGTAAAGATGGTGATATAGGGAGATATGATTATAATCTAGAACTCTGGTCTAATGTCAAGGACATTTTTGACAATTGAGCTATAAGTAATTAAAGTAAATTCCAGTCTACTTATAGGTTAATGGTGTTTTAACGACTACAACTGAGCCTGACCTCATCGATGGTTGAATAATTATTGAGTACGATGACATTAAAGAGCAACAAGAACCTGAAATGTTTAATGATTCGTCACCCTTTGTAAACATTTGATGGTTACTTCATCATTATAAAAATAGAACTCAAATTTAAATAAATAGTTTAAAATAGTTTCAATTACCGTTATAAAGACACTAAAATAAAAAATCTCATATTGCAACATTGAGTATTCATTGAAAATACAGTTAAAGTCGCTCATAAAACTAGCACATCGCTCACGTATGCAAAATGAAAACCAACCTTAGAAGAAAAACGCAAATGAAACGTGCTTTAATTTATAAGGCGGCAACACTTTTTGCGGTGCCGTAATCCCCCGGTGGAAATCAGCCAAGACGGTTTCAACCACTGTTAATTAAAAGATATAAACTAGGGACGGCTCCTGCACTGAGCTTACTTTTACCTCTTTAACAAAAGGGATATGCTGTCTTCCCTTATTGTCTTTTCCAAGCTCTGCTGGCGATTTACCTTTTATTCACTCCAAATTACTTTACTATCTTGCAACAATTTTACACAGCCTTATATACGCTCCCCGTTTTCATACTTTGTTAAATTCACTTTGTCCAGAAAGAAATTTGTCGTGACAGCGAAGTAGGAGCAAGTTCCGTTTCTATTTCAGATGGCGCGCCAAACAAGAATTAATGTCTGAAAGTTGCAGTACTGAAGTCTCAGGTTTATTGTTTTCTTTCTAGCCAGTAGCAGTGGCGCAACATAATTCAGTTTCAGATGAGGAAAAAACAACTAGCTCGCTTATAAAAGTCAGTCCGAGTGGTGAAGTTCCCACTTGGAATACAGTATGACACAAAAACTAGCTATCTGATAGAAATATTGCTATCATGAACCTAATGACGGCATATAAAACAGTTATGACAGCATCGTAAGTAGCTCTGGAGGGACTGCGGGAGACGGCGAGAGTCGTACGTCAGGACGAGTTATGAATTCAGAAGCGGCATGAAAAATAGCAGAGATCGCGGGACGCATTCGTTTCAATCCCTTTACAGGAACGCGAACTTGTGGATATAACTCCGCTGATATTGAAAGTTATGGAAAGATATTTCTTATCCGCCCCGTACGTTGGCTTAATATCGATAGGTGATGTTGACGATAGAATGAAAACAACTAAATGGTGCGACTATTTTTAAATAAAAATATGGCGGTAATGTTATTTCAAATATGGCGGGAAAAAAAAATTTAGATAACATCTTTACTTATATTATATGTTGTGTAACTTCAAATATAAAAAAAAAAGATTTATAATAACTTCCCTGTCCCGTGAGTCACATGTGAAACATAATAACATATTTTTCTATTGTTATCATTTTTGGACAATAATATTATTTCACTTATAGATAGCTGTACTATCCCAAAGTATTATAGGTTACCTTTTAATCTAGTCAAATACAATAGTCTGTATTAGGGGCACGCTATAAAGACTATTGTGATAGACATAATGTATATATTCAACGTAGATATTATGATTGAAATTAAGTCAAAAATGATTTACATTACATGAAATCTCTCCGCGCAAGTATATCACGATTGTAATCTCAAAGAGAAGCAAAGGGACATTATCAGAGGCACTCAGAAGTTTACATCGAAAACATTTTACTCACTCGAGGCTTATGCAAAAGACCTATAAACGTTGAAAATATTACCGGAGAGCAAACGCTGGTAAGCTAAACGTTCCTTCTAATGTATTCAAAAAGTTATTTTATGAACCGTCTATAAAAATATAACGGGCAGGCCGTAAATGTTAAAATTCGCCCCCTCCTATCGATATAAAGAGTGTATAAAGGACTAACTCAAAGAACAAGTCCTGGTTTAAGCTTAGTTTAATGTCGTGGGCCCATATTTTGGACCGTTATGGGCCCCGTAATGGGCCGGAGTTGAAGTCCGAATGACGAAGCAATTGGTTCTTTATTTCACAGTCGCTATCGCAATTATTACATTATTAAGAGCGTCACACTCCGTGATTATTTAGATTGGAGTTTTGATTTGTGCCCCTTAACGACACGGGTCATGGAGATTTTCCGATTTATATTATTAATTAGTTAAGTTTTTCGACAGAAGCATTTGGAATATTCCCTTTTATAAAGTTAGTAACTATGTATTCAGTTGTATAGTTTTATTGATAATACCTAATATAATTAAATACATATGTAATAGTTAATTTAAGGAGTTCGTACTTAAAGTAACTATTACATATGTATTATTATTATTTTCGTATTTAGTAGCTACCAGCTACATTATTAAGAGCTACATGATTCGTTTGCTTAGTACAAGTAAAAAAATTAAATGAAAGTTTTATAAAATACGAATATAATAGACCAGAAATTTTGTCAAAATAAACGATCAAGATATGGCAATACATAACATCAACGTATCGCGATTTACAGTAGGTAATAAAAAATCAAAATAACTACGAACCATCAGAAACATCCAAAAAAACTTTGAACTGAAATGAAATAAATCACGAACTGTAACCTGTTTGGTGTTTTATTAAACTATTTATACAACAGAGGATCAGAGTACGGATTTACGGCTATTTGCGGAGTATCGAATCTGTTCGTACCATAGACTTATAACTGGAAAACATCAATCTACAAATCATGCAATACATTAAGCGCTCGAAAAGTAAATAGGGTATCGAAACGAAAACTTCACTTTAAGTCTGGATTCTTCCAAAAAAAAGTAAACTGATGATTTTTCTCTGAATAACTTGACAATTTCTTTCCACATTTGATAGAATCTATCTACCCGTAGTAAGGCTATGGCTTATGCTCGAGACCCGCATAAGGGATATAAAATCTCTTCTAGCATCGGGCCTCAATAAAATTTTCGGTTTTATTCCTCTCAGCGATGGATGGGCAGTTGTCCTAGGACCCCTTGGTTTATTCAATGTTTGGGACTGAATGTTTCAATTTCTATGTACAGTCCCTTTGGTTTATACAGAATCATTATTGGCTCTACTTTTGCATTCTTATGATAAATTATATTTCAGGCCGACACATTTTAGCGTACTATTAGTGGCAGTTTGAATTCACCGTTTGTCTAGATTTAGATACTTACAGAACAAAATAGCATCATTTCACAAAAAAAAAATGGTAGATAAGGACTGTGTCTTTTTGTGACCATCGACCCAAAGAATACATAAAATGTAAAGCATACTCTACTCTACATTATACCTACATAAAGTTATTTTCGCTTTTTGTTCACATTGAAACAGTTTTGTTTTAAATATGAACAAAAATGTATTTAAACTACAACAGTTTATCGATGTTTGTGCACACATGCGATCAGGATCTATTAAATGTGCAAATAAAACCATAAAGCGGCGACAGACAGCCACATTTCACGATTTCAGTTGGAGTGTTACTTTTGTATATATAATGTGAAGTGAACGGAAAAGTATGTTAATATAGTAGGGGAATCCATTGGGGCATACAATATAGAATTTAATATGTATGACTAAATGACAAGTGTGACAACAGATGGAAGAATTTAAATGCGCAACGAACGGCGATACTGATAATATGAAATGAGACTAAATGGCACTATTTTATAGAAATACTGCCTTACTTTATTATTATTATTATTCCTTTATTTATTTTTTCTCATATAAATTTCCTTTTTTGAATATTTTCTAAAAACAAATTAAGTAAAACATTTAAAAATAATTAAAAAAAGTAAGGGTCCGCCAGCATCGGGACCAGGGTCCAAGCTACCGGTGGTTAGGGCTTCAGAGACAGGAACTTCCTTACTATGCGTGCCGTATCGTGGAGAACTGACGTCTGAATCAGGCCCTTGATCCAGCCGCTTAACGAGAGCCTCATTAGATGTTGATCGAGGCTCTTGGTCATTATTATTATTAATACGCTAGGTATAGTTAATCCCTGAAGTCGGAGCTTGCAATTCTCGTTGCAGAGCCATCCCCGTGGGGAAAGAGATTGAACTAGTTTTAGTGGAAAGACAAATTTGAAGCTGGCGTTGAGAGGAGAACCCCACATTGCCAAGCCAGCAGTAAAACTTGAGGAGTGAACCATATGCAACCACCCGAGCATTTATCTGCTTGGCTACTATCATCATCAGCAACCTATAAAACAATAGCACATGGGGGAGATCAAACCTTGACCCAATGAGGGTACTAACGCTTCAAAAAGTCGTAATGCTTTTGATAATTGCTACGTCAAGAGCCTTCCGACGACAACGGGAGAATTTATACGATTAAAATAAAAAATATATAATAAAAAAACAACGAGTCCACCGATTCATAAAAAAAACAACAATGAGTAACAGCGGCTTAAACGTTTTTTGTCCAAAAGCGTTTCTAAACTGAATTATCGTTAAATGAGCTCACATAACGTCAATTCATGTCACTTTAGGCTTTATAAAACAAAGATGCGAATTAATGGCTCTCATTCGGAAAGGTCTATTGTGAAAGCCAGTCTCATGGGTGTACCCTTCCATTTTGAGAGAATTGGACGTGTATCAAAGCCAGTTTAAGTAGAGCTGCCGCACCTCCCGCAAATCATATTGATATACGACAAAACAGAGCGGTGGGTAGACCATGAAGGGGTCATCATTGATTGGATGTGTAGCAACAAACGGAATGGATATGGGCCCCGTTTATTAGATTCGTCGCTTTCTTTCTTTACCTTTGACTGAGAGGTTAGTATTGTCTTTTGAGAAGGCACTTCGGTTTCACGCCTAGTTGCCGTTCCGCGGGATTGGAAATGGAAGATTTGATATAATCGAGAATCTTATTTTTTCCTATATCGAAGCATTGAAGCGTTTTCCTTTATTACACATCAAGATAAGGTGTTACATTTGAGATGTTTCGGGATAGATAACAGTCTTAACTTTGATCACATGGGTGACGTAGCAAAAGATTTCTCAGTTAAATGAACATACATGAGAAAAATGGTCAAAAGAAATATCAAACATTGGAAGAACGAATCAAAATAATTTATTCGAGATCGAATAAGTAGAAGTTATAAAAGACGACGTTGTTATAATAAGATACCCTTGGCAAACGTTCATGGGATGCAGTGGCCGCTTTCCATCAGGCGCCGTATGGTTTTCCAGCTTAGGAACGGCACAAAAAATTTAGATAGATAGTTAATCGGTTAATCAAAAACATGCTATTTATTGATCCTACCTGTTCACATAATAATCCAGTGTGTATTAGGTAAATATTTGCGTGACAGAAGAACGTAGTTGTTTGCCTACATTACGCTTAAATATTCACATAAAACACAATAGGGCTGTCAGCATGGGTCCACGCGTCATTCTAATGCCGCGAAGCAACTCATATAAACGCGGTAACAAAAAACCTACAAAATGAAGTCGACTCGGGAATACGAACTGGTGACAGGAACACTCAGACGATGTATTTCAGTGTTTTTACGATACACCATAAAATATTACAACCTGTCGTTAAACGTTCAAATTTGACCGAACACCGTCACGGTATAGTTTGACGAATCGTTCGCTCCGTAAACTTTGAACTGTGTTGTTGTCGATGACATACTACTTTTAGAAGTGGTTCACAGTCAATATACTTTTTTGTAAACTCATCACGGAAATTTCAAACCGTACGTATTAACAAATTTGAGTGTACACAAAGACATGTTGAATTGGATTCATTGTAAAGATTAAAGTCTTTGTATAGAAAAATAAACAAGAAGCCCCACGTTGGGCGCCATCAGTTCAATAAAAGTTCTATCTGCATGTAGCTATATAAACACAATGACCATATTCGAGGCAATGTTTACAGAACGAATATCGCATTCGTTGACAGTGTGTGGACGCAACAAAGTAAACCGCATGGTGTGGCAACTATTCATTAGTATAATTGGCAGCCAAATACATGCATCAGCATAGATTACAATTTACGAGTCATTACAGAATTGAATTACGTGTTTTTCGACAGTTTTGATACGTCACCGTCCAAAGTTTTGTATTTGCGACAATTATTTAGAGTAAGAATGTTAGATGGTACGGCAAAAACCGAAAGGAATAACTCATCAATCGCATGCTAGAGTCGGGCCGCATTACTCAACATTTGGAATAACCAACTGATTCATGCCAAGAATCTGAGTTACTGAATTTATGTGGTTGCCTTTCAAAGGAAAAATAAAGCCTTAACTTGTGAATGAATACGTATCTGGGTAGAAGCGATGGTTTGTATTTCAAGCTTTGGTTGTTTTTTTTGCTTTGTTTACTACGAATAGCTATAATGGGTGGAATTCAGATAAGTAAGAATGCATAACAGAAGCAAACAGAAAAAGCTGACCTCTTTTCGTTAATTAATTAAAATATTAACAGATTAAACGCCGCCGCCGCTGGTATATACCTTACTCGGAAATAATATTGCGTGCCTTGACGGTTTCACGTTGAAGGTCATTCATGGAAAAGTGTTTTATATCTAAATATTGTTGTAGGCTATTTCGTAGAATAATAAAGTTTATTTAATAAAATATGTGTTTTTAAAATTATACGTTTTGGTTATGGTGTTTATCGTTGTTAGTCTGGTGGACTTTGAACAAACTCTACCTACAACCAAGCCGAGCAATGACCGGGAATTGAATCTGGTACAGATCGCGCCAAACTTCTAGTCCCCTCTGAAGTTGGCGCGATTCGCGTCGCAGTAGTAAAAAATAGGCGTCAGTAGAGCGAAGGCGGGGACGAGCGGTAGGGCCTGACTGTACAGCTGCGCAACGAAGCAACTTCAGAGGGGACTAGAAGTTTGGCGCGATCTATACCTTTGGGTCTTGGACCGGTGCTTTATCCCTAGACTACAGAAGCAATTTTTTTTATTGTATCTTTCAGAGTTAATGTATCTCTGAGCCTTGCCAAATATTGTTTAGGTACGTACATTTAAAGTTAGTAGAAGCGTAAATGAGGATATTTTTCAAAACTGAATTTTGAATGCAATTTTGGTCTTAGTTCCTTTTTACCCTAATAGTGCCATATATCCGATCAATTTCATATACTCGTACCTGCGACCTACAAAATTACTTTAAGCATTGCCTACATTGTTTAGATTGTAATCCTCGTTACAACGAATGCAAAAGCAAATTACCGTAGCCTGCGGGTTGTGACCAAAAAAACCTTTTATACAGTAATGGATCATCTATCAGAAACAAAAAGGAACAGTCAAAGAGATATAAAACTTGATAGTATGTAAGTGGGTAATGGATTTTGAGGGCAAGCCCCCGGGGGCAGAGATTTCTTCACGAATTGATTGGATGCTGTTTGTTGATGGGTTTGCGATTTTTTTTTTGCTTTTGGATATGAGACCATCTGTATTACGGATGGTTGTGAAAAAGGCTTCGGGAAAGATTCGCATTAGACTGATTGCGAATGAAATGTATGACGAAACAATATTGGCTGTCCGCATGCCGGAAACACGAATTCAACTTTTGCCGTTGAAAGTAATCTTAAGTATGACGCCGGTAACCGATCAGGTGGGTTCGATGAAACATACTTATTAAACCCCTAGGTCATACCCGTAGATGTTTATAATGAACTTACACGAATAATTCGATACAGTTTAAATTGTATTAACCCATAACCGTAACAACTTCACTCTAAATTAAGTGACAACAAAATACAGCGCCATCTAGTAGTACATTACATACAGTACATCGATAATAACTAACTATGCACTTTTATACTTGCTCAATGCTGACGTTAATCACTCCTGGCATTATAGGCAAACCTCAGTGGTTTTACTAATGCTGATAAAAAAAGTATCATTGTTGTTATTTTAGATCTATAAATAAATGAAAAAAAAAACATGTTGGAGCTTAAACCAATTAACGAAATAGAACTGTACATAACAACGCTATTGACATTGTTGTTATGACGAAGATGATGGTAGCTAGCCTACAATTAATTATGTACTTGATCGAAGTAGCTGCTAGCCTTAGAACGAGTCCTTCCACCGAATATTGTGTATATTATAATTACAAGCTTAAAATTATCATCGTAAAAATCACTTTAAAGATATTTTCCTATAATAATATATAATTATGTCTTTATACGAAACCGGAACTAAAACTTTTGTATGTGTAAAGTTCGAAGAAAATGCTCAATAAATTAAGTGGCAGTGTTTCTACAAACTTGCGGGTCTGTTTCTCGTGGAGCATGACCGTAACACATAAATCTCTGATAGAAACAAACATTTCGAAAGAGGAAGTGTCCGCTGTAAGCTTATTTTTTTTGAGGTATTTGAAAGTAAATAACGGCATTGAATTTAACTGACCCACTTGGGGGTTTTTAAACCTGAATCGTTTGGTATATAACAATGCAAAGCTTGCTTGTGGGTGCATTTAATGCTTGTTCCTTGTTGCATTTAATACAGAGAATTAATGTAAAAAAATACATTAAAAGCGACATTTACAGCCCTTCGAGTTTTCATTGTATTATACTGCATCAGTCATCGCTTGATTACTCTACTTTGCTTCTTAGAAATAGCACAAACGCTTTTCCAAGTACACTGTGATTAAATTAGACCAATAAAAAAGTAGAATGCGGCGTAAAAAGTGGCAAGTTGGCCGTTCTCTTTACGTCACGTAGACTGAGTGAGTTACGATTGTATTCGGGCTTTGTCGGACATGTTACCGTGTGCTTAGACTAAGCAAAACCAATAAATAACGTGTAACGCCACCGACCTCTTTTACTTTACAAATGTCAAAGTGGTTTTCTAGATATATATTTTTTAAATAAATGTTGGCAAATGACTGCCAACATTCAACATTTGTTTAGACTAAGAAAAGAGAGATAATGATATGAGACATCACACGGTAAATGAAAGAAAAGTGTTTTTTCTTGATTTGGTAAGATTTGATAGGTAACAGTAATCTTACAGTAATCATGTGCAGGGTTTAATAGATTTAACGCTTGCTAAAAGCGTATTGAACAAGTCCGTTTTGAACTTTTAACTTAGGTTTCATAACTTTGACGGGATAATTTATAGAAATAAACATGTTAAGACACGGTTGTACGATAACGCCTGTTCTCCTTTCCACTCTTTATGTCTCTATCTTGAGCTAGTTCGACCCAATCTCTTGTGTGTCACAGTTTGTTTTGTCCAGTTTATCACACCGTCTCCATCTGGGTTTAAGCTGCTGTCGTCGTCTGACGCCTGACACCGTCAGAACGTATGATGTTGCGATCATTGACCGTCCCATATACGAGCAATGTATCCAGCCCAGTCCCACTTTAGTTGACCAGCTTTTAGAGTCGTCAGTTGAACGATAGTATAAACGTCTAAAAGTGAAAATGAATTGTCTAAAAGTCCAAAAGGAACTGTTCAGATCTGCTGAATGTTAATTTGTCCCACCAAGGCTTCATAATTTGAGCAACACATATACAATGAACGGTAATCACACGTTACGCCCGGCTACTACGTAATTATAAAGAAACATTGTCCACAATTTCACGGTCGTTGGACTTGTAAGGTCTCAGTTACACGCGATGAATTAGTATGAAAACGTAGCAAGCAAAAAGCTTTGAAAGAAAGAAAGAGAGAGACGCTTATTGTTATTTTACACTATTGTAGACAACAATAAGCGTCATAAGCGTAATAATATAGTAAGTAAGTAAATAACCAATATCTGTCCCACTGCAGTGCAAAGGCCTCCATCATTGTAATCAAGTTATCACAACAATTGATGTGTAATGGCTTAATCACCACGCTTGCCAAATGCGGGTGATCACAAACGCGGGTTATGCATCGAAAAATCCGAAACACACTTTGCCCGACCTGGGAATTGAACCTGGGCCACCGAGGCACTTTTATTAGACTACTTTAATTCACACTTTTATTAGAAAGTAATAAAAATTTGTATGTAAGTATTTTCGGAAATCCAGAAGCGATTCTAGAAACATATATATAAACTAGTTTGTATATAAACGTTGCTTTAGAAATGCCCAAAGAATTATTTTTTACACAAAAGAATAATGCTATGAGTATATTTGCAGCCAAGGCGACAGACTAACTGCCTCACCCAGAGACGTCAATTAACGTAAGTGATTACTAAACACGAGTGCAGTATCATTGTAAAAAATTATTAACGTTACTTGACGTCTCTAAGTGCGGCAGTAAGACTGAAAACTAAATATAAACGCAACAACTAGTGTAACTGCTGCTTAAACTGCTATTCGTCAACGACTTGGGAACATAGATCGTAAATAATTTAAGCCGGCGAAGTATATTTTATAAGAAAATCAAACAGCAACACGCAATTTCATATTTAGAGAATCAATTACAGGCACAGTTATAAAACAACACACAACTCGGAGGCATAAAACTTGATGGCGATGCCGGGGCTCGGAATGAAAATGAATTGATTGAAATAAAATGTCCGCTTCCACATACGAGAATGTTTGAGTCGACTTCGTGGAGTTCAACGTTTAAGATAATTCATTCCCATAATGTGTCGGTTGTGTTTTTTTCATCGTCGTCGGGAGCATTAGGCGGCGTATTATGTACATTGAAAAACATGATAGTATTTGTAAATTGAGTTTATTAAACTTTGAAGTATCCAAAAACCACAAAATCAATTTCGAAATTTATATGGAAATTATTCATTCAAGAGTAATTAGGAATCGGTTTTAAACTTTAACTACCACTATCACTAATTATCAAACAATGGAATGTAGATGCTATTTTTATGTTACTGAGCCAGCAAACAAACGTACTACCCACATGGATGGAAATTTACTAGGTACTGCAATTCTGCAGCGGGAAATCAAGACCGGGACTTCTGGGTCCGAAACCGATATTCCTTCTATATGGTTATCGACACTATAACGTATTAAAAAAGAACACCTAGTAAAAACCGATACTACAATTGAGATAGAACAAACGAAAATAAAAAAACAAATGAGAGCCGTAACATAACGGTCAAACAATAACCTGAAAATGGCAGAGGTCTAACACATCATTGAAGAATTGGTTACGTGAGGAGAAAAGATAAATCTAGCACGTACACCCGATGCCTTTATTCCACTATATTAATATTTCAAGGGGACCACACCACACTGTCTATCCTACTCAAAGGTTGGAAAGTCCATCGGAGCCCCGTAAGGCAACTTTCTACGGTTCTTTGGTCGCCATTTTCTAGGGCCATTCCCTTTATAGCCAATCGTAATGGACGCTACGAGGAGAAAAAGTGCTTGCCGAACTGGAATGAATCGTAACAACGGTTCGTATTATTTTATTTAAAAGGCTAGTAAAAAGGTTAATCCAATATGTGCTACTCGAATTCTGGTTGGTAGAGAAATGATAATAACTCTTTTTGATGTTGGTTCAAGGGTGACATTTGAAGAACAATTAATTGATGCCTGTAAACTTCTTGGCGTCAAAGTCATGACTAAAATTTGTGTTTATAAATATCAGACAATTTATGAGTAATGATAGTACATTATTACTGGTTCATGATTATGAGCCCTCCTCTAGAATTAACGTCTAAGTCTTAGAGATAGGTAGTCAAATCACTACAATACAGAAGCGGTTGATAACTTGATTCTAGCTCAAACGGACGTACAACCGAAAGAAAATAATGCAAACTAGTTGTCGATTACGGAAAAGCGAAACAAACGTGCGTCCGAAAACTGAAAAATAGTAAAGCCGCTCTCAAAAGGCGATTTGGGCTTTGCAAACCTCAGTACTGGCGTAACAAAAACGAGAATCTCTGGTACACTGTCGATTCCACGATTTCCCAATTGGACCACTACGCACGCTAGTGGTGTGCTGTGAAGTTTCATTTCAGTAATTTTGTACTTTAGTACTGCTCGTAGATAGTGAAAGATTTAGCACTTAATGCGGCTGTTTGAATAATGCAGTAGAACGCGTGTTGTACGAAATTTACGATATGACAAGCGAATAAGGTTGTCTGTCCCTCAGAATAATAACTAAAGTTATAGAAACCGGACTAAAATAGCAACACAAATTCATAAGTTCACACAATTCTAACTAATGAATCTGGTAGGTGATGTATTGGAAAGAGATCGATTGTCCCTTTTTTTCGTAATTTTGAAAGTGTCACAAGATTTGTGACGTCATATTTGAGGTAATGTAGACTAGGACTCAATTTATCCTCTGACTGATGACATATACAAAACAAAAAATAAAAACTAAGCGTCAACCATTTGTCGCATTCCAACCTCCTTTTCTAGCCATAAGACAAAACGGAACTGAACATAGTTGCACGTTTTCTATTTTAACTTTCCTTCTATAGCTTTAGTTATTGTTCTAAGGTCTGTCCGTTTTGATTTAAACTCATTGGTTCTTCATTATTATTATTTTATTTCTTTTAGTTGATGGCTTCGTACGGTTAGCACATTTACCTAGCCAGTGTCTTAGTAATATTCTTTAAAGTTATATAAAATTATAATATATCTTTTGTTATTAAATGATGATTGATGATGAATGATAATAGTAATAAGAAGTAAGAAATGTCTTGTGTAATGTAATGAACCCTCCAACCCCTTGAGTATCTCAGTAAAAATGTAGGGCTTTACTAAGACCTCACGTGGACTACTTGAAAAGTGACGTTGCACTGATTTGTTTTATTTACCAAAACTCATGCACGTTCACGAACACTTGACGGTTAATAATCCACCATTATTTTACATTAATATTCAACATAACAGAAATTTTAGAAAATAAAACAAAACCGGAACTAAAGTTTGTTTATTCGAGTAAATTCTGTAAATACGAGTATAATAATATATTATAATGTGAATGTTTCAACATGGCGTCTACGCCCCCTTAAACATTTTTTCATTCGACGTTATCAATATATAAAAAAAGCAAAGGAGTCAATCCTTTCTAAGAAGTCTTTATTTAATTCTCAGAACTAGACCCTTATTTATCGACATCATTATATCTTTTTAGTTTGACCTTTTTAAGTCTCTTGTAGGGTCAGGGGAAATTCGTAATACCTTAGTTTTACGTATGGACAGATCAGCTTAATTATTATCTCTCAGTTAACTTTTATCTGAAATGTCTAAATTCAACATGACCAATGAGAACTTGATACAGGACGACTAATTACTACTATTATACTAAATGATACTACAAATGACTCCTGGCACATCACTAGTGTACTAGTTGGCATCTATTGACCGGTGCTTCGCTTTTATAGGCGATCGTAAAGGCCAGAGAGATCCGCGGAAAAAGGACAGAAATCGCTGACCGGGCGTGCCGTATGTTAATTTGATAGACTATATAGATACTTGGGCGAAACACGATGAATAAAAAATTGAGACGCATGAAGTGAGACTCCTCTTTGGTGGGCAAAATGACATTGGAGATAGTTATTTGTTTAGTAGTATGAGAGATCTTATGTCCAGACGCATGCGTCTGGACTCTCTCTCTTGTTTGATGGGCAATTTCTTTGGTATGGTAAAATATAGGGTTACTTTTTGGAGATGCTGTATATAAGTTAGTAAAAGAGTGATTTTCTGTTGTAAAATTATACGAATTTAAAAAGAAAACATAAACATTTCTAAAGTTGTAAACATTTGAATTGCCTTTCTACGCTTTCTACGCTATAGTACTCAGCGAAAATTAGTAGATCAGATTTCTGAAGCAATAGCGCTTCGCATCGTATTCGCTTACTTGCCATCGATTTTGAAATATATTTTCTGTTACTTGTTAAATCAACTCTTTAGTTTTGCTGTTACTAACCCGTCCTTTTTGACGGATATCTTCTCTCATATATTCTATAATAAATAGAAAAGTACTGAAAAGAGCAGTTGATTAGACTACTGGCCTTTGGTAGGTGTGGGCTTCGGAAGGTCGTGGATTCGAGTTCGAATTGGGGCAAGTCGCCTCTCTTCAAGTGCAATTTTTTTATTATTTGCAACAGTACTTTTAAAAAACTATGCAAAGTGTATTAATATAGTCACAACCCATTTCAGTCTTAAACTAGTTATGAAGTAGTGTTAGATGAGCAGGAAAAACTATTTTATAAACCCTAAATACACTACAAAGACCACAGACTGACTACCCATATCAAATGATTTCTACTTAAAAAAACAGCATATTTGGTATCAACTCAACATAAAATTTTAAAATCGTCTAGCAACGAGGCGTTGTGCAATTTTTCAGCGCAAGCTTGGTACCACCAACCAATATATTACAATGATCGTGCAACATTACCCGTGAATAAATTACAAAAGATCGAAAGAAAATTGCATAAAAGCTTATAAAACGAATAACCGGCGCTGAGCGGTCGTCCATTCCGCTTTATTGTGCCTTTAATGGTCAAATTACAGCCATCAAGGCGAAATCATTTCGCCAAAGTATTGACGTTCATACACTACAGACAAGTTGGAATGAAACACTTTGCAAGGATCTTCTCGCATTTGTTTTAGTATATCATTTTATTCTGATGTTTCAATCGCCCAGAGTCCAATATTCATTTGTAATTTTCTACCGTCAACTATTTTTCGTCACTTGCGTTCCGTTACACGTAAGATGTTTGATTTGATAAAATTGTTTAATTTCTATGAGTAGTTTTTGTGTAGATGTTATATAACAATATAAAATCATCTATATAGATAAGATAGCAACTGGAGAGCAAAAAGATGCTGATACCTATAAACCCTGATATAAAATATTCAGGGTGGTTGCCTTTAAAAAGATCGCAGCAATAACGTACAAACCACTTATTAAAACAAACTGCGTAAATAAAAATAAAGTAAACAGTATCAACATCGATTGTCGACAGTACTTTATGAACGGCCCTAACAACATAGAACACGGGCCTTTCAAAAATAACAGAGCGCAGTTACAATCAATTGCGTCACATTAATTCCGATGGTTTGGCTCGGTTATTTTATGCAAAATAAAGCCCGACCCTTATTCAGACTGACAAAATTTAATTCTGCCCATCTCCCCGTTACAAATGTATGCCCCTGAGTTTAATAAAAAATTGCTGCGCTCAATCGCAAGATTAATTGCCGTGAGATGTGAAACGCTGTGGAAGTCATAATTTAATATACATATGGTGAGCATGTGAGCTATAAAAAGCGAAGTTACAACATAAGCGGGCCGTTTTAAGTAAGTAAGTGATATACACAAATATAGATACTAAAAAAAAACTCATCAATCTTAATGCAAAGTAACATCAGTTTAAATTCACGGTGGAACCCAATTGCTAAAGACATCTGGAAGCTTAAGAGCTATTTAAACAGAATGTCGACTATGAAACTGAATGCGATCACGATGTGAGCATAAAAATCAACAACCTACCATATTGGCGCGCTACCTAAAGCGGAATCACCAAACTTCTCCTGTGGCACGCGCATCCAACAATATCCGCACATACGCTCGCTGCCTAATCATACGGATGGAACAACATAAAAATGCCGATAAGGTAACACCCCCAACTCCAAAATAGTTACGACAACAAAGGCCCCATAGGGGATTCCGGGCACGATCCACTAATCCACGATTGTTACAGATTATTAAGCAACTGTTGACCATTGAGTATCGCAACAAAGGTAACAATGCTTAACGAAAAGCCGTAGTGGAATAGAAAACAAACAATTACTCGCGCCCCGAGCATTCTATTTCAGCAGTCATTCCAGTTGTAATCAGCGGGAAATGTATCTGCTGAGATTGTAGCAAACACAATTGCTACTTCTGCTGATGTTTCTGCTTATTTGACAAAGGCAATAAAAAGTGAGTGCCTTTTGTCTGATTATTATGTTCTTGCGATAGTTACTGAGGGCCTTTAATTGGGCGATTATTTCGGTGATTCACGCAAAGATATTGTACATTATGGAAACTCATTTGAAGATAAAAGTAAGTAGTTTTAAATTATGGTACCCTGTATGTGGGAATGAGAAGCGGTGAGGTTAAAATCCAATTCCAAAGAGGTCTTTAAGATTCAAATGAAGAGAGCGTTGGTACGGGTAACAGTGCTAGTACTTGGAGCTGCATAATGCTGCATATTGCTAGCCTCATTCGTTTCTAAGTACATCGTTGTTGTATGGAAATGGTGATCGAAAATGTAGTTTTTGCATCAACGATGCAAATCAACTATGCATGCAGATTGATATTTTGACAATTGGAATTACTTGTTTTGGGATATCGTTATAGGACTTCGTTAACATTTACAAGTATATAAGTAGAACTTGCATTTATTTGGCAATTCTTCTGTGATTTTGAAATTACCAATGACAAGAGACTCTCTGTGATACATAATTCTTGCATCACATCGCAAACAGATATTCACCGTTTGAAAGTTTTAAGATTCATAATATTCACCAGTGACTTCGAATACTAGTGTAATTGATATCATAGTATGAGAATGTATTGAGATAGATTCAAAGCTCAAATTGCACACCGTGTTTCGAAATCCTTATATGAAAGCAGCTTTTATCTTAATTCGACGACATAACTAAAAATTCCTCAAATTTTAAAACCCTCATTTCCTTCGCAATATTCAATATATTCGCAATATATTCGAGCTGTCCATTTTCTTCAGTTCTAAATCAGAACTCGGTTTATCCCTAGCAGCCACTCACAGTAACGGCACCCTTGGAAGCATCATAATCTTTACCTAGTCCAAGTGTGTCTAAACATTCACAGCGAAACACGTGCGTGTCTGGAAACCAAATGGCGATGTTGGCTAGGGATGTGCCGGCTTATCGATGGAATAGCAAGAAGCTGGCATGCGAGCAAAAGCGATTTTTCAATAACGCGATGACTTGCTTAACGTTTCATATTAAACGGGTAATGGGAGGATGTGCTTTTAAACATATTATGATTTTAAATTATTTGGTAATAAAATTGCCTAAAATATTGATGTATACAGATTGCTTACTATTACTGATTCATAATAATCATTACAGGGTTAAAATTACAACAATATTAATTGTAGATATGGTATGGCATCACAATAGTCAGTTTTTTTCTGAATTATTTTCTGTAAACTAATATTAATCTTTGATCAGACATCATAATGTCACTAAACCAAATAATTCATATCGTCTATCTAAAAATGTGTTAAAAGAGAGAATGTGTCATAAAACTAGAATTTTTATGAAAAGAAATCTTTAATTATTGACAACGGTCATTGTCGATAACATTTGTCGTTAAATCACAACCCTACATTAACCGAAACTAGACCTTCATTTGTAAGCAAGGTGAGTATCGCCCTATCCCAGTTACGGACACCGATACCGGAATATAGGTGCCGATACCCAATAGGGTCAGTTGTCCCTTCAAACAAACAACAACGCTTCAGTCAACAAAAAACTTTGGGTGATTATCTGTCGATAACCCCTTTAAAAAGTTTTCTATCGAATACTCTATTTACGAGTGACGTTAATAGCTACGCCAGACATAAATTTCACAATTTTCCCCTAACGTAAAGTGAGCTTTATTCCTATTACTATAGAGATAATTCTTTACTAATGCACATCAAGAATAAATAGTTCTAGCATTTTTTTAAATCTACTTTCAACTACTCTTGCGACTGAGAAATTGATACATTGGCTTCTTGTCTGGAAAACTGGATGACGTATTATGGCTAGCAGTAGAACTGCAGCTTTAGATTCAGTGAAATAGAGGTTTTTCTTTAAAGAGTTTGCTATTGGCCTCAAACAGCCTTTACAACGTCACTGGACATTTTAGGGGCGGCAAGAACCTCAAAGGGTTCTTCAAACCGTGTGATCGAAACATCTTCAGACTTTTCTAGGGGGAAAGGCATCACGCAAGCTTGTCCCCGTTCCTTAATTGATTCCTCGAGAGTCGCATCAGATTGAGATGGTATCTATGGAGGTACTTATTTCAATTTCAGGTAAAATGTATCAATGGTTGCTTAATATATTAAACATATTTGAACGAACGAATTGAACGAAGCTTTAGGGTTTTACAAGCGTCAATAGGCATGGCCGCTTTCTATCAGGGTATGCTTATTTTCCGGTTTAGTAACGGGAAAACCATATTTTCTGTATACCAACAAAATTGACGGCAGCCCTTAGACTTCAATCCCGTGTACCGACGAGCACTCAACGAGATTGTGTACGTTGCATCATGTCAATATGTGAAACGCACAAAGGTCTATTCGCTTAAAATTGCGCTTTGCCCCAAAAAATTATTAATACCTTTTTTTTGTTTTATCTAAAAATATACCTATTGAACTTGTAATTTTAGCTATTTTCTTTTTACTCATATAATTTATGATTAGATTGCTGGCACTAAAGGTCTATTTTCAAGTAAATTACTTATTACAACCCTCTCACAGAATATCCACCTCTCACCCCTCTCCCCTCCCAATCCTACTCCCTCCTCAAGATCCAACTCCTTCCTCAAAGCCGACAACGCATCTGCGATTACTTTGGTTGGGTTTTTGGGTGTCCATGGACGGCGGTGATTACTTTCCATCAGGTGACCCGCCTGCTCGTTTGCCTTCTTTTAACATTTAAAAAAAATATATACATTTATATTTATATATATATTTACATTTTTTTATGTATGACTGAGCCACAAATATATAGAAAAAAAAATGTGTTTAAAGGATTAATTTTAAGCTCTAGTGCACAATGGTAACGAAATTAATGAGAATCCGTAAGCATTTGTCAGCGTTGACATTTGAATAGTGGTCAACCATTACGAATCTGTAATGACGCCTTAGAAGCTTGTATTCGTAGTAAAATACACAAATTTCATTGAATTCAGGTAAATCAGGAATTGTTTACAAACTGAGGTTTTTTTGTAATTTTTTTTTTATTGACTCCTTTTCTTCTTTATTATTAAAGTAAAGTGTCTTTTTTAATGCTATAGTACAAAAATAAAATCCAATAATACAACTTAACATACTTTAATTATTTATAACTTAGATACATTTTTATTTCTTTGTTGGCTAACTTTACAATTTTAGTGAGACATATTTGGCGAAATCGTTCTTATAGTATTTATTTCTAAAAGTAAGCTTACATTTTGTGCGTTTACTCTTGATATACTTTGGGAACCTAGAGTCTAGGGCGTATGCTCGGTCGTGTACAACCTGTGGTTAAAATACACACATTACACATATATATCGTAGTAGTTTCCTTAGATAATTGCCTTATTAGAACTCTAGATACAGTTGTGTAGTTATTCTTAGTGAAGAGCGGCTCTCTCCCAATACAGGTTATTGCTTAATTTAAAAGGAGGGGTCCACCTGTATTGACCAAACCTGTTTTTTTTGTGAATAAAATATTTTGATTTTTGTTTTTTTTTTGAGCGGCACTAGGTTTGAAACAGAAACCAAGTGTACGATACCAGTTTGTGTCGTCAAAGTCATCCAAAATCAAGGTCAAGTTTAAGGTCATTAATTATGAAATTGTCGTTTTGTATAAATTTTTTTTTATAAAATTATATTTCTCATACTAACGTTTTTTTCAATTTTCTTGGCATCTATATAGGACAGCACTATAAAAATGTAGGGCAGTGTGTTTTTTTCATTAGCTAAATATAGCAGACCTAAAAAGAAAAAAAACAAGTCCCTTCAAAGCTACAATGAAAGAGAAGATCAATTCCGCTAACAAAAAAAAGTCAATATAAAAAAAAGTGGGCCATAAAAACTAAACTGGCTGCCGGAACACAACAATGCTACAAACATTGATGTTATGGCGACATATTTAGATAAGATGGTGGTAACTAGCCAGGCGGACAAACAAGCCCTACCACAACCAAACCGAGTACACAAACATGTACCCCTCGCTGGGAATCGAACCCGGGACCTCTGGGTCTCAATCGGTGGTCTTAGCCACTAGACCACAGAGGCGGTTAATAGGTGGTATATCGTCTGACGGCATAATAATAATTTAATAATTTTGTGTTCCGACAGAGATAAGGTAAGATAGTCAGTTCCTCAGTAGCTAAGTAATTGAAAATTCCGTGTAGTACACCGGGTAAAATGATGCCATCACATACCATCAGGGAAGATGTACACAAATAGCTTCCTGTTATTGTTAGAGAAAAATCCAATTCAATTAAGGGGGTGCAGCGCGGAATTTCGAAAATTTACGTGTTTTTAAGTCACTGGTGCTAGGCGCTGAATAGATCATATACATTAAAAGGACTAGTGTAGGTTAGCTTGATCCTTTTACAAGGGCATGGTTGTCTTGGAATTTGAAACAAATACCCAGAACCTGCATTAACAATATGTAAAAGTAATGATATATAAAAACTTATTTCTTCAGAAACTTTGTAAATACAGCACAAATGAAACAATGATCCGACATCAAAATGTTTGTATTGATATTCCGCAGGGCACTGTTGTCTTATTTTTCAATTAAAAAATATGAATATGAAAATATTAAGACTTTTATATTTTTTTACCCAAACGCCTATGATTTTACGAAAGTAAACATTGCTCTAATTAAATCAGCAGCCTACTCTGTACAGATATTAGTGTGCGTGCGTATTCTTGTCGTGCGCCGTTGTCACACCACTGCGACGCGCCGCTCGCTCGCTATCATAAAGAAACTTGAAACTCGCAGTTTTGCGTCCGCGCTGCACCCCCTTAAGCTTTAAATTCTATCAGCGCCCAATAGCAAGTTCTTTCAAAAATAACTACATACATATCGAAATTGGAAAATTTACGTAACATGAGAATAAAGCTTAATGCTTATAAAAATGGAGGCAGCACTTTGCCAAATTATATAAACCATTAAGGGTATGAGAAAATAAAATTGAAAATAAAAATGTGAAACAGGAATTGCAGTTGGTCTGTTCTGAAATACGAATATGATGCGGCTGGCAATAGCACTAAAATAAATAATATTTTATACAGCAGTAAAGTATAAGCAAAACTAAAACATTCCCATTTTAAATATATAAGGAACTATAATGCAGAATATTTTAATTGTGTTAGTAAGAATACAAAAAATTTGCAATACAACAAACCACCAGAAATCATACATACAAAGCGTACATAATACTTTTAATGGAAATCGCGAACACTGCTCAGCTATGTATTATAGTAATACAACACTCTAGTTTTTACGTATTGTTCTCTTTTGTAAACGGTAAAAGTTGTTACTCAAAAATTCTTATAAATTAAAACAATTAACTCTCTCCTCCAGCAGCACGTGCACTACAAATTTCTAGAATAGTCTACATTGTAACTATCTCTATAACCTTAACAAACTACAGCTCCTTACACAATATCATCTATTTAAAACTAAGAAGAGATGCTTTTAATTATACACCTGACAATGTCTTGCGCTGAAAGTGCAATAGTGACTCTTATTACTATAACACAAGGTGAGTGCAGTTCAAAGTGTTGCCTCAGAAAAGTCGTCGCCGGTACCAACGGCGGTCGCAACGTCGCCAAGGGAGTCTCGCAATGTTTCCGTATTCTGAATTAATCAAGAAAACAATTATTCCCCCTTGTTACATTTTCGCGTATTGTCTTCCAACGTTCATATTCCTCGTCTGTTCGCCGTTTTTGCTTTCATGGGCCCGTTGGAAATACACTGTTACGGGGAATTGATAAATTATTCCGAAACGTTTAAATGCATTTTACAATACGCCAGTTGACTATTGTTTTCCATCAATTTAGTATAAAGGTTTCTATTGAGTTTTTGGGGAGCTGTATAACTAGATCGGCAATTATTGGCGAAAGCAATTTTGTTTTCGAAGAGAAATTTTCTTAGCTGATTTGATATGCACGCTTTGATATGGCTCTGAATCTTGGACTCTAGCTTATTACACATTTAAGGCAATATTTTATTTTTTAAGACTGGTAGGGTCCAGAGGACAAACTAAATAGCACCATTTACATATTAAGAGTACGGGCTCCTATAAACTTATGCGCACTGTAAACTACGAACTGAATGCCTTGATGTACGCAAATCGTGTTTTTTCTTGGAATTTTAAAGAAGGAAGAAAACAAAATGTATAAATAAATAAAGAAATAAATAAAGGGAAATTCTTATCTCAATATCTTTCAATCAAAACGATAGAAGATGGAATGTCCTGAAAAATACCGAAGTAGAAAAACTCCTGGCTAAATCTAACATCATAGTAGAAACAAAGAATCTAGAAACACTGACGGTGTTTTGATCACACGGCATAAGGAACGCTTTTAGTTTCTCGCCGCCCACAAAAAGTCCGGTTACGCAGTTGTGTCATTAGCGAACTCTCAAAACAAACTAGATTCCAATAGTTTCAACGTTTAGATATGCTCTAAGGTTTAGATAGTCTACCTGACCAGTTTCCTAGTGAGCTCTTTATAAGGAGGTCAATACACACATTGGATCGCTGAGCCGTCGGAGTAAGTAAGAATACTTGACATCAAAGAGCTCTTCTGATAACTTAGTAGAATTGATTATTTGAACAATCCTCCATTGGATCTGTCAATCTATCAGTTAACGAGCTTTATGAAGCTGTAATTACCTCAATATTAGATTTGCTTCCATAATTACTTGGAAAAATCAGGCCAGATTTTCTAACAGCTCGCCGGTAATGACGGATTCATTAACGTTGGCGTCGACTATTGTATAGGTTGTACTAATACGCCAACTAGCTCTTCCATTTTATCAACAAATAATTTACCTTAATACCTACATAGCATTTTTTTTGGTATATGTTCAGCAGTGGACGTCTTTTGGTTGAGATGATGATAAATTTAGTGTCATTAATGGGAAAGCAAAAATCATCAGCTCATATATTATGTCCCACTGCTAGGGCACGAGCCTTCCCTATGGATGGATAGAGAGAACGAGCCATAAACCACGCGGGCTTAGTGCGGATTGGTGGTTGTTAACGACTGTTAAGGCAGCCGGGACCAACGGCTTTACGTGCCTTCCGAAGCACGGAGGAACTCGACATGATACATTTTTGGTCACCCATCCGATGACCGGCCTTTGCGAAAGTTGCTTAACCTTAACAATCGCAGACCGGGCGCGTTAACCACTGCGCCATCGAGCTCCTCCGATTTTCAAAGGTAATTTAATGAACTAAAATACAGGAAAATACAAAGAGACCAAATAGATACTAAACGAAAAACGTAAAAATATATATTTTTCTAAGGTAACGTATCTATTAATATTTATGACAAAAAATATGTGATGATTACGAAGGAGAAAAAAAGGGTAGGCATTTAATTTTTTCACTGTATTTTATAAATATTTGATTCAGCTTCAGTGCAGCAATTAGCACTTAAAATAAAAAGTAAAATTTACGGAGGAGAAATCATAGCGAGCACAATAAATACTCTTTATTTTTATCTAACACTAGCTGACCCGGCAAACGTCGTTTTGCCATAAAAAATAAAAAAAAAATTTAGGGGTGGACTACCCCTAACATTTAGGGGGATGAAAAATAGATGTTGGCCGATTCTCATAGATACCGGATGACCCGGCAAACGTTGTTTTGCCATAAAAAAATTAAAAAAAAATTTAGGGGTAGACTACCCCTAACATTTAGGGGGATGAAAAGTAGATGTTGGCCGATTCTCATAGATACCGGATGACCCGGCAAACGTTGTTTTGCCATAAAAAATTTAAAAAAAATTTAGGGGTGGACTACCCCTAACATTTAGGGGGATGAAAAATAGATGTTGGCCGATTCTCATAGATACCGGATAAGCACAAAAAATTTCATCAAAATCGGTCTAGCCGTTTCGGAGGAGTATGGCAACGAAAACTTTGACGCGAGAATTTTATATATTAGATGTTGGTCTATTTCTGGCACTTCAACGAAATCATTTACAGCAACCTCAATAGCAATTTAACAATGACACCAATGTTTCCAAAGCAGAACATTAAAAATTTTGAACCGCAACGCTTGTTTATCAGCAAACTCGTTTACCAAAATTGTTTGATCCTTTGAGTGCGAGATTATCGCTAAGCCGTCTGAATGGCTCAAACTTTCTTTGCGAACTTTGTTTGGATTTGTAAACAATAGTTTCTTAAACAAAGCTTGACGCAACGCAATTTCGGATTGGGTGCTTCAGATTTTCTGTGCCCGTGGAATGCTTACAAGAGCGAGTTCATCATGATCCGTTGACATCCTATTGCCGGGGTCAGGCCTTTCCAAGAAAACAGAGTAAACATGACAATGTACTCTACATGGAGAGATCGTGCCAAAACCCACCACGCTGGCTCAATTACAGGTAGTTAAGACTTACCATCTTACACACGAAGCGAGAACCAGTGATGGCCGGTGGAGTAAAGCCCTCATGAAATAGCCGAGTATGGACAAGCGGATCGCTAGCAGACCACCTGCTAGATAGGCCAGAGATATAAAGCTGATAGCTTGGAAAACCTGGATGTGATCAGCTCAAAGCAGAAAGGATTGGCGTTACATGGAGGAGGCCTATACCCAGCAGTAGGTAGATACGGGCTAAAAATAATGATGATGATGATGAAGAGGCTCGATGGCGCAGTGGTTAACGCGCCCGGTCTGCGAGTGCTGAGGTTATGCAACTTGGGCAGCTAAGTGAGGACATATAATGAGCTAATGATGATGATGATATTAGGAAGATAACAAAAAATAACGTAGCGAATGATGCTTAACTTACAAGATCGCAAACCAAATGCGCAAACCGCTGCGTCAACAAGCTCATCCAGATAACACCGAGCTCTTGTCGTAAAATTTAGGTAAGTGGTTTAACGTTGAGAAGTAATCTCTGTAGCAAAATAATACTTTTCTCGAGTCTCAAATAATAAACATTTTGTTGTGTTTTTAGAAATCTTCGACTGCAGTTAACTTACAGTTATAATAGTAGAATAAAAAGACAAAACCGAGTAACCAATAATTTAAAACAACTTATTTCAATGAATTTGAAATTAACATCGATTTCTGCAACGCCTACAACCATGTCATCGGTGAAGAACATTTTTATCACGCCGATTCACTGACTTGGAATTCGGCAATTTGCTCTAGGAATCCGATCTGATGCCGCAAACGTTCCGACGGATTTACGCCTAAACAAATGTATGTATACCTCGAGCACGTCGAGTCCAATATTGGGTGGAGATTTGGGATATAGTTCCTGAAACACTTTGAAGGAAGATTTTTCTGTTACATCTTAAGCGTTTTAAAAAATACTTCGAAAAGAGGTTATAATGATATTATTTTTAAAAGAGGTAACAAGATACTGTTATGAAACTTTCGCATTCCATTAAACTTAGTTAGTTAGTCAGCCCGTGACCACGGCTAGCGCCATTCAGCTGGAACGTCAGATAAATAAAAACATACCTCAGATACAAAAACTAGCATGCAGATAGCATGTCTTGTTGCATTCTTGGTAAGTAATGTGGGAATGTTTCTTACTCTAATTGTGTCCAGAAATTATCTTATTTGTTAAGTTCATATCTTTAAGTTGTTATGTAAAAGTGGAATACTAAGGAAGGCTGCTAAACTGCTAAATATTCACCGTATGCTTTTAAGGTTTCTACCGTAGGTTCAATAAATAAATAATAAACATCGATTAAAAAACATCAAGTAGCACAAAAATCCTATAACTTGAATTTTCACTTTATCCAGCAAAGAAACGATTAATGCTATTGCTGTAGAAGCTAAGTATCTGTAATAATCGATCCGGTAGATTTAATTTGCTTTCAATCTTATAAAACTGTAGACGTACTTGCTAAAAATATCTTCGAATTATGTATTTTCCTTTAATGAATTCTTAATACTTAAAATACACTAAATAGTGATTCAAATGAAACCTGTGATAGCATAAAGGCACTAGGTTTCAACAAATATTACAGATCTCCAGTAAAATATAAGTAAATTTGTTTACGTTGAGAAGTAGTCTCGGTGTCAGTGCGGTACTAGAGCGGATCCTACACGAATTTTTACTTGCATAAATCACGGGAAATTTATTGGTCCAGAGAATTAGACAATTTATTTTGAGTTTCAAATAAAAAGTTCTTTTTGTAAAAGACTAATAACTAAGGCACGTTTTTAAGAAAAGAAAATGCTATCGTCAAGGTCTGTGATGCCTTGAAACATTCTAATACTGACCTCTTTTAGTGCCATTCATATAATTTGTTCAATAATGATAGGTATCACTAGATAACCTATTTCCTTCAATTTTAACAAGATCGAGAAGGACCAGAAAAATAAAGTCATTGATAAAATCTGGAAAACATTTAAGCAAACGATGGGTAAATCAGGAGCAACTGCCCACGTGATTAAGTTACAAACCAGAGCAGATCCTACACGGATTTTTACTAGCAAAAATCACGGGAAATCTAGCGGTCCACAGATTTGACACGGGTTATTACGTAAAGAGTTACCGGTCACGAAATCAATGTGCTAGCTAATCGCTGCTTGCGATTCGAGTTACTCCGTATTAGGTTTACCTAATGTATTGAACTATATATTAACCTATTTTACTTTTACCCTCTCTCTTTCTTGTGTAATGGTAATGTTCTAAGATATTTAGTAAGTAACTTAACCATGACCGAAAAGTTGAAAGGAGGTGTTCCTGTGAATATTAAAAGTACACAAAAACTGGTGATACGGATGGTAGTCTCGCAGAACTTTAAAATGCTTAGGAGCTTGTTCACTTTACCCAGAAACGTATTCATATATCTATGAACATCTAGCGAGCACTGCCTATTTTAAATATGAAATTGCATTCTTTGGACGTATATATGTTAGTAAGTGTCACATACAGTCTCAGAAAGAGACTGGTGACTTTTGATCATATTACTTTAACCTGAATTAGATTTCAATAGTCTCTCACAGAAAGGATATAATTTTGTCATCTATCCACTTTGAAGTAACTTTTGTAATGAGTTTTTTATTATTATTATTTGCAAGGAACGATTGACCCATTAAGCATTTGTTTTACTTTTATGCTGAATGAATGCTAGATATTTACATTACACTACATTTACATTACCTACTCGTAAGTTTCTGGTAAAAATTGCTATTACAACCGATCGCCAACCTAACTTACGTGATTAGGTAGCCGGTCGCCGGTCAGGACTCATCAATCATTAGCTCGAAGGGCTGATAGATGCGTCCCCCGATGAGATTGGCCCGCTTCCTTGACGTATCAATTTATAAGACAACGAATGAACTGTCCATCACTTAACGGATTAGAGTTAAACATCCACCGTCTGGTACATCTGTTACGGTGATTTGACTTTATTGGTGTGTCCTGATTTGGATATTAATATATTCCTTTGATTTTGATTTGGCTTTGTAGAAGATAATTTAATTTGGTTGAACTCTTGAACTCAAAACAGATTCAACACATTGTTCTATATTATTATAAGGTTCCGAAATACTAAGAGATTTGACTTTATTATGTTACTGACTTGTGGTGATGACTTTATTTCAATGACCGAGGTCTTTGCCCAGCAGTGGGGAAGTTATATGCTATTTACTACTACTACTACATGTTACTGAGCCAACAAACGAGCATAAGAGCCGTCTGGTGAAATGTGGCCAACGCAGACCCTGGAAACTTGCAACACCGAGGTTATCTTGGGTAAGTTGCCGACCGCTGATGTTTCAGTTCTTCAGACTTTTAAAACCGGAAAGCAGGCGGCAGAAATATGTACTAGTACACGGGTAGTGGCATCCAGTAGGATTTGGTCAGAATCAAACCACCAGTAGTTTGTAGTACCTTGGATTCAAGTCAAGTGCATAGTTGGCAAAAGAAATCTACAGCATTATTTTAAATCAATTTCAAAACTAGCTCTATCTATATGATTATTTTCTAAGTCGTTGGATTATACCCTGAGTTTACAAACACACATACATATCCTTACGTGAAGCAGAGCACATATTCATCATAGACGTGTCAGAGGAGTTAGATGCGTTGTTTTTCTCGTTTCGCTTAGTTTAGAGTGCGACAGCGATATATCAATCATTGCGACAGATCACCCGGCGGCCGGTCGCAATAGATTTAAACCTTGAGATTCACTGTGATAGATTGATTTGTACGCAACCAGACAGTACGTATTTCTGAGTGTCTAGTTCAGGTTTTGTTCACCATTTGTGGAGCAAAGTTCACCGTTTGCTGGTGCATTGAAGTTGAATGTCGCGTAAAACCATATAGCACAAAGAATGAATCGGCCAATTATTATTAAGACAAGCGATTCTTGTCTTGATAAGGCACAGGCCAACTGAGAAATTGTTCCGAAAATGAAATGCAAATTAGGAAAATTTATTATTATCCCGCGGTCAAGGAGAGAAAAAAAAACGAAAATCCGAGAGGGAAATACAGGACGTGATTAATAAGAGCCGTGTAATGCCCCCCTAAGAAATTTAACAACGTAGAAGGGAGGATTGTAAATTCCCCTGAAGATCATTTTGCGGGATTTGTTTCGGATCACCGTTGAAATCAGAAATTAGAAACAAAAACAAAGCGGGTACTTACCGAAATATATTTCGTCGTAAATTTCACTGGCAGTAGAAGAAAATGGGCAAAATAATGTTGTCCTACTTAAAATGAAAGTTAACCGTTTAACTTTGGATTTTTATATTTTTGGAAGTTTTAGAAAAATCTTTTTCTAGATAGTACAAAATATAAGGGTTACATTTATGAAATGAACCACTGATATAGACGAGTGATTACGTGTGTTAAAAGAATGTACCTACTTGAGCACTACCTCAAATCTTTCTAATACCCCCTCCTCGTTTCTTACATTTTATTGCATATACTTACTGTAATGTATAACATTTATGAATTATGTAACTTACTGCACACAATATCACAAATCCTAAATTATCATGACCTTGCTACTATAAATTATAAACATTTGGGCACACATCTCATTGAAGGTGATATTTTGCTTAGCAACTGTAAGTTTCAAAGCAAAACAAGTCCATACTGTAATCTGCTACATGCTTACCAAGAATCCGCCACATATGTTTGAGTAAGAACTGCCTTGTATATTTATTTAGCCTCCAGTTAAGCCTAGAGCGGGTAACCTTAGTTGTACAGTATGAGCAAATATATGTAAACAATTGTAACTCTTAATGCAATAGAATAAGAGTATAGAATAAGGCATTCACCGATTACAATAACGAAATGTTACATGTTAATGAGGACAAATACATTTTAAACATTATAATCAACACAAGCTCAGAAACAATGAATATCACGTTTACTGCGAAGCAAAATTTTGCCTAGGTATTGAAAATATGCGTTATGGGATAAAACAACCCTGCACCTTACCTTTCTGGAGGTGCTCTTTGAGATATTTCGGCCCCATACATAACATATTAATGGCTTTGAATGCTAATTTGAAGCCAAATAAACGTATTCCTTTATAAAATACTAGCTGACCCGGCGGACTTCGTACCGCTTTGACAGTTTCCATCATTGAGTTAAATATATATCAATGGTTTCCATGACAACAAAACAAACAAATCATTTTATATTGGAAAATTAATTTGTCGTTTTTAGTATTTTATTTAATATATGTTTTTTAATATAGCCTATGTTACTCAGCGCTAATGTAGCATTCTAATAGTGAAAGAATTTTTTAAATCAGTCCAGTAGTTTTTAAGTTTATTCGTTGCAAACATACATACAAACAAAAGTTATATAAAATTTCCTCTTTATAATATTAGTATAGATATGACATTACAAATCAAAAGAATGGCAGTATGTTAATTTAGATTCGCCCCGTGTTCCGATCAGAAAATCCGAGAAAATGAAGAAAATTTTTGTGGGATCGAAAAACCACACACAATGGAGAGTACCTAGCACTTAAAACTGGGGTTGTGAAGGCAATCAATCGATAATTGAAAACGCCGTTTAACGGCAATACTTATGTTTAATTTATTAAAATTACATGTGAGCACTGAAAAAACATTTAAAACACATACTTTTCTCACATTCTTTACCAAAAGAAAATTTCTTTTTAACTTATTTCCTGTATTTATGGATTATTATTGTCCTCTGATAAACACGGCGATATTTAGGTATTGACGAATCCTCGTATTTAGGAATTTATGTATCCTCTCCCATATAACTTGCTATAAACATCTTTCTGCATCGTCTTTTACTGACTTGATACATTTTGGTGCATGCGCGATGACAAAAAAGGAATAAAGCACGCGTCATTAGTCGGGTTGATTTGAATGCGTTGTTTATGCAAGTGCGGTAGGGGGCGGAAACGCCTCCCCCGCGCGTGAGACAGAAACACCTTACGTTCGCACAGAGAAAATATTTTTATATTTCTATGCGCAACTTTTATATCCCGCGTGAAGTGGGAGTACACTTGTGCGGTCTTAAAACCTTGTAACGCATTGAACGTGTTGCACTATTAACGCTTTAAATAACAATTTTAAGTACACTGGAACAACCGATACGAGTTAGAAAAGAGCTGTGTCTCACAAAATTTGGTCCTTCGGGCTAGACCCATCATGTGGTAGGTATGGGTTCAAGTCAGTACAATCAGTCTTACGTAGCTCCATAGCTATACCCAACGACGATTTCTCTCATTCAACTACCCGTTCGTATACCGACGCTTAAAGTTTATTTGAAAAAGTCCATTGTAAAATTAAAATCGTCTACCCGAGGGTATACGCATTGCCCGCTCGATAACAAAAATAGGACAACATGCATAGAGCCAGTGACGTTTACGCTCTAATTACCATTTGTTTTTTTAATTAAAATATTTTACTCGAAATATCCAACTTAACATCGGCTCGATTCCGTGGTCAAGCAAAGTGTGTTCATAATTCAATTTAAAATTCAAAATTATGTATTTAGTTTCGGCTACAAGTAATTCTTATGGATGTCACTATGCCATCGGTGCGTAAGTCTACATAGGGCGAGAGAACTTATCATCGCTTAAGTTCTAACACCGCGGAGTCAAAAATGACAACTTTTCAGGAGAGCAAAAATATCGTGCCTTTTTCTATATCGCGATCATAATAATTATGTTTTTGTTTTCAAAATAAAACGCTTCCATTGGTTAAAATCCCTGTTTCTGATTGGTCTAGAGGTGTGTCTTTCTATTCTCTATCGAATGACATGCAAAAGTCAAAATGACACATTTTGAACTTCCGCGGTGTTAGAACTTAGGTGACGTTATACTGATTATACGAATACGGATTTATCAAAGCATAGCCCAGCCCCCCTAGACAAGTTGCAAAACGCTAATAGAATAGAAATCAAATAAGAGTGATTACTGTACGGAATTCACATAAGTCAAAGATGACGTTTAAGTCAATCCTATACAATAATCATTAAATTTAATTGCTATTCTATTAGCTATTTATATAAAACTAGCGACCCGCCCCTGCTTCGCACGGGTGCAATGCTGATACTAAATGCATGTATTTATACATATAAACCTTCCTCTTGAATCACTCTATCTATTAAAAAAAACCGCATCAAAATCGGTTGCGTAGTTTTAAAGATCTAAGCACACAAAGGGACATAGGGACAGAGAAAGCGACTTTGTTTTATACTATGTAGTGATAATATATATAATTTATATAAAATAATATATATAAAACGCTATAGTAAAAATTTACTATAGCGTTGTGTTATCAATTTGTGGTATTCATCTGCAAAGATGAATCTGCATGTCCATCGGTTGCAAATACTTTTGGATAGATGGCACTAATGTCGCTCTAAAGCATTTAAAAAAAATCAAAAAGCAGTGACAAAATTCAGCGCTTACGTTAGCCTTCCCGGTAGCATAATAGTCAGTGCAGCCGCCCGGATTGCGGAAGACCCAGGTTCAGTTCCTGGCTGGGTCGGGTAGGCGTTTAATTTTTTTTCACTGTATTTTATATAAATATTTAATTCAGCTTAAGTTAACACTTAAAAATAAAAGTAAAAAAGGGGGCAGGTTTGTGATCGCCAAGCCGCATCGTGGTGATTGCCAAGGCCCATCAATTGCAGTGACTACTTGATTTTAATGATTAAGGTTTTTCCGGCGAGCAGAGGAACAGTATTAAAGGCTAATCCCACGCAGCTCACAAGCGTTTCCGTGCTTCGGAAGGTACCTTCGAAACCGTTGGTCCCGGCTGCATTAGCAGTCGTTAACAACCACCAATCCGCACTGGGCCCGCGTGGTGGTTTAAGGCCCGCTCTCCCTATCCATCCATAGGGAAGGCTCGTGCTTTAGCAGTGGGGACATAAATGAGCTGATGATGATGATGATGACTTGATATACCACATTATATTTGCAACATTACATTGTATACCGGTAAAATTGTAGGCCGAACTGGTAGGTTCAAAAACTGTTTTGAAATGTAGTTTCACAAACACTGTCAGATACTGTTATGTATTTCACAAAGTTTGGTGGCTCGTAAAATGGAATGTACATTTTGTTATCGTACTTTGGAATAACGAAAATATTATAATAATATTGTGTTGTGTGCTTTAGATTTTAATTTTACAGTGATTATCACTGAACTCTTTGTTGTTATAAAGAGATTGATCATCTAAAATACGTTTGACACTTTTTTTGTCGACGAAAAATACTTTTTCAATTAATCCCGCTTTGGGCTAGAACGATGGGATATCTCCTGACCCCTTGAGCCCAGCAGTGGGAAACTTATAGTCTGATAATGATACAGACTTTTTCTTAAAAATAACACTTTGTAAAATATTTTCTTTTCATAATATTTAATAAATTTGAAGTAAATACTCTTTTAAACTAAACTCTTTCATTAATGAACCTCTTTATTGCTTCATTTTCACCTCAGAACAACAACTAAATTATTCTGAGATTTTCACATCGGCGTACGTATACCACTCAAACCGAATAATAGATATTTGCTAGATGTAAATAAAGGTAGTCGACCCAGTAACCAAGTTATTGCATATAGTTACGGGGGGTTATCCGATAGAAATTATGGTGGATGTTGCGAAGCTAAACTAATAACAGGCTTAACCTATGCCCTTAATAGGACGTCGCAGTAAGTTTGGCTGTCGAACAGTAAACTTGGCGGGGTAACTAAGGAAAAGGCACGGTAAAAGCTAGTTTTGTGAAGTCATATATGTCATGACAATCATGCTTTCAATCTAGGTGTAAAAAATAATTATTATTGTTCACATTGAGCTTTTAACCGATCAGTGGCCAATACGATTGTCTTCGCAGATCTCTCCTTTTTTTTTCATTAAAAAATTCAACAGAAATCTGGGATAGACAAATAAACAAAGAATAAGGTCCGAATACTTATTCCGTGTTTTGTTCCTGTCATGTAAATGTTATTTCAAATAAGAGCAAAAGAGACAAAACACGGAATAACTATTCGGACCCTATTCTTTGTTTATTTGTACCCTTAGGGTATATTTTCTCATTAACTTTGGTTGCGGGTACAATCCTACCACCATCTTATTCAAGTCCACAGCCTTAATAACAATGTTAGTAGCATTGTTGTGTTGCCACTGTTAGAGATAAGATAGCCAGTTGTTTAGCTGGTAAAGATTCCGGGTGAAGAGCGCTTCCATCTTTGAACAGCTTGTGTAATAAATAATACAAAAGGGAAGATAAGTTATATACCCTAATCACACTAACATTATAAATGCGAAAGTTTGTGTGTATGTGTGTATATTTGTTGCTTCTTCACGCTGCAAAGGATGGATGGCTTTGGATGAAATTCGGCATACAGATAGTTTATAACCTGTATTAACACACAGTCTTTGACTTTAATCCCGATATTCCCACGGGATCGGGAACCACGCGGGTGAAACTGCGAGCGGCTGCTAGTGTAGAATAATTTCCCTACTTTACTTTGAATTTATTCATAAGAGATCAATCTATTAACCTTTAAAAAATGTAAAATTTTGAATTTTAATTAATTAAAAATTTTCAACGGTCGATAAGTTGTAAGACAGTACATAAAAACTATTAAGTAACCGATACCGATCGCTGAGTTACGTAGTTAGGTTAGAATGCGGAGCTGGTGTTAAAGTTGTAGAACGAATTTTGCGTGAATACCCTCGGAGTTAGCCCGATACTTCGGTCTAATGGTTGTCGTACGCAAGAGATCGTTGCTAGCAGTATTTTAGTTCTAATTCTCTAACAGATTCGAGCAACTTTAGTACTGCAGAAGTATAATATATTAAGTATATTTATTTATATTAGATGAGACTTCCCTTTCTCCTTAGTTGGGGAAGATCTTAGGCCAGCTGTGGAACATTATAGATTACAAAAAAAGCACACGGGACGATTGGGGCATAACCCTCCACGCGAGCCCAATGCCAGTTAGTAAATTTTAACAACTGCTATTGACATCACAACAACAACAACGTCTAAACGGAGAAACTCCAGATTTTAAACTCGATTACACTCCGGTCTCCCGGCATTGCTCTCTCACCACTACCATCAAACTTGGAAGCCATGAGAGTTGGAATGCTCTTTCAGCACAAGTATTCCCTCCTTCCCACATCATGGGGTCCTTTAGGCGATGTGTGAAGAAGCAACTTGCAGGTTGGCAAAATGGAGGGCGGCTAGTGATGCACAATCCTGCTAAACTAACTGTCTTAGAGAAGTGCATATGTGCACTCCGCTTCTCCCTACTTTTCGATAAAAAATCTTTGCCTAATTGGAAAACCACAAAGCAATCAGAAGTACGTAGGTACGTAGGTAATAGGAGGTAGTTTAAAAATAAGCTATACGAGAAGCAACAGACGAAGAATCTCTCAAATCTTGGTGAAACCGAGTAGTTGGCCCGGCATTCCGAATTACCCTTTAGAATAACTGTCGGAATGCCCGTATTCGTTTAATTCTGCAGTGAAATTGTTGAAAGTCCTGCGTTGTGCCACCGCGAATCTCAGTGTTCAGAGTTAATTTTCGAAGCTAACGTTATTCTGTTTGTTGTGCGGCTGTACAGTTTTAGTGCTATTACTCGTAAGTATTAAAACAAGGTTAGTTTTTATCTTTATACGGGTGAGCACTTGGACTTTAAAGTACTGATGTTGTGTTCTTTTTCATTTATAACTAATATACATTTTATAGGTACAAAATTGGTTAATAGTATCTTAAAGCCTAAATTAGGTTTGACTAGAGATAATAGGTTCTCAGTATATAAATACAAAAAAAAACAAAAAAAAAGAGTAACCGCAGATGTTTTCTAAATAAATGAAGCGAACGCGCGCGCACATACAACAACATCAGCGGCAACCACCGTCATTGAATAGGGAAATTAATTCCAGACGTGCGCCCGCGCCCTCGTATATAAGCTGCTCCAAATTTATAAAAGTATTTCTTAAGAACTGTTTTAATGTTGTTCTGATTGATTTTATCTTTAATTTTAATGGGTAAATTATTAATAGGGAGGGATATTAAATACTGTGACGTTCTCTTACCATATTCGTTATAAAATTTTTGAATGCTATTTTTTTTATTTAAAATTCTTTTTGTTGATGTTTTATATTTCACCAGTATTTGAATGAAGCGCACTTCACCCGTAATCCTCAACTACCGGGAAACTAATAAGCTTATTTCTAACTGTCGCAACACAACACAACTCTACTTCCATTAATGTTACGGCGATATATTTTGATAAGATGCTGGTTGCTTTAGCGATTGGAATTAAAACCAGCTCTACTACCAACCAAACTAAGTATAAAGTGCCCCCACTTGGCAATCGTATCCAGAACCTCCATCTTATCCACCACCATCTTATCTTACAAAAATGTTAGTAGTAGGTACAACAATATTGAATTTCAACGTCGAAAGGTAAGGCGCTTTAAGTAAACTTAAAGTAAACTCTACTACTGTGCGTTTTTCAAGAAATTTCTTGTCTCAAACTACAGTGTTGTGGAACCAGTTCTCGGCGACGGTATTTCCGGACCGTTACGACCTTGGGATCTTCAAGAAACGAGCCTATTCCTTCCTCAAAGGCCGGCAACGCGTCTGCGATTCCTCTGGTTTTGCGGGTGTCCATGGGCGGCGGTGATTACTCTCCATCAGGTGACTCGCCTGCTCGTATGCCTCCTTCTTTTATTAAAAAAAAACCTCAACTTAGGATTCCGGGTGAAGTGTGCTTGTACCTTCAGCCTTATCATCACGCACTATCAGGTGAGATGGACTCAAAGTGTATCCTCAGTGTGGTATTAAAAACAAAACTAAATAAGCATGTGAATTCAGGGTGAACTTATGAAAGTTATGTCAATTCTTCAAATATTAACTGAATTTCTGGTTCGATGTCTACATAATAAACTGTTTTGTATTTCTTCAAGAGTTGAAACTCTGTTAGCTTGTGCACAGATCATGAACGTCGCTCTCCTTAGATCCCATGTCGCTGTGACCGAATACGGCCGGGATATTATTGAGCACTTAAATCATCTTAAACCAATAAAAATAACGTAATTGATAATGAACTTTGTTACTTGACAAAATCTTTATGAAGACTTGTAAAATCTATACATAATAAAGCATACTTTTCTTTAAAAAAAGTCTCTTTATCTAACTGCGACTGCGTAAGGAGTATCTAACGCCCTCGTTATCCATTCCTTTGCACTTCAGCTTATTTTCCTTTGAATAACAAGCATTCAGAGTGAGTGCAAAATTACTGGCATTATGAAGAAAGCCTTATCAGGGCTCCTCCGTGTTTTTTTATCGGTCGTAAGGCGTAATGTTACTGGTACGCGCGCTAAAGCACTTCCGGTACCGCCATGTGTCATAATTTGAGCCTTTAGCTGAGTACAGTCGTAAGCACAAGTTGCTAAACGTTATAGGTTCTAATTAGAATGAATCCTTAAGCCAACCTGATTTCGGGTTACCGTCTGTGAAAACCATAAAACCATAAAGTAATTTTTATTTTGATTTTATACCTGGATTAGATTCGAATCTGCTATTTTAAAATGCCTATCTCGAGGAGCTCGATGGCGCAGTGGTTAACGCGCCCGGTCTGCGAGTGATGAGGTTAAGCAACTTTCGCAAAGACCGGTCATCGGATGAGTGACCAAAAATTTATCATCTCGAGCTCCTTCGTGCTTCGGAAGGCACGTAAAGCTGTTGGTCCCTGCTGCATTAGCAGTCGTTAACAATCACCAATCCGCACTGGGCCCGCGTGGTGGTTTATGGCCCGTCCTCCCTATCCATCCATAGGGATGGCTCGTGCAGTGGGGACATTAAATGAGCTGATGATGATTTTAAAATGATAAATATTCACAGTGAATTTTAAGTCTTTGTTTTATTGTTGTCTTTTTTTTATTGTTGTTTCGACTTAAATAAACGATAGTACTCATTAACAGAAAAATCATTTTTCACTAGAACAACTCATAAATCTTTTTTTGGAAGGTAATTAATTATTGTAATGCATGTTACAGCTGTTTTTTTTTAATTTCAGAGTCGGTCCAGTACAGAAAAAAAAATATTCATAAGTAGGTACTGAAAATACTATCACTTGCTTATGGCAAAATAACGACTTGGCATTCTATCTGGATACTGTAATAAAAATTTTAACATTGTATTCAATCTTCTTTAAAGGTAAGTACATAATAATGTACCTATATTAAAAAAAAGAAACATTATTGAATTGCTTACTTTAACTTAACTAAATAAAAAAATTACCTGCCACTTCCAAAGATAGATCTTGTCGCCAAAAACTAATTAAAAATCAATTTGTACCGATCAAAGGGCACACAGATACTGTCAAAGTTGCCAAATCTTAAACTTCCATCGACGGAGCAATAACGATAACTTCGCCCCTCCAAGTTAATTAGCTAATGACAACAACGGCAGTAATTAATTATCACCTACTAATTCTAACAATATTGTACGAAGGTAGAATGCTCACAGTTCTAAGTGATTATAACACTATGTATTTAGTCAGTCCATGCAGACACCTTTCTGTCAAAATGGCTGCCGTGCAAGAGGCGAGACGAGATCCTATCAAGGCTGCCCAAGTTTTGGAACGCAAGAAAACCGCAACTGCAGCAGCTTGCAAACGTGGCCATGGAGTACTTTGAGTGAACGGCCGTCCTCTCGACTCGGTGGAGCTCCATCTGCTCCAGTACAAACTACAGGAGCCCATTCTACTTCTCGACAAGGAAAAGTTGTCTGGTGTCGACTGTTTAGGTCGGTGGTCACGTCGCACAAGTAAACAACACACGGTAAGTTGGTGGTAAGTTGATGTGCAACTGTCAAAATTCTTCAATAGATTTTGAACTGTATGCCTTAAGCATATGGTTGAAAATGTATTGAAGAAATTTTACAGTTTTGGATAGGTTGACGGTACATGCTATCCGACAGGCCATCTCCAAGGCCCTCGTCGCCTTCTCTTTATTATACAATAGAAAATGCATTACGCATACCACTGCGCTTTGGGAGACGCATATGGTTATATGGGAATCTCCCTTGCAACTTCTTAATAGCGAAGGAAGGTATACCCACTTAAAAGCTCATGCAATTCCCTTCCATGCCGCCAGGATGACCAGGGACCTTCATAAACAATGGCCGGCCTGTCAATCAGTGAGCCTAGCACACGAAGTGGCCTATACACCGTTGGCCTGAATAACCCGAAAGATTTAAACCACGTATTCTTAACGACAGTACGAGTAAATAACGTTATATTAACATGGGTCGAAATGTGTGTTTTAATTGACCCACTTTTTCAATACAAATTAAATCATAGTAATAGCGTGTTTCTTTATGGTCAAGCCTTTACTTCAGAGAGTAAGCGAATCATATTAATCTCAAGTTGAGAAACAGGGAGCGAGCATGACACTTCACGAATCCGTACACATAATGTATTTCCGCTAAATGTTCCGGCGGATAAGACGGCATAACGAATATTATTTATTAAATTATAACAGTGTAATTCTTACGTGACAATCAGTAATAATTTGAAATCAGTTTGTTTGAAATATGTCACATGTATCAATCATGTTCAACTTTCAAACTATGAATCAGCTAGTTGTCAGTGAAGGCAAATAGGTTGCACTTTGCTGATTGAGAGCGGAATTAATCTAGTCTTATCAGTCTTACTGATAAGAGAATAACTACTTGTTATTAAAGTGTAATAAGAAAGATAAAGTTATAATTATTACCTACTCTGTATATCAGTTGCATGTTACATCTTTTTATCCACAATGAAAAATAATTATTTTCGGTAGTAAAACCTTTTTGTCGACAGGTACCAAACTTACTTAGGTAAAACTGGTTGACACCGATGCACCTAGGTAAGTGCGTCTGCGTGAAAGTAGTAGGTGTTTACGTCATACCTTAGGGTGTGTTATACTTGATATTTTTTTATTATTATTTGTTTTAAATAATGAATATCTCCTTTATTATGGGGTTTAGGACTATGTGTTACATAACTTTATATACTCTAATTAGGCTGTAGAATCGTTAAGTTAAATCTTTCGGGTTATTCAGGCCAACGGTGTATATCGAAATCGTATCAACGTTATATCACGATAATGACATCGTCTGTCAATTATTATGTAGTGGACGGGTGGTTAGTCAATAGAGAGTCTTTTTAGCAACTGTCAAAACAATTTTTTACATAAGAAATTGTATGGAATGGAAAATATGACGTCATTATTTAGGCCCGTCAATTGAGTGTTTATTCATAACTTTTTAGGTTGCAGAAATTTTTGTTTAAGTCAAATTAAAAATTGGTTAATGTTTCAAAGAACTGTTTCATGATTTAATTTATACGTTTATGTTCTGAAATTAGATTTTGTTCCTATTCTACAATTTTTTGTTGGTTTAGGCCCTTGTTTTAAGTCCACCTGGCTAGCTACAACCATTTTAAGTCTGTACGTAAAACAACAATATTCTTGTGAATCGATAGTAAGAGATAAAACAGCCAATGTATCAGTAGTTGAGGATCCCGTGTAACCATTATAATATAGTCTCTTACTGTTAGATGCGGTGAAGGTTTAAAGGACAGTAAATACTAAGAAACTCATATATCAAAACTTAACATTCCTTGGACAGTAGTGTAAAAGTAGTTTATAATTATAAAGTGGTAGTAAATCTGTTTTTTATGTATTGTCCCTAATATTGTCATTATTAAAAGAGATACTTTTGTTTGCACTTTTGTAGCTTCCTCTTAAACATGATGCTCCTATTCCACCTTAAGTTGGCTGGCAGAGATCTCTTTTAGAGATAAGTCCACCTTTGCTCACCATTGTTTTTACATTGTTCTATGTATGTGTGTTTTGCAATAAAGAATGTATAAAAACGAGGACGATGTCACATTCAACGAACTAAGTAATACCTCAAGTAAATTCCGTCAACCATATTATAAGTTAGTAGCACAATTAAGTAGGTGAAAAATGTCCTTCTAATTTATTACCCGGTGGCATTACGGCCGAGACGCTGCCAGCCACCCCTGGTAGATAGCCAAAAGTAATCTGCTCAACAAATTGCTGTTATTTTGCTCAACTATTAGCTCCCTAGCCGCCTCAGTCACGTACTACAGCTTATGTAGCTGTTTTATAACAGCTTCGAATATTAAACATACTTTTTTATCTTTCTTCAAGTAGGTATATTTAAGTTAAAAAAATATATCCTCGGTAGCTCAGCGGTTAGGGCATTGAACCGGTTACCCAAAAGTAGTGGGTTCTGTTTCCTTTTTTTTTGTATTTACGGGTAAGCACAGTGCCTTGATCCCACCTGATGTTAAGTGATGATAAGGCCAATGATGGAAGCGCGCTTCACCCGGGATCCTCAACTAGTGAGGCACTGGCTATCTTACGAGTATCTCTAGCTGCCGGTACACAACAATGCTAATGGCGACATATTTAGATAAGACAGAGGTAGCAAGCCAGGCAGAAAAACAAGACCTACCACCAACCAAACCGAGCTAGGAATCGAACCTGGGACCTCTGGGTCTAAACTGGTGGTCTTAGCCACTAGACCACAGAGGTTCGATTCACTCGAGTTTTCTGAGGCTATTCCTCCTCGATTCTGAGGTTGATTTTTTCTAGTAAAAATTTATAGCATTGTATAAATAGGTATGTTTAAGTTTAACAATTAGAGAGAGAGAGAGAGAAAGAGAGGTTGTCACATTATTGACCTAAATGTGACAACCTTTAGGTCAATACCACCAACCTTTTTTTTACCTTAATTACAAGTACACAGGTTGTTTGGTAATACTTGTAATTCCCGAATATGGCAGATTGAGTACCGTGCATAAAACACCGGAAAATTATAGACATATATCAAAAGCACCGTCATCATCATCATCATCATCAGCTCATTTATGTCCCCACTGCTGGGGCACGAGCCTTCCCTATGGATGGATAGGGAGAACGGGCCATGAACCACCACGCGGGTCCAGTGCGGATTGGTGGTTGTTAACGACTGCTAATGCAGCCGGGACCAACGGCTTAACGTGCCTTCCGAAGCACGGAGAAGCACCGTATGGCAGAAATATTGAGATTGCTCGTTACAATGTAAAATTGTAAAATGACAACACATTATTCTTGGTCGACAACCTCGTGATCTGACATGAACAGAAGTCAATACATGTCAGGGATAAATAAAAATAATGTTGTAGTTAAATCAATTTGTACACCTGTAGATAAAAGGAAAAAAAGTAAAAGCAAAACCTAGACACAATAAAATCGTAAAAAGACTAACAGATCAACCTCAATTTGTGTTGGCAACAGATGCCACTAGCATTAATGTTATGGTGACTTTAAATGACGTGGTGGTAGCTAGTCAAGTGGACTAAAAACAAGGTTACCACAGACCAAAGCCAGCCAATCGGTAATCGAACCCGGGACCTCTGGTCTAAAACCGTTCATCACTAGCCCGTAAAGGCAGTTCAATATAAATGTAATTCAATTCAAAAATACGCTACACCGCATTGTGCTTCACTAGAAAAGCAATAATTGCGTTTCCATAGAAACCGGGATCCCTTTTTTATGAAGTTAATTACGTGAATTGAATTAAGCAGTGTTTTTAACAAAGTGTGCTTTAATATTTCGGGGCGCACTTGGTGTTATTTAGTTGTTCTACGTGAGCGTTTCGAGGCCAGTGTATTTTTGGGGGTTCACTTCCCAGGATTTAACTTCAGCGGAACTGAGATTGGGTACTTTTGTGGGTACACTTGTATCCTGAATTTAATCAACGCGTTTGGAAAAAACGGGACAATAGGTATAGATGTTGTCTTCCAATTTTAAATCTACAAACAAAAAAGCGCTTTGCTGTTGTTTCAGTTTTATCATGACACTACGAAAATATAATGGTGGCTCCTATCCTTCGGAACACATTTTCGACTCTTTAACCTTATACATTGCGCAGGTTACCGCGCTCGGCTTGCGATTGCTGAAGTTATGCAGCTTTCGCAAAGGCCGGTCATCGGATGGGTGACCAAAAATTTATCATTTCGAGCTCCTCCGTGCTTCGGTCTTCTCCGACAGTGGGGACATATAATGAGCTGATGATGATGATGATGATGATGAACCTTATACATATAAATTAATATTATTTTGAATATTGTTATTGTTATTGCTACATATAGTTACAAGATAAAATTTTACTACAAAAAATTAACCAGCCTCAGGAAGCACGATAGAGAATCGAACCCACCACCTCCAAATAACCGGTTAAATGCTCTGAAAAAAAAATCATACAAATTAACATCATTAGGTACAGCTCAATCTATATATATAAAATTCTCGTGTCACATGTTAGTTGCCATACTCCTCGGAAACGGCTCGATCGATTTTTATGAAATTTTATATGTAGGTATATTTGGTAGGTCTGACAATCGGTCGTAATCTATTTTTCATGCAACTAAGTGATCCACCCCAAACATTTTTTTTTTACAATTTAATTTTCGAATACAAAATGTTCCACGATTTGTTTGTTTTTTGTCATAGAAACTGTCAAAGTGGTACGAAGTCCGCCGGGTCAACTAGTTAGTTTAATAAAATTAAATGAAACTGTGTTACTTTAATTAAATTTAATATTTTATACTCACACTTATACTTTTTTCAATGTACAATATTTTAGTTATTCTTTCAATTATCGGGATTTGAACCCACTACATTACTATATCATGCAATTCACTATTCCGCAATAACTTAAGTACAATTTTATTCGAGTTTTTTACATGTAATATTCTAATCTCAAAATAAAAACTCAGGCAGGAAATAAGAAGAAAATTTTACTTACCCAGGCAGGGACTCGGGCATAATTATTTTATAATTAAAACAGGGTACACCTGCCGTTTGAGGGACATGCGATATTATTATTCCGATGTAAGGGAAAGGTATGTTTGTGCTAGTAAAAACTTTTTTGTTATTTTCACTTTAATCTATACATATAATAAAGCTGAAGAGGGTCAAAAGTCTGTACATGGAAGATACTTAGAATCGATAACAGAACACGTTCCAACAGTTTTTAAATTTTTTGTCTATTTGTCTGTTTATTTGACCGCGCATCACGTGAAAATGGCTGAACGGATTTGGATGAAACTCTGCACATAGACAGACCATGGCCCGGACTAGAATATAGGATACTTTTTATCCCGGTAACAGAGTCCTGTGGGACAGTATAGTCTTCACAAACGAAGTCGCGGGCAATTACTAGTTTTCCTAATAAAGGAGCTTGATGGCGTAGTGGTTAACACACCCGGTCGGTGATTGGTAAGGTTAAGCAACTTTCGCGAAGGCCGGTCATCGGATGGGTGACCAAAAGTTGACCTTCTGAACTCCTTCGTGCTTCGGAAAGCTCGTAAAGCCGTTGGTCCCGGCTACATCAGCAGTCAGTATGGACACGAGCAAATGAAGGTAAAAATCTTCATTGAATTCAAGTTATAGCCTAAACTAAAGGGTAAATGCTTAATCACCACGCTTGCCAAAATGCTTTGCACAAACACACGATATGCAAAGAAGAGTTAGACCTAGCACCTGCGGCTATGCCACTCCACCATCAAGGCAATACCAGAAACCAGTGTCATCGACTTAAACATGTAAATAGTTGTTTATTAAAACTTACAAATAAACAAAGAATAAGGTCCGAATAGTAATTCCGTGTTTTGTCTCTTTCACTCTAATCTGAAAAGACGTTTACATGACAGGAACAAAACACGGAATAACCATTCGGACCTTATTCTGTGTTTATTTGTAAGGCACAAAGTCTGTAACAAAAACACAACGCGTAGAAGTCGTAGTACGCACGTCTAAGTATTTAAATGTCTCAAATGTTAACCCGCTAACATTTCAGTTGTGGTCGCAAATACCCGTGTTCAGTAACAAAGGTGTCCTCGCAACGGTGCACGGTTATAGCTCTCACCGTGTTCACGGGCCGTGAAATTATTTATGTCTTGTGGTACACATTGTTTACATACTACTTTGAGACACGAACTGACGTAACTAACCTAACACAAGTCAATTTATATGTTCAAACATTCTAATAGACAACTAAATGGATTGGCTCACGCATTTCATGCGAAAGGAGAATATAAATAAAGACTGGTGGTAGGGATTGGTCAAGTCCGTCAGGCTAGATAGCACCTTATCTAAGTTTGTCGCCTCAACAGCAATGGTAGCAGAATTGTTGTTCCGACTGTTAGAGATAAGATAACTAGTTCTTCAATGATTGAGGATTTCGATTTAAATGCGAATTCCATCATAAACTCTATCATTACAATCAGCCCCCTAGACAAGTGGCATAGAAATCAAATAGAATGATTATTGTATGTCGTCAAACGCTTCCCCATTCATCATTATCATCATCATCATCAGCTCATTTTATGTCCCCATTGCTGGGGCACGAGTTTTCCTTATGGATGGAAAGGAAGAACGGGCCATAAACCACCACGCGGGCCCGGTGCGGATTGGTGGTTGTAAACGACTGCTAATGCAGCCGGGACCAACGGCTTTACGTGCCTTCCGAAGCACGGAGGAGCTCGAGATGATACATTGTTGGTCACCCATCCAATAACCGGCCCAAGGGCGAGTGCGTTAACCACTGCGCCATCGAGCAATTCATGTAAAAAAGTATTATTAATCTATATTTTTTTAAACTTGGAACTGTCTAGTTCATTCTTTACGCTCAACTGTAAAAAAGGTTTTATAAAAGAGTATCGCTAACACAAATTATAATAAAAATCAAACTTTTCATGTCCGTAAGTAGTTTTTTAGCCTGATAATGGAAACATTATTATCCCTGGTTTCCTAGTTTTAATTTTTGTTTTGTTTGGTACTGGCGTTGTACTTCCCAGCACTGGTTAAGACTACGGCTAGTCGATTATAAAATCCTTCGGCACGATACCTTGAGCACGCGACTTCAATTAATATAAAACGAGTAAAGCGTTCGATGCAAAGTCTGCCTATTTACCATGTAAACTGTGTGAAGAAGAATGTGTTTAAATCAAATGACGATGTTTATTATTAAAAAAATAACGGTAGCATTACATAATCAAACGAAATAAGTTAGGTATTTGGTAAAATTATGAGTCATTTGAAAATATTGGTTTTTTTATGTATTCTGTTGTATGTTCGAAAAGGGCACACTGTGGTGTCCAAAAATACTATTAAGACTTTATACACCGAGACATTTTAGTGGTTGTTTTCCCGCAGGTGGGTAGATCAGACCATGAAACTGAACAACTTTCCCCAAGAAACATAGGTCGAAAAACGAGATAATTTTTAAACTTTCCCATACAAACCATGCTCGGTCAATAGAGGCTTTGGTCGGCCAGAGCGTATATTATACATTTTATCAAATGCATTAGGACAATTTAATTCAGAAATAAAGTAGGTACAACCACGTTAGGTAGTCTCATAAAACATTTTCATTGGCGTATCTAGGGTCATTTTCCAGGGGGGGGCCTGGCCCCTGAGATGCGATGGCCGATGAAGCCGAAACGAACGCTACGATAGATTAATATATTATTAATTAACTAAACTAACTTCAAAACCTAACCTCCCCCCCCCCCTCCCCCCCCCCCCCTTATATACGCCAATGAACATTTTCAATTATACTGTAGTTACTTATTCTCAAACACACCCAGAAAATGTTATCAACGTATAATTAGGACGAAAACATTTGCTAACAACTTTATTACTGGAATGCTATGAGGTGACCTTGAAACTGTTAATTGCACTGTGGGTAACCTTGAATAAATTCACACCCTAAACGTTAACATTCTTATAAAAAAATAATTAGTACTTACCTACATCACACTTATTTGTAGGCGACAGAACGACGCCATTTTCATTTCATTGAAACATAAGGTCAGTGATGAAATGCTAAGTTCAATGACAATCCATTACCTACTTAATATGGTTCCTACAGATGACTACTATGTCTTTGGCACAGTTCTATACGCCATAATTTATATATTCTCGTTTAAGTGACCATGACAATATTTATAAAATACAATGAGAAAATTAAATGCCTACCCGACCCAGCCAGGAATCGAACCTGGGTCTTCCGCAATCCGGGCGGCTGCACTGACTATTATGCTACCGGGAAGGCTGACGTAAGCAACACTGAATCTTTTGACTGCTTTGATTTTTGACTGCTTTTTAGCGACAGCAGAGCCATTTATCCAACGGTTATTGCAATCGTTGGCTATGCAGATTCATCTTTACAGATGAAATATCACAAATTTGATAACACAACGCTATAGTAAATTTTACTATATTTTTTTTTCTTTTTTTTAATTGTATTTTATAAATATTTTAATTCAGCTTAAGTGTAGCAATTAACACTTAAAATAAAAAGTAAAATTGACCATAACAATTTAAAAGGTTTTATTGTAAGTACAGAACTCTTTGGAGGAGGTTTCACTCACAAACCATCACTGTAACTCAAACTGCGGACCCCCCAAACTGTGTTATAAAGATAAGAACAAGAAAAAAAAAAAAGAGTCTAACAACTTTTTTATTCATAAGCACTGGCCACGAGCCCATCAAAGCGCATAAAACGCTTTCAGGGAAACCAATGAGCGCTACAAAAGCGGCCACTAACCCTCACGTGAACCGGCCACATAAAACACACGCCCGCTCCCGGTCGATTCGACCCGAAAATTGACCGACACCGCCGGCCGCTTAGACCCCTATCGTTATAACGTCCCATATCTGTGACTTAATAAAAACCCCATGCTGTGGGATTGAAACATGCTATAACTTTACAACCAAACCTTTTTTTAGAGGAAAATATTTTTTTCAGCGGGTAACTTTCTTTCGCTTGAGTGTAGTAAATTCACAAATATAATTCTGTTTCTCATTGTAAAGTCGTATTGAAACGCTTTCTCGCTGAAAATACCTAAGTATTTTTTTACAAGTACCTATTAGTGCTCGAACTTTCGATGCGGATGATTGTTAAAGTAAAAATCAACGTGTACACAGTGTCGGTTGGCATCACATAACAGGGTGCAATGTATTTTATAATTTTCTTTTTGTTACTTGTTTATGTTAAATTGTGTGTTTGTTATGTGATACTAATAAATGCCTATAAAATCTTATTTTCTTTTTCTTATTCTGTTTCTTTTGTTTATCATCTCAGCTAATAGTTAGCTAATGGCTTGGTATTTAAGCACAATAGAGCAAAGGGCAAATTTAGAATAATATTGTAATATATATTTTATTTGTATAATAATAAACGGGTTGTATTTAATCGATCACCAAACTAACCTTTTTTTTTTTTTTCTAACCTAACCCACAAAAATACAAAGTTAGCACCTGAACTACTATTTAGATGCTAACTTAGCATTTTAGGTGCTAGCCTACTATTTTTTTGTGGATCAATTTATTATTTCTCATAATAGACGTGCTCCCAAACCCTTCAAGTATCAAGTAAAGAGTTTACTGAATCCATAGACTAATAATATACTGGACTATTATTCGCTGAACAAAGACTTTTTGAGAAGAAAGTGACGTTCCACTGTTATGTTCCTTTTAACTAACACTCCTGCACACAAACATATTTTAGTTAATAACACACTATTATTTCACATACATATTCAATAAGACACAACTTTTAGAAAGTAAAACAAAACTTCAAACATGACTCTCCACTTCCCCGCCAATAAGCCTCGTAGGACAGTTTCCACAGATAAAAATAGAAGGAACCGTGTGGGTAGAAAAACATTATGTGGTATCACAACCAATTTGCTGTTAAAAAGTTATTCAAAAGAAAGTGTAAAAAGGTAAAAGATCTTATGTTCTAAGTTCGAGGCCTCCTTAATAACCACAAATAATCTACAGACTTACTAAGCCAAAACTCAGATTACTGAAACGAAAACCTGATGACAGGTGGTATTAATTTCTATTCGATTTTGAACTCTACCCTTGGGTGATAAGGCTTAGATAGCTCAGCAGACACTTAGCAGAACATCTTGGGATAGGCCATTATGGCCTTAAATAAGTGAAAGATGACGTTGGCGAAAGTTACGAGGAAATTTTAAGCTTCAAATTACGCGAGTGACGTGCGCTTAAGTGCGTAATCTACTTGTGATAACTTATATTCAGTATAGTTGAAGGGAGAATTGTCATTTACACTCTTAAAACTTTGGCGTTTCATTCAAAATAAAATTGTTGACGGGGTTTAAAGTCAACTCCTTAGTATAGATGTTCTACGTATCGGCCGGCTAGCGCATAACTCAAATAACAAATATTTATTAAATTACTTATAAATCCAGCCAATTTGTTTCCCAAGTAAGCTTATAAGTGAATAACAATAGGTATATTTTCCATAAAAAAGATTGATGGTACAACGGCGTGTGTGTTCAAGTAGCGGTCTTGATTCAGTGATGACACATTACAATATCTCGATCTCGTTCGTACTTCGGGCGACACGATACGCCGCAGTTGATGTCGTAAATAGGCAGTCGTTAAAACCTTCAGCATTAGGCCAACGCAATGGGATCATACATCCTGATCTATCAATGCATGTAGGTATTGTCATAAAGACTTAATCCGAGTGGTAATATGGTAATGATTACCAAGAAAAAGGGGAAAAGAAACCCCAAATTGGAATAAGTTCGTTAATACCACCACACACACACTCTTTGAACGACACGATAAAAGGTCTCAGCTGAAACTTTAAACAGTCAAGATAAGGCAGACGCTTTCATGCGTTCCCTCTACAACTTCCATTAACTTCGGCAAAGCAAAAGCCGAGCCTTAACTATGCATGTATCGTGTATGCATCTCTTTTCAACGCTCGCTAGCCACGCTTCACACTAGTTAACATTCCACACCATAAAAGAATGAAAAAAAAGCTCGTTTCAAAGAGACATGTCTACCAACGTACTCGAGATAGCATCTTTACAGAGCGCCGTGGATTCGATCTCTTTTATGTTCCATGCTTCTGGAGAGATAAGGAACTCTGCTGGTAGACGGCATCAAATATTATTATTAAAAATAATAATGAGCATTCATATATTTTGTATTATGCAATACAATTAAAATTATTTATTATTCATAACTTCCCCTCAAAATGATCGACGAATCGTTGGGCATCCCCCTTAGATCAGCAGTGGACGTCCTTTTGGCTGAGATGATGATGATGATACAATTTGCTCGCACAGAAACAAATGAATATCCTGGTCAGGTACTAAAACCTTTATATTGCTGGTATAAGTTTTGTTTTCACTTTTCTATAGAAGAGCAGCTTCAACTCCAAAAACAGTTCTAAAATATTTAAATTTTGAACCCCAATCAATTAAAAGTAAAATTAAAAGTAAATAAAGAAGTACTTGTACGAATATTCAGGAACAACGACGACGTCTTACGAGTGGTCAGTGAAATTACTAGTGTATTTGGTGTGTAAAATTACAACATCCCATATTACCATTACAAAGGTTGCCACCTTTCGAGTCGGGTCATTTTGTAACCCTATCGTCGTCCATTAGTTAGTGGCAGGTTAATAAGGTTCTTTGTTGGTGCCCCCGACGCTTTCACAATTTCGCCTTGAATGCAGCTTATCTCCGGTCTTGTTTGCTTACGCTCTTATTAAAAGATCTAGCCCAGCTCGCCAATTTTTGTAGAGTTACTTTGAAATTATGAACGCGACACGACACGACGAGACTTTGTACACTTTGACTGCCAGCCTTTTGTTTTCGGATACCGTAAAAAAACACTGGAGCTTGACCGAAAAAGCATGTTTCTTATGGTATACCGTCTTTTGTTTACGATATTTTGATGCATCTAATTGAATGGATAGTGTTTAATGATAAACACACGCTATATAGCGTGTACTATATAGTGACGATGACAGTTTGTAAATGTCAAACTGACTGACGTGTTAGAATTTGATGATGTATTGTTTGGAATTTTGGTTCTTTAATTACCGAAACACAATATTTTTGAAAAGCTTACTCAATTAAGAATGTCATTTAAAAGCAAAAAAAATATTTTATCGAATGAAACAAATTTTGTTTTGGATTTACGAGCACCTACGCTAAGAACTAAAGAAGAGCTGCTGCTGAATGCTTTCAAACATTTAGGAAAATAGACATGAACCCAATATGAACTACCACAATTCCGCAGACTTTGACTGGGGATTTTCAGAGAAGTATTCTAATGCAACGAAAGCCCCTAACGTATATGTGGCTCGGATAAACGAGGTATTATTAAAATGCATGTTCGAATATTGTAAGAATATCATGTTCACGCGATAAATGCGATAAATCAACAACACCGTCCAAGAACTGGATAAAAACAATTGAATGTCTCAATTCATTAAAGTATTCTAGTTAGTCAACTTACTGTAAACTAAAAAGCTGTCTCCTTATATTGAAAACTGTTCCTAGAAGTACTTCTAAGCACACAAACATACGGGGTCTTATCCACCCACTACTACCTAGCTCAGTAGCACCGAAAGCTTTCAAATCCCAAACAATACTTGCTGCATCGCCTCCAGCCACGAAACGTTATTAAACTTAAATAAGACTGCTCATCCATGCAGAAACTTCCCATTACTGGGGATCGAAAGAAAATCTCTTATCAGGAACGATTATTGGTTGTGGATTAATATCTATCGCCGCCGACATCGTTCCGTAGATGGGATTTTTACGAAAGCCTTTGTGGTCGATAGTGAGCCTTTTTTGTTTTATTTCTAGCGTCCAGATATTGATGGGTAGGCTAGTAGAATTTTGAGAAACAATAGCGCAATGTCGAATTGTGTAAACCGTTAAAAAGATAGAAAACACGAATTTTCAAGACTTTTTAGGATTTCTAATTCACTTGAGATTATTAAAATGACCTAATTGTTTTGTTAAACATATCGTGCTGATAACAAATGAAACATTATTCCGAAATTTACATAACGCAAAAAGCAATCCTTTTAAATTAAATGCCAAGCCATATGATATCGATAACATTTGTAATGATACAATTATGATAGCAGCGTAATGTCAAATTGTGGATATCAGAAATGATCAACCTCCAATATTCACAAATTAATCTCAGCTCCAATAATCGATGAACGATCATCATAACAATAACAGTTATCTAGAATTGCCTCAGAAATTATCTTTCATACATATTCATGAGCCGATGTATATACAGGGCGTCCCACAGCTACGCCAAGCGAAGGGAAAATACTTAAAATATTGATAATAGGAAATCTGAATGATAGAAGACCTCATTTGACTACTAAATAATAAATAAAACCTTGGACTATGGATACAATAAAATCGATTCAAAAATTATATTACAGATCAAAAGAATCAATCATAGCTACAATTCAAAAAAATATTCAAGCTGAAACTTGAAACGAAAATAGAAATAACACCATTAATATTAATATTTGTTAAATACTATGAAATAAAACGAATATGTATGATAATGATTGTTCTCGCCTATTGGCGTAATTATTATTGTAATTACGCATTTTTATTACGAAACACACGAGCCAATTAGAACTTGAATCGAAAAAAGCCTCTGTTACGGTGGGTGGCGACGAATTCCGCAAAATACTTCGTCAAATCCCCGCCGTATCGTCACCCGTCCCATGTCCTGGATAGGGCTGCCTGCCTCTTTACTAATCCGTAAAATTGGGACAAAACATCGAAACGTAATTTAGTCTTTTACTTTCGTTAGCTGTCAGTTTTGGTTTAAATATTTGTATACATTTTTGCACTTTTTTCTTATGTACTGACGCCTGCACATCAACTTATCTAAAACTGTCAAACTTCAATAAATGTTTAACCATATGCCATATATATAAGTTCAAAGTCTATTGAGGAAATTTGACTTTTTTCCCTTTTGTTGATGGCTTCGTGCGATTAGCACATTTAGCCAGTGTCAAAGTAATTTTTCTAATAAGTAATATTCCCAATCCCTCGAGTATCTCAGTAAAGATGTGGGGCTTTACTAAGTCCTCGGGCGGACTTCTTGAGAGAATTTGAAAAGTGACGTTGCATTGTTTTGTTTCATTTGCCTACACTCATGCACACTCATGCACACTCATGAACACTTAACGGTTAATAATCCACCATTATTTCATACTAATATTCGACATATCAAACATTTTAGAAAATAAAACTAAACCGCAGACATGACTCTTCACTTTCCTGCCAAGAAGTCCTGTTCTTTACTTTTAAGCTCCCAGAATATGTTTTTTTTTTATTTAACAGTAAAGCGCTTGACCGAAGGTGAAAGGGCACTTCAGCCGGAATCCTCTACTAACGAGGAATTCCTATCCCATCTTATACTATCGAAATATAACAATGCCACTAGCATTGTTATATATCGATAGTCTTAGATAAGATGGAAGCTACACAGGTGGACAGACAACATTGACGTGTGTTATTTTACTCCGCCTGAATACTGTATTCGTCCTTGGCGTCAGCAGCCCTAGCCTTGACGCAGATATATTAGCATTTAGATTATGTCCTCGAGCTGGGAGCACGTGGCGTCGTTTGCGCTCACCGATTTGTTTCACGCGGACGTCGCTAAACGTATAGACGTTACGTCAAGATAATGATAGTGCTGATAGAAACTGGGAATTACTATTACAACAGAGCTCTGTCTACATAGGCCACCTTCTCACTGAGTCTCTTGAGCCAGCGCTGCTCGACTCTACTGTTCGGACCCTCTTCTCAGAGAGAGACGAAATGGTGCCTCCGCGGATGGCCCCGGCAACGTCTTATGGGGAAGACACCCCCCATGTGCCGCCGTAAACCAACGGCGAGTTGGATGCGGCCTTCCTGCGGCTCAAGGCCAAAAATACGGTTCCAGAGCAAGATGGAACCTTCGGCAAGGTCTCTGGTACTCTCAGATACTCTGAATAAACTAATAGCTGCGTGTAATTACAAATTACGAGTATAAAGTCTAGCTGTAGAGTTCAGTATCGGATGGCGACCATCTTAATACCTATTTTCTGCCGTCAAATAGCGTTGTTTTGCATTAGTGTGTTTGGGTGTGGTTTGTGTTTGTAGGATACTAGAACCAGTAAAGTTATAGGACATAGAGACATAAGAATTGAATCTCCATGGCAGACAACGCGTGCGAGATACCCTTGATGTTGCAAATATGGTAGTACTATTTTAAGAGAAAAATAAGCTAAACGTTATGAGTATTTAATATAGCCACGTTATTTACCTATCGTTATTAACACAACGTAATTGCCCATATACAAGTAAGGACAGCCTTTCCCAATGTTCCATGTTTCTTCTCCTTAAGCTATGTATGTTTTATGGATTACTGTCTAGTCTTATTTATAGTTGGAACGTTAATTGCGTTGTAGATAGCTTTAAAGAGATCGCAACACGTGCAGGTGGAAGTGCTTGTGAAATACGACAGTAGGTGTTCTATAGTTTATGGAAAGACACCGCAGGCACAACGACACATCATCTTTAGGGTATCAACCTTCTTATGTTCTGACCGCAGCGACCCGAGTGCGGACAGAACAAGAATTTGCCATACTGCGACTAGTTTAATGAGAATACGGAAAATATTTTTTTCTCATTAAACTAGTTCACCGAAAAGATTGCGAATAAACCGGAACGTCATTTCAACATTAGCTGCAGCGGACTGCACGCGACGTGCATTACGCAACACTCGCCATTACTCAGGCCGTGTTTAATACAACTAGTTCTACCTGCCCCCTTATTCAGAATCGCGTTCCGTGTGAGAGGTTTAATGTTGGTATAATATATTTGTCACTGACACACACAGGTAAGGATTTGAAAAAAGAGAAAACATATTTTTTTGTTAGAAATACTTTCTGCAAACTTTTACGATAATTTATTCAAAGAAAATAAAGAAAACTTTGATTTATATTTGAGGTCTACGTATAATTCAGATTTACTTATTTAGTATGATAAACTAGATAAACACCTTCTCTATTGACAGTTGTCTAGCATTTACCATCGTTGAATATATATTTACCATACAACTATGCTAAGGATAAACGAAAAAGGGCTTTGGGTTAAGAATGACTCTTCAAATTTCGCATGCACCATGCACTCTCCGTAACACATTATTTGAAAGGCCCGTTGTGCCATTATAACGTGCACAACGACAAAACGTCAACACCGCGTCGATTACGTCAATATGTGCACAGCCGAAGTGTGCGCGGTGGGTGGGAATGATGTTTGGGTTCCTAGAAATAACAAACAATAGGGCACTACCATAATTAGTCGCATATACTCGAACAGGTGTATTAGCCGTTATATCAAATGTTACACTCGTTCGACAAGCTTTTAATTCGAGTACCTTTACAATTTACGTTGAGAGCGAGTTTTTGTTTTGACATAGTAATGTTGAGTTTGCTTTCGACACTTTAATTATGGCTTTAATAAGGCTGGGCAGCGTTCGGTAAGCTACGAAATATCTTTTCGTCCGATATACCGCAGTGTCTCAAGACGACTCTTAGACCAGTGTGTGTTGTCAGTGATGACATACGGGACAGAGGACTAACTGGTCGCTTACTATGGGCCTTATCAGAAGGCTCAAGGTCACTCAAAGAGCAATGGAGAGGGCTATGCTCGGGGTTTCTCTGCGAGATCGAATCAAAAATGAAGATCTGCAGAAGAACAAAGGTAACCGACATAGCCCGAAGAGTTGCTAAGCTCAAGTGGCCGTGGACAGGGTACATTGCTCGCAGGACTGATGGCCGCTGCAGCGGAATAGTCCTTGAGTGGCGACCGCGTACCGGAAAGCGCAGTGTGGGCAGGCTTCCAACAAAGTGGAAAGACGATGGTTTACTATGGGTATGCAAATGCATCCAGGATCAATGGCTTTACGTGCCTCCCGAATTACGAAGGAGCTCGAGATGATAAATTATTGGTCACCCATCCTAATGCGCTTCGGCGCGTCCTGATCTGGCGTTATGACCTTACGCAGATGGTCCCTTGTGCTTGCGCAAGGATGTCTGACACGTAGGTGTCAGACATCCTTGCGACTTTAATGACCTAACGGTTGGTGGGGGGTGTCAGTAGAAACTTTAAAGTCGTGGTGTAGCGGGGATGGTCACCCATCCGATGACCGACCTTTGCGAAAGTTGTTTAACCTTAGCCATCGAAGGTCGGACGTTATCAAGCTCCTCAAGTAGGTACTATATGAACGTTATATTACGATTATTCGTTGATATTCTTCGCTGTACAAAATTCTTTGTAATGACTTCATTCATTCATACCTCGGCAAGATATCTAACAAACATATCGTTAGGATAATTTTGGCAATAAATGCAGTCCCAGTGAAATGCCCTGCAAGACCCGTTATTGGAGGCACTGACAGTTCTCGTCCCGTCTTTAGTTAGAACGCACCTTGTTTGCCTTAATTAATGGCGTGTCATAGAATCGCTCCGAATATGTTTCTCCATACGAGTACCAACATCGATTGTTTTTCATCGCATCTTATCAATTCTGTCTACCTCGCATCTAGGGCCATACAAAAACGAAAAACCGGAAATTGAGAAAATTCGGAAGTCGGCAAATATGTCATGTATTTCTAAAAAGCTTCGGTTTTTTCGATTTAAAAAATGTAGTATGATTAAATCCAAAGTCAGAATTCAAAAGTTGGAGCAAATCAATTCAATTCAAGCAACTATTGCCGTTTTGCTGTTTACGAAATCTACTTGAAATATTTTGTTTAGGGGATTCGAAATGCCAATATTGGAAAGGTGATTTATTATTATATTAATATTTTTCTTTAAATAAACGTTTAAAAAAATTACAGTTATCATTTTCATTTAATGAAATCATTTTAATCGTAACACTCGAAAAAACCGAAAAAACCGGTTTAAAAATTCCAAAATGTGTTTATAACCGGTTTTATTTTTTCTTCCGATTTTGCATGCCCTACTCGCATCTGATCTACACAATATGACAGCTTCGTTCTCCGCTATCCCCTTGTGCATATTAAAATGCAAATCAAAGCCTGACGCCTGACGGTGTAATTTTTTTCCCGAATAATCGATTCACCAGTAATCGGGACCGACGGATAGTCACGTCTGTAATATATTTCTGGGGGTGCCGTAAAGACATCTAATACGAAATCTTTTTTACTTATTCCAATATGTGCAGACATAAACCGTTTTTTCGTTTTACGATCGCAATAAAATTCTTAATCGAGAATTAATGCTGTGGGCAAGGTGCGGCGGCGAAGCGTGCGCCACGGCTGGTGGGTTTGTGGAAAAAAATGCGTAATTTTTTGAATGCTTGGATGTATCATTTGGGTACATTAATTGTGTTCATAAGTCGGGAGCCGGTCGTTTTATCGCCGCCGCAGCCGCACCCGCCTCAGCCCGCTTATGCAAATGATACACGCCGCGTGTCCGTAATGTTGGCATTATAACAATTTAAGAAGTAAAACAACAATAAGTGTTTCTAATATCCGACGCTTAACGTGGTACCTTTAGTGATGTAACGAAGGCTATACGCGAGCCAAACAACCCTCATGCACAAAGGTTATTATGAAGTAAGACTATGCAACATACAAAAAATAGCTAGCTCAGCCTTTGTGTAAAAGGCGACAAGAAATTACCGTTATGACGTTACTTTTTTTGGTTGAAGATCTTTACAGTAGTGACCGTAGTGATTTGCTTAGTTTAAATTTCATTATGAATAATAAATAATTTTGTTGCTGTTTCAAATTAGGCGTCTTCTTACGCGTATTAGTTTGCTTTTGCAGACGTGCTTATCAAGCGCTTTTACGAACCTAACAGAAGTAGACACGCCTTTTCCGGCATGTTCGCACGAACCAGTGGGTCATTCAGTGGCAATATGGATTCCAACTGACCAAAGGAATCGGTCTTCAACGTCCGTGCCCTAACGAGCTTCTAAGTGCGTCTACGCGCGTACAAGATGCGCGTACGGCAAAGACACACGTGTACGGCCATAAAGTAATAATAATAGAAAAAGAAAAAATACAGAAAAAAGCATATACTCTAAATCTGAAACCGTTCGCAAAATGAATGCCTAAATTAAAACAATTTTCAGCGATTTGCAAGAACTAAACTTTTATCGCAATTAGAAATACCTATATAGAGATTGTTTACTTTTGACATACATTAATGCATGTACATTATTACTATGACACTGCATAAATATTTGTTTAACAGTAGTGCTGAAACATCAAGAGCAGTTAAGATGGGAAACTTGAATGTCCTCATCGAGGAAGTCAGAAACTTATTATTAGGGGTGCAAATCGTTTACCCTAGCAGTCAGGTATTCATGTCATTAATTGAAATTTTTGCAACGTAAAGGTATTTGCTCTAATGTTACGTGATGACTGTTCACCATTATATGAAATTCCTGATCTCCGCAAAGGGATCGCCACACTTGATATCAAACTCAAAGCCGACGACGCTGCCCACTTTTCATTTTAATAAAGCAATGATACAGACATAATTATGCGAAGTGTGGCAGACCGGGCATGTGGATTTTTGCTCTGAGTTTTATGTTAATGTGTACCCCAGACTCTATGCTAATGAGTGAATATGAGAGTATTCATATGGAACCACTATTTTAACCCTTGGCGAGCAACGGGCTCACATAAGCAGAAATTGGGTAACGGAAAATATGCTAATTTCCTCAGTAAATTCAAGGGAAGCGTGATTAAGAGGAGTCAGGCTGCGGGCCGGTTCGTCATTAAGCAGTTACATTGGAACATTGGACTGTGGAATGGTACAGGGTGTTTCGAATCGAGCTACTAACTACAATGGCGCAGTAATCTCGAATGGAAATTCACTTTCTGTAATAAAAATGGGATTTTGTTTGTTTCAAATCTCAGCTAGCTACGTTCTTGTACCACTAATTGCAGGTCCATTATATGCATACTGGCCTCGAAAGACATTGTTGACTAGTTTTGCCCAAGGCATAGAGCTTCCAAAACTATGTCATGGAACTATTATGTATCTGCCTCTGTGGTCTTGCTGTTCAATTCCCATCGGGGAGTAAAAGTTTGTGTGCTTGGTTTGGTTGGTGGTAGGGCTTGTTTGTCCGACTGGCTAGCTACCACCATTTTATCTAAATAGGTCGCCATAAAATCAAAGTTCGTAGCAATGTTATGTTTCGGCAGCTAGAGATAAAGTAGCCAGTAGTACCTCAGTAGATGAGGATTCCGGGTGAAGTGCGCTTCCACAATTGGCCGTATCATCAACATCAGGTGAGTAGAAGGCACTGTGGTTACCCGTAAGACATATAAAAAAATACCTATTTTCAACAAATCAAACTTATCAACTTCGTATGCCGGGCTTTTAGTTACGATTACTTAGTCAGTCAAATAATGTTTAGTTCTATTTAAGCTTTCAACTTTCTTTCTTTAAAACTTTGTTTCATCAATTAGAGATATCGAGAGATGCCTTTCAGTTGATTTGGCCTGTCTCAAGGCTTCTTCATTGTTAGCTTGCCTACTCTCTCAATGTATTTGAAAAAGAAATAGCTTGGTTTTCATATTCTTTTTGCTACCTACGTATGAAACAATGGAATTCGATGAAATAAACTGTTGTCAGTCTCTTTTTCTAGTTTATCTTTTGTATTTGTCATTATAAAGTACACACGCCTGCATGTCAGATTACCATAAATTGTAAAATTTCCTCAATAGACTTTGAAATTGATATATCGGCTCTTCAGCGTTCCACCAATGAACAATAACGTGTCTCGAAATAACCCAATCCTACGGATGTGTGAAACTTATGAAAATCTCGATTTGGAACTCGATATATTTCATCAGAGTATTCAGAGTTGTAAGTGCTTACTAAATAAGAATTTTAAACTCTGAGTCTATTTTAATGTTTATTGTAAAAGACAATTTATTAATGTGCTGTGACCTCAGTAATAACTGGACACTGTTTTGGATAATGTTGTGTACAATTTAAGGCTCTCAGACTCAATATTTCTTGTTTAATTTTATGTTGTAGTTGTATTTTTAGCCTGTAAGATATTTATTGAAAAATTTTGACAGTTTTGGACAGGTTAATGTGGAGGCGTCTATATGTTACCATCCAACCGCTACTATAACAAACGACGGTTATTCTAAAGTCTAAGTAACAATCGATCAAATTTTAATATAAATGGTCTGATTGCTATCAGTTTTGTAAAGAGACACATTACATATTTCCTATTTTTCTTAATTATTAGTATTACTATCATTCCGAAGTGGATTACCCAAAATGCGAATGCGTCCTATGAATGGTATCAAGTCTACATAACCGCACTGTATAGTGCAACATTTTCCGTCTGTGAAAATCGTCAAATACCTGATTCTAAAATAAATTACCTAGAATTTTCAATCAGCTCACAAGAGAGGAGTGTGTGCTCAATTGTGGCTTATATAAAGCACAACCAGTATTAAATAAAACTATAAAACAATGGCACAGTTTCATAGACCGCACTTATCAGTCATCACAAATTGATATGACCGCGTGCCATCAGCATTCTACTCGTTTGTTATAACAACTTTTTATATAAACCAATCAAATTGCACTGACCTAGTTTCTGTATTGTATTGTTTGGTACTGGTCGTATACTGCTTGTTATAGGCAGAAAGCGCAACTACTGTTAACAGACTGTTCTCCAAATTGGCCATAACTGGCTTTTGCCTGTGATTCCAACCACGTGGCCGCAAGGACTGTTAGATTCGTACTAGTTTCTAATTCTAAACATTTACTTCAATTACAATAGGTACAAATACACTGAAGATATAAAAACTTTTTTTTACTGGTTTTTATTGCATCTAGTGATTTCTTTTGTTGAAATTATATACTATACTTTTTTTTACGTCAAAACGGAGCAAAACGGATCGAAGTGATTTATATTGGAGGGGAGGAGACTGAGTTGAAGGGCCGGTAAGTGTCACAGGCTGTTTGTTCTGTTCTTTTAAACAGAAAAAACAAATCTAATTACAAAGGTTTTTTTAAAAATTGGATTAAAAAATACATTCACCGTGATTAAGAAACTAAAAAAAAATGTGTGTGTTGCATAGACTGAAAAGCATATTAGGTATGAAGATAGGGTCTATGAAAACCTAAAAGAAATTACAAATCTAAAATTGTCTATATTGGCATTAATCGGTCATTTTTATAGCTCAGTTAGCTTATAGACAATAACGAGGATAACGACATTATGCAATTTCATAAGACATGTTCAGAAATCATAAAACTAGTTTAACAAGCAAATAAACAATATATTTGAGCGCCGATTTTATTATTAAATTTGAAAACCGTTGTATCGTCAGTTCGTTTCACATGGTTCTTACAAACTATAATACTGACTATCTTATAAATACAAAGCATAAAACTAGACCTTAATTCTATATATGAAAGAACATCAACACGCGATGATATCACGACAGTGTCACATATAGGCATATAATGAAGAAATATTATCAGAACCCAAAATAATTGCTGGTGGTGACATTAGCAACAAAATAAAAACTAAAACACAATTCTGTAGGCCCAATGTATGATATTCTAAAAGTAGTGAGAACTTTCATAAAGCAAATCGAACATTAGATAAACCAATCAATAAATTGAAATTTGTATTCCGACGATGTAATATTGCTCGAACTTTGAAAGTCAGACATGCCTGTATTAAAACTTCGTCGCAACTATAGAGAAGTTTGCAGACTGTTCGTCAAACGACACACAATTAGTGGTCTAGAATAATTCACGAAAACAAACACCGTGACCTGAAACTTTTCACTTCGTGATATCATAACTTGTTAAATGTTCGATAGTGGAGAAAATAGTTGCTATGTATTTGCGTCTAATTGAACTTCGCTATTAATTGAGTCGTCTACTCAATTATGAGTTACGCAGAACTTTGAGAGGTTAGGTTCTGTACTTATTGGTGCATCCGCACCGCAGTTACGCAACGATGAACAACCTGATTCAAAGTTGATATCATCTATTGATATTGTTTTTGAAAAGTTATATATGTTGCTTGACAAAAAATAGTGGTGTGGATATACCATACCATACAATATCAAAAGTTATAGTGTTTTCTCTGTCTCTTGCTCTTACCGACCTTCAAATACATGCACACTTTTTCTTACTACACTATTTGTAGGGTATAATAAATAACATAGGAAATATAGGTACTTAAAAGATCTAGAACTCACCAGAAGCTTCGACGTGTGAGTTGAGGAAGAGTATGCAGGCGAACAGCAGAGCGGCGGTGCGGTGGAGCGCGTGACGCCACTCTCGCATCTTACCGGCGCCGCGCCGCGCCTGCGCAACACAACACGTGACAACGCGCCGCACGCCACGCCCCCAACATCACCGCGCGGCGAGCGCGCGAATACACATCTACCCTCACCCCCCGCCCACTATTATGACGGATTACCTTACTTACGATTACGCTTACAAACTATACACATCACAACCGAGTTTTGCCACTTATAATGTAACCTTCAAAAAATTAGGCTAAACGATTTTTTTATTATTATCACAAAAATACGACAACCGCTTCGATGATTATTTTGTTATTTTTAAAAACTTTTTAGTAAAACACGTAGACAACGATGAGGATTTTTCTTAAAAACTTTATCTAATATTTACAATTTAAAATTAATTATTTATTTTAATTAGGAGTGTTCTATGTTTGTTCTTTCTATTTAAGCGTGATTTTCTGCGCGGGTAAGTCGATAAGCACAGTTCGACAGTTGACGCGACGGTCGATATTCATCCATATTCCATTGTTATACGTCACTTTTCGTCTTCTCAACTTAGTAAGAAACCACTACACTCGCACGTTCGTCCTGTTGCACAGTACACAGAAATATTATTCGGAATCAAACACATCTTTTAGTTTTTGTCGCCAGTATCGCCCGTGGCATTCGTTCAACCTGGAATCAAGTGGAAAAGATATTGTTAGTCAGCATGACCTTGTTATAAAGTCATGCTAACAAACAAACTTCGAGCTTCAAACAGAGTTGGAATGCGCATTTCTAAATATGAACGTTAAAACAAAACAGACCGTCACAACAAAAACAAACGTTAATCACTCTACAAAGTTAAAGCAGCATTAGAATTAATTCAGTATTTTTGATGTAGTTCATTTAATACAAGCCAGTACGAAAGTATTTGTAGCTGATAAGGCAATTAGTAATACCGACAAGAATGCATAAATAACTCTCATTGGTCCAAGTTGATCATAATTCAGAAGTATCATAACTATTCAGAACTGAATAGAGTTAAAACTTCACAAGCACGAGATAGCAGAATTCAATTTTGTGAGAAAATTCGCAGTCCTACAAAACGGAAGAGGACGGCAACATCGGAAACTAAATATTCAATGATAGAGAGTCGTCGCCGGCAGTTTGCACAACTTATAACTCCAATAAGACCGGACCAGGTGTGACCGGATCGCAAGAATGGAGCTATTTGCATATCTCCGACGATTGGGCGGTTGTAAAATTGTCTTTACATTGCCAAAATGTTGATTCTGACCTTATAAACATACGGCGTTTATAGTATTTTGTGACTTAAAAAATTGTAAAAAAAATTGTGTAAGAAATTGGAAAAATCACTTAAGTCTTTTAACTAAACAGAGATGGTTATTTTGTTCTGTAAATAATGTAAGAATTATGTTTTCATTACCTAAGAAAGATACAATTTCTAAAATAATTCTTTAGTCGAGTTATTACAAACAAATCAAAGCTGTTCTACTAATTTGCTATAAGAATTCTAACCTCGAAATAAAATTCCGATAGGAGCGACTTGAATTTACGTACTGATAAAAAGTCGACGGTTCCAATATAGGATAGTTCTAAGGCTCAAAAAATACCAAAATGATAATAACACAGATTCTAATCAAGATTCCAAAGATAAGGGGATTAGCCAAACGGCGAAGTGCGCAACACGAAGAACTCTGTCGTCAAGTGCAATAATCATCTATCATGCCACGACTCGGAAACGTTTAATCAACCCCCGATCTTAATTAACTCACTAACGATCTTATTTGCTACTTCATGACGACATCCGGAAAGCCCTTATTTTTAACTTTTAATAGGATTTTGAGCATAAAATTAATTTAAAGTTTTAATGTTAAATTCTAATCGAAAATTTCTAAATGTCTATATTTAAAATTGATTAAAAAAATCATTCTGAATTCATCGATCCGATTTTCCAAAATGAAAATGATGATAATGATGAAATTTAAACTGACTGACCAGTCAGCCCGTGACCACGGCCGTTGCAACTCGGTCGAAACGTCGGGTATAAAGAAGGTATGAAACCTTTTACTAATTAGTTTGCGTTAATCCCCGTTAAATTTTCTTTGTTAACTATGCAACGCGAAAGTTTAAAAATGTAGATTATAATGATATTGAAAGTATAATTATATGTGAAGAATTATGAACCTAGGTAATTAAGAAACAAAATACGGGAATGTTAAACTCGAAGTGCTCGTAGGTATCACCTGGAACATCGATTCTGGCGCGTGCACTGAATTTTAATAAGGATTTATATTCAAAAAGTCTACAGACGCCTACATAAGAGGTTCGCCTTCTGGATACCAACTCAAGGTAAATATTATCTTGTGTTCTAATACCGTTCATAAGATGGTATAGAAATTCGAAACATATTATCGATAAAACGCCTTTCAGTGTATTTTGTATATAAGAATACTCTATCAAGCTTTTGTTAATGCTTCGTTTCTCTAACGATAATGTTGGCAACATTTCGAAACTACCACTAACTATCCCGCTCACATAATATCGCTAAACACGTGTGCAAAAGAGACAACTCCTAATCGCAAATGATCGTTAGCATGCCGAATTTGTATGGAACTATAACGATTATATTATGCACGTTATAACATGGGAGTAATGAGCTATTAGTGATTTTAGTAGTTTCATTTAATAGCCGTTTGTGTTAGAGGCAGTGGCTTTATTGAGATCGTTTGGCAGTGACATTAAGTGTAATCATAGCACTTAGTGATATGGTATTATACTATGCATATAACAACTCATTCAGTTTAAGCTTGACTGGTTATTGGTGTGTCGTAGCATTTTCATAAAAGTGGTGCTATCTAATTTAAATATGTGAGAGTTTAAGCCACATGGAAAAATAAAAGTTACTGTAAGAGAAATTCCATGTTTAAGCAAGTACTGCAAGTTTAAGTGATATCATTAATTAAACTATGTACCTACTAGTATTACTAAAACAATTATTATTTGCCAACAAAACGCGCTAACACGTCCAATGTCAAAAAAATCACATATGAATAGAGATCAATACAAAAAATGTGACCAATCGTATCAGATTTGCTGACGGTACAAAATCACAGGACGCGATGCTAAAAACAAAATGAAAAAAGAATCATCCGCCCCAAAACCTCTTTGTAGTATCCACGTCAGATTTTTACGAGCCGCGATAAAAGAAAAAAACTAAAACAGCCGGAATCGTAACAAAGTTTGGCCGTTCCCAATCGCGCCGCTCGCTGCTGCCACGATGATTCGATGACGCAGCGCGGTCTGCAGAATAACCTTTGATTTACGAACAGGCGTTTAAACGCGTTAACTGCACTATTTGACGAGTCTCGATCTGTGAGAGAAATTGTGGCGCAACTGCACCGGGCATCAAGTATTTTCTATAATATTATTGCACGATTGACTTGGCTACTTGTAAATGTTGTACGCTAACTGAATCATACTTATGACCAATAAAATTTGACCAATTGTGAGTTGAAATTCTGCAGTAAGATAGTGTAAATTAATCGGTTTATTAATGCATGTTTCAGCTGAGATTGTGTTACTAAAATATAGTATAAAACTGATTCTAGTTTATATGTCTCGCAAGCTTCGGATAAAGATCTTGCTTTTAAAATACACTTCTTTTAAGAGCAAGAACTTAACCGTAAAATGATTTAATATATACTTTTCTCTATCGCTCGTGCGCAAATAGATTTCGCCTATCGCACTCGTACAGTTACGATGACTGCTACTATCGGAGAACGACAGCAATACACTACAATTTGAGCGTGAACGGCAGATACAAGTATTGACGAATCATTGCACGAAACTCCAGCTCCACGTCCGCACTTTGGTCCATGGCAAAAATAGACAAAAGCGTCGGCGTTCCAATAAATACACAACGAGGAACGAAGATTCGCTAAAAACATTCATTATCATCTTTCGATAATCCTTTGGGACAAGGTGATCTGAGACTCAAACCCCAAATTAATGAACGATAAAGACTTTGCACAGCTGGAAATTAGATATTTAACTTGAAACATAGATTGCCTATTAGCAGAATATGTTCGCAAAGTTTCACCACGGCTGCCGCTTATAAGATTTCAAGAGAATGTATTGGGAGTGCAGTATTCTATAGACTTGTGCCTTAAGCGGTAAAATAAGAGGGGTTTAATGAAAAGAGCGCATATTTAACGCATCCTATATGTCTCATTCGATATTAAGTGATATATATATGTCATCAATAGACATTATAGACAAGAGAGAAGAAATAATGATTTTGTTTTCACAGTTTATACTTTCTTTTCTTCTCACGTTTTATTTACGAAATATTATATACTGACGTTTCGAGCTTTGTGCAGAATCCGACGTCACAAGAAGACGAGGTGTTGGTTGTCTCATAATTAATTTGTAACATGTTACCTTATTTCATGGTAATTTTTAAACTGGTGCTCCTTGTTTTACACAAAATGTGCTGACAGTATATTTATAAGAATGTAATAATTATAGAATTATATATTGGATTATTGAAACTTTGTAATTCCGACACACGTAATAACCTTGATGGTTAATGGAGTGTTTATAAAAAAAATGTACTACTAATATGATATATGACAAAATAAAGAAAAAAAACATCGGGTCATCAAATATATCTATACTAATATTATAAAGAGGAAACCTTTGTCTTTTTGTATGTATGTATGTATGTTTGCAACGAATAAACTCAAAAACTACTGAACCGATTTAAAAAATTCTTTCACCATTTGAATGCTACATTAGCGCTGAGTAATATAGGCTATATTAAAAAAAAATTAATAAAATACCATTTTAGTCCAGTGTTAACAACATGCAATTGCATTTAGACAATACAACAAACAAAGCAAACGACCAAAACTCTGCGAGCAATATAAATTTATATCTCAGAAGGAAAAGCTTAATTATTTAAATTTGTTAAATAAAAAAACACAAAACATATGACAACTTTACACAAGAGGCACTTAGTCAACGGAATCTCTTTCATTTAACGCCCCAAGACGTTAGCATACGAAGACGACACGACGCATTATAATGACAAAGACGCCTCCGACTGCGGACTAAATTAATCATTGTGTTTACTGATTAACATCCGCCATTCAGACAACTTACCCGGTTAGCAAATTATGTCCTGATGGAATAGTTAAATTGTTCTTGTCGAGTTCCAGCGGTGGGGATTGGCACAAGAGTTTTTTGGAAATTTACTGATTATACAGTTTTTAAAAATGTTTTTGACTATCTTGTTATAATTTTCAAAGATTATGATGTAAAAGCTAAATAAGAAGCACCAGCTATTACTGAAGACGATATAAACACTATTTAACATAGAGTTTTCAAAAAGCAATCCACTCACACTATTAATTTTAACTCTGATAGGCGATAAAAACCAAGTCTTTGTCATCAATTAACTGTTGCCATGAAAACTAAGTCATTCGTTATGCTTCAGTACCTGCTTTACTTTTTAAGCTAATTGAAATGTAGGCCGTGGTGCATTCAGAATAAGATCGAAATTTCACTGTTACGAACTTCATATCGCCATTTATCCATAGGGGTCAGCGAAAGGCCGAAATATGGGGTTAATGAAACACCATCAATGGTTAGTTCGGTCCCACCGCGATAAATTTCGAGAGGGGTTACTGCTGGCATTAGCCTGAAATCTTGCCGTGGCTTTACCCATAAATTATCAGTATTTGAATAATCTACAACAATACCGACTATTAGACATAACATACATAAAATGTTGTAAACCAAGACGTAAGTGATTGTTAATATTTATCATGTCCATTTAACCCAGATTAGTATTAATGTTACACAAATGCGAGATACTGATTTTCTCACATTTGTTTAACATTATTTCGAGTTGACGTATCTTTGAAGGGAGCGCGGCCTCACCACTCCGTTAGAAGTGTTTTGTTTTATGTCGAGATGAGTGCGCGTGTTTACTTTTAAAAATGAGTTTGCATAGTTTACTAGTATATTTAGTTTGGGCATCGTGCGGTCGAAAAACGGACGTCGAGAATTCGAAAACATTTCAAACGACAAAACGAAACACAAAGCAAACTTCGAAACTTAAACATGAGCGATGTTTTAATAGCAATTTAGAGATACTAGAAGCCATATGAATGAAGCCATTGCATAGCTTGTTGGTGTTCATAAATAAAATCTCAATTCATAGAGTTATATTTGCGCTGCATTTCTCCGGTCCCTTGGAACGGATATTGAATTTTCATAACGTTCGTTTGTTATTGCAAGGCTGCTTTTTATTTATCGCACATTTAAACCAGCACGTTGTTGACAGGAAATTAATGCATCGATTGATTCAATTTGAGTTAACGAGCCGATGGAGCAGTTTGGATAATATTTAGTCAAAATGTTTGATCGTCTCATTTGCAGAAGGCTTGCTATAGAATAGTGCGCCTGAAGGGAGTTTTTACGTTGATTCGATCGACTTAAAGTAACTACAACTTGTATTCAAACAACGATACCTGTAACAAGTTCGTTTCGCATGTTTGCCATTAGGTGGGGGGGGAGGTTATACTGACTGATACGGAAGCGTATAAAAGCACAACATTATGACAATTACTACACTACACATGAGACACTTAGTCAACGGATTGACATTCATTCAACGCTCCGAGAAGCATACATATACAACACAATGCAATAATAATACGCACAAAGTAAGTTACTAAGTCAGCAAATCCTTTATTATGTAAATATTTATCAAAAATATATTAAAGTTGATACTAATCCCTACTTTAATACAGGATCATTGCAAAAATAATAATAAGCTCTTAGAGTTTGAGTTTATTAATGCCATTAAACTTAACACTTTTTGGTTTACGACTTTCGAGTAATTTCACTTTTTCGTCTTCAAGATAGAGCTAAAAAGAGTTAGATAGTATAAGAGAAATATAAAAAAACAATTTATTGGAAATGTATCAATAACTTGTAAAAAAAAGTATAAACTTAGTCTAAGAAGAGTTCTTTTTTTCAGTTTAGACTACAAGTAGCTCTTGTGAATGTCACTTTGCCATCGGTTCGTAAGTCTACACAGGGCGTGAATGCTTGTACTAAGAAGAACCGCCAAGAAACTCAGCAAGTGTCTCTTTTCTCCCTTACAGCGTCAAAAATATTGAAAAAGGCCCTATCTAGCAAGACACTTTCCATAAACACACAAAATATAAAAGACAAAGAACTACAACATGTAAAAAACAAAATAAAAAATTTAAGTTAGCAAATTTACATCAGGTAAAAGTTTAAATTTCCACAATATCATACAGTACCACTACAGTACCTACTCTAGTAAAGGCAAAAATTGTTTAAGAAAAATGAAGTCAAACTAAAGTGAATAATACTAAAAATAAGATAAGTATGCAAGAGCAGACCAGCCTCCACAGGCAGCACCCGTTCACGAGTGTGACATATGAATCAGCCATCGCTTCGCTCAACCATATTTTAAGGAACGTAATGGCCCGACGCACACGCCACCACCGCAAAGACAATAAAGAGAAAATGACACACTCAAGATACTCTAAATAAAAACTTAATGATCTATTTAACGCAATGCTGTTTGTTATCTGTAGGACACTGCTGATAAAGGCTATCATATCAGTATAAAAATTATATAAATTAATTTTATTATATTGATCCAAATAGAATATAATGTGTTTTTTTATTATAACCAGGCTGTTTTATCATCTAAATATTATTTGAATGTAACCTTTTATAAGTAATGAAGACTTCACATGTTTTTTAAACTTATCTAAAGGTAAACTTAGTACAGTACTAGATATTTTTTTGTAATAGTGTATACCTTGCCCAAGAAAGAACCAAGAACCTTCTGTAACCTGAACAGTGGCATTACAAATTTTGTCTTATTTTTAGTATTGAAATTGTGTACGTCACCATGTTTAGTAAAGGAGCCGATATTGCAACGTACAAGACTATACAATTACAAATATATTGAGATGCAACTGTCAGGACACCAATCTCCTTAAAAAGTTTTCATAAGGAAGTTCGTGATCCTAGTTTGTACATTGTTCTTATTGCTCGTTTCTGTAAAATGAATATAGTTTCAATATCAGTTCGCCGTTCTCTACAGTAGGACGCCATACGACATGATACTATGAAAATAACTAAAGTAAACCTAATTTTTCAAATTTTTAATGGCTGCTTAGGTATAGCAGAACTGAGTTTACCAGCCAATTTCGATATATGAGGATTCCATTGAAGTTTTGAGTCAAGGGTTATGCCTAAAAAGACTGTAGAATCTACCAAATCTAATTGATCACCGTTTATTCTAATATCGGTTGGTTCATTTCTGACATTTGGTAATATAAATTTAATTGATTCTGAAAACAAAAAAAAACTAATATTTTGATATGGTGCACATTCCTTTATACTAATCTTGATGTATTAAATTCAAATTCAACACACTTGGCGAATAGCCCTACATTTTATGACCAAAGCGCAGTATACTAAAATAATGTTTGGTAACGGTAGAAAACACTCATAGTATATTTCATCAAAGGAGTCATCGAAATCGCTGATATCGCATCTCCCATAATTTATTCGTTCTGACCCACGTTCTGCTAATGTAAGTATTCGAATTAACACCAACGGTTATCGGGAAACGGTAAAGTTTTATATACAGCTGTAAAATTTTATTGTGCGCATCTACTTTTATTCTGAGCATGGGTGGTGTTCAACGCAGAGATACTTTTTGAAACATTAAATATCGTTCCTACCCTAAAGTCTAAAAACCAAGCTTTCGTAAAACTAGAATAAAGCATAAATGTTTTTGTGACTTAATACGACTTTATGTGATAATTTCACAAGAGATTTATTTGGTTCATCCTCAAGGAAATAGGCTTTCTCTTTGCATCCGTGCATTGGTCCTACAACATACTCCGATTCGTACAACCGTATATCGTTTACCCATACATATTCCGATTTTGTGCATTTAACCTACCTGTTCGTTCATTCGTTGTTTGTTTTTACTTATCTGTGTGTGTGTGTGTGTGTGTGTGTGTGCAATAAAGAGTTTTATCTATCTATCTATCTATGTAGACATACTTTCCGTTTTACTAATCGTGTTACAACTACAACAGCAAATAGGTTATGGCCAAAACTTTTATTTTTACTACTTTTTGTACTTTATACTGCAATACCCTTATTTAAAAACTATTTAGGAACCGCTACCGGGTCATTCACATGTTATCACAAATCAATTCAAGTACCGCATTGCGATTACAAAGAGCGCGTCTAAAGTTCCCACAATTGAATGAAATAAAAACATTTACTCTAAACGAAGTTGTTTGCTAACGTCCTGGTTATTTGCTCTCATAACATGTATCTCGGTCCTTTGGAGCTGCAAGTTTGTATTTGAGATAGGAGGTTGTATCCCGTGCGCATATTGAAGCTACACAATAAAGAGCACGTAGGCAATTCAGGAGAAAACTGAAATGGAACTTCAAATTATAATTATACAGAACCACTCAATGATAACATTGCAGCCAAAACATTTAAATGAGAAGACATAAGTTCCTACAATAGGTTTAATTAGTACAATGAAACCAGAGTGTGTGCAAAGTAATAACAAATCCAAGAAATATTGAGAGATTATGGAAACACAGAGCGACAGTATTCAAATTAGCAACAGCAACTGTTGAAAGAATAACGGAAATCCATAGAGATTAGAGAAGTCAATAAAAACGACATCTGTTAGAAACTGACAAAAACTTCCCGAAATACTCCCGAGGTTCCCAAATACATTACCAATTGTAACGTGCTCCCAATACCGAATGGCGTACACAGTTGTATTCTTCAGAGGACGTGCGATAATTTCAACAAAGTTTATTCAACACATGCGAGATATCGCACTCGCCCGGGGATCCCTATACGAACCAACTTTGACAATTAATGGCCCGAACTAGAGCAAGTTTTGACTCAGAATTAGGCGTTTCGCCGATTCTTGCTCCCGGTTTTATAGCCGTGGACATTTAATTACAGAAGCAATTTGAAACTTATAATTTGAACAAAAAAGCAGTTGAAAATGGAAAAATATTTTTATTTTGTTCATTCCATTATTGTATGTCTTCAATACTTACTTATACAAGAATTATGAAGAACTATTAATTAATCATTGTCAAAAAAATAAAGAAACGTCACAAACAGTGCAAATCAAGTAAGAACTGATTTAGCAAAATCTTCATTAGTAGCTAGTCTACTCCTAGTAACTAGGAACAACTTAACCTTCCTCGCATATATCAAAAACTGTTCAGATTGCGGCTACGTGCTTCGCTGCCTCTGGCGTCTGATTTACTGACATACGTGCAACTACACGTGCTCGTTAAGGCACTATTACTGTTTGTTTAGCAGTTCTGATAACACTGATTATGAGCTTAGTTGGGACCTTAAAACTAAACGCTTAGCTATTCAATGAAATAAAAAAGGAGGCATCAAAAAATTCTTCAATTCATTTACGCATACAAATTAAAAAGCTTCCTTATTTTCGGCAAAATACGCCAACACTACTTATCAAAATTGTACTATGTATTTGTACAGTTTCATAAACTTCATTGTAATTAATTCCCCGATACAGAAATCGGATTAAGCCTTGATAACTTTTTACCACTAACTTACCATGAATGTGAAACTAAATTAAAATTTAGATTGGCTTATCAAATACAAAACCTTGTAGTTTCTAATTTAAATTCATGGAGGTTAAACATTTCAATCAATCAAAAATGTGACAGGGCGAAGTAGGAAAGGTCGGAGAACTATTAAAGTTCTGCATCGAACATGACTACGTTAAAGCAATTAGGTTAATAAACGGGCGTCCCTTATTCAGCAAAAACTGACACAGCTACCTATTAACAGACGACTGAGTAAACTATAATAATTGATTAGCAGCACATCACAGTATTTACACCTGTGAATTTCAAACGCACATTTTTCAACATTACAATTTTATTTCATTTTCTACGTCTGCGGACAAGCTTATGGGTCCGCCTTGCAAACGGTGACCGCAGCTAAAAAGACGCTTGCAACACCATGGGTATAAGTTATAATTATAAAGAAACAATACTAGATTTCGAATTTACTATAATTAAAAAAATCATGTTTTTAGGTTTAAATTAAGAAGTCTTTCAGTATTAAGAAAAAAGAAATAAACTTAAATATCATTAACCCAAAAGTGTGGTTTATAATAAAGAAGAAACTAACAAGATTAGTCTCGTTAAATTGTAATGCAGAAATGGTGTAAATAAATCGTGTTCAAATAAAAACCGTATTGAGGATAGAAATTCCATGCGCATCCCCCAAGTGGTCATTACCTGGCGTAAACCTATAACACCCACACCCACAATCAGAAAATCGGATATGGCGCGGAGCCAAATTTGAACAGTACCTGCTCTATCCCTCTAGCCTTCCATATTACAAATAGTTTCATAGTACAAATAATGTAAGGAGAGAAGTGAACAACGAAATTGTTGTTATTTTTGTAGATTTATTTCTTGTGTTTCTTGAGCTGTTGTAGCGTTAACATTTTGGATTGTCAGTAGTCGTGGATTCAGATTTATGCTTTAATGATAATACACTATTTAATTTACAAAGTAACGACTTTTTTTAAAGTAGGTGTTGAATTAGAACACTACATAAGCTTTGCACTTGAACTGAACACACTTAGAATCGTAATTCAAGAGTCGAAGCCATTGGAATGGAACTGGCAAAGGAAACCATATTAAAACTTATCCCAAAAACTTGGGACTAGTTTCAGTTGAGCCGAGAGATGGCACATTAATGGGCGCATGCTTCTGAATGGTTTACTTTACAATGTCAGTGGAATTAAATATTATGTGAAAACGTTATTAATGGAATAAAAATAGAAAGAAATGTTGATGGAGTCAGCTGATATGTATTTAAAAGGTTGATGATAGTAGAATTTATTGATAATTTAGTATATACTGTAATATACACAAATATAGTATATTTCAATAACTAAATACTAGAGGAAATATAGTACATTCATGATAATGTATTAGATCCTTACCTAAGAAATTGACGTTTTGTATGAAGATTTTTTATAAAATTATATTTTTCATATTAACGTTTTTTTAATTTTCTTAACATCTATTTATGTTAACACTATAAAAATGTAAGGATATCGTGTTTGTTTCACTAGCTAAATATAGCAGACGTTAAAAAGAAGTAAATCAAGTCTCATCAAAGCTACAATGAAACAAAATGTCAATTCCGAAATTTCACAAACATTCATTCATTCATTCATTCATTCATTCAAAAACAAAAAAGAAGTCAATTTAAAAAAAAAATGGGTCATAAAGACACAAAATGAATAATCATTGCTATAATTGAAGCCTAAGTAACATAGTCCTAATTAAAGGTATATAATAATATTAACAACCGGTATTGACTTTTAGAAGTAATATACACCTATTAATAAGTGAGAAAATACGATTTCATAGGTAAGGATATATTGTAAATTTAAATAAGAAACGGGTGAATCAACGTAATAAGATACTGAAGAGGCATATAAACTTCTTCAAATCAAATTGAAAAGAGAAAAAACATTGAAAATAAAAGCAATAAAATTGCCTGAATCTTACATGAACTGAAATTGCAAACTTTCATAAAGTCCTAAGTTAAATATAAAGTGCCGCATTGTGAGAGAGAGCAACACAATTATCTATTTCCAGTTTTCTCCATGTTTCGTTTTAAAAAGCTTTTCTCGTTTCTTAAAGGCTGGTGTACACATTCGGCGAGTTGTGTTACGAGCCGAGTGCACATAAAACACACGGCCCAGTTAAGTCCAGCGGCCTTAACGAACTAAGAAGCACTTCGTAGTTGAAGGGTTCTGCAAAAGATTGACCCTCTGGTACTAATTACGTTACATTGAGTTTTCGGGTGCAATTGTTAAGACCTTTCGCACACTTAGTGGTATAGTGTTATTGAGAAGAGACCATAAAAGTACTATTGAATATGGGATATTGCTTCTAACAAGTGCTCGTTTCGGAAGGAAAATTACAACGTTGGGATACATATATGTATTAGGTAGTCGTATACGTAATAACCGACAACCGCTGGAATAAACGTGTTCTTGAGTGGAGACCACGACTCGGTAAACGTAGTGTAGAACGACCTCCGGCCAGGTGGGATGATGACCTGCGAAAGACTGCAGGCAGATGCTGGATGCGTCAAGCTGAGGACAGGGCGCTATGGCGCTCATTAGGGGAGGCCTATGTCCAGCAGTGGACTAAGATAGGCCGATGATGATGATGATGATGTTGATACGTAGTTTGGTAGGTTAGGTAATTTGTGTTTTTATTAAGATGACATATTCCTCAGTAGTGGCAGTACCTAAAAGATGTTTAACATTTATTAGATGAAACGATTGTAGGTAAAGCGCTACCTTTGCAACTAAAAGTTAATTAGTAAAGCTATGTCAACCTACATGTTAGAAGCGACTTTGTTATAAGTAAACTCAATCCCAGGGGACCGATACTTAGTGCTAACATAAAGCCGAGTACTAAAGTAACTAAAGTTGAAGTGATATTCCTCACCACATCACTCGACGTGTCATATAAAGTAGCAAGCTAAGAGCACCACTTAAGCCAACTTTGGAATAAGTTAACTGCAATATGTCGAAAAGGAAGATTAAGGGAATGTTATGCAAACATGTTTGCTGTCATGTTTTTGTTTTTGCAATATGGACGATCATCACCATAATCATGGGATAAATTTATGTCTCTACAGTTGGAGCACGAGCATTCCCTATAGATGGTAACAACACTGGGAGAACGGGCCATAAACTACGACGTGGGCCCAGTACGGATCATTGGTTATTAACGACTGCTAATGTAATCGGGACCAACGGCTTTACGATCCTTTCGAAGCACAGGCGAATTTTGACGATATACTTTTTTTTTTGGTTGATTTAGTTGAATATACAGGAAAAAAATGTGGCAAGGATATGGTCGAAAGAAAGATAATCACTGAAACATCACTTCCACCACAACCCGAATAGATCGTGACGATAAATAACAAACTTTCCCAATTTGCGTCAAGTAGATGCCGGAGGCGAAAATTATAAACGTCTTCATAATTAAATTAAAATATAAGTTATGGAGTTCAAAAAGAAATTGCGATTCCGGATTAGTCGTTACAGCGCTTGTCACTCGCTTAAGTTGAAGAGAGTTTAATTAGATCATAGAAGAGCACAACTCTAACGCCTCTTCAGTAAGTTAAGACTTACTGTACTAACCTTTTTGTTAAGAATTTAAATTTTGGAAATAGTATTTTTTATTAGATCCTTATTTAAATTTTGTTCAAAGGCTATGATGGAATATTTGGCAAAAAGGCTGCATACTATCCCACATTTATGTTAGTCGGTTTTACTAAGTCTTAGAAACATTTTTATTGCACTAATATTGAAGTAATTAAATGCCTAACTATTTTCGAGTTAGACAGCAAATTTGGTAAAATAAACCAGATGACAAGAAAGTAATGTATAAAAACGCCAGTAAATGTTCGTGTCCACGAGAGTCAACTTTTTCTATCGCAGATAGTTCAATATCAATATTATATGCGACTATCATCATCAACACAAAGACGAAGGACGAAGGCCTCCTCCAAGGATCTCCACAACGACCGGTTTTATGCTGCTCGTATCCAAACGATAAACTACGAATATAATAATACGACTAAGTCAATAGCAGAATGTATGTTTTTTTTTAATTCAGTGTAGTCATAGTCAATTTCATTGTGTCATAGTAAAAACCATATTAATGTTAACATCGTCAATTACATTTTAAAAGCAAGATTAAAACGACCATTGTACCTTTCTGAGCGAATATTGAACAAAAGCTAAACTTATTAAAATTTCATAATAAAAGTCTAATAAGTCTTGCTAATGCTAATAACCAGCTCGTAGAGTTTTCTTTATGGAACGCACAAGGTCGCTTCAGTAGAAGTTCAGCATTATTAAAACCTATTTGCGTATTAAAACAAAACTAATCTCATAGTACTTACTACAAGGAGTTAATATTAATTAAAGCATAAATGGACTAAGAAACAGAGGTTTTTAATGAAACTTGTACCTAAGAAGATCGTTATGTTACTGATTAAAAACAAGAAACTTTTGATTAACACTTTAAATATCTAAACAAAATGATACCTTATAATAAAGTTATTGATATACAATAACTTATATAGGGTATATTGTAACATTAACTTTGAAAATTAAAAATCTGCTACTACCAATGAAAAAATTTAAAAATACATTAATGATCTATTTATTATTTACAAAACAAACAGCTTTAAAAAATGATTTTTTAGATAGGTAATGTATGATGTTTCTTTATACAAGCCAACGAGAACAGGACAATTCTATAGATAGAATATAGACTACGGAAGAAACGTTAATACTGTAATACTTTTGAACATGGTTATCTTCAACAAAAAAAAAACTAAGCTTTATTAAACACAAAACAAAATAGAAAATTGTCGAGAGCTCAATATAAATACGTACATTTTCCGCTAGATTGGAGTATAACTTTGAAACTAAATTCAGCGTTCTGAATGTAAGACCAACTTTCAAAATAAATTTCCGACACGACACTCCACACATTACGTAAATCCACCAAGATACCAGGATAAAAATCATAGTGGTACAGCTCGTAGGAGCCGTGATATAAGCAAGCACGCGATTCTAAAATCTTATCCTTGCATTCTTGGGCACTCTGAAAAATTCCGTGGAATCCCTACACCTAAAGAACTCATCCTTGCATTTACGATGTCACATAGTGGTTCATTCTGCTGGTAAGATTTTACAAGTCGCCGCGACTCTTGCTGAATCTAAACACTTGTTGCAAGTAAGAAAATTGTGAGAAGCATACATTATATACTTCTGTACAGCTTTTCACAGTTTCCACATAGCTAACACTATGTTAGGGTCAACATTTTTATGTTGAATATAGAAACAGAACACTGGATGCAATTTCTTTTTTGTTTTCTACCAATGTCCTGACTGATGTTCTGCATTTTCGCCGATTTTTTAACCTTTCGTAGTTTTTGTTGACAGTAGTATTAAGTTACCTAACCTTTTGCATATTTTAATTGGGTATTAATTTCAAATCACCGAAGTATTATTTGCACAAGCAACAATAAATTTATGAATTTTATTTCGCCAATTTTTAGTATCCAAAATGATTGGGATTTTATGATTGAAAAACATAATTCGAATACTTATTTGACAGTTGTTTCAGATAACCACACACCACACAACGATAAACCGTAATAATATGACGAATAAAACGATATTCATTACTAGTTGTACTCGACGGCTTCACAAACGCTGCACTCTTAATACTTTGTGAGCCCAGTTAAACGTTCCATCGAGCACTAGGACACTAAACCGTTTCCTATTCTAGTGTTCAATGATAGTATTTACACTTGCGTTTCCCCTAGTGCAAACAAGGCAGGTCGCATCACGTATCGAGCTAATCTTCTAATGCACGGGCAACATGTGGCGGAGTTTACTACCAACGATCCAGCAGGTGCTTCCCAACCCCAATACAGAATGCTCTCAAATCAAATTACTTCGGCAGCTGTGTCTAATTCCCTGTCCTTTCTACCGTTAGACCCTTTCTATCTTTTTGAACTATCAATTGCAATAAATCTTCATTATTAGCTATTATGTTCGCAGCGATCAGTTAACTGAACATAAACTTTTTAGCAAAGTAATAAATACCAAACGAGCTGTCTATAGTATCTTTAGGAGACGAAATCGTACGTTTAACCTTATCACTTCTCCGGCTAACGATGACTCTATTTTAATCGATATAAGCACCAAATTCATTATTACGAGTAATAAGCTGTCCCTTTGTTGGTATTAAAATCAGTGGGGACATAGAAAGGTAAAATGTCTGTATCACTATAAAAATATACTAGTCTAGAGGCATAGCGATAGTTGAATTGCCGCTTGGGTGTTGTTCAATGAATCAAAAGTTTTGATTTTGACGTCTTTTATTATTAAGCGGCCTCCGACCGTACGACCTAAAGACAAAACCCATAGACTTTCTTCAGTAAATATGACACTGGAAAATGCTTTTGTGAAGTAATATATATATTTATCTTTTATTGACGCTTTTAATCAATAAACAAGAAGTACGAATTGGTCATACTACTACTACGTATTAGACTTCATATATCAGTCTTCATTATTATCCATCAAAATGTCCGCTATTAGTAACAAACAGAGGACAAAAGTCTTAGGCAAAATGTTATTTATTGGTACTAGTACAAAAAGTTTCTACTCATGGATACAGTTTCCAACATAAGAACCTATATTGGTAAACTCCTGCCACATGAGACTTTCATTTGCCCTTTGATGTTCAGAATTAAATGCGGTTTAATCATGCCTCCGTATTTGTTTAAATACGACCCATTTGTCAATAAGTATGTCAAACTATTTGGTCACACAAATCAAACATACGTACCTATATTAAATTAAGACAAATACAATTCGAAGCGGGAGTTCATAGCACAATTTGTTCCAACACAGCTTCGAAATTTGGCACCAGTTTACGTGGATGTTCGCCCAATAATTGATATTTGCCATTTGAATTCAAGCTGTGTTCGGTTCTTGGGGTGTCGGGGGTAGGGGATCGTTAAGGACAGCTCACAAAGAGCTATTGAATCGACCCCAGACTGTGTATCTTATGGCGGTGACGTGTGTGGAAACGTACCGAGTTGTGATTCAAGTAGACTGTTTTGGCGTGACTACAACTTATGAAGTGGACATTAGGAGCTTATATATCGTGTTGGTGTGCCTAAGATTAGTAACTAATACAATTACATAGGTAATTAGTAAAAATAGAGAAAAAACCGGCCCAGTGCGTGTCGGGCGCAGTGTAGGGTTTCGTAGCCCATCTCAATAATGCGGACTCTGAGAAGAGGGCTTTTATGAACATTTATTTAACGATGGCTCATATACTTAAATGTAGATACTACCGGTTTCACATACCTGACAACGTTATTTAAGTAGTTCCAAATGAGGAATTTGTACTGTGTCAAGTACATTTTATAAGTTGGTCGACTGTTACTCGTAAACTTGTAAAGCCTACTTAGCTGTGATAGTTTTCCTTTTTACTTCGTCTTATATACGACTACCGTGAATTTTTTCACGTATCTAAAAACAACCATTTGGCTGGGGGGCATTTGACTCTAACAAAATTTTGCAATTGAAAGCTTATAAACGGATGCCTCAATCAAGACCCTTTTGGAGCGTTGATACTAACGAGATTTGGTTACAAAGAAATTCATCATCATCTGGTTCACAACTAAGGTAAGGCTGTTCTAAATGAACAATACTACGAGTACAAGAGAAACAAGGAATACAAAATCTAGAAACACTTATTAAATGAGTAAACTAACAGTTTTAAATTGCGCAACCAGTGAGAGTCCAAAAATATTTCCTCACGTCCGTCGATAGGATCGGTCAATTCATCGTGACCCAGCGACTTCGGCGCGGTTCCTTTAATTGGAAAATAAAACAATGTGCTAATGGTTTCACGTTTAAATTTAATTTTGGCGGAGATCGTTAACTGTGGAGATGTAGATTTATGAACCACTTTTATGGGAGCGGTAATTAACGAAAATTATAATTTTTATATTAGTATGAAGTAGTGTATAAGAAAAATATGAGGCTTTTAAAAGACGGGTGTCTGTGAAAGAAAAGTAAAAGTTTTTTTTACCAAAATATTATTTTTGTCGTTTCTTTTTTGTACAATGTCTTATATTACGAGTATAGTGTGATCATAAAGAGTTTTATCTGTCTATGTCCTTGTCATCGTTCCGATTAAAAACTTTTACAAGTTAAGACAGTTCATTCTTAATCGGCACCTTTAAATAAAGGGTGATATATATCCAAACTAACTTGTAAGAAAGCTACATAATTACATTATAAAGAAATGAACTGTTATAAAACCCATTAACACCAATTCATAAATAAATACAGAAATACTCCTGATAAAAGCTGGAACCAATTCGGCACCTACTTTTATTTCGGTCAGGACGCGCAGACGGCATGGCTATTATAGAACTGTATTTTTTTTTGTAATTATGTTCCTGTGAAATTCTGTCTACGAGTTCTTCGACGGAGTGGATAGGCATGGCGTATCCAATTAGTGCGCTTACAGGGAAACGATCTTATTTGATGTAATTGACCTAGGTTGATACTAGCATTCAGTAAAGGTATTAAAGGTACTGAGGCAGCGCAAGGATTGCAGGTTACTGGTTATATTTATTACGTCATGATAATCATCAAAGTATCATACTGTTATAAAAATATTGAAACTTTTTCTAAAAACAGTGATATTTACAATGTAAACACTAGAAATAAAAACAAAATAGCAGTGCCTTATACTAGGCTTTACAAAGTTAATAATTCATTTAGAGGCCTGTGTGTAAGTTTTTACAATAAAGTTCCAAGTAATATTCAAAAACTTGACATCAATAAATTTAAAATCACCATTAAAGAAAAGTTTTGGAAAAAAATAGCTTATTATACAGTGTCCGATTACATTGAAGACAAGTCAGCATGAGTTAAAAATGCAAAAAAAAATTTAAAATATTGTAAAGTAATTTTAAACTTGTATAACTTGGTAACGGCATATAATTTTGTAAATGTCGTTACTTATATTAAAGCTGTGGAGTTTCTTGCGCACATTCTTCTCCACAGCTAAAAAATAGACGTCCTAAATGGGTAGTAGGTAAAAAAATGTTTGGACGATTCAAAGGCACTTTTCTAAAGTTTATTTGAATATAAAATATTTGACTTTGACTTTGACATTAACGTCCTACTCTGAAGGACACAGGTTTTTGGGCTAAAATGATTTATTTATGGTCGCATTGCTCGCCGGGAACCTAGTAATTTGGAGAAGCTTGTACTGGTGGGTCATGTTGAGGGAAGAAGAAGCAGAGGAAGAGCGCCTGCCCGGTGGACGGATGCTATTTTGGAAGACCTGAAATGCAACACGCCGGCAACTATCCGTCTAGCCCAGGATAGGACCTCTTGGAGAGCCCTGGTCCGCGATGTTGCTATTGGTGGTCACGACCCTCAGGCATGAGGACTCGACGACGAAGAAGTAGAAGAAGATTTATTTATATGAACATATTTTTTTTCTTCATCCAAGTGTTTATTAATAACTTTTTAGGTTACAGCAATACATGCTTATGTCAAATAAAAAATTGGTTACAGTTTAAAAGTACTGTTCCTTACGTGATTTCATTTAGGTATACGTTTAATGTTCTGAAATGAATTTTTGTTGTTTTCAACATGTATATTACATACCAGTAGTCACATATTATGAAACGAAGTAGGTACCTACCAAAAAGGCCTATTTACAGCAAACAACACAAGGCCCACACGTTCAATATATAAGCCTGTTGCTGCTCTGTATTTAGCGTGGCAATAATTTAAGCAGCTCAAGTAGCCGTCTGAAAGTTTCCAAGCTAAACCGCAGTCGACATATTATCAGGGCTATAGTCGCTGCAATTTCCTTGGATTTAACGCCGATGCTAGCACGCCGATTAGAAGCAAGATAACGAGCTATTTAACATATCTGCGTACTCCTAACCAGGTTCTGTTGGAAGTAGAAACAAACTGTTGAAAAAATATGTTATACTAACTGATCCGGCGGACTTCGTACCGCTTTGACAGTTTCCATGACAACAAAACAAATAAATTTGTAGTTTTTAGTATTTTATATATTTTTTTTTTAATAAAAAGTATCCTATATCCTTCCTAATATCTTTGAGAATATGTGTATAAAGTTTCATGATGATCGGTTGAGTAGTTACTGCGTGAAAGCGTAACAAACAAACTCACATTCACCTTTATTAGTAAGGATGTATAAAAACAGCGAAAAACTAGTCGTTGTGGAGATCGAGAAAGCCTTTGTCTAGCAGTAGACATGGCTTTCGGCTTAGATGATTATGACAATAGTAAAAAGCCAATATACCTACTGTCCCGCTGCTGGGCAAAGGCTTACATCATAAAAAATTACAATTCATGGGTATTGTTACGGAATCAATACGTTTACATTTTTTACATTTTTTTACGTACTACCCGTACGTAAAAAAATGTTTGGACGATTCAAAAGCCCTTTTTAAAAGTTAATTTGAATAAAAAAAAATTACTACTTTGACTTTAATCATCACGTTTGCCAAATACGGGTTTGTTATCACTTGATCGGGCTATGCACCGAAATCCGAAACATACTTTGTCCGACCTTAAAATTGACCTCAGGACCTCCGATTGCCGGACCGATGAAGAATTAATGATGATAAATCTCCCTACTTCAATATTATAATGTGTTACTGGTGTGTTAAAATTATCTTAAATAATGAAAAAAAATCAATATTGTACAGTCGCGCCCGTAAAAGCGGGGTGTATCGGTGATCGTGTCCGCGCATATCTCGCTGAATAATATCCCAGTAAATCACAGTTACACTGACTTTATCGGCGAGAGCAATGCACAATAACTGATGAAGAATTCATACTGTACTAAACATTGGGTGTACAGTATAGTCAGCACCGACGACGTTATCAAAAAAAAGAACAATATTTAAAAATTATAAAAATAAATAAATAATTTAATTTAAATCATTTCTTTTTTGATAGGGGGTGATCTGGGGCTGTTTTTTATTTATATTCTTTTAATTAAAATTAGAGGAGCTCGATGGCGCAGTGTTTAACGCGCCCGGTCTGCGAGTGCTGAGGTTAAGCAACTTTCGCTAAGACCGGTCATCAGATGGGTGACAAAAATGTATCATCTCGAGCTTCTCCGTGCTTCATATAGCCGTTGGTCCCGGCTGCATTAGCAGTCGTTAACAACCACCAATCCGCACTGGACCCGCGTGGTGGTTTATGGCCCATTCTTCCTATCCATCCATAGGGAAGGCTCGTGCCCCAGCAGTGAGAACATAAAATGAGCTGATGATGATAATGATGATGATGATGATGAATTAAAATTATATCTAAGCATTAAAATAAAAAAATACCTTACTTTTCCCATACTTTTTTTAATTTGACGGGTTTTCTTGAAATTAAAATTGACATATAATATTATTACATTACATTGAATTTCATTTCAAAATTATTGCAAGTAGGTACACAAGTGTCAACTATAAGATAAATAGGGTGCCACTTTTGAATTCATTGTTACATTGAGAACAGTTTTTGATCTTTAAATTCGTCCTTTACATGTAAAAACTCAAATTAACATATATTAATTGGTCTTATCTGTTTGCTTTGATTTGATGTTAAATCACAATGGTGTTTGGATAACTCTGATGCGGACTGTACATTGTTTTTTCATTAACAAGGGTAGGTGAGTTATTGTTGTGTATTTTATGATATACGTTGGTTGGTGTCGATTTTATCTCTGCTATAAGGACACATACAAGTTAGATCGAATTCGTTTCGGTAATTTTATAGGTATACCTACATACATACTGTAACAATCATAACAAATTACTTATATTATAATCACTATTTAAATATCTTTATATTTTTCTAATTTAATTTTTGTATCGATACATCCAATCTTTAATCGATTATTCAATTGTACTGTAGTTGACAGCTCGTTCCATAGACTATGTATGTTCGTTCCGTCGGTCATTCGGGCATTCCGATTCTAACATCCGTTGAGTACAGTCTTGTTGGTGAATACTGTGTGTGAAATAAATAGCTTCTGTGCAAAGTTTAGTGTTTTTTCTACAATATCCTTCTGAGCGTTTCAGCTCAGAAGTGGGATTACTGCAAAAATATACCGTTTTTGCAACGCCCGCGGATTCCTTGTGAACAAAGGTAAAGTAAACCGCCATTTTATTTTTCTCTTTTCTTGAAAGATCCATGGCTTATGCATGGAAAAAGAACGGTAATGAGATAAATTATACTTTTTCCTATAAATATGTGTGTTAACATATGGATGAGAATGGATTAAGCTTTACTTATTGAAATATTTTTTTGAAAATTCGTTAAATACTGGCAACAAACTGGTTTCACGTGAATGTAATAATGAAAATAATGACAAATAAAACGACCTAAGTAAATTCTGAGTATCCATTTCATAAATGATTTTATAGATGTATAGATGTTGTCTTTTTATATAATTTTCTTTACTATTATCTTATACGAGGGTAGTTATTTAAAACTATAAAATCAGACCACTTTTAACTGATATCTGTCAGTGTAAACGTAGAGGTAAAGGAATAATTATAAATTCTTTTACCGATAATCAGATGCAAATGGATTGAACACAAAAAAAAAAATTTTAGTGTGATATTTTTACTATAAATATGGAACATTTTTTTATGATAATGTTGAGCGGCCTAGTATTAAGGTTTTAGAGGATTTTAACATAAATTATAACGCCATTTAATGAAGCAGTGATTATTTTAAAGCCATAAGTACATATCAGATTATTTCCTGAACAGCTACATAGAGGTTGTTGTTTTTGAGTTTCAGGCAATGGGGAGAAGTAATCGAGATGACAAACGGCGGAAACGAGAGACGCCACTTAGAGACGCCATGCAGCCAACTGGAACAGAAGGGAGCCTTCGAGAACGTGACACCGAGCAACGTGGTCGGAGCCGCACGAGGCGAGGCAGCCATCGTCGGGAACGGAGCCGCAGCAGTCACGGACAACGGGTGAGCCTGTATCGTGAACGAAGTAAGAGTCGTAGTTTGCATAGTAATCGACGTATCCGCAACCCGCCTAATACCAGCAACAACGAACGCGAACATAAGCGAGGCAGTCAATACCGTAGTGCGTGTAGGAGTAACCGCCCGAGTTGTAGTCGTAGTCGGCGTGGTAACGACTATCGTAGTCGCAGTAATAGTCGTAGTTATGATGATATTTACTATAGGCTGCGTTTACTGGAAAGTGAGTTATATAGACATAATGAACTACGTAGTCGTTCAGTAAATAAGAATTTGTGTAACAACGAAAATAATTCCGTTACCCAAGAACCAACGGTTAAACACCAGGAACCAGTCCATCAATCGCACGTATTGCGCAACCCTCCTGGATCTAGCGTTGATAGTACTGAACTGAAGAAGACGAGTAACGTTGAACCTACTAACCTTCTTGAGGAATTTGTAAAGATATTTAAGAACAAGGATCGTGAATCATTTCCCTTAACAAGTAACGTTATCCCGGAATTTGACCCCCTTAGCAAAGAACAAACCGTTGATATGTGGATAAGTAAAGTAGACGAGTGTGCTGACATATACAACTGGAACGATAAGCAAACGGTGCATTACGCTTTACCCAAACTAATTGGTCATGCGAAAACTTGGTATCAGGGCCTGCCTTCTATTAAGCATTCGTGGGTAGAGTGGAAAACCTTGTTGCAAGAGTCCTTTCCGTCAACCGAGAACTATGCCGAATTATTAACTGAAATGCTTAATAGAAGAGCACGTCCTGGAGAGCCCTTAGAATTGTACTATTATTCTAAAATAAATTTATTGAACCGGTGTAAGATATTCGGAAAACAAGCAGTCGATTGCATAGTATTTGGTATAGAAGATAAAGGAGTTCGGTTAAGCGTCCAAGCGGGTAAATTCAGTAAACCGGAGGAAACGTTAGAATTTTTCAAAACTGTTAGGATCCCATCGAGGGAAACCTCTGATATTAAAAGATATGCAAATAATAGGGATACACGTGTTCTAAATAATAATTCGTCATTCAATTCAACACAAAGATTTTCCAATGTCTTGAAAGATAGGCCTAAAGGGAACATTACTTGTTTTAATTGTAACGATACCGGACATATGAGCTACCAATGTCGTAAACCAATAAACAAATGTTCTGATTGTAATTTTATGGGCCACAATTCTAGTAACTGTCCCAAAAAAGGAAATAATAGTAGTAATAGTAATTTAAATAATAATGCTATTGCTAAACCTAAAAATGTTCTTGAGGTTTCCATCGATGAGGATAGCAACGATAAATATATGATTGTCATTAAAATAAACGGGGTTAGTAGTCCATGCCAGGTAGACTTAGGTAGTCAGGCCACATTAATCCGTGAGTCTAATGCGCGCAAGTTTGGGCTTAAATGGGAATCTGTAGACGGTCCAATGCTGAGAGGGTTAGGTAACGTTCCCTATTTACCTGATGGCCGATGCTTGGTTTCGATTGAAGTACAGGGTGTCAAAGAAGAGCAAGTAGAAGTTTTTATAGTGAATGATTACCTTATTAATATCCCGGTGTTACTCGGGCATAGTTTCACAGAGCGACCTGGTTTAAGGATTGTTAAAACTGCTACGGACTTACAATTCCAAAGAGATGACTCAGGCGTAACTTCCAAAATAATTCTTGTTTTAGCTGATGATATACAATTAGAGGTAGATAAATTGCAGACAGTTTTGGTTAGTACTGAAAGCAATTATAGTGGTAACATCTATGTAGGTGGTTCTGTCAGGGGAAGACCAGGAATGGAGTTCTACTTGTTACCTGGCGAGTATCAAATGACTAATAGTGTCACTCGTGTTTTAATTCAAAATGTTGGGTCTCAAGCTTTACATTTTAAGCGAGGCACCCTTATATGTAGAGCCAGGTCTGTAAATTCGAAGAGTATTTCTAATGTTCTGAGTTTAGTTACAATATCAGATAAGAGCCCTGAAAAAATTAATTGCAGTGATCATCTTAGTAATAGCGAAAAACAAAATTGTCATGATTTATTGGCGAATTATAAGGATTGCTTTTCGGACGGTTTACATGATTTAGGATTTACCACTGTTACCGAAATGGAAATTCATTTGGTAGATTCTACCCCAATAGTTTATAGGCCATATAGGCTTTCACATTCGGAACGAGGACAGGTCCAGGAAATGGTTGAACAAATGTTAAAGAATGGGATAGTGCGCGAGTCTAGTTCGCCCTATGCAAGTCCAATTGTACTTGTACAGAAAAAGTCGGGCGAAAAACGGTTGTGCGTAGATTATCGCGCGCTTAATCGACGCACAAAACGTGATCACTACCCACTTCCACGTATTGAAGATCTTTTAGACCAACTTTCGGGGCAGACACTGTTTACAACTCTCGGTCTTGCGTCTGGATATCACCAGATCGCCATTGCAGAGGAGTCCAAGGAAAAGACAGCATTTGTTACGCCCGATGGGCAATACGAATATAATCGTATGCCCTTCGGGTTGGCAAACGCACCTGCTGTGTTTCAGCGGGCTATACATAAAATCTTAAGTAAATCTAAAGTTCCTTTTGTGATTATATATATGGATGACATATTAATCCCGTCCAAAACGTTCGATGAAGGACTACATCGTTTAGAGGAAGTGTTACGTTTATTAAGGGAAGCTGGGTTGACACTGAAAATGGAAAAATGCCATTTTTTCCAAGAGAAAATTGTGTTCTTAGGATTTGAGATTGACAAATTTGGATTACGTCCAGGAGATAGTAAAACTCAGGCTGTATCAAAATTTCCTCGGCCTCAAAACCAGAACGATGTTAGGAGGTTTTTAGGTCTAGCTGGGTTTTTTAGAAGGTTCGTCAAAGACTTTGCACTAGTAGCTAGGCCCTTGACCAGTTTACTCAAAAAGGATATTGCGTGGCAGTGGACAGAATCTCAACAAAGTGCATTTGAAACCTTAAAAAGAGCCCTTGTTGAGAAACCTGTACTTGCACTCTATGACCACCATGCGGAGACCCAGTTGCATACAGATGCAAGTAAGTTTGGTTTAGGAGGTATCTTACTACAAAGAATTGGGAATAACCCATGGAAACCTGTGTCTTACTACAGTCGTCAGACTAGCCCTGACGAACAGAAGCTCCATTCGTTTGAGCTAGAGACGCTAGCTGTCATAAGTGCGTTAAACAAATTCCGTACGTATCTGTTAGGAATAAAATTTACGATAGTGTCCGATTGTAATGCATTACGGTCGACATTTACAAAACGGGATTTGGTGCCTCGTATTTCGCGTTGGTGGATACAGTTTCTAGAATATGACTGTAATATTGAATACCGTCCAGGCGAGAAAATGCACCACGTTGACGCACTGAGCAGAGGAGCTATTTTAGGTGAACAAGAGCCGACACATATTATTGACATACTAGCAGTCAAAGTAGATGATTGGGTCTCAACTGTACAATCGGCTGATGAGGAAGTAAAGCGTATTAAGGCAGTATTGGAGGATCCAGAGACCTCTAAGATAGCAGCAATCCATAAGGAATATCAGGTCAAAAATGGAAGAGTTTTCCGCGTGATTGAAAATGGGGAACTAAGATGGTTAGTGCCAAGAGGTGTTCGTTGGCAGGTCCTCAAAACCAACCATGATGACGTTGGTCATTTTGGTTTTGAGAAAACCCTACAGCGAATTAAAACCTTATTCTGGTTTCCGAAGATGCGGAAGTTTGTTAGGAAGTATGTCTTGGCGTGTTTAGAATGCGCCCACCATAAAGTTCCGTCTGGGGCCAAAGAAGGAGCATTACATCCAATCCCAAAAGTAGATGTCCCACTCCACACCATCCATGCCGACCATTTGGGTCCATTTCCCCGGAGCAAACGTGGTAATACGTACATCTTGGTGATTGTAGATGCCTTCACAAAATATGTATACCTTTCCGCGGTACGTAGCACAAAATCGAAGGCTAGCATTAAGGTATTTAAAACGTTTTTTAGCCTATTCGGTTCACCAGCGAGGCTTATCACAGATAGGGGGACAAGCTTTACCAGCAAAAGATTCAAAACTTTCATACAGTCTGTAGGTGCTAAGCACATTCTCAATTCGGTCGCGACACCGCGTGCTAACGGCCAGGTCGAACGGTATAATCGCACGATTTTGGCTTCATTAGGTAGTATGACGCATGGAAATGATAGTGACACTTGGGATTCCTTCTTGCCAGATATACAATTAGGCATGAATACTGCGGTGCACGACGTAACAAAAAGAACACCGACAGAACTATTATTTGGACGTAATGTAGGGAACCCAGCACAGGGAATTTTAAACAATATTTCGGAAGAGGTTGACGTAAATCAAGAAGGTAAGACTATTGAAGAGCTTAGGTCGGAAGCTAGTGAACGTATAGAAAGAAATCAAGTCAAAAATAAGGAAAGGTTTGATAAACACCGCAAGGTTGCGACGGAATTCAAAGAAGGGGATTTGGTTAGGTTAGTCAGGGCTATAGTAGGAGGATCAGGAACATCAAAGAAATTAGAAGCTAAATGTCAGGGTCCGTACCGAATTAAAAAGATACTCCCTAACGATAGGTTCCTTGTGGTAGATACCCCGCTCACCCGGAAAGGAAAAGCGTATGAAAACGTAGTCTCGATAGATAAAATTCATCCATGGATGACGTTTGACGCACCTGCTTGTTCTTCGAGTGATGAAAGTTCTAGTGAATGAAATTTGATTAGGTACATTATTAATGATTGTTAAACTTTAATTTTTTGGGCAAAAAAAATAAAAATAATAATAATTATAATAGAATTAAGGTTACTAATTTTATGATTATCATTAAATTACATTGATTGTAATACATACTATGTTGTAATGAGACCCGACCCATCCATGAGGTGTGAATGTAAAATTATATTATTGAAGTTAAATAATGTTAAAACAGGATGTTTTTGTAAGACTGATTTGCGAATTGTTAAATTGTATTCATGAAATTAAGTGAACTGTGTTTGTAAGATTGATTTGTGAAATGTAAATTGTACCTATTCATGAAATTAAGTGAGATGTTTGTGAGATGTTAATAATTAAAACTAAGAATACTGTAGTAAAGATATGATGAAATTAATGATTCCCAAGATGACTCTTATGTGATTTATGTGATATTATATTGATTTATGACATGCCAATATCATAACGATACTGATGACTTAAGTGAAATAAACGATTAGTGATGAATGTAAGCGACGGTGTCGACATAACTCAGAGCTCGAGTAGAGTTGATGCCGAGCAAGAGTGTTATGTATATGGCACGCAGTCTAGACAAGATGGTAGTGAAAGAGTAGAAGTAACTCCTCTTGCCTGGCTATAAATATAATCATGTGAAATTAAGAGGTGAAACCAAACGAAGGGACTTGTTTGTATGACGGATGGCCGACTGTAACAATCATAACAAATTACTTATATTATAATCACTATTTAAATATCTTTATATTTTTCTAATTTAATTTTTGTATCGATACATCCAATCTTTAATCGATTATTCAATTGTACTGTAGTTGACAGCTCGTTCCATAGACTATGTATGTTCGTTCCGTCGGTCATTCGGGCATTCCGATTCTAACATCCGTTGAGTACAGTCTTGTTGGTGAATACTGTGTGTGAAATAAATAGCTTCTGTGCAAAGTTTAGTGTTTTTTCTACAATATCCTTCTGAGCGTTTCAATACCATACCTACAACATGATATTGCTTACAAAGGGGTACATAAATACCCCTTTCCGATTGGACAAGGTTTTACATAATAATATCTAGTTGCATATGTATTCACAACTGAAATATCAAACTCGGAGGCAATAAGGCGTGCCTTCCAAATGCCACAGCAATTCCAATATTATATTGTAATTAGATCACTCTTAGCGTGCAGCTGTCTAAGCCGTGGAAGTGGAGCAAATGTTTTCCATCAACCCTTTCGCAACTAATTTGCAACACAATGACGTCGAGCTCGGCGCGTGAGTCGCTGGCCGCGTTTAATCTAACTTCAGCTCTTAACAGCTCTACAGAACTTGGTAGCGGCAATACGTTCATTCATTAATGGTTAGGTACCGAAACTAAGGCCATGTTCAGATACGCTCTTGAGTTGTGCACTATTTGCTAGATTTTGAGCTTCAAGCGTCATCTCATTAGAAACAAAAGAATTGAGGCAGTGTGGCCCTATAGATCTTTGCTTAACACAGCGCAAAGACATTAGTAGCGACAATACATTCATGGAAACTAAGGGTATGTTCAGATACACTCCGTAATTATTGATGATCGGAGGCACTCATTGTCAGATTTTGACATTAACGCGTTGATCTGAAAATAATCAAAAGAATTGAGGCAGTGACCCTAAAGATCTTTATTTACATAACACAGCGCATTGAGTTTTGAAGTAATACATTCATTTATAAGGAAACTAAAGCTATGTTCAGATACGTTTTTGAGTTTTGCACTCTTTGTCAGGTTTTGAAATTTAAACGTCTTCTGACCGTGAGAGTAGATAAAGAGAAAGAAGTAAGTATTTAAGAGTTGTAGCAAGTGGCAAGAAGTGATCTCTGCCTACCTCTATGGGGGACAGGCGTGAATGTATACCTACATGTGTGTATATGTATTAACATAATCAAAAAGACCTATCATAGCGCACGAAACTTGGTAGCGGCAATACGTTCATTCCGAAACTAAAGCTATGTTCAGATACGCTCTTGAGTTGTACAGATTTTGACATTGAATGCGTTCATCTGAACAAAAGCTGTGAAGGTCTTTCCTAATGCCTTCATTCATTACGGGTAAGGAAGGGCTAAGGTATATGTGTCAAAGAGTCTTCAATTCATGAGCGTATCTGAACATAGGAATAGTTTCAATTAATTTCCATAGACTTGAAATACGGACCAATGAAGTTTAAAAAAGTATGATAAAAATAATGCGTGGTGATCAGATGAAGCATGTTGCCTCCCACAGTATAGTATACCACGACGTTTCCTTTATCAAAGTATGCAAAAAAAACTTATTCTTATTATAACGAGTAAGTATCCAAACAACTCCCACTAGACTATTCCGACACTGGCCCACATCGTGACGCTTTACACCGGACACGACGTTGTAAATACGACGTAATATTCGACAACAGAAGGTTGTTATTCAGTTGCAGTGGGTACAGTGGTGTACCACACAGTTCGTCCATGTCTAAAGCGCGTCCTATCACTTTGTAAATAAAGCACAAAGCCTTAGAAATTGTAAATTAGGAAACGTACTCCTTATTCTAGTTTGGTTTTCTTTTTGTAAAATTGCAATTAACGATAATAGTGCCAATTTTTTTACAAATGTTTGTAATGTGTTGCTTTGATGATGATAGGAGTTATTTATTTTATTTTTAATATTAATATTAATAAAGAGGTAAAGTTTCTGACTTTGTTTGTTTGTTTGTTTGCGGATGGTAATCTCTGGAACTACTGGTCCGATTACAAAAATTCTTTCACTAATAGAATGCTACACTTCTTGTGGGTAACATAGGCTTATTTTATTTGGATAAAAAGGGTTTATTTTTAAATCTCATAGCTACGCGGACGAAATCGCGGATAAAACTCTAGTTTTTAATAAATAAACAGACGAAGTCGTGGTTGGAGGCTAGTGAATCTCAGTCTAACTTTACAAATATATTGCCATATCGTACATAAATATCTACAACACTTTCGTCGTATCACCATTCAACTCCAAAAGAGAAAGGATAAGCGATATCCATTAAAGAGCCATTAAAGATTCTGTTAGCCACTGAATTTTTAAAAATAATGAACGATATTAAAAAACAAAGTACAGAATTAAATAATAGGTAAACAAACAAATAATTTTTTACTTTGTATGGATTCAATCCGGAAAGTTTGGATGAAAACAAGCAATTAAGTTGCTACGCCCTCCCAAAAATCGGGGAGGTTTTATTGAAACGTCACGTTTTCCCAAATAAGAGCCAAAAGGCTGCATACAGCAGCTGTAATCAAAATTTCCTTTAGGCAAAGTTTGCCACTTTTCAGATGTCCATGAATAAGTTACGCGCGCGACACGCCTCACTTGCTATGTTTAAAACTTTTTTATTTTCTTCTCCATTATAAAGAAGGCCGACTGACGATTTAGCGACGGACCCGATGAATAATTAGCGAGTATTTCTTGCATGTCACGTTTCTAATGAATATTAGAGCAGAGTTGTGCTTTACGGAAAATGCCCCGAAAAAAGAAGGAAGAAATCTGCGGTGGCTGGAAAGGAATTCCGTTAATTACGAGCGCTTCAGAGATAAATAAGTCACTAAGCAAAAATTTGTCCATCCATCGTGTTTTTGTGGTAGTTCCCTAGTTGTTATTTGGTCATTTTTTTCCCGGCCGAGGCGCAGTGAGTTATGCGGGTCGTTTGCGTGCGTGGATATTGTGGGAATAGGCTGCTTTCAGCCGTTTTTGTTTGTAGCGCGCGGCTTTAGTAAAATAGACGTGGTAGTGAATAAAATGCCGTTGCAAATTGATGCGCTATTAGCTTTATGCTAGCTAAAGTAAGTAGAAAAATATAAAAAGAAGCTATATGACATAATGTGTTTACTAGTGCGTACGTGGAAGTAAGTGATGATGAAGTCGAAGATAAAAGCGCAATAGAGGAACAAACTACGTCGCTTATTATCAATTAACTATTATCTAATATTGTTGTTAAAGATACAGAATTAGTAAAAGTGGTGTTAGCTAGCCAGGCAGACTTAGAAAAAGGCGTACCGCCAACCTAGAACAATCAGTGCTATACTTTTGAATCTTTACTAGACTACAGAGTGCCTAGTGTGAGTTTTGTTCATAATCCGTAGTCATTCGATTACGTTTACGAAAACGAAAATTTGTCTCTTTTCTCTCTCTCTTCTCTTCTCGTATGTCGGCAGGAGGCGCTGCTTCAATGCCATACTAATTCTCGTTTTTGTTAACGTGATCGAATATCAAATGAAACTCACAGAAGGCACTAAAATCAGTGTTACTAACAAACATTATATCAACGTTAGTTTCGGGACGTTTTCATCAAAAACGTTTGATAGCATCGCCACAGAGATGCGTGTATACTTATACTAAGACTTGAACGAGTATACAAATTACTGACGGTACGAATTTCTAATATTGTAATGTAAACCTGTCACGCACCGCCTATTTTATTTGAGCACGTTTATTCGGTTGTTTTCATTCATTATTCACAGTTTGAAATTCACGTACCGAGCCAGAGTTTTCATAGAAACGGCAAATTGTGTAAATGTTTGTATATGAAATAGTTGTTACGTTTCGTGGTAGACCTACTATGGTGGCAAAGTAACCTGTTAAAACTGTTTTCTGTCGGTTTTAACTCTGCAATTCTGTATAGAAAGATAATATTCATTAAAATTTAGTTTATTATCTTATTCAATGAGGAAATGCTTGACCTTTCTATAACCTGATGATAAGTAACGATAAAGCCAAAGATGGAAGCGCACCTTACTCAGAATCCTTAATTACTAAGGACATGGATGCGAGCAGCACAAAAGCGGTCGTTGTGGAGTTCCTTGGGGGAGGACTTTGTCCAGCAGTTAAAAAAAAGCAGCAGACGTCTTTAGGTTGAGATAATGACTAAGGACTGGATGTATTGGGTAGGCTCTAGGGACTAAGGGACCAGATTGGTACTTATGCCTATTCTAGCATCTCTCTCCTTTACTTTGATTTTAAAATGGACTTCATAAAGAATTGAAAAGGGATACCTACCAGCTGAATTTTATCACAACTGAATTTCCAGAGTCAACAATACTAGCCCACAAGCGTTACGTGCTCCCCCAGTGACTACTTTATGCAATTGCTGCAATTCTCCGCAAAACCCGGGAAATTCGAGAAAAATCCCGGCATCCCGGGTACATCGTTTGGGATTGGCTTAGCACACTTTAGAACCTTCCTGCACTCTACGCGGCAGCGCCACGGAAAGTAGACGGCTACACGCGATCATATAAATTTGCTACTAGATGTGACAGCCAAAACGTATCCATTGGATACCTAATTCAACGCAACCACCTCTGTGGTCGAGTGGTAAGTTCACCGGGGTAAGTCCACCGGTTTCTACCTCGGGGTTTGATTCACACAATGATACAAAAATGTAATTGAAAAAATATGTAGTGTTAATTCCGTTAACTCACTCGTTTATCCAGCTTGGACGCAGCACGCATGTGCTGATTAATTATCACACAATGATATTTTGTGTGGTTTTAGGGCCCGTTCAATGGCCCGTTATGATTCCGTTATGACTTCCTGTCAAACCAATAATCATATCTGAAACCTGTCTTAATAAAATCATAGTAAGTAGAATTTGTTTTTTTTGTTTTGAATAGTACACTCGTATAATATTATAAACTAGCACTTTGCTCGAAAAATCGTCCCCGTAAATTTGAGATTTAAAAAAAAACTTTTTTTACATAGATTATAGCCTATGTTACCCGCACCACAAGGAATTTAGTATTCTATCAGTGAAAGATTTTTCGGAATTGGAACAGCAATTCCAGAGATTACCTTCCGCAAACAAACAAACAAACAAACAAACAAACAAACAAACAATGTTAACCTCTTTATTAATAGTATAGATTTTACTGTATAGATAGAGGTAAGATAGCATAACCTCCTATAAGTGTTTGAGAATGGAATAAAAAACACAACACAAACTTAAGGAAAATAAAAGTTTTTAACTCCTTGAGTTTGTATGGTATGTTTTGTTTGTTGGTAGAAAATACTGAACAAGTACAAGGTTATTATTTTATAGGCATTATATTTTCGCATACCTGTTAATACTTAGTATTTGGAATGCTCAAGGTCAGCATAGGACCCTTTTTACATATGATTCATGTAATTGACAGAGATAAAGATCTTCACTGATTGACTAAAAATGAGATTTTTTTTGAACGGGACCTTGGTATACCTTGAGATACTCATCGACCCGTAACACGCGCAGACGCTGTTTAAACGCTATTTGAAACCAACAGCGTATCTCCTTTGAAAATAAAATATTTTGCGCGCTATATGCGTCGTACATAATACGTACGTCAAAAACATGAAATAATATAACGGGGTTTAATGCAAACTGCTTGCTTAACGTAATCTAGACATCTGCCTGCCACGAAAGGATGACAAGAATTCTTTTTGGGTATACCTATGTTGGGGCAGAGTCCCCCATAACCATGTGCGTCTCCCCAGTCTAAGTAATTTTCTTATGTAGACAAAAAACCCGGCCCAGGCTGATGCCGGTTGAAACCTTGGATAGTAAAGGCATATTTATGACAACATTAACAAAATCTTGAAATATTAAAAAAAAAACATATTGGTTTTAGTTACCAAAATATGCAGCTACTAAATTACAAATATTGATGGTATAAATGTATTTTGAGTGGTTTCTAATCATATTTTAAGTAATATCGTTGTAATTTCAACAATCGTAATTAGTTAAAGGTGTTTTCGAAAATAATTATGAAAGTGTCAAAATTATGCAATCTGTATTTGAGCTAGTAAATTTAATATAAAGACATGTATTTACCTATATCAACATTTCAGATTCGTTAGTCATATTATAATTGTCTTAAACTATTCGACGAAATGTGGTGCTTTTTTTTCAGTGTGTCGCATTGAACGCGAAAGTTTTTAAAGATATATATTGACAATAGCTAGTCACATCCAGGCATCACTACGGCCAGTCAAGGATAACTACATCCCTAATGGTCCAGTAGCGACTGCAGCCAGTATCGACTCTCAGACATAATGTAAAGGGATTTTCCGACCAACTTAAAGTGTGCTTTTAAATATCTACGAGACAATCTTATATCCAATCCCGGATTGTACAAGTATAATGATATATGACTGACCTCTTCTAGAACTACAGTTTTATACTTACGACTTAAGTTGAATGTCTTAGTATTATTTTACTATTGAAAACAAAGATTAATTATTTTTAAACTTCGTTTACTACATTAAAATTTATTAAAACTGAAAATAGAAATAAAATTAGACATTATTTATTGTATCATCATCATCATCATCATCATCATCATCATCATCATCATCATCATCATCATCATCATCATCGTCTTAGCCAAAAGACTCCACTGCTGGTCAAAGGTCTTCCCCAAGGATCTCCACAACGGCCGGTTTTGTGCTGCTCGCATCCAGCGGCTTCCCGCGACCTTTATTTTTTACTAGTGTACCCGACGGACTTCGTACCGTATTGACAGTTTCCATTCATTCCCGTGGGAATATCCTGAATAATATAGTGGTTTTTATCCCGTAAAAACTATCCTATGTGTTAATCCAGGTAATAAACTATTTGTACGCCGAATTTCATCCAAATCCATCCATCCGTTGCAGCGTGAAGAAGCAACAAATATACACACATACACACAAACTTTCGCATTTATAATATTAGTGTGTGTATAACTGTGTACAATATAGTTTTTGTATAATAAATAGTATCGAGTTTACTAAAGCAACATAATATGTAAATTTAGTTTTTTTTAAATATTTATTTCTTTGAGCTCTTCATATTTAAGTACTATTGTTAGGTAGACAAGTTGTTAGAAATATGTCGCTTACTATGACTAAGTATTGGATATGAAAAACTTGTATGTAGCTAGCTATGTCGCCTGCACACAGACTACTACAAACTGTGAAATTTCCTCAATAGATTTTGAACTTTATGAATATGTCATATGGTTGAACATTTATTGAAGAAATTTGACAGTTTTGAATAAGTTAACGTGCAGCCGTCTGTACAAAGTCGCTAGATTCGTATACCAGACTAATTTATTGAGTTTTGATTTTGGAGTTTTTTATTTTTATTTTTTATTTATGGAACCACAAACAAGTTGACAATGTAGTTTATGATAAACTTATTAAATATTAATATAGTTTATTACTTATCGTAAACTCAACTATAATAAATTAATGGGGACTCAAATTAAACATAGGTATACAATATGTTTGTAAACATTAAACATTTACAATATCTTTAAAGCACATTTTTCTTTTAATGATTTGTACTTATATATAATATGGATAGAACTATGTGCGGGCACATACATATACTACATATGTATATGTAGTTAGATGCATGCATTTCAGCAGCAGGAGTTCGGAGCAACATAGCATTCCTTAACCAACTTAACTAAATATATTGCGGTACGGATGTTATCCCTCCACACGATAGCATGCTTTAAGCTGATGACGATTAATGAAAAAGAAAAAAAAACGCCTCCTGATTTTCTTGCCAGCTCTTCTCGGTCGAAGGCTCTCCCAAGATCCAAACTGGTTTTTTTTATTAGTAACCACTTGGCTTTCATCTCACCTGATGTTAAGTGATGATAAGGCCGCAGGTGGAAGCGCACTTCACCCGGAATCCTCAACTACTGAGGCGCTGGTGGTAGATTCAGCAGTTAAGTTAAATTAAATTTAAGTTTTAATACACTTGTTCAATAAACTATTGACATCAATACGTCAATAAATGACTGTAAAGGCATATCTATACTAATATTATAAAGCAGAAAAGTTTGTTTGTTTGTTTGAACGTGCTAATCTCAGGAACTACTGGTTCGAATTGAAAAATTATTTGTGTGTTGAATAGTCCATTTGTTGAGAAAGGCTATAGGTTATATTACATCACGCTATGACTAATAGGAGTGGAGCAGCAATGAAAAATGTTGCAAAAACGAATGAATAAACGATTTAACTTTGTCTTTGACTGTGAACGACATAATGAGATGGACCAGTGCAATTTCTAACCGTTTGCGTATAGCATTTGCTGTGAACAGCAAATATTTATGTTGTGCCGTTGCCGCTGTGTTGGAACTGAGTCCACAATCCCAAACGCCGGTTAATCCGACGATGCGACCACGAAGCCAATTGGGTCGGTCATCAATAGGATTTATTAATGAAGCCAAAGTTTATATGGACTAGTGTCAAATGTATACTTACATACATATCTAGGTATAGTTTCAGTATTGTTATTTTATTGGAGAGAGTTTTCTGTTAGCTTGTTTTCAGCCAAAAAAATCGGGTGTTTGGGGGCGGCGAGCAGCTTAAAGGGTTTCTCAAGCTGTGTAAAACGAAACACCGTCAGAGGTTTTCTAGAGAGAATGACACGCACTTGTGTGTTCCCGTTTCTTACTAGATTCTCCGAGGGGTTCGGATTGGATCGGATATTTTTGGTATAGTTAAAGTAAATAGGCAATATGTATATTTTTACATCTTAGCGTCTCATCTTTAATAGCTACTTCTGTGATGAGAAATGTTACATACGTATAGTTTACCAAATGGGATTAAATGTACGGAGAAACGAAATGTTTACCAAACGCAACTTTTTAGTAGGTAGGTACCTAAGTATAGTTTGAGGTTTACGAACTGGGAAATTTACCAAATGGGATGTAGCCGTTTAATCGTTGTTAATCTGCTCGTGTTTAAATCTATACTAATATAATAAAGAGGAAACCTTTATATTTTTGTATGTATGTATGTTTGCAACGAATAAACTCAAAAACTACAGGACCAATTTAAAAAATTCTTTCACCATTAGAATGCTACATTAGCGCTGAGTAACATAGGCTATATATAAAAAAAATGTCCACATCAAAAAAATGTGGTGGTACTCTAGGATTAGGTTTTTATAATGTTTTATTGTTTTTATATTAAAATATTGTAAAAATCTAGTTTTAAGAAAGAAAATAAATAAAGGAGATAATAATAATAATACGGAAGTGGACTTATGATGATGATGATGATGATGAATAATAATAATAAAAAAAAAATTAGCGGTACGAAGTCCGCCGGGTCTGCTAGACACCGTTTAAGACACCGTCTGAGACACCGTTTAAAATGGCACAATAATACTTTAGTGTCATATGATTACGAGTATGCAACTTCAATATAAAAATTATGACCTAATTCACTAAGTTCGCGCTACCCATTTCAACATTATATACTACTCAAAAGAAAATAGGGGCCACTAAGTATTTTGATTGCTACGTGAAAAATATAGTAAACAGTAACGTATATTTATTAAAATAACATGTAACAAAGCTTTTGTTTTAACTTAGGCTAATAACCATTTAATTGTGTAGTCAATTGTTTCACTTATTTCAAATAACATGAAATTAGTCCATTGTCAACAGCAAAAACTAAACAGAAACTCTTTGCAAAACAAAACAAAAACTGACACAAGCTGTTTTTTTTAATGGTTTAGTGACGGGTGTGTCCTCCTCTCCTGTTTTCACACTCCTGGAGCCTTGAATGCATACTCTCGATTAAGTTTCTGATGTTTTCATCAGGTATCTCATCCCACGCACGTGTCAGAGCATCCATAAGCTGTTGCTGGTTGTGAACCTCTTGCTCATGCTCCCTAACCCTTCGGTTTAATTGGTCCCACATATGCTCTATTGGATTTAAATCCGGCCTATACGCTGGCCATGGTAGGACACGAATATGGGAGTCATCCAGTACAGTCTGAGTGGCCCGAGCTGTGTGTGGGCGGGCATTGTCATGCATTAACCAGAACCCTGGCCCCACTCTCTGTGAGAATGGAATCACATGAGGCCTGATGACTTCATCGATGTACCGTTGTGCAGTTACTGTGCCTTAATTTAAGAAAACCAGCTCAGTTTTGCCTTGTAAGCTAATCCCAGCCTAAACCATCACACTAGGACCTCCAAAGCGGTCAATTTCCTTGATGCAGACATCGGAAAATCTCTCACCCTGTCGTCTCCATACTCTAATCCGCCGATCATCACTACAAAGCTTCACTTTACACTCACCTGTGAAGAGCACCATACCCCATTGATTCATGCTCCAATCTGAATGTTCGCGGCAAAAACTTAAAGATTTCCACGTTGAACCCTAGATAAAGGAATTCGTACTCTGGACCTTTGCTGGTCTTCATGCAGTCGATTACGTATCGTTTGGTCACTAACACGAGTCCCCGTTGTCAACCGTAGGCGATTTTGTAACTTACGTGCCGTCACAGAGCGCTCTCGACGGGCACTCAATCGGATGTAGCGATCCTCTTGTGCCGTAGTCACTCGCACCCTGCCCGATCCAGGCCTTCTTGCAACACTGCCAATCTCTTGGAACCGATCCCACACATTTTGGATGGCTCGGCGAGAGAAACCCAACGAAAAAGCTACAGATCGCTGTGAATGACCTTCAGCAATCAATGTAACGGCTCTGGTGGCAGTAATGGTATCCATATGCCTTCGTTGACGTGGCATTATTAACAAAAGATGTTAAAAGAAGCAAAAGATGGACAGAAATAGTTTTTTAACAGAATAAAATTGTGATTCCATCTGAAAGGAATTTGACCTGAAACTCGTTTTTTTTATTTGCTTCAATTTCTGGCCAGCTGTAAGACTTAAACACCAGCATTAAAGAGGTTGGATACTGAAGGAGGCCGGACATCATTAATTAGTCACTTATTAATTAGTTTACATCTAAAAATTTACTCAAAAACAGAAATATGTAAGTGGCCCTTATTTTCTTTTGAGTAGTATATAATCTTTGTAAATTTCTAAGAAAAATGAACCCTTATCAGCAATTTTTCAACATTTTGCCAAAACAACGAATTGCCTGTAAATTACCAAGAATCTGTATATTTAAAACTCAATAGAAAATTGCCAAAATTAGGTAAGAAAAATACTTATTGCTTTTGTTTGTTATCCTTAATATACCTACTGCTTCTTTCTATTGTTGTTACTTTCTACTTTATTATTTGGCCGTATTTTGTTTTGTGTGTAATATAAGTAAATAAACAGTAAAGCAGTTCTTACAATAACCTCCTGGCTTAAGGCGAAGGGTAAGGCACACTAGCGCCACTAATGGATTTAATTTGATAACTGCTAAACTGGATTTTATTTTCAAACATTGATAACTTTCCGACACTAGACAAACATCTATTATTTAATAATTGTGCACTACTTTTAGGTTTGTTTTTGTATTCATTCGCTAACACCAAAATTGACCATTGTTTGTGAATAATCGCGATAGCACGTTTTGTGAATAAACCACGCAACAAAAAGTAGTGCACAATTATTAAATAAATACGATGGATGCTTTCCTGTTGTCGGACGGTACGTAATGTTAAAAAAAAGATCCGGTACGTTAGTAATTGTCAAATTATCAATTGGTGGCGCTAGTGCACCTTACCCTTCGCCTTAATTTATTATTATTATTATTATTATTAATAATACGCCAGCTTACCTACGGAGCATTTCTGATTAGCTTCATAAAGGCTGGCTTTAGCAGTCTAGTTCGGTGTCTAGTTAAGACTAAGTATTATTAAATATGGCTTCAACTTAGTGCATATAATCTATACTAATATTATAAGGAGCTCGATGGCGCTGTGGTTAACGCGCCCGGTCTGCGAGTGCTGAGGTTAAGCAACTTTTGCAAAGGCCGGTCATCGGATGGGTGACCAAAAATTTATCATCTCGAGCTCCTCCGTGCTTCGGAAGGCACGTAAAGCCGTTGGTCCCGGCTGCATTAGCAGTCGTTAATAACCACCAATCCGCACTGGGCCCGCGTGGTGGATCATGGCCCGTTCTCCCTATCCATCCATAGGGAAGGCTCGTGCCTCAGCAGTGGGGACATAAAATGAGCTGATGATGATGATAATGATGATTATAAAGAGGAAACCTTTGTATTTTTGTATGTATGTATGTAAGGAACTGGTCTGCACACAAAAATGTTACTAGATGACTACGACGATGATGACTAGGTGGTAGAGTCCACCCAAATTAAAACCACAACCATTGTAAATTAAAAACCCTTAAAAAGAACTTGTTTTTAGGAATACAAAACAAAAATAAATAAAAGCATCTCATCACATGTTCAAATGATCATTGTTGCGTTTGAGCGGCTATAATGGAAACATCCAGTTAACCCCATTGACTAACTAACTAACTACTAATCCGCGAGCGTGAGCTCTTTGAAACCGACGTGTCATTAAATTCTCAATTACTCAAACTAACAAACGTCTTTCAACAGCGCGGATTACTCTCTTTGAGGCGTGCAAATCGCCCGACAATACTGCGATATCGATACTCATTCGAACGTATCGACTTGATGAATCGAGCCGTGAAATCTCTTGTGCGAGAAAGTTTAGGCGTTCTGATTGATGTAAGTTCTCGAGCAGAGAGCTCTGAACGGAAAATAATCAAAGACGTATTCGCTTATCGATATTCAAATACACTAGAGTTTAACCGTTTGAAAATCGAATGCGATGCACTCTCAACTCAATACTGTTCAATGAGCGCCGCGTAACCCTTCATTAGTGGTACGGGTCTTTTTAACCCAGACCCATTTGAAAGCGCCCCATCTTGAGACGGATCTAATTTGTTTCTTTTCAAGCACGGCCTCGTTTCGTTAGTGGCTGATTGCGGCGGGTTTTACATTTCGCTCATCCTTATTTTGCCTGCGATTTGTTTAGGTTTGGTGATTACGTTTGAAAGGGTCTATTGTGCTACAATTTATCGTGACTTTGCTTGGCGGACACGCGTTTCACACGGTACTATGTTCGTCGATAATCTCATTTGTGAGAACGCAGTCAGACTGCTGTTAAAACCTCATTAAAAAGGCAAAGCGGCTTTATTACTTCGCTATTCTCTGTGTAGCGGCACATCTTCACGGCACGTGATGTTGGACGCAACCACGGGAAATGTGGCAGTCTTTGTTCAGGAAAATACGTTTAACGAGAAGGCTCTTAGCATTCAACGTAGGGCGTTATACGGCGTCTTGCCACTGTTTGTGCTCATGAAACTGTGACAACGTAAAGTGTTTGTGAATTCTGAAAACTGGTAGCGATAAAAATAACGTCACATCGAATCGTGAATGGGAGCTTAGTGCTATACACACTGACGTTGTTTCTTCGACATTAAGAGTATAAAATAACAGTAAACCTTGAACAAAATGTTCATTTCTCCTTCTGTCGTTTCTTCAATGGTTGTCGTGACCACATCGTAACTAAACCTCCTTTATGATCTTACGCCTAATTATACGTTTTGTTACGTGAAATAACCTTAAAAACAACTCATTAGTATTAAAAGAAAAACTTCACGTTATATAGTAAATACTGTTTACTACTACTGTATATAGAAAAATTTAATTTAATTGTACCTTTACGCGGACACTGAAATTTCATTTTCCTTTCCATTCATATAGTTACTTAGTATTTTATAATTATTGTTATTTTTATAGACTAAAATATGCGGCATGTTGTGTATAATTGTGTAATATGTTGTGAAAAAGTAATAATGATATGTTTATTTTTCTTTTTAAAAACTTAAGTCTGCTACTTAGAATTGGTTTAAATCAATAAAAGACAAAAATTGCATTTAACGAATACAAGATTTTTGTTCTTTTCAAACACTACGATTTCAGGGTCGTTAAACCAAATGAACCGCTTACGTTACAAAAGTAAGTGCTACATTTGATAACGCTCTGCGATAGTAAAAAGGTCATAAAAGCACCATTATTATTGCTATAGACAACGTTAAGGTTATTATGTGTGTTGTTACATTTTGTGTAGATCTCTATAAATCGTTTTTATAAGAACATTCATAAAAAGATAACGTTAACGATTGCGAGATAGCCGCGTGGGTCTTTTACTACCGACTTGTTATTAAAGGGTTAAAAGAATGATAACAATGGAGTTTGGTTTATGTAAAGTTTCCAGCAAACTACTAATTTTGATTCAAATAGTAACATTTTTGTTTTTCTGTTATGTATGTACTACGAGTAATGGTAAGATGTAAACAGAATAAAATTCTAGTGGAATATTAGTTATTCTGTGTTACTAGCACAGATATAATCAATGATTGAATAAGATTATAAAAGTATTATAAATTACGTAAATTAGTTAATGTGATGTGATATCTATAGCCTCCATAATATTGTAAAGACCGGGTTTACTTCATGACGTCTTTTTCCATAAATCCTAGATTACAAAATATAACAAAATGTCAAAAGTCAAATCTAGCAAAATTTTGTACCTATAGGTAATTAAGACCAAATTTTACAATTCCGTTAGTAAGTCCTGTATATGAACAGAGCTCATGATTAACTCTAAGCATACTGTTTGGCTCTAGGAGATTAGTGCTTTCTAAGTACAGTTTAAGTGCACTATTACTACGGTAGGGCTGCCACAGACGATATATTTTAATATGCGCATATTTTCTTGAACATTTGGCAAGTCGTATATATTTATATTACAGATCCTTAATTAATCTTATGAATATAAACATAAGAATGACTTAGCGACAAGCAATCGAAATGTCAATAGCAACTGGTTTGAACACTGTAGTCTGTGGCGTTGGTGGTAGGTATGGTTTGTGTGGTGTAGACCATAGACCGACCAGTATTAGAACTAGAGCTCGGCTTAGCTGGTGGTATAAACTTTTAAAGTCTACCTTGCCAGCATGTCATTTAAGTCTGTTTCCTATTTTTCAGTAGGTACCTAGTTGAAGATTTCTGGTAAAGTGGAGTTTTTTCTCTCGCCTTTATCATTATAACGTTATCGCGTGCTAAATAAAAAAATAGTTCTACAGTCTCATAACAATTGATATTAAAGATGTCCTGATTTTTTATTAATATTATTATTGATTAGTTGTTATTTTAGAATAAATATTATTAACGGGATTATTACCATGTTTTTTGTTGTGTTTGTAATCCCGTTAATAATATTTATTCTAATGTAAGTGACCATGATAGTTTAAAAAGTTATATAGTTGTTATTTACTTAGAAATTAAAATAAACGATCTGCCTTTATACATTGAACTCGCAGACGTCAAATATCAGTTAACAAGATTTGAGAGCCCAATAACACAACTACGTAAGGACCAAACTCAAAAGATCAACTCTAAAATGGCGTCGTTACAAGGTACGTATTCTAACGGCGCTTGTTGCCAAGTGTTAATTACAACAGTTAGAGCATCCACTAGTTTTCTACGTTCTCGTAATCATCTGAACTTTTCTCGCCGGTGATTTATGTTGGCAAATCAGCAACTATGTCCGCATGTGAGGAAAACGTCGGTAGAAAGTATCTCTTATTTGCTTAAAATCCTACAAAGCTTAAAACAAATAAGGTTTAGTACCCATTTTACAAAACAAAATAAGCGCCGATAATATCTTATTAACTGTTTTAGATTATAGGAAAAACCTTCCAAAATTATGTAACCATTATACTACCTAGTAACAAGATGGCGATAGTACATCCATCATACTAAAAAAGAGCGTTTAATTTAAAGTAATGGACCCACCTTTTAAAGAATACTTACAAATTCCATTACGAAAATGAATAAACAGGGTGGTATCAACTTTTTAAGCTTTTCATTCATTTTAAAGGCACCGAGAAACGAAGTATTCTCAGTCACTTTTTGTACCGGAGGAGAGTTCAAAAAAGTAATACTTCGCGAACTCTAAAACTGGAGCGTTATTATGAATAAAGAAATTTAATTAATACCTAATTAAAATACACAAAATACGCTTTAATTATAAATCACTTGGATAGCTTGGACAGTAGCAAATAAGTTTCACGTTTATGGTCGTAGAATACAAGAATGTCCCCCCAGTAACAAAATGTTCAAAATTATCATATAATTCATGAATAACAAAACTTACTTTCAAATGTTATAAGTATTTCTCGATAAATTGGATTTAACATTTTAAGATCGAGTAAAAGTAGACTTCGATCTTACATAAAAACATATTTAATTAAATGTAAAGATCGTTTTGACCATTAATTTATGATTATTTACATAAAATTAAAATTTAAAAAAAATTAAAAAGATATTAATTTACCCCCCTTATTTATAAAAACTATTTGAGCATTATTTAGTTAAATATTGTTTTGTCAACGTCACACAAACGTCATTTTGAATTTGAGAAAAATAGACAAAACAATGATTAACTAAATAATGCTTAAATAGTTTTTATGAATAAGGGGGTTAGTAAACATTCTTTGATAATGCACATACACACGGCTGCACATCAGATTACCACACACTGTCAAATTTTCTCAATGGACTTCGAACTTTATATTTAAGGTAAGTATGGTTGAAAATTTATTGAAGGCATTTGACAGTTTTAGATAAGTTGATATGCTGACGTCTGTATTTTGATGTCAGGCAATGATACAAGGGTGAGGTATGGCGCGACATCAGACTATAAGAATAAGCGGCCATTAAAAATAAAAACAAAACACGATCAAACAAGGGAGCATCGTCTGAAAACAAATGCTCGCGCGCCTTAAAGAACACAACAATGTCTCGTAACCCGAAACAGAGTGGGGCGTGCCTAAAAACCGCTTATTCTTTTAAAAGACATTAGAAAAGCAAACCAGTTAGCGGGCGTCCCTAATTTGGTGTTAATTATGCCGACAGGGGCCTATCGGGCCATTATGGAACTTGGAGGGACGTACCAGAATCAATTAACTCACGCACACAATCGCGAACAAATTTATTTGTGTGCACAACTGATAAGTGCTTGCAAAATTGATAGTGTGCAAGCAATGTTGACATTGTGGAATTCACAACTCCAATTTACATACATTCTGTACCCACACTTGGAATCTTTAACATATACATAAGATATCTACTTATAGTTAAAAGTTAGCGTTTTTACTAGAAAAAAACAACCAGCCTCAGGAAGCTCAAGAGGGAATTGAACCCACGACCTCTGGATAACCGGTCAAATTTTCTGACGATGTAGATGTTAATACATCTGAGAATATGCTTACAAAGTTTCATAATGATCGGTTGAGTAGTTTCTGCGTGACAGCGTAACAAACAAACTCACATTTACATTTATAATATTAGTAAGGATAAATATATCTACATACTAGCGGCCGCCCGCAGTTTCACTCGCGTGGTTCCCGTTCCCGTGGAAATATCGGGATAAAAAGTATATAAGTGTTAATCCAGGTTATAAACTATCTGTATGCCGAATTTCATCCAAATCCATCCATCCGTTGCAGCGTGAAGAATCAAACAAATATACACACATACACACAAACTTTCGCATTTATAATGATTTGTGATGTGCTTCGAAAATGGTGCTTTTTTAAAGAGTTTGCTGAGAGTTTGCCTCATGCGGCTGTTTCAGCGTTACCGGACTTTAGGAAAGTGTGAAATAGCTTATATTCGACGTTATCATCACTTTCCATCAGGTTAGATCAAGATCTATCTCTCTCCTTGACATAGGCCAAGCGTTGTTGCATAACTTATAATGTTTTTATCAAACCGTTCGCCCGCGACAGTAGTTGTATCCCGTGGTGGTTTTACAAAGTCAGAATACTTGGGGCAGGGCTATGCAGATTCAAAAGCATTGACAAAATTCAGCGCTTACGTCAGTCTTCCCGGTAGCATAGCGGTCACTGCAGCCGCCCGGATTGCGGAAAATAGGTTCGATTCCTGGCTGGGTCGGGTGGGCGTTTAATTTTTTCACTGTATTTTATAAATATTAAATTCAGCTTCAGTGCAGCAATTAGCACTCAAAAATAAAAATAAAAATTTACCAAAGTTTCATTACAATTTAATGAATGCTATAGAAACGGATACAGGAAAAAACAAACAGAGAAACTTTAATATTTATAAATACAAGTATACAGAAGGCTATAGCGACATAGTTTATCCATAGAGAAAGCTCGTGCACCAACAGTGGGGATGGGTGATTATGATTTGTTAGAATATACATTTATTGTTTAAAAAAAAAGTAAATTAAACTACAAAATTTTTACTTTTTATTTTTATTTTAAGTGCTAATTGTTACACTTAAGCTGAATTAAATATTTATATAAAATACAGTGAAGGAATTAAATGCCTACCCGACCCAGCCAGGAATCGAACCTGGGTCTTCCGCAATCCGGGCGGCTGCACTGACCGCTATGCTACCGGGAAGGCTGACGTAAGCACTGAATTTTCCACTGCTTTTTGATTTTTTGAAATGCTTTAGAGCGACATTAGTGTCATCTATCCAACGATGCAGCCGCCCGGAATGCGGAAGACCCAGGTTCGATTTCTGGCTGGGTCGGGTAGGCATTTAATTTGTTAACTGTATTTTATATAAATATTTAAACTACTAGTTTAAAACTAGTTGAAACGGCACAGCACTAGCTCTACAGATCCAAGAGAATAGGCTTCGTATAGTTTCGAAACAATGGAACACTAAGATGAAAATTAACTTGGCCAATTGGTTTCCGACTTCAACTGGCGGTCGTTCAAGCGAGTATCGTATTCAATCGAGTAATATGTTATTCGTTACCTATGGACTGGTGAACTCTCTGTGCCACGTTTGTGCAACGAATAACTTAGCGTTAACTTCAGCTACATGAACGGAACATATCCATTTTCGAGTGAGCTCATGATATACGAGTACCTATGTATGTCGATGTTAACCGCCTCTGTGGTTAAGACCATCAGTCTCAGAGCCACAGGTCCCGGGTACGATTTTATTGGGGGTAAGTACATGTTTGTGTACTCGATTTGGTTGGTGGTAGGACTTGATGGCCCACAAGGCTAGCTTCCACCATCTTATCTAAATATGTCACTGTAACATCAATGTTAGTTGCATTGTTGTGTCCCGACAGCTAGAGATAAGATAGCCAGCGCCTCAGAAGTTGAGGAGTGCGGTTCCACCTTCAGCCACTTATCTGGTGTGATGGAAACTAAGTGATTACCCGTAAAGAATCATCATCATCAGCACCATGTTTCATCAAGCAGCGCCTCTTGATGACAAAGGTGTATTGCAATTTTCTGAATGGGTTTAGAATAATTTAAATATACCTACTAATATTTTGTTGAATAGTTTTATCAGCCTCGACAAAACTACAAAAAAATGTTGAAACATTTTTTACACGGTGACTTTGTTTTCGGATTCGTTCCAAACGAAATTCTTTAACGAACACCCGTGTTTGCTGCGAATACCGGATGCGTAGTAATTTAGTGAAAATATCGAATGGAAACAAAGCGATTTAATTGTATTGTTAGCGGGTCATTCAATCTCACCGAAAAGAATGTTTCGCTGAAAAAAAGAAAATAAACTAAAAGTTGGACTTACGCTTTCAACATTATTAAAAAGCTAGTAAGCAACCTTTATTTTACAAATTAAGAATATATATATATATATATACTTTGTGGTAAAATAAAATAATACAGACACGTTAAAATAAAATACGTAAACAGTTTTAGGAATCGGACAGTTATATGTCAGGATATAACTTACCACGTTAGCCCAAGTGTTGGATAGTACTAACATCTGCCATCTTACTACAACAACCGGGAACTAACAACATGCTTTCCGAATCACGGAGGACTTTGGTACAGGTACAGATACAAGATTTGGTTACATGTCCCGCGATTCGACATAACTAAGGTTAACGTCTTAAGCGCCAAAAACAATTGCGCCAATCACACGTCTTTAGAACAACGTTTTTTTTTCTACATAGTACTATTATATTTTGAAGCTTTTTTACGTGACTGTACTGAACAGCTCCAATAATTTAATAGTGTCCGAATCGTCAGTAAAAAAAAATATTAAAAAGTGTCAATTCGGACACTGTCCGAATATAATGTGTCCGAAACGTCACCTAGCCTTTAGAACAACCGGTGACGCTGTAAAAGATGTTTGAGTTAAATATTAAATTTCTTTTTACATATTACATGCTCCTGATAAGTCACTTAAGTCAGGTAAGTCGTAACCAGCTAACCAAACAGAATGCCCCCAAGCGCGTTCCCAGCCCTAATTTGCAAAGCCTGAATATGATAGTTACAACACAAGTTCCTTAAACTACCGAAAGTTACCCAAATGCATGGAGGCGGGATGTTCTAATCGTCTGGGAACTCCTTGTTTCATTTACGAAAATTCTAGGTATTATGAAATCGTGTTTTATGTAGCTAAGGAAACTTTAATCTGCACATATATTGCGCATCATATTTCTTCAGTCCATTTTTTTATTAAAAAAGTATATTGCCAATCTGTTTTACTGCAAAAGCAGCGTTCAAATGCTTTTTGTTTCAGCAAAGGTGTTAGATTGATTTTTTTGGCAAACAGAATCACCGGGGCGGGCAGGCGCCTGACGTGGGCTTGAAGTTCTTTAAAAAGTAAACATGAAAAAATTTAAAAATACGATTGCTAGAACACCTAGGTACGTTATGTTAGCTACTGCCTTCAATTTCATTGTTATACGTTTTGTTGAATACAAGTTTGTAAGAATTCCTGCGTAATTATGTATTTATTTATTCATAGTAAAAACATCTACAAACATGTCGCAGCCGTCTGATATAGACTATAGAATGCATGTCAGAATCACACAGACCACCGAGAAGTTGTCTGCTCTGTTGTCTGCTGTGAATACAGAAACAATAGAATTTTAATTGCTTAGGGCACTGATCAGTGCTGGCCGCAAATGAGAAGTTAACGCTTAAGAATAACATGGAGGCCACGATATAAGAAGACATGCGTTAAAAACAAAAGTGAGCGTTCCAAAATTGAATGTGTCCCGACCTCCCGCGAGAGCAAACCTGGGTACTGATACGCAATATCCAGGCGTTCTCCGAGGGCCCCACGAATACCACTGTCAATCAAACGCTCGGCGTTTAGTCGCGACAAACGGAGTCTAAACACGGCTCGTTTGTGTTCGAGTCACGCGCGATCATCCGTAACCAACAAAGGACGGGACAAAATCTAACCCCAGGAACGGACCTTGACGTAAGTCAAAGAAGGAAGCGGAAAATAGGTTTTTATTACGTTATTGAGGTTGGGAAGTCGCAGGAGAATGACAAATGAGTTTTCACTTCATTGTTTAGGTTAAAGGGTAACCCCTTTAACCGAAGGGATTAACAGTTATACGTTCCAGAGCTTTTGTTGCATATTAGACACATTGTTAAACTATATATAAAACATTATATTACAATCACGTTGAAATGGTGGCCCAGTAAACGTTTCTACCAGTATTATAGATGCAGTTGCAGGAAATGGTTATTATAAATTAAAACAAAATATTTGACGTAATGAAAATTCATAAATAGCTAAGCATATTCACTAAATTAATTATGGTCTTAGTACTTAAAGTAACTAAATTGTTGAATAAAAAAATATTGTTAAATAACACCACAACATACACAAAATACTTTAAAATACCATTTTTTCAACAAAAATCATTGAATAACCAGATAAATTATATTGCCTAATTGTCATAGTATGGAAATGTAAAAATTAAAAGCATGCGTCAATAACAACTGTTATTGTTATTTTTAAATAAGGAAAAGCTTGAAAAATGGCTAAAGCTTTAGTTAATAAAATAAATGAAGAGAATAAAATTACCTAACTGTCGTCGCGAACGTACCTATTTTTGGATTTCAACCAAAATAGCAGTCAATCGAGTCAACCGCGAACGACAATCGAACTCTGAACAACCATTATCTCAACTTAGTTTTCGAATCACGTTGCACCATCGGTAACCAACAAAGACGGAAACAAAACCTCCCCTTAACGCTGCCTTAAGGCATAAGCGGTAGCGGAATATATGTAATTTTCTCTTTTTGTAAATTATTTTGGTTTAGTTGCTCTCATAAATGTTACTAGGACAGTACATAGCTAACAATTATTCCTTTCTATAGATTATTTAAATGTCATAAGTATTAGAGTAATTACAAACGGGATTCTTACCATACCTATTTATCATATGTGAGTATCCGATATTTTTATCCGTCAATAATTACTCTAATGCCAATGACCATAGTTTAAATAGTTATGTCATAAATTCACAAATTCATAAATTATTTCAAAATATGGTACATTGCACATAAGTATTGTCCGAAAGTAAATAAGATTATATTAACACGTTATAAGCACTATAGGTCTTTTTTTGTATCCACCGTGTTATTTATATTACTATACTATAGATATGACTGTTTGTTTGTTATATATTTTAAAAAAAAACTATTGTTGTTACAGTCGATTAGTTTATGATTATGATAATATCAATTCTATTTGTTGGGTTTTTTAACGTTACTTAGTGACAAATGTTATATGAATTATTTATTTCTAATTGCACATGAAGACAACTAAGAGAGAGATAGTTATAGACACATACATTTACCATAAGGCTAAAAATCAACAACTTCGTTTATAGGGTGTAGCAAGTTTGCAAAATGATATACCTACTTATTAGTTGCAATATAAATATAGTATGCTGTTGTTTTAGTTAAAGATATTAAAAAAAAGAACTATTTACTCGCTGCTAGCCTATCACTTATTTATTTTACCGTAGGACAGAAGAATGCGTCATTTCGATAGTTTTACGGTCTCTAATAAAATATGTTTTCCGTTGCATTAGTGATGTTTATTCCATCCTTTATCGATAACCATATACCTATATTTGCCTCCATACAGTATGTCAGTTTGTAAGGTACTAAGAGGTAAAAAAATATTTTTGATTGCTACAATATTACTCCTATATTTGTTTCGAGTATAAAAAGAAAGATGCCAATAAATATTTAAAATTTAAACTTAACTAACAAGATGGGCAGGTAACTTAAAGGATAACACGTATAGTTTTTAATGTTTGCGACCAGCCCGATAATCAAAAGAGTTTTCAACCAAAATCGGCTGTCATTTGTTTTTGGATCCTTACGAACATATTTATAGAGTTCTCTCACCCTGAAGTTCCAATAGGGGAATTGGCGTGATCTTAAACCAGCTAGTGAACTAATAAGTCTCAAACATTTGCGATTGCAATCATTGTCAGTGTGTTCTCGTACCACACGACACTGCCACAAAACAAGGAGACTGCAGAAAGTAAGCTTTATATGTGACGCGCTCGAGGGACGCACATATAGACAATCAGTCACGAACACGAAATCTTGCAACAGATCCAAAAAGCATCTAAAAATAAGCTACGAAAACATAACTTGTCTTTATGTCCATAGTAATAGTTGAAACATAAGATGATTATAACTACTTGATTGTACCTACACAAAGTATTTTAATTTAAAAACTATATTTTTTTATAAATTTATGTTGTCACTATAATATGAGCCAATTTGTAGAAGAGTTTTTTATATGTAGATTTTACTTAGAATATAATTATAAGGATGTTATTTAAACGGTTAGCAAAATATTCATATTTTTGTTAGCAAAAAATGTAAACGGGTAGCTAAAACAGCTAGTTAGGCAGCAACTTATAGTCAGCAAATATTTCTAAATCAGTCTGCAACTTATATCATTCTGAACAGCAGTCTTATGCCGCTCCCCCCTTCCGTGACTGGCCCTCGCTACGCTGCGCTTCGCACGGGATTTTTTTTAACTTAACCTAACCAACAGTAAGGATTTCTTATGCTGACCGATTATATAATTCTGCTGACCAAATAATAATTTTGAGTTACAACTATTTATTTTGTAATACAAATAAATTATGTCCCTAATTATAATAGAATGGAATAAGCTACATGTACCATCAACCAATAATCCACGAGAGCTGCTGCCGACTTTTTCGCAGTTTGGCAGACTTTTTACTGTGGAATGCACGTAAGTATTGTATCTTAAGAAAAAATAAATTTAAAAAAAAACAAATGCAACAGCAGCAGCTTGCGAGATTTCGTCTTCGTAAGAGGGTCTATGTGTGCGTTGCTACGGCGGTATTTATAAAGCATACCTTCTACAATCTCCTTATGTTGTGACACTGCTAATTAACGCCTGTGACAACTCAGTCGATCGCGTTAACGTTAACCAAACAAACCACTTTTGGATTACAACGCGTTGTAACGATGCTGTTTGATATGGACCGCTCTTCTGTGAATGTTGTAACATTTGTTGTTTGTGAATTGACTTGAGTAGGTACCATTTGAAATGGTAACTAACTTTTTAAATTAAGATTTTGGTAATATAAGAATTCTCGTAAGTACTAAAGAACTCCTATTAAAAATCAACAATATCCAGGGATATTGCGTTCAATTCGATGCGCAGTCCAGGTTTGCATTTATCAACTTGTATTTGGCAAGCGTGTCGACCCATACATAACAGCGATGCCTTGATTTCAATCATAACGTTCAAGTTTCGTAGTCTCAATACTTAATACTTATTTACTCCTTAACCCTGGTAGGCTTTACTACTAAGCTTAACTACTGTAAGTACCTATTGAATATTCGCGCATAATACATGCGTTGTATGTACGTCATGCCCTGGGTTATGCCGCTTAACAACCCGCAGTAGCTCATAAGCCGATCACAGCTTGTACCGTGCATATATGAGTATAAAACGAGTACCGATAAGCCCAGCTGAAGACAGGTGTGCTACAGTTCAAGCAAATAGTTAAAATGCCCAGATGTTCCCAGATAAAACAAGCACCGATCAGCTCAGCCAAAAACAGGTGCGCTACAGTTCAATGCCCTGATTCTCGTAACAAAACCGTAACGACATCGTAGCGTCTTAGTCGTTGAAACCATTTTGTATTCCCATCCGTTAATCGAACCGATTTTAAACTCGTTCGCACGAAGTTCCAACCAACCGCATTCAGATCTAACGTATACGGTTAGTTGGAACTTCGTACGAACGACTTTAAAATCGAATATTTGTATGAAAATGGTTTCGACGACTAAGTCGTAATATGGTTACAGTATTTGTTATGGGAATTGGGGAGCAAGAGCCTTACTTGGAGTTGTGAAAACGAAACATATGTACATACGCTGCTACACGCATCTCGCTTTCAAATCAGCGCAATTGTTAAAATGCCTAGAAGTGTCCAGATAAAACAAGCACCAATCAGCCCAGCCGAAGACAGTCGGAGAGACAGTGGAGTCGGGTCCATAACGAGCCAAAAACGACTGAGAGATCTATGATCTTCCGTTAAGCGTAGAAAGCTTCATTCAAATCAGCTTACGAGTAGGTTTGAAAGAATTAGATACCCAAATGCAAAATGGCTTGTAACAGTTCGCACCAGCTCTTAAGCAGATCACAACTTGTTCCGTGCCCAAATAAAACATGCACCGATCAGCCGCAGACGCAGATAGGTGTGCTACAGTTCAGGCATATCAGTAAAGTGCCCAGAAGTGCCCAGATAAAACAAGAACCGATCGGCCGCAGACGAAAACAGTTGCGCTACCTCAGGCAAATCATTAAAGTGCCCAGAAGTGGCCAGATAAAACAAGCAGCGATCGGCCGCAGACGAAGACAGGTGCGCCACCGTTCAGGCGAATCGTTAAGCCCTCGCTGTTCATAATAATAAGTAGTTCCACCGTTTGAGTTGCGGAAAACGTCGTTGGCAATTCTATTGAAAGACCGAATGAAGATAAATGGTGGAGTCGGCTCCATAACGAGCCAAAGTCGACTGTTTTCAATTTGCTCTCGCCCGTTGCGAGTTCGATTTTGTGTGTGAATTGTAAGAAATGTATTTTAAGATTTCGCCTGGGGTTGGTAGACGCCAAGATTTATTGTAATAATGGTGTCGTAAGCATAAAATGCGGTTAAGGCGTTACCTGCGTTTTATGATTGCGCCCTGTTTTCGGTTGTGGAGCGATCTTTTAAAGTGTTGAAAATGTATGCTGGTACGAATCGTAAAAGTTCTATGCAATATGAATACTTTATTTGTATGTACGAGGGAATGATAATAAATTTATTTTAAGAGATATTTCAATGTTGGTTTATGTTAAGTTATTGATGTTGAAAAACACTGAAGGCTATGCGATAATAAACAAGAAATAAGTAACATTAAATTAGATTAAGTAAGATTATCTTACTTAACGTAACTTAAAATTTAAAATAATATTCTTTAGATAAGCTTCTTTAAATATAAAGATGGAGATGTTAAAAAATCAACTTCCTACTTCTTATACTTTGTAATATGTGTTGATGGAACGATAACACTATTTATTCAGCCTATACTTATCCTATATACAATTTTAATAGCAAAAGCACAATTCGGTCAAAACGTCGGGAATGTAGATGTAAATGTCAATAAACCTTTATTAAAAAGTTTGCGTTACACCCCTTCAAAAAGTTTTGTTCGATAACCTATTCAACCTCTAATAACACCAATACTCAAACAATCACTTACATAAACAAATAAAACTTTTTCTCCATTACACTATCAAAGTAAGCGTAACCAGTCACGTTAGCAAATAACAATGAATCTAACTAGTCAGTAAGTATCCCTTTTACGCGGAGAACGCGGACTAAGTGGTAAATTATACGTTATGTGACTGGACAGTGACCTTTGAGTGACCTGTTGCTTAAAGCTCGTATGGAGTCAAAGCGAGTAAGCCTACACACTAAGTAAAAATACTGCAGAAAGTAAACTTCATACATGACGCGCTCGAGCATCGCACACATGGGGCCTCTCACTGACACGGAATCTCGCAACAGCTCGCAACAGTCCGCAGGCTCATTACCGAAAAATGCTACCAGTTGTTAAATGATCGCTCGCTTTGTGCATTTGCGATTAAAATGTATGTATTAGTTTGCATACCGCACTACCACTACCATAATGGTGCAAGTCAAAATATACTGATATTTGAAATTAAACTGTACTGTTATTCAATACGGCAAAATTGCCATTCTATACTAATATTATAAAGCTGAAGAGTTTGTTTGTTTGTTTGGTTGAACGCGCTAATCTCAAGAACTACTAGTTCGAATTGAAAAATTATTTTTGTGTTGAATAGTCCATTTATTGAGGAAGGCTATAGGCTATATATATTTCATCACGCTATTTCTAATAGAAGTGGAGCTAAACGCGGGTGAAACCGCGGGGCACAGTATCAGTATATTTTGACTTGCACCAGTATTGTATTGGTAATGCGATACATTGAGCGATTTGTGTCCGTAATACAAATTTATCAACCACAACTAGACCAGTCACGTTGCAATTGTACAATTAAGAAGTGGTTGCTTTTTAATTGTACGTATATGTGTGCGTTGCTCAAGCGCGTCATGTTTGAAGCTTACTTTCTGCAATCTTCTTATTCTGTGGCATACACGAGCTCAAATAGTGAGATTCAGTAATGATAACAAATGACTCTTTGAAGTGAAAATTCGTGCGCAACATCTATTTGGATTGTGCTATGTGGGTGGGTATGTGAATCTCGTGCGTAGATAATTGTGAACGCTTAATAGTGGAATGGAAAAAGGTTTTTGCTCAATATTTCTGTTATCTTTCTATTTCGTTTGAAGCGTTATCAAGCACAGGAGATGTCCGGTTTGAATGCGAGCGGTTACTATTATACTACTGACGTGATGAATCCAATCCAAGTGAACGCGCTTTCTAAATGAGTTAATAGGACTGTGAATTATTTGGTGATAGCACATTATTAATAAACAATATTCAATTAAGATAAAAGATACAAAAGTAATAGTACGTTATGTCGTTTATGAATTGACGTTTGTTACTTTTAGCTTTTCAGACATTCAAGCGTCGAATACCCAGACACAATAGAGTTTTAATTGTTATCGGCCACCTGCTGGTCGCTCGACGCTCATATCAGTCCTGTTGCTTATTATGCATGTGTCAGGCATGGAATGGCACGTCTGTATCTAACATAGCCATGAGCTATTAGGTTTGAACCGCAATTTTCACAACCCGAGCATTTATTCAGCTACCGACATAGCCAATACTTTCTATAAGGTCATAATTCAAATTACTTAATAATTTATTCAGTTAAAGCTACAAAGTTTGCTCTTAGAAATATCACTATACTATCGGTTTGTAAGTCTACAGGGCGGGAGACCTTGTACTGAGAAGAATTGGCAAAAAACACCATAAAACATTGCTGTAAATGAAAATTTTTAACTACATTCTACGTCCATAGAAAAATTGGCCATATCATTTAATTTCCGTAGACGTTGTAGTTCGTTTAAAGAACTTTGATGATGTGGTCTATCTAACAGGTTTTTGGGGTCAAGACTACTAATAGCTAACCCGGCTAATATTTTTACTAATTTTTTTTATAGCCTATGTCACTCCCACAAAACAAATCTAACGGCACCTTATATGTTAAAATCCACCACGCCGTTTGGGCTGTAGGGCGTGCCAAAGAAACAGACATACATACATACATACATACATACATACATACATACATACATACATACATACATACATACATACATACATACATACATACATACATACATACATACATACATACATACATACATACATACATACATACATACATACATACATACATACATACATACATACATACATACATACATACATACATGCATACATACATACATACATACATACATACACACATTCGAAAACTCAGCAAGGAGATTAATTTTCTCCCTTTCTTTTACATCATCAGCCTATACTATTCCACTGCTGGACATATGCCCCCCAAGTCTACGTCACCGAGCAGGATCCGCGGTTACTCTCATCCAGCTTTTGCCAGACAGCTCGCGAAGATCGTCGCATCACCTAGTCTTAGGGCGTCCTACATTCACTACGTTTGCCGATACGCGGTCTCCCCTCAAGAACTTTCCTTTACAGCGTCACATATCCTATCATAGAAAGACGCTAACCAATAGCGTCGCTAATAGAGGTTATGGTAGACCCCTACCCACATTCCTCATGATACATTGGTGCAACCCGAGCTACAACCACAACTCATCCTTCTTTATCAACAAAGTTCCGCCGTTTGCACTGGAAACCTTAAATCGTTAAGCCAATTGAGTTGTTAATTAATTGAATTAATATACCCACTACTGTATGTGATTAAGAATCTCCGGCACGCGTAATACAATTAAATGTCATTTGCTTTTTCTATCTCGCCATAAAAGTAATTAAAAACGCGGTGAAAGCAATTTGCCGTAGTAAAAGTATGAATCACTTTGTTGCATGCAGCTTTTTGTGAGAAAGTTAAAGCTTCTACTAAGGAGGAAATCAGGCATTAAACAGGACTATTATTTCTGTTTTTAATAATAGCATTTAAAAAATCGAATATCACGCTAAAAGAAAAAAATAACATCATCATCATCTTAGCCAAAAAAACGTCCACTGCTGGACAAAGGCGCCCCCCGAGGACACCCACAACGACCGGTTTTGTGTTGCTAAAAAAAAGAATGAAAAAAAAATGTTATACTTTGCAACAAAAAAAAATTTTTAAAGTGTTAGTAAATAATTACCATTTATAATATTTAAAGAGAGGAGCTCGATGGCGCAGTGGTCAACGCGCCCGGTCTGCGAGTGCTGAGGTTAAGCGACATTCGCAAAGGCCGGTCATCGGATGGGTGACCAAAAATGTATCATCTCGAGCTCCTCCATGCTTCGGAAGGCACGTAAAGCCGTTGGTCCCGGCTGCATTAGCAGTCGTTAACAACCACCAATCCGCACTGGGTCCGCGTGGTGGTTTATGGCCCTTTCTCCCTTTCCATCCATAGGCAAGGCTCGTGCCCCAGCAGTGGGGTCATAAAATGAGCTGATGATGATGATGATGATGAATATTAAACCCTTATGCATGTTATAATTAAATAACTAACACTGTCAATAAATATATTGTAAAAGAAAACATAAAAAATAAATTCGCTTATTATTTTGCTCGATGATATTAAGTCCCGCTGCTTTAATAATATTGTCATTTTAATACAATCGGTCCCATACGTAATCCGCCCATGATTTAATGACGTAATGTAATTAAATAGACTCATTAAACTGTCCCCAGTGATAAGTAGTGTCAAATCAAATTATATCCATTGGAGATATTGTTTTATTAAATTCACATACAGTTTAAATTTCAAAATACCAAGAACCTATATTAATATGTTTAGACTACTTGACTTTGGCTGACGGAAAACTTTTGTGGATTAAAGCCCTTCATAAGTCAGAACATATTAAATCTTATCGCAACCACGTAAAGTTCAAAATATGTTGGTAACTAATAACCTGTTATGTATGTAGGTATATTGTTAAAGAGCTTACGGGGTTATCAACCTTCTAAAAGGCTACCTTAGTATTCTATCGGCTCTTAATTATTCGTTTAAAGTATCCATTTACTTATTTGTTCGTTGAAGAACATCAGTGACTAATATTTCATTAAAAGTTACCACATCCAAATATAGTTAAATATGTTTCAACCTAATAATGGTTTTTAAAAGCATATGCTTCTTAAGTAAGATTAATATTTCTTTTGAATGAAGTGTAACATTTGCATTGATAAAGCTCCTGTCCCTGAAAATTTTCCACTTGTAAATCTATGGTATGATTATGAAGGGTAATGCTACAGACATATAGAACGCTAGGTTTAATATCAGCTACTACTTAAAAATAGCTGTAATCAAATTCACACTGATAAAAGGCATGAATGCTACATTTACATCGAACTTGATAGTAGCAAAAGGCTGGTTAATTTTGTCTTTTCTGTAAAATTTTCATAAACTTTGCATTTTAGATTGCTTTCCATGACGAAAAAGAAAAGTTTATTGACATCATGAAGTAAATTTGGAACTTGTCATTTCATTATTACTTACTTGTCTTTATTATTATTCATTCATTCATTCATTATTTTAAACCTTTTTCTGTATCTATGAACTTCATACAATTAGTATAAAAACAACGATGTTTTAATATTGTTCAGCAGTTTTAACAGCATTGTTTTAGCTATACTAAACGGAACATACACATTTCTGAGTGAAATGAAACTGTATCTTTTTATGCCAAGTATGTATATTGTAAATCGACTTGGCTATATCTCACGTTACTTTATAATAAGGCCGAAATGGAAGCGCACTTTACCCGAAATCCACTGAGGAACTAACTATCACTAACTGACTACTAATACTCTGTTCAAACATAACACAACAATGTTACCAACATTGTAGATATGACAACAGACTTAACCACAGGATGTACTCTGTGATCTTAACAGTAGTTCGTGGTGAATTATTCTTAATTCAAAAATCAAATTAAAGCAATATAAAGTTGAAATACATTCCAAATTCAAAGCAATGCCATTCCGCTTCCTGGCAGATTTCTCACTTATACTCATTTATTTAGGCAATGGCAATGAATATAGGCGGCGACGGCCCAATCTGGCCGCTTAATGAGCCGTGAAAGTTCTGCCCAACTGAGTTATTAGACCATTCACTCTTTTCGTTCGGTTTTTAATAGGGCCGATAATGACGTCATCGAGTGAGATAATGAAGTTACACGTTATTGAACTCAATTTCCTTTTATATATATATTTGAATCGTTGAAGCGTTCAATATTAGTCAGTGATAGCAGTTATCAAACGCAAACGACTAGATACTTAATCATCTTTGTTATTGCCACATATTTGTTTGAATTAATTATAAATTGCATGACAAAAGTTTTGGAACACGTTATAACTTCTAACGGTTAAGTAATAAGCAGTTTGAAATTAAGACACTAATTTGTTGATATAGAGAATGAAGAGTAAGGGCCCTAAAAAAGACCCCTGTGGTACTCCAGTTTAGATTGTACGGTAAAACATAAACATCATGTACAAAAAGAATCCACACAGCCACGGTAACATTGTATACTTCAACTAATTCTTATATCAACACAATAAGACAGGTATTCGGAAAGCAATTTCACGTCCGCACCACTTGTGTACAAAAAACATTAGGGCTACATAATGCGCCTTCCCACAACGAAATAGCGAAACGTTTGTCGCACGACAAACGTACTCGATAGTTTTTCTTAAGAACGGCGCGCTGACGACCGTAAATTTATCATGGTAGAGGTATTTGCTTAGGACCGCCCTCCGCAAACAACTGCCAGGACTACTCAGTACGGGGGTATATTAACGGTCTCCAGCAGAACAATAGAGATTAGGATATCCACTTTTAATTCTGAGCTGTTAATTCTGTTAAATGTTTATTTGAGTCAATGACAACGCTCCCTACCGATGGTTTAGTGATAATTGTATTGACATTTCGTGATTAATATTGGCTAATATTGGAACAGGTGGTAATTATTAAGGAGATTATTCCTGTTTTTTTTTTGACTTCGAGTATTTAAAATTAGGTAACAAGTACATAGGTAAGTAACAATTACTTTTCTTTTTTTATGGAATAGTAACAAATGACTTTGCTCTATCTGATGATAAGAAAAAGCTGAGTCCAGATACGAAAAAAGCTAATCGATATCACCTCGCCTTGCCGACCCGCCAGTTGCTTCTTCCCACCTCGTTTATAGGACCCCATGTTGTGGCCATGTTGTAGGAAGGAGGGAAACGTATGCTGGAAGAGCACTTCATCCAAAAGTATATGATATAAACATATATGACAGATTTATTTCTAGTTTTTAACGTACTAAAGCCTTAACTGGTTACGAAGGTTTGCTACAACAGGAAACCGTTTGGCTTTCATCTCTCGAGATGGCGATAAGACCAGAGGTAGTAAAAGGAGCGGCGACTGTTTCATATTTTTATAGGAGTTGCGGTTGTAAAAACAAAATTTTAATGCAAGCTTTGCATTTTATAAACGATATTAGGAGATTTGAACAGATAGGCTAACACCAGCATACAACCACAGAGGTATTCTTCCTAGTCTTTGGTGGAAAAGAGAAACTTTAACTAGACTAGAATAAAAAGTTAACTAGTGAGATAGACACCCATAATTCACAAGGACATTTTACAGGACTTTTGTGGGTAGGTAATGAGTATATAAACACAGAAAATAAAGTAAAGATAAATTTGTTAGTTGGTATTAATATTAAAATTCACAGTAAATATTACAATTTATTTATTACAATAACAATTTAGACTTGAGAAAAATAAAGATTTTTTTGTGTAACAATTGATGGGTGATCTGATCCAAACCCATCCCATCGTAAATTCCGAAATATTCTTTGTCCGACTCGGATATTAAACCCTGGACTCCTGGACATTCGGGCGTCCTGCCACTAGTTCCTACTTGTCACAAAAACAAAACACAACTTTCTCGCTAGTCGTTACTATACGCACTGCCGTTTCTTTCCACTTCTCACTGACAAGTGACACGTGACAAACGCTGGATAAGCCGCGATACACGCGTCCCGCTGAGTGACGCGCCGACAGGCGCCCGTGCCTGCCTCGGCTCAGCAATCAGACCGGGATAATCTTATCCTTTGTTATATATAAATAGTATTGTGGCCTATAAATAAATCGTCTAGAAATACGTAAAATATTACGTTCGAGATAGAGCATACAACATTAATAATCATGCTTTTAGTTCAGGTTAAAAATCACAGATGGCGCTGCACCATCCTAAACCACGATGTAAAGAGTTCCATGAGTTTGTACTAACTATGCCAAACAATTCACTAGTTTATAATCATTACGCGGCGACGGAAGCGCTCCGTGCCTGCGTCGGCTCATCAATCAGACCGGGATAAACTTATCCTTTGTTTAAAACGAAAAAATGGCTCATTTCGTCAATGTTTAAAATATTGTTAAGTGCTTTTGTCTCATGTTTTGAATGATAAAAAGGCCCTAATTATGTTATTAACCAATGCCTTACTTAACTGGATTATGCCAGTTAAATGACTTAAGAGGTTTTCTGTTTTTATATGTACATAGTTACGAGGTTTTCAAAAGTAAAGAAACTAATGTAGACTAAAAAAAATATGTTTAATGAACACAAGTAGTCATTATACTAGGTATACTGTTTCGCGGTATTATAAAATACGTGGTTTACATTTGATTTTTACAAAAATAAAAAAAATATGCTTTTTTGACTAAATTGTTTGATTAAGCCTCGAAACACCTCGGTGGCCTATTGCCAATGCGCTGGGTCTGATAACCGAAGTTCCCGGGTTCAATTCCCAGGTCCGGCAATGTGTGTTTCGGTATTTTTAATACATAGCCAGGGTTTATGATCACCAACCAGCATTTGGCAAGCGTGGCGAATGCCAATACCCATCGATGACCAAGCGATAACTTGATTTCAATGATGGAGGCCAGTATAAAGGCTATTTTTGATCACAACAGTACGACTAATGTATGACATAAAGAACGTATTATTAAAATATAATAGCACAGTTGTCTATTGATATACTTATATGTACAAATAAGGCGCTAATGACATTTTTTTAATACAAATGCGTGCCCACGTTAAATGCTACCGGCTGTTAAAGTACTATAATTATGTATGCTTATACAATGCTCATAATTACGTACATACAACATCATTATGTCCTAATGAGCAAAAAACCGTGCGACGAAATAAAATAAAATATTGACGCTCACCCTAACCCAGTTCTAACCGCAGCAGAGTCGGCATGAACTTACAGTGGCATTATTGATTTTTTTTAATTCACCATTGCAGTACCTACAATATGTCAAAATGGAAAAAAATAACGAAATTTTTTATAAAATGTTTAACTTAGGACTAATAGAGGTTTCGGGTCCGACTTCTAGCGGAAATGACATTTTTAAAAATCTATACCTATATTATAAAGAGGAAACCTTTGTATTTTTTGTATGTATGTATGTTTGCAACGAATAAACTCAAAACTACTGGACCGATTAAAAAAAATCTTTCACCATTAGAATGCTATATTAGCGCTGAGTAACATAGGCTATATTAAAAATATATATATAATAAAATACTAAAAACGACAATTAAATTTTCCAATACAGAATGATTAGTTTGTTTTGTTGTCATGGACACCATTGATATATTTTTAACTCAATGATGGAAACTGTCAAAGCGGTACGAAGTCCGCCGGGTCAGCTAGTATATAATAAATGCTAAACCCTAATTAGAGTTAATTATTAGGTCAATGTTAAGGATTAATGAATAACAATTTTAAATTATGTTTGTCGGAGGTGGAGCGGCTGCAACACAGTTTTAAGCTTCTGCAGCTTCTATGGTACACATTTTTTCTGTACTGTGTTTTATTGATTTAATAAAGAGTTAAATACTTATTTATTATTATTATTGTACTTCATTCGGGTACTGAGTAGGGTTAAATCCGGCTAGCTATCACCATTTCACAAATAAGTGGATTAATTATCTCACTACTCAACCAATGCAATGCCAAACTCAACTGAAATTTGACTTGGAGCATAAAATAGAGGGTCTCGTCAATGTAAAGACAGTCAGTGCTTTGATAAAAAGTAAGAAATATAGAAAAGATTTGCTAGAGTATATTGTAAAAGTGGTTAAAACTGCTATTTTTTATATAAAAGAAGGAGGCAAACGAGCAGGCGAGTCACCTGATGGAGAGTTATCACCGCGACCCATGGACACCCCCGCAAAACCAGAGGAATCGCAGACGCGTTGCCGGCCTTTAAGGAAGGAATAGGCTCGTTTATTGAAGATCCCAAGGTCGTAACGGTCCGGAAATACCGCCGCCGAGAGCTGGTTCCACAACACTGTAGTTCTAAGAGCTAATTTAAGAAATAGAAACAAGTAGTGTAAGTTTATGAAAAAATTGGAAAGTTGTGTGAAAATGTTAAAGTTGTCAAAACGATCATTATAATTTAATGAGATGATGGCGAATAAATAAAAAAAACAATGCAATGCAAACAACGAAATGTCAGAAGCCGAGTTTAGAAGCGAGGACAGCTAGCGGGGCAGTACTGTGCCTCACAAGCCGACCCGCAAGATGCTTCTTCACACCTTGTTTAAAGGACCCCGTGTTGTAGGAAAGAGGAAATACGTATACTGAACGAGAATATCAAGGAAATTGTTCATCATACACGAGGAGATGGGGGCTCACAAACCACGCTAGTTCATTATGGGTTAGTAAGTTTAACAACTGCTATCTTACAACAACAACCGGTACAAAACTAAAAATGCCTTCCGAAGCACACAATACGTTCGACATACTATATCTACTAATAGTAATATAGATTAAAAAGAACAACAAACACAGAAATGAAAATTGGTTGATGATTTAAACTCGTACGCGTCCGAAAAAAACATTTACAGGTATGTATCTTTAGCATTTTTTTGTAGGCTCTATGGTTACATCACATCACATCACCAGCTCATAATATCCCCACTGCTGGGGCAAGAGCCTTCCCTATGGATGGATAGGGAGAACGAACCAAAAACCACCACTCGGACCTAGTGCGGTGCACTAATTATTAACGACTGCTAATGCAGCCAGGACCAACGGATTTACATGCCTTGCGAATTACGGAGAAGCTGGAGATGATATAGTTTTGGTCACCCATCCGATGATAGGCCATTGCGAAAGAAGCTTAACGTCAGCAATCGCAGACAGGCCGCGTTAACCACTGCCCCCTCGAGCTCTATGGTCATAGGTAGATAAAACTGTTTCATTGCATGTGTAGCACCGCGAAAACTTTCGAAAACGATAACAAGTGAATGTATAGGTACCATCAAATTTAAGCTCGTGTGATAACGTGATTCATGGGATATAGTCGTAAAAAAATACGGCTACCATATTGAGATGACTCCAATGGATGATATGATAACATACATACTTAGTACATACATACACAGCGGGTACGTGACGATAAAGCCACTGTGCAGGGGTGCGATTTTAGAACCGTTCGATAACTATTCTCACACTTTAATTACGCGAGCGCTCGTCTTTTGAATTTTCTGTGACTATTTTGAAACTGATAATTCTCGATCGAACCAAAATAAACAAGTTGTAAATAAAAACACAAAATTAATTCCATAGCTTTAGTGTTAGGATGTAACCACTACATTTTTTGCATTATTGTATACCATAGAGTTCGGTGAAGTAACTAACGCCTGTTTGCGTTAATTATTCTCAGTGTCATATTTAATTTAAGAATCACCGGTGGGATTCAAAAATTCGGTTACTTTTTTCAGAATTCTATCGAAGGTAACAGAGGCTATGGTGCCACTAAAGTTTGTACCATATGCACTTGAAATAAGATTGAAAGCTATCACAACTGTTTTGTACGTTAAATAGTTGATTCGTTAATGATATTGGTAGAGCCATTCAAATTTACAGGGCACGTTTCAATTCCTGCGCCAGTAAATGCCACTGCGACAGCCCGCTAGGTCTAGCGGTAAGCGACTCTAATTGCGTAATCCACGGTCACGGGTTCGAATACCGCAAGAGGCCAAACTTATTGTAATTAACATGACCAATTACATCTGGAGACGGGAGAGTCTCAGTGGACCTCTTTTATTGTGCAAAACTTCGAGCTAAAATAAATTGTTTAATTAATTGGACAAAATAAAAGCAGTAACAGAAAAAATTGTTAACGTTTTTCTTTGGACCAACATAATTTATACTCGTAATTATCTTGGTCAATTATATATTATCGGGATTCTTACCATTTTCGTATATAGGTATATAATTTTCAATGCGTGTGTATGCCATTGAACTCCCCCTAAACGGCTAGACCGATTATGATGAAATTTTGTGTGTGTTTAAGGGTTTTCTCTGGATGGTTTCGATTCACAATTAGACCTAGTAGGTGGCGATGCAATAGGGACATCTCGGGATACGTTACGTTACGGGATGAAGTCGCAAGCGAACCACTAATGTTTTATATTATTTTTAGCATCCTATATTTCGGCACAGTCGAATCTCGTTAATAATAACTTCGTAGGTATATTATGTTTCATTTTTCATAATCAAAACAGAAATACCATCATCATCATCAGCTCATTTTATGTCCCCATTGCTGGGGCACAAGCCTTCCCTATGGATGGATAGGGAGAACGGGCCCTACAATAATAAAAACAGAATAAATATACGAATACTACGTCGCACATTTACGTAAAATAATTTAAATTAATGCTCTAAATAGTTCAATCACGATGAGGTATGTATATCAGGCGGTCTTGCGGTGGCGCGCCCCAGGGCGACAGAGCCCTTCGCAAATAATTAATGTTTGGTGCCCTTAATTAAGATGACTCCTATGACTGTGACATAGAGATGGGTATTAAAACTGCTTGGTGGTTTTCAGATACTCGTTTTTGATCTTTTTTTCTTTTAGTTTGGTGCGGTTGGCACATTTTGCCAGTGTCGTAGTATTTTTTCTCAAAAGTTACTTGTTTAAACATAATTTTCTTTGATAAATGACATCCCCCAAACCCCTAGAGAATCAGTAAAGTGGGGCTTTACCGGTATCTCACGTGGACGCTTATGTTTAACATAATTTTGAGTCAATGTCAACTGTGTTTTATTTATACTTAATTCATTAATTAACTGTAACTATACTAACTAACTATTAACTAACAACTGTGTTTTATTTCTTTCTTGTCTTGTCTTATTCAGTCACCCAGCGAGCGAACCTAGCAAATGGTTCGAACTGTCAGTATAAAACAATATGTAAAAAACCTTAGTAGCGACGCCTGCATAGCAGACTATACAAAACTGTAAAATTTCTTTACAAAATTTTCAACCATATTCTTTTTTTTATGTTAAAAGGAGGCAAACGAGCAGGCGGGTCACCTGATGGAAAGTAATCACCGATGCCCATGGACACCCGCAAAACCAAAGTAATCGCAGATGCGTTGCCGGCCTTGAGGAAGGAGTTGTATCTTGAGGAGGGAGTAGGAATTGGGGGGGAGGGGTGAGAGATGGGCCTATAGAAATAAAGTTCAAAATCTTAGGGATCTGACAGTTTATGGTAGTCTTATATGTACATCTAGGTATAGTGTTCCATAAACTACAATAAACTTTAAATAATAGTATCTAAATACTTTTCAAATTACTTACGTACATAAAGCAATATTGTCCTACTTTGTATGTTTACCAGTTCGTAACGGCATAAAATAAATAAAACTCTGTTGGTATTGGTCAATGAAGGTTATAACTTAAAGTATAAAAAGTTTAGTAAGACAACAATACGTAGGGCCTACATCATTACCTACTCCCTGGCTCAGTACTTTGTCGTCCCAAAAAATCAACGCCAATGTGGAAACAGCCACATAAGAAAAAGTAATTTAGTCACTGAGAAACAAAACAAGCGACGGAGATTCCCTATTCATCCATGGAAGGCCTTATCATGGAAATCTCTAGGAAGGCTCATGCCCCAGCAGTGGCGACATAAAATAAGCTGATGATGATGATGAAGAACATAAAATAATACTGCCTTTTTAATATGTTTTAATTTATTTACCTTGTTTTTTTTTCCTGTTTTTATGTGAGCAAGCCTGTCATATGTTTCTGGTTAGACGTTGATTTTTGTGAATAAACGTATATTATAGTTCGTAAAGTTTTAAAATCAACCTTTTATGATATGACACTAACGATGACAGTTGAAGGATATAGCTGTCATTAGTTCTATCTTTGTAAAGCATTCCCGGCAGCTTTGTTGATACTGTCGGCAAGGTTATAATAGCGCTGCTTTAAGACGTAATGGTTGCCCCCTAGTTTCTAATGGTGGCGACTTACCAGAGCGTATCATCGTAACGTAACCGTAACGTACCATTCGCGACGAGCTTGATAGGTCATTGTTTACTGACCGATAACAAGGCAGAGCGAGCGGCAAGCGGCTCGGCTTACTGTACTGACTTGCTAATGCTGCTCGCATTGAACACTAGCCTTTAGTCGCACCCTTGGAGAACCTAATAGGGATAGGGAAAGGGGACACGCTTGCATGATGCCATTCCCTCTAAGAACCCTCTAACGGTGATCGATCACGCGGCTTGAGGAACCCTTTATGTTTCTCGCCGCCCCCAAAAAAGGCCATTGAAAAAGAGAAGGCCGCCAAAGGCCAAGTAAGTAAGTAAAACATTTATTGCTTCTTTTTAACAAAAAAAAATTACATAAATTATAATTATGATATTAGAAACATAACGCAAGCAATTGGAAATGGCTCAGCATGTGCTGACCAAACAATCGCATCGAACATGTTACGTTACGACCAAATGCTCCGGTCAGTCTTCACCTTAAGGATTTGAAGGTACCACACCATCGCGTGTGGGTGTATCGACCGGGCTGGCGTTCTCACTCATTTCTCGCTTTCAAATCACGCCGTCCTTATCACTTGTATTAAGTAAGAAAAGGGAGGAGCAATTTCTAATCTTAGCTGTGATCTTTCTAGCGTTTTGATTTCTTAAGGCCTTCTAGATACTAGTGTAACTTATACGTGCAGGTTAAGTGTAGGTTGTTATTACGTGTATTTTGTAACTTTTTAAGGGTGTTGTATATCTATATCTATACGATTAATAAAGTATTAACGTTTGTGACTTTGTTTGTTTGTTCGTATGTCGGGGCTAATCTATGGAACTACCGGGCCAATTCCAAAAAATTTTTCACTAATAGAATGCTATATACGTATCTTGTGGGTAACATAGACTAAATTTCATTTACATTCATAAAAATCTAATCGGCGTGGACAAAGTCGCGGGAAAACTGCTAGTTATTTATATTTTTATCGTTTGGGAATAGTAAGGGAACGGTATACCTATATGATAATATGGATGCATTTTATAAAATTAGATAGGTACGCCAATTAACTTGACTTTTTATATCATCGTCAGCCTATACTACTTTTTTATCATCATCATCATCAGCTCATTTTATGTCCCTACTGCTGGGGCACGAGCCTTCCCTATGGATGGATTGGGAGAACGGGCCATAAATCATTACGAGGGCCCAGTGCGATTGGTGGTTGTTAACAACTGCTAATGCAGCCGGGACCAACGGCTTTACGTCTCTTCCAAAGCACGGAGGAGATCGAGGTGATAAATTGTTGGTCACCCATCCGATGACCGGCCCTTGCGAAAGTTGCTTAACCTCAGCACTCGCAGACTGGGCGCGTTAACCACTGCGCCATCGAACTCCTCCACTTTTTATATAGTGTTAGGTTATTATACTGTTAGTTATTATAAAGTAAGTAAACTATCTACCTATCATGTCTATTTAATAGTTTTTGTGTTTTATTTAAACTTATTACTTAAATAATAATAGAAAAAAATATTTAAAATGTTTTTGTTCTGTTTACTTATATAATTTTTAACGCAAATTTTGATGCGAAACAAATTACAAAAACACAAATGTTGAAAAAATTTCCACGAGCAGGATTTGAACCTGCACCCTTCTGACATACCGGGTCAGGTGCTCTCCTAATTGAGCTAACGTGGTTCTAACCAGCCCGCCGAAATTATTCAACACTATTTACTTTTTTACTTTGAAAGCCAAAGGCGCCCATTCAATGTCAACAACTACCGTCCTTGACGTCCGATCATAATATTTTTACAAATACTAAAGATCAGTTAAGAAGTAGGCAAGCTATTTATAAAATGTTTTTGTTTTGTTTATATAATTTTTAACGCAAATTTTGATGCGAAACAAATTACAAAAACATAAATGTTGAAAAAATTTCCACGAGCAGGATTTGAACCTGCACCCTTCTGACATATTGAAAATGATTGATGTCTAAGAATACTTCTAAGTATTAGGCAAAATAACGAAACAGTTACAAAGAGTTAATAAACAGTACCTACAAAATATAAAAACTACAATCGAATTTAGCGTATATGTTTTATAAAATAAAGCTCATATTAATTTAAATTTAATTGAAAACCTTCTTACCATTCGCGTGCAAAGGCAATTATTACGTCACACAGAAATGATAACGGCGTAACAAGTGCCTAAGCACGGGTTCAATGAACCATTTAATTCGTCGATTTAAGTTAGCTTACGATCCATCGGCCATACAGGCAGATACGTGGGAGTTGAGACCCGCCATGAGCTTACTCAAGACAAGGCATAAGAGAGCAGCGAATTAGAAACATCTATACTATTCTATATCTATACTATTAATAAAGAGTTAATGTTTGTTACTTTGTTTGTTTGTATGTCGAGGCTAATCTCTGGAACTACTGATCCAATTCCAATAATTATTTCACTGATAGAATGCTATATTCCTGCAGGTAACATAAGCTATATTTTGTTTAAAAAAGAGTTTATTTTTAAATCTCAAATCCACGCGGACGAAGTCGTGAGTAAAGTGCTAGCTAGTACTTAATCAACAAATTCAATTTAAAAAATAATATGTTTTTCATTTACAACATTCCTGTTGGAGTGCGATTTCATTCCACTCAAGATCTGATAAACACAAACATACACTAATATTTGTTTTAATAATCTTAACTCAACCAGAAATAAGTAAGATTCGGAAGTAAAGTCGTACTTAGTGGTTCTCCTTAAATATATGTAGTAAAAACGATTTTCAAGTTTCTCTAGCATTTTATCAAATTCCCATGTCAAAATTAATGTTAACAATAGAAATCTTTTGTGTATGACAATAAAATTGATTTCTAGAACAGAGAAAGTGTTTTTTCATATTCTTTGACGTGGAAGCACTCAATTTCACTTCACGTGACAGAAAGTGACGATAAGGCATAGGTGAAAGCGCACTTCGCCTGGAAACCCAAGGAACGGGCTCTGTAAATCTAAATGTCGAAACGATGCATCGACTACTGATTTAGGTGAAGACTCCAGACCAAGACTAGACAGTGGTAGCCTCCGTGGTATAGTGGTTCAACCAGAGCGCACCTGTCTCAGAACTCAGACAGGCAGAAACACCAACCACACGATAAGAGAATATTTTTTGATAAACACTGTCAACTATTTTGTGTCAGACAAATATACGTCAAAATTCGCGCTACATATAAATAATTTTACTTAATAAGTTAATAATTGGCCTTTATACTGTTATTAATACAATTATGAACTACAGACAACGAACAAACTAACGAGCTAAAATAATTTTGAACATTCTGTTATTTAAAAGCGAATTATTACAATACGTCTAAATTAACATAGAAGTTTATGAAATATAAAGGTAACATTAAAGCTATAAATAGGTTACCAACATAGATCTATTTCAACCATCGCTATCTATGTATAACCGTCCCACAACTGGGCATAGGTATCCCCAACGCACATAGGAAGATCTTTCATAACTGCCCTAGCGTAAGCCTTAGCAACCGGGATCAACGGCTCAACGTACCTTCCAAAACACTAATCGGTTTAGTGTGAGCAACAGTGTTTTAACTATCTATCAATCTTTATATTTATCTATATACTTACTCCGAAAAACATGCAGATCAATTTACGAATAACAACCCTCAAAATGAAATAACGTAAAATTAATATACTTCAGCTAACTGAGATCTTAATTTTGTTAGTAATATACAAGTCCAAAAAGACACTCATAGCTATGTTATTAGTATTATTAGTATGCAATGTATTGACAAATGCGAATCAAAAATGATAATTTTAAATTATTATTAATGATTAATCTTCTATTAGTTCTACGAGTATAATATCGTAACAAATAGTGTTTACGTACCTACGTGTTTATAGTCGATACTCAACGACAACAAAAAAGCATGGTAATAACCCTAATCAAAATTACTGTAAAAAGCGTAAATTAAGCAAAAAAGAAGCTCGCCAAATTCGTAAAGTGCCTCCGCCAAATAAATTCCAAACATACTTGACGTTGGTGGAAAAATTGAATGAGCAAAAATTTGCTACCATCGGTTCCAGATTAAAATGGAGTGAAAATCAATATAGCGATGGACTTTTCGGTGAAATTATGAGTCGCGAACGGAGAAAATGTTCCGACTAATGCCTCGCGAAGTTCCGTTCGCGAGAGATTGTCGAAAATATGCCCGAATAAGAAATAACCACCAACATTATGATTGTAATGTGTATTTACGAACGTGTTGTGGATATATCAAGTAAAATTTCTTATTTACCAGTGTATACATAAATTTTAATGAGTTAAGTAACAAGGAGAGTCGAAAGAAACTAAATGAAATAATTATATTAGGCTATATACATATTAATCAAGTTTTGAAAAATGTAGTAAAATTATTAACTGTTTATACAGAGCAGTGTTTTTTTATAATTATGATCTAAGGTAATTACAATTAAGATAAATAAAATATTAAGATTGTTAGAAGTGGAATACTACGTTACATTATTAATGATAAACACGTTAACGTTGCATATAACACTATTTCTTTTATCAAGTCTATAGCTTTTGTAAAATAGGACAATGTTGTTTTAAAAACTAAATAAATATTAAGAAACGATGTATTCAGTCAATCCTGTGAGAAATGGCCTAAAAGGCAATTTGATTTACTGTATAGCTTACAAAATCCATCAATCAGTAAAGCCTTCTTCAGTGGCATAGTCACAAAAAATGCGCATTCCAACTCCGTGACACATGGGGGCACAAACACAAAAATTGGGTACATTAACACGATGACACTACGCTACGGCTACGGCGTAGCACGCGTGTGGACTACGCGACGGGTATCGTAGCACTGAGGGCGGCACAGTCGCTACGGCCGCGGCGCGCGGCGGCCGTTTCAATTAAACTGCTTTGTTGCTTCACGTCGCCGCCGGCCGCTACGATTTTTGATACGTTCTACGATTGTCGCTTGTTTGTTTTATGTAAGAATTAAGACTTGTACGTTTCTGTTGTAACGTTAAGTTATGACGGAAAATCGAGACTATTTAAAGGTGGAACGTGTAATTTATCATCGTGGGATGAAATGTTTATTGTTATAATGATAATGTGGAAGTCGTTAAATCTCCGTGTTGAACTTGATTTCGAAATTGGTTTATTTTCAAAACAAAACAAATATTTGGGCTTAGTTTTTAATATAATCTTTAGATCCAATAAATGTCAAGTTTGACAGTGATAATTATATAGTTAAATTTGAAAATAGTTGTACTATGAAATAGCCTGTAACACTCTGACGCTTTATTTCCCAAAAAAAAAACTAATTAACAGAAAAACGTCAAAGCAACCGCAGGATTAGGCGCTCCGATGCCTACCCAAAAAAACCCGCCACCAATCTGCCAATAAGAAAAATAAAACAATAAATTGGGTGGAGGCGTAAACTCGAGACGCTTAAATTGTCCGAAATGAAATATCTACCCCGTGACAAGTTAAGATCGAGGCGAGACGAGACGCCCGACGATAAATTAAAATCCAAATTTGTGTGGTGACCCTCTTTCTGGATTGGGCCCAACTGAGCGTACCATTTGCTATTGATACGAGTCGGATTCAGTGAATAATAAACTTACAACGGTCAGGTTATCAACCGCTGTCTTAATCTTAGCCGATGTCAATGACGATCTTTGTTAATTACGATAACGCACAACACAATACTAATCAAAAAATACTTTTTAGTAGTTTTTGATGATTTGAAACCAAATTCGGTATAAAGAACTTGAGAAATAAAGTTTTTACTAAATACAAATAGATTGAAACATTGACCACTACAAATTACCAACTACCTACATCGTATTTATTAATTAAATTAATAATACAGCTAAAACAGATGCCGAATATTACTATGAAATAAATGGTGAATTATTAACCGCTAAAGTTAGGTGAACATGATTTTTGAGAATTATGATGAATCAAAACATAGCCACGGTAATAGTATTACCGTGACATAGCATAAAATTTCATCCAGTATATTAAGACTGGAAATAGTCTCAGTTCATTCAAACCCAAGGGGTTCGGGACGAACAAGTATCACTTATCACTCATTACCATTCTGTATGTTTCATTTGACTATTATGATAAATTAAAGAAGGATTCAATGTTAATCTTTACAATAATAGAGAAAGTATGCAGTTTTTTGGACATCCGTCTTTAACAGCATCTTTTCCTTATTGTATCATTGATCATGTAGATACAAACCGCACATAAGCAATAAAAAAATGTATATTCAAAAAAGGTTTTAAATGGCAGTTCCATTCACTATCAAAAATGAATAAATTTGCCTTTCCACGTACCGCTTAAGGGGCTCTCATGTCCCCATTTCAACCGTGAAGTTTTTATTTAGATCTATTTCGAATTAGCGGCCACTTGCTACGGAATAGGCTCGGCTAATTCGGGTTAGGGTCACTGCGATTGTCGGCTATAATCAAATCGGATTGGCCCTCCGATTTCAATTCACACGGCCGATCTGAAGTTTGATTAGAATATTTATCTGACATAATCATCGATAACTACTTACAAGTCAACGTCTTTATCGTGAACTGGGTAACCTTTCATAGTCTAGTGATATGTGACAGATGTCAATTTGACAATTTGTTATTTGCCCGTTTCATGAAATTTTACGGATAATAATAAAAAAATTTAGAAATTATCCAAAATTTTCCATAATGATGATGATGGTGATGATGATTGATTTATCCTCGTTGAAATTACTATATATATATATAGTCATTTCAACATCTACATATATATCTACATATATATATATATATGTAGAAACGCTATGAATTAAAATATATTACCATAAAATAATTACCTAGTTGAAGTTTATATTAAATCAAGTAGATATTTCCACACTCTTTATATATAGATATTATGATTATATATAGATAGATATTTCCACTTTCTATAGTAGAAAGTTTTTTTTTTTAATTAATTAATATGTTACGCTGTGAAATTGAATTTAAAGTCTGTATATTGCGAGAATAGATAGTTAAGAGCCATTCAACTTCAAAGAGTCACTTCAACTAACGATGATATCTATATATAAACATATCATCATCAGCTCATTTTATGTCCTCACTGCTGAGGCACGAGCCTTCCCTATCAATGGATAGGGAGAACGGGCCATAAACCACCACACGAGCCCAGTGCGGTGCGGTGGTTGTTAACGACTGCTAATGCAGCCGGGACCAACGGCTTAACGTGCATTCCGAAGCACGGAGAAGCTCGATATGATAATTTTTTTGGTCACCCATCCGATGACCGGCTTTTGCGAAAGTTGCTTAACCTCAACACTCGCAGACCGGGCGCGTTAACTTCTGCGCCATCGAGCTCCTTATATAATTCTTCAATACGTGTGTATGTCACTGAATTCTTCAGAAACGGCTGGAGCAATTTTGATGCAATAACGTGCCTTACAACTCTACTAGACTAATATTATTTAACCACCATTTAAACTTTTATTTTGTAGAGTTGTTGATTGCAATTTTTTTAATTCTTCATTTAATCGTCAAAGAGGCTTTAATCAATTTACCTCCTCACATGATATACGGCTTACATGATAAATGCCTGTGAAGCCAAGACAAATAACGGGCTACATAAAAGCAATATGTCCTAACATTTTCAGAATCCGTACCACTTGTTATAATTAGACTGCTCAATCAAAGTCATGGCGTGATGCAAACAAATGACGGCATAAATAACGTTGCATTTGTTATAATTTAACGTAATATTATTATTTGTTGGGTGCTTACATTCAAATAGGCGTTGTATTTTCCGACAAATTATAGGGATTGAAATTTTCAGAAAGATACTGAACTTTTTTTAAATTTAACAGCCAGGTAATGCTCGTTGGTACTTCGTCGATCCTAGCATTGCATTGTAACAAACTGTATTTTGATGCTCCTTTTTAACGTGTGTTAGGTGGCTCCAGCGTTCGTCGCCAAAACATACATAATATAGGGTTTCATTGAAATTTTACTTGATGGCGGCTAGGAAGCAGGCGGGTTTGTTGCTGAAGTAAAAAGTCTGTTCCCCATTTTTAATAATTGAGAAAACAGTGTCGGCCGTTGGTTCCTGCCGATCTACCGCTACCCTATCGTGTGTAAGTACATATTTTTTATAATTCGATTTCATTTGTTTTTGAAGCAGCAAGGAGTTTTCTCGAGATAAAAGTATTTGATCGCACTCTCCGGACTTTCAAGGGTCTTTGTTAAGTTAAACACACTTCTAATCAAAGTGTTGAAGTGCATGTAGCTTCTGAACACATTCTCAATAACACTAATTATTTGTCAAACATTGCGCATCCACTTATATGTATATGATGTAATTACCAATAATGTGGTTGTTAAACTAATGTATGCACCAGCACTGTTAGCTCATTTGTACGACAAGCTAATTAGTCTATTAACTAATTAATTAACAAACGCTTTTGTGCAATGAGAAATGTAAACAAAAGTCGAGATACAAAACAGACACAGTAAAAAGTTTTTAATGTGGCTGCCATATTTATATAAACGTCAAACTTATATTCAACCTTTTTCAAGTGTGGAAAAGATTTGTCCATTCTAAATAAGATTTAAAGTGACGTCGACGAAAGTGAAATTTATCTTGCATATATACACATGCGTGCAATGAAATCGACCCATCTTTACCGTTTTTATTAACAAAATTACTTAGAAGCCTTAGATTTGATCAGGGCGGGATAGGGTAGCCATCCAGGGAGTGAACGTGAAAGGTTCAGAGTTTAGCGGAGAACGTTCTGGTTTCAGTCCCTAGACCTCATAATTTTCTGGTAAGTATAGTTAGTTGCGATTTTCCCAGGGTTTAGTGGGTATGCCCCTTCGTCTTGCCTAGCTGACTTTTACCCTGAGAAAGGAGGACAGGAGAGCTGCAACATAGACTTCTGGTCTAACTGGTGGCCGTTAAAATTAAAAATTATTTTTGTCAAAAAGAAAAAACGAGGTTCAGAGCTCCGTAGTAACCGATTGGATCAACCAGTAGAAAAGTATAAAGGTAGAAATTGCTATGTTACCCTCATACAAATATAAGACGCTGCCTTTAAGCTCAACATTAGATCCTTATAAATATAAAAGTTCACACCCGCGGTACCAAACTACCCACAATAACATACACACGTGTGAAGTACTCGAGGGCTTAATGACCAGCTTTAACTTGACACAAAGAGATTACTTGTTCCCGAACGACCTTAGTTCGCAACTTGCCAAACATCGTGAATCTCCGCAAAGTAGGACAATGTGAGGTAACGAGCATTATGTAGGCTCCGATAAGGCTGGCTCCGGATCAGATCGACGTCAATACAAAACGTGGTTGCCAATTACAAATAATAAACACAACATTTACTAGGAATATGAAGCATTGATAAGTAACTATGATTGTAGTAACAATGTGAGTGATTATCTTTATATCTATTTACAATATATAATAATAAATAAAAGGCACGGTGGCCGAGTAGTAAAGCTCTCGACCCGGTATTCGAAAGTCCTGCCTTCAATTCCCAGGTCGGGTCAAGTGTATTTCGGATTTTCCAATGCGTAGCCCGGATTTGTGATCACAAACTTTTTAGTAAGCGTGGTGATTAAGTGAAGCTTTTACCCAGCAGCGGGATAGTAATATAGACTAATTACTAATTATAAAAAGAAGTCTTAATAGTTATAATATTTGATGTTGAACCATACAAGATGGAGGGCGCTGGCAGCAGTGAATCAGTTTATACTACCACAGCTGTCAACGTAATTCTCATAAGATTAAGTATTTAGTATTGTCAATTGTTATTAGATTAAGAGAATAAGTTGTAGGTACTTAGAATGCTAAATAAATATATTGTATGTTGTCGTAAAATAGCAGTCGTTAGAAATCCAACAGCATTGACCCATTATGATCCAGTATGCCTGTCACCACAGCGACAGACGTGTTGTTACACGTGCGTTAGTCTCTGAAGTAATTATGCTTCTACGACCTGTCAATTCACTGAATTTGTTACCAATCAAATCGGAAGAGTCATGCAAAACAAAGCTGTCAGCAGAAATAGGTTAGGTGCATGGTCACCATCCAAACGGGGCCTAGCACGAATTACTATCGAACTCGTGTCGTAAAACTCGTCAGCATCATCTCCACAATGACCAATTTTGCGCTGCTCGCATCTAGCGGCTACCCGCGACCTTCACCAGATCGTCAGTCCACTTTTTAGAGGCCTGCCTACACTGCGTATTCCGGTGCGCGGTCTCAAAACACCCAAATACTGTTTATTAGCATAAAAGAGGAATATTGTGTGAAATTGATACACCGTTACAACGTCCTCACAAAAAACTATCAAATGACAGACAGCATTTCATAGAATCTATGATACGTTACGTTTTTGATAGAAGTACTTAATGCAACAGCTTAACAACGTAACAAAGGAGTTCCTGATTCGGAAAAAGTATAAACTAATTCATAACTTACAACATTGACACTGGTGCAAGTTGTGAAATGGAAAAAATATAATTAAAAAGTGCACGTCAAGTCGGGGCGTATCGTTGCAGCCATCTTAATAGCGTGCGCATTCAAGCCTTGTTTTGCTGCGCCTATACCGTTATGAAGGGCTGCCACTAAATGCTTCAACTGATCTGATTAATATGTTTCTGCTATGCGCGACTTCGTCTGTAAACACCTGTTTCTCGTTACCCTGACGGAATTTCGGAAAATCAGCAAATCTATTGCCTACATGAAACCTGCCTGCTAAAGGCGTTCTAGATTTAAAAGTTTGAGCTGTTTTTCAGTCAGTCAGGATTTCTCGTTCAATTGTATATATCGATTGAAAACTGAGGATTCTTAATTGTTTAATACTCAAAAGCTTTTCTAAAGTCATACTCTCATCACAAATAAAAGTCAGACAAACGCAACAAGAGCTCTTTACTAAGACAGTTAAGACTATACCGACATTAAAATTTTCTGAAACGAATACTAACACCCGTTTGCACTATACTTACGAATCGCCTAAGTCTTGACTTAACTATTACCCGGTCAAATTAACTCGGCACCTGGCTCGAAAACGTATCTAACGTAAGTAGATGTAAACAAATTAATTGACTATTCCATATTTAAAAAAAAGTACAACAAAGACAACCCTAAATGCACTTAAAATGGCGACGTGCAACCCGAATCATTTCTGTGGCCATGCGTACAACTCAATCGCTTCGGCGGAGATGGCTCCCGCACTCAGCCGAGTAATACGTTTCGTGCCGCGAACAATGCATTATTGAAGCCAATCATGAGTGTCGGCCACCTGGCTGTTTACCGATTTGCTGATCAATTATTGCCGATGGATCCATCGTGCCCGCTCCCATTTTGAATATGGTGGGAGTTTTACATTTTTAATCGGGATACCTATCTTGATTGGGAGAGCAAAATCAGGATCAGGAAGTGTATTAATATTCAATTACAATAGTTTCATAGTTGCAAGAAACGAAATTAAACTATTATTTGAATAAACAATCATATAACTTTTATAACTACGGAACTAATCATATAGATTAATTAGTTGAAAGAACTACAAGTTTTTAAACGGTTTTATTTAGCTTACCCTGTATAAGACAAAGTGTTGAAAAAATTCCACGAGCAGCTCGGCTGAATAGGGTTGGCTCCTTTGGCCATGGAGCCATATGGAGAGATAGTGTTGATTAATTTCGGCGAGTTGGAATGAGCCACGATAGCATAGTTGGCAGTGCACCTGACCCGGCATGTCATGGGGTGCGGATTCGAATTCCGCTCGTGGAGTTTTTTCAACCCTTTATTTTTTTTGCTATTTATTAACTTGTTTTTCGTATGTGTGTACACTTGGTATGTCTGGCGTGCACTTGGAGAGGCTTATGTCAAATAGTTGACTGAAGATGATGATGATGATGTGTGTGACAATAATCGCCCCTTTCTATGACTTTCTATGACATCAAGACGACGTCGTTTCTATCACACTTTAACAAAGCAACCACACAACACCTACATCCCGAGGGGACCCAGCTGCCAAATTTTAAGGTGGTACGCTTAAGATCACCTAAAGGGATCTAAGATTTCACCAAAGTCAATTTAAAGTACATAATGAAACGTATTTAACTTTAACATAGATAATAATCACAAAGCTGCCCTACAATAAAACAGTTAAATTTAAAAGATTTGCCATATATCGTATTAAACAGATACGAATATATCATACTGAAACCCTTATGGAGGTACGGACATGCCCAACGGAACATAATTAAGACCACCATTCACATACTTATTACAAGATGGTAATCTTCGTCGAAAGTCTTCCCATTGTCCGGGTGAATCCAGCAAATGATAAATGACCTAATGTTGCTGATTAAAACGGCTACAAGAGTACAGTAAATATGTATACAGTACAACACTCTAATGAAAATGCTTACGTACACAAAAGTCGTTGTATTAGATCTAATTTTATTATTGTACAAATATTCCCTCAAAATTTTATTAAGGCTGATACGAGTATGATACATGAAGCTTCAGTAGTTTTTTCTCTTCTCTTTCTCTTTATATGACAACTAATATTACTAGTGGTCGCCCAGTGGTCGAAATTCCACCGTAATTTTATTAAGGCTGCACGGATTGTATCTTAAATACCTAAGCAATGAAAAATTAAAAAAGATAGAATGTAAGTTTGGACTGGCATTGAAAGATTTCGGCCGCTCCTTTTCCATTTTTGAAATTTTTTAAAAGAGTATATATACGTGTGTGTATGCATGTGTGTCAAATACATGGTAGTTTATATAATGTTTGTTTTATTGATTTAAAGTATTTTGTATGAATAACTAAAAAAAAAAATCTCTATATAAACTATAAGTGTGCGAAATTTCATACTCCTCCGTCCGCGTAATTTTCGTAAAAAGGTGTACAAAGTTTTTGCTTCACGTATTAATATATAGATAAAGCTGAAGAGTTTGTTTGTTTGGTTAAACGCGCTAATCTCGGGAACTACTAGGTTCGAATTTAAAAATTACTTTTGTGTTGAATAGTCCATTTATTGAGGAAAAAAAATAAAAGTACACCCGTGCGAAGCCGGGGCGGGCCGCTAGTATAAACAATAAAACTTTGGTTTATGTTTTCTTTGTTTTTTGGGGTTATTTGATTAACATCATACAAGACTATCGTAGGTCATTTAGGAACGTCATCTGATTTATGAAATCAGTTTCTGCCATTTTTATATGTCTTCGCCTATCGGAACAAATAAGTCTTCATACTGTTCATTTGTACACTGTAAAATAATATAAATCTGGCCGATGTTGATTGCTAGCCTTAGTAGGTAATGATTTTGTTATCAATACAAGGGTATTTTGTGTATTTTGAAATTAATCCCCTTACTTTATTGACTGAAAATGTTCGCTTTTAGATTAACACGTTGTAGGCGTCTGAATCTTTTTTCAGTATTCCGAGTATGAACCTATGAAACCTATTTATAGATATAAAAAAAATGCAAAAAACATACTTTTCGAATGAAAGATTAATTTATTTTTATGGCGTTCATATATATTTTAATAACATACAATAGTAAATGTTCAAATAATTTTAAACGCAAATTTTGTTGCGAACAAATTACAAAAACATACATAAATGTTAGTGACGATAGTTGTTGACATTGAATGGGCGCCTTTGGCTTTCAAAGTAAAAAGTGTTGAATAATTTCGGCGGGCTTGTTAGAATCACGATAGCTCAATTGGAAGAGCACCTGACCCGAAATGTCAGAAGGGTGCAGGTTCAAATCCTGCTCGTGGACTTGGCGTAGACGTGGCTCTTGACCTTTTGGGTTTAACCCGTCGAGAATTGAGGAACCACCAAGTACCTCATCTTCCTCGAACCTGGTTACACTGTAGACGGTCAAAAGAAGTTTTTAACAAAAAGTTTTTATCACCATTCAAAAAGGTAGACGACCAAAGAGACCCCTCCTCTACATTGATTTATATAGAACAACAGAGACAGCGTCCACTTCATGACAGACTAACTCGTCAGGATGACGCATCGCTTCCACGATAGGTCATTAGTCCCGGCCACTCCATTCATCCCAATTTGTATGGAACAGGGAAATTGTCTTTGCAAAATAAGAAACTTCAGTATCAGTGTTTGTATAAGATAATGTGACTTTGTGGATAAGCGCTTTACGTTCTAACCAAAATACTTCCTTTTTTAGGAGAAAGTTTGCTAATTGCCTTAGACGGCGTTTACAGCGTCACAGGACTTTTTGAGGGTGGCGAACTTAAAGGATTCCTCATGACGTGTGAAACAAAACACCGTCAGATGTTTTCTGAAGGGAATGGCATCACGCATTAGTGAGTGACCTCGTTCTCTACTAGATTATACGAGGGGTTCGGATCGGATCGGGGACAATACTTACTGCTACTACTTTAGTTGTAAATAAGTTTTTATTAATAAGACCGTAAGCTTTTCATTGCAATAAAATGTTTTGGTACCTAAAAAATAATATTGCCGTCTAATTTTGGAATTTAAGGTTACTAATTATATTTTTATTACCTATACATTACATTACTTTACTTTATTACATTTTCTACTATTATTCTGATAACAAGAAAATCCATCCAAAAATACAACGTAATAACCCCCGCGTCGAGCGACCAGCAGGTGGCCGATAACAATTAAAATTCTATTGTGTCTGGTATTCGCGCGCTCGAGCTCATAAGCTAAATAACAAAATAAGCACTTCTTGAGTAGTATAATTTCAAAGCTGGTATGTATTGTTCTGCCCGTGTCGAGGATCCCATTTGCATACAAAAACTGTCTAAAACATCATTCCAACAATTCATGAGCTCTAAATTCTAATTCTGATTATGGAGAAATTACCTATAAGTAATTGTTAATTCCGTGAACACTTCACATTGAAAGGAAATACTTCAATACAGTGTTTAATTTCATAGAAATAAGAACATCAATCTCTGTACTTCGAGAGGCACGTTAATTGATTGGTTGTAAGATAGCAGTCTTTATAACCCACTATCTGTACTGAGCAGCTTGTAAGGCTATAGCCAAATCTCTCTATGTGATATTGTTCATGTTGAAGGTCTGAACCCAGCAGTGGGACGTTTATTGGCTGATGATGATGAAGAATATCAAGGTATAATAGGTATAATAACGTTTTTCAAACTCGGAGGTAAACAATTCACACCGTGAAACTGAAACGGTTGAACGCTGAAGCTGAAATGACATCGCAGTAAAGACAAAATTACTAGTTTTAAATTTTAGAAACCTTTTTTATTAGGAAATTCGTTTGAGTGTCATCTTCATAACCAGCTTATTTTATGTTCACACTACCGGGGCATAAGCCTTCCCTATAGATGAAATCACCACCATAGGGATAACAGGCGATAAACCACGCATGCCCAGGGCGGATTGATGGTTGTTAACGGCTGCTGATGCAGCCGGGACCAACGGCTTTACGTGACTTTTAAAGCATGGAGAAAGAGGCGTTTGATTGTGCCGTAGAAACAACCTTAGACTTAGCAGGTAAGTACGAACATCATTTGCAGCATGTTGTTCATTCACAATAGGAAGATACAATGAGAAACTTTAAACTCGTATTGTCGTTGCAGGTTTTTCAATTTCTATTGCGGCTTTTTGTCGCAATGAGTCCTCATTAAAAATATTGTGCGCGACAACAAATGGAGCATAACTTTTTAGGGTTCCGTACCAAAATACGTCAAAAATTCTAGAACCTTTAAAATTTCACTCTTGGGTCAGTAAGTTTGTCTTTGGCAATTTTTTGGAAACTGCTTGATATTAATTTGGAACAGAGATGTAGTTTGAATTACACATTTTTATAGTGCTGCACCAGTTATCTTCGCGTCTGGACTCCATTTCCACTTAACATCAGGTGGAATTGTGTCATTTGCCGAGCTATCTATAAAAATAAAAATAAATGTGCTGAATAAAGTACACAATTCACGCTGCTACTAGACATATGGATAGGTACTTGTTTTTTGTAAATATTAGAAATTAGGGAAATTATCTGCAAGGTCTCATTTCATGCTTTAATTTTACAACAAGTAATACAATGCACAGAGCCTAAACGTGCGTCAAACCCTTCCTTGACCAGTCTAGTGTTTAGACTTCAGCAGAGTAAGACCGTAGTCACGGGTGGACGGTTCATGTGAAACCCCCGTATTTTACAGAAACATGTTTTACAAAATTTCGAATTTATATAAAATTATTTTTCCAACTAGTCCAGAACCCTTAGGACGCGCGTCAATCTGGCTTGTCCGGTTCTCTTAAACACTAATGTAGTCAAGTGTTTTATTTGAAAACCGCACCTACGGCCGCGCGCTGGTACGTTTCGCAGCGTTGCACATTTAGCTGGTTTATTGGCCTCGTGTGGACCCCGCCTAAGTGTGATGAATAAGGGACGCGAGGCACGGAATCGTTTTGCGTTCGCCGGCGAAATAACTTCTTTAATTTTTCATTTTTAAAGCCTTTCCGGCCGAGTTGAATATGAAAATTTGTGTAGAACTACACACGCGTTAGTAGTTAGACAAACGAGACGAAGTTGCAATTGTATCAGTTGATTGTGAGTTAGGTACTTTCTGTTTTGTGTGGTTTTGTGGTTGTGAATTTTCGCTTGGATAATAAAGTGACTCTATACTAATATTATAAAGCTGAAGAGTTTGTTTGTTTGTTTGGTTGAACGCGCTAATCTCAGTAACTACTTGTTCGAATTGAGAAATAATTTTTGTGTTAAATATTCCATTTATTGAGGAAGGCTATAGGCTATATTACATCACCCTGTGTGTGTCAAATACATGGTAGTGTGTGTAATGTTTGTTTTATTGATTTAATGTAATTTTATGCATATAAATAAAATATTAACATTGTGCTATCCTTCTCTATATAAACTATAAGTGTGCGAAATCTCATACTCCTCCGTCCGCGCAATTTTCGTAAAAAGGGGTACAAAGTTTTTGCTTCACGTAAAAATATTATAAAACGATATTGTACCTACACTTAACTAAAATGTTATACTTACTCGTTTTTATTCATAGCTAATAGGACTGAAATAAAAGGACTTACAAAGCAATATTTTTGCTCATTTTTCAAAAGAATAAAATGTAATTCTGCTTTTATTTCTACCGGAACTATTCCGCTTAAGCCGCCAGTCGACCTGCGAGCTTACCAGACGAATCTGCACCATTAATACTTAATGTGCAATAATGGCGTGCTATCTTCCGTCTCTTTCCCACCTCGGTTGTCTTTTCTTTTAAGTTTTTTTTCAGTAATTTTCATTTTATGCTCTACCTGCTTTTATTAATAACCTGACTCATTATGAAGCATCATCATTGTTAATACGTTTTTTTATTCAATTAGTGAGAAATCCTTGTTCATGTTACTAAGGAGATCTTAGGCGCAGTGGCTTGTGCGTTAGAGTAGCGATCTTGCAAGGCGATTAGGATCATCTTTTTTTACTAAAGCAACTCTAAAATCTGTAAAAAACACCGCTTTTCCATATACTTTGTGTAAGTATGTTTTATTTATGTATGGAACAACTGTTTTTTTTTAGATTTCAGAGTGGGTCCAAAAAGTTGCTCCTATTCATTAGTACTATCACCTGTTTAAGGAAAAACAATCACTTAATAATCTCAGTACTTTAACAAATCAATGACAACTTTAAAAAGGACAAAAAAGCTACTGAACTATTACTTCGAATGCTCTTTACTACAACGTCTGGCGAAAGCTACGCACCATTATAAGGGTTATCAGCAAAATCGTCAGAGTAGTAATGGCGCAGCTAATTCTGAAATAGCGGTAGGTTTAGCAGCCTGCCCGGTTTTTCAGTAGATTGATATCCGATAGCGATGATAGCGATTCAATCGTCACATGAAAGCGGCAATGGATAGAGCTCTTGATTGATTAGTGGTTCAGCGAGTTGGTGTGTTCGTACTGTGGAGCGGTCAAAGTAAAATTGATCTGCACATTTTAGTTTCGGCTAGTGTCTACGTATACGTCTGTATAAGATAAAAGTGTCGTCAGATTAAGTAATTGGAGGTAATTCAAAGTGGATGGAATTATCAACACTGTCACGTCACTCACCAACCCGCGATGGGCCAGTGGTGGTAGTAACGGCCCGATCGTCAAACAGACGCGGTCTACCCGCGCGGGCACATAGTCACAAAAATAGCCCGTGGATTCTTTAAAATCATGCGCGTCAGGCGCACTTAAGCAAGCAGCAGTGATCACAAATATAAATACACAGAGGTTACTAAAGCACTGGCTATGACTTGTTTATTTTGATGTGACGTCACAATTAAAGTATTTATTAAAAATTGCATAAAAAATTAAAGTTAATAATTATGTCTTAGTAACTCTGCATACAAGATCTAGACCGGAGACACTGGATTTTTACATTTTGACCACACCTTTATGTTACACGTTGTATATGCATATTTATTTGATTATTAAAAAAACACAAATGTTTGAAAAAATTTCCACGAGCAGGATTTGAACCTGCACCATACTGACATTCCGGGTCAGGTGCTCTTCCAATTGAGCTATCGTGGTTCTAACCAGCCCGCCGAAATTATTCAACACTTTTTACTTTGAAAGCCAAAGGCACCCATTCAGTGTCAACAACTACCGTCACTAACATCCGATCATAATATTTTTACAAATATTAAAGATCAGTTAAGAAGTAAGCAAGCTATTTATAAATGTTTAAATAATTTTTAACGCAACAAAATTTGCGTTAAAAATTATTTAAACATTTATTAAATTATTGCTAAGTTTGCCTCAAGCAAGCGTTTCATTATCAAACTACACGAACTCACAAGCAATCGCTAGTGTGGTCTATCATAAAATTAATAGGCCCCGCTTTCACCGCATTGTCAGCAGCCAGCCACCACTCCGACGCAGCTATTAGCGTACATTAAGTATTAATGCGGTAACCGCTAACATTGTCATTCGAGGCCACAGAGTAAGGAGACCCAGAAAGTAAGCTTAAGGTGACACACTGAAAAAATGCACCAACTTTCGGCGAATAGTTTAAGACTCGCGAAACTAAAATGTGGATATATGTAAATTCATGTCTTTATTTTGAATATGCTTGCTCAAAACACGATTGTATAATTTTGACTCGATCATAATTATTTTTGAAAACACTACAAAAAAAACACTATTGTTCAAATTACAACAGAATTACTTAATTGATATGCTTGGAAACCAGTCAAATATATTGATAACATTACACAATTTAGTAGCTGCATATTTTAATAACTAAAACCAATAATTTAAAAAAAAATGTTTTTTTTTGATTTGCTGTCTCAATTATCGCAGGCGATACGTATTTTCGACCTTATGACAGCTCCAGTAAGGATCAGCCTTTTTGAATGTTTACAAAGCGAGGTGTCGTCTACCGCGCTCAATCAACACACACGTAGACCCTCTCAAAAGCACAGATCTCGGAACATTTCGAGCACATGCGTGCGTGTCTGTGAGAGGTTGTCTATGTGAAATGAAAAAAATTAAATGAAATACATTTATTAGCACACACTACAAAACTACACGATACTTACACTAACAATACAGAGCAACGACAAAAGACAAAGTGTGGCTAAGTAGGCCCCAGCCTCAGCACGTTCTACAGCGACATAAAACCGCTGCAACGCTGGTATTCTGGAGGGGTCTAAAATCGGTGACGTGTCCACAGAACAATTATAAATAGACCAACATAGACAAATAAAAATATTAATAATAATAAAACGCCAAAACACACATACAAAAAAAGAAAAAACACAATAATGATATAACACTAAACATTTACACTACTCAGCACTATCTTGGCTGTTTGCTTGCCTTTCTGTGCTTGGAACAAAAAAAAATGTTTGCACTATGGTCTTGCTTGACATTTGTTTATGACTATGTGACTGTGTGCGCTGCTCGAGCTCGTTTGTATGAAGCTCACCTTCTGCAGTCTCCTTATTTTGTGTTCTAGGCGCTGATACGGAACTGTGCGAGTATTCGTATAATAGAACGAGTAATTAAATTATAAGGCAGTCAGAGTTTAAGCATTAAAAATGTATGTCGGGAGGGTTGAGATGTTATCATTACAAGGAGTATTTGGATTCCGTTCGGTCGTCGAAATGTTTGTAGAAGGTTGTTTGTGTTATGTGCTGTGAAAAAACACACCTATGTGATCGTGATAAATGCACTTAAGCAAAGAAAGGTTTTTTTTTATATTAAAAGGAGGCAAACGAGCAGGTGGGTTGCCTGATAGAAAGTAATCACCGCCGCCCATGGGGATGCCCGTGCAAAACCAAAGAAATCGCAGATGTGTTGCCGGCCTTGAGGAAAAAGTTGGATCTTGAGAAAGGAGAAGGAATTGGGAGGGGGGAGGGGTGAGAGATGGGCCTCCGGTACTTTCACTCACCGGACGAAACGCAACAGCAACGAGTGCCATTGTTTCACGCCTTAATTAATTAAGCATGAATACTGCAGACGACCTCCTTGGTCGAGTGGCTTGCACACCGGTTTTCATGGTGTCGCCATCTCTGAGGTCCCGGGTTCGATCCCCGGTCGGATCAATTTAGAAATACCTGTTTTTCTAAATTGTTTCGGGTCTGGGTGTTTCCTATGTATAATAAGTATGTATTTAAGTATATTAAGTATGTTTATCCGTTGTCTAGTTAACCTTATAACAAGTTTCTTAAGGAAGCTTTTCTTGGGGCTAGATAATTGGTGTGAGTGTGGGAAACATTTACATTTATTTACATTTACATTTACATTTACTGCAGAATATACAAATTGTCGTGATTTGTGTTTCAGGGTGTTTAGTGTGAGTTTTGTTTACTATCCGTATTCATTCGATTACGTTTACGAAAACAAAAATCAGTATGGCATTGAAGCAGCGCCCCCTGGCGACATACGAGATGAGTTAAAATTTTGCTATATCAATTCTAGTTTTTGTTTACGTGATCGAATGGCAAATGAAACTTGCACTAGGCACCCTGATGAGTGATGATACTGATGATGAGTGTAAATAGGGTTTATCATAAGTAGCATAGATACTATAAAAGATGATAATAAGTAATACCTACCGAAACACGGAAAAAATCGAAAAGGAAAACAATACATCAATAGCTCAGGAAGCTTGTTATTAGTAGGCAAATCGATATTTTTTAAAGTGCTACTTTCAGTTTAAATATAATAAAAACCACCAATAACCCGCGAAGACGCTGACCAGAAAAAACAAAAAACTAACAAAAAAAAACAAGTGAACATCCACAGCTAAATCACACACAAAACTAGAACGCTACCACCGACACAAAACAATATTTATGACAGCTGAATAGATTCATTATCGCAACAAGACGGGTCATCAATACTGGATGGACTTAGTTGGAGGCCACCAACTTCCTTAACTAAGTTCTGCGCCAATTAAATGCCAACTTATAACCGTCGAACGACGCCAACATTCTAGAAGAGAATGGACAAGGCGTGCGGAATAGTCGGATAGATATAACTTGGTATTTGAATATAATATTTTTATGTTATTTTTTATCGAATTTGTTTGCTTTGCTTACAGACAGCAGACCACAGATTACACTATTGCTCATTGTGTTTTTATTGTCACTAATTCCAAGGCAAATGAGTTCATCACACAGAGCCACAAGTTCGTTCTGTATTATATTTATTTTTGTTTTAATGTTATTCATCATAAATTCATTATGTATGTACTTATGTTATTCTATGTATATGTGACAAACTATTGTATTTAATTTTACTCGAAACAGAGACGAACCTCACCAAATAGGTCCCACCGGAAGACCAGCGCTGCTGCGACGTTGTGCTCAATGCCGCAGCAGCTTACGCTGAGGTGGGCTCTAGTTGGCCTCACACACACACACACCATTGCTCTTTTTCTATTTTAGTAGTTTGTTTTTTAGTCTTAATTGATCTGTTTTTACTTTGTTTTTGTAATTGTTTTTTTTTTGTGTGAGGTTAGTAAATGTTTTTCTTTCTTTATTTCTTTCTTTCTTTTAATAAAATGTTGTTTTTGTAAATTGAACTATATCATTATCTGTCTAGAAACATAACAAAGCTGAACCCAGTGGCTATAGCTTTACCACGATATGTTTGAAACTTACCTTTTGCAGTCTCCTTATTTTATGGCTTCACGTGTCTTCACTCTTAATATTGAGCGCCTTGTCGAACCGTATCCTCAGCTCACTATACTCATTTGCTATTGGTCGCATTGGTTGGTGCTGGGCGATAACGCGATATCAAAATAGAAAGAGATCCAGGAGCCGTGGCCTGACACTGGATAGAACACTATCCAGTGTCAGGCCACGGCTCCTGACACTACCAATGGAGACAGAAGAGAAGAAAATCCGGCCAATATCCACGCTTGCCCAATATAAGTTAGTATCTACCAATACGGATAAGTATCATACATCAGGGTCTGGATATTTGACAATTTCAAAGCACCCACTGTTGTTTCTCAGGGGTCTAATTCTGATATTTTTACCAGTCAAAATTTCAAGGTTACTGGAACACGATTGTGGACATTTTAAATTAGCAGAATCTAGGCCTGGTTAACGACTGCTGTCTCAAGACTATCTGGACCAAGGGCTACGTTAAGGCTTTTAAGTTAAAGTTTTAATTAAAACTTACAAATTTCTATATTTGTAAAATATTGTTTATTAAAATAAATGAGATCGTATATGCTGCTTGTATCAGTTATAATAAAAACAGCAGCCATTAATAAATCTATTCATAATAAAAACATGTTTGCGATTGTTCAATGTTCATCTTAATGGGATATTAAGCTTCTGAAAACAACATCCAACAAAATTACGGCAGCAAATATATTTCAGATTTGTAATGTACTTGGTATAGCGTAAGTACTTACTTTTATTAAAAATTTGCTTACACTCGCACGAATCCGGTGTGTCACACACTCTTAAAGTAATAACATGTTTTCAGGGAATTAAACGTGGGTATGCTATATGTTAATTTATGATATTTCTTATCTGTGATTTACTTTCAGTCCAATCCTTTGTTGACATATTTATGAGTAATTTGAGAACAATAAAGAATTTGATACACGGAATAGGAATTGGGAGAAGGAGGGGTGAGAGATGGGCCTTGAGGAAGCAGGAATTGGGAGGGGGGAGGGGTGAGAGATGGGCCTCCGGTACTTTCACTCACCAGACGAAACACAACAGCAACGAGTGCCATTGTTTCACGCCGATATTCTGTGAGAGGGTGGTATTACGCCGGGCGAGCCGGTCCATTTCGTGCTGCAACGCAGCGTGGCTCTACCACTCAGAATCTTTGTGCAAAAACGGGCCAACCAAAAACCAAAACCAACACGCGTGCCCAGTGCGGATTGATGGTTGATAACGACTGCTTATACAGCCGGCTTTACGTGCCTTCCGAAGCGCGGAGGATATAAGGATACTTGTATGTAAAAAGGATCATAATTAGTCCTTCTTCAATTCTTCACCCTATCACTCCGACTATACAATATCTACTTTGAGTTCTCCAGGAACTATTCGCGAATCTTTTCCTACTTCTTGGCGCCTGTTAATGGTATACTGAGTAATACTTGAGGTTTGTCTGTTGCAAACTTTCGCCTGCCGGATCCCGCAATTCGTTTCGAGTCAATTCATCGCATTGATTCCGTATCCGCAAGGCTCTTAGCGCCGCGGCTATTAAAGTAGCGGGAGACTGTTTATCTTAAATCATATTGAAGTGTTGAATTTGTAAAAATGCAATTGAAATAATATGAAGTGTTAAATTCCAGTAAATCACTAGTTCATCAAGCTTAGATTTGTACGCAAATACCACCCCCTCCCGCCCGCAAAATGCACATGATGAAGAATCAATGAATGCAAGCAAACATGCACACCAACACCGATACCCGCCCGACACGTGTTTATTTTTGCTGAATTGATTCTAATACGTTTTTTTGTTGGCTAGCGTTTAAGTTAAATTTGCTTAAAAATATTAACTTTTACCCAAGTGCTTTGATTTAAAACAATAATTACTTATTAGTTGAAGATCAAGCCTATCAATGCCTTATACACTTTTAAACTTTCGCGTTCCATAATTAAACAAAGAATTTAAACGGGTATTAACGCAAACTAATTAGTAAAAAGGTATCATACCTTCTTTATACCCGACGTTTTGACCGAGTTACAACGGCTGTGGTATGATACCTTTTTACTAATTAGTTTGCGTTAATATCCGTTTAAATTCTTTGTATATCAATGTCTTGTTCTTGAATAGCGCATATGGACTCTTAACATTATCTTTAACTTAATATATTTTTTGTTGTGAAAAAAACATTGATTTATATAGATAATTTTAAGCAATATTGTTTTACATACTTCTCTATTAAAACACTTTTTAAGGTAAATAATAAGTAATTTTCTTTTTAAAGATTTCCGTTGCGTTTGCAGAAAACCGTGCTCTCATTCTATAGCAATTAGACAGAAGTTTACAAAGCAAAACTTCTGTCTAGCTCAGCTCAGACTTTCGCCTGCTCAATCTATAGCCACGTCCTAAGAGTAGTCAGGAGTGCTAGCACTAACTCAATTACAGACATCCGGCTCGTAAGGACCAATTCACTGAATCCTATGCTTTTCTTTTGACAATGTTAATGTTATATTTCTTTGATAATGCTCAAATAATACTTGGACTGTTTAATAATGAAAAAGCATGCCAATTCAGGAGGAGCTCGATAGCGCAGTGGCTAACGCGCTTGGTCGTATGGGTGACCAAAAATTTTTCGTCTCGAGCTTCTCCGTGCTTCGGAATGCACATAATGCCGTTGGTATCGGTTGCATTAGCACTCGTTAATTACCACCAATCCACATTGGGTCCGCGTGGTGGTTTATAGCCCGTTCTCCCCACCCATCCATAGGGAACTGCTAACTCATCTGGAAAGTTAGTACGCTTGTTAGGAATGGGTTCACGCAGTAGTCTTTCAAAGATATGGGCATAGAACCACGTCTTTTCGCATTTAACCAAAGCATCTATCCATTAGGTTAGTCGCTTAGCTAACTAGTTAACTTTATGTAGGTCCTTCCTAAATTACCTAGTTTAAGCATTGCCTACGCCTACGTACACTTAAAAGCTATTTATCGATATCAGTTTCCAGTGTTATCGATGACACTTTCAAGTACAGTTGCCTCCGCGGACAACGGTACGCATACTGAGAAGTTCTCAATGGAAATAGTTTATGAAGTAGAATTTCGATAGCGTTGAAATTCGACACCGGACTTGTCGTTTTAATGTGTTACTGCTTTACGACACACGGTTACGTAGAATGGATAGTGTCCAAGAATCGTAGATTTTTTTAATAACCAATGTATCTATGAAAGGCTGGTTGAGCGTTCTAGGAACCGCCGCTGGGTACGAAGAAGTAGAGAAAGACCTGCAAAGACTCCAGATTGACAAATTGTCTGAGATTTCACAAAGTAGGGAAGAACGGCATCTTGTTGTGTTAGAGGCCAAGATCCACTTCCGAAACTACTCTTAAGTTTTAGGTAACCCGTTAAAAGTATTGGGTTAGTTTTAACTCCAACAGTCACCTTAGCCACAAATAATGAGATGCTAGACGGTAACCTTAATACATACCGCACTCGAGCTACGCACACCAAATTCTTCCTAAATTTTCGTACATCCACTGTCTTCCAAAATAGTTAAAAAAAAATTACTACACATGGTGTCTCTGAATTATATTTTTGTTTGATATGCCTTTAAACTGTACCTACAAAATATTAAACAAGGTGGCCATGTTCCAATGTATCTAACTCTATGGCTCTACGTGCCATTGTTTTTCTAAAGCGCTCGAAACGCGACCATCAGAATTAGCAAAATTAATAGGACGCACGAATCGCGACCATTCGGTGAAGGCATTTTTTATTATATAACTTTTTAAACTATCATGGTCACTTACATTAGAATAAATATTATTAACGAGATTATTACCATGTTTTTGTTGTGTTTGAGTATCCGATATTTCGGCACAGTTGCTTGCGCCATGATCACGGATGTACTGAATTTATTGCGGGTGGGTGATTATGAGCAGACAAAACGATCTACCCTCTTCCTTAGTCGTTTTTTGCGCTCGATACTCGTTTCCTGTTTCCTAAGTCACTATTCACTCGAACTTGTTCTCGCCAACTACACTGACCGTATCAGATCGCGAAACAGCACTATTGTTCTTTTTGCGATCTTTACATAAGCTAATCACTGGATTCCAGATACGCGACAGTTTAAACCCATCTTCACGAATGAAATTTTAAAAAATATATATATATTATTTTATTTATTATTATATTTTACAAAACGCATGAACCGCGACCAACTTGCTTGTTTACTAAAAATCGACGACGTACGAACCGCTACCAATTCACATAGACAACCTCTTATGGACACTAAATCTCGAACCAGTCCGAACGCAGCTGTGGCGAGGTTCTATGTGTGCGTGCGCGTTGGTAATCAATATCTAATTATGCCTAATAAAACAAAAAAGCAATATATTTTTTTAACTCAATTTCTCAAGTGAACTCAACGGCTAATACGAGACGCGTAGGGACGAAGTTAGTGGAAATATGTATGTTGACTGTACTCGATACGGCGGGAACTTTGGGACGAACACGGGTCACGACAAATTGAGATATTTGTGACTTAATCTTCGCTTGCACTTGTTGAATCTAAATTAAAGGCTTTTTTATGCTTGGAAACGCTCTAAGAACATTATTTTGCGCCGACGAAAGAACAATAAAACTTTTACATGGTTTTTACACGACACACTTTTCAAAATGAGTACCTACCTACTTGAAATTAGTGCAATGTGTCTGCACTCCTTAATGTGATACTCAATAAAAAACATTTTTTTTAAATATATTTTTGCATGATTGTGTCATATAAAGATATAGGTAAGAAACACTGGCACACAACATTAGTATTATTAAAATGTTCAAATAATTTTTAACGCAAATTTTGTTGCGAACAAATTACAAAAACACAAATTTTGAATAAATTTCCACGAGCAGGATTTGAACCTGCACCCTTCTGACATACCGGGTCAGGTGCTCTTCCAATTGTGCTATCGTGGTTCTAACCAGCCCGCCGAAATTATTCAACACCTTTTACTTTGAAAGCCAAAGGCGCCCATTCAATGTCAACAACTACCGTCACTAACATCCGATCATAATATTTTTACAAATATTAAAGATCAGTTAAGAAGTAGGCAAGCTATTTATAAAATGTTCAAATTTTTTTTTTTTGCTGCTCGTGGAAATTTTTACAACATTTATGTTTTTTTATTAGTATTATTTCCATATAAAAAACAGACAGCAGAACGTAATTTGAAATTCGAACACACCACCTTTTGTTTCCATAACGAAAATTTTCACATTCGAAAGGAGGTATCAATGCAAAATATAAAATCGTTTAACTCAAAAGAGGTTTGGAGCTTCATTTGGAAATCAAAGATGTTGGATTCGCAAACAGACTGCGATCTCCGATGGGACTCGGCGTATCCCATTTGCATGTGAAAATGCTCACCAGCGGGCGCTGACGGCGATAACAGAGTAACGTGATCTAAAGGTAAAGTGAATTATAGTAAAGTTACCAGTATTTGGTACAGAAGCAGAAATATTTTTCAGTTAATTAGATTTCTTCACATTAAATGTGTTCGACACTTTTAAGCTCGAAATTGCAAATTTTTTTTATTGCAATTTGACGAAATGACAGATAGGAAGTAGGTGGTCTGTATAATTTTTTTTTAAAGACTAAAATGACTGCATAGTGTGACTTTTGTTTACAATTACGTTTACAAAAACGAAAATTTGTAGATTATGGCATTGCTACAGCGCCTCCTGGCGGCATACGAGAAGAGTTAACATTTTGCCATACAAGTTATCGTTTTCGTTAACGTGATCGAATGGCGAATGAAACTCGCACTTAGCACCCGGTAAAAGTGCGTCCAGAATATATGACAAAACATGTTATATAGCATAGTTAAGTTATGTAGCATGTTTTATTAGCGTGGACGATAAGTGTTTTGTAACATGTAAGTATAGTATAGTTATGTAATGATACTTATACTTAGTTAAATGTTCAAATATTTTTTAACGCAAATTTTGTTGCGAACAATTTATAAAAACACAAATGTTGAAAAAACCTGCTCGTGGAAATTTTTTCAACATTTGTGTTTTTATACACAGTTGTTTGCTTTCTAATTTCCGATGAAGATTGCTAAATATAATGCTTTAAAGTCCGTTGAAAACTTTGTTCTAAATCGAGGTGACTTTGATTTTCGAAATCAACAAAAACAACATCTTGAACAATGAAAGCTTTATTAACTTATTTTTTGTTAAAAATTAAATAACTAGATATTTGTTTCGTAACGTAGGTATAGAAAACTGAAAGCAAACTCCATTCAACTTCTTAACAAAGAAAAAGCTGGCGAGTCTTGGCCAGTTCTTCACAGCTCAGAGTTCACTAGCCTGTAAAAGGCAACGATAAATAAATGAATTTTGTTTCGTTTATTTTTCAGTGAAAATCATAAAATGCGAAACATTTCCTTGAATTCCCTACTAAGAAGTGACTTTTCGATATTAATTTGTTTACCCGATTACCGACGTACTACCCGACGGACGGACGTTTACCCGACAGACGCACCTATACACAATGATGAAAATAACACATTCAAGAAAGTAAACAAAATTACTACTTATTATAAAATGGTATCAAAGGTGTATTGTAATAAAAGCACACACCGACTAGTTTAAGAATTAAAAGCGGCTACTGAATAGATTTCAGCCATTTTTAGTTGCCATCGAAACTTTTACTAATACAATAAAATTTATTCACTTGCTAAACTGTCGAAACAAAACAAAAGAAAGAAAAAGTAACTGTCTAAATTTATTATTTTAAAAGCGTTATTGCATTGACTTACGTCTTACTAACACTAGCTAGATTTTTTTTAAAAAGGTATATTAAATGTTCAAATAATTTTAAACGCAAATTTTGTTGCGAACAAATTACAAAAAAATTTTAAAAAATTTAAAAAAAATTTGAACATTTATTAATAGCTTGCTTACTTTTTGTAGAGGGTAAGAGATGGGCCTCCGGTACTTTCACTTACCGGACGAAACACAACAGCAACGAGTGCCATTGTTTCACGCCGATGTTCTGTGAGATATATCATACATGTTTGATATAATATATAGGTACTAGCTGACCCGGCAAACGTCGTTTTGCCATAAAAAATTTAAAAAAAATTTAGGGGTGGACTACCCCTAACATTTAGGGGGATGAAAAATAGATGTTGGCCGATTCTCATAGATACCGGATGACCCGGCAAACGTTGTTTTGCCATAACAAATTAAAAAAAATTTAGGGGTGGACTACCCCTAACATTTAGGGGGATGAAAAATAGATTTTGGCCGATTCTCATAGATACCGGATGACCCGGCAAACGTTGTTTTGCCATAAAAAAATTAAAAAAAATTTAGGGGTGGACTACCCCTAACATTTAGGGGGATGAAAAATAGATGTTGGCCGATTCTCATAGATACCGGATGACCCGGCAAACGTTGTTTTGCCATAAAAAATTAAAAAAAAATTTAGGGGTGGACTACCCCTAACATTTAGGGGGATGAAAAATAGATGTTGGCCGATTCTCATAGATACCGGATAAGCACAAAAAATTTCATCAAAATCGGTCAAGCCGTTTCGGAGGAGTATGGCAACGAAAACTGTGACGCGAGAATTTTATATATTAGATTACCAACCACCTGTATAACACAACAATATTTTTTAATGATCTGTTTAAGAGTCATAACGTCAGCCGGGCTATTCCGCTGTCTCGACATTAAGACGAGCACCCGCACCACACGCGGGATTCGTGTAATCCGCCTAATGCGCAACTATTATCAGCGGTTCTCGATCGGAGGAAGGATGTAGACGTTTTTCTAAGGCAAAATTGAGTTATCACGTTACGTTAGTTCACTTGCTATTGTTATTTGTTAATTGCTATTGTTCAATTGCTCGGGCTCAGTGGCGTTAATTATGAGAAGCCTGTGACTAGCAGTGGACTGATGTGGACTGATTATGATGATGATGAAGTTCAATTGGTCTTTGTGTGAGTTATGGTTGCTGGTAAGGCGGGCTTGTTTGAAGTCGCTAAGCTACCTTAGTTGGGGCAAAATTAGTGAGCTAAGCCGTCGTGGAATCAATCAAAGAAAATAAATATCTTTATATTAATACGTGAAGCAAATCTTTGTACCCATTTTTACGAAAATTGCGCGGACGGAGTGGTATGAAATTTCGCACACTTATAGTTTATATAGAGAAGGTTTGCAGAATGTAATTTTTTTTTTATTCTAAAAAATATTATGCATAAAAAATACATTAAATTCAATAAAACAAACATTACACACACTTCCATGTATTTGACACACACGCATATGTATTTGACACACACGCATATAAACTATTTTCATTAATTTCAAAAATGGAAGAGGAGCGGCGAAATCTGTCAATGTCAATCCAAACTCAAATTCCATCTTTTTTAATTTTTCATTGCTTAGGATACAATCCGTGCAGCCTTAATAAAATTACGGTTGAATTTCAACCACTGGTCGACCCCTAGTATTAATTAGCACTTGAATGACAGTCAAAACACTTGTTCGGCAGCTTTATTATTGGAAAAACAATCGTTCGATCTACGATATAGGATCGACTTTCACCTGAAGCAATAAATATAGCAATGTAATTTCAAATAAGACTCATCCATACGCGATTGCCTTAGTAGGGGCAGTACTTTAGTGTGAAGGGCGTATATTAGCAGTCTGCAAACGAAAATGGGAACTTGCTCTCTGTGCTTAATGCCAGTGTGACGGGATATTCCGAACATTTTGTTTTATGTAGATGGAGCGTAGTATACAACTATATAAAATAACTACATATACTGTATATAACTTTTACGGATCTACTCGCGTTTATTTTCTACATTTTAGTTTTAATTGATGTTCATTCTGACGTTTCGAATCAAGAGATACTGTGAGCTCTTTTTGCGTAAAACGGAACCCAAATGATTAAATTAAAATGAGGGTATACAATCTACCAACTAATTATGAGACGACCAACACCTCAGTCTTCCTGTGACCACGGACCCTGCAAAGGGTTCGAAACGTCATGATAAACATTAATTAAAACTAATGTATAAAATAAACGCGAGTAAATCAGTAAAAGTAGTTTCATTTCAATGTGTGTGTTCGCGTAAACTTTAGAAAACAATAATAATTATGTGTTTCATCTCTTTTACTCCAATTTGATTTACATGACGGGAACAAAACAAAGCATATCTAAATTCCAAACTTATACTCTGCATATTATGTATGTATTTGTACAACTATGGCCCTGAGTGTACGAGGGTATACCTCAGAAATCAGACTTGGTTATAAAGCACGATTCATCTGATATATTCGTCTTCGTATACCTCTCCTATTAACATCACAATCAGTCTATAAACGTCCCACTTGGTTCTAGTAGGTATTCCCACAAGAAATATAGAACATAGAGAAATTAATTCATCCATAACCCACAACGCTGGCCCAATATGCGGGTTACTGAAATCCTCCATTTTGACACATTTATTACGAGGTTCAAACTTGAGAGGTGCCAAGTTCTACACTCTCGATATTACGCCTGAGACATCACGAAGAATCTAGCAAGCTATTGAGATTCATTGGGAATGCTGTGTACCAATAGTGAACTTTTGAGTATGTCCTAAAACACGAGTACGATACTATATTTCTTTTAAATTGTAGCTGTATTTAAACAGTTACACTGTAAAGGTTATCTGAAGCCAACTCCCTTCTTTAGAAACTTGGATAAGGTAAAACAGAAACATAGCAATGAGAGCCAGGAAGATGTAGTTTCCTTACTTATTAGTTATCTCCAGTTCCGCACACAAGTTCTTTTAACTTAATTAATAACTTATCTTTGCTTTTATCTCGCCTTAGAAAGAAATAAGTTTAGTAACTTTTATGCTTCAAAGAACTACTCTGACAAGCAAAAATTAAGGGTCGGTTAGACAGAATGCCTTGGTGGCTGAGTACAGCGCTTGGTCCGATAAACGGAGGTCCTGGGTTCCAGGAGCCAGGTCGGGCAAAGTATAATTTGGACCGCATTTGGCAAGCGTTGTGTTAAATTGATATAGATCGCGCCAAACTTCTAGTCCCCTCTGAAGTTGCTTCGCGCAGCTTTTCAGTCAGGCCCTGCCGCTCGTCCCGCTGACGCCTATTTTTTTATTACTGCGACACGAATCGCGTCAACTTCAGAGGGGACTAGACGTTTGGCGCGATCTGTACCTATCAATTATAGTGATGACTTGATTTCGGTGGAGAGAGTGTGGGTGCAGTGGTTAATGCACCCGGTCTGCGATTGATAAGGCTAAGCAACTTTGGGTGGTTGAGGGTGGGAGACCAAATATGTATCGATCATCTCGAGTCCCTCCGTGCTTCGTAAGGCACGTAAAACAGGTCTATCAGTCACACGTTTCACTCTATCCATCCATAGGGAAAGCACGCGCCCCAGCAGTAGTGGGGACATAAAAAAATTCTGGTATGAAAGTTTGTTCTTATAGTTAGTAGGGTACTCAATAGGCATAAAAACTGAAGCAGCGTGAACGAGATACCCTTGGCTTTTCGAGATAGTCGCAAGCGTCTATGGGCTGCACGCGGCGGTGGCCGCTTTCCATTGGCGGGGGACGTATGCTGGTTTACTAGCTCAGTATAATAAAAAAACCTTAATGCCTTCTATAAACTATTCGAATTCTGTTTATAACGATACAGCTGCACGAATCTCGGGAAATATCACTCGGCAGTTAACGTTTAAAGTTATTTTCAAGCTGGCTATTTTAGGCGACCATTAGGAATTCATTTCCATCCAATATGGGGACGTTATTTAAGGCTTTAGATGAACAGTTAGAAATATAAAGTTAGCGTTCATTATTAATTGATATATTTATTTTATTCCCGGTAGATTCCTGACTGGGTCGGGTGGGAGTTTAATTTTTTCACTTTATTTTAGAATTATATTTAATTATTATAGTGTTTTTGGAGAGTGATTGCTGATTGACTCAAGCGGCATTTTCAGCGTCACCGGACTTGTTGGGGGCGGTGAGAAACTTAAAGGGTTCCTCAAGTCGTGTGAAACGAAACACCGACAGAGGTTTTTTAGAGGGAATGGCATCACACACTGGTGCGTGTCTCCGTTCCCTACTAAATTCTCCGTGTGGTTTGAATCTGATCGGGAGCGACACAACCCGCGGACCACCTCGGCTCGGGTTGACCAGGTCGTGAGGGTGCAATTATGGTAGTACCTACATTAAGAAGCAACAGCTACTGTTGGCTTCGGCCTTCCCATATGACCTTGGGGCCATTACCTACCTCACTGGCTCGAAGTAGGCTAGTGGGTTTCAATGACTGCTACCCTACGACAAAAACCGGGCCATCTGAACGTACACAGAAAACAGGCATGCATACCTATCCAAAATATGTGCCTTATGAATTTCTCTCTCTTATGAATATCTTGGAGGACTTTTGTCCTGACATGAAGGAGCTCGTGATATTATAATTTGATCACACATGTAGCGACCCGTAATTTAGAATATTGTTTAACTTTCAAAAACTTTAAAAGAATGCGCCAGCCGCAGTGCTCATCAATAATCACACTAAAACCTTTTCAACGACAACCCAAAATAATTTTACTTGTTTTTTTAAATCGGCAAATGCACCAACCCTATTATCTTTCGGATGTTGTACGGTAGTAAAGGGGTGCTGTGTTTTTTGTCTCCCACTGCACGATCTCAAATTGGACGTCAATCCAATAGGCAGCAGCGCGGACTGCGTCTCACCGCCTCGGGCCAGTTAGAACCGGTTCAGGGTTGTCACATTAGCATTTTCCACCATAAATGCTTTAAAGGGCTGACTGACACACACATGACTTTAACGCTAGAAAACTGAATGTGTTTTTTTTAACGAGAACCTGCCGACAAGGTTAATTCAAAACTAAAACACGACTGAGACTAAACTTATTCCGCTCTAGTAGTTAAATTTTCAGCGGAGGGAATTATTGTACTCAGTTAAGTTGGTGGTTTAGAGGCGACAATAAGCATACGGCCTGCCTAATGGAATGTGGCCACCGAAGCCTTGCCTTGCCTTGGAGTATTGCAACACCAAAGGTATTACATGACTACCACGGTTCAGTTCTATGTCTCTATGACCTGTAATTTCACTGGCCCAAAGACCCTTCAAACTGGTACACAGCAATGCAAACCAACTGCTTGGCGGCGTAAATCAGTAAATGGTTACTCGCTATCCAGTCTGATTCAAGGCGGAATTCCACAACCAGGCTACCATTTTATTCAAGTCACCATAATACAATGTTTACAGCATTCGTGTTCCGAAAGAGATAAAAAAGAGCAAGTTCTTTTTTGTAGTGAATGTTTTTTTCCTCTGAGTTTCTAACGAATGTAGCTTAACTTTCAATAACATAACAATATTAATCATACTATAATAAATTTTATATTCAAAAAATCTGTGGCAGCCCTAGCCTATAGAACCTATAGAACCGGATAAAAGCGGTGTATTTGTTCGCTGCAATTATTATCTCGATTAGCTATACACAGCGAGGGTGCATTTGGTAGTCGGGTAGAAAAATAACGTAAAACACAAGTAATGTTGATCCCAATGGCTCGGTTACGGTTTTATATGCATCCATATGCATATAAAACGCCGTCACCCGCCCGCTTTGCTGTGCGAAAATAATGGATCAATGAATGCTAAATAAAATAATTATTAGGTTTACCAACATTATACATAGCCTATCATTTGCACAATCTCACGTTCTTACTACATAAAAATTTTCATAAAGATCGGTCAAGCCGTTCTTGAGTTATAAGAGGACATACAAACAGACAAAAAATTTAAAAATCGTGAATTTTTCAAAAAAATTACATGTACAGACAGAGCCTACAGATTTATATAGTACCTAGTATAGATATATATATATAGATAGATAAAGGCAAAATAAATTAAAAAAACATCATAATGTGTTTTACATTTCATCATCATCACCATCTTTATCATCTCAGCCAAAAGACATTCACTGCTGGACAAAGGGATGCCTTTGTCCAGCAGTGGACAAAAAAATATCAAAATTAATATTAAATAAATGTATTTGATATTAATTTTGATATTTGTTTTTTGAGGTACAAAAATGTATGCTCGTTTGCTGATCAAAGTTCGATATCTCTGTAAAAGCCGCTTAAAGCCAATTGCAAACTGTCTCAAAAAATGTTGCTTGCCGGCGAGCAATCATGAAAAGACGAACATTTTATAACTACAACTTTTATATTTATGTAATTAGCAGCAACGATAGTTTGAAGTGGTGTAAACATGGTTTAAACTGGCGTGTACGGTAACAATAAGAAATATGGATTTACTTTATGTTTGCATGTTACATTCGTAGTAAACGAATATAATAAAATACTTATATTAATACACCAGAGGTACCTAAAAAGAAAGGCACTACTCGTATATTGAATGTACTGATATTGAAGAAAATACTTTTTATTTTTTATTTTTTAAGGAGCTCGATAGCGCATTGGTTAAACTCTTAATACAATGGACATAAGAGTTGAAACTAGTCAAAAGTCTAAGTGCCTTACAAATGAACAAAGCCCATGGTTGCCTGGAAGAAATTGCTTTTTAGCGATAAGGCCACCATTTGTACTTCTTTTTGTATTGTCCTCTTTTTGGTTTTTGTATGGTGTACAATAAAGTGTATTTTCATTTCATTTCATTTCAAAGAATAATGTCCGAATAGTTACCTATTCCATGTGACAAAACATTTCTCAAAAACAACAAAATCTTTCACTCTAATTTGAAATGTCATTTACATGACAGGAACAAAACACGGAATAACTATTCGGACCTTATTCTGTGTTTATTTGTAAGGCACTCTAAGTACATAGTAATGCTCGGTAATGTATAGTAATTCTAGTTATGTATTCAGATGCCTTATTTGGAAATTACCTAGTATTGTGTTACATTGTTTGATTGTGAAACAAGATGCTGCATCTCGAATGATTACCACAATGGTTGCCAGTGGTAATTAATTTTAATGGTAATTATTACTTAAGTATAGGTTTATGCCCTTTGGAAACGTCTATAGATTTCTAAATAGTTCTTGTAGGTCAGAATAAAAATACATAATAAAAATGCATAATGCATAATAAAAATGCTATAGTTTTGATGAAAAAATACATTACTTACCCCGTTTTGAAATTGTAAATAGATGTAATGTTTAAATTTATATTTAGGTTTTATTTTCACCGATTTTTGTTAAATATATTTTCATTTTTTTATACCGATCAGTCAGGCATCTACAATTTTCTTGTTCGTTGTTCCTAGTAGAATAACGCCACGGTGGTCGAAAGGCAAAGCGCTCGGTCCTAGGTTTAAATCCTAGGCCGGGCAAAGCGTAAAGATAAAGATAAAAGATAATTTATTTGTAAGAACATGTGTGTCATTCGTTACATGGAACTTTGGTAGAAAAAAACATTGTATTAGTTTCGACATGTCTTGCCTTGCCACGCGTACAATATAAAAAAAAAAACATTACATTTATGATACAAATGTCAGAAAAATTTCAATAATTATCATGTCTAAAAAAATCATTACTACATTATTCAATTAATTATTACATATTAACTATTAAATTACATTTCTTTTTAAACATTAACAATAATACAATACAATAAATTTTAAAATTCAAAAAAATACAAAAAAAAAAAGAAAAACTTTAAATTATAAAATCACAAACTATTGTCACAAATAAAATCATTGACGTTATAATAACACTTTATAAAATTATAATAAATTAACAGGGATTTCAAGTTATTATTATTGCATTCTTTAATGGTGCAAACACCATTAAAGAATGAATAAATCCCAAAGGATTTTATTAAAAAGTTTGGGGCCCATGCAAAAAAATGTTTTTTCCTAAAATACTAGTTTAAACTTTTAGTGACTGAAGTCTATGGTTGCGTGTTTCAGATTTTTCGAATTTGTGATCATGATTACCAACCCACATTTGGCAAGTAGCGATGACTTGATTTCAATGATGGAGGCCTTTGCCCAGCAGTGGGGCAGAATATAGGCTGTTTCACTTAATATTAGTAAATTAACTAATTGTTGAGAAGCTCCATGGCGCAGTGGTTAACGCGCCCGGTCTCCGAGTGCTGAGGTTAAGCAACTTTCGCAAAGGCCGGTCATCGGATGGGTGACACAAATATTTATCATCTCGAGCTCCTCCGTGCTTCGGAAGGCACGTAAAGCCGTTGGTCCCGGCTGCATTAGCAATCGTTAACAACCACCAATCCGCACTGGGCCCGCGTGGTGGTTCATGGCCCGTTCTCCCTATCCATCCATAGGGAAGGCTCGTGCCCCAGCAGTGGAGACATAAATGAGCTGATGATGATGATGATGATGAACTAATTGTTTCCTAAAAATTTTCGAATAAAATGACAAATTTCTGTAATGCCATTGTAGTTTCAGAGTCAAAAATGCAAGCGCAACTTTGCCGACGAAAAGTTAGCATTAGCGAGCGAGGGTTTAAAGTAAACTCGGAGACGCAACAGGGATGGCAAATGTATCTACATTTACAACACAAAAAATACAACCTACCCTCCATCTTATTTCAGTTTATCGTTGGTAGCCGAATGGATAAATAACAATATTTTAAATTTTTTTTTAAGGTTTTATATACACTATTTAGATCTCTGTATTTTCCTTAAGCACAAAAAGTTTCATTAAAATCGGCATATTGGTTTTTAAAAAAACTTTGATTTTTGTATGGGATGTCTTATTAGCTATTTAATATATTTAATTTATGATAAACAGTTCATTGTGAAAATTAGTACGCCAATGACTCTGCTCTACATTATGTTACGGAAAGCGGAGTCCAAATGCGAAGACAACAAGTCAAACAGTATTGTGCATGCGTTAGGTAAAAAAAAAAAACTTTCGCGTCGGCAAGGCGCATTTTTTTTTTAAATTCTTTTTTAATACATAGTTCGGCAAATGACTCCATCCCACCTGCAAAGTTGCATCTCCACACCTCGTTTATAGGACATTTTCCAATATCGAAACGTGTAAAGACTGTTAATTGTCCATTGCCCTCATTACACTGTGATTTCAAAGGAAAGCACTCCCAGTAGCAGCCCTGCCCGGAATCGATCGGCCGTGGATGCCAGTTATTTCGGGCCAGCCGTCCGGCGCATTCGTGGTGCAGACGAAATCAATGTCAGCCTTAATTGGGATACACGACAGACATTTTTGTTTCAGATCAATAGCCGGGTCTAAGTTTAGCGTGGCAGGACTTTCTAGTGCACGCACGGTCATTGAATAGTGGGACTGAACAACTGTGTCACAATAATCAGTTTATTTTAACGCTAGTTTCTGCTTCAATAGAAAGTGTCAGATTTATTGTGACGTAGTTGCTCTAAAATATTCTGACGTGGTGACCCACGAATGTTGAATGACACCGACACAGAAAATGAATGTTGGTTGACACCAACATTCATTTTCTCTCGTTGTCTGAGAAATAGTAAGACAATAAATGCGTTTATCATAAAACGGTGAATTAAAAGACATTGTATTTAAAATGGATGGTTGTAAAAGATATAATTATAAAATTCATTTTAATCCGAATTGCTAACATTTCTAGATAATACAGACTAACTCTACTTATATTGATTTCACAGCTACAGCTGTCAGACCTTGAAGTCACGCATGCCTTTATCACCGGATTCGGGGTACAATAATAACCCGGCGGTAACGCTTGCTCTTGGTCCGGTTGATTATTCGTCTTATCTGATACCCATAAAATGTGTCTAAAGAAAGGATTTTCTCATAAACCTCTAGGCGTACAAAATAAAAATATTAAAAGATCCAAAAAAACAAGTTGGATTATGTTAAAAATTTACGTTGAAAACGCCACAATCGTGCGTTGTTAATTATTTAAACAAGCCCGGGGGCCATAAGACAATGTCTAATTGCGGGAACCTGAGCACAAAACAGTTCACCCTCCAAACAGCGGCGGCGATGAAAGATAAAAAGTAAGCAAAGGAGAGTGCTGACCCATAAAAAGGTCCATATTCCACCAACGATTATACTGTGGCTCGTACCTCGCACCTTAGGCGAGAACTTTAAAGCTGAACCGTTTGGCTGAATACAAAATTCCTTTGCATTTTAGCGATGCTTCTTTGTTTTCTTTTTATCAGAAAGCATGTGGTTCTAAATTTGAATTATCTATTTAAAATTGTATTGAACGCAAATTAACACGAAAAGCAATGATTTTATTAATGTCAAGATGTATCTACGTTTTTATTTCAAAAGCGACTATCTACGAGTGAAGTGATATTGGAAACCTCGACTATTTACTTTATTGTTACTGACGTGAAGTACTTAATGTTGCTTTTGGATTTATGATAATTGAATAACACTTAGATAGAATTAAATCTGAATGTTGTGTTTTTGAAAGAAAGAAAGCTCTTAGATTCATATTTGACGTAATCTTATCTTGTCACGAGAGTGTATTAAATTTATTTTTTAATGCATCTATTTGTACGATCTTATTAAAATGCAAATTGAGACATATTAAAATGAATATTAATTGGGACTTCACGAAAGTTATTCATATATTCATGTCTGTGCGATAACTAATCAAATTTTAACAGTCACCGTCAATTTATAGTTCGGTTCAAAGACATCAAAAAGATCACTACAACACACTTTAATCTAAATAAGAATTTTTAAATGTCAAACGTCTACAGAATTAATAAAGTGACATTTCTTTAATTATTACGAGTAAGTATAAAGCGTGCACGCTAAAGCAATTAAAAAAATAATTTATAACTTTTACAATTAACTTGGAAAAATATTAGTTATTATTATAGTGCAATAAACAACTTTTACAAATTCTTTCTTTCTTTCTTTTACAGGTTCGTGCTTCCGCGTTCGTCCAGTATTTATTTATTTATTCATTAATTCGAGCAGTAATATCAACCAATACCAATTGTTATCATTGCTATTATTTAAGATAATATTGAATACTGTTATTATTATTAATCATACAATATTGTAATAGTTATTGTTCATAAGTTATTTGATTAAATACTTCACGCATAGATTCGACTGCTTGTCTATGACAGCTGAGTTAGTTGTCTGTGGGGGTTTTTATGGCGGGCATTCGAATCTACGCTACGGAAAATAAAAGGTTAAAAAAGAGTACGAAGTAGGATTGTAAGAATATGGAAAATACATGTGAGTTATAATTATTTGTTTTATTTTACTTCTTTACGTATACTTACTATTTATTAAAACATCAATTCAGTCGCAAAAGACAATGAGATAACACAATACTACAATTATAAATAATTTAGTAGAAAAATCGTAAAGTATACACATTTAATGCCACTAATTATAAGTTAATATTATAGTGTGAATTAATTGCGATTTAAAATTATTAGGTATCGTACAAATCTGGACGCAAAAGCTTCTCCATGTGTAGCAGTGAACTAATTCAGGCTGATGATGACGGTGATGTTGTACAAATCAGTAAGCCTATAGGTGAATATATAATACAGGACACTAGGGAAGGCTCGTGCCCCAGCAGTGGGGACATAAAATGAGCTGATGATAAAGGTAATGTGCGCATTTGCATACATCTCCATACTGATTAAGACGCCGACCAAACTATCGGCCGATCAAAAGTCAGTAGTGTGCGAGGACTTCTTACTGGTAGAATATATTTTTTTACGTTTTTGTAATGTTACACTTAGATTCATAATGTAATTATTGTATAATGTACTAGTAACACAAACCAATGTGAACAAACAGATAAATTCTTTTGATTTTCCAGGTATACAGTACAGGTAGGCTACTCTTGACGCAAACTCAATCTCAATACAATTCCAATGCGATTATTATGTATCGATATTGGGATAAGTTTCGCAATTTCGGAACGCCCCATCTCAATAATAATTTGTTCACTCAATTTCCACGCAATTTAATTCCAATGTAGCGCTATTATCGCCTTGTAAGAGTGCCATTTAAATTTTTTAGATTTGGGATTGGAATTGTATTGAGATTGAGTTTGCGTCAAGAGTAGCCTACCAGGTACGCCTCGGTGGCTGAGTGGCAAAGCACTCGGCCGAGGGTTCCGAAGGTCCGGGTACAATTCCTAGGTCGGACTGTGTGTTTCAGATTTTTCGGATACCCGGATTACCCGGGTTTGTGATCACCAACCACCATTTGACAAGCGTGATGATTAAACCTTTACCCATCAATTGTAATGATGACTTGATGAAGGCCTTTGCCCGTCTCGGGACATTTATAGGGTATTCACTTTACTGTCCAGGTATGCTCGAAAAGACTAGTTGCAAAGAATACAATTTAGCAATACAGCTTTGCATATCGACTCCAACTTAGTTTCTGCACACGGCATCTTGTAACATAAACGGGGCCCGAGGTTAAGTGTGCACTTAAGATAATGTGAGGACATTGTTGCATTTGATCTTCCATTATACGTTTTGTAGGTACGGCAGTGTTCTTATTTTATTAGAGAAATTTACTTTGTTATTATATGCTTACATAATAGACGTGGAACGGAAATTGTATCGCAATACTTTAATACATCATCATCGCCAGCTCATATACGTCCCCACTGCTGGGGCACGAGCCTTCCTTATGGATGGATAGGGAGAACGGGTCATGAACCACCACGCGGGCCCAGTGCGGATCGGTGGTTGTCAACGACTGTTAATGCAGCCGGGACCAACCGCTTTACGTGCCTTCCGAAGCACGGAGGTGCTCTAGATGATAAATTTTTGGTCACCCATCCGATGACCGGCCTTTGCGAATGTTGCTTAACCTCAGCACTCGCAGACCAGGCGCGTTAACCACTGCGCTATCGAGCTCCTCCTTTAATATATGGTGGCAATGAAATAAATGCGGATACTTCAAATACTGTGGTGCAAGTTTGTTCACTATAAATCAAGCTGAGATTCGATCTCCGTTTTTAAGTTGCATATCCGTTTTGATTATACTGCTGTTTCTAATGTTTTTTATGCATTAATAATTTGTACACAGAATTGACATTAAACAACACTCCTATTTCTATTTCTGAAGCTCCTATAAGGTAAGCCTAAAAAATGAATTTAAGTGCGCTTCTACAAATTGGCCATATCATCACTTAACAGCGGCTGAGATCAAGGCACTTACGCGAAATATAAAAAAAAAACTACTTTGACTATTTTGACACTGGAAAATTTCTTTTGTACACATACTGATTAAAAATCAGTCTAACCATATTGTTTTCTAAAGTTTACGCGAACACTACACATTGAAATGAAACAACTTTTACGGATCTACTCGCGTTTATTTTATACATTACTTTTATAAAATAAACGCGAGTAGATCCGTAAAAGTTGTTTCATTTCAATGTGTAGTGTTCGCGTAAACTTTAGAAAACAATATGTGATCCAATACGGACTGGAAATAGCCAACAAAGTGAATCGTAATGTGTAAAATAAACGCGAGTAGATCCGTAAAAGTTGTTTCATTTCAGTCTACCCACTAAAAGCAATCAATGTTTCGACATCAAGCCACAGAGCACATTCAGAAGATTAATGGAAACCGTTAAGCGATTGTTAACTTCATTGGTATGACAAAATGCTGGGTATACAAGCTGTTTTGTTGGCGCGGGCACAGACAGCGGACAATGGAATGCCCTTGAGACGGGCCCACATATGAAACTTTACTTGTGAAATATGGATACACAAGTGCGCGTTAGTCTCCGCTTGCATACTTAGTTTGTGTAGGAACTGTGTTTACTTTTATTTCGCGAATATATATTTAAAATTATTGTAAAGGAAACAGCCTTTATATTAACTACGAGCTGACCCGGCGGACTTCGTACCGCTTTGACAGTTTCCATCATTGAATTAAATATTTATCAATGGTTTCCGTTTCCAAAATAACAAAACAAACAAATCATTTTGTATTGGAAAATTAAATTGTCCTTTTTAGTATTTTTTTTAATATAGCCTATGTTACTCAGCGCTAATGTAGCATTATAATGGTAAAATAATTTTTTAAATCGGTCTAGTAGTTTGGGTTTATTCTTTGCAAACACACATACATACATACATACATACATACATACATACATACATACATACATACATACATACATACATACATACATACATACATACATACATACATACATACATACATACATACATACATACATACATACATACAAAAATACAAAGGTTTCCTCTTTATAATATTAGTATAGATAACTTATCCCACTGCTAGGCAAAGACCTCCATCATTGAAATCAAGTCTTCACTACAATTGATGGGTATTGGGCTTAATCACCACGCTTACCAAATACTGCTTAGAGATCACATGGGCTATGCATCGAATAATCCGAAATATACTTTGTCAGACCCGGGAATAGAAGGTACTGGGTACCTTCGGACATCAGGCGTCAAAGGTCGGTAAAATTATTAATCTAATAAAATCAGCTACTTTATTTCAGCAAAGAATAGGACATAGGAAGTCAAAATAAGAAAAGAACAGAGGATTTATATCCAGGCGTTTCTCCATTATGGCTACATATTGTTTCTTGCTTTAATAACACTACGTGCTTGTATCTTTGTAAAAGGTATCCTACGCGTTTGCGTTTAACGCAGCCATTGCCGCATAAAGTAGCCGAGCGATTACAGTAAAAACTAACAGCCCACGCTTGCGCCACTTCTAGACAACTTCTAGACATTTCCGTAGAGGCTGGCAATTTTTCAGTGGCGGCCGGTTGGCACCTAATTTATGGGTTGCTCGGCCAGGAAGGAAGCCAAATTACCATACGACGTCCGCGCCTAACAAAGAAACTGGGTACTTCCGCCGATACCAATGACGCATAGCGCCTGCCGCGGTACGCATGCCAATGGGTGTGTGCAAACTCCTTGGTGGCAAACTCTTTTTGTTCAGAGCGATAGAAGTTTTTTTTAATGGCTTCGAGCGACTTGCTTTTTGCCAGTGTCAAGATTAAAGAATAATCTAAAGAATGAAATGAAAGAGAAATTCTTATCGAACCTTTTGAGTATCAGTAAGGATTTGGGACTTCATTGAGACCTCACGCGGACTTACTGAAAGAATAAAATGATACGTGATGTTCCACCGTTTAGTTTCTAAGGCTATTAACATAAATAATACAAATGGCAATGGACAATCACAAAGAAAATTTAATATACAAACCACCAGGTGACGAGATAAAAATTACTCGTGCCGTACTAGCTGAAGCACTCACAAAAACGCAGAATAAAAACGTATAAAACACTGCGGGGCCCTCGAAACACTTTTATTCAATAAAGCGAAAACAAAACAGCAGTATGAGAGACCGACCTTTAGGTACGAACGACAATATTATTTCAGTTAAAAGTTCCATGCTCATCCGATCCATTTCCATCGCTCCGGGATATTCAAATAAGATATTTTTCACCATTCGCCGCGCGGCCTTTTCTAGACCCTAAGCCTATTGGCGTAAGGTCGATAGATTTCGAGATGGGGTCGCCTCTCATTGCGCTCATTCGTCTTTTTCCCTTTGGTTTCCGATAGGCGATACGCTAAGCCGCAACGTGTTCGATCTAACTAAAATATACAGTTACTATCCAATGGCCGCGGTCGCCGCGAAGTGATGAAGTGAAACTTGCCTGCTTTTTGCTACATTTCTCTCGCGATATGAGAACCTAAGTTATTAAGAGAAACTCTATGGCTATTAACCATTTGAAAAGTGTACAGCAGCAGCTTAAAAGCCTCCTTTGTTCGAATTATTATCACATCATTATCATCACCAGCTCATTTTATGCACGAACTTAATTTAAAGGCGATAGGCAGAACGGGCCATAAGTATACCACCACGCGGGCCCACCACGTGGATTGTTGGTTGTTAACGACCTAATGCTGCCTGCCATTACGTGGCTTGCAAAAATCGAATTGTCATAATTTATTTTTGTATCACATGATTGTAAAAAAAAAACTGATTTAAATAACTTTTTGGAGTCTGTGTTTAATAGTGAAAGGTTTGTTGATTAATATAACCTTTTAAACTACAATGGTCATTTCGTCATCATCATCAACATTATCAGCTCATTTTATGTCCCCACTGCTGAGCTGCCTTCCCTATGGATGGATGGGAGGACGGACCATAAACAACCACGCGGGCCCAGTGCGGGTTGGTGACTGTTAATGCAGCCGGGAGCAACAGCTTTACGTGCTTTCCGAAGCACAGAGGAGCTCGAGATGATAAATTTTTGGTCACCCATCTGATGACCGGCCTTTGCGAAAGCACTCGCACACCGGGCGCGTTAACCACTGCGCCATCGAGCTCCTCATGGTCACTTGCATTAGAGTAATTATTAAAGGGATTCTTACTATGTTTATTATTTGTGAGTATCACCACAAATAATACACTTGTTGAACAATGTACGATTCTTATATATCAGCGATATCTTCAGTGTTAGAGAGAAAAAAGTTCGATATGAAATTGTTAAAATAGAGAAAATTATATACGGTAGCATATAAATTATTTTAATAGATAACATATAAAATATTCCAATTTTTCGCTATTACCTACAACAGTAAATGACAAACATTTAGATAAAATACAAATTTTAAAGCTATCCACTCGCAAATCGCCACATAAGTCAAAACCCTTGCATAAAAATAACATTTTTCAACCGTAAATGTGATATATAAAAACATGAAATGTCAAACGGTATCGGGAACATAGCAGAAAATGTTGTATTCAAACACGGGCCCGCACTATATTTATGGACTATAAACCAGTGCTGGTAAGGTGGTCTAAACGGTACTACCATCAATGCATTGTTCGGTGAAATCTTGTGGACAATAAAAGCAGTGCATTAGACATTGTAACTACAATTGGTGTTTTATGTTATTGAGCTAGCAAGCGAGCATACGACTCGCCTGATAGAAGCTATTGCAGCCCTTGGACGCTTGTTACACCAAGGCATGTATATCGTTGCCGACTTAAAAGCTACAAGTCTTATGTCTCTTAATTATAGCCTATATATTTACTATCCCACGGTTGAGCAAAGGTCTTGAAAACTGATGCTTATTGGTTTCATAACGCTTGTCAAATGCGGGTTGGTGATTACAAACTTTCAAATGAACAATTGCACATAAGTTGGTTTGTGAAACGTACGAACATTGCAGAAAAGAGTTCGAGATAAATTAATGTCCATAAACGTGAGAGTGTGAGTATCAGATGCGTTTTACGAGTTTCATACCAATCTAATGACGATACTTAAATATAAAAAAGAAATAGACAATGCCACAATCACAATAATAATTTCATAACCAACCAAGAATCCCTCATGCTACCCACGATTACGTAAAGGTAAACAGAATCTCCACTAGAATAAAACCCTAGGTCCAGCTCAATTGTTCGTGCACCCGAAGGGACAAAGGGTCCCAGGGCCCGTGCTAAGCCGGGTAAGTCACGTGTTTGCTCCGAAGGCAATAATGGGCCATGTCACCCCAAACATTTGACTACGCAAACCCGAGGACCGGCGTTTTAGTTCAATCTTGCAGATCCCACTGTCCTCATTATGCATTAGGATTGAATGCTGGTGATATTTGGTATAATATGTTTGACTGTAGCGGGGAAATCAACAACTTTCAAGTTAATTCTGTTACCTACTGAATGCAGTAGATGGGACAAATAAAATGCATCGTTTTTAGATTTGTAAATTACACTACCGCTTTTTTTTTCTTTTGTTTAGTTCACTATTATCACTATAGAGACTATAAAGATTATAAGCCGCCCGTTATTTGCATAGAAACTGCCCCAAGGCTTTACATGCGTGTTATTTATTAGATTTGTTCTAGTCACGTGCATTAACTTAAACCAAATTAGCTCACAGTACATTTCGAATCCAAGTTTTTTTAAACGTTATTGATAGTCCTGTTCGAGTGAATCGGATGAGTATCCAGAAACCCATCGCTTGTCTATCGGAGCTATTGGGGCCAAGATTTCTCGCATCCAAACTGACCAGCGATTCTATTTAAAGATTTTCAACATTTCGTTAACACAATACACAGCAGTCACGTAATCCTTTGTATTGTAACTCTACCGCAAGAACTAGAAAAACTCGGTCACTACAGCTCTTTAATTTAAATTCACACATACTGTTCCAAACAGCTGAACGTGTTATGCGGCGACCAAACTTATTATAAGCAATTCCAACTAGGAAATAGCGAACGCATACCAAAACAACAATAAAGGATCGGGTAACTTGCCGCCTAGTGTAGCGTACAATGGCAATGTGAAAATGAAGGGACGGCGCCTAATTTATTGTACCCCAATTGAATCTTCATTCGACAATTGAGCTTCGGAAGGGATCTCTACCGCTCCACTTTATGATCTGTTCCATTATACTGGCGCGATTGTCAATGAAACTTTGCAAATCTATGCAAAGGGTGTTGTGATTAACGCAGTATTTAATGAAGGCGAGGGGTGTTGTGATAACGGAGAGGGAAAATAAGTACATTGAAGAAGAATCTACAGATTTAAATGAGGAATTGGAGCAAGTATAAAATGTACCTAACAGTTAAGGCTGTAATGAAATACTTTTGTACGAATTGTACTCACTATCCGCTTGGGTAACATGTAGACATAGACATAGTTTAGTCTTTTTGAATATGACAAAAGACTTCCGCACCACCTTCTTTTTACTACGCTGTAATAGTTTGAGTTCTTGTAAGATTTTTAATGAATTTTACTACTTAGGTACAGTTTTGAAGATTAATTATAACAGTTAGAAGTCGTGGATAGGTCACCCCATGCGTTAACGCATTATTCTAATTTGTACAATCAATGGAATCAGGTGTTACGTTGCGAAAAATCATGGCATACCAAATGCAATTAGACATATTATTTAAATTATATTTTTGTTTTTATCTTCATTAGCATTAAAAAATCTCTGTCCACGTGGAAATTTTAATTTAGTTAATTCCTTTAAGTGTTCCTTGGTACCCTTTTTACAACTTTCTTACATCTTTTTAAACTATTATAGTCATCTACATTAGAGTACCTAATCATAGCAACTTACATGAGAGGAGTCAAAAATAATAAAAATCATCGTTGATATTAGGTATTTCCTTCGAATATAGTATCCGTTCGTCCGTTTGATTCCGGTAAAATTTGGTAATAAAATTAAGATTAAATGGAAAATATCCAAGTTCTATATTACATATTTTTGCCACAAACAACGTAGAAATCTTTTGAAAATTAATAGTTAAGTAATAAAAAAATCAAAACTGAGTTTAAAGATTACGGATGAAGTGCGCTCTTCCTTCTCTCAGCCTTATTGTGACAACCATCTAGCGAGATGAAAGCCAAGCGCTTCTCCATGGCAGGATAAAGAAAAAAGAGAAATAAAAAAAAACTTTGAAAAAAAACCTCTCCGAATCTTGTTTTTTCCATTCACAAATAGCGGACGGACGGCACAACCGGTTTGACAAATAAAAAGGTCCCAGCCCCAATGTCTGTGCTTGACATTCATATGGACCGTAATTCGTTTGACACTTCAGATCTTGAGGTGCCTTTGAGCTTAATCGAATGCGAAATATCTTATTTATTTGTACAATTTATGGAATGGATTAGGATTTTTTTTTACATCTGTTGTGGATTACTTGGTTACGTACTCAGTCATAATATTTGTAAGGTTGGGTACGAGACCTATTCTTGTTTGTTACATTAAATAACCACCCATTTGGCCAGCATGGTGGTTATGGTGATAGTGATAAATAGCCGATCTCCCCATGTGATCATGTGGAAAGGTTCTTAGCCCAGCAACGTAGGACATTTACAGGTTGTCGATTTTGCTGCCACAAATATTGGGTAAGCGTGGTGATTAAACCAATACCCATCAATTGTACTGGCGATGACTTGATTTCAAAGATGGAGGCCTTAGCTATGCAGTAGCTATGCATAATAGGATAACTATACATCTTTAAAATTCACATCAAAAGCTTTATTTAAGGTCTTAGCAGGTATTCCAAGTCACAATTTATCGTACCGTTTCACTGTCTTGTATCCCAAAAGAGACATTCTGTAAAGCACTGATTTTGTAATGAACGCTTCCGTACGGAAACTTACAAAAAGTTTTCCTGGAAATTGTGTCGTCAAAAAAGACCTTACTGCACTCTCTATTGGTGATATGGGAATAAGCTCTGAGAGTTTGCAGTGATCTTTCCTGTTCGAAATTTCCGATAGAAAATAATCTGAGTGAAACTTATTTGAATGGGTATCGTATCGTATACACGAACGCCATTAATTCTGTTATTGGAATGTGCAATCTTATAAAATGGCTTTTGAACTCATTTCGCTTTGGTATTAATTTTTAGTAAAATGTTTAATAAGGCTTTTCCATTTTGTCTTATTTTGGTATATAATTTTTAAGAGTATGGTATTTAGAACATTTTTTAGCTGTTTCTTATTTGTTTAAGTATTGTTTTTTAAGTCTACGCGAACACTACATATTGATGTTATTTATTTTTTTACGAATTCGCTTCGCTAGATGGTTGTCACGATAAAGAAGAGCGCACTTCATCCGTAATCTTTAAACTCAGTTTTGATTTTTTTATTACTTAACTATTAATTTTTAAAAGATTTCTACGTTGTTTGCGACAAAATATTACATATAGAACTTTGATATTTTCCAATTTATCTTAATTTTATTACCATATTTTACCGGAATTAAACGGACGAACGGATACTATATTCGAAGGAAATATCTAATATCTACGATAATTTTTATTATTTTTGACTCCTCTCATGTAAGTTGCTATGATTACTCTAATGTAGGTGACTTTAATAGTTTAAAAAGTTATAGGGTACCAAGGAACAGTTAAAAGAATTAACTAAATTAAAATTTCCACGTGGACAGATATTTAAAATTTTTTAATAAGAATAAAAACAAACATATAATTTAAATAATATGTCTAATTGCATTTGGTATGCCATGATTTTTCGCAAGGTAACACCTGATTCCATTAATTGTACAAATTAGGATACTTAATGCGTTAACGCATGGGGTGACCTATCCACCACTTCTAACTGTTATAATTAATCTTCAAAACTGTACCTATATAAGTAGTAAAATTCATAAAAAAAATCTAACAAGAACTGAAAATATTACAGCGTAGTAAAAAGAAGGTGGTGCGGAAGTCATTTGTCATATTCAAAAAGGAATTTCTAGTGAAGGCGTCTAAGCATTTCTAATAAAAACACTGGACTGTCTGGAGCTGCGTATAAAACGGGATATTAAAGTCTTATTGCGGTAAGGATTCCGTTCATTTTCTAGCCGGGAGGCGTTTTAAAATGTGCGAATGTCGATAGGGGTGGTCAGATGCGAGTAATTTTCGTACATGGGTGGCGGTATGCTTTAATATGGTTGAAAAGAACTTTTTGCAAGCGAATCTCGATAAGTTGAGAAAGAGAAAAATAGCTTTTATTTCTAGGTAAGTAAATAGGTACTTAATTAAGTGTTAACATTACATAAATTTAGATTTTTACAAGTTATAAAAAAGTACTGTTTTCTCGGGCTGGCAATTATTATGAAGAGAGAAGAGAGAATATAATATAGGACCGAGGGCTTTGCTATTCAGCCACCGACGATTCATGTTCAAAATCCAAACAAAATAATTATTACTGTGACTGTGTAAGAAAACGGGCGTTCGAATGATTTTTCTTTTAATTTCCATGTTGAAACTGTAGAGTATGAAATAACACGCAGAGGTTGCAACAGTACGAACCATTAATTGGGTTACGAAGGGAGGAGAACACAAACAGAAGAACAAAACAACTGGCGCGTTAGTGTTGAGTGGCCGGCCATACAGAGAATTAACGTAATGCGCTCCTGCCGAGAATTGAGTAAAAATTAACGCAGTAGTGATGTACTTTCACGACAATTGTAACAATCGATTGTTCTTAAAAGAAAAGATTGTACAAAAGGGTGTAATTACAAAAAAACTTTCTAATTTTTCAAGGTTACCCCTGACTTGTTTGGAAGCGTTTCTCTTCATTTCAACTATTTACAACTAAGTACATAATAAATATAATAATGTTAAATCAATCACATGAGGAAGAAATGAATCAATGAATTGGTATTATTATTTAAATAAATAAATCACATGAACCTCGACAGGCATAGTAATGTGGAAGATTAAAAGGCCGATTTTCAATCTTACATAAGACTTAACCATTCATTTACTGAGTAATTAATAGTGATGAGTTTAGTTTATATAAGTTAATTTAAAGTTGAGGATGAACCAGAGCGTACACTGTTAATGAGCATTCTAGCAACACGTACAATACAAACAAATTCTAAAAAAATGTTTGTTACGTGCGAATGCTAAATTACTAACTAACTAACTAACTGAGCGCTAGTTTTACCACGACTAGAACGCGTAAAGCTGACTACAGTTTGTATGAGATCAAAGCAGCGCCGTCTAGTAACGAAATTATAAAACCAATTTGTTCGAATGGCGAATAAAACGCACAAAATGCTGCACCCTTATAAATAGACCAGCTCGTTCCATATTCAAAAACAATCGAGATCCGTTTTCAATTTGTTCAATATCGGCGATGCAACCTCAAAACACTACTTACTACATCCTTATCTTTCTCATACATAAGAAAAGAGAGGGCAGTAAAGTAGCGGTTGCACCGGGCGTCGGCAGAGTGTAGCCTGGATATTTGCGGTCCCAGCGCGGCTTCGAGAACTTCGGCGCAATCGATTGTGATGTTTATGAGAGTATTAAATTTAGAACTTAAGTTGTTCTTGGGAAATCGGTTTAGACTTACAGGCTAGACCTTCTTCAAGTACCTATTAAGTACAATAAGTTTATGTTATAATTATACCTACATGACTTAGTGTTTAGTGTCGGGTTTCTTAAATAAGATTTTCTGACTTTTCAATTCAAAACAATTAAATTATAAATACATACCTACAACACTCTACAATCCTACATGTATCTATAAGTGTGCATAGGTGCGAATCAATGTGTATTGCTCCTTTTTATTTATGTTAGTTTTATCAGTGGAGTCTTCTTAATGATTTTTCTGTATAACTTTACAGCATCAATTAATTGTATAAGATCATAAGTCTTCCGAACAAATAAATAAATATAAATAAAAAAATACATTTTCTTTCTTAAATGACAATTTTGTTACACAAAGTGTTGCAAAAATTCTAAAATGGTCGTCATTTTTGCATTAAGTAACTAGAAATTGAAAAATTGCAGTTTCCCAGGTACCCAACTGATCTTTGACATTCGTGAGAACGTTAAGATCGGATCGACAGGAAAAATGTCACATCAAATATCGCGCGCCCATAAAATTGGTATGATACTGTGACAAATATAAATTTTAGATATTGGACGGGGGCGCTCCGTGTTCAGATATGAATTACAGCGGTCACGTGAAATAGTGTGTTACTGTGCCCTAGTTATCTACATAGCTAACACAAACGTATATCAATCATATTTGTATAGACGTAAGGGTAGTTTTGACTTTTGATTTGACGAGGAAGCGCTAATCTTTTATCCTGGGTCACAAATCTGCTATCTATATCTATCTGCTTTTTAAAATGTCCCCAATCGTGTCTCCGTCGTCTGATTCTGACATTTTCCCTATAGTCCATTTTTTTACATGTTGTGGTTGTACTTTATTTTTTGTGTGTTTATTTGTGATGAAAAAGTGTCCTTTTATGATATTCCAATGGTATTATATAAAACGAGAAGTAGATATGTCATAAACGCGCGCGTTGTGAAGACTCATAATATAGCCCAATTGTCTCATGTCGCTATCAGTTTGCGACAAACAAGCCACAGAGCGAGTCGTCCGTGACAGTTGAACAAAAATAAGTAAAATGCCGTCGTGTGTTTCAAAAGTGCACAAATTATGGTGCTAAAGTAAACAAAATACAAGGGATCTCTTTTACAACATGTGAGCATGCAAAAATACTTCGATTATTTAGTATATTTCAATAAAATTATATTTCCAAACAATCAAATAACTGACACTAAAACGTCATGTTCAGGTAAAGAAAGAGAGAGCGATCTAGTAGAAACATTTGAAGTGCAATCATTAAAATTATAGATATCTCTTTCATTTGCGTTCTATTTCGTATCTTTTGTTTTACTTATCAGTGAAACTTGTCAATGTGCGCAGTTTTGGATTGCTCGGAACAGATTTAAAACGCAAATTACTATGAACGTAACATATCTATAGTTTTATAATAATTATCATTGTGATATTCCAATATTTTGACGCTGTAAGGGAGAAAATAAATGCCTTTGCTGAGTTTCTTGCCGGTTCTTCTCAGTACAAGGTCCCCAGAGTAGACTTACGAACTGTTGGCATAGTGACATCTATAAGAGCTATTTGTAGCCTAAAGTGAATAAATGATTTTGTATGTTGAATATCAACCAAGAACTTATGAACACCTTCCTTAAGACTCGTAGTTTTAAATTAATAAGCTCCAAATTAGTAGGTATAAATAATTAGATAAGTAACTTTTGTAAGTGATATAGGCCTTTCACACACTCGGTAATGTTACCTGTGGAGAATCGACAAACTGACGAGCTCGCGTTGATACTCGGTGCTTCCCCTATCAATCTCTTAGCCCTAAGTTCAATTGATTCTAGGCATCCAGATTCAGCTGGTATTGAACGGATCCGTCCCCAAAGTGAGAGCTGTATTCTTTATACGTGTCTGAGCTCGAATTGGATTCTTGGCATGGTCAATATAAAAAAGGGTTGTGTGTAGTTACGAGTAGTATTGTTTTGTTTTTCATTTTAGTGAGTACTTACTTACTCGTAGTATACTAGTAGATATTTTATTTTTTTATATATTAACGGGTAAGCACAGTACCTTGATCTCACCTGATGTTAAGTGATGATAAGGCCAATGATGGCAGCGCACTTCACCCGGGATACTCAACTAGTGAGGCACTGGCTATCTTATCTCTAACTGCCGGAACACAACAATGCTACACAAACATTGATGTTATGGCGACATATTTAGATAAGATGGTGGTAGCTAGCCAGGCGGACAAACAAGCCCTACCACCAACCAAACCGAGTACACGAACATGTACCCTCCGCTGGGAATCGAACCCGGGACCTCTGTGTCTAAACCGGTGGTCTTAACCACTAGACCACAGAGGTGGTTAATATACGTACTAGTATAAAACTAGTATGGTTTAACATACGTAGGTACCTAAATGATAATACTACGTAAGTACTAATACCATTCTCGTTGTGGTAAATCAATACTCGTAGTATAATCTATTGATTCTTTCTTTTAGTTTTAAATAAATGACTTAATTTATTAATCTCTTACGATATCTATGCTTTAACAAGAAGTATTAGTGATACTGTTTTTAAACAAAAATCGGAATCCGTACTTTAAATTAACAGTGCTATATGGGTGCTATAATAGGCAATTGTAGCCGACTTTATGCACCTCTATAACAATTAAAACTGATTGCTGGACGCGTACGTACAATGTACATGTAACGAACACCGACGCTGTTTTACGTGTAGTCACAGTATATAAACTAAATAGTAGTTTTTTTAGAGAACAAAGGGCTACAGCATACTAGTGATATTTTTCAAAAAGAGCACATGACAGAAAAATCTGAAAAGCACAATGGATCTTTGTTTGCTGGTTGAGCGTATTTTCGGCGCGAACGAGTTTTTATTCATCATACACCAAAAATACGACTAAAAATCCGCTTTGTGTCCTCTTGTTAGCTCGCTCAGTCACCTAACATGTTCTTTCATCAACTTTAATTCCCCAGGACATACTATTTTGTTTATACTGTGACACTGTTTTCCATGCAATGGAAGAAATTACATAGAAAAGCGTACAGGTGCGTGTCATAGTAACTAGTCCTGCGTTCAATTGTTTATCAAACCACGAACTTCGTACACACCGACAGTTTGGAAAAAATAACATAAAACTAATCTTTTTAATCACCGGTTAAAAAAAACAATTACTGGCTATACTTCTACAAGGCCTTCTTGTGTACCTAAATACTCTTGGTAAAATCTCTTGTAAAGGCGAGCCAGTTACTCTTACCTAGACACTCTTCGTATAAAACAAGATAAGATAAGATAAAATTTAGCCTAGATAAAAAAAAAACTTAAGCTATATAATAATTTTTCTATTAATTTACTCTTACAACTCGTTTATTAGTGTACCTAAAATACTTTTGGTAAAATATTTTATACAGGCGCGCCAGTTACTCTTACAAGGCATTTATTAGTATACCTAAATACTCTTGGTATAATCTCTTGTACAGCAGGCTAGTTACACTTACAAGGCATTTATTAGTGTTTCTAAAAGCTTTTGGTAAAGTCTTTTGTACAGGCGGGCCAGTTACTCTTACAAGGCGTTTATTAGTGTATCTAAATACTCTTCTAAGATAATATAAAACTAAGCCTAGATTTTAAAAAACATTAAGCTATATAACAAATTTTCTATTTAGTTACTCTTACAACTCATTTATTAGTGTACCTAAATACTCTTAGTAAAATATCTCATACAGACGAGCCAGTTACTTTTACAAGGCATTTATTAGTGTGCCTAAATACACTTGGTAAAATCTCTTGTACAGGCGATATATCGGGCACAGGTGGCCGATGCCAAAGCCTGTTTAGCGTCAACACGTGGGTTGTTAACTAAGCAGCATCGCCACCAGCGTTGAATATTGAGCGAGTTTTATCCGCGTAACACTACCTAAATGGTAGGTTAAAGGATGAGAAAATATGGTTTAATAAAAATATCAAATAATATATTATAGCATCGTTAATGTTTTTTATAAAGTGGACTCACGCGGTAACGGTTATTAAACATAATGTACACACGCCAACACATTAGACTACCATAAACTGTTTAATTTCCTCAATATACTTTAAATTTATGTCTAAGAGCCACCGCAGACATGCTTTTAGTATCGGCGATCGGCGATTCAGCCGCTTTTTAGAAGCTGAATGCAGCGACCACACATTCCACACGGCACACTTAAAAACGCCAAACGCGGCGATTCAGTCGCTTTCGAGTCGATAAGGATCTCACGACTTTACTGCGATCGAACGCAGAGAGTCGCCAAAACGTGATTCAGCATCGATACAGTCGCAAAATCGCCGCTAAAAGTAGCATGTCTGCGGTGGCTCTAAGTTGCACGGTCGAATATTTATCTAAGAAAATTGACAGTTTTCGATAGGTCGACTGACGTGCAGGCGTCTGTACAATAAGAGAAGTTCGATGACGCGCCTGGTCTGCGTTTGCTGGTCTAAAAGGTTATCATCTGGAGCTCCTCCGTGCTTCGGAAGGCACGTTAAGCCATTGGTCCTGGCTGCATTAGCAGTCGCTAACAACCACCAATCCGCACTTGGCCCGCGTGGTGGTGTATGGCCGGTTCTCCCTATCCATTCATAGGGAAGCCTCGTGCCCTAACAGTGGGGACATAAAAAGAGCTGATGATGATGGTGAATGTAAAATAACAAATGAGCAATTATAGCAGTATATTATTATGATAGTGGCTCCAGTGTGCGCGTTGTTCTTCATTTTGACTGCACTCGCCACATAAAGAAGTATATTAGTAGAGCCAAGCATCTACAAAAAATGATCTCAGTCTTGTAAAACTCAACGATTTACGTCTTACGTTTTCATTTTGCTCAACATGCTAACTGATAGTCATATAAAAACAGGTTACAAAAAAATATGATAAAATCTTACTACCATAACTTTATTTATTTATTTTTTATTTAATTCTTTAGTTTACTTTCTTTCTTTAAAAGTCACATCATGTTTACGTTGGTTTGCCACAAGTCAGCCTCGTCAGTGTGGAAACCGCTGGCAATTTTATTCTTTTGGCACGTAAGTATGTATACTCTCGTTTTCTTGTAAACCCATTATGTTATTTACTTGTCAAACAGTAGTACTTAGTAGAAGTACTTTACGTCTCACGTTTTATACCTTATACCTCAATATTTATAAACCACACAACACGACAACAAAATTACATTTAAAAGGATCCTAGTCGTATATAAAACGGAAGAAGTAAAAATTGGTTACCCCTTCCGTTCAATAAATCCTTTTAACTTCAACTTTCTTCTAACAAACGTATTACGACGTGCAATGTCACTTTTTAAAATGTCACCGATGTAAAAGGCCAAGATCAAACGCAATAATTTCATCGATAATTGGAATTCCACTGTTTTATTAACAAATATGATATTGCCCCATTAGGTGACCCATTCTTTGCTTTTAATAAACCGAAGGGAGGGAAAAGGGACCAATTACAAGAACAAAGCGGCATTAGAGGCTCTCGGGGAGATTTTTATTATTTTCCCCATTCGTGGATCAATGTGATTAGGTCAATCGGAACGGCCGTTTTTGAAACGTTAAAAGGGACTCTTTTGACCTTTAACGGTTGAAAAGTGAATGAAAGATTTTGTAATGGGGATGACGCTTGGTAGTAGAATTCAACCCAGAGTCTTAACGAATAGTGACTACTCAATTCTTACTTTTGTTAGTTTTAAGTTATATCCATTCTGGAACAAATTAGAATGGATAATGACCAGCTACTTTCTTCAGCCTGCATGCAGCACGTGATACGATACTTTGGCCGTAGATACTCTAAGTTATCAGCACCTCTGATGGTGGTGACGAGGAAGTCAGAAGGAAAAAGACTTAAAGGCCAGAGCTTTAAATGATGATGGGACCAGAGCCTCTAAGCATCTGGAGATCGTCAGCACCGCCCTCTATCAGATGACTGAGCGCAAATGATGATGAAGACAAATAGTTAGCAAGATGAAAGAGAGCCACGATCTTCAGCAGTGAGGGAACGTTTGAGAAGAGAGATGTTAATATATACTTCGAGTATACCTCAACAGGTTGGCTTGTAACAAAAAATTTACCTGTTGTCTGCTGTGAATACAGATACAATAGAATTTCAATTGTTTGTGGAACGAATGTGGCGCTAAACAGACGAATGGTTCAATCTGCGGCCTAAGAACTTATAGTACTTATATAAGGAGTTGAAGATCTAATGGGGTGTTAGAATTGGGGCCGAGAACATGGTATATTTGTGTAACATATATATATATGTAACATTTGTAGCTACAAGAAAACGTTTGTGTGAGAACTGTTTTTACCTTTTGGAAATATTTGAACCTGCATTCACAGATTTTCAAAAATATCTACGGTGGCCTAAGAAGTGCACAATTCGCATTTATAAAAACTTTTTATGCCCACTGAACCGAGCCCACTTCTTCAACTAATGTTAAAATAATAAAGAAATACTAGAAATCGCGAAAAACTTCATTCTTTGGGCACATTTCTTAGAAAATATAACTTCAAATGTACGTGCAATCGAAAGATTTTGTTCTGAGCAGCCTAGCCACTACAAAGAAAACCAATCGCAAACTGATATTGTTGAAGACGCCCAAACAAAATAATTGATAAGCTGAATTTAGGTACGAACTATGAACATTTCTAATAATAATTTTAAGTAGCTTACAATGGCGCTACTACAAACGCACTTAAGATCAAATATAAGTCCTTTAAACGTGTAACGTAAGGGACGGAAAAGGGGGCAGCTTTATTTATTAGATAATTGAACAAAGGACACGGCAGATGCTATCGCACTGGATCGGCGTAGAACGAGGTGTTTATGTCTGTCAGGGTGACCAAACACTTCTGGCTTCACAGTTCGAGTTATGGTTCTGAGTGAATAGTGAAACTAGACAAACTTTTTTCTATACTGCAATAATTTTCCCTATACTCTAAGAATACTGTTTTGTATACTACTGCTTAAAGTTTACTTTTTTATTTTATTGTTATAATAAAAAGAAACTTACAATTTTGCTCCTTAGTATCTAAAACACTTCGTAGTTTGGCCAGACGCTTATGAACTTTGTATGGGATCGAAGCACCACCACCTAGAGACAAGTTGGTATTAATTCAATTTACTAGGTGGCGCTACCGATCCCATACACATTTTAACTTGATAATATAGTCTTCAAAGCTCACACTCGGTCATCAAGAAAACTAACTATATTACTATAAATTGTGCTCCATCACAAGAGTGAGTGATACTTTGGTTGGGAATTTTGCACAGGTAATTTATCTGATAGCTACTACGAGTTAAATCAGTATAACGTTGCATTGAGGTTTCATAATTAGCTCGATGAAAACTCTGGCGTTGCAATAAAAACATCATCTATCTAAATACATCCTTACATTCTCGGACTTTTCTACGTCCACTCATTTTATCATGGTCACCGTAGACGCGGCGTCCGGACCAACGCTTATCTCAATTCCGTTGATCTCAAATGGAGAGATAAACGGTAATGCTGTGCTGTTTACGTACCCAACTCAGTTGATACGAATTGTTAATTGGAAACGAGAGGTCTTATTATAATAAACATTCTATTCTTAGAGTTAATTACTGAATAAATAAACCGCCCGCCGAAAATATTTATGTATTTCGTATTTATAACTGTACCTACGTATTTTCTTCGTGCTTCGGAGGGTACATTAAATCGTTAGTGCCGTCTGCTTTCTAAATACGGTTGTCATTAGCACCCACCTACTATTGGGCCTGATTGGGCTAGCTTGGTGAGATACTGCCACTCCACTTGCTCTTCGTAGGGAAGGCGTGAGTCTAGAAGCATGGCTTTTACAGGTTTCTTGGATCACTGTAAAGTCTGGTCACGCTGAAAATGCTGCCTGAGCCAATCAGCAAACTCTCTCAAAAATACCTGGATCGATGGAACCTGGTGGCACTTGAGGAGTACAGGAGTTCTTAGTAAGTTGGCCATCTTTCCAGATATCTACGTCCTCCATCATAGGGTAGTTCCATAACCATCTACGTGTCCTAAGCCACAATGGTATGCCTTGTGCATATTCTACTAAATCACTATTGATTCACAGAATAAATTGAATACGTAGTGTTTTGAGTTTGGTTCTTGGCTTGACTTGATGCAGTTTATTGGAAAAGCCGGAGTCTAGACGCAGGACGTTTATTAGTTTCCTAGATCACCTTGGCGGCACGTAAGAAAAACACCTATGTGTTTGTGGGTTTGCCCTGTTCCCAGATAAATTGCTTGATAAAGGAGTCTTCCATGATCATCTGATTCCTATAATTTTGCAAGCGGAAATACGATCCTTAATGTTAAGATTGCACACCGCCTTATTCGCCAGACCGTACACACATACCAGGTACTTAAAACTAGCCGTGGCGATAGCACCGAAGGCTTTCACGCTGCACTCTTTCAAACTATGCAACTAATAGCAGCCGGGGTATTTACGGCGTTTCCCTCGCGCGGTAATTGCTAGTTATTATGATTTGCGGCCGGGCTGCCCTATCCTAAAGTTCCTCTATAAGTTATGAATGTTTGACGGGATACCTGATGAGGTGAGTTATGGTTGTGGTTGGTAATCAGCGTTTCGCTCCCGGGCTAATGTAACACTGAGCTGCAGTAGACACACATGTCACGTATTTAGGTTTATTTTAAGAATTGATTTATGTGTACGTGTGCGAAGGTGTGTGTGAGGGTGTGTGAGAGGGTGGGGGGGTGAATGTGTGAGGGTGTGTTTGTGTGGGTGTGGGGGGGGGGGTGCGTGTGTGTGTGCCTGTTTAAATAAGTAAATGAGTAGCTCACTTCATCTGTTTTACCTTGGTGATAAAAACCATATTAACTTGTACGAGTATACCAAAAGAAAAATTTATCAAAACAAAATTGTATAATGATACTTTTTTGTTGAATTTTCACGTTCTTGTTAGGTCATTACTCTGAAAGTTATCGTAAAACTACCCCACATGTGCTATCGTCCTTCAGAAGCGTAAGCCCAGCAATGAGAGCTTCACAAACAAAATTACTATATCACAGATTAACAACAATTGATTAAACCATTTATTTTCAGCTGTGTTACAAATCAGCTGATGTCTAGACAGGCCGTGTATAGATTGTAATTTGTTTGCTGTTCGTTGATTGAATTGTCCTTAATTAATGAAATTGGTTGTATGTAGCGTTTGAATTGAAGTTAATAAAATATCCATTCATCAAAGTCACTGTCAAAGTCAATTATATTTTATTCAAATAAACTTTAGAAAAGTGCTTTTGAATCGTCCAAGCATTTTTTTACCTACTACCCATTCAGGACATAATTTTTTTAGCTGTGGAGAAGAAGAATGGGGGCAAGAAACTCCACAGCTTTAATATAAGTAACGATATTTACAAAATTATATGCCGTTACCAACAACGTTATACAAGTTTAAAATAACTTAACAATACTTTAAATTAGAAATACCTGTTGGAATGAATTTAGCATTTTTAACCCATGCTGTTTTGTCTTCAGTGTAATCAGACACTTTATAATAAGCTTTTTTACAAAGCTTTTTCTATAATGGTTCTTTTAAATTTATTAATATCAAGTTTTTGAATATTACTTGGAACTTTATTGTAAAAACGTACACTCGGGCCTCTAAATGAATTATTTACTTTGTGGAGCCTAGCATAAGGTACTGCTATTTTGTTTTTATTTCTAGTGTTTACATTGTGAATATCACTGTTTTTAGAAAAAGTTTCAATATTTTTATAAACATACATTAGGTTCTCGTAAATATATTGTGATGCAACTGTCATTACATTAATATCTTTAAATCTCTCCCTGAGAGCATTACCAGCTATTAGGTTAAAAATTGCTCGAATAGCCCGCTTCTGCAGTACAACGATATTTTGAATGTTGGCAGCATTGCTGGGGCAATAAGTCGTACGTAATGTCGTACGGCATCTTACTGTGGGCAGTAAAATGCCGTACGACATTATGCTATACAAGTCTACTTGTTTCAATGTCAGTGATCTGACGAATTTTTATGCAGAGCTCAGTCTACTCGACAATTTATATATATGTGGGCCCCACGTAATGCCTAGAAACACTGTGGTGTCCACAGACACATCATAATGTCATATATACTTATAAATTTTTAACCGACTTCAAAAAAAGGAGGTTATCAATTCGACTGAAAGTTTTTTTAGTAAAATAAATTGTATATCACATAATTTGGTATACTACGACAAAAAGAAGTGCAGTTTCTGGCGTCCGTTCTTCTCCCTAGCTTAAAAGACGTCCTGAATGGGTGGCGGTGGTGGTTGGTAAATAATATTTTTGTGACGAGTCAAAAGAGCTAATCAAAGTAAGTTCAACTTTAATAAAGATTTATTTTTCATTTCATAGTTACTTGAGTAAATCTTTACGAAACAAACGTTGTGATTACAATCAAAAAAATCAGAATAATAAAAATATAAAACACAACACTTGACAGAGTGGAAAATAAGTACTTTTTCGATTAACTTTTTAATTGTGCACTCGCAGAATAAATTTACATGCGCGTGTAATTCTTTTGTCCTATAAACAGCGGGTAGGTATCTAAATCTCAGTGCTTTTGCATAACATTCCGAATTCATTAATTCAAATGAATTTACTTTAAATCACATTTGCTATTGCAATAATCTTAATTTTTGGAATAATTACCACGTTCTTTACGTAGTGGCTGTTTCTATGTAACATGTACCTACCTACTAAAAATTGCATGCACGATTAGGGTAAATTGTTTGATCCCATTTATGCTTAACACCTGCTATGCATTTTACACAATTTCATGGCAATAATATTATCTTATCTTTGTCGCTCTCTAGCACCCGATAATAGGTTTAATAATGGTCACTTGGTCATGATTGGTTAAAAAAATTTTTAATTAGATAATAATATAAACATAGGTAAGTATAATTTTTCGTAAATTTGTTGCAAACCTTTTTTACAGAGCCAACAAACTGACTTATTGGTCAAACAATAAAACAATAGGTCGGTGGTATTTGTATCCCTTTCTCTTAATCTTAGCCGCAAAGCCTACAGATAAAACTTATGGAGCGAAAGCCCGATAAAAGGAAAAAGACACAATTTCAAACAATTTTCGACGACATCCGTAGCCGAGTGGCTTGCATGCCGCTAACTCTGAGGTCTCGTTTTCGATTCCCGGTTGGGTCAATGTCCAAAACGAACTTTTCGATATTTGTTACTGATTTCCATAAAACGAGTGCTTCAGCTACTTACTTTGGGATGAAAACAATGAACAAAAAATCGTCTTACGTATTTATAGTGCGATATTTTAATGAGACGCCAAAACTCCCGCGCCGAATCCTTACGTCATATCCGTGAACTTTGCGCGTTGCCTTTGTACTTACAAAATTCAATAGATTAAAGAGTACTTTGAAACTAGAACGCTCGGACAGTGTGTCGCAAAGCGTGCTCACACTAAAAATCCGATCAAAAGAAAAACACTTTAAAACTTGTCTTTACAACTTCGGATGCCGGATGTGAGAAGTGGAATAGTCTCTTCGTACCTTTATATAACCAAAATAACCTTAACTGTTGTACCTACATACAGCAATGAAAGGTTAATAAGATAATATAAAATTAATGAAAAGCTTATTCAAATATACCAATCGTATTTAATTCCCATAATATTCATCAAATTCGCGTGTCGCAGATACCCCCGTCAATAGGACATCCTCGGTCGGTAAGCACACACAAAAGGAAAAATATGTTCCAAAGAAATTAACTTGTGCGCGTTTTCAAATAAATATTCCTTTTTTACGGGCATCCAAACGTCGTTCGCTTTTGTCGACATCTCCATGCTATCAATAACATCCTTTGCCTCAATATACTTTCAAACATATTTCCCCGGCTTATACGTACAAGGCTACCACATCAAAGCTGTACCGACTTTGTCACGTACAAAGAAAGCAAAAAAGGCCAGACGTCGTCCTAATATCTCGACCTTTATGACACAGGGACGTTCCCTCGAACAGGAAAAACATTAGCACGTTGTACAGGGCACAAGAGAATAAATTCACTTAATCTAATAAAGTGTAACGCAGAGAGCAACGTAAATAGACCACGAAATTAACAAATACCACTGACGTAAGACTACACACAGCCAGCGCGCCTAGAGAGCGTGCGACGCACCTCCGCGCTGCGAATAACCACTTAAATCAAATACAATGGCACGCCGAGAGAGCAGTGCAAACACGCGAAGGAATTAACAAATACCACCACGGTTTGGATACATCCGTGACATACTGATGTCGAGTTCGGACAACTAGCCTACAATGGAAACTGCATTTAGTGAATTTACCTTGTTTTTATAAACAACGTACTTAGAATTATTTAAGTATCTAAATTTTTCTGAGTTACTAGATTCCAAGTTAATTGCATTGCAAATGAAATTATAGTCAATGACCTTGACATTGTGGAGAATGTTAAACAATTATTGGCACTCAACGAAAATCCAATACATTCCTGCAAAAGGGTTTTCATTAGAAAGTCATACAACTCTAGACAAATTCAATAAATGGAAAATTTACTAGAACCAATCGCGTTTAAATAATTTAAAGTACACAAACTACTTGAATTCGAAAGTTGTTTGGTGCGCTAAGCTAACTTTGAAGTATCTGCAGTCTTTTTCAGACTCGTCTCCTTCAAAGGCATTGCCAAGCCTATGGCAGTCATCTTCACAGGCAAAGTGTGAAAGGATGGGGATGCATTAAAGATCTCGATCGGTTAAAGTGCACTGAGAAAGGAATACTTCAGCATGCATCAATAACATAAAAGAAGATACACCAACTACGTTCCAGTCAATACGCCAAATAACCAGTCAATACTAATATTAATTTCCCATTCAACACACCCGCCGTCGTTGTCACCGCCATTATTATTACGAAATACTTAAAACGAAACGGAAATGGATCTACTTCACACAACAATATAAATATCCGCTGTTATCAAATTACTCAGCTGCTTTCTAAGGAAGTTCGGTTTACCACTTACTAAAAATGTTTTTCTTATATTCCGGTGGAAAATAAGCGGCGCTCAGGTTTCGTAAATTTGTTTCTCTCACAACGGCCCCTGTAAAATATCGCGATGTTTTATATTTCACACAAGTGAAATACAGTGGAGTAGCACAGAGTAGAGTATTCTCACATCTATTTTGAGCATTGCACATACGGTGAGAACAATAAGTACAAACGAGTGTTTATACAATTTAAAAAATTAGAAGTTGTTTTATAAAGTCTAAGTTACGGATGTTTACGGGGATCTTCGTCCATCGGCCAATACGCAAGCAGGTTAATATTTCTGTAGTAAATAATAAAACAATTTTTATTAAGTGTTTAAGTGACATGGCGGACACATTACACGTATCTATAAAACCCCGCAACTTTTACATTAATCTTTAATCGCTACACCTTACAACCTTAGTTTTATAGTTATTTCCTTTGTATCCGTGTGTTTGTTACTTCAAAGAAGTTTCACATAGCTAAGATGACATACTTTTAACTTTTTAACTGTACACCATATCCCCGAAGGCTTTTAGTTCTTCATCGACGCAAGATATCGGTATGCCATCACTTATTTTCCCACTTCGGGGAACCCATTTCAGATAGATTTTCCTTTTACTATGGTTCCAAAGTAATGCTCTTAAACAATTATTAAAATTCGTTGCATTTTTAATCATAAAAGAGAGTGAACAAATATTAAAATTGTACAAATGAACAGATTAGTAAATACTACATTCGTCATCATGATATAGGTTTTTTCTTTTTGAAACTACATATTTCAATTATTGTTTCTGAGGATACTTTAATTTAATTTTTTAATGAAATAACTTCAATATCAAAAACTACAACAGAATCAAACATTTTAATGTTTTAAATCTATCTCTATATATGTTGCTTTTGATGTATTAAAGAACAGTCACCAACCATCGCTATTAGCAGTTCAGGTCCAGCTACATGCTAATTCGGACTTTGCCCAACTTACCGGACAGAGCGCGAACCGCCCAGCACCCCCGTTAGCTTCTTCTGCGCTTACTAATTTGCTACAAACTTTCTGGATCCCGATAAGTTTTAAAGTGACAATGTTTCGACTAGACGTGACGTCAATTAGACTTTTTATAGCAAGGTAAGCCACTTTCACAATCCCGGGTATCCGGATGGGTGACCAAATCATAAATATCTCGCTTTTCAGTGATTCGAGAGGCTTAGAAGGTTTTTGCCATCGTTTTTGGTCGCGTCGTGGCGGATTTAAGGTTAAGGGTTACAAATCAGGTCTAACCAAAAGCTTGAAGCTAATTATAAATAACATCTAGCACTGCCAATTTTATGGAAATACGTATTCGCCTGAAAAGAGACTAAATGCAGCTCTTACTACAATAAAGTGCATCTGCTGTTGAATATGGCGTCCGCTTACGTCGAATATCCAAATTCGAGTTTACCCCATCGAGAAAACAGTTTGCTCAAAAACAGCCCATAAAACCGAAAACAACGCCCATTTAACCGAAGGCAACTTTAGCGACATTTTCTACGTCACTCTGTCGGTCTGTCCGACGTCGGCGAGACGTGACCAGCGCGGAATTAACTCGGACTACCAACAGTTACCAAACACGTCAATCGTTAAAACACGCCAAAACCAACTCTATCACGACACCATAAAACATTTTGCGGTCGCATAAACAACTGAGCTTTCAGCAAACCTACAAGTTTAATGTCTGCGATCGATGCAGACGAAAATAGACTGTAGCACGTTCCACTAAGGGTAAATACAGTAAACAGTGTAGGGAGGCGTATACGCAACTAAGCGTTGTCAAGAGTCATGGATGCAGACGTGACATTCGCGTCTTTAGCCCCAGATACCTCCGCGATCTGTCTCATAGATTTATGTTTTCCAATATGGCTACCACACTAAGTATTTTGAATAAAGTAAGAAATAATTTGGTGAATTTAGATAAATGGCACCCGTCATCAGCAGGTTCGGCGACTTCGGCGTGACTTGAGAGAGATGAGGAAAAGTTTCTCCTACTGGCTGCCACAATGCTTATTGAACGAGAGAGAAACACGACGAATATTACAAACATATAATTTCTTTTTGTAAAATTTATTGAATATGGTCCTATCTCCTATAGTTTTAGACCCATTTGGATAGCTGACTCTGTATACATACGAGTATTCCATAGTATATAAAGTATTCTTATTGTCTCAGACAATAATGATCTACTTAACTTACTTATAGATAACTATAAACTAACACAACAAGTGCAACAGTCTATCTCCAGTTCGGAACTAGTCTTGACTTGGCAGTTTAGCGTTGTTAGTTAGACCAAGTCGTGTCGAGTGTCTATGTTAGGAAGGACAAAGGACTAGAACAGATGGAACTGATCGCAGATACGATAAAATGTTTTGTCATTAATGAATTAAGCCAGTTCACAGTGATATGATCTATTTTTATTATATTTTATGGAAGATTATGTGACGATAAAGCCAAAGGTGGAAGCGCATTTCACCCGGAATCTTCAACTGAGGAATTGGCGACTGTCTTATCGTCAACACACAAAGGGACAAAGCAGAATAGAATAGAAAAAGAAGAAGAATAGAAAAAAGAAATAGAAAAGAAAAATTAAAAAATATAAACCGAACGAACAACAAAAAGCTTAAAAGAACACACACAATAGCGATTAAGAAGATTCGGACAGGTGCTATAAAGCCGAGCTACTTTCAAAGAGATCTAACCGCCAATTCGCACACCCAAACAACAGAGCAAAACAACCTTTATTACACTCAGTTCATTCGAGCACTCAGCAACGTCTGATTAAGCAATCAACTCCGCAGACTTATAACGACGTTGTATTTTATACAACTGCCATAATCATTTGGCAAGGTTATTAACTTGCGGCATACATTGTAATGTAGGCGCCATTACGCCGGCACATTACACTATGTGATTTAAGGAATTGGGATAAGGAGTGTTGAAAAATTTGTTTGCTTCTTGCTTGGATGTTTGACAATGGGGTACCATTAGCAAGAGATACATACGGTTGAAATAAATGTACAGGACGCCCTCAAACTAGGTGGAGAGATGATCCTCGCAAATGTTTGGATGATTCAAAAGAAGTTTTATTGAATAAAAACTTTGATTTTGACTTTGAAGGTGGCTGGCAAGAGCTTTATGAGAGTAGCTGCGGATAGTACCTGAGTGTGCACTTGGAGACGCGTATGTCCAGTAGTGGACTTACATAGGCTGATGGTGATGATGATGATGACGGTAATGATTGAAATGGTTTGAGAGAATGCTTTGGAGACAGAGATCCTTAAGTACTTATCAGGCACTGATATTACAATCAAAAATGTAATAAGTTATTTATTTATTTATTTTTAATCTTTGGAAAATGCGACTGTCTTCAATGTGACTTGATTCCAAGAGCTTTCGCAATACGGGCAACTATCTACCTAGTGTTTAACAACGGGGTAGCTACATAGATTACTTATCAAGAGAAATGGTAAAATGTAGAATCATCATCATCAGCTCATTTTTATGTCCCCACTGCTGGGGCACGAGCCTTCCCTATGGATGGGAGAACGGGCCATAAACCACCACGCGGGCCCAGTGCGGATTGGTGGTTGTTAACTACTGCTAATGCAACCGGGACCAACGGCTTTACGTGCCTTCCGAAGCACGGAGGAGCTCGAGATGATACATTTTTGGTCACCCATCCGATGACCGGCCTTTGCGAAAGTTGCTTAACCTCAGCACTCGCAGACCGGGCGCGTTAGCCACTGCGCCATCGAGCTCCTCAAAATGTAGAATGCTTACAAAGAAATAGAGAATTGGATAGTGGACTGGTTAGTCAATAGATAAACTTTTAAGTAAGTACAAACTGATTGGTTTTTATAGAAATTGTATGGATGACGAACTATGACGCCACTAAGTATTGTGTTCCGTCAATTAAGTGTTTATTAAAAACTTTTTAGGTTACAGTCCTTCATGCTTACGTCAAATAAAATAGGTTAATGTTTTAAAGAACTGTTATGTGGTAAATGCTGAAATTAATTATTGTTTTTGGCAGATTCTCTCTTGGAAATATTACTTTTAGCTCGTATTAGGTACATTAAAGTGGGAAACTCCAACAAATTAAAATAATAATATTGTAATGTCAATATTTAAAAACCAATACTAATAACATCTTTGAACTTTTTAAAACATCTTGTTTTCGTAGGCAGTATCTAGTTAAATTAATCTTGTTAACTAACTTTTTTGCAATTGTCAATAATTGATAGTAATTGGTTATGGGATAAAAACGGAAAGAATTATGGGTTGAAAAAGGATTTAAAAATTTGTGGGTTGAAAGAGGAAAAGATTTTGGGTTGAAAGCGGAATTATATTGAAGTGGGATGAAAACGGAAACACTCAAATTATATAAATATAGTCCTACACACTACATACTTCATAGCTGAAGCGTTCGATAACACTCCCATTGGCGTAATATTAATTATACACCCACATAAATTACATTTGAATTTATCCCTCTTATCTGAACGTTATAATAGATCGTCTTCTTACGACAACGATAGGATCTATAGCTTATCACATGACTGTGTAATGGTTTGTGGCTTTCGAAATTACCATTACCATAAAGGTCTGCGCACACGATTGACGTTTTTTTCCTTGTGCGTACGCAAATAGTTCCATATTTAATGTAAATTATGAAATGTCATCAGTAACTTTATTCATAGTCTAAGTTTAAGACAATATCGTTTGTACAAAATTGGATAACAAATACTTAATATCTGTTGTGCGACTGATTTTTTTATTATAATAACGGTAAATAAAACGATAAATAACGATTTTTTAACAAAACGTAACTTAAATACGATATGTTCAATCAATATATTATGACTACAAATTGTGGAATCACACAATAGGGTTGTTGATGTTTTTTAAAACTTCATAAAGTAAATAAGTTACATTTTAAGACTGTTTGTTTATCAGATACTGCTCGGCTTTTCATGGCTTAATCACCACGCTAGACAAAATTAAACACGGCTTTGTATAGAGCATAAATCACAAACCCGGGCTATGCATCGAATTATCTGAAACACACACTTTAAACCCGACCTGGATAAAACTCAGGCCCTCCGGTTATCTAGCGATCCTCACTCAGACACCGATGATAAAAAAAGCTTTGTCTGATTTGTGAAACAAAAATCGTCTACAGTGCATCGTGTGAGCTACCCTTATAAGTGACGTGACCCATTGGCCAGCATTTACCTGCTGGCTCCTGCATTTCTATGTAAATACGATCGCCATACATCGCGGCGGACGTATAGAAGGAAACGCCGGCATTGCTGGGAAGCGAACATTAAACTGTACTAAAATACAACCTGCACAGGTTGAGTGGAGTGATTTACGAGTTTGAAGCTTACGGGTGGGATGGTAAGGAGTGTTTTGCTGATACACTTATTTGTCGAAGATATGAACCAATTTTTACTGTGCGTGGCTGAAACTCATCATCTTCATTATCATCAGCCTTAAAGTTTCCCACTGCAGGGTTCAGGTCTTCCTGGGCCGCGTCTTCGTCATCTGCGGTGAGCGGTGGCGGGGCAGAGGGCGGAAATGCCTGTCCACGACAGCTGTGGGCGGGCACATCGCTCGGATTTACCGCAGCGTTAAAAAAAAACACGAAACATTCAACAGTCGCCCACCGCACTTGTCGCGCTGCTCCCTCTGTCACAAGATAAAGAAAGCCAGAATCTAAGCACATACCACACTCAAGAACCTTACACATAGACCCTTGCATGGATCTTGGAACAGTCTGACCGCAGCTGTTGCGAGTTTCCGTGTCCATGAGAGGTTGTGTATGTGCATTGCTCGAACGTTTGTATGAAGCTTACACCTTCTGCAGTCTCTTTATTTTGTTCTGCTATCGTCGAGGACGGTCCGCTGTTAATGTATGCGTAGAGCGTCAACGCTATCGCTCCCGCAAACCGCCAATGGCGACGACGAGGCCTTACATAAACATCAATCCAAAGCCATCCTCCATCACGCTTGACTATTGTTGGTGGGTTTAACGTTGTTGGGTAGTTGGTGGGACTAACGGTTTACCTTTAGCACATAGATAGTAGTGATATTTTTATTCGATCATTCACTCAGTGAACCCGCATTCTAAAAGTTGCTTAACTTGCAAGATCGCAACCCAACGCAAGACGCTGCGACATCGAGCTAATCAAAAAGCAGAAGCTCGTTATTGATTAACCAATGAAATAATTAGCATTGTCTTGGCAGAAGTTTACCCTGAATCTGACTGAATGGCGACTCTAATATACATATATATTTTTCTGTCACCAAGCCAATATGTCATAAATCCAGTGAATTCACAGGGCAGAGAGCTGACTAGCGTCTAGGGCAGCACTAGTGGCTACTTTCCGACAAGCGGATGTACATATCCTAGGTTGGAAGTTTAAAAAAGTAGGTACCGATAAAAAAGGAGCAGTGTTGGTTCGTAGGGATACAGTTTTGTGGGCTTGTAGTATACAAACTCCGAAAGGCGACACACAGATTAACATGTTAACCCTGAAAAACCTACAAATTACAACGGAGGCAGAAGTCTCACGGTCGGTGTCACGAACGGGTCTCGCGGACCCTAATAATTCGTGACTCCGCTAGGGTTGACGTTCAAACTTAACCCGTGCATGTTTACAGCGGCCCCTGGCGGACGTTTACGGGTTACACTTTAAACTAACTGCATATAGTCACTGGAAGCGCAATAATAAAAATAGTCCTGGTGACAGAAGAAATGGATATACAATTTTTAGGTACCTATGAAATATTTTCGTTTTGCGAAGATTTGTTAAAAACATTGTTGGAAAGAGACAGAGTCAGTTAAAATAGTGGTTGTAGCTAGCGATGCAGACTAAGAACAAAGCCTGCCACCAACCAAAGTTAGTACGCAATTGTTATTCTATGTCGATAGTTCCGTTAGAATAAGTTAGAATAAGCATCCGTAAGTCCCACCATCACATTACCAATTTTGATAGTTCCTTCTTTCTAATCTGTTAAGAAATTATAATAAAATTGTGTAAACTTCCTTTCAAATAAAATATAAATATGTTTAAATCTCAGTTATCACGTACGAATACGCATTAGGAAGTCCCACCATCATATTCTCAGGAACGAACCAGATGCCAGATCACATCAAGAACGCTCCAGCATGTTGTAAAGCTAAATCCACTCGCAATTTGTCCCGCCACTAGCGAAGTGAGCGGATAATTGAGAGTTGCGCTTGAGTCGACAGCTCAGTACTCGCAATTTTACGACTGAGCGGCTCTCCTAGAACCGTTTGCATCTAAAAACTATGTGTCCTTCTCCTTTCCTCTCCCGGACTACACGTGCTGGTCTTAGGAACCATCATCATACTGTACAGACTATCAGTACTCGTACCAAAAAATTTGACAAGTCGTTCCTCTGTAAGACCATTCGGCTTTGGAATTCTTTGCCGGCGCATGTGTTTCCCAGCTCCTATAGTCCCGGGTCTTTTAAGCGGGGCGTGAAACGTCATTTATGCAGGCCGTCATGAATGGGTGCGCTTGTTACCGTGCTTGTTCCACAGTGAGGAGCGCACTCATTATTTTGGACTGCATCGGCTGCTTACCATCAGGCAGGTTGTGGTTACTATGACGTGTCAATATAAAAAAAAGTGTAATGATTTATTTGTGGCATAGTAATATCCATTTTGTTAATCATTCCAATCGAGCGTTTGGAATCCTGCTGACAGTAGGAAATAAATTGTAATAAAATACTACCTACTACTGATCTACGTCACATAATCATGTACACTGTCCGTGGATCTGCTATAGGACTATTTTTCATATATTGAACGATAAAGTGATGTTTGAAGATGTTCGTCCTAAAAGTTACGCTTAAGACCGAGTCTGCATCTAACGAAAACGGAAACCTACTTTACATCGCCGCTTCTAGCGACAAATATCATTTGTCCCTCGACACGAGCCCTTAAGAAGATAATTTTACGTGCGCCAGAGTCGCCACCTGGGGGCGCCTAATTGTTTCGACGCGGCAGAGACACTCGCCCATTCCACTAAACCAAGCTGAATCGTAGGTTGACGGTTCTGTTGTACACATAAAAATCAACTTTAAATACGTCGTCGCCAAAGTTCAATTTCGTTGTGGTGCCCACGTGAGTTCTTTTGTTTAGTGAGAATTAGCAGATGTCACGTTGTGTTTACGACGCATGACATTTGTTGGAGTAATCAGATTTTGTAGGATGTCCCTTAACAATCGTAACGATTGAGGGCTTTGGGAGGATGTGTTATCTCTGGTTATGCAATTAACTTTTGCATGTTTCAAGTACTACTTTTATCAATAGTGCGTCAAGCAAGATAGACAAAAAGTTAATTGAAAATACCTATTTTTCCATTTTCTTTTTTAATTTGTCATAGTTTTTTCTTAAATAATTGCTAGTCGCGGTTTTCACATTCAGCCAATGTAATATTGTAAAATATTTTATGTGTTTAATTTAGTGTAACAATATTCTTTATATATCATTTACTAGCGACCGCTTAGGTATATACAATTTAACTTATTTGAAATTTTTTTTTTCTCAAGGATGTTTCATAAATCCTTACCTTCTAAATTCAAATTTATATTCATAGTTCCTGAGACTTATGATTAGCCAGACGTTTTCTTTTTTATGAGAAATTTTCTCTGCAAATAGTTTATATATATCCAGAAAAATAATCAATGCAAACTTATCGAGATTCAAACTACTGTGTGAACGCGGAGAGAAACTGCTCAATCTGAGCGCAGCAGGCGAGAAATTTGCATGGATATTTCCCAGAACTGGTTTTCGCTAAATTCTCGCGAGTACAGAAATAACGAATTCCATTATATATGTTTCATGCAACATACAAAGTTGACGTTAACTCATCTGTATTCTGCTATGTTTGGCACATATTTTTAAATACGGCTGGCTCTTACGATTCAATTATTTATTTAATTAGTTTTTCACTTCGGAGGGCATTGTAGGGTAAGGACATAACCCAATAGTATTTTTAACAATTTCTTACAGTAATTCCCATAGTAGTGGTAGTAGTTATTGTAAAACAAACATTTATCTAAAAGCAGAGCTTTTGACACCAAATCAAACGTTCCCTTCCTACATACACCAGCATATGTGCCCCATGATACATGGGCACGCTAAATTTGCGGAGCGAATTTTTTGACGCCAACATTTCGACTTCCACACAAGAAACATTACGGACATTTTCAACAAAAAAAATGTGCCCAAATCTAATACGATGGGCCATTCTGCCAGGTGCGTACGCAGGGGGAGATAAAAATTGAATATTCCGGGGTCATGACACATTAGCGGACAGAGATGATCCGGCACGGGCCGGATTTGGACGCGCAGATTTGGGTGGATTTGGACGGTGGAAAATTGCGGGTGATCGATGACGGGGCGGATGTCGAGATTACGCGTACCTTCATATTTCTGCGTATGAAGATTGGACTAGATGAAATATAGACGTGTAAGCGTCTGTTGTTACTGCTTTGCTTGAACAGACTGTTTCGCAAGAGTTTTTGGAGTAGTTTAAAGGACTTCACTTTGAATCAATGACGAATGTAATTTATTTAACGTAATAAACTTGATAGTATATTTGTTTCAATTATTTAACAACTGAATCAGAGTAGAACACAACAAATGCCCTTCAAACATCTTAACAATAGGCTCCATAGGTCTTCGTTTATTTGCTGTAAATAACAACACATTACATGTGAGGTTTATATTCCCTCTCTATTTTATTTGCGAAACAAAGCGAGAGGCGCAGTGTAAAGCCCTATATTGTGGCTCTGTGATACAAAAGAACGCGGTCAGAGCAGGATTTCGACGCAACTCTATTCAAAGGACATTTGCGAAAGAATAAGCAAAAAGTTTCCAACTAAGAATTGTTATGCGAGCCCGAGGCGCTGTCTGAAATACTCGTAGTTGTGACATTTGAAGTTTGCCGCGGATAATAGAAAACCTTGTGTGTGTGTTGGTTGGTTCTTGAAATTAATTCCAATCGATCGGATTTTTTTGTATGAACAACCAATTTTTTTGAAGGTTACAGTGCACTTCAACTTATATTCAAATTATATCCAAGTTAGTATCCGAGTTATTCCAAAACCTGGACTAAACCTGAACCTAGTTTACGACTGATTTTAACAGTTTTCTAAATGTTATTTTCCATACTTTTTTATGAGACAAAGTGTTGAAATATAAAAAAAAAGACAAAATCATAAAAAGTTTTTTTTTTATATACTAGACACGGCAAATACTCCACACCAACAAACTCCATACCACCTGATGTTAAGTGGAAATGGCGTTCAGACGCGAAGACAACTGGTGCAGCGTGAAAACAACGCAACATCAGTTAACCTCACTCTGCCGGCCCACAAGGTGCCTCTTCACGCCTTGTTTGAAGGACCACATTGCATAAAAAGGAGGGTAAACAGGTGCTGGTAGACTATTCCATCTTTTGGAGGTGCGACAAAGAATCGAGTCATCAAATTTCTTTGTGCGCGATGGGATATTTGTGATAATGAAGCGATGACTCCGGAGAGCAGCACGTGTACTACTATGGAGGAAGGGAGAAGGTGGGAAAAAGTCAAAGAGTTCTTCAGAGCACTCGCCGTGGTGTAAGCGTTAGAAGACGCTGAGTACGTAACGTGTCCAAGCGCAACTGTTGCGAGATTCTTATGAAGCTTACCTTCTGCAGTCTCAGTACTTTGTGACCCTGGTTTCATCACTTTATATTTTTGTTTCGACAACTTTGCTGTGTGGGAAGTTGAACAGTAGGCTGTAGGCCAGAAGTAGGCGGCGTACTTAGATTTTCAGAACTATATCGGATCTTGAATAATGTAGTGTGCAAAATGACCGTGTAAATATTTTTACTTTAATATTTATGTATAAGTTGGATGATTGGGGGAACGACCTTAACAAAAAGTCCGGAGGGAACTCGAGCTGGCTTAAATCACCGAACTGCTTGATATTCGACGTACTTGGTACTCTTAGCTCGCCCGTTGAAGCGCTGAATTAATAATTAATTGTTTGCCGTTCGAGTGTCTAGGAAGAGTATTAATTGTTTTATTAATTTTATTAAGTGATTCTGCAGTAACAATACGTTTTTTAATGTATTGGAACTTTTTTTTTATCTTACGGGTAAGCACAGTGCCTTCCTGTGATGATAAGGTCAATGGTGGAAGCGCATTTCACCCGGAATCGTCAACTACTGAAACACTGGCTATCTTATATCTAGCTGCCGGAATACAACAATGCTAGACATATTTAGATAAGATGGTGGTAGCTAGCCAGACGGACAAACAAGCCCTACTGCCAACCAAACCGAGTACAAAAACATGTACCCCAGATGGGAATCGAACCCGGAACCTCTGACATCAGGGAGATCGGGGACATCAGGATCGAGACGCTTACAAAGACGCTCAGCAGTGAGACGATGTGGGTTACAAAAACATTAATAAAGTCATGAGTTACATTATCTAAGATTTTAAATGCAATGGCCAACGAGTGCCTTATTTTTTTTTGGTTTTTGTAAATAATATTTTGCGCTATTAACACTTTCATAACAGGATTCTCTATACTATTTATACAAATGAACATAGGCACTACGTACGCTTATAGCTAAAAATAGATACATATAAGTCATCAGGTCGAAAACTCATTTGGACGCTTTATTTCAACTGAATAAGTACCTATATCAGCACATAATAAAGAACTAATGTACATACAGAGAAAAAAATATTTTCATAAAACAGATGCAGGTTGTTTGCACAAATTGTCGAACGATCAAGCTGAACGAAGCATTAGGTAGTGAACGAAATTGGAAAGCGTACCGGTGCGAAATCGCGGAAGGTTCGTTCATACGTTCAGTGAGTACACTTTTATTGGATTCCCGCGTAAGTTAGCAGCGTCTATGGACGGATCCGCTGCTGGGTACTTTGAAACTGCATTCAGCACGTGTGTCACATTACAATCCAGTCACAAAGCAACAAAAAGGGGTTAAAGTAACTCGCATCCGTAGGTCTACACGTGCCCCTGGGTGGTGCTAAATGAGTGACACTGTCTGAGTGGTAGAGCCACGCCACGCTGCGTTGCAGCACGAAATGGACCGGCTCGCCCGGCGTAATACCACCCTCTTACAGAATATCGGCGTGAAACAATGGCACACGTTGCTGTTGTGTTTCGTCTGGTGAGTGAAAGTACCGGAGGCCCATCTCTCACCCCTCCCCACTTCCCAATTCCTACTTCCTCCAGATCCAACTTGCCGGCCGGCCTTATATATAAAAAAAACCTTTGCCCAGCAATGAGCTAATACCTTTGTACTAAAAACGTCATAAAGTTTGTTTACAACCGCTGCTCAACAAAATAGCCCGAATCGCATCATAATCAATAACATCGCAAGATCTAATCGAGATGCCCCGCTCACTCTCACAGCTCACTATTACACGGCCAATTTGAGTCCAAGAACACGAACTTTACTCAGCCGGGAAACTCGTTATATGTCGGAGAACGGCGGCAACGTTATGCAAAACTCCCCAGGACCATCCGATCAACTAAGAGTTACTCCGTTGTTGAGCAAACGTAACGTTTAGTTAGTCAGTTGAGTCGACGAAGCGTTCTCTATGACGCGATCATTTGTTTCAATCTTATTTTAAACGTCAAATAGTTTTAGAATGGTCTTGACAAATTCGTAATCGACACTTTTTATAAATTTTTTCACTATAGCTAACGTGTTGTGTGTGTGTAACGTTACAGTTTAACTTAGTGTTTGGTTACTTACTATCTTATACACATAACGCGATTAAACCTCTTTACTTTAATTGGGGGCGTGAAAAAGCATTTATGCAGGCCGCCATAGTGTGAGCGTTCAGCATAGCGTGGTTGCGCTGTGATGAACGCTTTCACTTCTTGGGCTTCACTGGCTGCTTTTCATCAGGCAGGGTGAGGCCATTTTGGCGTGCCACAATAAAAAATAATGATAATAAAAAACTTGGTATTTCGTTATATGTCAAAAGAGGCGTTACGCAAAACTCTCCAGGACCATCCGATCAACTACGAGTTAAGTACTCCGTTGTGCAAACGTAACGTTTCATTCTTCAATCTTATTCGATCATTTGTTTCAATCTTACATTTAACGTCAAATAGTGTTAAAATAGTCTTGAGAAAGTCGTTATCCACACGTTACACAGGTAATTTTTTTTAACTATAAGTATTTGGTTTAATCGTTAATGTCGGACGATGGTGTTATGTAAAACTCCCCATGACTATCCGATCACGGCAATGTTTTCCCTAGTACCTATAAAAAGATGCCTGCTATTTTTAATGATTGAAGAAATAATGATAATCATAGGAGCTTATTGATCATTGGTGCCAGTACGTTACAGTCAATTGTGCTGCAAATTCTCAAAATGGAGTCATGCACGTTCCATTTCACGGTGCATAAATATGCAATTTATTCGGTTTCAAGTTTTGGGCGACTGTTCTCGCAGCGGAACTTCTATGTTAAATTAATCGTGAGCAAGGCACCGAGCCAGTCAAAGCGTGTGGCTTAGCTACAGCCGTGGACTCGGAGCCTGCACAAACACAACAGGTGATTTCGAGCTTCGCGTCGTAGGCACAATAAAATAAGATTGTAGAAGGTAAGCTTCATCGATCCGATCCGAACCCTTCGTAGAATCTTGTAGGGCACGGGGACAAGCACTAGTGCGTGATGCCGTTCCCTCTAGAAAACCTCCGAAGGTGATTCGTTTCACACGTCTTGAGGAACCCTTTAAGTTTCTCGCCGCCCCCAAAAAGCCCGGTGAAGGTGAAAATGCCGTTTGAGGCAATCAACAAACTATCTCCAAAAAAAACGAGTGAGCCTTACAGTAGTCGCATATGATGTGTAACATTTGACATCTCACCTTAGTAATAAGCGCAATGACGTATATTTTTATACAAATCATAAAGAGAATACAGTAAATACTCATTAGAAGACATTTGACATTATCAAAATGACCTTTGATAGTCAAATAACACAATATGTCACATATAATAATAATATGTCATGTTCATAATATCGATTTTAAATTTACAAAATGGCGCGCGCTTGCGCGCTTCCCCGACTTCCTGTTACACACTTGTTACACTGTTACATTTTTTACGAAATCACTCCCACAAGCTTCTCCGACTTCCTGTTACACTGTTACACATACTTCCGTCCCACTTCACGAAATCATTCCCACAAATATAGAAAGCAAGCGGAAAGATGTTACACATCAAAAAAGTTAGCCTCATACAAACGCGCTCGGACTGTTCCGAGATCCGTGCCGGTGCAAGGGGTCTGTGTGAGTTGCTTGAGCGCGGTATATATGAAACTTACCTTCTAGGTGCTTTTTATTTTATGAGGTGTATGCGGATTGCAGACCGCTATAACTCTGTCGGTTTTGTTAACTGACGGCGAAACGATTCTGATAGAAACTTTCGGTATTCATAAGCGTGTGTTACGGTTAGTTTTAAAATATACAACGTGTCGTATTAACAATTGAATAAATCATTTGATTGCTAATCGTTTATTGTGGCTTTCTATAAAATAAAATAATAAACGCTCAATTGAAAATTTGTCATATCGTGTACGAGCTATTTATTTTGATGTAATTTTTTTCTGTCTTTGGCCAGCCTGGATATATAATAATTATCTTTATCCTATATCTATACCACATGAGTAAATATCTCTATACTATTAATAAAGAGGTAATATTTGTGACTTTGTTTGTTTGTATGTCGGGACTAATCTCTGGAACTAGTGGTTCAATTTCAAAAATGCTTTCACTGATAGAAAGCTTCTTTCCTTGCGGGTAAGATAGGCTATATTTTATTTTTAAAAAGAGATTATTTTTAAATCTCAAATCCACGCAGACGAAGTCGTGAGTATAGTGCTAGTTATTAATATAAAAATTAAGCATGCATATTATATTTTTATTTTTTTGCTATACAACAGGTATCTACATAAGTTCTTTCACGACGTCCTAAGAATTATAAAAATATTATAAATGGTAATTTGAATGATACACTCAACTCAAATTATACTAGCGACCGCCCGCAGTTTCACGCGTGTGGTTCTCGTTCCCGTAGGAATATCGGGATAAAAACTATCCTATGTGTTAATCCAGATTATAAACTATCTGAATGCCGAATTTCATCTAAATCCATCCATACGTTGCAGCGTGAAGAAGCAACAAATATACACACAAACTTTCGCATTTATAATATTAGTGTGATTACCACACAGTAATAATAAATATCTTTGAAATAAATTCAAAATATCTAAAAGTTAAACTAGGTACCATAAAAAGTTAACAAATGGCTCCTAACTTTTAAACGTGTAAATTGTATTTATTAATAGTGTCTTGCAAAACTAATAATTTTAGAGTCCGCTATGAAAATGTGGTCAAGTGTGAAACGGACTATATATCCGATGTGCCGTTGCTATACATGCTGTATCAAAACTGCAGTTAATATGTTACAACGGAGCCAATCCAAAATTGGATCAAATAATAACTTAATTTGAAAACCTAGTAACTAAGTAAATCAAATAAGCCCTTCCAGATATCGATCATTAAATAATTCTGACTAATCATGAAATCTTATGAATCACAAAGCCTTAAAAAAGCTAAGCAGCTTCAATGACAGCAGTTGATAAAATATGTATTTTTTTTAAAAAAAAGGAGGCAAACGAGCATGCGGGTCACCTGATGGAAAGTAATCAGAGATGCGTTGGCGGCTTTGAGGAAGGAGTTGGATCTTGAGGAGGGAGGGAGGGGTGAGAGATGGGCCTCCGGTACTTTCACTCTATATTTCACTTTATTTATTTTTTCTTTCTTAAATAAAAAATCTAGACAATCTCATCCATTATCCATATATAATCAGTCTAAGACCAACTCTGAAAATATCCACACTTGATCCAATAACACCCAATACTCGTATAGACGGAACCCTATAATGTGGTCGATTTATTGTAATTATTGCTAGAGGGAGAGTGTTGGCGAACGATATGGACACAGAAACCCTACTACGAGTTTGCTCACACGTTTCTCAATAGCGATGACATAAATAATTTACACAGCAACAGAAAAGTAGCCATCAATAGGTGCTAGTATATTCCAGTAAATCTGTTGTGATAACTCAATGTTTTGAACAGAAAAATAAACTTCAGATCTAGTGAGTACTGGAGGAGGAAGACTGAGTGTGGCGGGTCTCTCCCTTTTACTATTCGATAAAGTTAAAAGTCAACCACAAATCATATGGGAACGCAGCAGCGTCACCTAAAGAGAACACGTGAAACCAACTTGTTATAGAGTAACGCTACTTCGATTTCATAACAATTGTGGTTAACAAGGTAGAACTACATCGAAAAGTGCATTCGAGGTAAATTTAGACTCGAGGTAAGTTTTCTCTTTGGTCAAAAACTTTTTTGCTGCAAGGAGGCGCGGCGATGCTTCAATGCTGTACAAATTCTTGATAACGTGAACGAATCTTAAATAAATCTTAAACTACACTATGTTCGTTTTAGCTTGCGAAACATAAACGCCGCCGCTAGCGAGTACTGTAAGTGAGAACTCATGGTAGGGCTTCCGAACAGTTTTTAAGGCAGCATTGATAACGCGCTATCGTTGCGCTGCCGGTGTTGGCGAGCTTTAAATCGCAAGAAATATGGCACCCATTAACAATTTTTAGTTTCCTTAATTCCGTTTGACTGGGTTAGTTTAAACTGATATTGTTTAATCAAATGGTATAAACTAGGAAGTCGGTCGCCATAACGACAACGTTAGAGAGAGAAAGGCAGTGCTTCAGAAGTGGAATTTTGGTAAGTAATTCCTTTACTTTATATTGATTGACATGCTTGCCAATATTGCTGATCTATCTTCATCTCATATACTCATAAGTTATATCTTACCTTTGTCTAGGTAAACCTTTAGGCGCTATAAAAACATCAATTCGGAGATATACGTACTCGTACATCAATATAGTAGTTTTAATATTATTGCTTAAAATATTTTGATACTAAAAAAACGGTTGAGTTTTTCAAATATCAATATTCGACAATCGACACTCCTTTATTTAATTACCTACATACCGACATTCCAGGCCATTATGTATGGTAAAATGTATGATTAATAAACTGAAAGTATTTGTGACAATTATGAAGGCACAACTGGGGAGGACCACTAGGTTTACCCTTGAGACCCTATACGTGACCCCTGAGTGGTGCTAAATGAGTGACACTGTCTGAAAAACAGAGCCACGCTGCGTTGCAGCACGAAATGGGCCGGCTCGCCCGGCGTAATACCACCCTCTCACAGAATATCGGCGTGAAACAATGGCACTCGTTGCTGTTGTTTCGTTCGTTGAGTGAAAGTACCGGAGGCCCATCTCTTACCCTTCCCCCCTCCCAATTCCTACTCCCTCCTCAAGATCCAACTCCTTCCTCAAGGCCGGTAACACATCTGCGATTGCTTTGATTTTGCGGGTGGGTGTCCATGGGCGGCGGTGATTATTTCCATCAGTTGACCCGCCTGCTCATTTGCCTCCTTACATATAAAAAAAACCTTTGCCCCGCAATGAGATGATACACAAGCTAACAGTTTAATGACCTCCGTAGCCGAGCGGCTTGCATACCGGACTTTAGGCGGTGCTAACTCTGAGGTCCCGGGTTCGACTCCCGGTCGGGTCAATGTCGAAAACGAACTTCGATATTGTGTCGGATCTGGGTGGTTGTGGTACCGTCGTTAATTCTGATTTCCATCATAAGAGTGCTTTAGCTACTTACCTTGGGATCTGAACAATGTATGTGATGTCTTATATTTAATTTATTTTAATAAGGACAAAAACATTATTTGTAAAAGTATATAAGTTTTCGACCTATTAAAATCTTTTCCGAGCAACGTCTCACAATGATTGTCTAACTGTTCATTATTTCAAACTCCCGTAGGAATGGTAACTATTATTTAACTTAATGCGCCGGCTTTTCCTCATCTCCAATGCTTACTTTTAATTTTGGCGAGTTTGCTTCGAGATTGTTGGTAACAAACATAAAATGTTGTTTTCCCTCTCTAATAGCCTATTAAATCAATGTATATTTTCACGTTCTAAGTGTTTTCTTTTAATCTGCCTACAACGATATTTTATAAGAAACAATCAGCTTATGGAAATTTTGTAAAAAGCAATTTCATTATTTGAGGCGAAAAAATATTCGAATATTTTTGACTTTGTACATCACAAGCTAACAACATACGCAGGTACAATTTTTTTATTTTTTTATTTATTGGTATTCTTGGTTTTCATCTCACATAATGATAAATGATGATAAGACCAATGATAGCGCACTTCACCCGGGATCCTCAACTAGTGAGGCACTGGCTAACTTATCTCTAGCTGCCAGAACACAACAATGCTACAAACATTGATGTTATGGCGACATATTTAGACAAGATGGTGGTATCTAGCCAGAACTCTGGACCTCTGGTCTTAACCACTAGACCACAGAGGCGGTTAGAAGGTACAATATGTTATACAATGAGTTATTTATATATTGTACTGTAGCAAACATGGATATAACTATTACTTTATAGCTATTTCCGCTGTTCCTACATCTGGTGTAATTACAGGTTCAATTATTAATTCCGGCCAGGTGGGGTGATGACCTGCGAAAAACTGCAGGCAGATGCTGGATGCGTCAAGCTGAGGACAGGGCGCTATGGCGCTCATTAGGGGAGGCCTATGTCCAGCAGTGGACTAAGATAGGCCGATGATGATGATGATGATGATGATGATGATGACGCCATATGTTTACGAACTAATAGCAAGCTTCCTAGTACGATTTTTTTAACCAAATATATATAATTAATAGCGTATGAACGATAAAATTCATAAAAAACTCGGCAAAGGCTGCAAAGAAAGTATCAGTACTTTCTCCTTTTTTATGTTTAACAAATAATATAAGCTAACAAATTGACACGTGATGACAAGTGATGATAAAACCTTATATAAAAGCACACTATGTAAAAGCAATTAAATGATTACCTATATTAAGGATACATAACCTTCTACACATACAGTCAAGAAGTTTAACAACAACGGCGTAACACGGAGGAATTACAATACATCAATCATTTTGTAATCATCGATATTAGATGTATGAATATTTAATAACTTAACGTGACGGAAGATAAATTCACTTCTAAAATATTTATACTCGATACCAGCCACAACAAATAAATTAATGTTAAGGCGCTGATAACTATGGAATGTGATGCAAATGGTGCGCGTTCCACTGAACTCAAGACAAGAAATTCGAAAATCACTATTTAAAAAAAAATGTTAGGAAGCCACTTGTTTTATTATAATCGTGGTAGTGATGAACTTTATGGTAAAAATGTTATGAAAACGTACTGACAATGTGACAACCGAGACACAGAGAAACAAACTGCTTTACCACAAAACGATGGGTAAAGGTGGAGAGATGGAGTTTCTTGCGCCCATTCATCTCCACAGCTAAAAAATAGACGTCCTGAATGGGTATTATAGACGATTCAAAAGCACATTTCGTAAGTTTATTTGAATAAAAAGTTTTGATTTTGAAAAGTTAGACAATGCTTATAATAACAGATGCTGTCACTTTTTAGCTAATATTCTTAGACAGAGACGCAATATTTGAAATACGTATTTAGCCATTGTTTAACTTTAAACACTGTTTTGTAGTAAAAGGTAGATGTTTTATTTAATAAAAGCAATAGCGTTTTTCTAACAAGTATTACGAATAAGTATTTTATCGACTTCAAAAGATAATCATGTCAATAGATACTGTTTAGATGTGATTTTGGTTTTCTTTTTCTATCGAGGAAATGTCATAATTCTGCACTTTCGAAACAATAACATTGTTGCAATTTCAATTTATTTGCATCCAAAATGTTACATGTTGTTAATGTATGTGTAACAAATAATAAGGGCAAATAATAACATATAGGTATTTTTCTTGACTTGTATTTTTTTTATATAATTACCTACTTGTATAGCTGTCAGCGCCTTAACAGGAAAACAAAAACGCCTTGGGAATATGTTGACTTCAAAACCAATCTTATTTTGGCTGCTTATAGATTCTTGGTAAAGTACCCAATTTCTGGCTTACTTAGATACTTTGTACGTATTAAATGTCGGTGTTTGTAAGAAGCGTTTTTAATTTATTATTCCCTACAGGAAAGCACTTGCCCTTCATCTCATCTGATGATGGTGATGATAAGGCCGAAGGTGGAAGCGCCCTTCACCCGGAATCCCCAACTACTGGGGAAATCAGCTTCTTGAAAACACACCGTTATTAATATCAGCAGCTACTGTGCTACTGTGACTCTCAGGCTAGGAAAAGAATGAGACTCTTTTTATATATATGTTTATTTTAAAATGTACGCATAAACAAAGTAATTCTAAATCTTGAGAGGAATAAAGAAAAAGTGGATCTCCAATCAAAGGTCGAGTAACAGATGGTCATGGCGGTCGATTACTTACCCCGTTCGGGACTTTATATTCTATAAATTTCGTCTACGATACGATGTGAAAACTTATTCAAATTACTTTGTATTAAAAAAAAAAACAGGTAGGTACGTTTCCCAGTGGGGAACAAATGTTAAATGTGCAACATAACTAAGCGGCTAATTTCAAAAAGATAGTGGAAGCATACTAACTTGTAACTGTCAAACCGAAACTGAGGGTAGTTTTTTATAAAATTTTGCACTTTAGAGAGACAACGTCATATGTTAACTACCACGTGCGCATCTTCAGCAGAAGAGTTTGATTAATTACCAAGTTAGCAATTCAGTTTGATTGGTGATGGCTTGTTTTAAGTATAGAGTACTTGGGCCAACTACAATAATTATTCATTATAAATTTATATGCAAAATGTCACATGGTGTTTTAAAGTTGGTCTAACAAAGTACTGCAATGACACCGCAAACCAGCAAGTGAGCTGAGACTACGAGTTTGACAACGCAGTTTTGATTCCACATTTTACTCGCTAAAAATTAGGGCTAATGATATGGCCTTTATAAAGGAGAATCATTCAAAAGAGACCAAGACGCTACGCTACCTTATCTTATACAAATATCTAACAAAATTTAATGAGACAATCTATTATCGGGAGCTCTCCGGATCATGGGATCATTAAAACATAATAGCGTTTGCCTTTATTAAGTGATTCCAGCCGAAATTAATACAAGAATGAAGATAAGTTGGCTTCTTAAGCCCATATGACGTTTCAAAACTAATTGAAAGTTATTTAAAACATAGTTATGGGTAAGGAAAATAATATTTAATGTATATTTTGAATTTCGATGGAGTGTGAGTGAAAATTTAAATTCGACCTAAATTTATCAAAATTTATCAAGCTCAAATATTATATAAGTTAATATGATCGCTTACGTACATTTGGTAAAACAATGAGAAGTAAATCACACATCTTCAAATGGCCAAAGATTTTTCCAAAAAGCACTTTATCTAGATGCATAGGTAACTAATACATAATCTGTGCTCGTTGGCCGTTAAGTAAAGCTGGTTTTTGACAGTTTCCACAGTAACAGTAAACATTTGAACAACCTTCTGAGTATCGTCTCCAGTTATTCCTCGTTTGTAACCAGTAGGCAATGCTTCAATGTCATTGTTCTTGTTGCGAGTTTCAATAATAAAATTTCAGTAGCGTAATTTAGAGGATACATGTTTACTTAAGGATGAAGAATAAAATTATTATACTCGTAACATTGTGGTAGGTTAGCAGCGTCTGTGTTTGGCTGATAGGTTGCTGGATTGCTACCGAGCAATCAAGCAACCTATCCACGATAGTGGTAAAAATAAATACCAGGGCTGCTGAATGACACGTCTTCATTCTTTTATGAACACCGAGAGAGAGCAATAGTTGCCATCACAATGGATGACAAATATAACATAATTATATTATTAATGTTAGCAACATCCAACAGGTTTTATGCGTCCAGTCCACGCACGGTCGTAGCGGGCGATGGTAGTAGTTAGTGATGTGCCGCACGTAGTGCTGGCAACACCATACAAATTCTCGTATTCGTTTACGAGATCTATTAGCAAAAAAAAACGGACAAGGCATCAAGGAGGCGTTGCTTCAATGCCTTAAAATGTATCGTTTTCGTGAACGTGATCGAATGGCAATAAAACTAGGCACCATGCTCCAAGTACAAGCATCTCGGTGCACCCTGGTCGCAAGAAGCAATAACGCGGTGCCGCCCCGCTAACGTAGTGCTGCCATAAATTATAAATTTAAATCAGCACTCGAGCAGTCGGCTCACGGCGGGCCTGCATTTCGTATGAGTTTTCCAGCACGATCGGTATTCCCTCCCACTGATACTGTGCCATGTACAGTACATGGCAATACTAATTTTGCGAGCCAATCAGGTTCTGCGTCACGGTGATGGACCAAGAAGCTCTTCGAGATTCAGTCGTGTTTATTTTTGAAAGTCTTATCATACTTTAATATAATTGGACGATTTAGGACTTACGCCGAAAATGGAACATGCGATCGCAATGGCTGTCGATGCTGTAGGTACCTGTAGGTACCTGCAGAGCATACCTACTTTTAATTTTGTAGTAAGTAGTAATAATTATGTTATATCCTTATAATATTAATTACGGGAAGGATCTGGTTTTGAAGATTCTGTAAATTATTTTTTAAACATATTAAAAATTGATCTTTTTGAAAAAGTGTTAAAAGAAAAATCCAAGAGCATGATTTTTTCTATGAACTTGTTATTTGTTCGCAGCAAAAAGTGGAGGCGTTCGGATGATGCCTGTGTCCGAAAACGGACTGAGTGAAGGCTGAAGATGATGATGATGATGATGGTAAATGATCTTTTGTTATTTACTATTATTATGCATTATGAAATTACGAGGATTGAAAAAAAAAAACAAAATCTACAAAAAAAAATTGCCTGGCTTAGGAAACGAACTACACACTTCCGGGTATCGGGCCGAACGCTTTGCCAACGCGTTTTTAATGTTATCCAACAAATTATATAAAATTTAAGAGCCAAACGTTTATTGCTAAGCAAAAGTTAAAATGTAAGATGGCTTGTTAGAAAATTTCCGTAGCTACTCTCAAGGTATCCTAAACAGAGAGCCGGATTCTTACAATGCTCATTAAACTTTTAATATGGACGAAAGCTCTTTGTTTCGGGCTCGGTGTAGGCAAAATGCTTTGATAAACAACAATATACTTACCTGACTTTCTTATCTTATCTTAGTGGGGCCTGCTGAGATTTCCCTCTTGCAGTAACACTTCGACCCATCGGGATCTTTTGTGCAACCCCGTCCTTTCACTCTTCTTCCTCTGTAAAGATAGATGCCATAAGTTTGGCCACGTCCTTAAGGGCGAAGAGCCTGAAGTCCTCCGGTTTCGGATAGGCCGACCCCAGGAGTCCCATTCTTTTCCTAGCCAGAGAGTCACAGTCACACAGTAGGTGTTGCATTGACTCCGTTTCCTCTCCACATGCTCTACACAAGCTATTTGTTGATAGATGCATTCTGTGGAGCATTTGTTTTGTGGCATAGTGCCCTGTCATGGCACCGATGATTAGTCGGGCCTGCCTTCTATTGCCTCCGCATATGAACTTACTCCGTCGTAAGGCGTTTTCGCCTAGGAAGGATTTGGAGTGTTTCATACCCGGCTGCTCCTTCCATTCTATGCCGTGCCTGTTTTTGATGTAATCTTTTAAGGCCTTGTTGATGGTACTTGGTGCAAGTGCCACGAACGGCTCAGGACCAATAAGCTGGGTCTCTGAGCCCTCCCTGGCAAGTGCATCCGCCATCTCGTTGCCGTGGATTCCCATGTGGCCTGGGACCCAGATCAATCGCACCTTGTTATGTCCACCCAGCTTGTTAAGAGCTTTGGTGGTTTCTAGGACAAGGCCAGAGTCGATTCGGGGCGAAATGAGTGACTTGAGCGCTGCTTGGCTGTCACTCAGGATGAATATATTGCGCTTCTTCATAGCTAGCTCTATATTCTGCTTTGCGCATAGGAGAATTGCGAAAGTTTCGGCTTGGTAAACCGTGGCAAATCTCCCCATGCTTTGACTATGCTTGAAGTCGTTGTTATAGACGCCTGCCCCTGTACCCGACTTCATTTTTGATCCGTCGGTGTACCAGATTAGGCTGTCTTTTTCCGGAGACGGTGGCCCTCGTTTCCATTCGTCCCTGGTTGGAACATAAACTTTGAATTTCTTTTCGAACATGAATATGGGGGATATTTTATCGCATCCCATTTCCATGATCCTGTCAGGAATGTCACTCGTTTCCCATTTTGTGTGTCTAGTCAGAGGTTTAGATGCGTCCCACAGTCCGGCCACCTTTAGTCTATGTAACGCTTTCTTTGCCTCTGTTTCTATTACGATGTGCAGGGGTGAAAGGTCCGTGAGGACTTCCAGCGCTGCCGTTGGAGTGGTTCTAAAGGCACCAGTGATCGCCAAACAAGCTGTTCTCTGAAGTTTGCTCAAAGCATTTTTACAGATTTTCAGCCTGGTTCTGGGCCACCAGACGATGCTGCCATATGTGAGGATCGGTCTCACCATCGTCATGTAGATCCACCTAATGATTTTGGGGTTGAGTCCCCACATCTTGCCATAGGTAGACCGACACATGCCAAAGACTCTGTAAGCCTTGGCTACGGTCGTGTCCACATGCTGTTTCCAAGTAAGTTCCCTATCCAGCGTTAAGCCTAGATATTTCACTTCCTTGGACCAAGAGAGCTGGGTACCATAGAGTGTTAGGTTACCCAGACCCGTAGTGTTTCTCATTCTTGTAAAGGGGATGGCTGTTGTTTTCCCCGGGTTTACAGAGAGGTGATGGGCATTGCACCATTCCTCCAGCAAACCCAAGGCACGTTGCATTAACCCCGATACCGTAGAGGGAAACTTCCCACTGACTGAGATGACCAGGTCATCCGCATAACCAACCGTATGGAATGGTCCTTTATTCAGCCTTACTACGACTGAATCAACCACAAGGCTCCACAGAAGAGGTGAAAGAACCCCTCCTTGCGGGCATCCTCTGGTTGTTCGTGCAAGTAGACTGTCACCTAGCAGTTCAGAGTTGATAATTCTACCCTTTAACATGCATTCGATCAAATTACAGATCGGCTGTGGCACACCATGGTTCTTGGCTGCAGCCTTGATGGATTCAAAGGTAGTGCGATCAAATGCACCTTCAATATCTACAAAAGTGCAGACGCAAATCTCCTTGTTTTCCAGTGCAGATTCCGCCCAACTCACCACATGATGAAGAGCAGTTTCTGTTGACTTCCCTGCCTGATATGCACATTGAAGTCCATGGAGTGGGAATCTTTTCAGTGGTCCCGCTCTAATATATTTGTCTACCATTTTCTCTAGGGTCTTCAGGAGAAAGGATTGTAGACTTATAGGCCTAAAGGCTTTGGGTTCTTCGTAATCAGATTTTCCCGTTTTGGGTATGAAGATTACCTTAACACGCCTCCATGTTCTGGGAATGTGTCCAAAGGCTATGCATGCTTTATACAGCCTGCAGAGATGGGGTCCCAGGATGGAGGCGCCCTGTTGTAGTAGAATAGGATAAATGTTGTCAGGCCCTGGTGCCTTAAACCTGACTTACACATACATAATTATAATTAGTAGGCCTTCACTGTTTTTAAAGGAAACATTATATTTTATTAAGATTCTCAAAGAACATAGCCTTGAAAAATATATAGCGAACAAGTTCTATTAATACCTTTGTGTAATCATCATCATCATCATTATTATCATCATCAGCTCATTTATGTCCCCACTGCTGGGGCACGAGCCTTCCCTATGAATGGGAGAACGGGCCATGAACCACCACGCGGGCCTAGTGCGGATTGGTGGTTGTTAACGACTGCTAATGCAGCCGGGACCAACAGCCTTCCGAAGCACAGAGGAGCTCGAGATGATAAATTTTTGGTCACCCATCCGATGACCGGCCTTTGCGAAAGCTGCATAACTTCAGCAATCGCAAACTGAGCGCGTTTACCACTGCGCCAACGAGCTCCTCGCCCCTGTGTAAAGCAGTGGCCTAATATAGGCTGATGGTGATGATGATGAACAAGTTAAACTCTAAAAAAATTATAATAAAACTAGCTGTCCCGGCGGACTTCGTATCGCTTTGACAGTTTCTATGTCAACAAAACAAAGAAATCGTTTCTATGATATATAAATCGTAGAACATTTTGTATTGGAAAATTAAATTGTAAAAAAAATGTTTGGGGCGGACCACCCTTAACACTTAGGGGTATGAAAAATAGATTACGACCGATTGTCAGACCTACCGAATATACATATAAAATTTCATAAAAATCGATAGAGCCGTTTCCATGACAACAAAACAAACAAATAATTTTGTATTGGAAAATTAAATTGTCGTTTTTAATAATTTCCGTTACTTATTATATAAGAAACATAAATATGTTTCTCACCGTTTAAACTTTCGCTGAACTTCCACAAATATATCAAAATCAAAATTAGCCAAATCGGTCCAGCCATGCTCGAGTTTAAGCCACTCAAACGAACAACAATTGATTTTTATATTTATCGATTTAAAAAAAAACACGAATTATCGCATTTAAATATTCTGTTAACGATGTTTAAATTACATACGTTTATTAATTCGGATACTTTAAAACATAATTAAGTTGACATAAATATCAAATTTACCTCTAAAGCAATTTATTACACAACATACTTATAAAGTTATCATTAAGTCATACTTTACCTATTTATTACCTTTTCAAATCATGATAGTAATTTTTTTTTTTTTTTTCATTTTGTTGATGGCTTCGTGCGATTAGCACATTTAGCCAGTGTCAAAGTAATTTTTCTAACAAGTAATACATAAATAAACAATATTTCTTTTCTGTATGATGATGATGAATGATAATAGAAATGAGAAGTGAGAAATGATATACCACCCAACCCCTCGAGTTTCTCAGTAAAGATGTGGGGTTTTACTGAGTTCTCGGGCGGACTTCTTGAGAGAATTTGAAAAGTGACGTTGCACTGTTTTGTTTCATTTGCCAACACTCATGCACACTCACGAACACTTAACGGTTAATAATCCACCATTATTTCACATTAATATTCGACATAACACAAATTTTAGAAAATAAAACAAAACCGCAGACATGACTCTTCACTTTCCCGCCAAGAAGTCTCGATAGTAATTTTATTGAACCATTATTTCTGCTTTAAATATGTAACTACACGCGTGTGTCACAAATGAAACAATTAAATAGCCATCAAATATTAGCGTTGGGAATGTAATTGCGATCGATAGATAAGATTCCATCGACTGATTAATTTTATCACCGTCACATTACATAATGTAACTGTGTTGTTGGACTATCATATTAATTACTTAATCTATACTAATATTATAAAGCTGAAGAGTTTGTTTGTTTGAACGCGCTAATCTCAGGAACTACTGGTTCGAATTGAACATTATTTTTGTGTTGAATAGTCCATTTATTGAGGTAAGCTATAGGCTATGTTACATTACGCTATGACTAATTAACGCAGGTGAAACCGCGGGGCACATTATTTATATACTCTTAAAACTTTTTACGAATTGTTTTCTGTTTTATTCCCATTTTGCGTAAAGAACGCATCAGATTGAGGCAAAAAAATAAAAGCTACTTACAAACGAGTTTATCATTTGTTTTATATGTATACATATATGTATAAGTGTGTATATGTATGTACGAGTATATATATATATATAGGAATATATTAATATCTATTTATGGACTAGTCTATGATTCAATTGTATTCTATATAATATTGGCGTACTTCCTCTTTCTTCTTCTTGGGTTCCTAAACCAAAGGTTGTCTGGAAGAGATCGTTTGTAGCGATAAGACAGCTTTTGCCCATACTAGCTTTAAGATTATGTGTAACTAAAAAAAACTGTTTTTGTTTTCATTTGTGTGATGCAATGCTATGTGTCGACCAAAAGCACAGTCAAGCTGTGACCACGGATCCTGTAAAGGGTTCGTAAGCATTACGTCAGGATAAAATTAAACAAATAAAATGTGTGTAGATTCGTAAAACAATGTTTGGAAAGTCAGAAAGCGAATACGCTTGTTTTTAGCGTTATTACATGCGGCATTGCAATACTAAGAAACGATAAAAAACACATTGTTTTTTCGTTAGCATTTATTTTTTCATGGACATTAAACAAAGAGTATTCATGTTATTAACATTTTATTTGCCAGTTGACTTTCGTCCCAATTTTAATTATTTTCGAGAAAAAAGGAAACCATACAATCTACTTTGCTCTCCGGTAGAGAATGTCATATTAAAAACTTCTTCGCGTAGCTAAAGCAAAAGTGTCATCTCAATAAAACGTGGACAGAAATTAAAAGATAAAACAAAAACAGGGAACTTTCAATTGTTTCCGAGCTTAAGGGCGCTCGAAAATCAAATATAAAAGAAGAGACAAAAGAAAAACAGCATACGGGCCTATTTGGTGGATTTGAAAAAAGAATAAGAACATTTTGTGTTTGTTTTATTTATTAATTTTGCAAGAGACGCGCCGCTCGAAAATAATTTTTAGGTTGAAATTAGTTTCTCTCTTTATTCGCGCTGCTGTGAAAAATTAAAAATGCTCTCAACGATCTGTAACAGGTTTATAATTAACAAAGTTTCGTCTCGGTGCTATATTTTTAGCGAAGTTAGCACTCGCCGGCTAATTCTGTTGAGATCTCGGTGCGGGGTAAAAAGGTCATCGTGGAACAATTCATTGTCGTCTTAAGAAAGCTTTAATAACAGCTAGCACAACCCTTTTGGCGTACAATTTCATTATTTTGTATACATTTACACTTTACTTTATATTGTAGTGTTCTGTATTTCCGAAACGAATTATACTGTTAATACCAATATTACTGAAATGGAATACAGAATACATTTGCGTTATTGTTTGGATTGATAAGCTTATTCGCTAGCTTTTGAGTGTCCAACACCACATTATAATTAACTATCCAAGCATTAAAGCGCATGTATATATAAAGCTGCATGACACGTATAATTATCTTTAAAAAAAAGTATATGAATTTTGAATATGAATTTTCATTACAGACGCGACGCAAGATCTTGTGGCGGTTGATTTCAAGCACCCCGTTTATAACACGCCCCGGGACCGCGATACATATTTAACGCGTCAGATGCGGCTTGCACTCAGTTAATAATAGACGTCTCGCCATAAGGATATTCCGGCGCGAAACCTTACAAGCTTTTAGATATTGTGCTGACAAATTTAACAAATAAATTTATTTATTAAAAAAAATTCAAATACCTGTAGCACTTACAGCAACGCCAAGGCGTGCAACAGGTCATTACAATAAAAATATACAACTAAAACTAAGAAGAAAAAAAAGTCAAACTTTCGGCGGGCTGGTTAGAACTAGTAATGGAAATTAATGCTAATTTTCATTAATTTCATTAGCATGCTCTTTTTCATATGTTAGCATGCTACGCGCTATTGCTATGCTATTTGCTAATATGATTTTTAATATGATTGATGAAATAAATGTTTGTGTATTTTTAAATTTCGGCAATTTTGCGATTGTCGGCAAGGGCATCATTTACAAAAAAAAAACCCTAAAATAATGGACTCGAAACGCAAGCATTTTACATGTATCGTAATGGAAGGCGTGCAGTGCGGGCACGTTATGTGTTCTCGGTAGCAGCAGGACGCAAACGCAGATGATTTCACGCGATGGATGATAAATAGCAATAATTAATTTTAGCAACTACGATAAATTTAATTGCTGCTAATGGACTATTAGCAATTAAATATGATTGCTAATACTAATTATTCCAACACTAGTTAGAACCACGATAGCTCAATTGGAAGGATGTTAGTGACGGTAGTTGTTGATATTGAATGGGCGCCTTTGGCTTTCAAAGTAAAAAGTGTTGAATAATTTCAGCGGGCTGGTTAGAACCACGATAGCACAATTGGAAGAGCACCTGACCCGGTATGTCAGAAAGGTGCAGGTTCAAATCCTGCTCGTGGAAATTTTTTCAACATTTGTGTTTTTCTAATTTGTTCGCAACAAAATTTGCGTTAAAAATTATTTGAACATTTTATAAAACTAAGAACTTAAAAAACTAATACAAAAATTAATAAACACATACAACTTCGTATTAAAGATATCTAGATCTGGTTCCTGCGCAATCAAGGCCTGATGGCTTGAGTCGTAGGAGCGAAATGAGCGGTTAATCATCCCAGTGTGTAAGAAGTTTACCCGGAAGTCCTAACTGCTAAGACACTGGCTATTTTATCTCTAGCTGCCGGAACACAACAATGCTACCAACATTGATGTTATAACGACAACATACCTACTATTCACTATTTAGATAAGGTGGTGAGTCGAAGGTGGAAGAGCACATCACGATTTCAAACTTCCCATAGTGGACTTTGAATTTTACAAAAGTTGAATGAAATAGTTATTTGTTATACAAGAGTGCAAAGTTGTTTTTTAACCGCGTGCTCAATTTTGATGACCGAGCAAGCGAAGGATTCTAAAATTGAATCACGAGCGCAGCGAGTGATTCAGAAATTAGAATCCTGAGCGTTAGCGAGGGAATCAAAAGAGCACCAGGTGAAAAATCTTTGCACTCGAGTGCAACACCTAACTTTTCATCCCACCTCAGCGAGGAAATGACTAAATGCAAAAAAAACATTTACAATCACAAGATACTTTTATTTCAGTTTAGGTATTAACTACTACATTATGAAAGGTAAGTATTACAGAATAATCTTTAAATTATAACAAACAATACTAAGGTATAATTAAGAAAAATTGAAAGTAACGTTGCTACAGGTACTAAGTGTAATATTTTTGTTAGGTACTGTAATGTTGGTGTTAGTAACTTGTGTACTGTAACACCCCGCTGGGTCGTTACTTAAGGAACGGGGGGTTGTATCGAATAATAATGCTTTATAGCTTTAAATATTTATATTACTTTCAACATGAAATAATAACAATCAATTCGTCGTCGCGACCCGTCACCGAGTCCGCGATGTTCTTCTTTTTTCTCTTCTACTATATGTATTTTAATGCAGGCCACGGTGGATGCCAGTAAGTATGCCCGAGCAAGGAGTCTCGGTTGCTACAGTACTGATAAATTGGGCACCATGGAGGTAGAAGCAAATAGGTTTAATGATGTTTTGAATTCACAAACTTAGTGCACACGATGTTCTAAATTCAATTTACTTTATCCTCTAGGGGATAAAAACGGCTTTTGCACTCAGATATCGAAGAGCAAAAATACTCTTTCCGAGATGGTGGGATGAAAATATAATTGACCATTTCACAATATCTCTGTATTTTTCTTCAGCATAGAAAGTATCATAAAAACTTACTGGTTTGAAAAATATTGTACTTTTACGTATGTATGTCATACCAAAATGTTTATGCAATTCGGAATGAGCTGCCATCCAAGGTTTTCCCATTGAGCTACGACATGGACTCTTTCAAAAGGGGTGTAAAGAGGTTGTTTTTAGGTCGGCAACACAAAAGCAACGCCTCTGATGTTACTCATGCTCATAGGCGGCGGTGGCCGCTCACCATCAGCGGCCCGGCTGCAGACTATTAGTATAAAACCGGACATGTACGAAACCCTAAACCGAAACCGAAGTACGAAGCCCATCTCAATAATGCGTATATTTTTAAATAGCTCATATACTTAAATGTAGATACTACCGGTTTCACATACCTGACAACGTTATTTAAGTAGTTCCCAATGAGGAATTTGTACGCGGACATGGCGAGATAATAAGTGTTTCTTGTTAACTACGAAACTCTAAAAAGGGCATTTAATTGCCAATTCTGTATATAGTGCGTCTCCACCTCAAAAAGGTGAGATAGAGCAAACCTTCCCGAAAGTGGAATAAAAAAACAATTTAAAAAATAGCAAGAGACTTTACTGTAATTAAATACGTGCCTATTCGGCTAAACAGTGACGTGTCGTTATTTATGTTGAAACATATATATATCTTTACTTGCTACTAAGCCGGACACCTGTCCAATTTGTCACATATACTACATTATTTATTTCGGACGGCTTTGTGACATGTTTAGGGGAGGGGAAATGATGGGGATTGCGGGGAAGGGAGGAAGCTGTTTGTAGGTTTTAAACTTGTAAATCACATAACGCGGCTGGGGGATAAACCGATCCGATCCGAACCCTTCGGAGAATCTAGTAGGGCACGGGGACACGCACTAGTGCGCGATGCCGTTCCCCCTAGAAAACCTCCGAAGGTGATTCGTTTCACAGGGCTTGAGGAACCCTTTAAGTTTCTTAGAGGAAATCAGCAAACATTCTCGAAAAAAAAATGGGGGACATAAAGTGTCGTCTATTAAATTAATATTCATATCCGCATGTTTTTATGGGAGGCGATATAAACGCCACAATCGGTTACGCAATATAAAAGACTTTACTTTTTATTAAAATATGTCACTTTAATGACTATTTAAAATAAAAGTACAAAAATCATTAATAATCATTTATTAATAATAAAAAAAATTACGAATCTACTATAGTATTTATCTTTAACCCTATTCAGGGTCCGCTATCGAAGGGAATAAATGGTTAGTTATTCTTCTTAAAATTATTATATTTAATAGGGTACATTCTCTTTTAAGGCAAATGTCTCAACAATATTTTGTTATTACAATGTGGTGATGGGACTTGTATTAAACAATTCAATCAATTGTATAATACGGTTCAAGGCAGATAATAAATTATAACCTTTTTCTTCATTGAAAATTAAATAACTTTAGTCTCAATAGCCTAGCGCATCAATCTAAGGATGAACGCGTCATTCCGTAGAATAGGAGTTCATATCTCGATCACTAGGATCTCAGGGCATTTGAGAGTGGTATAGGATATATCGTAGGCTCGCTTCTCTAAAGGCTAGGACGTCGGCTTTAGCTAATCGTGTCGTGGAGTATTATTGGTTCCTGCACTTTTAAATTCCCTTTCAATGTATCGTAGTGGGCACCAGTGAACGACATAGTAACCCAGGGTTCGACACCTGTTTTCGTCGTTGTAAAAAATATAGGATTTCATTGAAATTTTACTGGATTACAGCTAGGAAGCGTGGTGGGTATTCTATCTGTTACTGACTCCTATTTATAATGATTAAAGGAAAAAAGTGATGACATACGGGACTGAGACGTGGTCGCTCACTATGGGCCTTATCAGAAGGCTCAAGGTCACTCAAAGAGCAATGGAGAGGGCTATGCTCGGGGTTTCTCTGCGAGATCGAATCAGAAATGAGGAGATCCGCAGAAGAACAAAGGTAACCGACATAGCCCGAAGAGTTGCTAAGCTCAAGTGGCAGTGGGCAGGGCACATTGCTCGCAGGACTGATGGCCGCTGGGGCGGAGCAGTCCTCGAGTGGCGACCGCGTACCGGAAAGCGCAGTGTGGGCAGGCCTCCAACAAGGTGGACCGACGATCTGGTGAAGGTCGCGGGAAACCGCTGGATGCGAGCAGCACAAAACCGGTCGTTGTGGAGATCCTTGGGGGAGGCCTTTGTCCAGCAGTAGACGTCTTTTGGCTGAGATGATGATGATGATGAAAGGAAAAAAGTGTCGGTCAAAAGTTCCTGTCGAATTCTAGTGCCTCTGGTGCCTCTGTGCAGGGAACCAAATAGTTTCATCGTAAACACATTATTTCCGGCTCATTTTATGTCCCCACGAGCCTTCCTTGTAGGATAGGTAGAACAAGCCACATACCACCACGCGGGCCCAGTGCGGTTTGGTGTTACCGACCAACAGCTTTTCGTGCCGTCCGAAGCACGAAGGAGCTCGAGAAGATACATTTCTGGCCATTCCTCAGACGACCGGCCTTTGCAAAAGTTGCGTAACTTCTGATGTTCAACGCGTTGACCGCTCACCATCAGGCAGCCCGCTCGTTTGCAGACTTTTATTATATAAAAAAACACATCGTAGGTATATTACTGATCTGTGAAAGCTCAGTAAACGTCATGATTTCTTTTCACCTTTTCTTGGAATTCTGCGCCCCCGAGAATTCCGCCTTTCGCGTTCGCAGTTGGCACGTCAATCAAATCCGCATTTTCTCTACAAATTGTACGACACACGATTGTTACGCTCCGGTTGACGTTAGATATGAGGAACAATAAGCTAACACTCTTTGGCGATGTATGTCTTTGTGTATAAATACGACTTCCTACATGAAGATAATAGGGCTGGCTACTATAGATATTAAATTCTAAAGCTCAATGCTTTAGAATTGTTTTATATATCAAAAATGAGAAAGCAAAGAAAAAATCAGTCAACACTAAATAAACAAGTAGTTAAAAAGGTTAGTACTGCTTTTTTATTTTTAAATAAATTGTCGAAAAAATTCATCCATGAGGTAACTTTAAAAAAAAATTATATAGACAAGAAGTCTAAATTAAAAATACCAAACCTCTAAGTTTCAAGATCAGATTTCATAAGAATTACTCGGAACACTCCGGTGACACCAATTCCGTAGCAAACGAGACTGGAAATTGGGAGTATCCGGAGAGGCCGCGACTGTTTGTCACCGCGGCCACGTACCGCCGAATTACCGGCTTCGTATTGGCGCCCACGTCACGGTATAACGTTATTAGCTGCCAACACTAGCGTATAATTTAGGAACACGGTATAATATAAACAATAACGTGGACCACGGTACAACACCAATGGTATATTAATTGTATTAATGTGATAATAATGACGTATGTTGATGTGCGTAACAAAAAAAGCGCATTTAGTAAATGGCTGAATAATATTAAAGCATTTATGTATACAACTCTTTAAATGTCACCTTAATTGTTTTGCCAAGCTATGTCTTAAGCTGAATTGATGTAAGTAAGATGATTGTTATTATTAAATTATAACATTAATTAAAGCATATTTATTTTGCTAAAAAGTTTTATACCGCGCTTTTATACAAAAAAGAACCTTAAAACCAAAAAGAAATCCAGTTACAACTAGTTCCATTGACGTTAAAGATGCCATTAAAAAGATTGTGAGACTGTGCTCTTAACAAAATATATTGCATCAATTCAGAGGGCCAGGGCAAAAAACATGTGTCTCCCCTGAAGAGAAACTAAAAAAGTCGGGATACATGACATCAGTATAAAACACGTAGCGCGCGGTCCTGACGCCGGACTACAAAACTTTATCTTGGCAGAAAAACAGTGGGACAAAGAAAGGACATGGCTTAGACAAGTCGAGTTCTCGCAACGCATGTTTTTACAGATTTCTTTCTATAAGTCATTTGTTTTATTGTAATCGTGATTGTAATTATATTACCAAACTGTTACCAAAACGTACCTATTGAAAATGTGGGAACTAAGACACGGAGAAACATAGCAACCAAGAAGCATACTAAGTGGTAGGGTGGTACCCACCACTCGATACTCGTCATATAAGTATAGTTTTACTAGATGTTTGAGGTTCGTTTTTCTTAAATGCGAAAACGTTTGAACTTAGTTTGCAAATTAAATTCAAAACCTACTTTCTGCACCTATACTTTAATTAAACCATTGTCAAATGTATGAGGAATTCAAGGCTTATATAACTTTTATCAATAGGAGATATAAGGGCCACACTGGGTTGTACTTTTACCACGTTTAAACACCAAAATTGCAAAAAATATACAGTATGTATCATCAGAGTAATATTTATTTTATAGTTTTAAATCAAAAAATTACCCGAGTGATTCAAGGCTGACACCTCAGTACAGAAACGGTTTTGCAGAATGAACAGTGCCTAATCACTCTTCCATTTATAATTTCACACAAGGTTGGCGACCACTGACCGCCCATGATATGATTAGGCGTGCGTCCGCTGTCTTGTCCGCTCCATTAATCACAGAGTGATTTATGAATGGACGTGTTACTAAGGTTGTCTTGAACACTTGGAAAACTGCGTTGCCAAAGCGGGTTGCTCTGGGTTACAGCCCGATACACTGTGGGTCGCAATAGGCTACAACATTGATGTATCCTACCGGAAACATTTTTTTTTTCATGAGTTACTTTTAGATCCTTTGCAATTCCTGAAATTTTCCTGTTAAAATGGTCACTCATCACTCTATGATTTAAATTTACATTATGATTCTTTCATATTAACGTCTCGGGTTTGATTCCCAGCGGGGGGGTACATGATTGTGTACTCGGTTTGGTTGGTGGTAGGGCTTGTTTGTCCGCCTGGCTAGCTACCACCATCTTATCTAAATATGTCGCCATAACATTTGTATCATTGTTGTGTTCCGGCAGCTAGAGATAAGATAAGCAGTGCCTCAGTAGTTGAGGATTCCGGGTTAAGTGCTTCCACCTTCGGCCTTATCATCACTTAACATCAGGTGAGATGAAGGCAAAGTGCTTTACTCTTCAATATATAAAAAATGATATTGCTTATCAATAATTTTAAATTCTTTAAAGTGGCCTTCACAGCAGGTCCCTTTTACCGCTAGATAAGTTAAAAGCAGTGTATTTAAAACAGCAAAACACAATAAACTACATCAATTATGTACCAACCAATTAGGACTGACTCACAGTACGTCCTTTTGCTTATTCGTGTTGCCATGGCCAAAAACGGAAACAATAAATTGTATTACATAATTAAAAAAATGTTTCATCCTTGATATGGAAAAATATGAACATTAACCAAAAAATATTACGATTAAATATAAAAAACAATAGATGACAGAAAAAACCTTGTATGGACTTTTCTGTTACTTGCTAATTTAATAAGACCGACTTCTATGTTGTATTGTTCCAATCCGAAAATAAACTCCCAACGTCGCGGATCGCAGAGATTTTATTGCACAGTGGACTTTTACCAAACCAAACAAGCTGTGTAGTGGTGAGTAACCATTTGTACTGATTTTTTTCTTCTTATTAAAAAGTACACACAGCTGCACATCAGACTCCATAAAACTGTCAAAGGACAATGCTACTCTTCCATAGTAACTTGGGCTCAATTACTCATGCCAAACGGTAAATATAATCACCATTAGTAAGTAACTTTCAATATGACGTTACCAAAATCCAACCCAGAGGAAAAATAATATATCTTAAAATATACAATAAATTAAAGAGCTTTAAAAACACATTTCTATTGTTTTTGGACTAAATTATTATATTGTTTCTCGGTACGATTTGTTTTTTTCTTGTATGATTTGTTTTCTCATACTTTTAATAATTATATTTCTTTCTCAATCAACATGTAACATGCTAAAACTAGTTGTAGAATATAATTAGGTTAATCTGATACATATTATTGTTGTTATTTGCTAAAAAGAAATAAATGTTTATTAAATCATATCTTTGTTTCTCTGGGGCCGATTTTTCTTGTGTCATAATAAAAAATGACTAATTAAATGAGATCTACAATATGGCATAAGTTTCATGTCTGGGCAATCACTTTCATTTTTTGAGCCCAATTGGTTGCATTATCCTTTCCTCAATAGTCTATGAATTTTATGCTTACGGCATACGGTTGAATATTTATTAAATAAATTTGACAGCTATGGAGATGTGCAGGCGTCGGTAACTTGACATTTTTTTATTTAAGGCTCATTTAAAAAAAGCGCCTCGTACTTTTTATCCAAACTCGAAACTAACCATTATCGCCCTCGTCGCAGATCGCTTATAGAATTTTATTGCACAGTGTATTTTGACCTGTCGTTTTAAACCAAACGAGCGGTGTATTGGGACAGGCGTGGTAATACGCGATGCACCCAGCGAGCCGTGCGCCCGCAGCTGCCCTGACAGCTGACAATAGGGTTGCCTACCCTACTATTTAATATAGTTAAACCAATGTCTTGTCCTACAAAAATATAAAGAAATAGCCCTTGTTTTGTTGCTAGTTCTATCAGGTACAAGGTCATCACCTTAGCATTATTCAAGTCAGATAAAACCTAAAATAATAATTTAAATCTCTTTTTTGACTTTTGTTTTTAATTTTTCTCCATCTACTAAGTACCTTCACTTTTTACAAGCCATAGAAATACTACATTGACATACATTGAAACGTTGGTAACCCCTAGTTGACAATGCTATCGCTAAGGGCTCTATTCGAAAAAAATTACGTTTTGTCTTTACTATTCACTATAGCGGAGTATGAAATCTATTTGTATGTACCCGTTGATTTCATACTCCGCTTTATTATTCAAGCCTTTTATTATTCAAGGACTATATAACTGGTTAGAAGCTGCACTTTAAATTACAATTGTTAACTTTTTACCACAGATTATAGAAGAAAGCGATTTTTTTTTATGGATTTGCAGAAGCATTTAGCCAATGAAAAAGTCTTACAATAGGTACTTAAATAAACAATATTTCTTTCATGTATGATGATGATCAATAATAATAGAAATGAGAAGTGAGAAATGATATACCTCCAACCACTCGATTATCTCAGTGGGGCTTTACTAAGTCCTCGGGCGGAATTCTTGAGAGAATTTGAAAAGTGATGTTGCACTGTTTTGTTTCAACACTCATGCACACTCACGAACACTTAACGGGTAATAATCCACCATTATTTCACATTGATATTCGACATAACACTAATTTTAGAAAATAAAACTAAACCGCAGACATGACTTTTCACTTTCCCGCCAAGAAGTCCCGAAAGAGCGTTATACAATGTAGGTATTTAATGTAAACGCATTTTTTTTTATTACATTTCATACAAGTCTACATAACCAAGGAGGCAGAATAAAATTTGAATATAAAGCTCTGTTTTTGCAACTTAATAATACTAATATTATTACAACACAACAATATACAACTTAAATATTTTTTTTCAATTTTTTCTTTTTTTCTTCCTCAACAATAAAAAACAATATATAGTTTCAAATTCACACTCTCAGTTGCACAGTACCGAAAACACATAAACATATAGCCCTCCCAGTACCGTCCGGGTTCCCATCCGGGCGGGCGGCCAGCCGTGTCCGCGGCGTTTGTCCCGGACGGCCGTCCCGCCCATTCCTAATAAAGTTTTTGTTGTCGTATCCGTCTGACCGCAGTTACTCCTGATTGTTGGAACTTTAAACTCCCACCGTCGGTAAATCATAATAGTTGGCGTCCATTTTGGCTTTCATATACCTAAATTAATTATAGGAATTTGTTTGTTAATTGCGTCAACGTACTCGTATTTAGGTAGGTATATGTAGGTTAATGAGAGACAGTGGAATATTATTCAATTAGAGGTAATACACATGTTGGGTAAAGAGTATTTATAATTATGCGTAGGTTAATGGCACAAGTGACAGGACCTAGTGATCGAAACTTAGTTAGTTAGTTAATTACAGGAAAAGTGTTGATTACTGGGCAGTTTATGATCAGTTGTTGACCCTTTGCAGGAGCAGGCGGGTCACCTGATGGGAAGGATAGACGGCGGTGATTACTTTCCATCAGGTGACCCATTCATTCATTCATTCGCCATTCGATCACGTTAACGAAAACGAGAACTCGTATGGCAAAAATTTAACTGTCCACTTATTCCACCAGGAGGCGCTGATTCAATGCCATACAAATTTTCGTTTTAGATAGTAAACAAAACACACTAGGCACTCTGTATACGGCGCGATGCATGCCTGCGGTGACAGGGGACGATGAAGAAACATGATTAGAGAGAGACTGTGGTGGTCACAACCCTCAGACATGAGGAATACGATGCGAAGAGGAGCTTTACGTTTGATTTTGTCAACTACTTTGGTATTTCATTTTAGTATAAGAACTTTCTGAACAAATATAATTATTATTATTTAAGGTTCAGCATCCAACCCCCCAACCGCCTAACTCTCGCTTTCGATCGCTTTGAAGGCGAGGCCTTCGTCTCGCCTTCTAATATAATATCGAAATAAAATATCGAATAATATCGAAAGCTATAGCCTATAGCTTTCGATATTACTTCCATATTCCTTTCGAAATGACAAGATGACGCCTCCTCCTCGCCTCGCCTTCAAAACGTCGTTTCATCGAAAGCGAGAGAGTTAGGCGGTCGGCCCCCAGTATCTACAACCACAGATCTACTCGCAGAGAACACACAATACTAGACAGTCAAATATAAATTAATTCAATCATTTCTTACAAAGCTTTTACTAAAGCTGAGTTGTTATTTCAATTACTTAACTTCACGATGATTAATACATGATAAATATATAATTAATCATAACCAAATGAGGTGGGTGGGTACATTATTAAGTTAAAAATATGTCTGACAGCGACAGCGTTTAATTAGATTGACAACATTTATATTTTCTTATGTGAAATTAGGAGGACAAATTTCGTTATTTATAGACTAATTTCTCATAGAACATATAATGATAATCATCATCATCATCATCATCCGCTCATTTTATGTCCCCACTGCTGGGGCACGAGCCTTCCCTATGGATGGATAGGGAGTACGGGCCATAAACCACCACGCGGGCCCAGTGCGGGTTGGTGGTTGTTAACGACTGTTAATGCAGCCGGGACCAACGGCTTTACGTGCCTTCCGAAGCACGGAGGAGCTCAAGATGATACATTTTTGGTCACCCATTCGATGACCGGCCTTAGCGAAAGTTGCTCAACCTCAGCACTCGCAGACCGGGCGCGTTAACCACTGCGCCATCGAGCTCCTCGTATGTATATATGTACATATATAATGATAATATGATATTTGAATGTACAGACACTTGTTATTATACTATTCAAATCTGTCAAATTTCTCTAATAAATGTTTAACCTTGAAAACTTAATCGACAAAATTAAACTCGAGACCTTTGGGTCTGAGACCACTATACCACAAAGGCGTTTAAATCGAGGTTGCGAGCAAGTTCCTTAACGTTAGGTCACTGGATTTATTTTATTTATTTTATTTTATTTTATTTTATTTTAATTTATTTTATTTTTTATTTATGGATATATTTTATTTATAAAAAAAAAAAAAAAACTGGATGGGTGACCAATATGTTTATCGAATAAACGTTGATTCAGTGTTCAAGCTGTTCCTCATACCTCTGGCAGCATTTAAAATCGATTTTCACGCCCAAATTCTACCTTGGGCGCTTAGTCGATCGAAAAACAAATTATATGGGTCACCCTACCTACATAATTCGTGTCAAAAATTAATTAAGCCAGTCGGGGATGTCAGCTGCCTATTGAACTGTTAATTTGCGAAACGCACTCTCGGCGTAGGTAATAAGGCTTGACTCGACTTAAATTAGAAATAAAAGCTGATATATATTTAAATATACGCGTAATAGGATTTTTTTTAAAAGCCATTTGAAGTTTGTACCGCACTGGATTTGACATATTGTTATCTGGAGTTCACGCGCACACTACATACATAATGTAATTTAAGCACATCTATTTATTATTACTATTTACTTGAAGCGAAGACTTCGTGTCCCTTTTTAAGAACATTGCGCGCATGAAGGAATGTGAGATTTGTTATACTTAGTTCAAGTTTATATGGAGAAAGAGTCCCGAAATATAAAGTTTATGCATAGTATATACATACATGGCATTCTATGAACATAGTATATTTTATATAATACGGTCGATTTTGATGATGTTTTGATTTGTTTGATCTAGTCATATAAGTAGCTTAAATCATACGAGTATATTCTTGCACGCATTATAATGACTTATTATATCAAACATGACATGGCATGCTCTTGATACATGTTTAAGTATTTTATAGCATTATACCTATTGTATTATTAATCAAAATAGGAAAAGAATGGGACTCCTGGGGTCGGCCTATTCGAAACCGGAGGACTTCAGGCTCTTCGCTCTTAAGGACGTTGCCAAGCTTATGGCATCTATCTTTACAGAGGAAGAAGAGTGAAAAGATGGGGTTGCACAAAAGATCCCGATGGGTCGAAGTGTTGCTGCGAGAGGGAAACCTCGGCAGGCCCCACTAAGATAAGAAATGATTAATCAAAATAGCTGAAAAAATATTGATTAAAATTACAATCATGATAAATGAAATATAAACAAATAAAACATTGTTTATCACCAGATTACTATTGCGTACGATCAAGCCTGTAAATAAAGAAACTAGATTTTTGTTATTTTATTTGCACTATATGCACATTGTACTAATACAGATATCAGCCCCCCTAGACAAGTGGCAAAACGCTGAGAGAAGATCAAGAAATCAAATAAAATGATTATTGTACGGGATTGACTTAAGTCAACGATACGTATAAATTACGTTTATGTCAATCCTACTAGGGCTACTTAAATATTTTTTATATAAAATACAGTGAAAAAATTAAACGCCCACCCGACCCAGCCAGGAAAGGTCGGGCATCCTGGCTGGGTCGGGTGGGCGTTTAATTTTTTATAAAATTATAGTATTATATATAAAAAATATTTAATTTATAACACTTAAAAAAATAAAAGTAAAAAATTAGTTTGTAAAATGTTTTCTTTGGCATTGTGTAATATCTGGTCTGTCGGTATGTCAAATAAATAAATAAAAGACTTACAATAACATACTACATACATAATTTTTCATGAAACATGATAATAAACTTATTTTAGGAAACCTTGAGTGAATCACAGCGCCATAGTAGAAGTAGAAAAGTTATCCCATCTGAAACGTTGCCAAGAACATCGCCGGCGATATATCACTACACGTGGGAAGGGTACCTATTTAAAATATATTTTTCATACGCCCGTAAATCTCTTTACGAAACTTCGTTCATCCGTTGTCGCGAGATTAGGACTCTGCAGTTTGAGGCTGTTAGATATTTATTGTATTGCGAAATTACATTTTAAATTTTGATCGCGCGCTGATTTAACTTAACGTTTGTTTTACTCTCGTTTTTTTGTGTTTTTTGTGTCTGTCAAACTGGAAGTAACGAAAAGAAACAAGAGTACCCTCGTCAACAAATGACTATGAACACTTACGTGCCATGTACATGTCACAATAAGGCATTAAGTTTATTTAAGGAAACTACCACGAGTTACATGATCGAATCAAATATCAAATATAAAAAAATACTCGAAGAAAGCGAACAAATTCAAGTCCTGGAGGCTGACATAAAAGATACTCAGAGCTCAAAATGCAAATATCTGTAAATTTATGCTCGTTTTGCGTGAAACGGAACGCACCCGATTACCTGACGACCAACACTATCAGTCTCATTGTGACCACCGACCCTGCAAAGGGGTTTTCAACCCTTTATTTATAAAAAATACATCTTAACGTTGTATTTTTTTAAATAAACGCATGTAAATCAATATAAGGTGTTTCATTACAATATGTAATGTTCGCGTTGACTTTTTAATATAAAATATGAGAGTAGTGTCTTTATGGAGGGTATTTTACGAGAGTATTCAGTCTGTTAGAGACGACACAGATAACAATAACAGTCGTACATTAACGTTTAATTGCATCAAACGAAGAAGTTTGGCATGACATGAGCTCTGAAAGCAGTATTCATCATAATCATCATCATCAGCTCATTTTACGTCCCTACTGCTGGGGCACGAGCCTTCCTTGATGGATAGGAAAAACTGTTCATAAAACAGCCGGGACCAACGGCTGTACGTGCCTTTCGAAGCACGGAGGAGCTCGAGATGATACATTTTTGGTCACCCATCCGATGACTGGCCTTTGCGAAAGTTGCTTAACCTTAGCACTCGCGGACCGGGCGCGTAAACCACTGTGCCATCGAGCTCATCTAAAGCAGTATTACTGCAATGTTATTGAAAAAAATTAGTTTATTACGAAATGTTGGCTTGGTTACTTAAAAATTATTAAATAAATTTTAATATGAGTGACTAAAAAGCATTTAGTATTTTAAGCACGACAGTGCGTTTATTTACGAAGTCGCTGCATTCAATGCATCTTAGGTAGCAAAGGGAAGCACACAGGCCCTCTATACATTATCGGGGGCTGATGCGAAAGTCGCAGGAAGTTAGTTAATTATGTAAATTGCGGCGTGTTCCCTGAAATATGGGCGGATTCACTCAGCCGGCCGGCGGGCGCTGGCTTATGTCGGAAACGGTAGAAACACAAGTAGTTGAACGACACACACAGACACTTTCAACATATATTTCAAAAATCTACAGCGAAAATTCATATAAATGTGGTTATGGTTCTATACTTAATAACTTTACTCTAATAATTACTTATTGCACAAAAGATCACGATGGGTCGAAGTTTTACTGCGAGAGGGAAACCTCAGCAGGCCCCACTAAGATAAGATACTTTGTGTATGTGTCGTGTATTACCAATAAATGTTTATTCATTCAATCAATCATTCATTCATTCATTCATTCATAATAAATAAGTAAGTAGGGTAAAACAATACGTTATTAAAAATTATCATGGTCATTAGTAATTATAAGGGTTATTACTAACAGGATTATTACCCATGTTTTTAAATGAATAATATTCATATGATGATATAATTCAAATGATTATATTGACGTTATGTAGTAGAAAGGATCATCAATCATCATTATGTTTTCTTCCAATATCCTCGATAAATCAGTTAAAAGGCCTATTTAAATGTAATGGATAAAATATGTAAGCTTTAAGGACAATTTTTTTTCAACAACACCGCTCGTTCTATATCAATAGAAAGGATTCGAGCAGTTCAAGCTAACTCCCCCCGATAAGACCGGGTGCGAGCCCTAACTTACGGGTTTAGAATTGTATTTAAATTAGCAGCAGTTATGCGATTTAGCGTTGCGTATTTGTCTGCATAAGGAAACGGGACGTACGCCCTTAAGTTTATTTGCTACGATGTCCCGTAGTAGTGCTACGAAGTCTCGTAGTAGTTGCTCCGAAATCCCGTAGCAGTTGCAATGAAAATTTTAAATTTTGACCAGACGACTAGTTGGGTTCATGATTTTGTTACACTAGCTTTCGCATGCGGCTTAGGAGTGGGCTGTAACAGGTAAAATAAGAAACCTGTTTCGGCTGTTCCAGTTCCAGTAAAATAACAGTTCTGGAAACCTGTTCCAAAAAACAGCCTGTTGTGTTGTGACATAGTATGATGAGTACCTTTACATAGGATACATTGTAATTTGACGCTGTAAGAGAAAAGCATGTTTCGGCCTAGATTCGGGCTGATGTGGAACTGGAACAGTTTCGGATAGGTTTAGACAACAGTTCCATATTGTTATTTAATGAAACCTGTTATTTTTATCTGTTCCGATATATACGCCTCACTCCTAATGCGGCTTTATCTGCATGTGTCCTCGCATCTGGACTCTGGTTCTGCTTAACATCAGGTATAGTGCTTTTTACTTGAGCTCAAATGTAGCCTTAAATGTATTAAGTAAGAGCTTTATTTTTTTTAATCACATTAAATTTCAAAGCTTTTAAAGTAAAGTAATAAATGACATCACTTACTTAATAAGTTTTCTAAAACAATAATCAAGTATTTTTAAACCATATAAATTTCGGTGGTTGTAACCGCTCTCTCTTATTTATCGTCCACTTTGGCTAAATATTTCGATTACTAACGATGACAGATTATATTTTTATACTTTGAAAGCTGCAGCAGCGACACGTAAAGCCACTGTAGCTAGTATCTCATAAGCCGCAATCCGTATCAACTTAACAACAAATAGGCAATAATACGGGCAACCGTTAGCAAGTTGCGAGCGATTTCCTAGCGCTTACGAGGAAAAGATTCATGACCCAATGCACTCACAGTAACGGTGAGAGTAACAGTATACCAACTTCGGTGTGGAAAACTTGGACGTTCCATTTTCAAATATTAAACCTTTTAAATGTGGAGGTATTTTTACGTTACGTACTAGATTCCCGATGAGCGCTTGAAAAACGTACGCGACTTTAGGACCACGGAGCCACAATGAGGTTTGTGGCGATGACAGTCCAAATATTTTGCAACCTTATTTTAATCTTTATTTTTAAGATTTAAGGTTCATAATAAGCTGAAGTTGTTGATACTATCCAATATTTTTTCAGATTTAGTTATTCGAAATTTAAATGTATAGACATGAGCAAACAGAACCACTTTCGAGATGCATTTTTGTTGCGGATCCTTAGTTCATAATTGACCGAAGGTTTCAATTTTAGGACGACGCCATGTGTTGTGTTGTGAGTGTGTGCAGTCATACATAACGATAGAAATAAAAACGACAACAAAAAGAACGACGAAAAATAACTATAACGTCAAATGCAATTCATCATATGTGTGTAAACAGTGTTGTGCTTTATGGTTATGTGTGTAAACTTGACGTAAGTTTTAAGATATGAAAGATTAGATCAAATTGTTTTGATGCTCCTTTTTGTATATTTTACTACATACTAGCATTTTTTTTATGTTTTAATGAGAAATATTTTTTTTTAACCGTATTATGAGGGTACTTATGAACTTTTTGGTTACAGATATTTCCTTAGGTCCAATAAAATTGTCATTGGAATTTCTAATAACTGTTTTCAGCATATTGCATGGAAGATACATATATTATAACATATGTTTATTATGTTTATTGAAACGTTCACAATCTTTTAACACAACCTACTTTTTCAACCTGCACTGTACAACCAGGAAATACGTATCTAGTTTTTAATCTACAACGCTTTTAAGCTACGTTTCAGCCCTAATGAATAAAATACTCTTTACACTTTTCTTCATTCATACTGACATTTGAAAGGAAACGATTCATCTTAGCTATTTTTAAGTGTCCTTTGAACGAATTACCAATATTTATTGAATTAGCAGAGTAGTTACGAGCACAGTTATGTATGTAAATATAACTATTAATGGAAGGAGATGACTAAGATAACTTCTTAGCAGTATAAACTGTTCTAGAGGCAAGTTCACAATAGTACACACGCCAGCACATAAACCAACCACAAACTCTCAATTTTCCTCAATAGACTTTAAACTTTATGTCTAAAACATATGGTTGAAAATGTATTGAAGATATTTAACAATTTTGGATAGCAGGCGTCTGTCTGTACAACATGTTTCTGAACCGGCAAAGAAACATACGGACCGGCCTACATGATATAAAGAGATCACGGTAACCCACTGACGATTCCCCCACAACCAGGTCAGCAGGAGTCGAGGTTTTAGCCTTAGAGGCGTCTTAGGCGCGAATTACACAGAAGAGGCGTAAAGTGAAGGCGCGGCGCAGGCATTTCCTTCGCTTCAAAACGTTTCAATACAAAATGTAGGTAGGAGCACGAAACGAAACTGTGCCACGCCGCTCGAGTATAATTCACAACGTGCCACCTACCTACATTTTGTATTGAAACGTTTCGAAGCGGCAAGATGCCTGCGCCGCGCCTTCACCTTACGCCTTTTCTGTATAATTCGCGCTTTAGGTTGTTTCACTCACGATCTGATCCGAACCCGTCAGACAATCTAGTAGGAACGGGTGCACGCTTGCGAGATGTCATTCCTTCTAGAAACGCTCTGATGGTGTTTCAATCACACTACTTGAGGAACCCAGGTTTCTCACCGCCCCCATAAAAGTCCAGGGACCGTGTAAAGGCAGTGTGAGGCTAACAGCAATCTCTTCAAAAAAACATAGCGACATCAGAGATATCACGTGTGCGGTGCTTCTGAAGCTTCAATTCTTAAAACATTTCACTAGAACTAATACCCTTCACGGACCCTTCACGGACCGACCACAGCAATGCAAAACAATTACAAGACGGCAGATTAAAATTTCAATATGACCATAATGACTTGCGTCATCTATAAGCCCCGATCTGATCCGAACGCCTCGGAGAATCTAGTAGGGCATGGGGACGCCTTATTGCGTGATACCGTTTCCTCTAGAAAACCTCCGAAGGTGATTCATTTCACACGGCTTGAGGAACCCTTTAAGTTTCTCGCCCTTCCAAAAAAGCCCGGTAAAGCTGAAAATGCCGTTAAAGGCAATCAGCAAACTCTCTCCAAAAAAAAACTATAAGCATGTTACAAGACACCGAGCTAGCACCCGTAAGTAGCTAGTATTAGCCAGCTATAATATTTAAGATCTTTCACGAAGGTCTTAATGTATCACTGGCACTATCAATCATTGGTTGCGATAGAGCCTCGCTGCCAAGTGGATGCTCTGAAAAGGCTTTATGGATTAAAATGTTATCGCGACGCGCCATCGCTGGCACCATTAATAATTTGAATGTGAATTTTTATATGGAAGTTCGTTGTCCCATTTTTATGATAAAATTCATTTTTTTTCTACCACGAATGTTGTGAACCGTAATGGTTCTCATTTATTTACTAGCGATCGCACGCGACTTCGTCTGTGTATCACCCAATTACATGATCCTGAGAAAACTTCGAAAAATCGCATCTTATCTCTTGCCTCCGTCATGAAAGGGTGTCCTGCAAAATTTCAGTGCTCTAGGTATAGAGGTTCAGGCTGTGCGTTATTAATAATATCCAGTCAGTTCTCTTTTATCCATATAATATTGTTTTTATTTTATTTTTATTTTTTTTATTTTATTTATTTAACAAAAACCACAGCTCTTTTATAATATAAATAGACTTAATTCTAAATAATACAGCCAATTACAGTTTTACTTTGTTTAAATTAATTGAGAGCAGTATATATCAGTGTGCTTGGTGTGAGTGATGTGTGTGTGTGTGTGTGTGTGTGTGTGTGTGTGTGTGTGTGTGTGTGTGTGTGTGTGTGTGTGTGAGGGGGTGTGTGTGTGAGTGTGTGTGTGTGAGTCTGAATATTTAATTATAACTTATATTATACTTTATTCTACCTTTTCACTTGTTATTAAGTATATCAACAATTAATTTTTTAAATGTACCTTTATTATTATTATGGAATAGGTCCACTGAGCAAAAGTGTTTATTATAAAAATTTTGCGTACGACAGATGACAGAGTTTTGATAGTAATTTGTACGTGCAAGCGGTACGTGAAACAAAGACGTATGTCTAGTACGGACCCTAGGAGCTTGCAGCCTTAAGAACAGTTCCGTGAGCTCGGTGTTATCTATAGCATTATGGCAGACATTATGTAGAAAGAGCATGTCCAGCACTTTTCTTCTATCTTCCAATGTTAAAAGCTTATGAGAGGAACACAGCTCTTTATACTCACCCGAGTATTTGAGCTTCGACCGGTAATTCAGGTGTTTTACAAATTTTGTTTGTATCTTTTCGATATCTTGCTTGTACATAACATATTGTGCACTCCAGATATTGCTACAGTATTCAAGAATACTCCTGACATATGCAAAATATATTACTTTCAAGCAGTTGGTATCGGCGAATGGCCTACTCACGCGTAGGATAAAGCCTAAGTTCTTATATGCTCTGCTGACTATTTCAGAGATGTGCTCATTAAAAGAGAGCTTATGATCGAGGGTGATACCAAGATCTTTGACTGACTGTGCTTTCTTTATAGAAGTATGGTCTATTTGGTAATCAAAGATAATGGGTTTTCTCTTCCTAGTAAAGGTCATGTACACACACTTGTTTGCATTAATTGTAATTTTGTTGTCTGCATAATATCTGTTTAGACGGTCTAAGTCTTGTTGGAGATCATGACAGTCAATTAAGTCTTTAACAGAAAGATAGATTTTTGTGTCATCTGCGTACATGAGATAGTCAGCAAACTGAAAGCACTCTCCCACGTCGTATAAGTAGGTCGCGTAAAGCAGAGGCGACAGCACAGAACCCTGTGGGACACCGGAGGGTATCGCCACAAAGTCGGACCGATGTCCACCTACGACTACAGCCTGGCAACGATTTCGAAGGTATGACTCCACCCATCTCAAAAGATCCCCACAGATCCCAAGCTCACATAACTTCCGTAAAAGTATGGTGTGATCTACACGGTCGAAGGCTTTTATCTCGATGACCAAGTGGCAAAGCTCTTTATATACCTACAGGGTAGGTATATAAAGCTATAGCTATATACCTCCGGTTTAGACCCAGAAGTCCCGGGTTCGATTCCCAGCGGGGGTACATCTTTGTGTACTCGGTTTGGTTGGTGGTAGGACTTGTTTGTCCGCCTGGCTAGCTACCACCATCTTATCTAAATATGTCGCCATAATAACAATGTTTGTAGCATTGTTGTGTTCCGGCAGCTAGAGATAAGATAGCCAGTGCCTCACTAGTTGAGGATCCCGGGTGAAGTGCGCTTCCACCAAATGGCCTTATCATCACTTAACATCAGGTGAGATCAAGGCTTACCCGTAAATATAAAAAAATAAAAATAAAAAATAAAAAATATGACAAAAAAATTTGGTGACTCGTTTCTTTATCACACCTTCAAAAGATGGAATAGTCTACCGGCACGCGTTTTCCCTCCTTCCTATGACATGGGGTCCGTGAAGTCTTGTGGGCTATTAGGGTGAGCATAACTTAACATCAGGTCGAATGGAGTCATTTGCCGAGCGATATTAAGAAAAACATAATACTACGTGTGTTTTTGTTCACTTGGTCGCATAGCTATGTTTCGGGATTGTACAGCTTTTACCAAACGTCCTGTATACTTTTATATATAATAGTTATAAAGAGACATATAACTCTCATTTACAACGCAGGTTGTCGACACAGCAACTGAATTATTAGAGGTGTTAGCAACCAACGGAATGGACGTCGCTTAATTGGCAACTGACACGAACGTTTTGCGATGCGTCAGTGCTTGTACGATATGGCAGCTGTAGACTATCCCTGTTATTAATAAATATGGACTAAAGTTAATACTGATTTTAATAAGTTTGTCTCTGTCTGATTTAGGAATAAAAATGAGACAGTTGCATCAGTATTAAACCTTAACCTTTTATGATATGAATATGAGACGACCAATATAATGACTTCCGTAGCCAAGTAGCATGCACGCCGGACTTACAGCGCTAACTCTGAGGTACCGGGTTCGATTCACGGTAGGGTTAAACGAACTTTTCGATATTTAACGAGTGCTTTTTAGCTACTTACTTGGGATCAGAGCAATGTACGTGATGTTGTCTAATATATCAGTAATTCAGTCATCAAGGACCTTGTAAGTAAACGGTTCAAAATACGAAAGATAAAAAATTTGAAAAATTCGTTAAAAAAAATTTTTTAAATTTAATTTCTTCTAAAGGTTTAACTTTATGTAATAGTTTTTAATCAATTTCGAGGTCGGGCAAAGTGTATTTCGGTTATTTCCGGGTTTATGATCAACAACCCGCAATTAGCAAGAGTGGTGGTTAAACCATTACCCATCAATTGTATTGATGACTTCGTTTCAATGATGGAGTTCTTTACCCAGCAGTGGGACAGACATAGGCTATTCACTACGTTACTTTACTTTATCTTTTTCACCAACAGTTTCCGAGTGATAACGACAATACTTTCATTCGCAGTTTATTCACAAAGAGCATCGGCAATTTGAGTTGCAAATGGGCATGCCAATGGCAATGCAACTAATGAATGCCAAACGCCATAATCCGTTGGCTATCTCACACCAGCCACCGTTTTATTACAAGGTAAACGCCATATTGATCCAGCTGAAGGCACAGTCAAGTTGTAAACAGTAGACCTAAAATGAAAACTTAACTGCAACAACACTATCGTGCGACCAAGTCGCAGCGCCAACAAGCTGTTGTTTATGGTAACGAATATTATTAATGCTACTGTATTGTTCTTCCTGTGGGTTAATACGGAGCAATGGATCGATGGGACTTTTTACACAGATATTGATGGAGGGCTCGTGATTGCAAAAGGCATTCAGCTCCCAGGGGCAAGCAAGTGGTTATTACTTTCGAACTGCTCATTCGATATTTAAAAAAGGTTTTATTTAGCTTACATGCATACTGAATGGCAGCCAACACGGCCGCAGATCGCCTTAAACAACTTTATCGGCGACGTCACTTGACGTCTACTAGACGTGCAGCCACCACACGCACATAACGGTAATGACGCCTGTGGCTCTATGCCACGCTACTTAGCGCAACTAGTTAGTTCGATCCAATTCAATCAAACGCATCTCCAAAAGATGGAATAGTCTACCAGCACACGTTTTCCGTCCTTCCTATGATATGGGGTCCTTCAAAAGAGGCGTGAAGAAACACCTTGTGGGCCGGCAGATTGAGGTTAACTGATGCTTCGTTTGTTTTCACGCTGCAACGTTTTTACACAGTTATCTTCGCGTCTGGACTCTATTTTTACTTAACATCAGGTGGAATGGAGTCATTTGCCGAGCTAACTATTTAAAAAAACAAGCAAAATCTTCAGCGGTTGCTAATTATAATTGTTGATAATTATACACGATGTTTTTATCTATACATTATTAAGATAATACAAACGACATTTCTTCAACGACGTCTACCAGACCGACGAACTTCTAAAAGACGAAACTTAAAGCAACGTTAAACATTACATACTGACTACCGCCCAACACAACCGTAGATCGCCGTAAACAACATTATCGGCGACGCGTCCGACGACGGCGACGTCGCCTGACGTTACGTCAAGTGCCGTTATGCGTCCGCTAGACGTGCGGCCATTACGCGCACATAACGGTAATGACGTCTGTGGCTCTGTGCCACGCGTCTTAGCGCAACAAATTAGTTAGGGCGAATTTAATTAATCGCAAAAGGAGACGGTTAAGGAGTGGTAGTTGAAAACCGACAGCAATGAAAAGTATATCATTCGAAAGCTAATTTATGCTCTAACATTATCAATTTATTTCAATTTTTAACTTACCCCCGTTTTATTTTAAATCACAAATTAAAATTGCGTATTTTCATGTTGTTGTCCACCCCAATTACAATTTATTTACTCTGTGTCTGTGACGTCAGGTGCTAATCTGATCTGTCAGGCTGACATTTCAAAAGCACAAGCCACAAACCAATCGATCAAGTCAATCGATCAAACAAACCCTTAGAATTTTTTTAGACATTATCTAATTATTCAAAGTTATTATATACTGGTTAGTTACTAAACAAAAACTGCACTTAATTGTTAATACTTAACTGAAGCTCATAAATATAGTTAATAGGTACTTAGCTGTTCAAAGTGCAGTTCCTACCTTCACAATCTCTAAATCTGTAGTAGTTAGATGTAAGTGTAACCAAATCACACCTAAGCCTAACTATTACAATAGTGAGTTTACTTCTATTATATAACAATCTTATAGCAAAAAATTATATCTACTGAGTTAAGATCTTGACTGTTCTGTCCTTTCAAAAATTCATAAAGTAACAAGATTATAAAATAATTATAATTATAAGGTTTGTATTCTTATAATTATAATTATAATTGTAAGGTTTGTATAAAGATCTTGACTGTATTAATTCAATATATGGAAGAGAAATAAAACAGGTTTTTTAAAGTTAAAAATAATTTATTAATGATCTTCATCAGTTACCAAAATACCATCTAAAAAGCTGGCAGGTGGTAGTATCGTATCTTGATGCCGTGCCCAACCCAGATACCACACCATAGTCATGACATGTGCACAACTCCCAACTGTCCTCTTTCCAATTATACATGAACAATAATATTGTTCAATCCGTTGACACCAATCTTCACCATTTAAATTCAACAATATATAAGTAAAATATTTCCTGTTTCCTATATGTCTTGAGCTTATTTTCCCTCTTATTAATAATTTGTTCTCATCAAATCTAGTGAAGTCGGTGTCAACCTCGATGTGGAATATACCATTTTGGCGGATGTGTTCCCCGTAATATGATCTTGCTTGTTTGATTTGGTAGTTACCAAGACCAAAGAGAATTAGGTCTCCGATTTCCATTATGGGAAACACATGCAGTTCAGGGAGCTGAGCATCAAGAGCAATAAAATTGGTGCTAATCTCACTAAGTATAGACCTAATGCAGTTTTTGCTTTTTTACAGAGATTTCTTAATTCAGGTACATTATTAAATAATGCAACAAAATTATCTACTGTTAATCCTGTCCACTAATGACATAAGGTGTCACTTGCATTTTCAATAGTTTCAAAATTAAAATTAGGTGTACTTGGCACCCTTGACAATAATTCAAGCATATCATTAATATGAGTTGCATTAAAAGAATTTAAAAAACCATCAAAATCATTAAGCATTTCCCAATTATACACCACAGAATGTGTTGAACAGACCCGAGCATTATTAGTAATATAAAGTTTTTGGTTTATTAAAATCGCTCTCTTCATATGTTTGGGAACCCTAAATCGTTCAGAATTATCACAGCCAGGCACAAAGCAGAGGTTTGGTGTATCAGCTGTACGTCTATAGTTCATTAATTCTATTACATCTGGGTTTGGTAGGTTTGGTATTCCAGCACCAACCCAAGAACTTGATGCTGAACTTGGCAGTACAGAGCTTGTTGGTACTGAGTCTGAATATGCCTGTTGTGGTTCAGGTAGCTCAATGCCTTCAAATGTAGGCTCCACAGGTGCTTGTGCTCCACTTTCTTGCACTGCACGATTTTCATGAGCCTGCATCCAACAAGCACGACACATCCAAGCATCTTTAGGAACCTAAAAATTTAATATGTTTTTAATAACTACATAATAACATCAATGCCCTATACTTAAGTCTGACTGTACTTTATTCCTTTAAAGTTATAATTTAAAGGGCACTTTTCTTTATTACTTTCAAATAAATCTGATTACTTTCTTACGCAAGAGAAATCTTACCTGACGAGGAAAAATACGATGTTCTACATAAATGTATTCTTCACTCCTTGGGATAAGCCTGTGGCGACAACGACCGCTGCATCTGATCAGTGATATTACACAGCATACACAAACAGAAGCATGCCCAACTTGCCTCTCTGACTGATAGTTGGGGTCGTCACTACAATTGGCTGCCTCCCTTACCACAACATTGATACATTCTTGGCATAGCCAATTAGTATCAGAGATCTGCAATATAAGTTTATGTTGTCAGTACTCATTTAAGGGAATACACACATACGAATTCACAGTAATGCCTGCTGTAGTTAAAATAAACATAGTTTTAAACAAGAGGTTAAAGAGCCTAGACGGAATAAAAAACTACCCACTTTTTGATTTACTAAATGCATACTCACCTCACGACCACACCACTCTTTAGTAATAGACACAAGTTCTGGATTTAGATCAATTACATGTATTCACATAATTGCGTATTCGCCCGCAACAGTATGTGACAGTTCACACAACAGGCCATGATGACTGAAACAACAGAAATAACAAATAGGTCATTGTCATTAAATTAACACTATCACCAATTGAAATACAGAGGATTTTTAAGTCTTGTGATACAAAAAGAGATAATAGATAACAGTATAATTAATTAGATTTCAACTTACATTGATGCTGAAATATCCGAATGATAACCAGGTCAAGAGCGGTCCAAATCACGAGGAAACAACAGAGTTCAGTAGGTACAGCAAGGGTCAACATAAAAAACGGAAATATCGGAGTCCAAAATAATCCCAGTCAATCTGTCATCTGTCATCATAGATTTTTTTTTTTTTAATAGTTTGTTCTCTGAGGAACCGGCTAAGGTCATAGACCATGCTGCCATGTCATTAGTTTCTTAATTTCATTAGTATTATAATCCTAAAGATGATGATGAATGATAATGGAAATGATGATGATGAATGATAATGGAAATGAGAAGTGAGAAATGATATACCCCCAACCCCTCGAGTATCTCAGTAAAGATGTGGGGCTTTACTAAGTCCTCAAGCGGACTTCTTGAGAGAATTTGATTAGTGACGTTGCACTGTTTTGTTTCATTTGCCAACACTCATGCACACTCACGAACACTTAACGGTTAATAATCCACCATTATTTCACATTAATATTCGACTTAACACAAATTTTAGAAAATAAAACAAAACCGCAGACATGACTCTTCACTTTCCCGCCAAGAAGTCCCCTGTCATCATAGATCATATCTCGATCATGTGTCTCATTATGGGGAAGGCAATGGAATCTACGTCCATACAGCATTCGCTTGAGACTTTCATGTTTAATAAAGGTGGGGTGTATTATCGACGTACCTATCACATTAAAATTAGACAAACCGAACTCTCCAAAATGGTAGAAAAATCACAATAATTTTTGAATTAAAAAATTTTCTTATTTTCGCATTCATTGTGTTATACTGTTGTGCCCCAGCCCCCCAGTCGCGACTCGTTGTGCAGGATACCGCGCCCCGGGATGCGGGGGGAGAGGGGGGCGCGGCTGGCCGGCCTTCAAGCCCTTGGCGTCGCATCCGCATGCCCGCAACCCGCACAACGGATCGTGAATGGGGCACGAAGCGGCCAATGTTGCCATTTCAATTATTATGTTGAACTTTTGAAATTAGATATTTCAAAAACGGGGGTACTTTAAAATCTGATATTCAGGCAAATGATAAACAAAAATGAGAACTTTGTGTCGTTTAAATTTCAAAGCAGTCGGTGTTCCACTACCAGGTTCCATACAAAATCTATACCGTCTCCTTTACAGCGGTTGCTTGGTGGTTGCCTTTGATGTAGATGATGCTTTATTAAATACACTAGCTGTGCCCTGCGGTTTCACCCGCGTTAATTAGCGACTGTTCCACACCTATTAGTCATAGCGTGATGTAATATAGCCTATAGCCTTCCTCAATAAATGGACTATTCAACACAAAAAGAATTTTTCAATTCGAACCAGTAGTTCCTGAGATTAGCGCGTTCAAACAAACAAACAAACAAACAAACAAACAAACAAACAAACAAACAAACAAACAAACAAACTCTTCAGCTTTATAATATTAGTATAGATGTGTGATGATTCTAGTAATTATCTAATTTCTAACTTAATGCAAACTATCTACCTATAAATATGTAATATATAATAAATATATAATAAATGGATACACATTAGTATAAACACTGTGCACTATTTCATCATCCTGTTAAAATAGTAAATAAATTTTAAAAAAATATATATTTTTAACTTATAACATCGCTTCGGTTGAACTACGATGATGGCGTTACAATTGTTTCTAAATAAATTTTAAAAAATAAGCTTTATTAAAGAGATTTATTATAAAACGTCTACCAGAACGATATACGTCTAAATATGTAATTTGAGATTACCAATCTCGTCCTTGTTTTTGAAGTAAGTACAGTAAATATAAAGTATTTTCGTCCCTATTAAGGATTTCATCGAAACACGATAAAGTCATTAGACAGCAGTAAATTGTATATACAAGCGTATAACGGATAAGCTATATTGTACAAGCTTTGAGACATGTAATGCCCTATTACTACAACTACTATTACATACTTAAGGTCGTATTAGTATTATCTAATCTGTCTTACCCTTGTAAGCAAATCAAAACCAAGTCCATTCAACCTCTGCGCTAATAAAAAGTATACGACACCCATTTCTTTTTAAATTTCACAACACTAAGTGCTGACGATAATGGAGGTACAAACGTTTCACAAGGGCTTTTCAATCAGTAACTTTTTATTTTATTTTATTTTTTATTCTTTATAGGCAAGTAATTGGATGCGATCTCGCCTGATGGTAAGCGATGATGCGGCCTAGCATACTTATTATGCCTAGATAAAACCTGTTCACCCTAGCCTTAAAAACTTCCAGGTTGTACGTGTCAGGAAACAGATCCGCAGGAAGGGAGTTCCACTCCTTAGCTGTCCATCAAAAATGATGACGCAAATCGCTTTGTGCGTATAGACGGTATGTTGACAGCATAAGGGTGTGATCTCAGTCCGCGTCTAGGTCCCCGAAGATGAAAAGGAGAAGGCGGTATCAGTTCGTATAATTCCATCGCACTCTCCCCTTAACTCACACAACACAATAACATTGTTATCATTACATGGCAACAGTGATAAGATGGTGGTAGCTATAGCTAGCCAAGCCCACTAAGAAAAAGTCCAACGATACGCATTTAACACTGAGCTCTTGAATACCTAGTGAGGCACTGGTTATCTTACCTCTAACAGGTGAAGTACGCTTCCACCTTCTTTGGTCTTATCATCACTTATCATCAGGTGAGATGAAGGTCAAGATGCTTAACCGTAAGTAATATTTTTTTTAAAAGACTTGAATAATACATTGATAACCAGCAAAGCGGACTTCTTGGCGGGAAAGTGAAGAGTCATGTCTGCGGTTTTGTTTTATTTTCTAAAATTGGTGGATTATTAATCGTTAAGTGTTCGTGAGTGTGCATTGGTGTTGGCAAATGAAACAAAACACGTCACTTTCAAAATTCTCTCAAGAAGTCCGCCCGAGGACTTGGAAACGCCTCACATCTTTACTAAGATACTCGAGGGGTTGGGGGAATGTCATTTCTCACTTTTCATTTCTATTATCATTCATCATCATCATACAGGAAAGAAATATTGTTTATTTATGTATTACTTGTAAGAAAAATTACTTTGACACTGGCTAAATGTGCTAATCGCACGAAGTCATCAACTAAAGGAAAAAGAAAACAAAACTAGCAAAGCAGACTTCAATCACACTTTACCACCAAGCTCACGATCCGCCCCCCAACCGCCTAACACTCTCGCTTTCGATCGCTTTGAAGGCGAGGCCCTCGCCTCGCTTTCTAATATAATATCGAAATATAATATCGAATAATATCGAAAGCTATAGCCTATAGCTTTCGATATTGCTTTCATATTGCTTTCGAAATGACAAGATGACGCCTCCTCCTCGCCTCGCCTTCAAAGCGATCGAAAGCGAGAGAGTTAGGCGGTCGACCCCCAGAACCCCTCAGTGAATCTAGTAGGGACCGAGGACACAGACTAGTGCGTGATACGTTCCCCTCTATAAAACCTCTGGCGGTTTATCATTTCACACAGCTTGAGGAACGCCCACAAAAAAGTCCGGTGGCGCTGAAAATGCAGCATGAGGCAAACAGCTAACTCTGTCAAAGAAAATCTAACACCAACAAAACTTTTACATGCTGTCTACCCTATACGATAATGTCTAAAGATTAACTTTACGGCAGATATTCGCAAGCAAAGCCTGTTTAATCAGGCGTTTCGACAAAGTTAGCGAAAGTAGCCAACTTCAAACACGATTCAATATTTTAAACCTAATCAACGGTGAACTTTGCGTAACATGTTAGAATCGATATGTTTATAATATTAATTAACACAATTATTATTCAGTCGAACATACCGAGTGTTCACAGAAAATACATCTAGAAAAAAATACATCATAGGTACACTAGTTGAGGATCCCGGGTGACGTGCGCTTCCATCATTTGCCTTATCATCGCTTAACGTCAGGTGAGATCAAGGCACTCACTGTGCTTACCCGTAAAATAAAAAAAAATATATAAAAAAACTTTATATGAATTAAATGTGAGAATATTTGTTGGTTTTGTCGCTTTTGAAGAGCTGTTGCTTGTATTCTAGACTGTTTAAAAAGAGAAGTGTTCGGAAGATTTTCAAGGTTTAAATAAGTATGTCTGTATATTTTACTCCACTATATAAACGTCTGAACCGATACAGACTTTTATGGTATCGTTAGAATCCTTGAGTTATTCCAGGATTTTTTAATCGACTGCCCAAAAGGAGTCCTATGATTTCATGCTAGGTAAATGCATATGTGTGTATTTCTTTATTCCATCACAACTTCTTAACGCCTAAGTATCTATTTTGATTCATACAGTACTGTAGGAATTCATGAAATAACCCAGGTTAAATACGGTACTGAAATTAAAAATCTCTATGCTATTTACATGGTACCGTCGAGTTTATAAATATGTATACAGTCCCAAAGCTTCAAAAAAAAAATTGGTTGTCTGTAAAGTCGGTTTACTGACGATAGTTGAACGTGACAACGTCTTAAGAAGGTGTCAGGAGGTGTTGGGGGTGTCGGGGGTTGTTGGGGGGTACGTACCGCGGTGGCGATGCCGGCCACGGGCTTGCACAGCAGCCTGCAGCAGCCCGTCGAACAGGTAGGCGGGAGGAGTTGGTGGTGTCGGGAGGAGTTGGTGGTGTCGGGAGGTGTTGGGGGTGTCGGGGGGTGTTGGGGGTAAGTACCGCGGTGGCGATGCCGGACACGGGCTTGCACAGCAGCACGGCTAAATTTCTACTCAGCCGATTGTGCTTCTTTGTCGCTCGTTCCGCGCTCTCGCTTGCACTTCAAGCCTTACATGGAACGCCTCAGAGCGAGGTAACGCCGAACTTTTTCGTGCGTGCAGCCGGCTCTATCGAATTATAAGACGTTGTCACGTCAAAAATCTACACATACAGATAAGGGAAAGAACAGGTCCTAGCGATAGCCTTTACGCCTTGAACATGTAAATATTAAACTATGTGTAGATGATATACTCGTACCTACTAACCATTTCACTTTATCTGACAACCACATTTTTCGAAATAAATACTGCCTACTGAATCTATGTACTTCTATACATACTCGTATAGAGCCTACAAAACCTACATACTCTGGCTAATACACGGGTAACGAACACAAAGATTGTATCTTGTTCGATTTCCTTTTATTTGCGCCGAATAGTTTTCGAGGAAAGTAAGCGAACAAATTGTTATTGGCAGACGATAAACACAATTATGAAACAGTCGTGTTGCTGTTACATAATTAATATACCTAAGTTATTTACCAGAATTTCGGATAATTTGCTACCGAGAGATTGAGATGGCTAATCTTTTTACCGTTACCATTTTTTTATGTTACAGTTCAGATTTTTCTTGAACTGTACCGACAAACAAGTACTGTATTATAATATAATATCGCGCCTCATCGTATCATCAAGATTATAGTAACGTCTGTCACGATGGCAGATATATCAAGATAGTTTTATTTCTCGTTCGGATCGGATTCAATGATCTCTTTTCCCTACTGTGGTACATGTGGGATCACCTGAGCGCAGCAGTGGGACATTTACAAACTGATGAAGACGATGATATCTTAGTAAAGCGCCGCTTATATTCAGCCATATGTCTGGCCATTCATACAAAATACTATTTTACGTGTCTGGTCACGCCTTTACACAAAACGAAACACTACTAGTTCGTAAAACACTATTGATCGACAGCCAATCCAGGGAAAGTCGAACAACTCTTAACAATGTTACACACATTCCGATAGGCTTCAGAGTGCTCTCAGGAAAGCTCGAGCTTGGACGTGATGATAATGCCTCGTGTGAGATGTGTGTAGAGGTTACTTAACATGAGGTTGTATCATCAAAATTATAATATACCCGTAATACGGGAAATCGTGTTTTAATTTTTTATTATGTATCATTAATTCATTAGTAATAATCATCATCATCATCACACTTCTCCACAGCTAAAAATTAGACGTACGTGGGTAGTAGGTAAAAAAATGTTTGGACGTTTTAAAAGCACGTTTTTAAAGTTTATTTGAATATATAAATTTGACTTTGACTTTAACATCATCATCATCATAATCTCAGCCAAAAGACATCCACTAATGGACAAAGGCATCCACAACGACCGGTTTTGTGCTGCTCGCAACCAGCGGTTACCCTCAACCTTCACCAGATCGTGGGTCCACCTTGTTGGAGGCTTCCCCACACTGCGTTTTCCGGTACGCGGTCGCCACTCGAGAATTGTTCCGCCCCAGCGAAATAAATCGATCTGTCGGTATTGACGCTTTTGGACAGCTGTCTTCTGGCAAGCGAAAGTTATTGGTTCGAGGTCCAGAAGCAAGTGCTTTTCCTTACACGACTCCTGAAAAAAAATGTGTAATATTTTCAGGGTACATACATGATGTATGTGCGTGATTTTCTTTATTTCAACATACCTTTAACCACTGTTTTACAATATTATACACTATGCCGATAGGGCTCCGTGTGCTCTCAAGAACGCTCGAGCTGCGACGTGATGATGTCTCGCGTGAATTGTGTATGACATTGTGTCATGAGATTGTTTGTACATCTATACAACATCAATCAGCCTTTATATCCCGGACAATCTTCCCCTGGTTCCTGGGTGCCCAGGACTAAAACAACTCACCAAACTTCATGAATTTATTGAAAGAAACACCAACTCGCTACTACATCGTCTTATGATTTTCTATATAATAATATTGTCTATTAGGTTTGACATTTGTCTATTGTCTGTTCTGTGTCTATTGTCACATTGTCTATTAGGTTTTTGTATTTGTATTTGTATTTGTATTTGAACATATTGTTCTGTTATGAAATGCTTTAATACCTGCTTGTTTAAAATCAACTGTCGCTTTATATTATTATCTACATATAAGAACTGCTGTACCGTTAAACCAAACCCAACTACATAGGTACTTTTATGTTTTTATTGCATTAACTTAGTTATACATCCAGTATAAAGCTAAAAACTTCATAATTAACTGTTAATTAAGTTTTGCCTTATAAAAATGTTACTCTTAAGTTTAATTAAAATGGTCTAAGCTACTTAACTTCAGACAAGCAAACTGCACTAGTCGCAAGTACTAAAGTACCTACTCGAGAATCGCGACACTTGACGCTCTCAAAGACTAGACTAATATTTCACACGAGCGAGCACATGAAGGGTTGTAGTGTAGTGGGGACTAGAGTACCTTCAGTACTATAGTCAATTACCTACCCGAACAAAACACGACGTACCAAAGAGTAAATGCAAACGGTTGTTATTGTCAAGTAACGCGCAACTAGCAAACTAGTGGCGTGACTTAGTTTAGAACAAAATTATACTAATTAATAACATTATGTGTCAGCTAGCTTATTTATGAGGAATACATATCACCAAAACTATAGCAACTAACTCCCTCTCTCTTTCTCACTAAAATTCATTGAGTTAATTGCGGTCGTAGAAAAGGAAGAATTTCGTACAATGACCCCTCAGTGGTTCGCTCTATAGGCCCGCAAATTATCAATTTATCTTACACAAGCTGGTGGCAGGATTCTGAACTCAACTCGACAAGATGGCGACCACCATAAGGGATTGCGCAGACGACGAAATATGTCTAATTACTTTCTTGTCCGTCAAGATAGATCGCTTACAACTTCATCCACTAACGCACACGAGGGACTGAACGTCACAAAGTAAGCGGACTGAAGTCCGTCGTCTGCGCACTCCTTAAAAGGATAATAGCAGTGTCCAACAGGAACTTATGATCGACTTTTTTTTGTTAAACAGATATCAGCATCTGATTTTAGTCTTAAGAATTAAGAATACAAACCACACGTCATCCCGTGTTTCAATGAAAATTTATGTTAGTTTTGGCGACGGAAACTTTGTCGAAGACTGGGTGTCGACTAGTGTCGTATACTGATGTCACTATGATACCTATTTCTGTCGCCATGCGGCAATATTCTACGTTGCTATTTTCGGTTCTGTTTTAAAGAATACTGAATTGAGTAAAATTACATGGCAGTATAGTCCGTACGCTCGTTTGCTGGCTCAGAAATATAAGAAAACACAGAAACTGTACCTATGCTATATCTATATATATGTGGTCAGCGTACAAGTTATAGCGATAGCGACCTGACGGTAAGCTGTTAACGCAGCCTCAAAAAAAAGAAAATCTATTTCTATCTTTACTAAGATAACAAGGCGTATTATCTTTGAACCCAGTAGGGTTCGTTAGAAATTGCCTCCCGAAGAAACGGCTCGCATTTTCTGGATCTTTCTTGTAAGTACCTATATATACTTTTGCTCATCGTATGCCTACAGAAATAAAACCTTTACATTTTTCTGTTTTTGTTCAAATGCTAGGTAAACTTTTTCTCTTGTAATAAATTTTAGTTTTATATATTTTTCTTCATCGATAACAATAGTAAGGAAACGTCAGCGTTTTATTCATAGGTAAGAATGTCCAGACATCTTTGTAGATATTAAAATGTTGTCCCTTCTTCCTAAATAAATTTCAAACATAAGCGATGACCATGACCATTACATCAGATTTGATAAACTGCAAGTACTCGCTAGAGAACAACGATTCATCCCTAGGATGATACGCGAGGCTATTGAAATTAAAAAACATCCTAATTTTAATAGAGAAGATGGTTGGAGTCTACCACCAGCCTGGGACCCCATCATACAAAATATTAAATCCCAGCCCCAACACCATACTGCCAGACCAAAAGATACTGTAAGCTCTTTCTGCGTAAAACGGAACGCACCCGATTAAATTAAATGAGGGTATACAAGCTACTAACTAATTATGAGATGACCAACACCTCAGTCTCCCTGTGACCACGGACCCTGCAAAGGATCCGAAACGTCAGGATAAACATTAAATAATGTAAAATAAAATAAACGCGAGTAGATCCGTAAAAGTTGTTTCATTTAAATAAGCGATGAATTAAAATAATTTTCTAAAACAGATGATACTTAATAAAATGGTATACGAGTATATCAATACTTTGTTACTACTAACACCTAAGCACCTACGTGATGAACCCTGGAACGTACAAAATCCACATGCAACCGTACTAATCCTTGCAAAGCCTGCAATAATACGCGCATCTCTATCGTCACTGTTCCGAAGTACAACCTATATGCGTTTATGTTGGATGTTGAACATTTTATATTGTGCCGAGGCGATGCTTCATCAGGATAATGGACCCTTCAATGCAAACAGGGGTTGTGACCGCACGGCTCATACAGTATGCATGGAATGATCTAGAAGTATATTTTTCTATTCGTATAACTATGCATTCTCACTCAGTTGCATATTTAGGTACGTTTTTGTAGAAGTTGAATTTATTTTTATGAATAGCCGAATTTAATTAGCAGAATGGAGTTCGACAACAGTTTTCGTCGCTAAAAAATATATAAAATTTCTTTGTTATTTTCTGGTTGACAGCTAGGAAGCAAATGGTCTAAAGTAAAAAATCAGTTACTGTATCCCATGTTTAATGATGAAAGGAAAAGTGTCTATTGCTAGTTTCGCTAGGTACAATTGTGATATGCGATATAGTACTCACGCACTAAATGATTAACTTATCGCAAATTCTCAGAAATCTCGAGAAATTATAAAGCTTTCATCATACAAGCAAATCGATTGTCACATTGACAACAAATTGGCTTTGATCTTTTAATTCGACTTTCGCATGTAAGCCTACTGTGTGATCTCAGAGCTAGTCAGACTAGGAACGCCTAGGACGCTAGTTACACACTCTGGGTATGTTCCGATATACAAGGCGAGCACTGTAAGGTGTGACGTATATTTATTATACTGCGAAGCCGTTCCTTTATAGTTAGCTATACTGGTTACTAGAGGAGCTCGATGGCGCAGTGGTTAACGCGCCCGGTCTGCGAGTGCTGAGGTTAAGCAACTTTCGCAAAGCCGGTCATCGGATGGGTGACCAAAAATTTATCATCTCGAGCTCCTCCGTGCTTCGGAAGGCACGTAAAGCCGTTGGTCCCGGCTGCATTAGCAGTCGTTAACAACCACCAATCCGCACTGGGCCCGCGTGGTGGTTTATGGCCCGTTCTCCCTATCCATCCATAGGGAAGGCTCGTGCCCCGGCAGTGGGGACATAAAATGAGCTGATGATGATACTGGTTACTGTTTAAAACGGAACGCAGTCCAGTATACTGTCATCCATGCTGTCATCCATGTCATTTCTGGACGCTGTTGATCACGTGATCAAAGCACTGAGAGCACCTTACCTCGAAAACGGCAGTGCTTCAGTACAAAAATGGCGACGATTTATGACGTCATATATTTCCTTAGGATACTGCGGCAGTATACTGTCAGTCCATAACGGAACAAATTTCTCACCAGTAAGAGCACTGGACAGTGATTGCAGTGTATATCGGAACATACCCTAAATCATATTATGTGTAGAAGTAGTATCATATGTGATACTAAAACAGTTCAATTACCTATATTTCTTTCAAAAGCGAATCCACTAACTTTCGTTAGGTACGAGTATTGTTAATGGATACTTTATATAGAATCTCTATTATAATTATATCTCATTTGATAGCTTTTGAATACAGAAACTTACTACAAACTTCTAACCATATCCCTGATTCGAAACCAAAACTTTGGACAAGCTGTGCCCGATTATATTGCAGGCCAAGCAGTTACAATAATACTTACTTAGGATTGAAATAATTATACACGGAATAATTCCTTATATTGTCATTATTATTGTTGACCCTAATACCTATGTTCAAGTAATGTCACAGAGCTGCTTGTGTCCCATTTTTCATAAAATAGGAATTTCAATACCAAGGTGTCATCTACTGGGGTAAGAACTTGGAACTGGTAACCACTCCCACACTATGATTCAATTACGATTGCACCTCCTCCAACTTTTATTCAAAGACACCGGTAACTTTGGACACTTAACGTTTCCGAACAATATGAAAAAAGACACATTAAAGATATTGAGAAATCACAAAAAAAATTTGAAATTTTTATGTCAAGATTACTAGTACAATTTAAAAATCGCACTACCATCGGTTAAAGGCTGGTTACCGCACACCGAGCAACGTCACGCACATCACAGTGCTTTGTGAACATTCAAAAAGGCCGATCCTTACTGGCGCTGGCATAAGGTCGAAAATACGTAGTGCCTACGACACCTGAGCCTGCAAATTAACAGAACCTAAAAATTACTGGTTTTAGTTATCAAAACAAGCAGCTACTAAATTACGAATATTGATATTACAATGTATTTGGGTGGTGTATATTTGAGCTAACAAATTCATGATTAACCTGTCATCTACCGTGAATACAGACACAATAGAATTTTAATTGTTTATGGCACTGATCAGTGCTCGCGGCAGACGACAGGTTAAGACATGGATTTACCTATATCAACATTTCAAATTCGTTAGTCATATTATATTCTTAAACTATTCGACGAAAATTCATGCATTTTTTCAGTGTGTCGTCTTAAGCTTTTATTGTATGTATATTATGTGAAGTACTTAATCCACGACAGACCATTTTAACCCGATAAAAAAATAACATACAACAAAATTTAAAAGAAAACGAAGTACCTAGTTCGCCTTCACACAAACTGTTACAAGCTCGTTCTCTGCAGGTAAAGGGCTGCCTACATTAGCCCATAGGAGATGATGGAATAGAGAAAGGCCCTAATGGATGAACGGGGGCCGCGAAATAATCGACAGCCTACCCGAGCGTCTATTCTCAGAAGTATAACACAAACAAAAGGGCGGGAAAATACTTAAGCCTCTGTATATTCATGGCGTGAAAGAAAAATAAGATGGCCGCGTTGCGTACGTCATGAATTGGTTACGACTTGTTGTGTAGAGCAAACTTATTAGTCTAAACTGATGAGGTAATTTTTTTTTAAACCTTTGAGAAGCAAGGAAAACTATAATTCTACTTTAAATAAAAAAATTCAAGATCTTTTCTGACAGTACGGAGAGATTAAAATTTATTGTATCATACGATAAAAAATAAGTTTTTACAGCGTTTTTTATATTATTATTGAATTAAAAATCTTGTTAGTGTTTAGACAAATACACGCTAATTCATTATTATTATTAAGGTTTATTTTATTAGCAATGCCAAATCTTTTGATCAGAGCAGAGCTATGTAAGTAGTTGAATACTGAAGGTATCAAAACACTTACCCCCTTACTTATTCATAGAAACTATTTAAGCATTATTTAGTTAAATATTGTTTTGTCAACGTCACACTAACGTCATTTTGAATTTGAGAAAAATAAACAAAACAATGATTAACTATTTATGCTTAAATAGTTTTTATGAATATGGGGGTAAGTAATTACGTAATTATAACAAATAAATTCACATAATAAAAATAAGAAATCGATAATATAAAAGTTATAGTTATGGTTACGTATAATTTTACGCAAATTTTGTTGTGATCAAATTAGGTACGATTAAAAAAAAAATGTTGAAAAATATTTACGATCGGAATCTGCACCCCATTACATACCGGATTAGGAAAAAAAATATGCAAGTATAGTGTACCCAATATTAACTAAGTAGGTAGCTGTTTGGCCATAATATTTAAGTCAGACAGAGGCTTTATCTATTATAAAGAGGAAACCTTTGTATTTTTGTATGTATGTAGGTTTGCAACGAATAAACTCAGAAAGTACTGGACCGATTTAAAAAATTCTTTCACCATTAGAACGCTACATTAGCGCTGAGTAACATTCATTATTAGGCTAAATTAAAAAAAAATTAAATAAAATAGTAAAAACGACAACTTAATTTTCCAATACAAAATGATTTGTTTGTTTTGCTGTCATGGAAACCATTGATATATATTTAACTCAATGATGGAAACTGTCAAAGCGGTACGAAGTCCATCCACATATTCATACTAGTTATTTTACAAGCAAGTAAAATCTTATCAGCCGAATTAATACCAACTTGAATATTGCCATGATTGCTGAACCATATTATTATAGGGTAGATAAACGTTTGAAAGGTATTTCGTGGGCGATAACTTAGGTTGTTTAATTCGAATCCCTCAAGGTCAATTGAACTTGAAAATTACTTCAATAGGTGATATTTTACGATGAAAAGTAACGACGTAGTTACAGCACAATGGTATTAATAAAGCAATGAAGTGAAGTAGTCAAATCATAAAGAGTAAAGAGAAAAATATATAGGGAATAATAAGGCATAAATGTACTTAATGAAATCATGAAAAAGAGTGTGAATATTAGGAAACATTAACGTTACATTAATGTAACAAGGAACAGTGTGTAACATATAGGTAAACAGTATAAACATAAATCTATAAATATTTAAAAAAATCAATTGCTGTTCATTAGTCTCGCTAAAACTCGTGAATGGCTGGGCCGACTTGGCTACTTTTGATTTTAAAATAGTCGCATAATCTCTTTCGTCATACTGTAGTTGGCATAACAGTTTCAGCATAAAGTTTTCTCGCATAAATTATGATAAGCAGAGTGTTATAAACCCATAATGGTCTCATCGGCATAATTTTAACTTAGTATGTCTTTATCATAATTTTAATCAGCATAAATGCAAAGAACATAATTGGCATACACGTTAACAAAGATCTAACATTATTTCTCATGCCACTACAGACTAATCAACATACATGCCATTTATTAGACAACAGAAATACTAGCTGCCCTACTCCTGTAGGTCTCGTGATAGGTTAGAAATTTAAGACAATCGCGAAGAGCATCGTAGCGATTGTCTTAAATTTCGAGGGTATATTATTTTTTATTAGACAACAGAAATCTAGCTCCATGCGAATATTGTTGGTGGGCAGATGCGATAAAATACGAGTAGATGATGATGTACTCGTTTCACAATCACTTATGATATGACATGGCTTTTTATATATGTATGTTAGGTATGATTAGTAATCGTTATTGTAAAAACATTTATGCATGAACAATTGATGCTGATGAGTATATCACTACCTATTATAAAGAAGTTATGGGGAAATAAAGTATGCCTAATGATTTATTCTGAATGAAAGATATGCGAAACGAAGAGAAAGCCAAAAAACGTTATGTAGCCTTAAAATATGCCTCTTTAATTTATGCAACCCAATATGGAACCAGAGCGCAGTTGTTGCAAGATTCTTACCTTCTGCAATCTCCTTATTTTGTGATCTACTACTGTGTTACTAAAGCTGCTGACTATTAGCTCAAAGCAGTATTACGGCAGTTGTGGAAAAGAGACGTGTGTATATACGTCACTACATGTGTCTCGTTTTCACAACTGCAATAATACTGCTCGAAGAGCTCGTGGTTACCCCCCTGCTTTATGGAATTGTGGAATGACACTATGTGTTGCGTGCGGAGGGGCATTGAAGCTAACTTGCGTTAATTAATTGGAACTTTCCATCTACATCCCGAAGTTTTAGTGGTAATTGCCTTGTCGACTGCTATTATTTTGTGCTTTGGCACGAATTTCGGCCACTTGACAACTTGTAAAATGATGCTTGTGGTTAAAAAGGTATCGAATATCGAGTCTAAAAATGTTGAAGATAAAACTGTTGGAATGCTAATTAATAAACTGTGCTATTGCATTTTCTTGACGAGAAAATTGATAATCAAATTTTGCCTGATATTCATAATAGGTGTTGGGAAATTAACAAAAATGCAAAAAGATTTCTGAAGTATTCTGGCTACCTAAGTGATATTATTAATTTTGTGTTTGGCATTAACCACAAAACATGCCATAAACACAGAAGAAAAAAGAGATAGTAAATAGTACCTATCTTTATGGGAAATGCAATAGCAATCTCTTAATTTCCAAAAAAATAAAGCCCAGCTAACATGGCCTTTTTAAACCTATTTTACGTACAACGAAAACTTTAGCCTCTTAAAAAGCCGTAGCAACGTTTACTCAAACTAAGCAACGAATTGGCCGAATCTTAGAAACTCAATCAAACCCCTAGAGGCTTCTCGGGAGCGAGTTTAAAATGAGGCGCCCCACTTCCAAGTTCCACATAAGTAATTAAATATTTATACAGCCCCGTAATCCTAATTTAAATAAACACGCAGCACTGCAACGACACTGGTGTATACCAGTACGCACGTACACAAATTAAAGTTGCCAGCATTAAAAATACGGGAGTAAACGGGAGTTTATGTCATTTTGGATTATGTTGTTGGAAAAATTCTACTTTTTGAAGTAAACTCTATATAATAATAATTAAAATAAATAAAAGAGATAATAATAATTACAAACTACAAGGATCTACTCGCGTTTATTAATATAATATTTTATTTTATCGTTACAAATTCTTAGCAAAGTCCTGGTCACTGGGAGACTGAGGCGTTGATAATCTCAAAGTGAATTTGCAACATGCTGCAGTATTTTCTGTTATTAGTCGCGTTCCGTTTCACACAAGATCTTTATCTTGCGTGAAACAGAAACAACGAAAAGAAAATAGAAACAGAAGACACTTCTACGAATGTTCACTGCGGCCTCTATTTTTTAAACTACAACTACTGCATTTGATAGAAATTTGTATAAATTTACTTATTAGCCATAAAATCATTTCTCTATAGTTTTAATGCTAACTACCACCTCATTAGCCACTAATCTCAATTTGCACTGGCAACACTGTAGCAGAGTTCGTAAATTAAGCCCACGGCACGCTGCGACTTACTCATTACCCAAAAGGTCCCAGAGGCGTAAATTTCAACAACAATTCCTTTATTGAATCGTGGCCTAGCGAGAACAATATTTATTTACGCTGTGCCGCCTCCACGGAGCCTGCCACATAATTTTGTTGTAAACTTATTAAAACTCCTTGTGCTCCGTGAAGTTTTTAGTATGATTCGACGACGGTGCGAAGTTTACTTTCACATTAATTGCCCAATAAACATTGCGTTAATCGGCTTGGAGTTTGTGGTGTGACAGGCAATGGAAGCACGTGATAGCTAGTTACAATGTCAAAATGCAACCTTTTTTTGCAGACGTCAATTTACTTTAATATTTATTACCAGCACCAAAAATGTCGGTGTAAAAAGTTTCTAACAGTGAGGTCGAAGAAAATACTAGATCGGAAACCGTACATAAATTATTCACAATAAAAGATTTATCTCCAAACGCTCCAATATGCATGCCAGACCAAAACTGCTTCAAATTTCTCCAGCAACTGCTCCCATTAACAAGGCGAAACTGAAAAGCGCGGAAAAGTTTATAAACTGCAAAGGCCCCGCAGATATCACTCCCAAAGCAACGATTATACGTTGAATAATTTAATTAAAACCTCCGGAGTCGGCGGTTGCAACAACGTGGCACGACGGCAATAAATAAAATTATTTCGCGAGCGGAACAAAATACTAAAAAAAAACAACAAAAGTTTGCACAATCCGGCCGCGTTTGAGTCTGATGCTCTTGCGCTTAAAACATTAACAGCGAATAGGGGAATAGAGGGCATAGCTGGATACTGCACGAAACAATTATGTTGTCAATACTGTGAATGTATTGGTGTTTAATAAACATAGGTTTGTGTTGTGGGGTAAGACAAGACCGGCCCGCGTTCGCGTCACTTGTCAGCCAAGCGTTGTGGTGAACAGACGTGCTCACTCACACGCTTACCTAGCAAGCGAACAGTGTTGCATGACAACCCCTACAATAGAGGTCACCAAAAATAAAAACAATTATGTTGTTAATCCACTTTGTTGTCTTTAACATGAAAGGAACATTGTTTATTTATAAAACCCGCGACTTCGTTCGCGAGAACTAACACGTTTCCACAGGAATCTGTTACCTGGATAAAAAGTATCCTATGTCCTAGTTATTTTTATTTACATTATATTATTAATATTTTATACATAACCATTTGCGCTTTACTCAACTACTATGTTAATTATATATTCAGTCGCTGGTAATCGAACCCAGGCCCTTTAGGTGTGGGACAGGTAATCTAATCACTTGCCTGTAGGGGAAGTCTAAGTGTATAATTAGTTGTTATTTAGCAGTAGTGTGGTCTTTATGCAGTACTGGCATGCACCGTTTGGTTTCTTACCACAAACGCAATATCTACTACGTTTGTGGTAAGAAACCAAATTTATCTACGTAAATGTACACTGCTTTATGTAGTCACTTAATCACAATTTGCGCATTTGCATTGCAGGCTGTGTGTTGTCGTACTTTCCATGTACTTTCCATACTTTTCCATTAAAACATTAAAAAAAAATCACGAGCGGGATTCGAACCCGCACCCGTTTTATTGTTTTATTTTATTCAACACTTTTTTCTCGGCATCTAACTCAAGTGTAAAATCAAGTTTATTTTTTAAACAACTATTGTATGTATTTAAAAGTTCAACTTGTGTTATAAACAAAAATTAAACAGTTAAAAATTGCACGACAAATTGACATAAAATACGGGTAGCACCTAAATTTCCATATTTCATTTATTTATTTTATTCCATAAATAAGTAAACAGTAGTCATAAAGATGCATAATCATTCCAAGATTGTCAAGTAGTTAAATATTTACCGAATGGCACGTGCATATTATGCTCGGTAATTTTGTATTGACATGCAGTAAGCAACAAACTATTTCTATTAATTTCAATAATAGAAATCTCTAAAACACACACTCCTCAGTACACTGGCCGTGTTTTATAAGCGTGCAGCCGTCGGCCGCATCGTCTGCGGGCGGGCGAGCCAGCTGGCCACGACAAAAGGCACAATTAATATCAAACTGACGCCATTGCGCGGGAGATAAGTAATCGCACAGACTGCGGGGGATTCGCAGTATGCAGAATCGTATAAAATTATGACTATATATTTATTTATAATATCAGGGCCGACCGATTGGTCGCGCAGGCCCAGGTAACGCTGGAGCGATAGGGTGGAAGCTGATCTGCGCGACCTCGGAGCCGTCAGCTGGCAAGAGACTGCAATGGATAGGGGAAAGTGGCGAGTTCTCGTTTCGGAGAACAAGACTCACTTTGGGTCCCTGCGCCAATGGAGTAAGTAAGTATATATTTATAATCGTAAACATACAGGTTAAAGTTAGAACATGATTCTTAATCTGTCGTCTGCTGTGAATACAGACACAATGGAATTTTAATTGTTTATAGGACGCACTAAGCAGACGAAAGTGTAACATATTTGGTTAGTTTTCTGATAACAAACGAACTGATGAACTATAAACAAACAATATGTACCAAAAATATTTATATTTTACGCAAGTATTGTTACGAATGATGAAAAATATTCCACGACTAGGAATACAATACATGACAAATACCTTAACAAATCTTGGTAATTACTAGCATTACAGTAAGACCTTAGGATTTATTTTTAATTGAAAGATAGTGTATAATAACGCAGCCCTAGACAAGTCGCTTAAAAAATTTTAATTCAATTATTTATATATTTAATTTAATATTTGATTTAAATTCTATTAGCGTTTGCCATTTGTTTATGGGGGCAAATAAAAGCGCAGAGTAATAACTAAAGCTTTAGTTATTGTTTTCAGGATAATACTCGTAGTGTGATCGAAAGCATCAACGAACGATTGAAAGAGTTTGAATGTGGGAACTGCGAATTAATATTTCTAAAAAGGCGGCAACAGTGTATGACGTCACCAACTTAATTCTCAGCCCGTTGAGTCGCTGCTCTGTGGCCGCGTCCACGGCCATTAGCAAGCCGAGTAAAAACGTTTTAAACGCCCTACGAAACAGTGGAACAATTTCACAGCAATCCCACTGAGCGACCGGAGTGATAACGCGTCTGATTTAACTCCATTTTTCCGCGACTAACTTGCACTGTACGCGTACTAAATAAAATACGCACTCGGCCGAAATGCGACAGTCCACTGCACTCCGGTATGACTTTATTGATATTGTTTTGTTATTCTTTTTAGATGCTTTTGGAATATATCAAAAATTCAAGCCACTCATGGTGGCTACTGACCGAAGCGTATCATCGTAATGTAACATGTTCGATGCGAGCATTTGCATGGTCAGTGCAGTGTAACCGCTCGCCGCGAACTCCGCCCTGTAATCGGTCAGTCAGCATCAGCAATGACGTATCAAGGTCGCCGCGAATAGTACGTTCCGGTTACGTTACGATGATACGCTTTGGTCAGTCTCTAACTTTCCACCTTCAAAGCTGGTTTAACCATTCTAACACTTTCTGTTAGACATTCACTCGTTAATTCTACCATAAACAGTTGAACATAGAATTTAATCGGATTACTTAAAACAAACATGTCTTTTATTTTTATCCTATGACCATATATCAGAGACTATTTTTGTAGTTAGCTGAAGTATTGAAGACAATATTGAAAAATCTAAATTAAAAAAACATTGTCGGTAAAGATTCACTAACATGCATTAGGTCAGCGTGATGTTGGATGACCTATACCTACCTATGTTCATGTGGGAAGGCCGGAGTCCAGCAATATGACGTCTATAGTATTGATGATTATGATAATGATAATGTATGTAATGTATGTATGTTTGTAACGAATATACTCAAAAACTACTTGACCGATTTAAAAAGTTCTTTCACTATTAGAATGCTACATTAGCGCTGAGTAACATAGGCTATATTAAGAAAAAGGAAATGCGGTACGAAGTCCGCCGGGTCAGCTAGTTTAAAATTAAACAGAAGACTCTCACTACGCAGGGTATAATTACAGAATTACAGATTTATGCTAATTACACAGTTGAATAAGCATACGGAAACACTTTAACATAGAACAGTCTGTGCAAGACAAAAGTTTTATGCAAATCCAAAAGAAACATTTTAAGGAACCTTTCAGGATTCCCTAGAAATTGGAAGTTGGGAAATTACTATGAGCCATTAAGGAGTTCGCCCAACTATTTGTGCCCCACGAGGCTCGGCTCCTTTTATCGAGGTGCTTGCAATATAAAAACTATACAATATGAGGTGCATTATACTCAGCGGCGAACGGAAAGTGCTGTCTCAATAACTTCGGCTAGTGTTGTGAGCAACACGTATTTTATTTCATGAATCAAAAACTTTGTGAATAATATTACTATTATAATCAGTTACACAATATGATGATGTATTTCCCAATATTATATTATGACTGATTTGACGACATAACAAAAAAGCTTTGAATAAAGTTAATGTTTGAATGTTTATAAAATAAAAACGGTTTATTTAAAACAAATTTTAAAAAAAACATCCTCACGCATGCTTCGAAGTTGCTGGTAATATAATGCGAAAGAAACTCTGCTGTTATCGTTATCACGCCTACACCACTGAACTAATTCCTAAATTAACTTTGTGCAGCTGCCCTCTTAATTATTTCGGTCGCGTGTCAGTTTGCCACATAAGCTGCATTTACACTTCGTAAATTGCCAAGCAAAATGCACATCTTTAAAAAGTAAATACATTATTTTTTTCTCTACTTCAATAGATGCAGCCTGCAGCCAGCAGAACGTGGTAGCCACGCTTCACAGTCGCTCGTAATTTATATACTTATTGACTAAGAGTATGTGCACATCTAGATGTATATATTGGCTACGGCCTGCGATGTAATAACTGGTATTATATTTTAAAAGAACTTGTACTTCGATAAGCTCGCGGCATCACTAGTCAGCCAGCGGGGCGTGGTGCCGCTCCGCAGTCGCTCATAATTTGTATACGTATTGACTCGTGGATATGCGCTCGTAGACATACCTGTTGGCTATAGCTGCTACGGTTACGGTAATAGCTGGCATTATATTTAAAAGAACTTGTACTTCGATAGGTGCTTTAAGCTCGCGGCATCACTAGTCAGCCAGCGGGGCGTGGTGCCGCTCGTAATTTATATATTGACTCTGTGGAGCTGCGCTCGTAATTCTTTCGGTCGCGTGTCAATTTGCCACATAAGCTGCATTTACACTGCGAAAATTGCCAAGCAAAATGTACATCTTTAAAATTTTCTGAACGGGCACGGCTGAACCGTTTACTGTATTAGGAAAATGGCGATATTTTTAAGCGAACTTATTTAGAAGTTCACGAAAAGCGGGTATTAAAATTGCAGCTCGAGTCAGAAACGCGGGTTATAATCTCAATTATTAGGTATTTCACTGTAATTTGTTTGCACAGTTTGCGTAAAAGATAAAGAATATTATTAAACTCAAAAGGTTTTCCGGGATAAAAAAGTGTAGGTACCTGTAAAATAAGATGTTCAAGCTGTGTGCCAAATTGCATTTCGAATCTATTTAGTGTGAATTAAGAACCAACATCTAACTGTCGCATTCACAATACCTTACAGTTAAAAAAGTCAATCCCAACATCTATTCAAAAAGCTAAATAAAAGGAGTTCAGTCTACACAGGTATTTATGTAAAATTTTAATGAGCATTGCCGAGTTTGATGTTGTAACAAATAAAATAAAATAAACACTTGTTTATTGGATTTGGATCGACCCACCGTGAATAATAGAAACTGTGCAATAATTTTATAAATACACTAACTGCTCATTAAAGAAACTAAAGGTTAAATAACGATTTAAAAATATACAGTCTCCAATTATCATTTTAAAAATCATTTTAATATACTTACTCAAAAAAGTAAAACAAAAAAAAATAAAGGTCATCTCTCGAAATAATACTTTTCCTTCAGTTAGTTCGCTAACTGGCGTCAGGCCGCAAATGAAAATCCCACTTTAATTAGGCATATTTTAAAATAGCAACAAAACATGAGTTTTAATGCCATAAGGACTCGTTAAAAGCCAATCCAATTTTCTTCCATTCGTTATAACTGCAAGTCTAGCTCATGCATTTCCCATACAACATGTTATTAAGTAATCGCACGTGGCTAAAAGCCCAATCATATTCGAACACTAGAGTGCCCTATAACTCTTGCTAGTCCACTCATTTTACGCTGACAAAGCGATTTAGAGTCTACAATGAAACGGTTCTGGGTTCAAAACCCCATAAGCTTACGACAATTTAAAGCGCGATTAATTCACTCACAACTCACCATTCTCGTAATGTTACCAAGACGCCACATACTTGCTACAAATAGCGTGGGCATACTTACTACGATTCATGAATAGTTATTTTCAAACTTTACATGCAGTTTTTCTGACAAATTTTGGGATAAATATTCGTTTTATGACTCACTGACACCAATTCTACGATTTTTGAATTTTTTGTCTGTCTGTCTTTTGCTTATAAAGTAAAAGTAAAGTTAAAAAGATACTGTTTATTAATTTCTTCAAGTTGGATTGAGCCACGATAGCATAGTTGGCAGTGCACTTGACCCGGTATGTCATGGGGTGCGGGTTCGAATCCCGCACGTGAAATTTTTTCAACACTTTGTCTTTTTTCAATTAGATTATATATCTACATTGCTTAGATATGACGAATGATAAATGATATTCCTCCGATCCCCTAGACTCTAGAATAAAGATGTGAATCTGTAGGTTCTGTGACGTCACGCGAATTCTTAAAAGAATTAAAAATGACGTTGCTCGGATCTATTTAATTTAAAAACACTCGTGATCAATAATCCGTCATTCGGTTATTCTCAAATTTTAGAAAAAAAAACTTCCTTACATTTTCCACTCCGGACAAAACAGGGGGTCGACCGCCTAACTCTCTCGCTTTCGATCGCTTTGAAGGCGAAGCGAGGAGGAGGCGTCATCTTGTCATTTCGAAAGCAATATGAAAGCAATATCAAAAGCTATAGGCTACCTATAGCTTTCGATATTATTCGATATTATATTTCGATATTATATTAGAAAGCGAGGCGAGGGCTACGCTTTCAAAGCGATCGAAAGCGAGAGTGTTAGGCGGTTGGGGGGCAGGTTGGATAAAAGAAACTTCGTACTGCGTTTTCGTTGTTATTCGCTATCGCATATCTGTGGCAGATGAGACGCATAACACAAAAATTGCGCCGTAGAATTGCGTGTCTATCATCATTTTTTCCTCGTTTTGTGAACAAACTCCATTACTATATTACCATTAATTTTCCAAGCGGTAAATCAAATAGAACAGAACGTATTAATAAAAGTTATTTTGCCGTAACACTTAAAATTCCTTCTAAAGTTTAATGAATGCATCGATGTAATGAACTATCGTCTATAATCAAATGATTACTTACCAACAGCTTGTAAACTATAATAACTCCATTAAATTTAGTCGTATTATCAGGTTAGTTAATTTACTGGCGTTTATTTTAGATATTATTCGCACCCTAAGGCTATATAAAATCTAAATAAAGTGTTTCATTTTGATGTGAGTTCATGTACACTATTACTATTTTCGCAAGAAAACGGATCAATTTCATTCGAACCTTAATATTAAGTTCACAACCAATGTACCTAATGTTTTATACTTAAATAATGTCTCATAGTGCGTGTCGGTAATAACAAAAAAAAACTAAAAACGCACGCGGCTCAGCCCACAACAAAATTCCCGCGCAAAAGTGACATTTTCAAAATGGCCACCACACCCGCGTGATTTTAGCGCGCTCGTGGCAGACACTTACGTGGCTGACAAGGGTTACCTACCGGTCATCATTCCGTGCAATTTACGAAAATAAAATATAGATCGATCGCTACCCGGCGCGGGGCCAGTCCACATCTCTATTCCATTAGAGAGCCGGGAGAGGAATACCAAATGAGCGCTGACCCTTCGGTATATCGGTGAGAACGAGATAATTGTTTGAAAGGTAGGTGTTGCCGACATCAATTTTGAGGTTTACGACTAAAAAAAACTTGCGTGTAGATAAATCGATATTTTATTGCACGCTTAGAATAGAAAGAGAAAGTTTATACCCAACAGTAGATGTACAAGATGTAGATGTAGATCATTTCAGCCAGACATGGCTGAAATGATCTCTGATGAGTATTTTTCTTCCAATTGTTAACGAAATGAGCAAATTTTTTTATACCCTTAAAATGTAGTACTACGGTTTGTAACGGTATGTAACGGTACACAAACACTGGTTTTGTTATCCATGGCAACACAAGTAAGTAGTAGTAAGTAGTATATACTCTTGCAAAATACTAAAAGAAAAGTATCTTCGCTTACAGACCAGCCAGATGAGTCTTTTCTGAAAAGGTCGTCTCTATTTCACACAGTAAAAAACAAAAACCAGAGCAATCGGTAAATAAACATTGCAGATAGTTGCGAACTAATAAATTGACAGGCCGTCACCCTGGTACCTCATTGCTTGGTCGTTTCACCCCTGTTGAGAAGGGTTAATTCTCATATGCCCTAACAATTCTAATTGGCATCGCATTTTCAATTTTCATCCCTCATTTACGCTGGCAACTTAATTGAATCGCTGTCTGATACGCACTGTTTACAATTTAAAAACACAATTAATATTAGAAATTGAAGATATATCGTTTTCATTCTCATGTACCTGTCGTTTACCATAAATTTTATTATTAAAGTCTATAGATACGTAGATATTTGACCTCTTCTAAAAATACAAAAAACTTTCTGTTAAAAAATTTAAAGAAAAATTTTATTTTAGATTTTGGAGGTACTCATATGTAGCTACTTACTCATTCTCTTGTAGCTATCGCTCACCATACACAAGTTTATTAAAGTCTATAGATATATTCGACCTTTTCATAAATACAACAAAACTTTTTGGCAAAAATATTTAAGAAAAATGTTATGGTTAAACCAGCCTTTTTTAAATGTTTCTGAGAGGTAGCTCGTTTGAAATAAAACCGTTTTTTGCTTTTACTTTACTCTGTAATGAGACGTGTTCGTTAATTAAATCGCGTAGCTTATGAACGATGTACTTAGTAAGGTATCGAGTAGGCACAACCTTTATGGAGCGAGAAGCTATCTGGTTTACTTTTCTCTCATCCAGGTACGCCCGTCAATTGTGTTTAATCCTTATTAAGCATTTTTAGCACCTCGTAAAAAAATATACAAAAATCTTTACATCATGTTTTTTTTTAAATTATAACACAACTGATGTCGTATCTTACCTGATAGTAAGTGACGATGATAGACCAAAGGTGGAAGCGCATTTCACTGGTATCCTTAGGTATCTTCGAATAGACTATCTTTCTCTGTTGGAATACTATGGCGACAGACTAAGACAAGGTGGTGGTAGCTAGGCGGACATAAATCAAGTCCTACCGCTTGTGACTGCTACTGGGGACTCAGGAATCGAACCCGAAACCTCTTACGTTAAAGACCAGATATATCTGAGACTACATATCTGGAACAAAGAACATCACACAAGGTATACATACCACGAGACGGTTAATTAAATCAAGTGAACTATTAGCGACACATTTAATGTACCAATAAATGGTAGGTAATGAATGGAGCCAATCGGGCGAGTATCCCGGCTATCGCGTACACAGCACTGCTTCCCACAAATCAGTCTATAATCAACGGGTAATGTCCGATGCGTTCCCACTTCAATGCCCAATGCGGATTGTTACACAAGATTAAATGGTGAAATTGCAATGAAGCCCTTAGTTGGGTCCATTTGTGTTATTGTAATTACAGATTAATGCACGAAAACTTGATAAAGAGACAACATTGCACGTGCTATGGTTACAGGTTGTAATTAGGACTTTGAATAATGTAAAAAATTTGGTAGTTACATCTGTCATACGAAGATAACGTTCATCACAGCAAAGGTTATGCTTGGTAACGTTACGTGGGTGGCCTTTTTTTACCGTTAAACTAACTAACCGTTATACGCTACTTACCTACCTACCTTACGTAACGAAAAAACATAACGTTACCAGCATTATCGCTACTAGTTTAACTTTATAGAAATCATACTAAAGTTCAGTGGAGATCAATAAAAAAAAAATTAAAAATAATTTAGCTTAAAAATTTTTGCGTTTTTATAGAAATAACGTTACTTAAATACCTATAGAGTGTGAATTTAGTAATGTTATCAAGCCCTGGTAATATTATGTTGCCCTGTTATGCTCGAGCTTTTGTTTTTAAATCATCCCTTCTGTTAGTTGCACAGATCTTATGTTATTAGATTTTGTTGGAAAGAACCTTTGTAGACTCTAGTGCAATGACAAACGATTTTAAGGAGGTTGTAATTTAATATTTTATTTTACTTTATTATTTAGATCTGTAAAACACGGGGGTAAAATCTTTGTAATTGGCATAATATCCCATTTTAATCCTAATATCCATATTTTTTATTAATTAATAGCTGTTATAAATCTTTTTACTTGTAAAATTATTAATTAAGTACTAGTATAAACGCGAGTAGATCCGTCAAAAAGTGTTTAATTTTATTAATTTTCCGATTCATTTGCGTAGTCAGAGTGGTTAACCGGTACACGCTCCGCAGACCACATATGGCGCATACCAATTGATACAACCATTGTTATATTTAGGGCAGCAAACCTGTTAGTTCTCTCTATTAAACTTTAAAAACAAAACAGTCAATAAGCTATAAAAACAAACTGTTTTAATACGCATTCTCCGATATGCATCAATGGTGAAAGGAAAAGCTCTCTTTCTATCTTTCTATCTCACATATCTCACATATCACAAAAAAGTCTTTAATGTAAGCCTATGGTGCTTGATCGTGTATAAATTCGACTATGGGTTAGCAAGTTTAAATTATATGTACACTTTTACAATGAGTCAGTGTATTTATTTAGGGTATGGTAAGTAATTGAATCTCATCGGTGAGCTTTAAAATAAAAAGTGACATGAAATACACTATGAAATATAATATTTTTGGATTAATTATTTAATTATTATTATTTTATTATTATTATTAATTAATCTTCGGCATTAAAAGTTGATATTGTAATTATATTATCATAGCGTGAGAACTAGTCACCAAGTCAAAAATCCCAAGCCAGTTGTGCAATTATTTAACCGGTGACAATAATTACTCAATCGCTCGTTGATATTCTAAGAAACCGTTGACTTTTTTGACACAAAAATTTCTCTAACGGTATGTTCTCACCTATGTAAAAACAAACTGTAAATTAAACCATACAAATAATCCTAATGTATTTTTTTTTGTCATTTTAACTCCACGACTACCGTTAGCAGACAACGTTTTGCAATGTTTCTTAAAAACAGGTATTTTTAAAAATAAAAGTATTATTTTATGATTTTATATTAGACATTTGATGATCATCATCATCATCATGGTGGTCTCTTCGAGATCCAATCTTCGATGTTAGCCATAATCACCACGTCAGCCACAACGGGTTGGTTTGGTGATCGCAGTACTGCCGCCGGTCGTGATGGTTTCCATCGCCGCACGCAGTTAATTTGAGTTAATTAGATGATATTTTAAGTATGTTTAGTATGTGATTTCTGGGAGTATGTTAGCCATAGCAGCTAAATCCTCTGATACATAAACCACCTGTTACAAATTAAAAAGGAAACAGGTTTAGGTCCTAACTTCGGCATTTAGAATCTATGCCGACATTCTGCCGTCGAAGGAAAGGGGTGTTTATCAATATTAATTGCAATAAGCAAAACGCAATAAACACTTCTCCATTTATCAGACTGAAGCCAAATTAAAGTCCACTATGAAAGGCAAGTGGTGTAAGCTTGACATTAAGCAGCAGACTTAAGTGGCGAGGACGAGGAGCTAATAAGTGTAGATACTTTGAGGAGTCTCAGCTCGCCATAATTCAGCTACATTAATGGGCAGCGCTTTATCTATCGCATCTCAGCTGTGCGGAACGGCCACCGGCACTAATCCCGGATCACCGGGCCGCAGGTGTGCCGGCCGGACCTGACCGGACATTACGGCCCGCACTTTATACAACGAATTTGGAACCCCCCGCCATCGACGGGTTGAAAGGCCACCGTTTACTTTAAGCGTTGGGGGGATTCTTGACAAATTGGAAATTTAGAGTTTTCGATTGCTTTATCGATTTCCAATAAGAATCGAGTCAGTCCACATGTATTAGCAGACGGCAATCCATCTGGGTAGTCTATTAAAATAGGGGTGTGAAACACCAAATTAAAAAGAAGACGCAAACACTACACGTTGAAATGAAACCATTTTGACGGATCTAGTCGCATTTATTTTACAAATTGATTTTATCTTGATTTACCTTTTTTTTTTTATATTGACACGTCATAGTGACCACATCCTGCCTGATGGTAAGCAGCCGATGCAGTCCAAAATAAGATTTACTTACCCTTTGCAGGGTCCATGGTCACATAGACTGTCAGTCTCACTGACATTCTCCCTGACAGTCTCTCTGTGATCGATCACGGACCCTGTAATGTAAAGGGTCTCCGTGAAAGTGGTTTCATTTCAATGAACAATCCGCATAATGAATTCTTTTTTGAAAATATTTAGCCATGAAATTGTATCGTTTTTGTATGGACAACTAAAGCAAGTTTTAACATGAAACTTCAAACGAATATTGATTGGTGTAACGTCAACAAGTTTAAACTTGTTTGTTTCTGCCAAAAATTTAAAATGAGCTTTTCGACATAGTTTCGCTATTAAAATATTCTAACCCGCTACACAAAGGAAGGCTATAAAAAATGTACTTTATTTTTTACACGTGCATTGCTTTTGCATATTTCAGTGAATTAATGTTTTATTTTATGGAATTTTTGTTATTAGCACTAGCAGTTTTGTGTAGGAAATATTTTAGCCTAAAGGCCAAAAGGAGTACAGCCTTTGCGGGTAGGTGTGAGCGTCGTTCTGTGGGGAGATTGATAAATGCGCGGAAGCACTCGCCGACTAATGAATGGGGTGTGGCACGCACGCCGCATGCCATTGCAGTATCTGCAATCCTTGCTAACTGCACTGCCATACCATAACGGCCAGATATTTACGATTTTCACGGTATACCTGCTACCTCTAAAGCTGAGTTAACGCCACTGACAGCATTCTGTTGTACTACTGGCCGGGCGAGGTGTAATGAAAATAAAATAGCGAACATAAAATTTTATTAAAACTAAAATTACAAGCAGCTGCAAAGATTACGTAAGCTCGGATGGAAGTTACTGGGTTGCATGAAGGAAGGAACATTTTTGTAATTGGAGAAAGGATTCTTGAACTTTCATAACACACGTCAGGGGGGATTCTGAAAATAAAACAAAAATATTAAGGATTGGCGTATGCGGTAAGGAAAGGAGCAGGAAAACAAAGAGGCGATAAAACGAGAGAATGTATCACGTGTAGCGAATTTTATGGCGAGCTATAGGGCGATATCATGAAGGTATTCCAGCTGACTATACGCGTGTGTATGTTTATCATACGTAATGCTGAACAGGCCCCTCGTTTATACGGCGATTCAGTCGAGCTCAACATACGCAATCATAAATAATAAACGTTTAACAATCAACGCGGGAATACCGAACCGCTTGATACCTCTGACATTAAAACGGAAAGCAATTTCGCACAGAGAACACTTGTACAACGCTCCCATTCCGTTCGACCGGACAGTCGGGCGATTCATTTCCCTGATGGCCACCCATTACACCGGGTCAAGATGGATGGATAACAAACCAGCAATTACACTATAAACACAATGACAACCGAATGTTTTCACTAATTGAAAAACCCACCCGCAGATCGATTCATTTAAGAGCACTATATGAAATGAAAGCCAGCATATATGGCATGGCGTGACGTGGTGCTTGATATATGAATACCATTGACTTTACGAGCGGTGGCGACATTTATTAATCTAGGGGTCACCTCTAACGTATGCTTGGTTTGTTTAAATTAATAGAGTAGTTTACCACTAGGGCGGCATTGCCGACGAGCCTGCGTCCGTTCACAAAGGCTATTTGACTAATGATGGCCACAATAGAGATTTCTTGTGCAAGCCGTACAGTTGACAACCAAAAAAAATAAAGTGTTACAAGGCCCTCTAGTGAGCCGAACTAAATAATGTAGTAATTAGAGAGTCCGCGTCACTTGGCAAAGAATCCTAATCATAATAACTCAAGATCGTATCGCGGAGGTAGGCGATGAACAAAAGGCGACGCGGCGAGCCAACAATGGCGCCCAACGCGGGGCTCACGATCCCCGCTAACAAATTACCAGCACACAGATAACTAAGCAATATTAAATCATAGTAATTTGTGGTTGCAAGACGCAGCCCCTTTTCCGAGGAATTATCTCTCGCGGCTCAAGTGTAACTGAAATATGACTGTCATTGTTACTTTTTCAAGTGAAGACGGAGAGAGACAATGGCGTCGGGCATGCTGAATGAGATATAAAACTGGTATGAGGGCAATGATTGAGAGCCGCGTTGCTCCGGCAAGAAATAACAGTATTTAAATCAGCCTAAAGAGTAATACGGAGATGGGGTTGGCAACTGCGCGTGAAACTGCAATTTCGCCGCTCATAACACAGGAGGCCGATGGCGTTAGTCTCCTCTTACACGACGCTACTCAAAACATATTTTACAAACTGTTTAAAAATACCAATGAGTATCCTATCTAAGAGTATATTCCTCTTTTCTTTCCTTTTTTAACATTCTAATTTTAAAATAGAATGAATGGCCGGTGTAGTAGTAGAGCCCAGATGATGGACTGGCTGCCGAGGGTAGGCAAGCGGAACGCTGGCCGACCACTTGCCAGATGGGCGGGATGGGAGATATAGAGCTGGTTGCTAAAAAAAACCTGGATGCAAAACAGAGCAGCATATAGGAATGGCGTAACATGGAGCAGGGCTATGTTCAGAAGTGGGTTGATACGGGCTGAAAATGATGATAATGATAATTTAGAATTCTAGAACTTCACAGTGCTAGTATTTCAATGGCGGTTCATACACGTCGCGATAAATCACAAACTAGTTTGTACCGTTAGCACTATTGAAATAATAGAGCTGTAACATTCTAGATACTCATTGGTAATTACAGTTTGTAACTAGTTTGTTTTAAGTTGCGTCGTGTAAGAGCGGACTAAAGCGGGCGGGCGCAGTCGCATCTTTTCACTCGGCTCCTTCGGTGGTCACATTAGCAATTCAAACTATCGCAATAGTTGCTCCGAAATTGTAATATTTAGTCTTAATAAAGCTATAACGCTGAACATCCGGAGCAGACGTGAGCTGCCAGCCCGGGGCGGTCGGTAAGCCTTAAATTAACTGCGGAACTGCTGGTAGTTATTGTTCTTTTGAGACGTAAACAGATTACAGCTTTGCGGGAATAATATTTGATAACTTTTTATACTATCAAAGACATTAAAATTAGAGTACAGCTCTATTTTCTTAATGTCTCTCGGTAAACATCGTATTTCCGAATGCACCCTAATTTTAATTCCCATGTCTATTAATAAGTACTTAGATTTATCATGTACGTATAATAATTTGATTTCATAATTACGTACTTTATATATTGTTGCTTTGTTTTGATTTTTCGAGTGAACTATATAGAGCAGTTAAACTATAAATCGAAAATCAATTACATAATAATATGAGGATATGACATAATAGTATTTCCCCACATTCTAAAATAAATTAATAATAAGTAAAAGGAGTAGTAGCAACTCTATGTACTCTAGAACTGATGGAAATTCTGTTGTCTTTAGAGCACCCAATATTTTGGTTGCATGCGCTATTCAAGAACAACGTAAAACATGGTAACAATCTCAATAAAATTACTCTTACTTATAATATTCAATAAAGTATCTATTTACAATATCTAGCATTCGCTTTCTTTTATAAATAAAATGTTTAACGGGGTTAAACGCAAACACCTTAGAACAGGTATTCTACGCATATTATTATACTCGTAATTTATGTATGCAACTATTGTTTAAAGCAAGAGTTACAAATAATAAAAATAAATCAAGCCACTTGTATAAAGGATACAATGACCTCTTTATTTTGTATACAGTGTAGCATCAAACAATGTTGCTATAGTTAAAAATAAAAACACATCCGAAACCGAAAAAAGGTCAACAGCATTTTTTATTAAACCACCAAAATTCACTAAAAGGGAAGCTACAAAATCTGCACGGGCTTTGGACGACAATCCAAAATGTAAACCACTATAAATTTTCCATTCGGGCAATCGCGAAACATTGTGCAGCAACGATATACTATATTAATGAACCGATCGCGAGTAATATGGGGGCGAAAGTGATTCAGATAATTTTATTCACAGACACAGTGGCTCAAAGAGTCGATCTGACGTGGCAAAGATGGCCTCTTTCGTAATGATATTTTTAAAACTGTATGTTTCCAAAATGTTTTTATTCAGCTCCAGTGCACAATCCCGCAAAGTAGCGAGCCACGTGAAATTATGCGAAAAATGTAACGTGCGAACTCCACAAGGGGCATTAAATTAAGCCTGAATGCAGCTCCTTTTACACGACTGAAATTTTTTGGAAAACCTAGAAAGAGAGCTTTTAGTGTCTTAATATGGCGGCGACTACTTTTGACCAAATTAAACAATGTGTTCTAATTTAATTGAAAAAGTCGCGCGGAGGAGCTTAAAATATATAAGTACTTATCAGATTTTTTATTTTTACGTAAAATGTTGCTTGCATTTTTAGAAACGCACAGCGACATCTTGCGAAGGGTGTCGGAAACAGGACCGACATCGACACTGGTGCCATCTTCTTCGCGCGACGAAACTTATAGAGAAAAACGTCTAGCGCCACCTAGCGAAAACTGTTGCAATTAAGGTTCACAGAGTCCGAACGCACCTCCGGAAGCGGTTCCTGTGGGAACCGTTGTCGTTAGTTTCCGCAAGCGTCGTATAGATGGCGTTACTAGGCAAAACTTGATGATTGTGACGTGTAAAGTTTTTTTCGCTAAGAAATAAATTATTTTTAATTTTCTTTGAATGCAAGTTAGTATTAATATTTATCTTTTGAACAAATAATTTTTAATGTTCTAGGTACTCACGGGTGTGGTTTCGATGGACATCTTGAAATAACCGCGTCAGGAACTAAAAGTCTGAAATGAAAAAAAACGCTATTAATAATAAAGTTTTTGTAACCAAATTTCAGTTGATATTTTTATACCTTTTGTGATATTTTATTTTGATTTTCATGTAACTATGTAGTGTTTATCTGTAAGAAGTGGCTGTGTACTTGTAAAAGTTGTTGTTATATAATTCTTGTACAATTCTTGTATGTTTAATAGGTTTAATTATGCCGCAAGGGTTGGTAAGCCAATAAATATAAATAATGAAAAAGGAAAAAAAAAACAATTTTTGGTAGCTGTATTAAGAATCTGATATTCAGCAAACAACACAAGAAATATTAAGAACTGTGTTACAGCGTGCATTTATTTTCTTAATGTCTCTCGGCAAACTTCGTGTTCCGGCTGTCATCAGATTTCTATCAGTTATAGAGTACCTATAATTATATATACAGTTGCACACCTTTTACTTATTATTAATTTATTTTAGAATGATGGGAAATACATTGAGTCACTACGTAGGTAATTGATCTAAGATTTATAGTTTTACAGCTCTATATTAGTTCACACGAAAACCAAAAAAAAAAACAATAATGTACGCTGTTCTTTTGTTCTGTTCTGTTCTTATTATTATTAATAGTGGTCGCCAAATGGTCGAAATTCGACCGTATTTTTATTAAGGCTGAGTAGCCTTAATTGTATCTTAAGCAATGAAAAATTAAAAAAGATAGAATTTGAGTTTAGATTGGCATTGACAGATGTCGGCCGCATTATAGACAAACAATACGTGTCAAATACATATGCGTGTGTGTCAAATACATGTGTAATGTTGTTTTTGTTGATTTAATGTATTTTTTATGCATAATTTTTAAAAAATATTAACATTCGGATACGCTTCTCTATATAAACTATAAGTGTGGGAAATTTCATACTCCTCCGTCCGCGCAATTTTCGTAAAAACGGGTACACAAAGTTTTTGCTTCACGTATTAATATATAGATTTTATTTTTTATTTTAATATAAATACATAAAACTCTAATAATTGATGGACCTTGATAATTTATATTCGGTTGCATTCGGAAATGCGATGATTACCGAGAGACATTACTGAAGCACTGTAAGTAGGTATGCATAGTGCGAGTTTTTTTAGTTCATCACTGTTAATAGGTGACACTCGCTGCTGCACTCACTATAATAGGTAAAGTTACCTTTAACTCGATCGATTAGTGACAAAAACATGCACACACACAAATCTCGAAATCTAACGAACATCTGCTCGTTAAGTTAGCAACGCAACGTTATTATGTTACAATGGTAACAAGTACAGGAAGATTACGTCGAAAAAACTGTTCCTTCCTACTGCTGGTGCGGTTCAAAGCGAGCATCAACCGAGTTTCCCAGAATACGTACTATTTGGAGCTTCCCGAAAACAATAGGGAGCAAGTCAGTTCCAAATCAGACTTTGTTGATACTTTTGGTTGGGTTATTAAAAAATATAGGTATCATCAGCTCATAAACGTTTGGCTGCCGCGTTCAGTTCTGCTCACATCACATGAGTGGAGAGATCTCAGGGTGCCAAGTGCGAGTTTCATTCGCCATTCGATTACGTTAACGAAGACGAGAATTTGTATGGAAAAATTTTAACTCTGCCCGTATGTCGCCAGGAGGCGCTGCTTCAATGCCATACAAATTTTTGTTTGAAACGTAATCGAATAAATACGGATAGTAAAAGAAACTCACACTAGGTAGATGCCTAGGCATCACGACACAACTAAAAACTAATAGATACTGTGTGGTAATTGTATTTTTTTAGAGTCGGTAAGTATTTTTATTATTTTTGTATTGTGAACATTTATCTAAAAATATTTAAATTACACACAACATATACCAAAAATTTAAAAAGACAGAAACTTAAAAAAAAAAAAAAATTGTAAACATAAAATTTTAAGGGCTATTTCTTAGTATTGAGGTACAATTTAACACACTTCTTAAAATAACCCAGTTTGTCGCCTAATAGGTATATCTATTTCCTCATGGCTTTTAGATAGCTCATTGTAACACCTAAACATTGCAATAAGAGGGGAACTGCTCCCATAGTCCCATTTACAATGCTATATCAGCGGTCAGAGTATTGGACCGGTTATCCAAAGGTCGTGGTTTCGATTCCCACTCAAGCTTCCTGAGGCTGGTTGATTATTTCCAGTAAAATCATATCCGGTAAGTATTTGTTTGTTTCTTTCAGTAACTTGGATATTCTGAGAATCTTAAGACCCCCAGGTCTTAACAACCAGGTCAAGTATCAGAGTGAGATTGTGCCAGCAGAAGCTACCACGATGGCCCAATGCGGGTTAGTAGTTTTTACCCACGCCATGTTACGCCAACAATGGGGACCAACAGTATAACATGCCTCCTATGTAGCGTTGCCAGGTGTCCCGATTTTCAGGGGTCTGGTGACAGGTCCCGATTTACCCTTGATCGGGACGCCAAATGCCCCATATTTTTCACTAACCTCCATAATGTGTTCTTAGATTGAGAATTTCACAACAAAAATGAATACACTCCACCGCGGCGGGAGAGAGAATTCATGTTGTTATAATATGTACCAAGTTTAACTAGTTTTAGTTTAATTGTTTTCGTTTCGTAAATAAATGATGATTCACAAAACCCTGCATTTTTTTAGCAATTGTAGCTTTCCCGATTTGAAATCCCAAATCCCGATTATTTTTACCTTCCGTCTCGAAATTTGACACACTGGACCTGGCGACACTACTCCTAAAGTACAGTTAGCTAATTAGTTACTCAGGAGCCATCCAAAGAAAATTCCTATTTTAGCACTTGAATACACCAGTCTGCTTTTGATCTCCACTTCCAATTATACCACTCCAGTTAACAACATGTGTTTATTTGTTATTGCGGCCGACTAGAATGGTGAAAACGGGTGTTTACGCCAAACCAATAACACAATCCAGGACGAAAGAAAACAAATCATTAATAATATCCTAAGGTACTTAAGTTCTTTTGTGTTATAAATTTCTATTTTCGCAATTGACTATACACCAGTCTGCTTTTGACCTCCACTTCCAATTATACCACTCGATTCCAGTTAACAATATGTGTTTATTTGTTATTGCGGCTGACTTGAATGGTGAAAACGGGTGTTTACACCAAACCAATAACACAATTCAGGACGAAAGAAAACAAATCATTTATAATATCCTAAGGTACCTATCCTGCCTCCTTTAGACAATCTTTTCGTAGATATCTATACTATTAATAATTATTAATATGATAGATTTGCATTTATTTCTGTACAGTGAGTCATTAATTCATCATCCATGTTGATACGCCGAACAACTGTTTTCGCATTCTCTTATTTACTACAATATATAATATAGTTACGTTAATATTCATCAATCACTAACAGGTCGCCGAAATTAATTCCGCCATTCGATAGTCCAACGATTGTTTCGTGCAAGTGTCGACGAAGGGTCTTTTAAATTAAAAAATCGGTGGGAATTCGATACTAAGCTCATCATCTTATCTCTTTCTATTCTACTAGCTGACCCGGCAGACTTCGTAGCGCATTTTTTTTCTTTTTTTTTGAATATAGCCTAAATTCAAATCCCGCTCGTGGAATTTTTTTCAACACTTTGTCTTTTTTTCAAATATTGCCTATGTTACTTAGCACTAATGTAGCACTCTAATGGTGAAATAATTTTTTAAATCGGTCTAGTAGTTTTTGAGTTTTGTGCCTAAAGCTTCAGTCCTTATGCTCTAAAAACGCTAGTAGAAACATCCCTCTATGAAGTCTATCCTTTCAATGTGTTCGCGTAAAGTATAGAAAACATAACACAACAACAATATCTTTATAAGAGAGCACACGAAAGTGCACTCAACGCTAATATGGGGTGTATAAATTTTCGGGGCGCTTGTAAATTTCTAGCCGCACAATGTTACATATTGGCGAGCATAATAATCAAGGTAATTGGGTTAAAATGCATTCATTGTGCGGGGCACTGCCATGGGCGGAAACAATGCAGGTATCCGCGATAATTTTCACGTGCTGAAGCTAGATTAAACTGGGCGAACTATGCCGACAACGGGTTATGAAATAATGCGCTCGGTGACTACATCATCGCAGTGCGTTTAGAAATGCTAGAGGGGTTACTATTGCATGTGGTAGGATTCTGCCTAATACTGAGTCGTACTGGATGGCGGAGTGGCCACGATATATATTTAAAGAGTATATAGGTTGTCCACTTGTCCCCTAATACCTTTTTCTGCCAAAAACAGAAATGTACAACATTGCTCTTCGGGTTTGAAGGATAATAATTGATCCAGTGAAATTACCATGACTAGTAAAAGAACTAGTGTTGGAACTTGCAAGCGATGGCTATTTGCGTCTCACCGAGCGCAGTAGTATGCCTAAAGCATTTTTCCTATAATATATTTTTTAAATAATGTTACTTTAAGTGATATAGTGACAAAAATATCCTCTCCTATGGATAGAAACATTACAGGAAAAACAGGCCACAAGCCACCACTTCTACCCCCGGACCCAGTGCGGGCTTTTTAATTTTATTATTATTTGTTCAAAGGACGTAATCCATTCTTGCCATAGACTGACTTGTTATAGACTGACTGTTACGTTACCGCTGCTTGAAAACGTAATAGTAGGCCCCTAGGGACTGGTTATTTGTCGTAAGACTACTGGGTAAGAATGTTGTTTTGAATTGCATAAACTTTCTTCAGGTGATTAGTAGAAACTTGACGAGCATCTAAAAAGCTTGTGGCTTTCAATCACCGAATTTTAGAAACACAAGCTGGCGCACACGAAACTTCAAGGAAGTCAAGAAAAGACAGTCACTGATATTCGGTATTGCTTTCCAAACTTTGTAGCCAACTCCAGTTTTTTAAACAGTAAACTTTTTTAAATTAAATTTTGGAGAATTTGTAGTACAACTAGATCTTTGTATTCTTGGGTTATTTTGCCAAATATAAATAATTATGTCAATGCTAACTTATTTATACATGTAGTACCTAAATCTAGTGTGTGAAGATGTATTAGTTAACACACTTGGAAAGAATAATTAATACTTTATAACATTAATTAGTTTATTTTTGTATATAAACTAATGATTCATCTTATAATAAATAAATATCAAAATATGTAGTACATATACGCGACACAGAATAATCCGAAAAGGCGGTTAGCACCAAAATCTTTTAGCGGTAATCCTACTTAACATTTTATCTGTCAATCGTTTGAAGCTGGCTTACTAAGTTTGTTTTTTTTGACAGGATATAACAAAATCTAGATGTAAAAGAGTTAAGTACATGACGATCAAGCTGATTACAACGTTTTAAACGTTGAGTTAAAGAGCTATGTTTAAGATCATAAATAACATCTACTGAACAAGAACTTAAACAAGCAATAACAACACTTAGAACAGAAAATAGGAAACGAATTTCAGTAAATTCACACGAGTCTACTATATTTGCCATTTACGAAAAGCATTGCCAAGGAGCCTCTTTACTCTTCAAATGGGCGTTCATATTTGAAAAAGGTATTTTATCGACATAAAAGTCGCCAGAATGAGAATCAATGCGCTGAAAGTACTCAAACGTACCAGCAAGACCTAAACGAATGACATTCTCCGTTATTCTCCACAAACATTTCCAGAAAATGTTATTTTGAGTCTTACAGTTAATATTTCATAAGGCTTTTTTGATTTAGGAGTCGTAACACTCGATGATATTGCAAGAATATGAATTATTTTGACTTACTCCCTGATTTTACTTTGCTGCAGCGTTTTGAACTGCCCAAGCTTGTATTTTATTGTTGTAGAAGCGAGTTAAAACTTAAAATGCTACTGTTTCTTGCCAAGCCTTCTCGACATTGAGGCCAAACTAAATAAATCCGTTTATATTATTATTAAACCATTTAATCTGTGATATTAAAACCCAAATGAGAAAGTAAATAACTTATATTACTTTCCCACAGCTGGGCCTTTGCCTAACGATACCCCTTTAAGTCATCACTCCAATTGATGGGTAATGGCTTAATCACCACGCTAGCCAAATGTGGGTTGGTGATCAGATGAGTGATCAAATATAAAAACTTAATGGCTCGAAGTCCTTTTTATTACTTAATCTGTGTTTATCTTGTATTTTTTTATATAATAATTAGTTTAATTCTTAATATAATTCATTGATGTGATAATATTTCTAGCTAAAATGTATGTAGGTATATTATGTTATGTTTATGTTTAATTATTGTTATTAATTTAATTTTTTTTTTTATATTGATGTAATCAAGCGTTATTTATTTTATTCTTTAATTTACTCAAATTGAATTTGAATGTATATGTATTTTATTTTTCTGTTGCAGTGCCCTGCTCAGGGCCTATGTTTAAATCTAATTATTATTTTAAGACCAATGTACACAACATTGAGCAATAAAAAAATTTGAATTTGAATTCGAATTGTGCACGGATAATACAAGAAATAGTTCAGGATTCCTTGTGAAATTCCGATTCCACCTTCGGCTTTATCATCATAATTTCCCTGGCCTTATCATTTTAAATCAGGATTACTGATAAATGATCTGTGAACGGAGATAAAAGCCACGAAAATTTAGCATAAATGTAGCAGTTTAAGACATTGTATCACAGACTCGAATAGTTTTTCTTTCTTCAATACACATAGTTCAATACGAACGGGATACCAAGCAACTGTAACCAAAGTAGTGTTTGTTTAATGCAACAAGTATTATAGTTAATGATGTGGAAAGGTCAAGAAAAGTCAAACTGAATTTGTTGAGCATTAAACATTCATGGCGACAAATCACAACAACATAGCTTTACGCTATTAGTCGTCATAGTAATTTAGTTTGTCATTGAAGGTCAAATAGCGATGATTAGTGACTGCTGTCAAAGTAATAATATTAGGGAATTTAGACGTGTTATGCGCACTACCAATATGAAACTGTTGTAACTCAATATAAATACTGAAATTTGAAATTAAACAGTACTGTTATTACAATATGGTAAAATCTTCGATCTTAAATTATTATTTTATTTACTTATTTATTTTTGTGCTGCTAGTTATTCTTTAATAATTTATGATGCACCGACGCGACGACAAGCCCACTTCAAATTTAAATCTTTTCTGTCTATCCAAAGGTTGTCTCTCACTCTTAATGATAAGAACGCCCTTAGTACGTGTATTTTTATGTAGTTTTTTGTCAAATGTTTTATTTTGGGTGTACAATAAAGTGTAAATTAAATCTCAAATATCAGTAATACCTATATATATATTTGAGATTTAACTTTACTTATCATTAAATAGTAAAACGTGTGCGGACGAACAGAGTTATAATGTGTTTACTTTAATTCCCCAAATGATCGATTGAGTTACTAACGGTTGAAGGGGCGAGCATAAGGGATAACGTTATGGGGATACTTTGTTCAGCAATGTTTTATTTAGGACGGAATTTGCTTAAGGCCCCGGGTATTACTTTTAACGCTTCACCGGAAAGGAAGGCGACAATAATTACTGGGTCCTCAAGTCTTATTGGCCGAATAACGCTGAAGGTTTTATTAGAAGATCATCCAGGACTGTATCACAAATTACTCCTTATTTTGCAGAAGGTAAGTTCCATACAAACGAGCTCGAGCTACGCACACATAGACTACATCTAACGGACACAGAATTTCGCATCAGCTTCGCTGGGACATTTCCGAGCTGTTCTGACTCTGAGTTCCGCGTCCGTACAATCGAGCGCGGTATGTATTAAGACGACACCTCGCTTTGTAAACATTCAAAAAGGCTGATCCTGACTGGCGCTGTCATAAGGTTAAAAATACGTAGCACCTGCGACAATTGAGACTGCAAACAAATGAAAAAATTTAATTATTGGATTTAGTTACTAAAATATGCGTCTACTAAATTACGTATATTGATGTTATCAATATATTTAACTGGTTTCCAAGCATATCAATAAAGTAATTCTGTTGTAATTTGAACAAAAGTGTATTTTTTGTGGTGTTTTCGAAAATAATTATGATCCTGTCAAAACTATTTAATCGTATATTTGAGGTAGCAAATTCAAAATAAAGACATGAATTTACGTAACATTTCAGATTCGTTAGACTATTCGACGAAATATGATGCATTTTCTCAGTGTGTCGCCTTAGCTTATCTTCTAGGTCTCTCTATTTTGTGACTGTATTCTTGCATACGTTACTAGAATCACTGAGAGGTCTTAGGGCTGATTTTTCAAAATCGTCAGTTAAATTCATTGAATAATTTTGACATAATAACACAGATTCTCTTTAGAAAATATGTCACAATGACAATGTTATTCGTTGGAACATGGATAAAACTTCTTGTGTTCGTACATTATGTCTAATAATATTAAATTATAAATTTTATCTGCTTCACTAACCCGCTCAATTACTTAGTTTTTTGTCATTGTTTCAGGTATCTCAACAGAATCAATCAGTAACTACCTGTGTCCTCAAAATTGTGTCTCAGTTTTGGACATTTCATCTCTCATACAAGCACAACGCCTCTGAAAGTTCTAAGCAGAGTTACGGACAAAGTCAAAACACCAATAACTGGCCCCAAAACTAGACACTGGCTAAATCGTAGCGAGAGCCATCTTACAAGAAATTGAATTGAATGGTTATCCATCCATTAAGTTTTATAACTTATCTGAGGATTGAAAAATCGGACCTTAGTCGGGCATCCAGAGCAGAGATCCTGAGAACTCAGGGCATACGTATCGTGGGTTATTGTTAAGGTATCGTATTAAACAACATCACATATATGTACAGTTACCTTATGTAGGTACATAGTTACGGTGAGCGACGTTATTTATCAGTGTTTGTAAGCAATGCCTAACTTAACAGCAAGAACAAAAACAGGGAAGGAGAT